>JAXCHB010000015.1:9427500-11869453 GCA_036926305.1 Uropetala carovei
TGGTCATTCCATGTGTCGAGTAAATCTCATACGAATTACTTCTGCAAACACGCCCTCTGTGGTAAAATTTCCAGAAGGACATTAACTTTAGTGTGTCCTTATACTTATAGATTATAAGGCATAAAGCGGGATGAACGATTGTCAAAATTACAACTGATTACAGCAAAAGCGAAGATACTTCTACCCAGCCCACGCGATGCCAATTAATAAACACCAAAAATCATCAATGTCTATTAGTTTAAATATAATTAGTTTAAATATAATTCGAAAAACTAATAATTACATTTACTTACGAAGAAATGCTAGGTGTTTTCTTATGATAGTCACAATCAATGCCGTAGCTATAGGGACGATCTCCCTATGAAACTAAGGGAAAACAAAAGGCAAGTCGCGAAGATATATTTTGTTATTAATATTTCAATAAATATTATCGTTGGATTAAAATTGTTTACATAAGGTAATAAATGTAGTATATTTATTATTTTGTGTTTAATTTAAATTTCCGTAAATAGGAAAGGTTTGGGCGGTATCATTAATCTTTTCTCTTGTCACGTAGCCTTGTCATTCCGGCATTGGTTACACGTTATCTTTGCGTAAATTCTTTATTTATTGTTCAACAAGGGAGAGAACTCACTAATTGTCGCATTCTCGCACCTGGGTCCACGCAGGCGTAGCTATGCAACTGGATGGCGGCTATTTTTTAAAATGTAATTCCCACACGATCTGCTCGATCCTTTTTAATTGCTATCGGGAGTTAGATATCTCGCTAATATCGTGCGAGATGCCTAATTCATTTTTTTGGGATACGAAAAGGAACATCGCCAAGGATATATTCCGAGTCAGTAATCTCGTCAAATACTAGGATACATGTAGCCTGTCACTCTCATTTAATCAGCGTTCTCCTGATCGGTCTGCACGCCAACATTAACGTAACCCATCAAATGAAACATTTCTCCTGATTCCTACAACTTTTCCCGCTCGAACTCGGGACGGATTAATTTTAATTTTAATTTTTCAAATAAAAACAATCCAGATAGCGTCCTTAAAAAAATCGACGCAATATAGATTCCTCGAACTTTTTCATATACGAGGGAGAGTCAGAAAGAATCCGCAATGTATTTTTAAAATTTTTGTTTTGTTGGCTGCGCTATTAATTGCATGCGCAACTCTTTAAGTGTGGACTCTCTTATTCATTTTGGTGTGGTTTCGACTTTGAATGGTCAGTTATCGTGTCGTTGTAGCGGTGTTAACATGGCCGCTCCACTTGCCGTATTCACCGAAGAAGAGCGATTCGATTTTTGTGGACTGAAGGTGTACCAGGGGCAGAAATACATCGAAGACTTTCAGCACAGTATGGGAACGGTGCTATGCCGCAGCGGAGTGCGTACGATTGGATTAACATGTTCAAAAACGGTCGCACAAGTGTCACTGATGAAGAACGATCGGGGCGCCTCCACGTCCGCTACTGATGAGAACACTGATCGACCCACGCCATGATTCTGAATAACAGACGGGTGACTATCGATGGTGTGACATATCACCTGCAAATCAGTCATGGTTGTGCCCATGAAACCATCCACAACAGACTTGACTTTCATAAAGTCTGTGCGAGATGGGTTCACAAACAACTCACAGAAGAGCACAAGCGCAACCGTTTGGACATCTGCCTACGCCTTTTGAACCGCTATCATATCGTAAAGAAGGTCACGACTTTTTGATACACATCATCACTGGGGACGAAACATTGGTCCACCACTACGAGCCAGAGAGTAAACGCCAGAGTTTGCAATGGAGACATTCGAAATCGACGGCCAAAAAAAGTTCAGAACTCAACCAACAGCGGGAAAAGTGATGCTCACGGTGAAGGAAGTGGTGCATGCGTGGCTTGTCACTCAGCCAAAAACATTTTTTTCTGAGGGCATACAGAAGCTTGTGCAACGTTGGACTAAGTGTGTTGAAAAGCAGGGGAACTACATTGAAAAATGATACTCTTGCAAGTTCTCTATTGTTTTTGTTTTAATTAAAAATAATATATTGCGGGTACTTTCTGACTCATCCTCGTACGTGTCTAGTCTCGCTACACTCTTTCCTCTCTAGAACTTCATATAAGACATATAGGCTCCAAAGCATTATTCCTGGACGAGGAGTGTCGCATGACGTCAAAGGATTGGGGAGAGCTGGTCGGTATCCGGGCGTAAAAACTCGCTGGATGCTATACTACAGTTATTTTTTATAAATATATTGATGACACTACGCTCTGTAACTGAATGAATTTTAATCAAAATGTTTAGAACAGTTTTTTAATAAATCGACATTTTGTGACAATCGAACAGAGTAATCCACCATTTACTGTCACTCTATATCGTTCATCCATGCAGAGGATCTCTTCTGGATTAACGTATGCACAAATATGAGATATCATTCGATTTCGTTTAACCGTTTAGGCCGTAGGACCTTGCACAGACGGAAGGGATGGCGTATACCACTTTTTTGGACTCGGAGACACCTAAAACGCGTATTTTTATCCAAAGCTTCGAAGTAAACTTTTTTCACGATTACAAATACTTTCTCTACGTATAACGTATACGAGAGTAAAATTTAGGGTTTGACAGCTCAAAAAAAAAACTATCCAAGTCAACACAAAAAGTACATTTACAGCAAACTTAACGTTTGGTTTAAAAAATAAAATAAAAACGGGTGAACGAGAAGGAAGGGAGAGAGGGAAGTAGGGTACGTAACGGAGAAGGACGGAAGGTGACCGGGTTTCATTTTCGGAAATTGTCAAGTTCCGCTTCGTCGGATTGAGAAACAACAATCGCAAAAAAAAAAGAATTTATCGATCGCTCGGTGTTTTTATTCTACGGAATTTTGGGAGAGAGGCCTGGAGAATACTCTCTTTCTACGTCTATAGTATGGTCGGTGCGGACACTGATCTCTCTCTCTCTCTCTCTTGCGAGCAAAATTTAATTAACGAGAAATCCGGAATAGGACGGAATTTATCCGTTGGGTAGGGATTCAAAGATGTGAAGTGGCGATCTATTACCTTTCTTTAAAGAGAAACAGCTGTTTGAGTACTTTATATAGCACCCTAGACATTAATTTCCGACTGAATGTCGTCAAAGAATTATGGAATCCGTTTCGTTATAAGTCGCGTCACTTCGCAGTGACGTCTACCACAATTTTAAATCTCTTTAGTCTTTGCTTTTAATTTCGCGTTCATTATTATTTAGGTAATTTAATTTTATGTTTAAGTTCATTTTTCCGCCTCAAATGGAGTCGCAAAATGTAACATTTCAACAACGAATGAACCACATATGCAAAATGCTGTGTAATGCAGTAGTTTCAATTTCATAATCGTCCCAAGTGAAGTGTTGTACGTATTTATTTTCTTAGCTTATCACGTATTATTTTGGGTGACAATGACGGATATGCGTGAGAATATGTCCAGCAGGAACGTATCTATGACGTATAGAAGAGGATTTCTATGCAGGATAATTCGCGCTGGAAATTCCTGATACCTTTTATGGTAAATTTCAACACTTTAAAAGTACGGCGAAATATTAATTTTTTATAAAGACTATGCAAATGCTGAACAAGAGAAAATGCTTTCGTGGAAAATTATAGTAGCTTCCCGATCGCAATTTACGCACAGTAATACCCCGCTATACGTCGGAGATGTGTTCCTGAAAAATGCGACTTATAACAAAAAATGTATAGTGAAACAAATATTCCCATAAGAACTATGATAAAAGTTAGGGGTTACGTTCCTGGCGGATATTTTGTTACACATTTGTTTCCCAAATAATACATATCAATACAGTACGTTAGACATATTATATTACCACTATGTGTTTACCACTCATTGCTACTAGGGTTTAATATACATTTAATCGTGACAACCAGTGACCGATTGCAATATTAAATTCAGAAATCACCGAAAATAATTGTCCTTAAGTGTGATGGAGCACAAAAATTGTTTCTTTACTTACACGTACGCTGACACGCACTTTAAGAGTACTTTTCAAGCAGATTTCGCAATCCAAAGTATATCCAATCTCTCATGAGATATCATCGCAAACGTAAACCGGGATGAAAGGGCACACAAAATGTTAGACACAACTGTTCACAAAGCTCTTTTATGGCTAGATGACTGTCGCTCAGAATTAGATTTTTACACATCGTCATTAAAATTGGGACAGTCCCTTTTTATCTCCTGTGTATCTTGTGAACCACCTAACCATTCGTGATCTCTCAAACACATGGCCAGCAAATGTTTATTCTGAGTATGATTTTACACGAATTGATAAATATGAAATTAAATTAATTCATATAAATAATAATAAACATGAAATTAAAAGAGGAATAGAGGGTTTTTATTGTTATAGTTATAATTGGAATTTCTGAAATTTTGCTTTTAGTATTTGACAAACGACGTATATGCGAAGCGACACAACTTATAAGAAACATGTTCCTTAATTGATTGGCGACGTATACGCGAAACAACGTATAGTGGGATTTACTGTATTTTCGTTTTTTCTTATGATACACGAAAGTAAAATTAATAGTTTAAAAGCAATCACGACATTTAAGATGGCCATTTAATGGGCAGCAATACTTTATCATTCCGACACCAATTTTTAAAATGTCGAATGTTCATGCACTGACATCTATGAGCGGAAAGTGACGAAACAAATTGTGTATCGAGCTGAGCATATGGAATTGCATAATTGATATCAGGTATAGAGGTTTAGAAGATTTTAAGGCAGTTGTGTCCAACCTTTTCTACATTGCATGCCACATCGTTGAGAATCCTTCGGCGGGCCGCATTGGATGCTGCAATTCTTCTGCGGGCCGGATTATATTTTAAATCGGAAGTTATCTATATATTTTGAGGTGACATTTAAGTGAAAATCAAGTCTAAATGAGGTTTTTATGATAAACATTCCAATATTAAAAACTTTTAATATCAAATTTTTTATAAAAATCCATGAATCTGTATGTTAAATTTTTCGGATTACTTTTTCCTCGTGGCTTCGCGGACCTCACAAAAACCATTCGCGAGCCGTAGGTTGGATACCACTGTTGTTTCAAAAATGAAATGTCTAGCTCGCATCTTGGCTGTATTCTTAATGCTGATTTATATATTAATTGGCTACAAAGCAGTCGTCTCCGGTGATAACACAACGGTCTCTGATTTGGTACCTCAACGAACGGCTGTTTGGTAGTAGCTATTAAAACCTTTTTGTAATAAGTACCGGGAAGTTGCCTGTTTAAACATTGTCTGAAGCAGGAACTAAAAGGAGATTTTGGTTGAGTGAGTAATTACGACCAAGATGTAAATTGGTCCCGTTTGCTCTCATCGCTCGAGGAGTATGAGCAAGGGAGAGGCTCTCTTTCATTCTCCCGAGTTTGTTGCCATTCCGATTTCATTTGCTCGCGTGTTGGGCGGCGCCACTGGGCCATCCCGTGATTTCGTTCTTCCCCCTTTTTTTTCCCTCCTAGTCACGAGAGGAGTTTTTTAAGGGCGGAACACGAGGGTATCGTGGGGGTCGTTTACTCACTCGGATCCCGTGACTGCGAGCAAGAGCACGTCGGTCGATAAAGCGGGAGATCAGAGAGCGAAATATGCGGGCGCCATTTATTGAACAAATGAGCGCGAGGAGCGGGAAAGAAAATGTTGTGCAAATAAATAATATTCAACCTATATCTATATATATATAAATGCTTAAAGAAAAGGAAAGGTAATAATAAAGGTGGCAACAAAGTGTTGGAGGAAGCCCAGTGGACACTTACCTAGATTGGAGAACCGCTGGGGGTGCTGAAGAAACACAAAAACAACACAAATATGGAGCTTTCGGGCTGACGCCCTTCTTCAGCGACGGAGAGACATGTCTATATTATATATATATATATATATATATAAATGCTTAAGGAAAAGGAAAGGTAATAATAAGGTAGCAGCAAGGTGTTGGAGGAAGCCCAGTGGACACTTACCTAGATTGAAGAGCCGCTGGGGGTGCTGAGGACACAGGAAAAACACAAAAGAACAAAAACGACACAAAAATGGAGCTTTCGGGCTGACGCCCTTCTTCAGCGACGGAGAAACATATACTCCTCCAACACCTTGTTGCTACCTTATTATATATATATATATATATTTTTTTTTTCGAAGGAGACATTTTACTTCTTTGATAGGACGTTTTAATAACTTGAACATTTCTTTGTCTTTCCTTTTAAGTTCGAGTCGCAAAAGTTCGATTTAATAACTTTACTCAAACGATCGCGGGAAGTTCTACAGAAGAATGTACAAATTAATTTTAATGCTATAATCAGTATAATTTATTTTCATCATCGAGATTGCCTTATGGAAAAAAAATCGCAAAATAAGTACGTACTTTAAAATCACGCTGGATTCAATTTGATGACCATTTTACGATTAGCATAATTTGCTTTAAAAACAGTAAGAATTCATTCGGTAAGACTTGAACCCTCGACCATAGTATTAGAAGGCTCTCACATTGCCCCTTTAACATGTAAAATATATATTTTGTAAAGATTTCTCAAATCAATTTAACGAAGATATTTCATTGAAACAATATTAACATTTGTATACCTATTATTTAGAAAAAACAAGTGCTTTTTAGAAAGAAATTTGGGATTTACGACGATTTAAAAAAAGGTTGCAGATTCGTTATATTTAATCCCGGACCACATATTAACCTCGGAAAAACACGTGAGTGGGCGACAACAAGTTTACGACATCACCACCGGTATACGCAAAAAAAAAAAAATCTGCGAGACGTCACTGGGATTCGTTTGAGAAACGCAGATTATTTTCGGGGTTTAACGCCATCCTTATCATCGAAATTGAAAGAACCATACACACTAAAAAAAAAGACTCATCCCATCGTCCAATTCCTCAAAGCCTTTCTTCGAAACGAGAAAATAAGTGAACCCTTTAAAAAAAAACACCCTAGACAATTCTTCCACCCTTTCCTTCCGCTTCAC
Source organism: Uropetala carovei (assembly GCA_036926305.1). Taxonomy (NCBI): domain Eukaryota; kingdom Metazoa; phylum Arthropoda; class Insecta; order Odonata; family Petaluridae; genus Uropetala; species Uropetala carovei. Next base: position 9,434,509 of record JAXCHB010000015.1, read on the forward strand.
TTTTATCACCGAAGGGCATTCGTAGACGGGGTCCGTCTTGGGACCCGTAAAAACCGCCCATCCTCCTTTCTCCTACAGAGAAGATTGTTCCTCTATCCCATTCCTTTCTCCACCCCTCTACATCTCGGCGTCGTCATCTGTTTTCTCTCCTTTAGATCCCACACCCTCCCTCCCTCTTCCCTTTCTCCTGCTCCCTTTACGTAGAGGACAGCTGTTGTCCGCAAAAAGCACTTTAAAACAATCTCTTCTTCCCACCTTCCCTCAAGACTTTTTGCTTTCCTTCACTTCCCTTCCTATCAATTCTTTTCCCCTCCAATCCTTCGTCCCATATTTCCCCTCCCTCCACCCCTCTTCCTCCCCTTCAAATGCTTTCGTCTTTATTAAAAACCGTCTTCTTTCGAAATATTTTTACTTTTCGTGTCCATGCACAGTCGTCGACGTCGCTCCCGTCTTTTTTTCTCTCTCTCTCCAATTTCTTTCCCTTCGAATCTACCTCATTTTTAATTATCTATTTTCTTCTTCTCTTCTTTCATTCGTGCCTAAATCCATCCACCTCTTCCATTCTCCATTCGCATCTACCTCCCTCCTTACCTTTCCCGTCTCTTTTTTTACCACAAATACTTAGTCTTCTCTTTTGAGAAGTTCCCGAATTTGTAATTCAATCTCTTAATTGTGTTTTTTTTGTGTTTTCTTCTTTTTTCATTTGTTCAGTTTCGGGTATTTGTCTTCTGTTTGTACGTTTATATGTTATTATTTTTATTGTCATTTGTAATTCATAACGTAGGGTTTTTTTGTTTTGTTCTTTTTTCATTTGTTCAATTTCGGGTATTTGTCTTCTGTTTGTATGTTTATACGTTATTATTTTTATTGTCATTTGTAATTCATAACGTAGGGTTAAATGTAAGAAGGGACTATGTAGTCTCAATTTCGCCCTAAATAAAGTCGTTTGTCTGTCTGTCTTTCCTTCCTCCTCTCGTCACTCAAGTTCTCATCCTTCCTCTCTTTCTCTCTTTAGCATAATTTTATCTCTCTCTCTCTCCTAGTTTTCATCACTTTTTCACACCTCTCCATCTATTCCTTCGTCTCTCCCTCTCTACGACGAATCGAATTATATCCATTGTAAAATCTTTCTTTCAGATTGATAACTGAGACAGCAAACCCCTAATTTTAATAACATTTTTTTTTTCAGCGCAGCAAAGCACCAAAGTTTTTAGATATATTATTTAATTCCATAAATTCATCAGGCAAATACAGTCGGGCCTCTATAATCCAAATTTTCGATGAGTCTTATTGTTAAATATATTTTTTCCCACCCGTTAGTATTGACAGTATACGTTAAAATGAAGTAACTCGAGAGGTTACATTTTTTTCTGCTTTTCTTTTGAAAGTTCGAGTTATAGAGGTATGACAGTAATTTTAATTTTGTTTAAAACGATTCTTCTTGAACGACGAAGCGACTTAGCGTAAGAACATACATTTCCCTCGATTCCTCTCTTCCTCCATTACTCCATCCATCCTTTCTTCTTTCCTCCTTTCTCTCCATTCTGCCCAACCTGTCTCCCTCATCCTAGTTACTCTATTGTACGACAGAGTTTGTGATTTCTTCGTCGTCGCCGACTCGGTGGTTTCAAAACCCTTGGGACACTCACCCCTCCCCTCGGGAATGAGGAAGGGGAGGAGGGAGAGAGGAGGAGGAGGAGGAAAGGGGAAGGCGCGGTCGACAGGCCACGGGTCACGACCCATTTCCATATATTCATCAGCGAAAGGAAAAGAAGAAACTGTTTTTTTTTTCTGAAGAGTAGACGGTCGCGTAAAGTTTTGGAAGCAACTAGATTAGTCCATTTGCTGTTTGCTCGCGATGGAAATTCGAAGCTTCCAAACACTGAAGTTACGCTCTTTCTAAGGCTCCCCCCCTTTCGATAAATTCCATGAATATCTCCTCTTTATCTTCTTTTACGCCGTATTCTCAACGTTTACGACCGATTTCATCCCTTCGATTGCCGTTTTTTAAAACTCCTTTTAATCACTTAAATTGCTCTGACGAGATAACTCGTCGTGGGAATATTATCTCCGAGGCTGATTTTTTTCATTTGGTATGTGTATGTTGTGATTGTACTTTTAAAAAGAGCTTGACATTTTCTTCGAAAAATTTTCGATTTTTATTTATTTATACGTAATCATCTTTTTATACATCATCTAGCATCTGATAACGTTTTCTTTCCTGGCATTCTGCACGCAGCCCTATCGATAGGGACTCGTTGAATTTCATCCGTCGTTATTGATCTCTTTTGTTTGTGCTTTCTGTTTCACGATACTTCTAAATTCTCCGTTTAATGTACTTCCTCTGCCTTTATATACGGCTAAGGAACTTACGAATCTCCTCCCCTTTCTATTTCGAACCTTTGTCTAGTTGCTTGGCAACACAGCAACGTTTGTTTTTTGAATTGTCTTTTTTTTCCTCTCGTTCAATTGGGATCCACTAAAAGAGTTCAAAGGCCAAGCGAGCGGTACGCAGTAATAAAAAAAAACACTCCTGCAAAGTCGCTATTTCAATTTAATTTCGCGGTCTCTCTCCTTCTCTGAACCTTTTGACGGCTAATTCCTTTCTGATCCTAGCTTTCTAAAATCATTCACGGATGTTTCTAAATATATATGTTCCAAATTAACGAATTTTCTCGGCGGGTTCACCATCAGTAACACCCAATCTTCGCGGAAAACATGGTAATTTAAAAGAACGCCTCTCTTTTCAAGTCATCTAATACTTTCATAGTGCTCTGAAGTTCATCTCCATAATGCTCAGTAATACCAACCTAACCCCTGAAAACCCAGGGCCTTTGTGTTTTCTTAAGTATTAGCGACGAGGTATATTTCCGACCGGGTGATTTGAATATAGTCCCACGGTGCTGGCGATAAAAGCTTCTGGGAATTTCGCCTCTTATATCAGGATCCTTTTGCAGAGGGTATCTTCCTAGAGTCGCTCTTAAGATCCGAAAAAAATCCAACTCCGCATTTGAATGCATGAATTCGAGGAACATGATGCGGAGGCTGAAAAATTTCCAACGCCTCCTCTTTCTCTCTCCCTCCCACACACACGCAAGAGAATTAATTTACGGCGAGAAGAATGCCATTTGCGACGCCGATCACGGATGAAGAAGAATGCTCATCCGTATCCATACCAATGCACGGATCTCCTTGTCCTTCGAGGGCTGATAAAAAAAAACCTTCGTCGACAACTCGCGTTACAAACCCGTCTCAACCATCGATTTTACTCTTAACCTCTAAAACTTCCTGTCAACATATTTTTGAGGGATTTTTAATTTCCCTGTCTAACCATATAAATTCACGTAGAGCACATTAACGTCATTTTAAATCGAAAGTTTATAGTGGTGAGCCGACATTAAAATCAACACATATGGTGATGGAATGAAGTAGGGAAAAAATAAATCTATGGGGAGTCGGAAATTGGATTTAAAAGCTTTTTTTTTTTAAATTCTGACTGAACAAAACAACGCCAAAAAGTAAGGGATTAAAAGCAGGGATGAGGCAATAAATAGAGCGTTTGGTAAAAGAAAGTCTGTGAATAAGAATGAGATTTGTAAGATTGGTGGATAATAAAAAGGGGAAAGAATTTCAGGACAGACGAACTTCGGAAGGAAGCATGCTGTACAGAAACGCAATATTAACTTCAGGAGTAAGAACCGTTGCAGGAAGTTTGACAGCGCATGCATAAAAAGGCTATTAACATTCACTTCTGTTTCCTCCGTCTGCGCATGCGTCGCATAGCCGCCACTGATAACGTAAGTAAACAGCTTCCAAAACAAAAATATAAAGAAAGGAGCGAAACGTACATGACAGAATTTCAAAGAAGGTGCAGTAATATATTCAGAGCTAAGACAATATATTCGAGAAGAAATATTTAACGGTTAAATATCATAGATCGAAAAAGTTCGAGTAGTCAGGAAAATGATTTATACATTTAAGTTACAATGACAGTAAACAAAGCAAGGTTTTTGTGAGACTTTCTTTTCATAAGTATTCCTTTAGGTTCTTTGGTTCCGTAATGGACGTCCCCCGGAAATTAAAAAAAAAAGTAATTAGCGTGCTATGCTTATGGTATGCGCCCTAAAATGTTATTGGTATTTGAAAAAAGATTGGCAATTGCGGCTACTCTGTTACACGTGGTTCATTGAACAATCTATCAACAAGATGAGTAACCTACAGTTTGAATATAAATTGCCTTTGTCAATATATACGTCGGAAAATATATATTAATATAAACATTGGCGGGAAAGGTTAAGAGGAAAAATTATTGCTCCTACATAGATAACAGAAAAACCAATAAAACGCATTAGAAAACCAGATGAGCACCTGTAACACAAAGCAGCTGTCATTAATGGTGATTCGCCGATAATAGATCATAATAAAGAGCATATTATGATGGGATTATTATTATAATAAAATTTAATTAAGTATAATTTATTATTACTCAATCACCACTGATGACGGCTGCATTGTGTGGTTGTCCCAACTTTATTTCACGGCAACTGGAAACACAAATTGCGTCGATTTAATTTTAGTCAATGATAGAAATGGAATACTTTCCGTTGAACAAAAAACTTTAAAGGCCTTTATATACTCATTGATACAGGATACACTTGGTTTGGCAGCGAACCGAGCTCCAACAATATGGCGGACGAAACACGATTCACTGATGCGACCACATTCGGGAAAATAAATTCGGGAACGAATCCCATAACAAAAACAAAAAACAAACGTTGAATGGGACCTAACTTACCAATTTTCACCGGCGAAAAAACAAAATGAAGAGCTTGGAAGCGTATTAAAATGGACAAAAATAAGAGGAAAGTTGAATCCGGGCATAAACGGGAGAATTTTATACCTCCAGCTGGGGGAAGCCGATGAATCGTGGAAAGAAGAAAACAAAAACCTTAAACCAGCTTTTCCAGGTCGGATCGTATATTTAGATCGGGCGTCGAGAGAATCGAAGGGAAATTTATTTTGGTGAGGGTGCGGTCCACCGTTAAAAAAGACCGGAACGATAGCGCGGGAGAAAGAGCGCCATCCATCGGATCATTTCCGAATCGAAAATGAGTTATAAAGACTTGTTCGATTTTCGTCGGAACTCTCCGGGAGTTACTTTTTTTTCCTGGCATTTCGTCAACGATGATGTAACGGCAATAAACGTACGTTTCTAACCGACTCCAAAGGATATTTTCGGACGACGCTGGAAGGCTGTTTATATAGAGGGGCGTGTGTCCGTTTTGGGTGTGTGTGTATGCATAGCATATTCGCGTTTTTAAGGAGAATTAAAGCATAAATCCTGGAAACGAGGAGAGAAAGAGCGGAAGATAATTAAAGGTGGAATAATATGAGGGAAAATGAGGTCAAAGAGATAATGAGAGTGGGGTCGAGAGAGAAGTTGGAGGATGAGTTAGGAGAACGAGAAAAAGGGAGAGGAAGGGGGAGGGGATGGGAGAGAAGGAGGGTGAGAAAGGCGTGAGAAGGGAAATAAAATGGAGGAAGAGATACAGGAAGAGATAGCAAGGGTAGACAGGGGAGAGAAAGTTGAATGAGATATGAGAGGGAGAGAGAGAGTTATGGAGGGAAAAGAGATATGGAGCGAAGATTATGGGGTGGAAAAGAGAGGATTTGGGTAGAAAAGAGAGGATTTGGGTAGAAAAGAGAGGATTTGGTTAGAAAATGAGAGGATAGCCAAAGGAGAGAAAAGACGCGAAGGGGAACAGCGGGGAGTGAATAGAAAATGGAGGAAACGGGGAGGGAGAGAAGAGAAAGTGAGGAGACAGGCAAGGAGAGAGAGAAGGAGATGAAACAGAAAGGAGAAATGAAGGAATACATAGGCAGAAAAGACCTCTTTAATAGAGTAATGTATAAGGAGGGAGAATGTAAGGAGAGATTCATGAGGAAGTCAGAAAGAATATGAAGAACAGAAGCTGCGGAGGGGTGTGTGTGGGAAAAAGGAGTTGAAGGAGGGGAAAGGAGAGAGTGGGAGAGAAAGGGTGGGAGTAAGGGAAGAAAAACGAACGAGGGACGAAATGAAGGGTTGGAGGAAAGATGGAGGTGTTGGAGAGGGAAAGGAAATGCTAAAAGTAGAGAAAGATGGAGCAAAGGATAGCGAAAGAAAGGAAGAGAGACGAAATGAGATAGGAAAGAGAATGGAATAGAAGGATAGTCAATACAGAAGGATTAGAGAGAGAGAGAAAAGAGAGTTGGTGGTCAGGGAAATGGAGGAGGAAATGGAAGAAGAGACAAGGGAAGAGAAACGGGATTAGAGAGAGGAGAAAGAGGAGAGAACAGGAGTAGAGAGAAGAGAGGAGAGAAAGGTAGACAGGGAGAGAAGAGAGGAGAGAAAGGTAGACAGGGAGAGAAGAGATAGATTAGAAAGGGAGAGAGATGGAGAGACGAGAGAGAGAGGTGGGGGAGAGATGAGGGCGAGAGCTGGCAGAGAGATGAAGATAGGAGAGGAGACAGAAGAGAGATGAAGAGAGAGAAGAAGAGAAAGAGACAGATGAGAGGAAGATAAATAGGAGAAAGGAGGGGAAAGAGAAGGATGAAATAGAGGAATAAGGCGGGAGAAAGAAAGATGGTGATAAAGAAAGAAAAGAGTAATGCGGGTGTGGTTGGAAGAGAGAGGGTTGTGTGGGCGAGGAGTTGGAGAGAGTGATTGGAAAGGCAACGATATGGACAGCTGCAGAGGTGAGGGAGGAGAGAGGGGAGAGGGGGAAGAGGAGAGGGACAAGGTCCTATTCCGACGGTGAGGTCACAGCTGCATTGGAACAATGTTGTCATCTCACGAAGAGGTCTTGGACTCTGAGTCATATGCAAATTCGCATCGCCCAAAGTCTTCCCTCGATAAATTACCTCCCATTCAATCCACTTTAGGAATTTATCGGGGAGGCGAAACAGTTCGTCCAGCATCTGAATACCCATCTAGCTAAAAATCGCGTTACCAATGTGGTATCGCTGCTGGGCAAGATCGCTTTGCACGAGCCACTGTCCTTTAAAAAAAATCAAAATTACTCTTATCTTGTGAGCTTTAATCCCGGGTATCGCCACGCTAACCTTTCCTCGACAAAAAGGAGATCGCATATTTATAGAATTGAATCACTGGGAAGGATGAGTATTTTTGGGAAGTTTCTTCAAAAGAATTGAGTACGCCATAACTCCGTCGGCTCCTGTTCACACAAGTTTGAAATTGTTTCAAGTCCGAGAAAGCCTTCATAATTTCACTGAAGGGCCCATTATTCCGCAAACGGAGGGAGAGAGGGATAAGTCATTACTTCCTCCATACGTAGTAATGAGAAAGTAGTATTGTGTTCATGAAAAAAATCGACTTCGAGATTTCAAGGGAAATACATGTTTTTAGGTCCCTGGAACACGTTTAAACTATTTTCGGAATGATGTGTGTGCATGTGATTGTGGGGGCTCTAACTCAAAAAGTACTTGTCATATTAACACCAAATTTCAAATATAACACTTTGGTATGAGTACGAAGAGTTGATTAGTATTTGGACAATAACGGCTAACCGGAAGTCGAGGTTTATTCAAAACCCGATTCAGTTTTGACGAAATATCTCCGTTAAAACATCATTATTGTATATACAATTCTATACAAAGGTTATAGAGAATGTAATTTCCTACAACTTTCACTTCAAAGAATATTCCATAGCAGTTATTGTTTAGGAATTATTTATAAATAATCGGTTTTTTCTGTTTCCGTCAAATATCTCCTTAAAAACGTCGTTATTAGTAATCGTCGTAAGGACCAAAGTTGTAAGGAATAAAATTTCTTCTAATATTTCTTATAATATATTATTATAATATTTCTTATAATATCTGCTTTCGCAGTATTTTCCTAGCTTATTTTTGGTTTTATTTTATTGTTAACAAGAAGTGTAATTGATAATACAATAAATCATTTGCACGTTCCAAAAAAACCTTTAATTTGCTAATAGCAAGTTCTGAAGAAAGAAATATTTTTCTGCTTAACTAACCAAATGTCTCATTATCCGGCACATTTCGACGATTGCATGCTAGCAACTTCCTGACAATTATATGGATATTCTAGAAATCGCTATCATTCCACTGATCCCTAAGAAAATCCAGCGATCCAGAGAGAAGATGATGACGAGTACAGCCTCCTTGAGCTCGCAAAGTGGCCTTCAGAGCGCTTGATTTGCACGAATAACGTTATGACATGTAGGTACTGATGTAGATGACAGGATAGTCAAAGAATGGCGAAATTATTCCATTCCATATCATATTTCAAAATACAATACGGCCTCAAATCAAAGGAAAATTAGTAAATATTTCAAAAAAACAAAGATATAAACTAAAACATTGATGGCTCATGTTTTATGATAAAATCGCCATTCATTTTCCAGCGATACATTTTTTTTACGTTTTTAATACTTCTCCATCATAGGAGGTATCTGTAATTACATTAGGGATCCTCTACGCATCATGCGTCGGATTTTACGATTTTCCCAAACAAGCCCATCCAACATCCACCAGGCGACGACAACGGTATCCGAAAACACGCAAACGAACGAGGGCTTCAAATTTGGCGCCCATAAGAGCTCGCCGCCATGGGGGCATGTTATACCTGCTAATCATTCACCAGATAAATAATGAAAAGAATGATATGTAGGTTGATATAAAGGAATTATAAAATGATGAAAACATGGTTCAATTAATTTCGCTGCTACGTTGTAGATTGAGAAGTATCTAGAAGAAGAGTAAATGGAATATTCGGAGATGTATTAGGGTAATTTACGTGGTCGCTTTAGCCGTATCGATGGGTTAAGATAGCCTGAGGATGTTACGACAAGATCGAAAGAGAAAGCGTATTTTGATATCCCAGTACATACGATGAAGTATGTGAAGGAATGTGTACGTGAGTGCCTGAATGAGCATGTAAGTGCGACAGAGGAAACGATGGGTTGGGTGAATTAGATGGTGTGCGTGTGCGAGTGTGTGTGAGAGAGGGTGAGTGTGTGAGAGAGATTGAGGGTGTGGGCGCGTGTGAGAGAGTGAGGGTGTGTGTGTGAGTCAGGGTGTATGAGGGAGAGTGAGGGTGTGGGCGCGTGAGTGAGAGAGTCAGGGTGTGAGAGAGTGAGGGTGTGCGCCTGTGTATGAGAGAGATGTGTGTGCGTGAGATGGTGCGTGTGAGAGATGGTGTGTGTGTGTTTGAAACCCCTAATATATACACGACCATCGAACACTTGATTGCCCTTCAATATAGACCACCCAATACACGAAATTACCCCCTGATTTATGCCACCCAATTTGCACCTGACTGCCGCTATAACATATTCCTTCCTAGATGCATCACACTCTCCACGCTCTTCTCCGTACGATGTACACTCGACTGCACCAAACATACACCGAATGCCCCTATGCTTATATAACTCAGAAATTTTATAGACATTTTCCGCGATCTGTTGGTTGGTTTGTTTGTTTATCGGATGTAACGCTAAACACGCTCGATAGAAAAAATGCGAATAATGATATTTTTATTTTGACATGCCCTCGGCAGGATTCAAACCCGCAACCATAACATTGGGAGATAGAAACTCTAAATTTGCCAAGAATGCTCGATTCACATATGATAAAGTGGGGACGAAAAAAATCTCGAAAAAAGTGCTGGGTTACATTCCAATGGAAGACATTTACATCTCCCATTAAAATAACACGTAATAAAATCGACTGTAGGCTTTCATTATTTTTACTTTCTCCATATACGTAGTATAGAGAAAGTATTATTTTCATGAAAAAAATCGACTACGAGATTTCAACGGAAATACACGTTTTGACGTCCCTAGAACACGTTTAGACTTTTCGGAATGATGTGTGTATGTGATTGTGAGGGCTCTAACTCTAAAAGTACTTGCCATATCGTTACCAAATTTCAAATATAACACTTTGGTATGAGCATGAAGAGCTGAGTAATTTTGAGACAATATCGGTTAACCGAAAGTTGAGGTTTATTCGAAACCCGAATCGGTTTTGGCGAAATATCTCCGTTAAAACATCATTACTTTATATACAATTCGATACAAAGTTTATAGAGAATGTAATTTTCCTCAACTTTCATTTGAAACAAATTTCCATAGCAGTTATTGTTTAGGAATTATTCATAAATAATCGGTTTTTTCAGTTTCCGTCAAACATATCCTTAAAAACGTCGTTATTGGTAATCTTCGTGAGGACCAAAGTTGTAGAGAATAATATTTCTTCCAAGTTTTGTTTGAAACAAATTTTCGTAGAACCCTCCATTTCGGAGATTTTTTACTTTTTCTTAATTTGCAGTATACAGCGCCACCACCATGTAGCGGTGGATCCTGTAAACATATTCAAAATATACATAATTTACGACAATAAGGACGACTGTATGCTTTTACGATACGAAATAATAATTTTGCCTTATAATGCTATTCATAATAATTTAAATATCTACACCCCAAATATGGAGGAAGTCATGTGTTGGCCACATCAGATTTTTTATATTGGTATTTATTTACCGTGTGATTTATGATATAGGAAATAATTAGTTTCAACTACATTTAAATCTCGATTTGCTAGAAGCCGTGGAACAGAGCCTATTCCGGTTAATCAGATATTCCAGTTGATCTTTTGTCGCATACTCTTTAATTTTACTGGGTAAAGTAAGTTTACAGGTTAAGTAATTCTGTACCACGCATTCACACCTTTATTACTTATGGGAATAATAATTACTCTACGTATGTAAGTATGTAATGCAGAAACTTCAGTGAAAAATAATGATGTACTTAAGAAATTTAGATTCGTTTAAGAGAAATATTTTATAAATAGCCGAACACCGATTATCACTTTAACTTCAATATTTTCCCATCAGAAACATTTGAAATTGAAACGAAACGTTACAACAAGTGTTTTCGATGATGAAAACTTATTTTTGTCTTCCCTCAAGTTTTAAGTCATCGAGGATGGTTTTTAATGGGAACATGAATTTACAATGAAGGATTTCATTGAATACATATCGATCTTTAGATACGCTAGACGAGTTTGGTAGGAATTTTCAACGGCCAAAATTTTAATGTCTCAGTTCTCCTTTTGATGTTATGCGCCGCCCAATTGGTAATGCTTGGGAAGGGTAGAGGAGAGGGTCGGAAGAGAGAGGAGGGGATATGAGTGGAAGACAAACGGAGGTAGCAAATTAGGAAGCGAAACGGAGGAAGGGAGGGAGAGAGAGAGAGAGGAATGGCTCACTGTCATATGGCAATGAGGGGGCGAAGCGGGTTTGGGTAGATGATGAATTTGGAGTTAACGCGAAGGCCAAGTGGAGGGTTGGTAGGGAGAGACAGAGGGGGAGAAAGAGAGAGGAGAGACGAAGGAAGACAGAGGGGAATGAAGGGGTAGAAAGTTATGGGGAGAGAGAGGGGGGGAGATGAGAAAGAGCAGAAACACCCACTTTATTCGAGCGACATTGTGACTATGTAATCCCTTCTTAAATTTAACCATTCATCATATTATTATATACGAGGGAGAGTCAGAAAGTATCCGCAATGTATTTTTTAAATTTTTGTTTTGTTGGCTGCGATACTAATTGCATGCGCAACTCTAAGTGTGGACTCTCTTATTCATTTTGGTGTGGTTTCGACTTTGAATGGTCAGTTATCGTGTCGTTGTAGCGGTGTTAACATGGCCGCTCCACTTGCCGTATTCACCAAAGAAGAGCAGCGTGCAGTGATTCGATTTTTGTGGACTGAAGGTGTACCAGGGGCAGAAATCCATCGAAGACTTTCAGCACAGTATGGGAACAGTGCTATGCCGCAGCGGAGTGCGTACGATTGGATTAACATGTTCAAAAACGGTCCACAAGTGTCACTGATGAAGAACGATCGGGGCGCCTCCACGTCCGCTACTGATGAGAACATTGAACGACCCACGCCATGATTCTGAATAACAGACGGGTGACTATCGATGGTGTGACATATCACCTGAAAATCAGTCATGGTTCTGCCCATGAAACCATCCACAACAGATTTGACTTTCATAAAGTCTGTGCGAGATGGGTTCACAAACAACTCACAGAAGAGAACAAGCGCAACCGTTTGGACATCTGCCTACGCCTTTTGAACCGGTATCATATCGTAAAGAAGGTCACGACTTTTTGATACACATCATCACTGGGGACGAAATATTGGTCCACCACTACGAGCCAGAGAGTAAACGCCAGAGTTTGCAATGGAAACATCCGAAATCGACGGTCAAAAAAAAGTTCAGAACTCAACCAACAGCGGGAAAAGTGATGCTCACAGTTTTTTGGGATTCACAAGGGTCAATATTGGAACACTATCAAGAGAGGGGCACAGCAGTAAACAGTGTTCGTTACAGTGAGATGCTGCGAGACAAGCTGAAGCCAGCAATTCGAAGCAAACGCCGAGGACTATTGTCGGAAGGTGTTGCACGGCAATGCTCGTCCACACACTGCCGCCCAGACCATTGAAATCCTCCGGCAACTGCACTTTGAGGTGTTGGAGCATCCTTCGTACAGCCCTGACCTCGCCCCTTCGGACTATCACCTCTTTGGTCCACTCAAAGACGCTTTAAAGGGTGCCGATTTGCCAGTGACCAAGAAGTGAAGGAAGCGGTGCATGCGTGGCTTGTCACTCAGCCGAAAACATTTTTTTCTGAGGGCATACAGAAGCTTGTGCAACGTTGGACTAAGTGTGTTGAAAAGCAGGGGAACTATATTGAAAAATTATACTATTGTAAGTTCTCTATTGTTTTTGTATTAATTTAAAAAAATACATTGCGGATACTTTCTGACTCACCCTCGTATTTAACATATTCACATATAAATATTTACGTAAATAGATTATAAATAAATATGGCACAATTTGAAATAGAGAAATTTAAATATTAACATATAAGCATATAACTGAACAAAAAAGGTAGAAGGTATATAATATAAAATCATGAGTTTTGAGTTTTAGAGGGTAAAAACTATGAGCAAACAAGATTCATTGTTACAGATAAAATTCCACTGTGAAACTACCCAAGAATAGAAGAAATGAGAGATAAACAGAAAGAAGAGATAGATAGCATAAGGAGAGAGATAGGATATGGAGAGAGGGAGGAGAGATGAGGGAGAGAAGAGAGGAAAGTGAAAGCAGAGTGGAGAAAACTATAAAAGGAGAAGTGAGTACTGGGAAGGGAGGAAGATGAATGGGAAAAAATGGAGAGGTAGGATAGAGAAAAATGAGATGTACTGGGGGAGAGGAAGATTGGTATGGGAAAGATCTTACGAGAAAGAAAACATAAGTGAATATAGATGACAGAAAAAAGAGATGCAAGAAAGGTTAGACAGCCGCAACATCGAAACAAAAGAAAATACTTCGTAATTTAGGTTCAACAGCACGAAACCCGCCCATATTAAAGATGCTAACATGCACGACCGCCATATTTTTTAAACGTTTTTAACGAAAAAAACGACAGTTCACATTAAACTTCGCGCGATTTAACTCCCCGATGTTTCAATATCGCTCGTCATCTCTTTCAGCCGGTTGCTTTTGCGCCGAAAGAGAGAAATTTAATTCACCCAGTTCACCCATGGGGCGGAAAAAAATGGCGAGGTGAAAGGGTGGCCGCTCCATGTATTTTCCGCTCCCTCTGTTAACCGGGCGCTAAAAGCGTTCTTCTTTTGTTCCCGTTCTTGTCCACGCCATTAACCCCGCGCCTCATTTCGCACGAGCGCATCCTTTTAGGGGCCGCGAGGGATCATGGGAAGGCTGGGAGGGACGGAATAAGGGCGTCGTCGAGCCAGAGTTTACTTTTCCCCCGAGTGTCACGCCATTACGAGGAAAGTCCCCTGATTCTGTCAGGAGAACGAAGAGACGGCTGGGATTCGAGTTTTAATAGGGGGAAATTAAATTAAACTTTCAGAACCGGAAATATCCCGCGGATAGCGACTCAAAAGTTGAGCGCTTCAAAACCATTTCTTAAATTAGATTTAAAAATCCTTAAAACGTAATAAAGTAGAATTATCTCGGCCACACATGATATAGTATAAAATTTAAGTCTTTTCAGTCATGAATTTTACTGGAGGAATAAATGTCTTTTTTTTTGCAAATGCAACTTAACTCTGAATATTTCAGTAATTCTTTTACGTATTTTTTTAAAGATCCATAGGCCATACACATTCCGATATCTTCTCTATCCACTACTGTGTCAACAATATGCGTCAGAAGTTATTTAAAAAATGTAACTGAATATCCATGAAAATGGACTTGGTGGCTGAAAGGGTTAATTGCTCTTAAAATAATAACCTAGAAAAAATCTTTTGTTTTAAAAATTCAAAAAAACTGTTGAACGTGCTCTATAATCAATCAATTCTTCCACAAACTGCGGCGTCCAAACTGGAGTTATTTTTTCATTGTTTAACTTGCCTACAGGAAATTACATGCTTGCAAGCAAGATTGTAAAGAATATAAAATTATATTCGTTTTTCTTTTAAATAATATATCAAGTCCGAACATTTAACGACGTTTACTAGATGTTAAACCTAAAACCGAAAGCAATATCAATATGAGCCCGAGATTTATGACATTAAAATGTCGTTTTAGCAAACGACATTGCTTAAACACGCCGCCTGCATTCTTTTCAAATACGAATCGCGTGGAGCTCGACGCCGTTGCCACAGCAGTGATGTAATTATAACAGAAAATCCGAAGCTCGCCCGGCGGTCAAAAGCCAAATATACGGTGCGAAATGGTGACGTAATGCGCCAAATCGAAACGGTGACAGCGGTCTACCTTCGGTTACATGCTCGGTGTATCGACCTAAAAAAACTATTACCTTTTGAGGAATACATTGAGACACTGATGTGGGAAGACGAAAGTGCCGCTGAAATTAGACGAAGAAAATTGGTCTACGATATTAAGACCAAATTAACTCTTAATTAACTTGGAGCCCAAGGCGAAGTGGTAATCTGTTGGGAATTCCATCCCTTTCTTTTATCTTTTCTCTCCGCTTCCAAATCTAATTAGGTAATGATTAACTTTACTTTACTACACAAATTTAAAGCAAAGGAAGAATTAGTTCCACGTGAAGATCTAATTGACAAAAGCTGAAACGACACAAAGATTTGTCTGAATCACCACATAAGAATTTAATGCAGTAAGGTAACTTTTATATTATCAAACAACACAAAAGCGCTCTCTGTTACTTAGTGTGTAACGAGATATCAACTAGAACAATATGGGAGCTCGGTGTAAAAACAGATACCCATCTTTTTCCAATTCAGTTAAATATTATTATTGTGATACCGTAAAAAGTTTATCTTGAACTATTTAAATTCACTTCATCCATGCCCATCCGTCATTTTGACGGGAAATTAAACGTTTTTCTATAAACGCTTCTATTTAAATTATATTGACACCCTCCTAGTCATGAAAATTACGTGAAAACGTGAAGTACATTGTTTCAATTTTAACCAGCATTTGTGAAGCAGCAAAAAAAATGAAAACGAGGAATTAGGACCTCTCTCGGGTCAAGAGCACGTATTTTTCTTCTTCCGAGCGTTCGCTTTTAATTCCTGTCAGCCTTAGAAAAAACGCTTTTCACCTCCCTCTTGCTTATTTTCGTGTAAAAGTACAAAAATACGCAAAAACACGAAAAATGCAGGCCGATCGCAGTTACGTACTCGTTACCACCTATGCGCGTCTTAACGTCTGTGGGAGGAATTGATCGACCGACTCCGGTTCCGGTGTTAAAAGGCGCTAATGATTTTACCACCCTTCCGTCACTCGCTCGGAAGGAGTGACGAAAGGGCGCCTGCCTGCCTAAATAGTGTTTGCAGACACAGGAGCCAGGAGGGAAACACGGCCAACGGCAGGAGGCGGAAGAGAGAAAGAAAAAGATCGGACAGCCAACGCCGCTATTTTTTAAAATTCCCATCCTTCGGGATAAACGAGGAAAAAAATAACGCGAGGCCGCTATAAAACCTAATAATACTACTCTGTAAGGATTCGTTAAACGAACTAGCATGGGATTCACGAAAGGAAAAAAACGCGTTTTTTCACCGACGGCTTTAATTTCAAATTTCGCCTGAAATACATTCTTTTTCCAGGAAGGGGTCGAAATTTTCAGAATAGTTCACGATTCTTAAAAAATATACGCTGCACTGTGATTGTACACGACTTCACGACATCTGACAGATAAGATAAACTCAATTTATTACCGAGGTACTTTGATGGAATGTTTCCATTGCATAATATGTAAAACCCCGATCATCCGTGATTGAAAAACCGACCTATCTCCAATAGCCATGCAAAGGAAACCAGATGATCATTTCAGCCACAAAGCAGCGGCCGTCAACAGCAGTGATTTGCCGATTTAGAATCTGCTATCGCTGAATCATCACTGATGACGCCCGCTTGGTGGCCTTCTGGTTTTTCCAACTATTTTTATAGCTATTGGGAAAACGTCATTTTTCATATTTGACTTCAACTGAGTTAGGTAGTTCCTTCATGTATACGACCATCCAGAGGCACGGGTAATCGGGGTTTTACCGCATTTCGTATTTTAACTTTTCAAGGAATATAAAACTGGAATAATATTAAGTTGAACTCATTCTTCAATGTATTCTTCACTCATATTTCACATTCCTCACAAAAAAATAATCTCATGGAAAGCAGGGCAGGCGGAACGGGGTAGCAAAATAGACAACTGCCTAGAGCGCCATAAAGAGGAAAAGTTTTGATGCCATGATACTTTTATATACGTATAATATATTAATTCACCTTTTTCTCTTAACAGAGAGAGAGTAAATGCTATATATCTTTCCTTCGCGATGTCTTAAAATCTATTTTCAGTGAGAAACTGCATGGGGTAGCGAGCATTAACTCCGATACTCCTCCCTCTCGTTCCCGCGCATAGTAGAGAGAATAAAAAAGATTGGAAGCGAAATAATGCAAGGGGGGTAACCAAGTTTAAAAAATAAATAAACGAATTATAGCGCTCGCGTTATGGCTGAGGTAACTACAGTAGCCACAGAACGATCGAGCATACCAGATGCGCCTTAAGGCTACAAATTGGCACCGACAAATTAGAATCGACTCTCGGTGAATAACCAATGAGACGTATGGTTTGCCGAACCGTTATATGGCTACATCATCTACGAGGAGCAAGTGCTAGGAAAATTCAATCCGAGCGCATGAATTTGGACGTCAATCAAAACGTCAATGAAATGACCGTTTATCTGGGTAAAAAAAAAGATTTGAAATTACGTTTGCGAGACTTAAAAGTGGTCCAATCAGTAAATCCTGCCCTAGGCAGAGGTCCAGGAGATAAATTGAGCAGTCCTTCGAAACTGAAATAGACGAAAAAGCTGAATGGACCAATGCACGAAGAGTGAAAGACTAACGGAAAACTCTGCGCTAACGTGTAGGTAAAAAAACGCCTTAAAATGCAGGAGTTACACATGTGCAAAATTTTAGCACGTTTTTATAAATTTTATCACAGTTGAACTTATAATAATCCCTTCTGTCGCCATACAAAATTCAGTTCATGGAAGTTATTGTGCGTGCATGGAATCACGTAAGAACTTGGAACGTTATTCAGGGACTGAATAAATGCCAAAGTGGACTGCAGAAGTAATAGAAACAAAAGGCGATTGTACAAAATTCTAATTTTCCACCGTTTTTAATTGGGACAAAACTCTATTGTTTAAGTTTATACGACGAAGTTTTGTATATTTTTCTTTATGGGCACTGCAATTTTCAACCGTTTCTATTTTCTTATTACTTAGATTTGAGTCTAATGAATGTATTTATTATGTAATACCTTATGTTACTGTTATGAAATTCGTGAATTTCTAATAAAATTTATCTTTATTTGATTTATTATGTAAAATTATGTAATACCGTAATTGATTTTGTCAAAAAATTCATGCATACCTTGAAATTTTGCATCATCCGCCCTTAGAATTTGTTCAAAATGATATGAAATGTTTTATTACTTGTGTATGTATGTATGTATTTATCCGAACGATGCTGCAAACGAGCTCAAGTTTAGCGCGGATGTGTAGTTACCATTACTCTCTGAAAAAATTTTAAAATAATTTTTCTTCCATAAATTCTCATATTTCGGTCACGCGCTGAATTATTCGAGCCCTAATTCGTATAAAAGAGACACGAGAAACTACTGACAATGAGGATTTTGAAAAATTATCTCTGGATTAAACGATCTAAACTCAACAGATTAAAATGGTATGAACATACATCAACCTCAACATGAACTTCATAAAAACGCGTAATACATTTAATACCTCGGTTTTAATCACCACTAACAAACCGACGTTTAACACTGACCGACATTCGACTTTTATTTTTCATAACTTTTAACGACGCGAGATCACCAAAAAATAATAAAAACCGGCAGTACGACCCGAATTTCCTCCCTGAATTAATCAGAGGGCCTCACTAACCCTAAGCATCCACCGTATTAAAATAAAAAAACGGTCCCTTCCCCTTTTATTCCTGACCGTAGCCCTGGGGGATAGAGGATCCTCTTTTTCTCTATTCTTAGCGCAAAATCTCGGGTATTTTTTCATCCGTCCCAAATAGGGATTTCAGAAAAAAAAAGAGGGACAACTTCAAGCTATTCGTGGATATAAGCCAAAACGAGGGAGCAGTAATTGCACCACTGCCATCTTCTTCCTCTCATTCCCGCCCACGCTTTTTCTCTTTCTGACCTTGCTTCCACAAACACCCACCCACTCTATCACACCGTTTCTCCTATTTTCGCCGTACCACCTTCCCTCGATCCTTTCACTCTCTCTCCTTCTCACCTCCTTTCACCAAATTCTTCCTTTTCTAGTCTCCCTTCCTTTCATTCGTCCTTTTCCTATTCTCTCTCTCTCCTTTTTCTCTCACCTTTCCTCTTTGAACTATTGAACGAGCAGACATTTAAAGCCCAGGTATGGCCCTTATTTAGGCGAACCAACTTCAACGTAATAAATTAAATTCTGCTTAATTATTCGCTCGGATCCTGTTATTTATATTCGACTATTCAATACATTTCTCAAGTATTAATTATTACCTATTCGTATTATGATTAGGTGGGACGAGTATATTCGTCATCACACACAGGTTAACGCCTAAAGCCGGTTAAATTTTTCATTGCATTTCTCAAGTATTAATTACTACTTCTTCATTTACTCGTCATCACAAATAGGTTAGCACCTCAATCTGGTACTTGGTTTATGGCATCGAGCAGGAATTACGAATTCGTGGAAACTTTTGGATGAGTAAAAGATAGGCGGATGGCTCAAAAATTTAGGCTCGAGTACAGAGGAGTCAACATCCGTACACCTGTACGGGCAAACCCTTCTGGGATAGGCAAACAAGGTCCGTACAAATGTACGCACGATGAACGGGCACGAGAGGTTAAATTTCGCCCGAATAAAGACGTTCGTCTGTCCCTATTTAACTCATTCTCCCTCACTTCCCCATTCTATCCTGTCCAATGTCCTTTACCTTTCTTCCCCATCACCAAACAACCCTTTCTTTCTAACCGTCCCCTCTTCCCCTTTGAACCCTCCTCAACCTCCTTCTCTCCCATCAACTATCCTTACATCACCTCTCCATTTCTCTCTCCCTCGCATCCCCTCCTTAACCCCCTCTCTCCCTCTCACTCCACCCTTTCTCTCCCTTCCCTATCCCAATCTCTCCCACTCTCCTCACTCCCTAACAGTTAGGGAGTGAGTGTGCTCTTCCGCGGCCATTTCGTCGTATTGATTGTGTGGGTGGATGGCGGTGCCTCAGGTGTGTGTGTGTGTGTTCTGTGCGCTTCCCGTCTAGGGTGTCGCAGACACCACCCGCTGCACCCGGACCCCGGCGAAAAAGAGTCCCGGTGACCACGTCCCAAATCGTCCCGCTGCATGTTAAATCGATAAACGGAAAGGAAAGGGTCGACATTAATCATTCTCGGGGAGTTTATAATTCTCTTTTATTGGTAGCGGTCAAAGAGGCCGTCCACGATGACTCTCGGGACGTGGATATGTGTACGTGGCAATCTAGTAGGAGGGCGTGTGTGGCGGGGTTCTTTTAAAAAATAGAGTTAATTGTCCGCCGCGACAGTCACTCTGGCATAAAAGGTGGGCATTTAAGTACATACGCTGAAACGAGTAAGTGCTGAATGCTTAAGTACCAAAACCGATGGGATTTATCTCGTTCTATATAAAAAAAAAGGTTCGAAAGTGTGTGATCGAGCTCACGTTATAGCTAAAAAAAATGAAATTGACGAGTTACGTCTCTCTAATAGCCATAAAAAGGTTTCGGAATCCAAATGCACTTTTAAGCTACGAAGCATCCGTCATCAGCGGTGATTCATTAATTGTAGATTATTAAAAAAGAACTTACAATCCCAAAGATTACGGATGATTTACAGCCGAATAGCGGGTCTTATTTTTTCCCAGAATTATTATGGCTACTGGAGAAACAAAATTTGTCAATGAAAAAGGATTGTTAAATAACGTAGATAACAAAATGATGACATTCTATAATTTTAACCAGTACAAATATTCGGTTAACTTCTCAAATCCGACATTTAAAAAACACGATAATTCCAAAAAATGTTTATTAACGCCGCGTTGAAACTAAATTCCGAGCGTTCTATTTCACGCACCATTTAGGAATTATACGCCAAATAATAACAAAAAAATCCTATAAAAACGATGACCTCTTTCAATCATTGGCCGTTATGGAAATATATATGATGAAACTCAGGAACGATACTGCACAATTCTTGTTGGAAGAAGATACTGATTATACGGACATACGAAATTATCTGTTCTTTGTCCGACGAGAGGCAATATTTTCCCTCTCAAATGTCGTCCGTTTCGTTTTTCTTTTGGTACTGAACTCTTCCAGCGTCACCATCCTCCATTTAGCACTCTGCCAAGCAGGACTGCTGACCTTATTTAACCTCTTTGGCGGCATGATTAAATCTTGGGGTCAGGGAGTGTCACTCAACGAGTGTCATTTAAGCTTGTTTTGCATCTTAAAGGAGATTTAATCTTGACCTTTGTGCGCAAGACATACATTTGAAAACTCTATAATTAACTATAATGCATCATTACACCCAGGGAGTAAACGTGCCAAAACTAACGTCGAATAATACTCAGCGCATTATAGCTAATGTCCGCGCTAGCCTGGCTAATGTTTCAATTTCTGAATACGATTATCTTCTAAATTGTAAATGATTCATAGTTAAACTGCAACCTAGGTATCAAAGTTTCTTTTGTCTCAAATTACTAAAACTAGAGAAATTTTGATAGAAATGCGAATAAATTGCAACCAAAAGTTATTAAAGCTATCAAATCAATGACTACAAATTTGTTTTATTGGCTATGCTGGAGAGAAAAAAAATCACACATTTAACGCTTAAGAATTCTATTTTACAATAACCGACTAAAGTCTGAAACTCCGATTTCATTCCTTCTGGATCGACACTATCAACAAATAATGTCTAACAATAGCCACGTTGCCGAAATTGTCCATGACATATATTTGACCGAAAAATAATTTTCATTCATTTTAATGCCATTCTAAATTGTTAAAAATAAGGAAAGTTCTGTCTCCGCTCCCACAATCACTTAAATGAAACACGTTTAATCTAAGTTCAATGAAAATTGCGAAGCATAAGTGCTTTAATAAGGGAAAATAAAAAATAACAAAACATCAGGCGTAACAATTTCGCGCAAGAGAAGGCAGCCTTCAAACTTTTAAATCCGTCACAAAGTAAGTCGGGAAACCCGACGAATGAATTGGTAATTCTGTTGAAGCGAGTCAGAAAACTTCAAATTCTTCAGAGAATAGATTTAAACTGTTGATTCCGACGCTTTCGAATAATTCGGCCATAAAATATGGCATAATTTACGCTCGACTGTTTGGACTACGTTCGCTTTCTATTCGTAGCAGTTAAAATACTGATTCTCTCATTCAAAGAGAAAATAGTCTTTAATGACTACAGAAAATACCAATTTAACAACTTAGGATATTTTTTCGCGTTAAAAGATCAGGAACGCAAGAATTTCAATACTGTTCTTCCGAAGCGTTAATAAAAATTTTATAAACTATATATGAAAATTTTTATTATGCGAGAAGTATTCCCGCCGTTACCAGGGACGCTTTAAGACATTGTGCGCCCGTAGGCAGAGTAAATTTTGCGCCCTCTCAAAATCATAGTTTTTACGACAAACTTTAAAAATTAAGCATCTGTTTTTACTTTCTCCATACGAGGTAATGGGAAAGTACCATGATCACGAAAAAAATCGACTTCGAGATTTCAACGGAAACGCGTTTAGCCTATTTTCGGGATGTCTGTGTGTGATTGTGGGCGCTCTAACTCAAAAAGTACCTGTCATATTAACACCAAATTACATATATAACACTTTGGTATGATTACGAAGAGTTGATTAGTTTTTGGACAATAAGGTTAACCGGAAGTCGAGGTTTATTCGAAATCCGATTCAGTTTTGACGAAATATCTCCGTTAAAACATCATTATTGTATATACAATTCTATACAAAGGTTATAGAGAATGTAATTTCCTACAACTTTCATTTGAAACAATTTTCCATAGCAGTTACTGTTTAGGAATTTTTTTTAAATCAGTTTTTTCTGTTTCCGTCAAATATCTCCTTAAAAACGTCGTAATTGGTCATCTTCGTGAGGACCAAAGTTGTATAGAATAATATTTCTTCTAATATTTCTTATAATATATTATTATATTATTTCTTATAATATCTGCTTTCGCAGTATTTTCCTTGCTTATTTTTGGTTTTGTATTTTATTGTTAACAAGAAGTGTAATTGATAATACAATAATTCATTTGCACTTTCCAAAAAAACCTTTAATTTGCTAATAGCAAGTTCTGAAGAAAGATATATTTTTCTGCTTAACTAACCAAATGTCTCACCAACCGGCACATCATCCAGCAGATGATGAGTAGAGCCTACTTGAGCTCGCAAAGAGGCCTTCAGAGCGCTTGATTTACACGAATAACGTTATGACATGTAGGTACTGATGTAGCTGACAGGGTAGTCAAAGAATGGCGAAATTATTCGATTTCATATCATATTTGAAAATACAATTCGGCCTCAAATCAAAGGAAAATTAATAAATATTTCAAAAAACAATGATATGAATTAAAACATTGATGGCTCATGTTTTATGTTAAAATCGCCATTCATTTTCCTGCAATATATTTTTTTTTACGTTTTTAATACTTCTCCATCCTATGAGGTATCTTTTATTACATGAGGGATCCTCTACGCATCGTGCGTCGAATTTTGCGATTTACCCAAACAAGCCCATCCAACATCTACCAGGCGACGACAACGGTATCCGAAAACACGCAAACGAACGAGGGCTTCAAATTTGGCGCCCATAGGAGCTCGCCGCCATGGGAGCGTGTTATACCTGCTAATCATTGACCAGATAAATAATGCAATGAATGATATGTAGTTGATATAAAGGAATTATAAAATGATGAAAACATGGTTCGTTTAATTTCGTTGCTACGTTGTAGATTGAGAAGTATCTAGAAGAAGAGTAAATGGAATATTCAGAGATGTATTAGGGTAATTTACGCGGCCGCTTTAGCCGTATCGATGGGTTAAGATAGCCTGAGGATATTACGCCAAAATCGAACGAGAAAGCGTATTTTGATGTCCCAGTACATACGAAGAAGTATGTGAAGGGATGTGTACGTGAGTGAGTAAATGACAGAAAACGGCTGCGTGTAAGTGCGAGAGAAGTGTGTGTGTCTGTGTGAGAGGATGTGATGTGGTGTGGTGCGTGTGTGTGAGAGAGAGAAAGAGAGGGTGTGTGTGCGTGAGAGTGTGTGAGAGAGTGTGTGTGAGTGAGTGGGTGTGTGTGAGTGAGAGAGTGGGTGTGTGTGAGAGTGGGTGGGTGTGTGAGAGAGAGTGGGTGGGTGTGAGAGAGTGGGTGTGTGTGTGAGGAAGTGGCTGTGTGTGAGTGAGTGTGTGAGTGAGTGTGTGTGTGTGAGAGAGTGGGTGTGCCACTAAAAACTCATGAAAAATTAGCTGGAATATATGCCACCCAACTTGCACAACAAACCCCTAATTATTAGGAGCTAATATATATAACATCAAACACTTGATTGCCCCTTCAATATAGACCACCCAACACACGAAATTACCCCATAATTTATGCCACCAATTTGCACTCGACTGCCGTCCCTAGATCAGTGGTTTTAACCTTTTTTGGCTGCGACCAAAATTCTGGTCGCGGCGACCCATTTCCTCCAATATCTCACTTGTAATAAAACAAATAGGAATTTAATAAATAAATGAAAATAAGCTCTCAGGTCATTAGCATTGAACGGGTTGTTAGGAGGAATGATATATACGGATATAGGAAGCCATGGAAAATCTTTGACGGTCCACTCAAAATGGTTTGGCGACACAATTTTGGGTCGCGACACAGGGGCTAAGAACCACTGCCCTAGATGCATCAAACTCCCACGCTCTTCTGCCAAGCGATGTACACTCTATTGCACCAAACATACACCGAATGCCCCTATGCTTATATAGCTCAGAAATTCTATACATATTTTCCGAGATCTGTTGGTTGGTTTGTTTGTTTATCAGATGTCACGCTAAGCCCGCTCGATAGAAAAAATGCGAATAATGATATTTTTATTTTGACATGCCCTCGGCAGGATTCAAACCCGCAACCATAACATTGGGAAATAAGCATGTTCACCACCCCCTCCATCGACAACTCGAGAGAAAATACAGATAGAAACTCTAAATTTGCCAAGAATGCTCGATTCACATATGATAAAGTGGTGACGAAAAAATCTCCAAAAAAGTGCTGGGTTACATTCCAATGGAAGACATTTACATCTCCCTTTAAAATAACACGTAATAAAATCGACTGTAGGCTTTCATTATTTTTACTTTCTCCATATACGTAGTATAGAGAAAGTATTATTTTCATGAAAAAAATCGACTACGAGATTTCAACGGAAATACACGTTTTGAGGTCCCTAGAACACGTTTAGACTATTTTCGGAATGATGTGTGTATGTGATTGTGGGGGCTCTAACTCTAAAAGTACTTGCCATATCGTTACCAATTTTCAAATATAACACTTTGATATGAGCGTGAAGAGCTGAGTAGTTTTTAGACAATATCGGTTAACCGAAAGTTGAGGTTCATTCGAAACCCGATTCTGTTTTGGCGAAATATCTCCATTAAAACATCATTATTTTATATACAATTCGATACAAAGGTTATAGAGAATGTAATTTTCTACAACTTTCATTTGAAACAATTTTCCATAGCAGTTATTGTTTAGGAATTATTTATAAATAATCGGATTTTTCGGTTTCCGTCAAACATATCATTAAAAACGTCGTTATTGGTAATCTTCGTGAGGACCAAAGTTGTAGAGAGTAATATTACTTCCAAGTTTTGTTTGAAACAAATTTTCGTAGAACCATCCATTTCGGAGATATTTTACTTCTTTTTTAAATTTGAGTATACAGCGCCACCACCATGTAGCGGTGGATTCTGTAAACATATTCAAAATATACGTAATTTACGGAAATAAGGACGACTGTATGCTTTTACGATACGAAATAATAATTTTGCCTTATAATGCTATTCATAATAATTTAAATATCTATACCCCAAATATGGAGAAAGTCATGTGTTGGCCACATCAGATTTTTTAAATATCGAATACTCGATTCGTTAAGCGGGGAAATTAGATCGTTCCGGTTCTCCTTAATTTTCTCGGCTTAAAAAAAAAAGATGTCCGTCCTAATCTCCGAGTAAACTCATTAATTATTTCCATGCTCCAGAACGATCTCTTGCAGTCTCGCCTCTCGAACAGATACTTCATTAACCTTCCCTAAACTTTCCTTGTCCATTTTAAAGAGAATTTTGTCGCGACGCCACCGGCAATATTCTCTTCCCTCCTTCTCCTCCCCGTCCTTACTTCGCTTCCTTCCTCTTTAAAAACTCCTTCGCCGAGACTTTCCCGAAACTCTAAGAAATTCTTTTTAAAAAGTTTCCCAATTAAGTCTCCGACTATGAAACCAATCTACGACCGTCTCCGGATTCTCCCTTTCTTTCTTTCATATTTTTTTGCAGGACGAATCGAGAAACGTTCCCGTTCTGTCGCTATCTTTTCCATCTACGTTCACCTCGCTCGTTTTATAGAATGGCGGGCTGTTCGAAACACGAATTTTCCCGCTCTTCCTCCGTAAATCCCCGCCTTTCCCACATGAAGTCTCCAGATTTTTCCTAGATTCAAAACAGTACTCATGTGTTATTTTCGTTTCTGCACAAGTCTTTGGGAAGATATGACTACATCAATCTAGGAATCGAACTTCTAGTGCACGTGTCTATAGTAAAAAATAATAAAACCGAAGAAAATACGGTCGAATCTAAATGACTCGACCTCAATGTAAAGGTTCGATTAACAGCGTCCCGTTTTACGGAATAGGAATGCGAAAGATGATCTCCAATTCGACTAATAAAAAATTCGATTTACAGAATACGAGTTGTGGAATTCGAGGTAAATAATTTCCGAAGTAATTTTAAATAACCCTAATTAAGCAAATAATAGAGGCGACCCAGATTTCTGGAGCGACCTATCACCAAAACGCATAAACCTTTATTAAGCATCATGTATAAATGACTGAGGAGTAAAACAAATGACAATAATTATATTAGTAGGAGATGCGATGGAGTGGGAGAACTCGTGCAACCAACCGTCCAGGAATGACTCGGAGTTTCCGAAATTGTAACTTTTCTTCAGTCTCCTGAGCGCAAGCTGGTCTGGAGAACCGTTCTTCCCGGAATCTGGCGAGACTTTTCTAATTGCCTATATCGTCCTTATTCTACTATTCTACTTATGTGCAAGTTCTTCCAATCTTAACTTTTTTTCTGGGATCATTATTTATGCTAAAATGTCATTTTGGTCCACGTTGACCAATAAGAACATGCGTAAGGGCCTTCATGAACTTCTGCATGTAATGATACGCTTATACCTTATTTATAGCTGCCTAGGATACATTTCCAATTGCTGGCCTTTCAAAAACTGCTGTAATAAGATTAGATTTCATAATCATAAATACAACGATCTTCACGCATTCCTTGCCAAATCACAAAGAACGCATTAGAAACATCTGCGTAGTCCGAAACACAGAGTAAAATTTTCCACTAATTTTTATAATGCAATTGTCTTTTAGTCTCAGAAGATTTTCTGACATCACCCATCAATCTATTTCATTAAAAAGCAGGTACCAATGCGGCGATTCAAAGATCGCTGTTTCTAAAGAACACGATTTGATTCCATTATTCAATTTTGGAATGTAATTTACCGCCTTACTAAAAAGGCGACAAAATTATTCTCTAAACGCAGTTGTCTGTTAAGTGTATAAGAATACCCAAGTGCAATTTTCACCGGTCTTAGGATATATGTAATTAAGAAAACCATTTTTAAAAGTTTTTCGATGGTTACTCAATGATTCCGCAACCGCTAAATCACGCGACGGTGATTGTCGTCCCTGCACATTTTCGAAGTCAATCATCACGACTTAGAAAGGCATATTCCATTAGTTCACGTATACGTTGGCGTATGACCGTTGAAAATCACTTCTAACGAGTAAGTAACTGTTTACATCACATCACCGCCATTTAATGTTTACCGAAGACGAAGAAGACTCGTCACTTACTTTATCCGATCCACTATCCGTCTATAGGGGACAAAAAATGCCGAAGACCGCTAAAAGGAGAATCAACATGGCCGAAGTCCCTTTTTCGCTCTCTTCCGATCGAGTTCCGGCGGCCCTTCGCCGAAATACCATTTTCTCCCTTCTTTTGTTTTCCCCGCCTCGTATATAACTCTCTCGTCTCCCTCAGGAAAAAAAATCTTTTATTCTTCCCCGAGAGCGAGAGAGATAGAAAAGAATTCGGGAGGGGAAAAAGGGATTCGAAAAAATTCTATCGGAGATCGGATTTTGAAGACAAAGGAAAATAGTTTGTTTGGTTTGTTTCCGTGAAAGGAAAGAAAAAAGAAAGAAACTCGAAGAATTTCGCGGACTCCCAAAGCTTAATAAAGAGGGATTTGCGATCGACACAAAACCTGTCACGGGGGAAAAATTCTCTCTAAATGTAAGCTTAACGTGAAGATAATAGTGGAACTAAATCTTCGATGGAAACCTAAATATTTTTGCACGCAATAGCATTCGATAACTGTTGCGGATGTGAATGCAGCAGTCTCGTAACATTCGCGATGGTTATGCTCGAATGTCGAATCCGCGTATGTTAGAACTCCAATCCTTCGCATCGACATCAACGACTTACAACGCCGCAGGTTAAATCCGCGAATAGTCAAGTTTGTATGCTGCGAATATCAAATCGATGTACACGGGAGCCCCCACGAATAATCGAAACCGCGAATGTCGAGAGCTTGCAGCAATTATTAAGTTAACCACACCCATCGAATCGGGGAAATGCATCCTTTTCCTCTTCGCGCAAATGAAGCTAGTTATACGTATAATATCGAAAAACCAAATATGAAATGAGCTATTACAACAAAAAATGTAAGCGAAGTATAGTATTCACCTTGTTTTCCTCACCGACCCCCATTTTAATTTTTTTCGTTTCTGGCGAATGATTTTTTGTTGTTCTGATTCCACAAAAATTCGTCGAACAAACATTCGTTTATCCAACGTAATTTTCTCATCGACTATCACGTTTAAAACTGATCAGTAAACAAACAATTGAGGTGCGCCAGCCGCCATAGCCCGCTATTTTTTTTGTTCGTAAGGAGTTCGTCAACACAAGAAGCACATGCACAGATTGAAAAAGTGTCTACATTTAACGTATTCGCCAATCAAATGTTAGTTCAACTAGATGTCCCTGTATTTGGTCATATTTGTCTCATTGGATCCTTTAAATATCGAGTGTGACAAGTCCCGTTGGTAGTGAAAGGATAAAATCTGTCGTTTGTGAGGTTAAAATCTCTTCCGTCAGGTCGGCGCTTTTAACACCCTCACGGACGGACGGAATGCAGAAAAAAAATCGCCATCCCCACAAGAACATAAGCACGCGAAATTTCGCGCCCAGGCGTCAAGTCACGCGCCCCGGACGTATGCGAAGGTTTCGTCTACGGCCAAGCCATGGTCCCAGCGCTACGAATAGACGTTCACACGCTAATTCCGACAAACTCACACAGGAAGTACGGTAACGAGGTTTTGGTCCATCAAAAAGGAAATTGGCTGTACTAAGAGAGGATGCAGCTCTCGTTGAGTTTTTGGGACGATGCGATGAAGGTACTTGCGCTATTATTTTCGGAACATGCGCATTGGTTCAGAAATAAGAGTGGCTTGATTATCCTGGGTGTTCGAATAAGAAGTATCGTCTCAAACAGCCAGTTTTTATAGCGTTTTTAATTTATCCATATACATAGTATAGATAAAGTACCTACTGTTTTCGCGAAAAAAATCGACTTCGAGATTTCAACGGAAATACGTTTTGAGGTCCCTAGAACACGTTTAGACTAGTTTCGGAGTGATGTCTGTGTATGTGATTGTGGGCGCTCTAACTCTAAAAGTACTTGCCATACCATTACCAAATTTCATATGTAACACTTTGGATGAGCACGAAGAGCTGATTAGTTTTTGGACAATACCGGTTAACCGGAAGTCGAGGTTTATTCGAAACTCGATTCGGTTTTGGCGAAATATCTCCGTTTAAACATCATTATTGTATATACAATTCTATACAAAGGTTATAGAGAATGTAATTTCCTACAACTTTCATTTGAAACAATTTTCCATAGCAGTTATTGTTTAGGAATTATTTATAAATAATCGATTTTTTCGGTTTCTGTCAAATATCTCCTTAAAAACGTCGTTATTGGTAATCTTTGTGAGGACCAAATTTGTACAGAATAATATTTCTTCCAAGTTTTGTTTGAAACAAATTTTCGTAGAACCATTCATTTCGGAGATATTTAACTTATTCGTAATTTCCAGTATACAGCGCCACCACTATCTAGCGGTGAAATCTGAAAACATTTTCAGAATATACCTAATTTACGGCAATAAGGACGACTGTATTCTTTTACGATACGAAATAATAATTTTGCCTTATAATGCTATTCGTAATAATTTAAATATATATACCCCAATATGGAGAAAGTCATGTGTTGGCCACATCAGATTTTATTCTTTGTAAACTAAGAAAATATTGCTTAAAACCTACGGGGTAAAGTTTTTGATAACTCGAAGGAGTTGCTTTCCACGTCGACAAAAATTTCGTAACTCGAAGTGTTGATGGTGAATTTTTCATTCTTTTTGTGCTCTCGAGTTATGGAGATAACGCATACTCACTGGTTTCGAGAGGGGCATCGCTATATGATCCGGGGGGTTCGAGTAAGGAACATCGTCTCAGAAAGCCGCCAATAAAAAAAATGTTTTTTCCTTAGAAATTAAGAAAATAATATTCTGAAGCTTTTACGTACAGTTTTCGATAACTCGAAGAATTAGACAAAAACTTTCGTAACTCGGAATTTTCCTCATTCTTTTCGAGTTATGGAGGTTGATCTATAAACGTTTTGCCGCATTCCAGTCGATAAATAAATAAATAAATAAATATATATATATATATATACACATATATATATTGGTTCAACAGATTCCACGCTCTAGTCGATGTATCAATCGGATGTCGAGCCAGTGACCCAGAAACGGATACTTTCAAAAACTTGTCCGGAAAAGGGGGCTACAAAATTCGAAAAAAGAATAGTTCGGTAGGAAAACTAGTACATCCCCAAAAGAAAGGCGGTGGACACAAGTACCGATATTGCGCCCCAACACGCCAACTTTTAAAAGCGCTTTGAAACTTTGAAAATCGAACAAAAAAAACAGCGGAGAGAAACATTCTGAGAGGAAATTTAGTACTTACTTCAGCGTGAGCAGGACTCGCCAATGATACTGGATTTGTTGCCGTTTTCCAGATCCTGAAACGAGAGCAAAAGATAAAAGAATATTAGGGTTTATGATCCACATTTTCCGACAAAACTTAAGATTTACACAGTTCTTTTGAGGAAGTTTATGAATGGAAGGAGAAATAAAATGCCTCCGCGAACGTTTCACCGTCATATGGGTGGCTCTCGGTGAAACCCCGATTTCCCTAGACATGTATCACTTTCTTGGCTTCGTCGAGGGCGTTAATAGGCCTAGCTTTTAAAGGCCATTTAAATTTACAAGTTCCAGCTCGGCTTAGTTTTAAGTGGTTAATTCATGCTCCATTTTATCGCCATAAAGAAATTAAGCCTCTCGACCGCGTCCTTTATACAGTCTAGGGATCTCAAGGACGTAAGGTCGCGGAGGGAAAGGGAAAAAAATGAGGAAAAATGCGCTGATTATAAAGAATGCAACAACATTTTGTATCGATCACGCAAAAACACTTTATTGTGAGGACACTAATACTTTCGAAGTTATGCAACCAAAAAATTTGTGGAAAGTCTTAAGAAAAAGGAGATAAAGGGATCGATGCTCTGTTCAATTTTTAAAATACTGCTAGGCTTAACTAAGAGAATTATGGAGCTCGTCTTACGGCTGAAAATAAATTCAAGAATAAGCAACTGAGCATCAAAAGTTGATAAATTAAGTGCTCGAGTGCTTACTCTGGAAAGGCTTTGCAATAATAGAAAACTTGATTTCTCTGATACAGAAGTTTTTCCGACAAAAAGCGCTCCGCTTGGGAAAATACGAACACAAATATATCTAGCACAATAAAGCGCCGATTATCTTAAGGTCATTAACCTATATCCCTTGAAAAAAATTGTTTACTCAAGCAAAGGTTGAAATCTGCATATCGATATTTCTTGTTGGTTAAAGGATTTCAAAATTTAGCAAAAGAATCGCCTGTCAAGTTTAGACAGTAAAGACTAAGTCGTTCTTTCTTTCTTATCGTATTTAAATGCAATGTTAGAGGAACCTTTTCAAAATTGCCCTAAAGTCGTCAACATCAACTTGATTCATAATATGATTTCATTGTTGTTCGAGTATCGAAATCCGAACAAGACTCGTCCCCAATTAATTCGGAAAATCGTTGTTCGACTTTAGTTTTCTTAAACGGCTTTAAATAAAAAAATAATTTCGAAAATTATATTTAAAAACGATGGAAGGAACATGGACGGATAAATATCAACGAAGGCAGAAGAATAGATACCAAAGAACACGAACAAATATATGATGACGACGGATATATTTTTATGAGGAAACATATTCAAGAACAAGCTCTTAAAAATCCTTACATCAGCTATCTCCAATAGCCACAATGAGGTTATAAAAAATACCAGATGCGCATTTCGACTCCAAAGCAGCCGTCTTCAATGGTAATTCACCGAAAAACGAGTCTAAGAGAACTTTTTAGATGAAGATAGCTGATTCGTAGTCGAAATGCTCATCAGGTTTTTTAAAATCTTGTTGTGGCTATTGGAGATATCAGTGGCAAGTATTTTTAAGTGCTAGTTCTTGAATTTTTCCAGCCATAAAACGAGCTTGATAATTCTCTGTTTAGGAAAGCATATCAGAAACGCAAAATAACTCGAGCAGTTTCCCATTTTATTCGTGTTCGACATAAAGTTTCTCGCGAAAATGTTAATAAAAGTTCAGTGAACTTATCCTGTGCACTTTTGTCACTTCTTTATAACTAAAAAAAATTCAAAAAGGACTTTCGGATTATTATCTCATCCTTTAAGAAGACCGGCTTGGGTTGCTGCAAGGGCGAGTGATTATTCTCCCCGGAATTCCCAATAATAGGAAAAAAAAGAATTTTTACGGGTGAAAACCAACAATTGAAGATCAGACGGTCTCATTCGACGTCGCAATCACGTCATTCATTACACCAATGAGATGACAGCATTGCAGCAATGAGCAGGAATTTGCGCACCCAGCCGAACTTTCCTAATTTTCGACCCTCATTGTTTGAAGGGTTACTTGCAGCTTAATTAAAAGTATGTACTTACGAAGACCAACATTTTAATCTTAAAAACTATTAACTTTAGAGTATGTTTACCACGATCCGGAAGAGAAAACCAGGTTTAAGTTATCAATTAAGAATATCGGTTAACTGATTGTAACTTTCGTAAATACGTATAAATATTAGCTGTATCGATTTTTTAAAACTGGATTTTAAAGTGATTTTTAAAATTTTACAATGTTAAATCTCGCCTCTGCTTTCTCTGACTTATGTTAAGCGCTCCATCTCTTCGCCTTTATCCATGCAAATTTTCTCTTTTCCCAAGTAAACTACTAGTACTACTAGTAGTTCCTCTTTTATCATTCCAATTATTTTTATCGACGTCTTATGTATCTTTATCGCCTTTTTTATTTTATCTGCGTTATTTATACTTAATTAATTAATCATCTGTAATGGGCCTCGTGCTATTAACTGTTTATGGGCAATAAATAAAATAGTCCAGAAATACAACATCTATCAGACTTATATCTCTACGGAAGAAACGAATAATACATTTGAAAATAATTGAAATGTACGTTAGATGCAAATTCGACACAATTATATATAAAAAAATAACCCACAAAGTAGCGGAACAGTATTCAAAAAATGGAAATAAATAACATCAGCCATAGCTATACAAGCTTACTCTCTTTCTCGAGTAAAAAACGAGCGACATGGTAGAAATAAAAGGAGATCGCTGTTTTAAAAACGTGTCACGCGTCTTGGATATCTCCCACTGGGCTTTCTTCTGAAGAAAGGGGGCTTTTCGTAAAACGTGAGCAACGGGGAAAAGTAAAAATTGTCGCTGCAGCGAGAAGGGACTATATAACTCACTAAGAAGACCGGGAGTCTGTTAAAGGACTCGTCTCGTAAAATATTACAACACTGTAAACGAATATTTCCAGAGGCACCGGCGTTATTTGGGAAAAAATAAGGTATTAACGGGGGACCCAATAAAACGAACAAAGAAAATGAGAATTTGTAAAAAAAATTCTTATTTACAAGTAACCGAGGATATTGGTGAGCCTTCGGCTGGCTTTCTTTTTAGATTATTATGCCTTTTATATCGGGTGTAGCCATCTCCGGGTGCTGTCGCGCCCTTCGCCTCTCTGGAACGAAACTATCCCTCACCATTGATGATCCCGTGGGAAAATGTCGCCGCAGGCAAATCAGTCATGGGTTTGCACGTTTTCGTTTTGCGCGAAAGGGTTATCTCAAAAAATTATTTTTCAAAAAGGGGGCCGGGATAACGGAAGAGAACCCACTTTTCTTTGAATTTTAACATTTAAACTCGGGTTCCCCGTCAATACATAAGTACCAAAAATAATTACTTTAACATATAACACCGAGGTGATTATT
The DNA here is from genome assembly GCA_036926305.1 of Uropetala carovei. NCBI lineage: Eukaryota > Metazoa > Arthropoda > Insecta > Odonata > Petaluridae > Uropetala > Uropetala carovei. The sequence goes on from JAXCHB010000015.1 coordinate 9,468,974, forward strand.
CTGTTTTTTAATGTTTCCTCCATCATTATTTTCCTAAATTCGACGTTTCTTTAAACGACACTTCATAGCTTTTCCGTTCTCATTTTTTCGTCAAAGGCCGTGGTTAACTGAAAGAATAGCGAAGGGTAAAGATATGTCTTGTCCTTATACATCCCGTCTTGTCGTTTCAGAAATTTTCAAAGAGCCTCGACCCTTTCTCAAGCAGCTAAGCATTCAATAATTACATTAAATTTCCCAATTATATATTAATTAGACGATGGTATTTTAAAGTTTTATATAATCGATTATTTATTGAGTTTAACCTTTAATGCAAGATATATCCCAAATATTCTAAATAGGACAATAAAATTCCCCGTCAAGGGACCAAATTAAATGTTTTCGCGACTGATCTGACACATGAACGACGTTTTCTGTAATTACCTTACGCCGAAAGTACCCAAATTAAGCATTTTGTCAATAAATAAATGGGTAACAACTGCACTATCATTTCACAATTAATTAATAATTACTCGAATTACATTTATTTGCACTTTTGTTATTTTCTCAGTTAATATTCGGTGGGAAACCAAATATAAACCCGGCCACGGAGAGAAATCTTTGGACTACAAGCAGAAATAATAAAATTTAAAGTAGCAACGGAAAAAAATCCGAGATGAAAAGCAACCCTTTTTAAATGCAGCTGTCACGTCGACAGCCGCTACACATTTTAAAGCAAAACCTTCCGTTTAATTATACGACTGATCGTCGCTAGGATCTCCCGTTGCATGGATCGATCCCGTGTCAACCCGACAACGTGGTGGACGAAAATCTTTTCTCCTCGAAAAAATATTTTTTTCCCCCATTGCGGTCTCTACGTACGCTCGGGTCTTCAGACCGATGCCATCACATCGAAGGACTTGCGTTGTCCTTATAAAAAAACAAAACCAAGGGAGCGCTCGCTTTTGGGACGCTCTCCGCAGCAAAAAATAATAAACTAGAATAATAACAACAATAAAAAAACCACGCGGAATCCCTTAGGACAAAAAAAAACTCGAGCAGGAGGGACTGAATGGAGTCCACAGTTATAATGTGTCACTTTCATGTAGCGAACGGAGGCTAAAGGAGTGGAGGGGGAGAGAGGGGGGAGAGAGGAGGAGAGAGATTGGATAAGGGGGAGAGGGGGGCAGGGAGAGGGGAGAGGGAGGAAGAGAGAGAGGGGGAGAGGGAGGGAGAGAGGGCGAAAGAGAGAGGGAGGGAGAGAGTGAGAGAGGGAGAGAGAGGGAGAGGGAGAGAGAGGGAGAGGGAGAGAGAGAGAGGGAGAGAGAGAGGGAGAGGGGGAGGAGGAGAGAGAGGAAGGAGGAGGAGTGGGGGTGAGAAGACTCAGTATATCGGACCTCTCTCACCTCCCACTCTTTCACACACACACATCCTCGCCTCTTCCACCACCTTCCTTTCCGCTTCAGAGGAGAAGGGCTTCATTTTCACGAGTCTCCATTTCAAGGAGTGAAAGAGAAGATGGAGAGAGAGAGAGAGAGAGAGAGAGAGAGAGAGAGAGAGAGAGAGAGAGAGAGAGAGAGAGAGGTCTTTTCCAATAGAACCCTCACTCTTCCCACATCGCACACACACACGCTCCCCTTCAAATATTTCTTACCTGATCCCTATACCCACAGGGGAAAAGGATTTCTTTTTTATCCCGGAGGCGTGGGCGAGATGCGACGGATAAGGAGAGAAAAAAGGAAGAAGAAGAGAATGGAAGGGGTGCAGCGAAGGAAGATGAAAAGTAGAGTGAAAGATAAACAGGGACGGAGGAGACGAGGACCGGGAGTCGGGCAAAAAGGAAAGTGAATGAAGATAAAAGAATAAAAATCTGATGTGGCCAACACATGACTTTCTCCATATTTGGGGTATAGATATTTAAATTATTACGAATAGCACTATAAGGCAAAGTTATTATTTCGTATCGTAAAAGAATTTAGTCGTCCTTACTGCCGTAAATTAGGTATATTTTGAATATGTTTTCAGTTTTCACCGCTACATGGTGGCGGCGCTGTATACTGGTATTAAGAAAAAGCAAAATATCTCCGAAATGGATGGTTCTACGAAAATTTGTTTCAAACAAAACTTGGAAGAAATATTATTCTCTACAACATTGGTCCTCACGAAGATTACCAATAACAACGTTTTTAAGGTATATTTGACGGAAACCGAAAAAACCGATTGTTTATAAATAATTCCTAAACAATAACTGCTATGGAAAATTGTTTGAAATAAAAGATGTAGGAAATTATATTTTCTACATCTTTTGTAATGCTCAATGTATGCATTAATGACGTATTATCGGAGAAATATCGCAAAAACCGAATCGGGCTTCGAATAAACCTCGACTTCCAGTTAACCGGTATTGTCCAAAAACTAATGTCTTTGTACTAATGCTAAAGTGTTATATATGAAATTTGGTATTAATATGACAAGTACTTTTTCAGTTAGAACGCCCACAATCACATACACACACACATCATTCCGAAAATAGTCTAAACGTGTTCTAGGGACCTCAAGACGTGTATTTCCGTTGAAATCTCGAAGTCGATTTTTTTTGTGATCACAATACTTTCCCATTACTACGCATGGAGAAAGTAAAAATGGAATATTTTAAATTCAGTTTTTATATTGACGCATTAAAAAGGAAAAATAAAAAGAATTCAATCCGAGGTACTTAGATATTGGTATCCTACAAATTTTCTAATCGCAGGGGCTTCAATCTTGGAGTTCTTTAGTCATTTTTACTTTTTAGTCATCAAAAGTTAATATAAAATATTTTTCACAGACACAAAACAAATCATAGAAATGGCGTGAAGCATTACCATACGTGTAAATGAGAGCGAAGTTAATAAGAATGAGAAGGTAACGAAAAATCTCATAAAAATCAGGATATATATATATGGAATGGAAATGGAGATAAATACCGAAAGATGAAGAGAGGAAGGAAAAATAGGAAATCATGAGAGAAGTTATAGAATGATTTATTGAAGATATTAAGAGGGAAGCGATGAAGAGGGAAGGTGAAGAAAGAATGTTAAGAGGAAGAGACGAACAGTGAAAGGGATAAAGAGTGGATAGATAAAGCAAGAGTGCGAAAGAGGTGGAGTAATAGAAAGAAATCAATGTAAGAAATCAATGTAAAGGAAAGGCACAAAATGAAGAAAAATATATCAAATGAGAAAAAGATGAGAATGGAGAAAGAGAGAAAGAGACAAACTGGATTTCGGAATTCGATTGAAGAAAAAATGGGAAGCGAGGAAGAAAAATAAATAGGAAATGTGAAAAGGGGATTGTTGGAGAAAGCGAGCGAGCTATAAGGGAAATGAAAAAGGGCAAAAGGCGGAAGGAAAAAAGGATATAAGGCGAGAGAGATATTAAAAGTGGCAGAGTGAAGAAATGCAGGGACACTAAAAGCAATGGAGATAATGGGGAAGAGGGAAGAAAAAATATTACACGGGAGACTGGGATGGGAGAGAGCGAGGAGAGATGAAAAGAGAGGGGAAATAGAAGGAAGAGAGAGAGAAAAGTGGGGCGAGAGAACGGAGAGAGAAGGGAGGGGAGAGAGAAAGAAGAGAGGGAGGAGGAGAGAGGGAGGAGGGAGAAGAGGAGAGGGAGAAGAGGAGAGAGGGAGGAGGGAGAAGAGGAGAGGGAGAAGAGGAGAGAGGGAGGAGGGAGAAGAGGAGAGGGAGAAGAGGAGAGAGGGAGGAGGGAGAAGAGGAGAGAGGGAGAGGAGAGAGGGAGAGGAGAGAGGGAGAAGAGGAGACAGGGAGAAGAGGAGAGAGGGAGAAGAGGAGAGAGGGAGAAGAGGAGAGAGGGAGAAGAGGAGAGAGGGAGAAGAGGAGAGGGAGGGGAGAGGAGAGGAAGAAGAGAGGGAGAAGAGGAGAGAGGGAGAAGAGGAGAGAGGGAGAAGAGGAGAGAGGGAGAAGAGGAGAGGGAGGAGGAGAGGTGAGGGAGGAGGAGAGGAAGGAGGAGAGGAGAGGGAGAGGAGAGAGGGAGAGGAGAGAGGGAGAGGAGAGAGGGAGAGGAGAGAGGGAGAGGAGAGAGGGAGAGGGAGGAGAGAGGGAGGAGAGGGAGAAGAGGAGATAGGGAGAGCAGAGGGAGAAGAAGAGGAGAGAGGGAGAGGAGAGAGGGAGAGGAGAGAGGGAGAGGAGAGGGAGGAGAGGAGAGGGAGGAGAGGAGAGGGAGGAGAGGAGAGGGAGGAGAGGAGAGGGAGGAGAGGGAGAAGAGGAGATAGGGAGAGCAGAGGGAGAAGAGGAGAGAGGGAGGAGAGGAGAGAGGGAGAGGAGAGAGGGAGAGGAGAGAGGGAGAGGAGAGAGGGAGAGGAGAGAGGGAGAGGAGAGAGGGAGAGAGGGAGAGGGGAGAGGAGAGGGAGAGGAGAGGGAGAGGAGAGGGAGAAGAGAGGGAGAAGAGGAGAGGAGAGAGAAAAAGGAGTGAGAAGAGAAAGGAGGGATGAGGGATAGAGGGAGAAGATGGAGAGGCGAGGGAAGAGCGAAACGAAAATGACAGAGCTCGTAGTTCTTACGAAAACAGAACATAGAGAAGAGAATAATTTCGAGGCCTATAAATAACTTATCCCGACTACTGTTTTATGTACTAACCATAGACATAACCACAATCCATCATCATACGTTGGTCGCATATCTCGAAAATATCTCGGCCGGGCTTGGAAAACGCGACAGACCGGCATAAAAGCGTGACTGTCGATAAAACCACGCCGTTGTTTGAAACCTATCACGTTGTGGTAATGCATTTTAAAAACAGAATGGCTCACAATCACCTCTTCAAAAATAAACCACTGTAATGTACTTGCAGGCGATTAAAAGTCGATTTTATTTGAATTTATACTCCGACCTAACTGTTATCCCTTCTACTTCCTCGATAATCAAGTACAAGTGCAAGAAACAGTTCAACGAATTTTATTTGAAGACATTTTTGCCGTCGGTTATAAACCTGAACATAAAGTAAGCCACCAAACTGTATTTAAAATTTAAAAAATGCCGCGTTAATTTTGCAAACCTTATATATACAGGCCTTGTCAGAGAGCTCCGAGTCACATCCCGATTAATGGAAATTAATTAGTAAAAATAAAGACAAATGACAACAAAATAAGACAACCGTTAGCTAAAGAACAGTGAAATGTAATTTTTTATTCATAACATGCAATTATAGCCTTTTAATTGTGCCAATTATTGAGGAAAATTCTAATTTTCGTGCAATTTAACAGTTGATATTAAGCATGGCGAGTCCATTCATGGGGTATCAACCATGAGGCTGGGGCCCAGGCCAAATGGCCCTCCTGGCCCACCATCTCAAAGACCCTGCCTGCATATAATCTACGAAAATATTAGTTACTTTTCGGATGACATGGAAAATTGAGTCATCAACAAACATTCAGTTACGTTTAAGCATTGCATATAAAATCAAAGTAGCTTAGAGTACTGAGGAAAAACAGTGCTCAATATATTTTAATTTGGACCAGTGAAGTTCCGAAAACTGAAATTATTACGCGAATTATGAAATAAAAAATATTTATGATAAATATTTAAGTTTGGTCCATTTAGAAGACCATCGCCCTATTTTTCAAATCCAAAATAATCGAAAAAAATCTTGTCTTAGATAACTGTGGTCCTTTCATATGTATTTCCCATTCCAGACGAAAGTAGCACATTCGAGATATAATTTGAGCTCGTAAAAGGGAGAAACGTCTTCGATCCCCGTGTGATTCTCCGTAATAAACATGTTCGATCGGAAACATTCGACCTTGCCTGCATGGCATGCAGAGTATCAGCCTCCCTCTGTCGTAGATCTGAGATCGAATCCCAATGAGGAACGAGGGCACCCGAGTTCGTTGCCGTTTGAACGTATAATGTAATTTTCCGGTAACCCGAGGCGCTGGTGACTATAGGTAAGTTAACCGTCATTTTTACTTTCTCATACGAAGTATCGAGAAAGTATTGTTTTCGCGAAAAAATTCGACCTCGAGATTTTTACGGAAATATACGTTTTAGGTGTCGCTGAATCCGAAAAAGTGGTTTTCGCAATGCCGTCTGTCTGTCTGTCTGTTACTGGCGCTGGAGCCCAGACGGTCGAACGAAAATGAATGAAATTTCGTACTTAGGCATTTTATCATACTGAGCAGAGTATACATAGAAATGGTTGACATTGATCAATAATTAAGAGTAGTTTATTCTACGCATTTTTAACAACAATCCGATTTTCTCGAAAACGGCTCTAACGATTTTGATCAAATTTCGCACAGCCACTTGAGTTTACATCTTCAATAATACTGTATAGTTCGTATTTCTCAAAAAATGAATATAAGGCTAGTTTATTCTAGGCAACTTTAACAACAATTCGATTTTCTCAAAAACGGCTCTAACGATTTTGATCAAATTTCGTACGGTTACTTAAGTTTACATCCTCAATAATACTGCATAGTTAATATTTCTCAAAAAATGAATATAAGGCTAGTTTATTCTAGGCAACTTTAACAATAATTCCATTTTCTCAGAAACGGCTCTAACGATTTTGATCAAATTTCGTACAGATATTTGAGTATACGTCTTCAATAATACTACGTATTTCATTTTTCCCAACGAATGACTATAAGGCTAGTTTATTCTTGGGCAAGTTGAACAAAAATTGGATTTTCTAAAAACAGGCTCATACGATTTTCATTTTCTAAAGATATCTAAACGACGCATTAGTACGTACTATATGAGAAAGTTTGTACAATGTATGTTGTACCGATTTTTAAAACTCGAAAAGGTAAATTTCCTCGGGAAAGCCGAGCGCGTATTATGCCTCGATTAAGCGGTGGAATGTTTAATTTTGGAGGAATTAATTCCGACGTGAACAGAAGAAAAGCAACCGCGGGTTTAATCCCACGACGGGGAGAAAAAAAAAGACTTGACCTGGGTTTCGTTAATGTTAACGTAATCTCTTCTCGTGTCACGCACGCATTACTATGGAGGGCAGGCGTTGGGGAACCTTATTCATGACGCGGGCCATTTGCGACAACAGAAAAAATACGTCGAGTAATAATTGCTCATCGCCCGAGGGACTTTGCTCAGCCTTTTGCCCTGAAGAATAAAAAACTGTATACATTCAACAATTGCTTTATGTATGAATAACTTTATTTTTTCTCAGTTTTACTTGTTTTAAAGCATATAAATTCTAAAATAATCATTTAAATATTTTTTAAATTAAAAATTAGGTCATTATTATCTTGGGTACCTGCAATAATCATAATAATAAACAGAATCAACTTTCGATGAAGACGGCAACATTGTACACAAAAATAACACGTTGACGAGTTATGGGACAAAAAATAAAGATTATTAAGTGCTAGCTGGAGTGCTCGTTGAATTTCAACGGATTTAGTTAATCTAAAACTTCGACCGTGTAACACGTAAGCATCGCAAGAATAAGATAGTACACAGTTATAACCGTCGAATAAAGCAAAAATAAAAAAACCGCTCTGCATTTTCCTATTTAGATGAATGAAGGAAGAAACTCTTGCACTGTGAAAAATCGAAAATATCTTATAAACTTCCTCCCCCTCCCTTCCACCCTCTCCTTCCCTTCTCCCCTCCCTCCCCTCTCTCCTACCCTCCCCCTCTCTACCATATAAATGCATTAAACTCTCAATTTCGGCGACAATGGGAGTTGTCATGGTAGCTTATAATTGGTATTGTAATAGAACTGATAAAATCACGTATTTTATTGATTCTAACCGCATTTCTACGCGAATTCGACCAGAATTCGGAATCTGTCTTCAATAAAAATAAACTTTGTTCTTTCCCGCAAAGAAGTTTCCAAGTCTCAAGTTCGTGCCGAGATTTTAAGTAATTTTAAAGTGCAAATTCAAAGTAGTCTACACTCATCCCTGTATTTCACTTGCAGGACGCGTCAAAACACGTGACATTCGATAATTAAATCGTTCACCATTTCGAATCAAAGTGACGGACAGAAACAAAACCTTGACCATTCACTAAGTTAGGATGTAAGGAAGAATCGTACCAAATTTGGTCATTCTAGCTTTTATCGTTTAGGAGGAGTTCCATGAACAAACCAACAAACACACCCTTCAAAATATATAAGAGATTAAAAACTTAAAGGCAAACGTGTACGCATGCAGACATGCTTAGAATGTCATAATTTTTATTGCATATGGTTCGATTGTACAATTTAATTTTTGTTATTTTTCGTTGTATGTCGTTTTCTCATAGCAATAGCGGCATTTCTATGATTTTTCTCAGCAGCAGCATCAAATGACGGCCACGAACGCCCGATCACTACTTAATTACCTGTTGACAAACGCATCGTTGACGGTCTAACTTTCCTTTAAAAAAACGGACACGTAAATCCCCCGCGAAAGAGAAAGTCCTCTCCAGAATTATCATTTTTTTATAAACGCCCTTAATCCAATTGCCGCTTATCTAATTACGCGACGTACAAATTTTCGGCGTAAATAGGAACGCAAAAAAAATTAGAAATCCTTATAAAAAAATTGCCAATGGGGGGAGGACGGTACGAATGACCCGAAATTCCGGAAACCTCTCCGGATTTTCCGGCACGTTTCCTCCTCCCGGCTTAAGGATAAGGAGAGGGTAGCTGAGGTGCAGAAGAGAGAGAGGATGGAGAGGAGATGGGCGGATAGATAAAGAAAAGTAAGAGAGAGAGAGAGAGAGAGAGAGGGAGGGAGGGTGAAGGAAGGAAGTAAAGGTTGGATGAGTGAGAGGGAAGTGAAGATGACGCGAAGAGGTAAGGACGAGGATGGGAACGAAGGAATGAATAATGGAGATACGAAAAGTGCCTTATTTCACGGTGGACAAGTCAACGTGTTGTTTCAAGACGATCCTAATATATCTCCGAGCAGAATAGTTAACGACTTGAGAGAGAGGATTTCTCATTTATAAAAATATGCGAATTTTGGGATGAAACAATATCTCCCAGTATAGAAAATAGAAGTCTGCGAAGATTTTCGGATGCGTTAATTTACTCTCTCAGATTTTATTTAAACATCTAACGAATGATTGGCAATTTTCTTTGCACAAAAGTCGGTAAATAAACAGGGAGATCCAATTTCTGTTAGATTAACCTCTGTTCAATTTTTTGTTTTTTTACCGCGGAAATTAGTATTAAATATACGTAAGAAGAGGGTGAGGGGCACGGCGAAATAATATTAATTGTAAATAAACAAGAAACTCCACCGCCGTAAGAAAAAATGGAAGAGAATGCTCACGATCACGCTGCAATCTTTACGGTGACGGAGTTTCTTATTTACTATTAATTGGTATTAAATTGAAAGTAGACAACTGTTCAAAATCGATTCAATAATACTACTGAGATTTTCATTTGTTTAAAATTAAACTGACAACATGTCTCTCGGCCATTCTAATAAAAATATATGGCCTGCGAATCTCCACTAATTTTAATCCAACGTCCGCATATGGTTTTTCAAACCTTTTTATGTATGACTAATGGATAGACATAATGGATCAATTTGTCAGAATCGTCAAATTCTGCAATATTTCATCGCCGAGAGACGATGTGGAATTTGAAGGGGTAAACATTACGGAATTTTAACAATGACTTCATAAACCTTGAAATAATTTGGACAGCAATATTATCGAAAAGAAAAAAACAGGTAAAGAAGGCAAAAAAAAATAACTCTACAAGACTACACCAGGAACGGTCGAGTGGGCGTCACCCCCTCTGCCACCCACCAATCCGGTGAATTGCAAGGCTAACGCTTAGATTTAAGATGGGGGAGTACGATAAGACGGAAGGGCAGGATGAGAGAGGATTTGAGAAAGGGGATGAAAAGAGAGGGGCGCAGACAAGAGGGGAGGAGAAAGAGAGAGAAGATGAAAACCCGAGCGAGGAGGGGAGACGAGAGGGAGAGAAGAGAGAAATATAAAAAAAGAAGAGACGACGCAAGGAAAAATGAAGAGGAAGCGAAATGAAAAAGGGATGAGGCATGAAGGGGGAGAGTCGGTGAAAAGAGGGAAGGATTTGAAAGAAAAAAAATAATATGGGCGAGAACGGCAAAGCTTCGCGAAGGAGTGTGGGAGGGAGACGCAGGGGGGGGGGGGGGAGGGAGACGCAGGGGGGGGGGGGGAGGGAGACGCAGGGGGAAGTAGGGGGAGTGTCTTTCGCGTGGGTCATTTTAACTAAAGGATGAGAGGAAAGAGACGGCAGTAGGGTGGATGGCAAAAGAGGGCTTTTAAGGCTTACGGCTTGTCTTGAATGCAAACTGGTTTCCCGATGGAATGCAGCCTCGCAGTCGCAACAATTGAGAGCGGTAGGTTGAGGGAATGAAGGGGGGGAGGGAAAGAGGGGTGGGGTGGAGGGAAGGAGGCATCTTCTCCCTCTCTCTCCATCCTTTCTTTCTATATGCACATCTCGTCTTTTCTGTTGAGGAGAGAGAGAAAGAGTGGGGCTAAAAAAGGTCGCGACTGCAGCGCCATTCATCCCGCGTTAAACGCCGCGGCAAGTTTTTTCATCGTGGTACGTTTCAGTTCCTTTTATGTTGTCCTAATATATTCCATGGTTAATTCCTGAGCCCATAAAAACTTCAAAGTACACCTCACGCGTACTTAGGGCGCAAATTAGCATTCCGCCGTGGCATTTCTCCGAAGGTCGATTCTGACAGAAAATGATAAAACGCCTAGGCTTTCGTCTCGGCTACAAAGCAGACTTCTTCAGCGGTAAAATACACCGATTTTAAAAGGAGTTTTCACTAGCTGTTTTTCCGTTTTATTGGCTATCAAGGTCCAGTAGCCACGGAATTGCATTTCGACTGCAAAGAATCCCTCATCAGTGCCAAGTGATCGACCGTCGATTTTCCCAAACGTTTCATTTTCGGATTTTAAACTTTATTCCCAAGGTGAACATCAACAGAATTATCGAAGTAGCCTATATCTCTTCAGTAACCATAAAAGGAGAAAAGAGAACAAGATGCGTATTATGGCTACGTAATCTGCGGCGACGCATCGACAGTGGATTCCGACAAAGGTTTCCCTCAATTTTAATTTTTGGAATTGACCATTTCGTTACTATGGGAACCATTCGGTTTTTCAAAGCCACGAATCTGCACACCCTCTGCCCACTATGAAATTAATTCCAGATTTGCATTCCGTCATCAAACCTCGATACCGCCCGCGCAACGTCTTCATTATTCAACCGACGGACCAAACGTTGAAAACCGGATCGGAAATTTTTTCTACGTCCATCTCGAATACACTGCGACGAGGTGGAGAGAGGGAAAAAAAACAAAACCGGTCAACATTCTTTCCCGCGCGATGTAGGTCGTCTCATATATGTGTATATATATATATATATATATAAATATATAAAATATATATATATATAATATGTATTATATATATATATATAAGTAAATAATATATATATATATTATATATATATTATATATTATATATAATATATTATATATATATATTATATATATATATTATATATTATATATATATATATATATATATATATATATATATATATATATATATATAATATATTATATATATATAATATATATATTATATATATATAAACAAAAGAGTCGCATTGCGCGTCCAGCCGTATACACACTCCTTTGGTAACCTCCATATGGGAACGTCTCGTCTCGTTCGACCCCACAGACGTCAAAAGAGAGATCGGTAAGATACGAAATAAAAAGGACAGTGATTTATGGTCGAGAGAGGCGTATATGCGTGCGCGCTGGAATACTGAGATGACTTGCTGCGTGCTTCTTGCGCGTTTGGAGTCCCGCAAGGCTTACGAATCTCTCGCTTCACTTCTCCCTTGCTCTTCTCACGACATAGGGACCTGTGCTTCTCATCCCGCCCCACCCCCCCCCAACGTCCCCTGCTCCTCCCCTTAGGAGCAGCTCACTTCTCGGGAGCTTCTACGCCTCACTGGGTCATTTCCCAAGGACAGGATACAAGCCCACCCCATCCTTACGTATACAGCCTCCAAGCTCGCTCTCCAAAACTTCTCATTCCTCCCAACAAACCAGAACGAAGGTGCAAACACGTATACGTTCGCGTAATTGAGCTGCACTCGAATGACGGCCCGACTGCAGTCGCTCGAAGGTCCCGTAATTAGAGGGGCCCCAAGGTTATTGCTTGCGGGGGCGGTCTGCGAAAAATTGTGCGTCAGGGATCCCGAGTCCCTTAATCCTGTCTCGCTTGTATTAGGTACGTACATAGTCAATTTAAAAAAGAACCTATCTGCCGTTGTGACGTGGCGGTCAAATCCGCTGTTTGTGACTAAATATTTAATTGTTTTTCGGCTTCGATAGAGAATTACCAACCCCGTCTTGTGTCTAAAAACAAATCCACAAAATTAATAATCAAACAGAAAATAAACACCAACTCGAACAGCAATGAAAAACAAACATACGTATTTCGGCTACAAGACTGTCGTCATCAGTGGTATCCGCCGCCTTTATGTTATTTATTTTTTAGAATCGTCATCTAAAACTAAGCTGCCAACAAAATCTTTCAAAATGGCATAAATCGCATTGATGGTGCTTTCAATACCATTTCCTGAATTCCTCGAATGATAGACAAATCTCTATCATCAAACTGAAAAACACACCTAAAAATAAGACGGCTATTACGGGAAACGATGCAGCGCTAGCGCAAATGCGCGCGCGCACACACATACATACATATATGCATCCATCCTCCGGTTTCCCTACTTATTCACAAGGTTGCAAAACTGCTTCGCCCATTCTTCCTCCCCTGATGTCCAACCCTCGCCCCATCGAGAGGCCCATTCCTTCGCCAGCAGCCTTCGCTTGTGCAGTTTCGGAACTGCGAAAAAAGAGCCTGTCCCTTTAAGGAGAGATAGGTGGCGTGGAGGCGCTGATGTATCCGAAGGAGAATACATGTTCGAACCTTCTCCTACACCTCCCCTTTCTCCACACCACGCGCCTCCTCCTCATCATCTTACTCTCAAATTTCCCGCTATGTCAAAACTAACACGTCGGTGAGTAGCGATTCTTCCTCGACAAGGATGTCGTTTCTCACCTCATGGCTTAAAAATGGACGCTGCTGGATCTGTCACTTATCACCTCCACCACTCTTTCCTCCCTCCTGTACCAACAAGGAAAATTCAAGGCTTAATAACATGGCTCTTGTTTGGGCATGAATTGATATAGGTTATTCCAATTTGAATGAAATGTTTAAATATACATACTACAATGGAATTTAAATGGCAACAGTTTTAACAAGAAAATCTTCTACGAAGCAGATTTGATAAATTCATTGATTCTCTCCTAATTCCAGTTCTCATTACCTCCCAAACATTACTTGGGGATATTTTACGAAGAACTTATAAGCATTAAAAACCATGAAAAACGAAATGTGCTGCATTATCCTTTATAAACTTTAAGCGCGCTTACTGGAAACAAAAAATATCAGTTATCACTAGTTTTCAACATTCGCTTGATGAAGCTTCTAATTCGACCAAAATTTTATACACAAATATTTACCAGCCCTTCTTAACTAAGAGATTACTCGTAATAAAATTTTCTCGGAATGTAGAGAATTGTTTATATTTTCTATTCCCTATCTCTACGATTAAAATACGAACCGAATCCGCGACGAAATAAACTACGATTTAACTTTTTCGAGAGTTAATTCGGGCCCTGACACCTCATATCAGCCACTTCAGAGGTGGGGAAACTACGACCCGCGGGCCACATCAGGCCCGCGGGAGCACTTTATACTGCCCGCGATATCATTACGAAAACGAACCATGAAATGTAACACAGACAATTTCGTATTATTTGGTTAAAATTAGGGCCGGAAAATCTTTTCTTGTGAAGATTAAACGATAAAATAATATTATCAATTTTCACAGATAGAAACCTTCGCATTCTCTCAAATAACTTACGATGCGGAACCTAATGTGGCCCGCCGAAGCATTTTCATCTGCTAATGCGGCCCACCTAAGCAACCGCAATGGCTAATGCGGCCCGTCTCGTCCAAAGTTTCCCCACCCCTGATCCACTTAATCGACAAACGTACATGAAATCCTTTCGGAAATACCTTTGGGAGTTACTGTCACGGAAACTTGAAGCTGCGGTTTCCCAAATGAACGACATAACTCCGAAGAGAGGAGCTGTTAATTGGATTGAAAGCCGTAAAAGCTGATTTATAATAATGCCACACCCGCGTAACCAAATTCCATACAGATTTTCGACGACAGATGACGAACTGCTCAACAGACGCGTCTACTGAAGATGTGTCACGTATTTCCTCTTGATAACGCATTGCTCATTTTTTCGCTCCAAATATTATTTTGCGAGAAAATGCGTTTGTGAAGTATCGCTGGCGAGTCCGAGGAATTTCATATGCTCCGTTATCGGAAGTCATGCATCATTCAGCAACTGAGTCACCATTTTGTTAATAATATCTTCGAATAAACTTAGGTTAAACTTCATAAGTTTGAATGCGTTTATCATATTTAATGAATTTTAGGATCCACCTTCGTGTTCCGGTGATGTTAGAATTTTTACTGAAAAGTTCCTCTATGCCTAAATTATGATACTGAAAGTATAAAATCCAGTCAGAGATTTATATGTTCGCAACGATAAGATCTGACGATTCAGGAATCTTTATGAGAATATAATCATCTTCAGGAGGAGGAACTAATAGCAAAGTTTAAGTAAAAATTTTATTTCCAGGGCAATAATATAGAAGATAATTAGGCAAGGCAGGCATTCGATGAACAAATATAGAATATCGAGACGAAGAAAACTGGAACTAAACCGAATGTTCACAATCTTAATTAAGCACAATACATGTTATGCTCAGGCCACAGCCTGAGTCACTGTGGCTACATGGGCAAGAAGTCCTTGAACGCCAGATTGAGAATTAATGAAAAAATACGATAATATTATATCTTAAATAAAACGGGTAATTTTCAATTTTTTTATTTAATATCACAATTAAATATAAAATACGTTAATGTGTATATAATCAAATAAACATTGAATAAAGTTGTCTAGGTGGAACCCTGCACACCGCGTATTTTGAGGCCCATTTAACTGAAATTGCCTAAATCCATTTTTCGCGCAATTCTGGGTCTCGAGGATTGCGATTCTTTGATCTACATATTTTTTTAACGAAAAAGATAGAAATGGGTCAACGCGATTGAGCGAAGGCGGAAGACACGACTGGAACAAACTCAGATATGGAAAGAGCGCTCGTGGAAGTAGGTTGGAGGATGAAAAGACACTCCGAATGAAAATATCGTGGAAGGCGATCATCGCGCCACGTGAGAATGAAATAAAACGATTCGAATTGAGACGCTTCGGTCTGCTTGAACCGACCAATCAAAATGGCATATATAGAAAGCTTGTCGCGTAAAAATAGCAAACACGTAATCGCCTTTAGTCGACCACACGTGAACTCTGCCACGAAACGAGGGCAGCGATTTTATTGCCTAGCCTTCCTCTCTCAGTTTAACTGCCGCCGCTACTATTTAAACCGAGTCTAATTAGTACGGCGTTCCTTTTCTCCCCCTTCCTTCCTTCCTTCCTCCCCCCCTCACTTCCTAGGCTGGAATTGAAAAAAGGCATATCTTTCGAATGACTATGTTTACAAAACACGCACGCCAGTGGTTCTCAAACGGTGTGGCGGGCGAGCCTAAAGGGCCCCATACATAGGGTTACCAGATACTTAAGGTTGAAAAGGAGGACATCGAATGCTAAAATGCCGGACAAAGCCGGACATGTGTTGCGGGTCACATACATTTTTAAAAATTCTTTGTTTTCCTTTGGGTTTAACATATATCACAGCATTTCACGAGCACTGTAACCAGACAAGGCGGGAATAACGCAATTGCTAACTGTAAAATATTTCTGTTACGATTATTTTGCTTTTAACTGACTCTTATAAATTGTAAATTGATATTTAGTATATCAAAACATTCAGAATATTGAGTAATTATGAATGAATTCCTTAATTAGTCAGAAAAATGCAAATTGAATGGAAAAGACTATAAATGATGTCGCAAAAATAGTCTATATAAATTTTATTACACAGGTTGAAAAAATACAATTATTTTTGTATCTTGTTTATTAATTTAAAACATTTTTGACATATTTTTAAATCATCGGTACTATTTTTCCTGAATATGGCAGGGTTACCAGATACCGGACATTTCAACAAGGAATCAATAGAAATAACAAAATGCTTGTATAGTGTAATTAGAATGAATTTTACTATCTAATATACTTCTCAGAAGAAATTATCTTTTTAAGAATATCTTCATTCTTAAGAAGGTAAGAATGGAAATCTTTACATGAAAAGTTTTTCGTATTAAACTGGGTGATGGTAATTCCCTTTATTGTTTTCACAGACAATCTATTTCTTTCTGGGGTCCACTGATCATTTATTAGAGAAAAGACCCTTTCTACGTTTGCACTGTGTCCTTGAATGCAAAAAACAAATTCGCATATTTTTAAAAGCTCAGAATAACAATCTTTATTATTGCAGCTTATAAAAAATGAGCTCCACTGTTCATGAAAAGGGACATCAAAGAAACGATCGTCTTTCTTTTCTATGAATAATTTAAGATTATTATATTGATCAAGTAACTTCTCGTCATCAGTAATAATTTCCTTTTCCTTGAGGTAGCTCAAACACGGTAACAAATCTTTATATCTCAAATTTTTGTTCTTTAATTCCATCCACTCAAAACATTGAAATTCCTCAAATTGGTTTACCCACTTTTCTAAATAAAGAATGCATTCTTGATAAACAAGCTGCGTTTCCTCAACAAAACTCTGACATTCTTCACCCATACCTTTTGCCTGTAACATTTCGATAATTTCCCTGATTGACAATGGCAAAAAATTTTCCCGAATCCTTACTTTTAAAGAAGCTAATGTTGTTTTAAGAAATGCAACAATTTCTAAAACAGAGTTCTTTTCTCTTTCTACGGCCTCAATTTTGCTTTGGAAAACAGACGTAAGCGAGATCAAGAAACGAAGGTACA
Source organism: Uropetala carovei (assembly GCA_036926305.1). Lineage (NCBI taxonomy): Eukaryota > Metazoa > Arthropoda > Insecta > Odonata > Petaluridae > Uropetala > Uropetala carovei. The sequence continues at coordinate 9,486,035 of JAXCHB010000015.1, forward strand.
GTTCAGAAATTTCACTTTAAAAAAGGTTTTTATCAATATTGGCGGTCGAGTAAGGGACAGAAAATACTGTTTCAGAGCAGGAAACAACTTCAATAGTCTAATCAACATGACGCGCACACACTTTTCTTACAAATTAGCTTTATATCTATGAATACAAGAAGCGCTCCCGTAGAGTAGGCCATTCGCCATTAATTCTTTATTGTTCGCCATTAAAAGTTTTCGGATCATCGCTTCTACAGTTTATATATGCTTTTATCATGTTATCCCATAAAAGTTCTGCAGCTGATTTACCTAATCAAGATTTCCCCAATGCGTAGTAGTGTTGTAGTATGTGTGACAAGGGAGTTACAATCTCACTTCCTAGAAAAAGCCGGACAAAATCCTAAAATTTGAAAGGCCGGGAGGACAGAGAGTGAAAAAGGAGGACATGTCCTCCTTTTGCCGGACGTCTGGTAACCCTACCCATACACGATCAGTTAAAATGCGCAAATGAATTGTGTCTCATCATAATCTAGGTAAAAAAATGAGTAAATTCCGCATCTGTACAGTTAACAACACGAGTATTTTAATTGAGTAAAATTCTCATCATTTTCTGTTAAATCCACATACCTACCTGCTTTCCCCATCTCAATCCCAGCATACAAAGCACTCACAATCAGATCACTCAAGAGGCTTTGTTCAAGACAGGAATTCGCAATTTTTTTAAAATCTCGCGTAATAAGTGCAACAGAGGCTCATTTCTCAGTTCAGTTTGTTTGCACATTACATATTTTAGAATAGTTAATTTGCGCATCTTAAATGATCGTGTAAGGAGCACTTAATGATGCGGAGGCGCGAACATTTTGTAAATTTCACCATAAAACTTATTTAATCCAGATTTATAAAAATATTGTTGGAAATGTTGTCACGCGTCCATTAGATATACTTCTGAACTTGAATTACATACGGGACCTTGCCTAGATATTCTGTCAGCTAAGGCTAACTTAAAGGGAGATGAGATTGTCAGTGTCCAAATGCCTGCCACGTTTCGATGGAATGTGCGGTGCTAAACAGTCTCATCCTTCTCATTAGTTACGTGCGTCAGCCGTAACATTTACCGTAAATATTTCTATTTAATGATTACCAGCTGTTCACTATAGAGATGGCTTATTTAATTACAATTATATTATTTGATTTTATTTCATAAAGGAAAGGAGGCGTAAAATTTTTTTTACATCTTCGAGGGAGGCGTTGTGCTACAAAGCATGAGAATCGCTGGATTAAGGATTGTCATTTCCGATATCGCGAGAGGGGGAAGAAAATTATTCGAAATTTGAATCTCGTACGAACCGGTTTATTTTGCCCGAGGGGCACGTGCGATTTCAAGAACTGAGTTTCTTCGAATTGTAATGGGAAATTTCGGCGGAAATTATTACTTTGAGAGCGGACTCCCATTACCGCGGGAAAAACGAGTGATTTCGGAAGCGATGCCGCATTAGGCGAATAAAGAATGGAAGATTTATTCGAGTGGTGGTCGTAATTCATTAATGTCGATAGATATCGACCGTTCGATACGATAAAGTCGAAATAGATATGGAAGCTTTGCATACAAAGTCTAGCCGACTGATGCCTGTGGCGATCGTAAATCATTCCTTTCGATAGATATCGATCATCGACGCGATAAAGTAAAAAATAGTCGAATTCAACATGAACTCCCTGCATCGATACACATTTTATATTTATTACCGTTTAATTTATATCTTAAGAACGAGATATAATTTGTTCTTTTTGCCCAATTCTGACGCTTCCCTTAATTATCAAACAGGAGGTCAATTAAAGAGAAAAATGCAAGAGAAATGGTTATTCATGGGTTCAAATCTTCCAGCTACCTGGAGAATGCACAGTTACTGAAATAAAAACGAGAACTCATTTACAGAAATGTTTATACTGTCATATCTTCATAGATTTCACCCAAGAAGCAGCGGTTCCAGGTTCCTCACGAGGAAGTTTCCGACTTTTATTCATTCACTTAAATACTCATTCTACAATGTGAGCATAAGCAACATGTACTCGTAAACAGCCCTGCTTACTTCGATAATCATTTAATAGATTTGTAAACAGTAACACTCATCCTTATCTTCGAATTATACACACGTTTACAGTCTCAATGTCGACATCACTTTAAACTATATCGATAAGAAAATTCAAATATATCAATACCCCTAGCAAAAAATTAAGTTGGATTTAATCGAGTCTGGGTCCCATCCGAGGGATGCGAAACAATGAAAATAGCCACCAAAGGACTACCGATCGAGGTAATTATGCCACGCCAGTTTAAAAAATCACTGCTTACGCGATGAAAATTACATAATAGGATATCTGCCATTTATAATACCCATGCCACCCCAAAGAAACATTTTATAGAGCCATGGAAGACCTTTTTTACTGTAAAACAATATCGTAAATGCATCCCAAAATAAGTTTCCTAACAGCGCTATAATTTAAAACTTATATTCTCAGTGTTTTATTATTGCCTAAAGCAAGGGTTCCCAACCTGGTGCTCGCGAGCACCCCTGTGCTCTTTGGAAGCCTGACTGTGCTCTTTGACAGGCTTACTTTGCTCTTCTGCGATGCTTAAAAGCCCGTTTCTTAGAATTGATTTTTTAAATTTGCTCGGTTGCTTTCATTCTAAATGTATTCAAGAATATTAAGAATAAGTTGGACGTTGGCTTGATTTAATTCATTATCATTACTATTCTTACAAAAGTGTAGTGGTGGTCTTTTGATATTCTAGGATACAACATCGAAAAGGTTGGCAACCCCTGACCTAAAGGGACCAAAACCATATTCTCTCAAATAGATGACTTTTCTACTGCAGTACAAATCGTTTCAAATTAAGACATAACGATGATTTAAAAAATTAACTTTGTAACTTACGCAGAAATTAAGTGGAGCGCGAACTTACTAACGAGGTTAAAATATAGCCACCCCAAAACTTATTCGCATCCGTCAGATTGTAGAAAACGATTTTTTTATGCTAAAAACATCTTCTATTCTCTCCCGCTCACCGAGTAAAAACCTTTAAAAGAAGCCTCCGGGACGAGCTTGGCAATTTCCACACCTCCGGCCGCGACCTCGGCAGCCAATAAAATTTGCGCAGCCTTCAAACCATCGCGAAAAAACTCGCCCTCTCACCAGATGAAGTTTCATTCACGGTTCTTCTCAATCCGCGCGAATTATGTTCACGGCGACAGGCGTGGTCGTCTTCCATATTTTTGCACAATCCGGCGAAAAAAAAAAGGAGCAGCAAGAAAGGACTCGAGAGGGTCGTAAATCTATGCCTCGTTCTCTGCCTCCCCTTATTATGCTCGAAGTGTTACGGAGTTTAGTTTTATTAATCGCCCAGTGTCTCGCGCGTTTTTCCTTTCAACGCAAATTGGGTGTTTTACGGTGACCTTTTCTTTCTCTTTTTTAAGCGTCGCAAACTGTTAGCACGATCCCTCACTCCTTAATGGTTCGCATATTTCTCTCTTTAATTATGCGGGGTGTAATTACGTTAAAGGCCAGAGGATGGGACGGATATTTTTTTCCCCCTAACACGGACAAACTCATTTCGGTGGGTAACTTTTTTTAATCGATCACAATGAACATTCCTTGAATAGTAAAAATATTAATCTAATACCTTCGCATTGGTGAAACATTTTTATATAATATGTATATTAACATATACAGTGGAATTCGTTATGGCGTTGTATTTCTGCGGACAATGAACTTTTCTACGTTGTACTAAAAGTACCTTATCCTAAAGATACCTACTAATAGGTAATAATCGGGATGGATAAACATAAAATGTCATCGCGCTGCATAAATACAATACATTAGCACGAAATTTAACATTTCATCGCTAGTTTTTTTTAAAGAAAAATGACATTAAAATACCGGTAGGAGTTAAATTTTCTCTTGCGTCATCAATTATTCAATATTCAATGTCATTTTGTGCTACTACGTTACAATACATAATATGAGTTGACGGGAATACATGAACTTGTGTTTAATGTTAAAAACTACTTAACGGGGATGTACGCTATACAGAAACATTTTTACGTTCACCACATGGAATATACTACGGGATAAATGACAAGTACGCAAAACTTAAAAAAGTATTTTGAACGAGAATTTACTGTCAATTCTCATTTTTTATGCGGATGTCTGTGTTTGCGTTGTCGTTAGATTCCGAACAAAATTTTTCCAGTTTGCGGCCAAAAGATAAGCATTCGTGCACGAACCAACCATTTGGTGGTCAAGTGTTCATCTAAGTTAGCGACAATGAGGCGATCGTTTTTTTATGAATATAAACTTGTCTTTATCGACGGTAAACAAGACAATCCCATTTTCAGCCAAAGCAGTCAACTAGAAAAAACATTTCCAAGTATTTGCTAAATTTACATTTGCCTTAAAGCAGCATTTTTCGTAAAGAAAATAAGTCAATCATTTGAGTGAAGTGGGCTTATATTGCACAATACAATGAGGACGAAAATTTAATTCTGATAACTATTAAGTTTAGTTATTGAAAATACTTGAAATAAATACTAGATATAACGGAGGACTTTGTAACCATATTCATATAAGACATGCATATTAAACTCTTTCTAAATTGGATTTGTATGAAAGTTCGCTTACTATTTGCCAACGAAATATAGTCGCTTTATTCTAAGTGGAAAAGGAAGTCGACAAAGAAACCCGTTTTCCACAAAAACATTTATTTTTAACCAAGAGCGCATTATGATCTACCCACAGGAAATGTTACGAAAAAACCTTGAAAGATAAAAAAGAGAGTGGGAGAGAGTCGTGGGAGAGAATTACTAAAGCGGCGTAACGGTTTTTTTCTTCTGGAAATCGATTAACTTCTATATTTATTGAATGGAATGAAAACTGGATATTTTATTCCATAGTTGGACTGGAATATCATTTTTTAATTGGAATTCCGCGCCACCATTTCATTAGAAAAATTGTGAAATATGATTCATAATTTTTTAAAATTAACATTGTAAATTTACAACGGGAATGCGGTGTCCAAGTTGAGCGTAGATAAATTCCACGAATTATTTATTTATTTATTTATTCACGGGTTTGTACCCTTTTTCAAAAATACATCTGAATACATTGTCCGATGATATTAATTTAATTATTCTTTAGCAAATAAATTAAAAATTCTAGTATGAATACATCAAACTTCCTTAATTTAGTATTCAGTTTAGTTAAGACAAGGTAATGCCCGGCAAGATTGAATGTATACTTAGTTAAATTTAACTATTTCTATCTATGGAAATTTTAGTACATAATATCCGAGAATAACTAAGATCTGAGGGATAAAAAAATCCCAATGGTGTACACAGAAACCACTTCACAAAAGGGTGAAGCAATAATAAATGTATTTCCGCTTACGCAACAGTCTCCAACTTGGCATTCATCACACTAACGATAATGTTTTGCTCGCACAAGTTCATGAGTCAATATTTTAAATATTCCCGACTTCGTGATGAAGCATATCTGCATTTTTCTTGATCTATTTGAACAATCTAACTTTTTTCTGTCCATTCATAGATTTGCACATTTAGACCATATCAACCGATTAGTGTGCCAAATGAAAAATTATTTGAGGCAGTTTATCACGTCTTAAAAAACTTACATTTTTACACAAAAATAGTACTGGAACATATCAATACTAAATAAGAGTTTCTGAATTGAGCAATGCTTTGATAATATCTTAACTTGAGAGTAAAACACTAAAAGTCGTATTGTGAACATGCATGTCTTCGCTCTTTATTGATATTATCGACTGACTTACTTGAAAAGAACCATCAGAGCTGTGTAAGGGCAAATAATGAACTAAATAAAAATTGTCTTCTCAAATTTTTGAAAGATATGAAGAAAAAAATCTTGAAGAATCGCGAACACAGAATAAAGAACAGGCTATTCACATCCGTTGTCATGTCTTAATAAAACTAAATTTTCTCGAGGCTAGACGTTTTCGAACGTAAAGCAATCCGTAAAAATCACATGCAACTTCGATGTGATGGTGTTATCAATGATTAAGGTGGAAAATTCACCCGCATCTGATTGGTTATGTTATAAACAAGCGAGGGAAGAATATGCAGAGGAAGCTACATAAGGCGCTATTTATCACCAACTGCTATCTTTCGAACGGAATAAACAATCGCATATGCAATGTTTTGCTGGTTGCCTACATTTGTAGCAGCAAATGTGTACTTTTTAGAGATTTTTTTCCTAATATGTACTCCCCAGCAGCTACTTCTAGATCCACCATACTGCCCTATCTATCTCACGTATAGAACAGCCTATCCTCATTCCAAGATTTCAGAGATATTGCAAATAGAGACGGACAGTCAAAACGAATACATCAGCGCTTTTCTTAAGAAAAACTTCTAAAAATCGTTATACATATGTATATAATTCCAAGAAGAATACTACAGCGAAATTTTAAGAATTTAATTAACTCTCGTCAAAGCGAACTTTTACTAAATTTAAGTTTCCTATGGGAGAATAACGTTTTTATGTCCTTATCTCGATTTAACCTCTTTGAAACGTTTTGAATTGATGTCGTCTAAATCTTAAGTTACTTTTACAATGTGGGGAGCGTTTATGGACACGAGTGGGAACAAAAAATGCATATCGACAGATAATAAGTGCCACCGCATAACCGCAAGACTCGCTTTAATTACAAACACACACACGCATAACCACGCGTGTGAACAGGAAACCGATGACGCTTAGCCCACGAGACAGCCATCGATAAGGAAGTCGTTCAGTCGACTCCATTTTTAGAACAATGACGAGGGGGTAAATGTTTTCAACCGACTCCTAAAAAAGAGTCATACTTTTTTTATAATTATTATTTCGCGCGCGCGCACATCCTGCCGCCGTAAGGCGATGGAAGAAAAAATCCCAGAGCGAGCGGTGGTTTTACTTTTCGCGAGGAGAAGAAGAATGGAGCAGGAGGCGGTAAAATGGGAAGAGGAGAGGAGGGGCGGAACGGAAGGAAGGAGTGCATTAAAAAGGATTGCGGTGTTCGACGTGAAGGGGAGGACATGCGTCCCCAACGTAGGGCATTGTATTCAAAACAAAGGCCTCGAACGATCCCAAAATGCTCGCGAAATGAGCTATGACGGCGCTTCTCGTTTCTACCAGCCTAAGCTACATTTTTTTTTCCTCTTCCTCCTCCATCCGCACGTTCAACCTCTCGACCGTCTCGCGACTTAATTTCGGAGACCTTGAAATGGTTCGGCGTGGCTCGTTTCGTCGAAGGAGAATATGCACGCAATACCGTTGCTGCGTCGTAGAAAGGGATATCGGCGCCCGCGGCAGGAATAAAAACACGCTGCCCTCAAATTTTAGTATACATAAAACCACACTATTTTTAATTGTACAGTGGGTTCCGCTTAATGTGATCACACTGGATTACATAAATGATTATACGTTAAGCGGCTGATAACAATCAACGACAAACTTTCTCAAACTAGATACTGTTTTGGAACACTGCGCTTGATAACAATAATCAGTGGTAATAATAAGCAGCACCGACTACAATGAAAATGTTAAATTTATAGCAATAATTAACAAAATGGCAATCGAATCTTTTTTTCAAAATCCTATGCTGGCGTCCCTTAGCTTCCGCACCTGGGGAAGTTGCTCCGCTCACCCTTACCTCGCTACGGAACTGTACCGGAGCATCAGACCTTAAATATTTGAGTTGGCAACCTTTGAAGTGATCCAATGGGCTATTATACGCAGCCCGCGAAGCCATGCTGAAAAAGCGATCCGTGAGTTTTGACTCTCAATTTCATGTTTTGGTAAAATTACGACAGTAAATCAATTGACACTGAAATTTTAACACTAACCCTACCATCCAATGTAAAAGGCCTCTTTGGCTGTTTTTGGATGCTCAATAAATAAATAAATTCCTTATTTAAACCGAATATGGGTGTTCACTCATATGATACCTCAGAATCTCTAGGAAACTTCCGATTTAAATTCTAATCCGGAAGCTTTCAGTTGGAAAAACCCAACATGAATTTCTTATAGTTGACGAGTATTATAGAACATCAAACGACGCAGTTTTGTTTTACTCGAAAGAATCGCATACAAAATAATGTTTCTTTTTTAAGGGGCCCACCCATTAAAACTGCGACAGGACTCTGGTAATGGAGCACCCTTTCATCATCCGTAACGCGAAAAACGTTTTCAATTCAAACATAAATTCTTGCTTGATTCGTTATTCTTAGAATGCGTGGACATTACGTGTAATATACGACATACCGACAACAACGTATTCTTTAGTACAGGGTTTCCCAAACTGTGTTCCGCGGAACACTAGGGTTCCGGAGAAGTTAAATGGGATTCCGTTCTTCTTTCTCTTATTTACAGCAGGAAACATGAGCCTCACTTGTAAATTTTATACTGTAAGATCATTAGCTATATAAATAAACATTAAAATGATTTTAAAGTTTATTTTATTGCGATTAGGCTTACCGTATGTTATTTTGGAGTTACGCGAGAAAAAATATTTGAATACGTGGGTTCGGTGGCTTCACGAAGTTTGGGAACCACTGCTTTAAACAGTAATGTGGATTGCATTATAATATTATATATTATACATATTCTTTAATATGTATTGGCTACGGAAATTTATCAAACCATAAGGCGTTTTTTTAATGTCTGTAAAGAACGCCTTAAAAGTGCGGCAAATGAGAGACTTGCACACGGGGGAGGAGGGAGGAGTTATTTATCATAGCGGGAAGATAGTTTAAGGAGGAGTATGCAGCAAAAAGGAAACAAAAGATTAAACACCGCGCGCATCATACCCGGGTGAAATTTTGGCTTCGTTGTACCCGAAATTTTCCTCGACCCCCACTATTTTTAAATAAGGAGCCTCCCTCTCTCACTTTTGCATCCGAACTCCTTATTGCGCCCAGCGAACTCCTTCTACACACTATCTCCTGGGTCGCAGCTTTGGAATCGAAAGTTTCCCCTCCCCCTCACCCATCCAATCCCTCTCACATATAACGGTAAATCCATGCTCAGACTGCGGATCCGAGCAGCCGAGGGAGACGGGAGCTTCTCACCCCTTTACGAATCCTCTCGCGAAGCGTTTCGCACATGTTTCTCCTTCGCGTTCGTTCCGTACTTGGAACGTCTTATTCGGACGAAAAGGGGTCGCGATCCGTTTCAGTTGGACGAAAATACCACGATCGCGGAAGATGTACCGTCTCGGACCGTCGCTGGACTCGGTCCCTCTCGTTAAATAAATTTTAATCGGATTTCTATATCCGAATTCCTGGTGAAAATGTTTCTTTATTATTAACTAGCTGAAAGTACCCGTCGTTGATCCAGAACACGTCTCAACCTAGACTACACTCCCTTCTCCCGATCTCGTTTTTTGTCGACATCTCAGTAACTGTTCGGCATATCAAAAATTTCTATAGAACAAAAACGATCCAAAATCTAATTTACAACTTTTGTTATATGCATTTTTGCTTTAAAAGCAATGGTAAGCGAGATTTTGTGAATTTTATGGTTGGCGCCCCCCACAATCCCCCTTTCCGTCAAGAATTTCCGGATACCATACACCCTAGATTCTAAGTTGGGCTGACCTAAAGATAGGTTCCAAGTTTCATGAAAATCCGACTTTCTGTTTTGACCTGATGATGGAACAAACAGACAGACAGGCAAACAAACATACACCAAGTTTGTAAATTGCTGCAATCATCGTCATTTCACACGAAATGCACAATAAAAGTGAAAGTCTGAAAAAAAACTAATGTACAGACAGACATAAGAATTTTATTTATTAAGATACTGCGCTCATATCCTTCGTATCCTTCTATTCCAGGAGCTCCCGACCTGGTGCACTCGATCGCCGCTGTGCTCTTGTGTAGCATGAACGAGTTCTTCTACTACGCTTAAAATCGTAATGGCGAACGCCAGAAATTTATTTGGTTAATTGGATTCCTTTCAAAAAAGCTTATCTAAAGACATTGGGAATAACTTTGATATGTTTTGATTCACGAATATTCGTTGCTTTTTCAAAACTGAATGAGCTTCAGAAATTTAATTTACCTTTGTATCTAAATGTATTAGGAATAACGTTGACTTTAGTTAGCTTTAATTAAAACTATGTGGTGCACATATTCTAGAAAATAAATTTATGTTCCTTATGTTGAAAAGTATGGAATCTTTGTTATATGCTATCGACTATTTCCTCATTAGATTACATCGTTCCGGAAAATAACTAATTAAATTAAAGCATCAGAAGGAAGTTGGTCTTCCTGATGTATCCTGTGCATAATTTATCGCAAAATCTTACTAAGTGTATATATTGTGCTAAAAAATTCTGATAGAAATTTTTTCGAATATCCGCATGATAATCTCAAGAGAGGATGTGACGACCAAATTAAAGTATCGACGACATAAGAAAATTGAAGGAACAGCGAATTGCGCAGCGCGAAATTAGGCAAGATTCTTTTAAAAATCTAAAACATGAATGTTCATACTTTTCGTATTCACGGACCACCAGACAGAGGAGATTATGGCCAAGGACTACCATCAGTTCAATTTATGTGAAATCAGTTTCCAGCTACAAAAAAACCTTATAAATCTCGGGTATAGTTCTATCTTCAGTAAAACCGATTTTGATTTCTAACTCGTTATTTTTGGTGCGTTTCTTCAAAGAAAAACTCTATTTAGTTTTTTTTTCAACTTTCCCTCCCTCTTTGCACATACACGGCTCGACTGACAACCTGAACTTCCTATAACGCGGGTAATTTTAACGCGATTTCGTTACAACGCGGATTCTTTTTAATACCAAAAATTCAGACAATGCGGATTATGGCTCGTCTGAAGGCGGTTTTTTTTCGGACTTGGAATGCGGTATTTCGGATTGCTGAGCGAGGAAAAAACATTACGAAGGGGCCGAGTGCTTTGTTTATAAGATTAGATAATCGAAAACAACACTATATCCGTACAACGCGTGTATCACGAAGAGGTTCGGGAATTTTGAGTCTGGAAGAGGATGCCTGAAGGGAAATGGAACATATCCCCTTTCATTATGCAAATCTAGGTTCACATAACACGGATTCGCATTACACGGAACTTTTTCAGATCCTATCCCCATGTTATAAGGCCGTGTGTATCTTCGAATTAAGAGTAACAATCAAGGGAAGAAGATCCGCAATATAGGAGAATGAGCCAGTATTTTTTTAAAAATGTCACTATTATACTTAATAACGATAACATAGATAAATGCCTACTTTTGAGCATGTAAACGAGGAGCGAATACGTCGTTCCGAGTGCTTTTAACAGATATGAACAGTTTGCATATGGAGTCGCATCAAGCTCAGGAACATCAGGTTGTCGACCTCTGGATTCATTTCGACAAAAATCTCGAGAATTAATGACAAGATTGAAAAATAAAAAGGTCACACAAATCGCAAAAATTAGGGCTGAAACATTACCGGAGTCGAAAAAAGTGAACTTTTCGCTTCATTTCCCATAATATTCATCCGAAAAATAATTTCTTCCGATGACTTGTAGATGAAAGCACCATAAATATGTCTTGACATTCAAATCTTTTTCGTGGGATATCTAATTGAAAAATAATATGCACTTAATAATAAAAACAGTAATTATGTATCTTAAATAGTAATAAAAAGCTTACGAAAAACCAGATGCGCATTTCGGTTACAGGGAAGCCTTCTTCTGTGGTGCTTCACCGAAAGTATAGATCCTAATCACTGATGACGGTTGCATTGTAGCGCACATGCGCATAATTGGTTTTCATAACTATTCAATGGCTATTGTATAGACATATTAGGTAAATTTGATTTTTGCCATTACGGCGAGCTCGATAATTTTGAACCGGATTAATTTTGATCATAGCAAATGCCTCACAGCTTCATAGTTCCAGATGACATAAACCATAGCCTTTTTTATCCTACAACCATGGTAAAAAAAAGTCAAAAAAGGCCCGTGCATGTGCGTTAGGCAAAAGAAGCAGGTGCTCTCGAATTTATCTCGCTCTGAACTCGACCGTGAAGTGATGGAAGCGTCCCCTGGAAAACAAAAGCACTTCATGCGGGCTTCCGCAATCAACGAGGGAGATACTAGAAACTTTCCATAATGCAGCGTGTAAAAATAAAACAACCGAGAGGTAAATTTATTCAGGCACGCCGTATTTAGAATTAGATAAAAGCGTAAGACCCGAGTGGTAAATTTTGCTTTAAACAATGGGGCATTGCGATTGCAAGTTGCGGTACGAAAAACAAATGCGAAAACGGGCTCGTGTGTAGTGTTATAATGCAAGCGACAAGTAAACAAACTATCGCCTCTCGGATAACTTCTTGTAACACTTCATTTTTCATGAATTCGTTAAACGAAAAGTTAGAATTTTCGAGTTTTAGCCCTAAATTATCGCAGTTGCACGAAAAGTTGTTGGGACAGGGTAATAATTCATTTATAAACTGTGCACTTTAGCATGGAGCACGCTTTCCCACTTTTTTGTAAATTGGATTCTATTGATAAAGCATTTTTGCTATAAAACTACTTGAAACCGACCAGGAAAATTCATACAAATTAAGACGAAAAAATTATCGTCAATAACTAACAATCCACACCTCATTACCAACAACGATTAACATAAACCAATGGAAATTAATATTCAACGAAATTAATGGACTATAAAAATAACGTTTAATTTGTGAAATATAAAAACATTCGATAAATTTTCAGGTACGACTTTAGGATCAATATGACCGAGTTATATTTACAGAATATGAACCGTACGCATTCCGTTGTAATCAAACCCATGATAAATATTTACCGATTAAAAAATAATTCTCGAATCGGTTCTGGTTTCTAAGAAAACTGAAAATGGCAACTGTTTAGAAACGTATGAAGATTCAACAAAGTTTAAGAATAGAATGGAAACGGACATATAAGCAAACACACAATCGTGCATACACGTGTATGTATAAACTCAAACGAACGAACATTGGAATGAAAATGCTGAATAAATATTTTTTTGAAAGATTATTTACAAACATCAACAGACTCCATTAATTTAAACAACCCACTTCATATCTCTCGGAATGATACATGCGACAATATTTTGTTTTTTCTTCCTCGAGGACACTTTTCTATCCCTCTCTCTATAGCTCCATCTCTCTCTCACTCTCTCTGTATCCCTCTCTTCCACCCTTTTCCTTCCTCAGCCACTTCCCCCCCTCTCTCTCTCTTTTTACATTTCCCTCTCTCATCCTGTCTTTTTCGCCCCCTCCTCTTCTTCTCTCCCTCAATCTTCCTCTCTCCTTCCCTCTTTCCCCTTCTCTCAATCACGCTCCCTCCCCCACCCCTCTCCCTTCCTCTCACTCTACCTCTACCCTCTCAGCTACTCTCTCTCTCCCTTCCTCAATCTTTCTCACTTCCTTTTTTTGCTTCCTCAATCTTCCTCCCTCCCTCCCCTTTCTTCTCGCTCACTCCCTCTCTCTCTCCCTCTCACTCACTCCCTCTCTCACTCACTCCCTCTCTCACTCACTCCTTCTCTCATTCCCACCCTCCCTCTCCACCTCCCTCCCTCTCCACCTCCCTCCCTCTTCACCTCCCTCCCTATCTCTTTCTTTTTCTCTTACCCTCTTTCTCTTCCTCCCTCTCTCTCTCTCTCCCCCATCCTACCTCCCTTTCACAAGCCATCTGCCACCGACACACAACAAACATGTCGCAAAGGCTTTTTACCTTTCGGTGTGTCTTTCATTTCAAAATCTTAACCCGCCTTGGGGGCCTTAAAAGACTCACGAAAGGGTGGAAGGAGAGGACTCGGTGAAGAGGGCCTCACCGGAAGCAGCTCTCCTTAATAGAGGCACGCAATGCTAAGTAAACCCTCCTCCCCTCATATTCCTTCCTTCCTACTTCCTCCCCCACCCCCCTCCAGCACACGTCATAAACACGTCATCTTTTTTCACTTCTTTCCTTCCTTTCTCCGCTCCTATAAATAACAATAATAATCTAAAGCTTTTACTTTCGCTTTATGCCAAATATCCGCCCACGCTCTTATACGGATGTTCTCCTTTTGCTTCGCCCACCGACAACCGAAGGATCTGCGCGTCAAGCAAACTCAGGTGCCGTAGCGAGGGAAAAATATGCTCGAAAACGCAGGTGGGCATAGAGTGAAAGAGAAAAGGAACCGTTTTGTGTAATAAATTAGGTAAGAAAACCCACACGAGCAGGTGAGGCAGACGAATGGAAAATGCCCCGATTGTAACCAAATACAAGAATACGCGTCGGTCTATTATTACAGAAGACGGAACCGATGATTAAATAAAGCGGATTTTTGGGGAAATCTTCGGGATATCAATCAAAAATATTTGACGAAATAACCTAAACATTTGACAAAGCTTTAAAAAAATTTATTTTTGAATCTTCATAGTTTCATTTTGGGGCCTCTACCTCCGACTTTCGTGCTTTTGGCCTTTTATTTCCGCGACCTATGTCCTCCAACAGTTCCCTTGTGAAAGATGATAAAATAAAAAGGAATAATCAAATCAGGAATGTGCAACCTACACCTCACCAGTCTTTTATGCGGCTCGGGAAACTTTGATGAAAAAACTACCTATGATATTTAATAAAGGCAATTTTATATTATTTCGTTTGTGTATTAAAATAAATTTCAAATTAAATTATGACCATAAAACCTTTACGGCGAAGTTTCCTTGACTAAAGTCCGGAGTTAGGAAAGCCGGCAAAATCGAAACCTCCAGTATTTCCAACTACGGATGCGGCCCGTGGTGTACAAATGTAGCACACGCTGAACTGAATAAATAAATCATTTTTTAAGCTTCCAACCCGTCAGCATCTAACAGGCTAATTCAAGAATAACCATTTAAAAAGAAACACTTATCTTAGGTATAGCCATAGCCATAAAAAGGTTATAGAAACCATATGAGAATTACGGCTACCAGCCATCTTCAGTGGTAATTTACCAAAATAAACATATTTCGCCATGAAGTAATACAGTAATATGTTCAGATCCCATACCAAAACATAGCGATCGAAAAATGCGTGAATTCAGCGCTCGAGACTTTATTAGGTTAACTACCTTCACTGAAATCTTTAGCTCTGTTTTGCAATGCCCTTCTGTGGATCATACAGTGATTCAACTTTATTGAAGAGTTTACAGTTTTTAATCGAGAAATAAGACCACGTTGTCAACCTACCATTACAGCTGCTCCATCTGTACACACCAAGACGCACCACTCCCATGATAACCCTCGCTTACAAATTACTTCATTTAGCAAGCTAAAAATGGCTTAGTCCATTGTTTTTGCATCACATTCTTTACATCAATATATTTCCTCACATATTCCCTGTTTATCTTCGTCAATATATCTAACAAACACCATTAGTTGAATGCAGTTCGAAATATATGTGGATTCATCAAGTTGTAACGCGAACTATTTTTTCTTGATAACTTTTTCTGTAACTTGTATTATATCTTCTGCCATTTCATCACTTCCTCTTCTTATTGTATCGTTCGAATGTGGGATATTTTTAATTTTAACTACTTCATTTTCACCAAACATAATTTCAGCAATTCTAATAGAAGCTGGAATTACAAGCTTCTCAGCAATTGTTATGTGGTTTCTTTGTTTTTGCTATCATTTGTGCGATTTCATAAGAAGCTTGTAAAGTATAATGGTTAGCACTGAATAACCAAGATAGGCCAAAAAGAATAAAATGCTGTAAAACTGAAAAAATTTAGATTCCTCGAAATTCCGGAGGTGGTAACGTATGTACATACTTCAGACTTGCTCTCGCGTACCCCTAAGGGTACGCGTACCCCAGGTTGAGAAACACTGGGCTACGCCACTAAATATGCACAAATGATAACATAATTGAATAAAAATATTATCCATA
Organism: Uropetala carovei; assembly: GCA_036926305.1. Classification (NCBI taxonomy): domain Eukaryota; kingdom Metazoa; phylum Arthropoda; class Insecta; order Odonata; family Petaluridae; genus Uropetala; species Uropetala carovei. Next base: position 9,501,998 of record JAXCHB010000015.1, read on the forward strand.
TTTCTTGAAGAGGTCGCTTTAAATGAGACATGTTACTTTATAAATACTTACAGCGACTCAACCATCTTATTCGTCAGCTCCAAGTAAAATAAACGTTAAAGCAACTTTTCAAAAAATGATCGAGATTAGGCGAGAATGCACAATTGTTTTTGTTTGTAGGTACTAATAAAGTGACGGATTAAATTTTTTTTCGAAATTAATGTAAAATTTCAGACGAATTCACGCTTAATAAATTCTGAGATAACGAAAGGAAAGTCACTCAAATTAAAACGAACCGAATCCATTTTTCGAAATCGCCTCAACGACGACATACTATTTCGTCGAAGGGTAGATTTTTTCCCCTTTCGCCGACGCTAAACAAAAAAGTTATAAAATCTAAAACAAGACTAAATAAGCCGATGGAAATTCATTTATCACTGTATGCGAAAAACACTGTTGGTTTATTTCTTTCGTACGCCTATCTACTCGGCCGCAGAAAGATCTCTCTCTCTCTCTCTCTTGTGGCTAGACGATTCCAAGAGAAGGTTATAAATGTTACCGAATTTCACTGACTTGGCGGCTGAGAAACTCTTGGTTTTTTTCCGATGAAAAATTTCCGCCTTCGACCTGATAGCGGAATGGCATGACCTCGAGAGATAAACGGAAGCCTTTTTATCTCCTCGACATATAATTTTTGACATGCGTTATATATATATATATATATATATATATATATATATATATATATATATATATATATATATATATATATATGTCCAATTCGAGTTATCGAGGTTCAACTGTGAGTGCGTATATAGTATATGTTTATTTAACACACCATATAACATTTTAGACACATGCTTCGGCAAAAACTAGCGACATCAGATGCTCCAAAACTGACAACGTACATTCAAGTCATGAAAAGGACTCACAATCGAAGATACATCGAATTCCACCAAAAGACCGAACAACAAAACCTTAAAATATATATTCATAACACACCTCTTGGGTTAAAATCGACATAACGCAACGCCGACATCTATTTTGACCAGCTTACAAACGCTTCAATTCGAATGAAAACATTTCTTCTCTTAACATCGATTTGCAAAACTTCAGAAGCATAATTCATTTCGCATAGTAAGTGGAATGAAGCGGGCTATCGTTTATTATTTAGTTTTCAATTCATCGTCATAAAAAGTAAACATATCGATATAAGCACATACGTACACATGAGTACAGAAAAGAAAAAATCGACTATCGGGAACGAAGAAAAATCGAGGCTCTCAGATATGGTTAAACATGTGAGCTACTTTTAAATGAAACAGGGAAAGAATGAACCAATGATTTGGAAGGGCGTGCGAAACAAAAGAGGGGATTTCTAGATTGGCAGGAGGAGAAAGAAAGAGAAGACACAAAGACAGATTGGACGGGGTTATCGCAGATTAAATCGGGTCGACTTGAAAAGGGGAATCGCGTAACAGTTCAAACTGGACAAATCCGGGTATTAAGTTCACATATATTTTCTCACACGTAGCGACGTATGTGCATTAGGGTGGACCTTATTTTTCGACCATCAAATTTTTTTCACGCGACCCCCTAGATTTGTTCCATTTGGTTAAACAATAATTTCTGCAAAAGGAGAAGTCAGTCGGAAGGCGTGCCACAATTGACTTGAAGTTTTGAAATTTTAGTAATTTTACTTTAATTTCAGAGGTAACTTTATCATAATATTTTCACTGAAAAAGTTACTATTATTTAATAAAAGTATCATTTCTTAGTTGTTTAATAATAATATTTACTTATAAGTTTAAACAATTTATTCGAAACCTTTTGATTTTATCACTGAATTCAGAGCATAATATTGCGCATGAGCTACCGCGTACGCGTACGGCTGTGGCCTTGGCCGTCAAAGATGTAAATAAAAAAATCGAGTTTTCGCTACAAAGTTTGCGAGAGGTGCAGCCGAGGGAAGATTAAAAGGAATTAATAGAATTAATGATTATTTTTCTTGGTGGAACTCCTTTTGATGGGATCTCATTCAGAATCCCTGGCGCTTTCCACCATGTCAGATGGATGGTCAAGGCTATATATTGTTTAAAAATATATCTATTTCGAGATCAATTTAAAATAAGTCCGGAAGAAAAATTAGGAATTCGAGATATGTATCTTTTTAACGAATTTATATATCCAGGAGTGGATTCGGGCACCAATACAGATAATAGCTCCTCGTCTAGATCTCCAACTCTTGTGAGATCTTCACGAATACAAAAACGTTGATGAAGCTATAAGTAATGTAGCAACTAAAATATAATGTACCCATTTACGTTATTTGGCACTCGAAAATGCAGCACTATCCTTTTTTTGACAGCGAAATTTCAATTAACACTAAAAGACTTATGGTTCAAGCCCTTAATAATGAATCCGACTATAATTTTTAAAAAGTAACCATTTCCCCTAAAGATGTAGGGCGATATAAACATTATGGTGCAGAAAACTTCATTTCTGTTCAATCGAAGAAATTCTTTGAGCGATTTAGTATAACAGATTTTATGTCTAAAGATCCGTCAACGTGGGCAACGGATGATAATTTTAAAACCGCATTAAAATTGTAAATGATATCGCTGAACAAGGAGTCAAATTAATGAAAGACTACAATGACTGTTTGACAAAAAGTGAAGCGGAAAAAGTATATTTTACAAGTTGTAACCGACTACAAGCAGCGTTATCCTAATGTTAATAAGAGTATGTTAAGGGAAGATTTTAATTAAAAAGGTTATATCATTGTACCCTGAATTACACTGTTTTTTCTCTCCTCCTCCCTTTATATATAAATTCGACTTTAATGGTTTATAACGATAACTTTTGCTGATAGGAACTTATATGATTGTTAATAACAATAAATAATTAAATGTACATACACAAAACAATTTAACACTTCAATTTTTTTGGTTTTTTCTCAATAGAATACTGAAAATGATGTCGAGTACAAAAATTATTAAATTTTGGATTAAAAGAATTTTTTAAATTATTAATAAACAAATTTTTTGTTATAATAAGCCTTTATAATAAGCATGTTAGCTTAAAATAACATCTAGTGATCAATAAAGTTGATGTAGTGTGTATTTTTTCTTTTTTGGTGAAATTTAATTTTTTTTGTGAAAAAGTCGTTTGTGGCACGTGTTTCCGTTGTCCGATCAATTTGCGCTTTTGTAGGAATTATTTTCTCACCAAATGGCACAACTTGGGAGGGGGGGTCTCGCGTGAAAGAAATTTCGAAAAAAAATTTTCTCCAAGAGTAACTAAGGTCCACCCTAATGTACACGCATATGCAAAGGCACATGTATATATGTATGTTCGTACGTATCAGGTTGTAAATGAACTACCGAACTGCCCGCCAGAAAATGGCGTAACGCCTAACGCTGCCTGCCAAAAACTGTAAACAAACAGACAAACTCAAAAATAGAAAAATATTAAAAATTATACAAAAAACTGGAGATTCATTTGCTGACGCAATATGAACAGGCGCGTTTTATTTATCGAGGTTTATTTATAATTGAGTACCTACTTAAAATTCTTTACAAGTTTAGTAATATAATTGTACGATAAAGTAATTCATTGGATTATTAATTAAGAAATTTGAACTTTCTAGCTCTAACCATTTGCTGAGAATCTTAATTCGAAAACTTTCAAGGCACTTCCTGCCACCCACCGATTTCTCCGCAATAGATCACATACAGCCTGAACATTTCAGTCTTCTATCTCTTGCCGTTTACTTGCTATTTTAATTTAACCGACTGCACAGACTGACGGACAAAGCGTAAACATAAGCGCGTCTATAAAATAAAACACGCTGAAAATACTGGGTGCAATCAAACTGCTTTCATTAAATTTTCCAGGATAAAAGATAATTTGTTTTAATTTCTTTCTGTGGTGAGCTCTCATTGCAAACGCCTTACGTAACCTAACACACACTTTAACGTAACTGCACTGAACCATGTGATAGATTCCGCGCCTCGTTTCATGTTTACCTATAATTATAGTTAGATAACCTTAATGATCATTAGTAGCTAGCTTCTTAGAAAAAAAATGTATACCTTCGGTGCCTAGCAGGTTAAGTAACTTCATTTGCACGCGCATCCTAATGAATGGAGACAACTCCACCGCATTCCTCCAGCAAAGCATCAAATTCTGAGAGATATGATTGAGGTTTTTTACCCTCAAGATTCAAAGAGTTCATTATAACTCTTCCGAATGTCTTTAAGCTTCTTTGGATATCCAGAGTTAAAAAAAACATTAACACAATACCCAAATACGAGGAAAAGCAGTTGACGAGGAAAAGCACATGGTCGCGTGTTTTACATTGGCAACTTACAATTAGACGATCTTAATCCGTCTAATATACAGATCAATATTTATGAACCAGAATGCAAATTTTCGTAAAATATCTTTCTAAATGGCGATTTCTACTTCTTCTCATTGAAGAAATAGATACTAAAACTCCCATTACATTCTTTAGGATTTTATTATCTTAATCCTCTAAAATTAAATTTTTTAGTCAAAACCTTAAATTAATTTTTCGAATTACAATAAAATAAGAAGACACTTTTTCATAAGGATTCGTCGATTTTATTATGAAGCTATCGGTTTCGACATAGCACGTCATCAATAATAAATGAAATCAAAACGACACCAATAATAACTAAAAACAATGGACCCTGATATAAGTTGTTTTCTTGTTTCACAACAATATGAATTTCCACAAAGATACGTCAAATTCAATTTTTTATATTCTCGATTTAACAAAAAGCAACGAATTCCGTAGGATATCTAAATAGCCCTTCAAATATCAACCGCGCGAAAGCCGGGATGTAGGAAGCTCGATGAAAAGATGGACGGACACTTCAAAAAGCTGAAACAGCTCTTTGACCAACTCCCTGTAGTAAAATATAGAAGAATACAGACAATCCAGCCCTTAAGTGGACAGCATATGAACTATGCGGAAAATTATAACAGTTGGAAGAAGAAATTTTTCCATCACACATAAACCTATCAGAAAATACCTAAAGACAAAATAATCGCTTGACAAACAAACGGACATGCGAGAGGATAGGGTGAATACGCAATCAAGAAGCGCATGAGCAACTGTACCAACAGATGGCTCGTAAACATTCGCTTCCTCACTAATCCTTATGGAGCGGAATGGGAATAGTCCTCCCTGAGTCCATGATTCTATCAGTTATAATCGCATCACCTGCTATTCCCACACTCCACTCCGATGCATCGTCATCCTATTGACGTCTGTTGCCATGGCAACGGCGGAGGATCGTGCGCGTTCGAGAACGAAAGACCCCCTCTGCAACCCTTATACGGAGCAAAACCATCCAAAATGCGCATACTAGTGGAAATACAGGTGCGTATACATTGAAAGTCGACAGGATGCGGATAATTTACCGAAAAGTGGCGGCACTTTTTTATTTAGCGTTATTTTTTTATAAGCGTGGAAGAAAATTCCATTATCTATAGTCGGTGATTAGCGCGAGCGATTAAATCGAGTACCTATTAGTTTGAAACGTCGAATGAACTCGTAATTCGTTCAGAATAACGTTTCTATGGGAAATAGCCTCTACTGAGAGGCAAATGCAACTCTAAAATACCAAAATACATCCTACAGTATTTTAAAGTTTTAATTGAAGTTTTCGTCCCTAATCGTTCGGATCATATAATTGTGTTCTTCGTTACAAATTTTACTCGTGCAAAATCCTTTTTATACCTACGTATTTACCCAAACTTACCCTTATGTGCAATTTATTCGAACAGTAGCAGCGCTGATAGGCTTGAAAACGAATGTTTTTCACAAACAGTGATTTCTCGTCGTTATAAAATTAGGTACTATGAATTCTGAAAACATCTTTCGATCTAAAACCAACACCACATTTCAATAAAGAATTGTCGATTTTGCCTTATGGCTGAAAACAAAATTCAAGAATAAGTACTTAAGTATAATGAATTGAAAAAATAAGCACTAAATCTTAGGTATCGTAAACGTAAATATATTTGCGCGTATATATTTATGTGTGTAATAAGAAACACACGTACATTCGCCTAATACGTTACATTCAACACGTCCACACCCAGTGACAGATGGTGAATTTTGGAGGGCCCAAAGCAGATGCCAACATAAAATAAATTGAGAAAAACATACAAACTTTAGAGAAAAATGCTGATTATTTGCGTGATATGTTTTGTTTACTCCTTTAAGGCATTTTAAAATTTTTTGCTATATTTACGTTTTTGTTAAATTTGGATCCCCTGTCCACACCCACCAGTTTCCATGGATGATCCCTTTTTACTTTCTCATATACGAAGTATATTGAGAAAGTATTGTTATCGTGAAAAAAAAATGGATGGAAATATACACGAAAAATTGGTTTTAGCAATGCCTTCTGTATGTGGGTTTGTCTGTTCGCGGCTCTAGAGCCTAAACGGTAGAGCGAAAATGAATGAAATCTCGTACTTAGGAATTTTATCATACAGAGCAGAATCTACGAAGAAATGGTTGACATTGCTCAATAATTAAGAGAAGTTTATTCTGGGCAACTTCAACACTAATTTGATTTTCTCAGAAACGGCTAGAAAGATTTTGATAAAATTTCGTACAGTTACTTGAGTAAACGTCTGCAATAAAACTACATATTTCATATTCCTCGAAAAAATAATATAAGCTTAGTTTATTCTTGGGCAACTTTAATAACAATTGGATTTTCGAAAAAACGGCTCACAATCACACGATTTTCATCAAATTTCGCATAGTTATTTAAGTTGAAGTTTATAATGATTCTACATAGTTCACATTATTCAAAAGGTAACTAAATGACGAATAATATATGAGAAAGTTTGCACAATGTATATTGTACCGATTTTTTAAATTTGCGAAGGCTCAACAATTCGAAAACCAGAGGACGTAACTCGGTCTTATCGGCGCAAGAGCGCAGTTACGAACCCCCGATACAAAAATGTTACGCGAGTCACCGATCAAAGGGTTGGCTCGAATCCAAAGGACGGAAACGTTTTCATCAGCGGTTTGCGATTCGCTGCTGTCAGTTTTAGGGCAAGCGGCGCGTATATCCGCCATCCCTGTTTCCTTCCTCCAATTTTGGTTCGAGACGCCGAAAGCGCTTTTTGTCTTTCATAAAAGCGTAGCCGCCACCGAACTACTGACGTGCAGGTCGAAACGACTGAATCGCAATGAGTATCGATTGATCGATCGAGTTATATCGAGGAATATCGAAATTTTACCATATACGTGCAATTTTTTCATAAAAGGCAAAAGTACTATAAAAATCGGCAAAATGAAGCGTTTTTTCCCTTCATGCTAAAGGGAAATGCAGTAGAGGCCGGAGAACATCATTAGAAAAAGGGAGAACGATGAAAACATATACGTTATTGGGAAATAAAAAAGTTGTATGCATCAATAGATATTTCTCATTAGCTAACATTTACCAATATACTGCAGACGCAGACATATGATTTGATAACTATTTAGGAAAATTCTGTTATTTATAAAAAACATTTAGTAGCGCGTAAGAAAATGAGTAAATGTGTCATACCGTGACTTATATATAAAAGTACGCATCTTTTTTACAGGCCATCGAAACAATCGTTAAATCTCCAGTATTTATAGGTAAAATTTAGCATGTTGGTCGGAGAGAAGCAAATATCGGTCCGTTATGTTTACATTTACGTAAATGTGACGTTTGAAGAGAAAAATTCTGAACATGACCGGGAATTCAGAATTTTTCTCCTTCTCTAACTATACATTTGTGTTCAATTCTATGCACTCACGCATAAAATTTAAATTTCCATCCTTTCACATTTATTACATTTACGTATATATGCGGATAAGTATAGTAATTTCTATTAGTTAAATAACATAGTATCCGTGTATCCCGAAAATGAAAAATAATTTCGTTGTAATCATACCTATATCTACGTAAGAAAAACGTTATATCTAAATCACAATAAAAATTCATTGTGCATTCATAATGACTACAGAAAACGGTGCTATCAAAAAAGCAACCACCTCTACAAAGATCATTCGTTACACGCCTTTTTTTCTACTTTGAAAAAAAAAACTATACTCCAAAAGGCATAAGGGCCGCATTAAAGCAACGGATGTTATAGAAGGGCCGCAGTTGTTTAATGAGGGCCAGGGATAGAACAACAGATCTAGGAGATCTGTTCTGCCATTAAAAAAATAATTTAGAAAAAGCGTCCTATTGCAATTCATTAACTATGAAAAAATGTCTCCTTTTCACAAAAATAAAGTATTTGAATTAAAATCTCAAACGATATAGTTAAGACAAAAATTAGCATTCGGTCCGCAGTGAAGCAGAGAAAGAGCCGCATGCGGGCAACCAATATGACATGCCTGAACTAGACCGCAGAAATTTAACGACAGCCGCATAAGATTCCTCTGAAAAACTAAACGCCGAAGCAACTTCAACGGACGAACGAATAGTAATAACGGTGACCACCAGATACAACACGGAGCGTCTGATAAATAGCACCTGCAGGGTTGGAGCGGTTCTCCGCGTGGCTTGAGCCGACAAGAGATAAAAAAACTAGCATTTCTGGCGGTGCGCGGCGGCAGAAAAGGTAGTCTCCGATGTGGTGCAAGGCGAACGTCACACAAAGGTTCCTCCTATGCACAGTGGCCTCTTGGGATTTCTCGAAACTTCACACTCTCTTCCAGAAAATAAACTGGCGAGAAGTTTCACGCGGAAAGATGGACTCGATCGAACGACGTTCAAAACAAATAGATTCGCCGTTGACCTTTGTCGCGAGTAATTCAGCGTCGCGCGTAACTCTTTTGTTAACAGCGATGCACTTGGGAATTTTGCACGAGTGGCTCAACATCGCAGAAATTTAAACAAAATACGTATACGTTACGGCAGAGGTGGGAAAACTACGGCCCGCGATGTCATTACGAAATCGATCCATGAAATGTACCACAGATAATTTCGCAGTTCTTTGGTTAAGTTGGGGCCTGAAAACCTATTCTTGTGAAGTTTATACAATAAAATCTTATTGTCAATTTTCAAAGATAGAAACCGTCGCATTATCTCAAGTAACTTACGATGTGGATACTAATGTGGCCCGCCGAGGCATTTTCATCTGTTAATGCGGCCCACCTAAACAACTACAACGGCTAATGCGGCCCGTATCGTCAAAAGTTTCCCCACCCCTGCATTACTGTATTTAAAATAAAATATGTACAGTAAGCCCGCAATTCACACGATGCCTCGGGAAAAAGCGCATTCCGAAGTAAGTTAACGGTGTAGTAATTCAAATAATGGTGTGAACGATGCAATTAAATATGGGATAAATACCGTACTCATGCGCACACGTAAGGCAGTAGAAAAAATTTCAAGTTATGAGTCTGAAATTTTCCAGTTAATCAAAATTCCTGATTTTCGATGCCCTATGCCCGGTTAATCGGGAGTTTACAGTATATTGCTAAACCTTTTTTAATAGAAACTTCGTAAATAATTAAATTTATTCGCATCACAATCTGTACATGATATTATAATAAATATTACGGAGGAGAGATTATGTTCGAGCCAGTAAATCTCCTCTCGAGTGCGCTACTTTCTCGGAAAAAGAAAAAATAGGCGAAAAAATCAGTGCGAAAATTCCTGTCAAAAGAAAAACGAAAAACAGCCCCTTTTTTAACGCCCTAATGGTCGATTTGAAATATATTTCTAAAAAAACAAGTTAAATGGCTTAAACCGCTAAAGTGGCAGAAAATTGAATCACAAAGGCGGTTTTATTTTAAAGAATGGGGTAAGATGACAACCTTTACCGCAGAAGCAACAATCGAAGTGTAACGAAACAAGGCTGATCGCGCGGTAACTTAAGGTGAACGAGTTATCTCTCGGCCGTACCGACTTTAAAGAAAAAAAATCCTGACCTCATTACTTCGTGGGGATAAAAAGGATTATGAAAACTATAATACCGTATATTTTGTTTGAAGGCCAAGAGACACAAAAAAGCGGCGGTATGACGCAGCTTATTACGAAGCAAAGCTTGGCGTGTTCGTGAACTTTTCACGGTTCGCTTTTCTACCGTCTGAAAAAAATTAACATCTTCTGGTTATTTTTAAATCCATTAACAACATAGAAACCGCACGTTAAAAAATTATATATATATATATATATGTATATATATATATATATATATATATATATATATGAAGACACATGAAAAACAGAAACGCACGAAAAACAACACGGGCAGAGGCCCTTCCTCAGAGAAGGAGAGAGACGTACTGTTTGAAGTGACACACTGGGTTATTTATTAATTTATTTTCGTGTGTGTATGGATGTATAAATAGTATGCCATTATGCAAATACCTAATAACAATAAATCCATAAACGACATAGAGACATTTAAAAAAAAAAATATATATATATATGTATTTTCCGCAGTCTTCTCATGCGGAAAATAGGAGTATATGGAGAACCAACTTTAACCATGAATAATCACGCACCTGTCTACGGAGAGACTACCTATGATGTTGATATATATATATTGTACTAGTATATATGTATATTTATTTATTTGCGTGTGTGTATGGACGTATAAATAGTAAACGCCGCATGGAAAACTTTCCAAACATAACGCAGACTCATGGAAAAAAGTCTGTTTATACTCCAAAAAATGTACAACGTACACAAAAAGTAAGTGTTGGAATGTTCATTGAGCGGATATCATATCGATAAACAGTGCCGAAGCAATGTCATCGGATTGTCATCAACTTTCAGCGTGAATCATCGTTTCCCCCTCTACTTAAGGTTTACTTGCGACACGTATGGTTTAAATCGTACGATAACAGTTTTTTAAGAAAATATGTTCTTTTATTGAAATATTTTATGGAATAAGTGAAATGGGTGATTTTTATTCAAAGTTGTCCAGAGATCCGAATATCTAACAACAATAGGCGATCGCAGAGAAACCGGTTTATAAGACTAGTAACCGAATCAAATTATTGTTTATTTAATTGTTTTATGGCAAGAGGATTTGCCTGTAAAAACTGACCATTATTTTCCAGTACAAATCAGCAAAGACGGCATTTTTGCACCCGAAAAGCAGCAAATTTCCGCACAAGCGAACAACAAAAATACAAAATACGAGTTTAACAGTACAACAGTGTTAACTCTGCAGTGATCGCATGGGTTACTGTTACATTACTGGTCGCATGGACTACATAGTTGTCCATTAACTTATAACAGTATTCGGGCGATTTCCTTGTGAATTCGCGTGCCCCGGCTAATCAGAGGGTTGGAATGAGACTTGGTAACAAATAAAATTGTATTTATGACTCAATAATGACATTCTATGTAAGGTAGTTTCCGCGATCTTTTGTCTGATGTAACGCTACATCCTCTCGTTAAATAAATGCGAATAACTCGATCAAGGATCAAGATAAATGTTCGAAAGTTGGCAGTAATTCACATATTTTAAAATGATGGCGAAAAAAAATCTAGAAAAAATAACTGGGTTTGACTCCAAGGAAGACATTTCCATTTCCCATAATATAACACGTAAAAATCGACTTTTCGACGGCAGACTTTTATTATTTTTTAGATTAAAATGAGATAGAATTAACCTACGATCTTCGGATCTAAACAATTTGAAGAAAAAATTACAAAGTTTCTTATTCTGCTCATCTTTTTCCGCCAAAATTCCAAATCGCTCATGTTAAACGTTTAATTCACAGATTTAGGGGAAATATTGCCATTTTATCGGGAGGTTGCATTGCCTAACAATTACATTGTTAGACGTCGAAATCCTACTGTTATCAATCCTTATGGGTGTAAGCGTGCATTGAACGCTTATTACAATACATTTGTAGGTAAATATCACTATTTTTTAATAATCAATAAAGTTTGTTACTAAAAAAATTATCTACAAGCTTAGTAGCATGGACAACTGTAGTCCAATAAAACAAAATGGCGAATAATTCAGGGAAAACGTGCGATAGGTCAGTGGTGACACATTTGTATTAACAACCAGTAAGCACTGCAGAGGTACTGAGGTGCTCAGGTCCCGCAACCCCCCCCCCCCCTCCCCCCACTAATGATGATGCGCAGTACCGTACTAGTGGACTGAAATAGCAGTCCGCGCAACCAATTCAGAGTTAATATTATGTACAGTATGAAATAATCCAGTACGGTACATCACTTCTTATTAGATGCAATTCAAATGAATATTTCTATATAAACTATATACTTCTCTAATTTATTAAACTAATAAACATCCGGCACAAGCCTTTTAAAATTGGCGTAATAACAAACAATGGCCTGGGCTGTATTAAAATCCGCGATCGGGAGGCAGAAACGCTAACGATCCCTCAACATATGCCGGGGTTTTAATCTAAACACTTAAATGGCTGTGTTATTTTTTAGATAAAATTTATCCTTCTTCAGGCAAATTCATTCTATTTGGCAATTTACTCTCGAGTAAAATGCGTAAGTCCCCTGTTATATGCACGAATAAATTCTTGTTCATATATATAGTTGTGTCTCTCTTGTGCTGACGAAGGGATCATCCCGAAAGCTCCAATAACTTCTACAAATGTCTCTCCAACACCCCAGCGGCTCTCCTTCCGGTAAGTGCTCACTGGGTTACCTTCAACGCCTAGTTGCCCTAAATATCCTCATTTACCTTTCCTCTTCCATAAGTTTATATTATATATATATATATATATATATATATATATATATATATATATATATATATAAAGGTTATAATAAAGGTGGCAACAAGGTGTTGGAGGAAGCCCAGTGGACACTTACCTAGGTTGGAGAGCGGTTTGGGGTGCAGAAGACACACACACATATATATATATATATATATATATATATATGGAGAAGAGGCAGAAACGGATTCGTGTTGTTTTTGTTTTTCTGTGTTTTTCGTGTCTTCAGCACCCCCAGCGGCTCTCCAACCTAGGTAAGTGTCCACTGGGCTTCCTCCAATATATATATATATATATATATATATATATATATATATATGTATGTATATATATATATATATATATGTATCTATGTATATGTGTATGTATGTGTGTGTGTCTGTGTGTATATATATAAATATATATATATATATATATATATATACCAAGAACGTTTTCTGAAGAGAATTTCAGGAATTCCTGGAGCGGTTTCGGAAATCTTCCGGGGATCCTAAACGCCACGCCCTTCAACCCCCACCCCTATACTCTCCATGCGAACCTCACCCCGCCCTGCATATATGTATGTATGTATATATATATATATATATATATGTATCTATGTATATGTGTATGTATGTGTGTGTGTCTGTGTGTATATATATAAATATAAATATATATATATATATATATATACCAAGAACGTTTTCTGAAGAGAATTTCAGGAATTCCTGGAGCGGTTTCGGAAATCTTCCGGGGATCCTAAACGCCACGCCCTTCAACCCCCACCCCTATACTCTCCATGCGAACCTCACCCCGCCCTGCAACTCTCCTTTTTTTCCAAACCCCTCTCTCCTCCGTTTCTGCCTCTTCTCCATTCCATACACACAAACACTCGGACACACACACACACACACACTTATACAAACATCCTGGGACCCAGCTCTGGGGCAAAATGAGGAGTTGAAGGGCGGGCAATCAAGCAACGTCTCAAACAAAGAAATGAATGAGGGTGCACGTCCGAGGAAGCGAAAAGACATACGAAATAGTGGTAGCTCTCCTCTTCCTATCATACGAAATTGTGGGGCTATCTCTTCCTGACACTCGACTACGCCCAACACATCTCCCGCACACAAAGGGCAAAATGGAAGACCGAAATTGGTCTTTTCAGACTCCAGCAACGACAACACTATCGTTTACATCGTGGGACAGGGACTAGTTTTTGACGACAAACATTTGCGAACAAGTGCTCGAGTTTCGAATGTTTTTTTCTTCTTCTTTTTCCCCCGATCGACTTTCGATGTAGTGATTTGATTGGAGACGATTTTATTTTCGATAAATTGTTGTTGCCTGTTTCTAAAAATGACCAGGAAGAGATACGGCAGTTTTTTTTTGTAAAGCCTTTTAAAACATATCAATGCATTAAAAATTGTAATGCGAATTGATACAAATTCCAATTAAGAATAAAAAGATGATACAATTGCTTTCATTTAAAACTAAATAAGTAATGGAACTTGCTTCCAGATACATAATTTTAATTTAAGCTACGCTAAATTACCATTCAATTGCTTACAATTTCCAGCTAAATTAAAACTCAATTTTTCAGCAAGAAACAATTTTATAATATATCTTTGCGACTCCATTTCAAATAAAGTCACCTTATGGTGCTCCCATGAGTAGAAGTGCGGAACGTGCATCTCTCTTTTAGTATATTCGTATAACTTATTATATAAGGAAATTTGTTTCATGTTAACAAAATGAAACGTCATTATGAAGGAATACTAAAGAGTTAAGGCTAACCTCAGTCAATTTTATTTTAAATTCCAAAATATTTTATAGTGCATTCAAATTTAGCAATATTATCTAAGCATTGCGAGATCGATTGAAAGATAATATTAAAACAATGCAAAATTAAACGTACTCAACTTAAATTTTTAAAACAAGATTTTTTAACGCAAGGTTTAAAAACATCCGGGTTTTAACTACGCTAAGATTTTAATTAAAATTTGAAATTAAATGCTAAAATTCGAATAAAAATCACAAAAGGGAGACAAGAGGAAGGAGCAATTTCGCTGCCCGATGTACTCACGAGGGGTCTGCGCGATAATTGGAAGGAGATAGGAGGCAGGAAAATGAGAAGACAATGCAGATTATAAGAGGTCTTTCGCAAACAATAGAGCAGCGGAGCGGAGGACGATGTACCGATAATACGTTGAACGGAGAAGGTTGGAGCGATGCACGGCAGACGTCCAACCACCTCTCTTAAGGGCGAGTTTTTTGCGGTGCAAAAATATCGCGAGATAATACATAAATATTAACAAACCACATAGTTCGCTTTCTTAGCTGCAAATGCTTTCGCAAATGAACTATTTATTGATCTTTGCTTACGGTTTTTATCGAATTAATGATACAGGATCGAACCTCGAGGGAAAGCGAAGAAAGTCCGAATTATCGAAATATTAAATCATCAAAACTTAAAGAGTTATGGAATTTTTGACGTATACGAATGTGAAAGAGAGAAAAATATCCACTTCGACCAATCGAAAAATCGAGTGTAGACGTTCAAGTTATCGAGGTAAGTAGTCAATGCCAAAAGAATAGTCACACAAAACAGTATTTTCAAGGTTAATTAATCACTTAATTCTCTAAATAATGTACCATTTTGCTCGATCAATCTTAAATAACTATGTCATTTCCTTCAGTTTCCAAAATACAGTTAGCATACTAATTAAAATACTATAAAGTAAAATTAGACGAAGAATCTATATATATATATATATATATATATATATATATTTCTCTCACTCCGTCTGCAACAACTTCATTTTTCACTCAATAGATGGCGATACTAACTAATCATTAATGTTCTTTGTATGTCCTTCTACTTCTTTTTCTGTCTAATTAAAAGTTCATAAGGTTTTTTACTTTATGTCTTTCGATTCAAAACCGCGCTTCCCGAAAGGGGGAAAAAATCGAGAGCGAATATAACCCTCCCTTTTTTTACCTCTACGATTCCAAAGATTGGGTCGCGGTGACGCAAGCCGACTATTTTCGAATAACGTAAGGTTCTAAATTTAGCGAGTCCCTGTGTGTGTGTGTGTGTGTGAGAGAGAGAAAGAGACAGAGGTATGAGATGCAGCAGTTCGCTCTGAGGTAAACCGGTGTCCCATTGTCGATGCGAGAGTAGCATTGGCCTCGGGGGTAACAATATCCCAGATCCGACAAAGAGGTTATTATCTCATCGGAGCGGAATGGGGGCGGACCGCGTGTAGAAAAGTACAAGCGCAGGCGCCATCTTGCTTCTGACGGCTTTTCGACCAACTTTCATTCGAATCGAGATATTAGGGTCGCCGAACTTCTCTCGGAATGACCCGCTGTCTCCGTTAAAATGCATGTCTTCCACGGTCTGCTGCTACATAAGCTTTCCCGTGGGTGGGGACGTCGTTTCACAAGGGAAACGTTATAGAGTGTATAAGTTAGAAACTTAAAGTTATATAAATGGACATACTATGGTAACGACTTGAGTCTTTACCGAAATGGCATTATCATGAGTGGAAAAAAGTGTGACTATATGCTCCTAAAGTATATCCCTTTTACGCAAAACGAAAGATTGCAAACCCATGACTGATCTGCCTGTGGCGACATTAACCCACCATATCACCGGCCAATGGTGAGGGATATTTCGTCATATTTGTGGTTGTTCATTCCTGCCTACTTATAGTGAAACCTCTTTATGATTCTATGGAAAATGATCGTTAGGAGGGAGTTACATAATGAGGTTTCCTTGTAAATTCATATTGCAGGGTCTCCAATTTTTTTTAGCGGCAGAGGCTCCAATCCTTTAGCTCCAAAGGGCCCCAGATTGCCTAAATCCGCCTATCAGTGACACCTCCTGCTGGCAAATACACGAATGTACATCTTAAATGAGTTGACCAGGTAATGAAATCATTGCGCCGGCCGTAGTTTTGGAACCTCTGCCTTAGAGGACCAAAACGAATACCACCCTGACCCACTTATATTCTGACAAGAGAAGAGATTTAGTTCGCTAATCTGTAAACATACCAGAGGCTTACCACTTGAGAATTCTTATTACAGACCCCAGCTGGCGACTCTAATGGGTCAATAAACTCATTCCAAAATAGAAACTATGCGACCATAAATGCGCATACTCTCAAGAAATGCAGACTACGGAGAAAAAAGACAACGAACTAATTGGATAGAAATAATCCTTTAGATTAGAGGTCTTCAACCTTTTCATGCTGCTGTACCTCCCTTTAACATTTTATGAATAGACCAGTAACTACTATCAAATTTTAAAGAGGCAAGGAAACGAACAAAAATTGTTAAAATACTATACATTTCTCATGTTTTTACAATGTGAATACTTGAAACTCATTGTCAGTGAGAAAATTTTGATTTTAAGCATATTTAAGGACCGAATGCATCTTTTTGCGTGAAAAAATACCTATCGATCTCTAAATAAATTAATTACTACGATGCAATAAAATATTTAAAGTTTTTCTATCCCGATCCATTATTCTGTAAAAAAAAAACTACCCAATATGGATTTAAAAAACGTTATTCATAATTGTAAAAATCACAAAATTTAATTAAGGAGTTAGGCACGAAAGCTGAAGTAAGAAGATAATTCTAATTACATACTTAATATTTTCGCGTACTCCTTTGAAAATGCATGTTCCTAAAGGGGTACGAGTTCTTTCTGTTGAAGCCTTGGAGGGATTTCCCTTCAATTTATTAATACAGAAGACTTTGAAATCCTGAGATTTAACCTTGCATACTGTAATCAGTTCAGTAATAATGTTATTGACATTGTTTAGGGTTTGTACACATGTTCTTCGAAAGAAATATTTTCATCTGTTAAAATAATTATTTTAAAGAATTTATTAGCGGTTTTTTCATAAAATACTTTTCATTCGAATGTTTTATCATTTATAGTTCTCGATTAACGCGTATTAATATGACGTTAAAGCAATTCAGCAAAATTTGTGTGTGTGTGGATATAATATTATATATGAACGGTTGTCAACCCTAACTGAAATCCATTTAAGCACGCGTACGCCCGGAACGTGAATAAATATCGACGTATTTCAAGTTGAAGGGCCATATCCGCTTGGCACGAGCTAATTATAAACTTCCAGAAGTGTGGTAAAAACCATTGGAAAACGGACTCGCCGGAAATAACTAATAAAAGAGCGCAGACATCCCTGCAGTTGAGTGGCCATCATCAGCAGGTGTCGATCGCGTGAAGCTATTTTTATGGCACAATGAAGGCTGAAAGCTCGAAGAGATCCACACGAACAATCGTAACAAACACTTCTTCCACCTGCTCTAAGCTCGCTACATGGAATTTTTATCAGTCACGCGGACTTATAATCAGACTAACACGAGCGCATGCCGCCCTGAGCGAACTTTCGTTTAGGGGTCCTGAGCAAACTCGAGTTTAGCTGCGATGGAAGAACTTTAAATTTTGGAAAATTAAAAATTTATTTATAAATGTCCACGTGAACACTTCATCGACATAATACAGCTCTTAATTGTATAGTTTGTCGGTATTCCAATCGCTCTGCCGTAAAATTCTGATTAATAAATGCCAAGTTTAGACACGCTTTAAAAAAAAAAAGCATTTCAACCTGACATTAAATAGGCGATTTCAAAGTTCGCGCATGTCTCGAAAACATTACCTCTATTTCCTCGATCACTTATCTTTTCACGAAAGCAACGAGGTGCTCCGTAGATAAATTAATTTTTGCTGTCATAACAATAACACTACTTATAGACATTTCCTTATTTTCGTTTGTAAATTTTTCTTTTCTTTCTTTTCAAATACGTTGTTGCGTGCGACTGATATAACCTTTCTTGCCAAATTAATACAGATTTTATTTAGTAAAAATAATCCGAAGTTCATTCTAAGAGGACTTATTTAACTCGCCTCATAACTGTAATCCAACAGATCAATTAGGTGGCTACAATTTTCTTAAAAGTTTAGATTTTTCTGATGCGCATTTTGGCTACAAATGAACCATCAACAGTGGTTATTCCCGGCACTTAACTCTAGAATGCACCACTACTTCGTAACCAAAACTATCATCTGGTTTTCCCAACATTTTCATGGATATCGAAGCTACCTAATTTATCGACTGGATCCAAATTTTTAGCTAATTAAATTACAGAAACGGAGAATGTTGCTACTCCGCGTTAAATTAAAATTAAGACATATTTCGCTTGGTTTTTCGTAGGGTTGGAGAGATTGCGTTTCAAATTCCTCCTCTTGCGAAACGACAGATGCAAAAAATAATGAACCATTCAAATAATCTGGAAAATTCGATCATTTTTTTCCCAATTCAAAAATCCCTTTAAACCCAAATAATCCAGAGGGGCATATCTGTTGGCACGCATCCAATTAACAGGAGTAAAACTGCGTGGAAGTGGCGGAGAGGGGGAGAAATAGAGGAAAGTGGAGGAATGCAAAAAAAGGGAAGCCATGGGGAACGAAGGGAAGAGGGCGGTGCAACTTGGGAAGATATTAATAGAGTGGAGAAGATAGAAGGATAACAAGAAAGAGACTTTAGAATAAGTAATAAAGGACAGAAGGGAGGAAAGGGAGAATGGACAGCGGCCAGAGTCGGGACAAGAACAAGGCGAGCGAGGCACACGCCTAAAACACTTTAGAGGAGCAACAACGATTGACAATTTGGATTTTTAAGTGTAAAGTTTTATCCTATAAAATATATTTTATTTTATTCTTCTACGTTATTAATAAACTACCGTTTCGAGAGGTAAACCTCTGTACAGTCTGCTTTCATTAGGAGAGGGAGTAATTTTCCAACCTTGCCTAAGGTGCAAAAATATCTGGTCCCGGCTCCGGCAGAGGCAGGTAGTGAACTTAGGGAGCCTCTTAGCTAAATTTAACTAAGAAATTAAATTAATTCAAACAAGGGAGGGAAATTTTTTTATGAAGAGTAGCCGCTTTGCGTAAAAAAAATCACCAAGTTCTCCTATAACACGGGGGATGCTTCATGAAAAAGTACATAACGTGAAACTGTGTTACGTGAACATATGTGTACATATCGAAAGTGAGAGTGCATGAAGGGATATATAAGTTTGAGCTCCATTCCCCTTCAGGCACCCTCCTTCAGTCCAAAAATTACCGAACCTCTCTTTGATGCACTTATTTGAACAAATAGGGTGTAGTTGTCGATTATCTAATGCTATAAACAAAGCACTCGAGCTCTTCGGTATGTTGCTTCCTCGCTCAGCAATCTGAAATCCCACATCCAAAGTGCGACCAAACTGCGTTAATGGTAACCATAATCGTTGCTGTATGGAATTTAGATATTAAAACACTACCAGTGTTGTAACGAACCCGCATTATAAGAACCCGTGTTATTTAAGGGCCTGATGTATTATTTAGCCCTACGTCTAACGCAATTTCTTTATTTTTGTTTTGTATTGTGAAATGTGGTCCTATCGAACACGGAGGTCAAAAGCGGCCAAACATTTTCCCCGATCGTAGCTCCGCTCTTGGAAGGAGGAGATTAAGGAAAGTGAGGAAAGTGAGGAAAGAGGGTAGAAAAGAGAGGCGATGGGAGAAAATAGAAATGAGGAAGGAGAAAGTAAAACAATGCGGAAGAGAGAGAGGTGAGAGGAGAAAGTTAAGGAAGCTATAATAGAGGAGGAGAAGAAGAGGAAAGAAAGGAGGGAGGTATGAAATGGAGATGATATGATGATTAGGGTTGCCAACCTGTTAGATCTTCATGAACCGGAGATGTTGTTACGGGTTGCCTACTTTAAGATAATCATAAACCAGAGTTTGCTTGAAACGTGGATACTTTAGAAGAAACCCAAGAGGAATGAAATGCAATGATAAATATATTCAACATTCTTAAATGCACTCATGATTTTAGGACACATGATTAAAAATCGGTTCATTTTTTTAAATATCGCTAATTAAGGAAATCGTAAGAGCATCTTCAATCTGTTTTTTTGTATAAAACCAAATACAATGGAAATGAAAGTGCAAACTATCTTAATTCGAGCCATTTATAAAAAAACGCAAAAAAGCCACAAAAAGGGCTTTCCGCTGCAATCGAAATTGAACCGGAGATTTGTGCCACTCACCCGGAGACCGGAGATTATGGCGATGACCCGGAGATCTCCGGCCCGAAAGCCGGAGGTTGGCAACCCTAATTATGACGTAGAGAAGCATGAACACACGAAGAAAGGTGGGTAGAAACATAAGAAAAGGAGAAAACAATAACAGTCGATGAGGAAACAGAGAGAAAGAGAGAAGAGACTGAGATGAATGGAAAAGTGAAAGAGAAAGGAGAAGATGATGCAGAAAGAGTAACAGGTTAGAGAAGAGTTATGGAAAGCACCCCAGGGGCAGATGCGGGCGTAAGTATAGGGCCCCGAGCTTTACGGGGTCTCCCGGCTGATCGAATATGACCCCTATCCTCATAAATCGAAAGATGAACTAGGGTAAACTCTTGTCCAACGCGGATTTGAATATACGCTGTTAAATAAATGTGGCTCTTATTTATTCATAATATTATTCGCACCCCTGAATTTGGCTCAACTTATTTTACGCACGTGTGTGACGTGTGAAAGCTCTAAACCTAAACCAGGGGTAGGCAACATGTGACTGGTGAACCGCATTACGCTCTTTAAGGACATAGGAGAAGACCACGAAACTAACTTATCAAATACAGGGTGTCTCAAAAAAATGTATACACACTTTGATGATTAATAACTTGTGTGTTTATTAATAAATTTTAATATAATAACTGCATAACATAGAGTATATGTTCGAATAAAGATAAAATGACAAACATTACATGTTAGATGTTTCAATGTTGCATTATCTCAACAGTTCGAATAGTTTTCCATTCTGGTCAATACACTGCTGACATCGTTGAATAACTGAATTGCAAACGTCAATTAACGTTTCTGTTGTAATTGTGCGACACGTATCTTCGATTGCTTGTCTTAACTGTGCAGGTGTTGTAGTTTAGTGGCATAAACTTTATCTTTAAGGTATCCCCATAAATAAAAATCAAGTGGTGTTAAGTCTGGTGAACGTGGAGGATACTCAACACTGCCTCTTCGTCCGATCCACCTGTTTGGAAATGTTTCATCAAGATAACTTCTGACAACACGATGAAAATGGGAGGATACCCCATCTTGTTGAAAATAAAAGTCTTCCTCATCCCCATACAGCCGACGAATTTGTGGTACAATTGATCTCTGAAGAATGTTGAGGTACACAATACCAGAAACTGTTGCATCAAAAAAGAATGGTCCAATCAAACCTTTGGATGATAAACCACACCACACTGCAATTCCCGGTAAATGTACATGCCTTTCCACAGTAACATGTGGATTCTCTGTGGACCAATATGTGCAATTGTGACGATTAATTGTACCATTCAACTTGAATGTTGCTTCATCAGACCAAACAATTTTGTTGGCAAATGGTGCGTCTTCCGCTATTTTTGAACGAAACCATTCAGAAAATTCAACTCGGCGATCAGAATCATCTTCATTCAATGCATGCACTAATCTTGGGATGTAACTTTTCCATTTTGCCTTCTTTAAAATGCGATGAACACTTGACCTACTGATTTGTGTTTCTCGAGAACATTGTCTGACGGATTTCTTTGGTGATTGTGAAAATCTTTGCAGCACCTCTTCTGACTTCCTAGGGCTTGTGGATGTCCGAAGTCTTCCAGATCTTTGTTTATGCACATTTTGAATGGTACCGTCAGTTTCAAATTTGTCACGAATACGTGAATCGTAATTCGGGTGAAAGGTTCTGTTTGAAATTCACGCCTCCACTGTCTTTGGACTTCCTTTACATTTTCAGATTTCCAGTACCCTTTCAGTACAAATTTGCGTTGTTCAAACGTAACACTTTTGTTATCCATTTCTAATGCAACAATAAAAACAATTAAAACAATTGAAACAATAAAAACAATAATGCTGTACAAAAATATTGCATAATTGTAAGAATAATGCAGCATTGAAACAACTAACATGTAATGTTTGTCATTTTATCTTTATTCGAACATATACTCTATGTTATGCAATTATTATAATAAAATTTATTAATAAACACACAAGTTATTAATCATCAAAGTGTGTATACATTTTTTTGAGACACCCTGTATAAAGCCGGTAGGATAAAAAATTTCGCTTGTGACTTCAAACTGCCGAAAGTTCACCTTTACTTACAATAACGTCCTGAAATATGAGTTGAATGTGTACTATTTGTAAGAATCGCCTTCTTCACCAGTAATGCGGCTCTCCTCACGTTAGCCACTGTAATGAATTGAAAAACATCCGATGTGTCCAGTACATGACTTTCACCATACGAATGAATATGATTGCTCTCGACATCAGCGTCCTCAAGAATAATTATCGGCAATTACATGTTTGAATATTTTTTTAATTTTGAACACTATACCACGTATGGAGAAAATAAAAAAAGTAGCCCTTGCTGTTGATTCCTTTACCGAGCCATAGCTTATATGAATGTGATTCTTTTTATCCAAAAGTATTAAATTTCGGCGAAGCGGTTATACCCAAATGAGTTAATCCCCGCGTTGCCGAAGGGACTATACCGTGTACGTATATTTGGGTACCCCCGAAAGCAAACCAACTCAGTTCCCCTTAATTTCACTACCACCTCCCCACCCCCCCATTCCATGCATACGGGCGAAAGGCGTGGAGGGAACAACAGGGAAATAGCTATAGAGATATACAGCGTCGAAAGATGGAATGTTTGAGTGGGGAGGGCGAGGCAATGTAAGCGATGCAGAGAGAAGTGCTTAATGGTAGGTTGGCCGTGATGCGTCGAGTGAGAGAATGGGAGGAGAGAGGAGGAGTAAGGAGAAGGGAGAGCGCATTGACCCCAATTTACGTGACGCGTGCTAAGAAAACGGATCGTAGTTCAGTCAAAAAACAGACAAAGAGAGCATGAAAACACGTCCTCTCGGAGAGTCTTCCTCCTCTCGGCGACTTCTCTCAGTTTGGAAGCTTCCGTCGACACTCTTAATGCTAAGTATTACAAATAGCTACACGACACAACTCGCGACGGAAATGGAATCGGCTCTAACACGATTTATCTTGTAAGTTCTAAGGTCAAACAATTGTCGAATCGTCGACTACTAACAGATAGACACGATTAATGTGCATTCGTATCGATACAATAAATGCATGAATATACAGTGGAACTTCTATGAGTCGAAACTCAAGGGAAACAAAAAAATATTCGACTTATAGAAAATTCGATCTATAGAAGAAAAATAACTCGAAAAAGATTTTGTCCTGTGAAATGAATTCACGTCGAGTTACGGAAAATTCGAGTTATACGCGTTCGACTTATGGAAGTTTGACTGTGTGTATATCAGTACAATGCTGATTATACCAGCCGCTTTACTTATAGAGCTAAATATAAATATCTCTTTATATTCTATTGCTTTGGTTCCCAATATTTTTTACATGACGCCCCCAATTGGTTTTCACTAATTCCTCACGCCCCCCAATTATTTTATTAGTATGAATTCAACGCGGTACACGCGTACTTAATATTACTATTCATCTGCGTTTTATTGGATATTTTAAAATAAATTTTTCCCATACATTTTATTATATAAATATTTTGTAATAAATTTGTATTACTGTTCTTGATCAACCAATGCGTAATTATTTTA
This sequence comes from Uropetala carovei, assembly GCA_036926305.1. Taxonomy (NCBI): domain Eukaryota; kingdom Metazoa; phylum Arthropoda; class Insecta; order Odonata; family Petaluridae; genus Uropetala; species Uropetala carovei. The sequence continues at coordinate 9,526,445 of JAXCHB010000015.1, forward strand.
CAGCATGTATCTGTGCATAAGTATCATTGTAATGAAAAATACACATAAAAACATGAGATTAAAATGAAAATTTCCAAAGGAACAAAACATTATTCAATATAATATATGCACTTTAATGAACAACTATAATATGGTTGTGTAAATGTAAATAATGTTTTTCAGCAAAAACCGACATAAAATCATATTTTCCCACATGGTCTCACCCCCCCCCCCCTCCTGGAAGTTACTCGCGCCCCCCAGTTTGAGAACTACTGTTCTATTGCATGATATTGTGAAAGGCTGTTCCTCTATCTTCTTCCCGTATATCTACGAATCCGTTCACGCCATTCAGTATTTCGATCCTTACACGTTCCCCGATTATCGAAAAACTTTCTCTTCCTTAGTTTCCTCCATTGCGTGAATGTCGTACATAGATAGCGTTAACCGTCTTTCTGTTGCGAGAGGAATAAAAATAGTAATTCTAAAAATAAATTAACTTCCCAAGAGCAAGACGTAGTGGCAATTTTCCTCATAGTACACGAAAGTAGTTGTTTTTTTAGTCTCGAGCATCACCGTTTCGTGATGCCTAAAAAGGAAAACATTATTTTACCATCAAAATAGAGAAAAATGGTCGAAATCCCGACGAAATTACGCAGATGTACTCTTGTGACCGAAAAACCTAAATATAAGTTTCTTAAAAATTTCACACATATCAGCGCCTCCAGCGGAAAAATTATTTACTAACAGTAAAATTTAAAAATGTCGAAACAAACAATTCTTCAAGATACAGTATTACAAAAAGGAAATTTTTGAGAATATCCCGAAACAAAAACATTTAACAAAGAGAAATGATGTGATAAATTAAGCACGTATCATAAACACATTCAGGAAAGGACACTTTAAAATATTAATATATGCACTCTGCGTTCAACAAATATTTTGCCTCAAACCGTTTATCACTTAACCCCATTTTCGCTTCAATGAAGCCATCATATATCATTATTAAACGCAACGTGCGCTTTTATATCCCTTCGTGATGGTATAGGAAGCCATCCATCGGCATGACAACACTTCTCAACTGGCGATAAAAACGAATAAGTCGATACATTTAATTTCGCGGGTACTTCCGGTGGGAAATCGATTTATCACTCGGCCAATCCTTACATTTATCTCCTCTTTTTCTTTTTGGATCGCTTAAAGGATCGCTGAGCATGAAAAAATTAAACCATGGACCATGAAAACGAGTTCAAAAAACTTTAAACGGCATTTTCCGCCACACATTTGACGGTAGCATAACTTTTAATTAGCAACCCTTGAAGTATTTAATTCGCAACATAACTTTTACTTCGATTTGAAATAATGAATATGACCATCATAATAAGCTTTCCAACTCACGGTACGACTCTAGACTCGACTAATCCGATCTGTCCTATCCTTCTTCATTCACTTCCTCTTACTCCGTTCCCTTCTTTAAAATATGTATTATTCCTTTCCTCTACCTGAATTCAGGACCAAGGGTCGTGAAGTAGAGGAGACCGCAAAAGGCGACACTTTTTAAGGAAAGGAACTGCGTCAGTTTCTCCATCGATCTATCTACATGTATATCTCTGCGTATATACTACTTGATGGCACATTCATCTCTCATCTCAAGCGACGCCGTAGTCCTGTCCAACTCTGTGGAACTTTATAGGCGCGATTTAGGGGATGCGAGGCCCCTTAGGCGTTTCTCAACCGGTGAGCCGCAATAGGAGTTGAGATGAGCCGTGATAATTTGAAAAAACTTCAGATCTGTTGACAATATTTAAAAACTGTCGCAAAAGCACATCAAAAACTAATATTCTGTAAAAAATAATCAGACATAAATAATAATTAAAATTTTAATAAATTGCTATGTTTTTCTTAAATAATCCGCTACTTTTAGTCAATGATATAGAATTTTCTTCTTCAGCTATTTATATATAGGTGTGGCGCGGTTAATTTTCTGTAAGTTAGTTGGGCCGCATTATCAAAAAGACTAGGCGATAATGATTTTCGAAGTCCATGATTCGATATTTCTGAAAACATATGGCTAAATTTTTACGGAGAAAACAGTCTGTAAATTTCTTAACAAATTATTTACACATATAATTACAATACAGTTATTAATAAGCTCCTGTCAATGTTTATGCCAACTCTCTCGCGCCCATAGGCGGTCGCCTAATTCGCCTGGCCCTATATGTACGTATATCAGCATCTGCCTCTTTCCTGTCATCCTCCTTTCTATGGCTTCTTTCAACAGGCCGTTTCCTTACAAATTTTAACACACCCATTTCTTCCTTTTCTCTTATCATCCTAATTAATCTCCTCCATTATCTATTCTCTATCTTCCTATCCAACTAATTTCCTCTGCTGTATGTTACACCCTCATCTCCATAACCACCCTCGTAATATTTGGTGCTCTGCAAAACTCATGGTCCAATTAAATAAATTATAATTTTATAAGACAAATAAATATTCTTAATTATGACTTAAATCCAAAAGAAATCCACAACAAAGTAGCCGTTCCCAATGGTAATTGACCTACGTTTGTTTCCTTCTCGCACATTCGTCAAAAAAATAAGGTTTTCGTGGAAAAACTTCCAAGGCCAAATGTATATTATATTATCTCTCCCTTCACTGTATTTGATGTGATGGGAACTGAAAATGGAGATCATATCTCTCGGTATGATTTCGTATGTACCAAGGTTTATGTAAGCGAAATCGCAATCGAACTTTTATAATATGACAGAACAAAGTATGTGTACTCTACGGCGAAAAAAAAATTCGAGTAAACGAATTATAAGAAAGTTAACGGGAAGAAAAATAAATTCTTCGAAAAACCGAAAATTCGATCTGTTGAGGTTCTAGTCATGGAGATACTAGTGCGACCGTAAATGAAAATTTCAGTTAATTGATGTCTTTGAACGAACGAAATGTGGCTTATTGCTATTATTCTCAGGTTTCATACCGTCTTGTCACCATCGGATAACTTGTACTCACGTATTCGAGAGTAAGCACTTATGTACCTATCATTCAACAGAGAAATATCGACCTGGTCTTATGCTTGGAAACAAATCATGAACAAGCAATTAAAAATACTTGCCTCTCCCGAACAGCCAAAACAAGAATTATAGAATCTATTTTTGGTGATTTGCCATTGAAGACGGTTGCTCTGTAGCCGAAAAGCACAATTTTTATGACCTTTTATGGCTATTAGACAACTATTTTTAAGTGCTTGCCCTTGAATTTAAGTATCAAATATTGAAACAATGTGTATATACTTACATCAGGTATCTCCAATGGACATAACAGGGTTATGAGAACTGTACTGAAGATATCTAAGGTAAGTACTTATTTGTCCTACATTTTTATACTAAAGATCTTATTCTTGAATTTATTTTCAGCAGTAAGAATAACTCGACAATTCTTTAGAGACCGTACTCACGTCGCGTCGTTAGCGCAAATTGTTAATGATATAATTTCATCGTGTTGCTATGGCAAATTAGTAAACGTTAAAAATCGACGTTGAAATCATCAGTAAGAACGATAAACAGAGGAAGGGTGGGACCCAAAAAAAAAGTAAGCGGAAAGTCCGGTTTTTTCGCGACTTTTTTTCCACTTCCACCTCAATTCGAGCCTTTTATAAAAGGAACGAATACGCCGAATTACGACTTTCTAAAATGCGCGGAAAGCGATCCGACAAATCCACTACGAACTCAGTTTTGCCCATGCAGGCGATTCGTGGAAAAAATACCTCCCGAATCCATTTATATCGCCGCCTCAGTCGTTCTAAGAATAGGAATACCAGTGCCCAACAGCAGCGCGGGTCATTGTGTGCTCACGAAAGGACTGCCTAGCTTACTTATTCTTTTAACCGAAGATTTATTTTTCCCAGGGAATAAAAGCTTAGCTTTAAGGACGACTGGGAATTGAGCAGATAAAATATTGGAAAACTTTTCGCATTAAACTACACCCTAAGTAGTGTTAACGACACCGTTGCAATGTTTGTCGGTAGTAATCACTGAGTGATTGCCTTTTTAAGACAAACTTAACGTGTAACTCTTACGTGGTTTATTCATAGACGTCAAAAACGGTTCTTGTTTTCTCAAGAATATTTTTCTTAAATATATCTTATTACACTGAATTATGTTTAACTGTACGTCCCCTTTGAAAAATTCCTATTATGAGCCTCTCTTGAAAGAATTGGATCATGCATCAAAGAATACACAAGTTCTTCGCTCCTCTATCTTATTCCCCGAGATATCGATGTGCTTGCACTTAGAAGATATTTGTATACATTACCAAAGCTTCCTTCGTCGTAATTATTCTTTAATTTAACTCGATACTAACCCGTTCGATTTTCATCATGGAGGTCATATATTAAATCTGCTAAGTTAAACATAAACAAAAAACAACTGAAGCCTAATGTATTAGGAAAGAGGAGGGCAAAAAGAAAAGTAAATTCATAAATTTACGAATAATGGTTATGAAAAGCTTCTTCATAAATAACGTTTATGGAGAAATAATAAATTTGGAAGTAAATATAAAAGTTATTAAAAGCACTGAACATTAATGAATACGGTTAAACAATATGTTTAAAAATTAAACGCAACACCTATATAGAACTTTTCCGAAGATATCTTAAAGGCACCTTATTTTATGACCTCTGTAATTCTTCCTTAGAAAACTAAAACATACCAAAATGTAGCTCCTTAAAAACAAAAAACAAGAACAAGACACATGGCAGGCCACCGGATGAATTCTCAGACACCCTTTACGAAAAAATATACCATTAAAGTTAAATTTCTTTGGTAATTTTTTGTGCAATTTACAAGTAACATAACGTCATTGCCGATGGCATCCCAGATAAGCTTTGCATGCCGCAAAAACCTAACTCTTCGTTGATTTATCTCATTCTTTAACCTATTTTGGATTAAAAATCTCGTTTAAAACGATCAATGTATTGCGCAAACGACAACACACACGCTGAATTATTGCCCTTTACGAAGTACGAGTTGTGAAAAAATATTATATTCTATAAAAAACAATCTCTTTTTATGATAAAAATATCTGATATGACTTTAACCATTCACGTAGAAACATCCTTAATAATAGATTATCAATGTAACTCTTATAAAAGGTAAATCTGGCTACTGGATTCGACCTATACTCCTGATTTCATTAGTTCCAATTTCTAAATTATCTATCAGAAATGTCCACAAAAAGTTGGAAAAACGACATGTGCAACAAAGCAACCTAAATCAGTGGCGATTCTCACCCATAGTGGACTAAAATTAAGGGCCTACCATCGATGAATCACCGCTGATGACGGCAGATTCGAGTCCGAAATGGGAATTTGATTCCCCCGAACTTTTATATAACTACTGGAGATATCCAATTTAGCAGTTGGATTCGAGCCACGAGGCACGCTCCATAATTCCTTATTGAATTTCATAGGACTCCCGAAATATGGGTCGCGTCTCATCGGTGGTCCGTGAGCTAACTTTTCGGTCGAGTAATACAAAGTTTTATAGAACAATTTATTTCGTTAGATAGTGATAAAAAATTGAAAATGTTTTTCTGCAATTAATGATGAAATAGGACGTGAAAAATTATTAAAATATTTTATTTTACCTTAGAATCGTTTATTCTCAAACTGTAGGGCAAGGGTTCCAAGCTTAAAATTGCGCTAAAAAGCATAATACAAAATATAATTTTTTAAATCATTTCTCCCTATACGTATATAAAAACGTTAGTTATAACGTAGTCTTTGGTTAGTTTCACTTTGGAATTACAAAAATTTGAAAAATAAAGTGGCTGAGCTTGATATAGAAGAAAATAATTTGGTACTTCTGATAAGAGGATCATCGCATGACGTCACCGATGCGGGAGAGAGCTTGGCAGTATTTTGGCGCTAAACTCGATGTGTTGCAATGTCAACGGACGCTGTACAATCATTTTTCGAGACACATGGATTATGTATCATTGTTTATGCGATCAATTGATGAAACTAGATTAATTTTAATTGAAATATTTTTAGCCATTTTTGAGCAAATCGACATTTTTGTGAGAGTCAGCAATAAAATAAACTGTCATCAATTGTTACGCGATGGGGTCCATTTTAATAATTCTTATACTCCATATTATAAACCATATAAACGCGGAATATCTTCAGTTCCTAATACACTGTTTATGACGATAGACTACATACAGACGGAAATGCAGAAAAACATTTTTATGGAAACGGGCAACTTAAACGGAAACGTCTCAAAATAGCTTTTTTTCAAGATCTAAATGCTTTCTCAATAAAAACATTTTTAAATCCTTTATGACAACAGCAACAACAACAAAAAAAGCCAAGATGACCGACATAATTTTAAGGAGTTCCATTCGTGGAGGATCGTTTTAGGCTGAGTGCAAGTGCACTGTGGTAGTCACGAACGAGGCGTGACTCCTTAGAAACCTGTGTTACGGAGCGAAATCGTGAACTCACCCGAGGTCGCCCCGAGCGAAGAGGTCGGGGTGGTGGGTGGGTGGGAAGGAAGGAAGGAAGGAGGGCGGGTGTGAAAAGGGAGAGAGTGTGACGTTTCCTCCGAAATAAAAGGAGGTCACAGTCACTCTCCTTTGAAGAGAAATCAAAAGAACCGCTCGTTTAGTACGTTTCCTGTTTATCGTTAACAAGCGACGGTAAAAAATATTTAGAAAAACATAAAAATTTTGCTGTAAAACGATGACGTTCCGTTGCAGACGTCTCAAAACTCGAATTTTTCACGAGGGACAAATGAGATGATTCCGAAATGGACGACGACAATAATAAACATTTTATGGAACGTTAAAAGCATTCGATAGTAGTGGCATACATTCTATCGAATTATCATAAAAATATATTAGAGATTTTTACGCTGTTTCGGATCGTTTAGTTACTTCGTTATTTCCTCGTACGTACTTTCACCTATTTAAACTTTAAAAAAATCAAACTTATGAGACAGCCCCACTATTAGGAATGCCCAGGGCCGGGTTCAGACATTTGGCTGCCATGAGGCGGGAAAAATATTGCCCCTCCCCCCTTCCCGCAAGCTTTGTGGTCACCAATTCATCATTATCTAGGAATTTCATGTGTACAGTTTATATAAGGATTATTTTAATTTGTACTCAGAAAATATATTCCAGGTTATTTTTATTTACGTGATAAATACAAGTATGTTATGGAAAAATATAAATCTAAGTAATACATATTAAGAATATCACATGAAAATGCTGTCAAGAATATAATCATAGTAAAAATAAATGGTAAATGCAATCTACTAACAATTTTCATTTTATAATTATCAGGAATTTAAATTTAAAATACTGATCTATAAAAAACTCGTCTTCCATTGCGCATATATAGGTACTTTATTGAAAATACATTCTTCGGCATTTCATTGTTGCAAATTCATCAATTATGGTATCTGGAAAATTCACCGCAGAAAAATCATCGCCACGGAAAATTCACCGCCGGAAAATTCATCGCCAAGAGAAATTAATTGCCTTGTATGGATTATTTTTTAGCATACTGACCCATCAATTATGTCTTCACATTTTAAGGATTCCATAATATCACTCTCTATGGACATTATTGATAGAAAGTTAAAATTTTCTATTTTTTATCAATTTTGAAAGATCGGGTCAAATTAGACCCCACGATAGTAGTTTACGCGATCGAAAAATAACAAAGTAGTAGAAGGTTAAGACCTTCGGCTTTAGGAGAGGAGGAGGGTAAGAGGGGTGTCTGGTCTTTCGTCTCATCTATACATCTCGATTCTATGACAAAAACGGCGTCGGTGAGCGGCGTCGTAAGTAAGCGTGCCACCGGTGGCCCGTTCGGCAGATAGTCCCACATATTTGCTGGCACACCGGCGTGCCGTTCGGCAGATAAAGGTTAATAGCGGTCTTATGCCGCCCTCTCCTTCGGCCGCCCCTCTTGGGTAGGCTCTGCTTAGGCGGGATCCTACACGAGTTGAATTTCCCGTCCTGAGGCGGCTGCCTCTCTTGCATACCATCTAAAGCCGGCCCTGAGAATGCCGTACCGCATGCGGCCTGAGGGCGTGTTCGAGGTTCCTGTTATCTTCGGTTATACATTTTCCAACGAATTCCCTGTGTTTGAATCTTGCAAAGTTCACTTATCAGCATACCATTTGCGACACTGGATTGACTCCTAATCTCGATGACATGAACTTCGAGGAAAAATTTTAAAAATCGATGCATGGAAATATTACCGGGAATTTAGAGTAAATTCTCCGTATATCGAACGAATATAATCCGTAATTTCTATAAGTCTAACAATAAGTAGATATTCTTCACCTCTTTTTCATATTATACGTTTAAGTTCTATAACTCGAAGATTCGATAAATCGAATTTTATACGTCTTCCCTAGAGGCTCGAGTTTTTGAGGATCGAATTCACAGTCGAATCTCGATAAATCGAATCTCAGATAAAGAAATAAAAAGTTCGAATAATAGAAACTTCGGGTGGCCCAACTTCGTTTTAATGATTATGAATAAGGAACAGCCAAAAAAAGTCAACTTCCACTAACAGAAAATTCGATCTTATATAAGACCCGGTTCGAGTAACAGACTCGAGTCTACATTTAGTAGTCCCAAACTCCATAAAACTCACATTCAATAATTTGAGAATTTCAACTACGAAGCCCCCGTCCCAAGCTGCAACGCGCCGACGGTTACGATTTTAAAAAATCATTAAAACAAAAAACCACTGAGGGAGGCTAATATGTATCTAAATTTCCACATATGGTTTGCTCTACCACCCTAAGGCTTCCGGAGTCGCGTGCTTCATTCGATTTTTCGATTGCTCGAAGACATTTCTTCAGATGTACTCCTAACACGTAATTTTAAATTTCTACTACTCGAATTATTTTTAATTTCCAGGAAAAGCGCCTAAGCATAGCAAAAATTGAAAAAATTAAAAACACTTTTCTTACGTATCTCCAATAGCCTTAACAAGGTTATAACTTCAGAATCTACTAACGATGAACCACAACTGAAGAGAGGTGCATGGTAGTCTAAATACGCATATGCTTTTTCATAACCTTGTTATGGCTACTGGAAATGTTGAAGAGAAGTACCTAATTATTTCGATTTTTTTATACTTAAGTGTTCACTCTGAAATTTATTTTCAGCCATAAGACGAGCTTGGTAATTCTCTGGTGAATTATTTTTTCTCTATTCCTGTTTTGAGCTATAGATAATTATTATTAACCTGGTAAACTTGGCGGGATAACTGAAAAAGAACACAGCAGGTCTTGTAGGGAGTGCGGTGGTTACATACACCTCACCCGCGCCACGGACTCAAGGAGGCCCCAAAGTAAATGCATTGAAAAACGTACATATATTTATAAATTGTAATATAATTTGTTTGAAAAGCGTTTACAAATCCTGTAATATGTCACCAATAAAAACAAAAGAATACCCATCTCTAAACTTTAACACGCAGCTATTTTTTATTGCATCTAAATCCTCAACAAACATCTGTATACATATATAAAGGGGCCCCTTTTCTAGACCTTGCACCCGGGCCCCAAATGGGAAGGGAAATAAAATTATACACATCGTCTCCCTCTTAGACGGGATGGGAATGTGCAAAATAAACAGCTCTTACTGCCGTTCCGTCACGTTCACTCTAAGAGTCGTAAAACGTGGAAAAGGAACGAAAGGATGATCCAGAACACTCTGGACGAGGCGACGGATCCAAAACCGCGAATCTCTCCTCGGGAGAAGTGGTCGGTAGAGAAGAGCGAATGGGTCAGAGGCCCAGACGTGGATCTGTGACGTCATCGAGAGGGAAGGAGAGATTATAAAGGGAATGGAACGGGGAGAGAGAGAGAGAGAGAAGAAAACGACCCTCGTCGAGGACTGGAGAAATTTCGTAGCGAGTCGCGATTGAGATGATGGTGATATTATAATCTGCCACAGAAAAGGCTCGATTGCGCGTTTATTTACGCAAAACGAAACGTATATAACGGCCGGTTAGGCGAACTCTTTAAGGGATAATGTCGCAAGCATTAGCGCGCGTTGCCGAAGAAAGAATCGAAATTCCGATACTCGCATTGGTACGCAGAACTTTATCTACCACTCACTATATGTTTCATATAATAATTAAATATCCAAATCTCAACGTTTAACTATTGATATGTTAAATAATTTTTATCGATCGCCGATAAGTGCAATGATGACGCGTTTATTTTGTGGTATTTATCATTAACTCGTTAATTACCTTTACCATGTCAACTGAAACGTTGGATAACTTTTGTAGGATAAGCAAACTACGGCACACGAATAAATATTAAATATATACTAGTCTCCGATCCTCAATGGGATTAAAATAAAATAATGGTTACGTGAAATAACTTTTATTGAATAATTAATGAAATATAAATGAAATTCAAAGTATTAAAAAAAAGCATTTTATCTCACCTTAATATAAAGAGCAAGAGAAAAACCTATAATCATACCAAATTTCAAGTTTCTAGCACATCTACAGATGTTAACAATAAATTGTAAACAAATGCTGACAGTCCTCAACGTAACCATTTTAAAATGTTATAGTATCAATTGAAACAAAATAAAAAACAAATTAATTGCACAATTTAAAATAAAACACAACTCGCTGGGAACTTGTTTGTTATACACATGTTATTGACAGAAAAGCTTCCCATACGCAGTAAACAGACTAATTATCCGTAAATATTTACGTTGCTATGCTTCATTAATTTCGATGCGAATAATGCTTTTCTTTCGTCTATTTGAAGGTTTAATTGGCATTAAATGAATCGGAGGCAACAATGAGAGTCTCCTTGACAACGCCCGGAATGAGTACGAAAAATCCGAAAATTTTCGAAAAAGAATGCGTATATCTGAAAACTTCGACCGTGTAACGTGTAAAAATCGCAAGAATAAGATAGTATAGAGCTTTAGCCGTCGAATAAAGCAAAGAAGAAACTTATGGGAAAATATAATTGTCTCCTGGATTCGAACCCGGGACACTTTAGCAGACGAAAATATTTTTCCAGGAACCTCATAGCCAGTAGAAACAAAATGCCGTTTACCGCATATCTTTATGACGAACGGTTCTCGAGAAATACGTCGATATAAATTGTAAACAAATGTCTACAGACGTCAACGTAAAATTAATATATAGTTAGATTTACTTGAGGATAAATATATTAATAATATAATTTATTATATTTATCATGTGTTAGTAAATTAATTTACAACTATGAGAAGGAGAAAATACAGTATTTGCGCGAGAATCGAACCCGTCTCCCACTTTCTGAGCAGTTACATTAACCAAATACTTTCTATATTTTTTTTCATATGATCCTAAATTAACGGATTGTTATAATAATTTAATATAATAATAGCCGACGTCTGTTGGTTGGTCACGCTATGCAAACGCTAATAACTCGAGAAATAATAATGATAGAAACTCGAAATTTGGTAGGGATGCTTGATTAACACTTATTCAGAGAATGACAAATTTAAATCGCAAAAAAATTACTTGGTTCGTCTCCAAGAGAGGCATTTCCATTTCCCATTACTTAACATGTAAAACGCTATTTTTCGACGTGCAGGCTTTTATTCATTTGGAAATTAAAATTAGAAGAAATTAACAGACGACCTTCGGATTTCAACCATTTTGAAGAAAAATTTATAAAGTTTCTTATTCCGTTCGTCTTTTTTCGCCCACACTTCGAAATATTCCTTCAAAGAAATTATTCCGCTGATTGATTAATTACTTAGTTTTTAATTTAACTCTTTTAAAGAGTTTTATATACATAACGACGGAGAACATTATTGAGGATTCGAGTAAGCTTTCTTTCTTCGTAAGTACAGAATACAATTTTAAAACAATCATGATGTTAAGTGCACGAAATTTAATTATTTTCCCTACGTTATATATGTATACATATAATTATTTCCCGGTCTTTGCACACCGACATTTATATGCAGCATTGACGAGAACAAGGTGGGAGAAGAATAATAGAATTTTATAGCCGAAAATAAAAACCAAAGGCAGTTTCTAAACGACATCGGAATATTCACTAGAAATGTAATATATGACGAAATATTTCATATGTAAAAGTGTGCTAATAATTATTTTAAATGAAAGTATTAATAATCAATCTATCTATAATTCTTCCGTTGATATTTCAACGGGCATTACACTAGTCATATTAATAAAAGCCTTAGTAAACGTTGTGGGCAATGCTTTTTGAAGCTTAATATCTCGCAAACGACTGAACCTAATTTGATGAAATTTTCAGGATAGCATTATGATATACTAATAAAAAAAGTTTTAATGTATCGAATTCGATATCATAGACCCGGGTTCGACTCCAGGGGATAATTTCCATTTCCCATAAGGTAACATGTAAAAATGGACATTTCGACGTGCAGGCTTTCATTCTTTTTTAGATTAAAATTAGAAAGAAATGACCTACAATCTTCGGATATAAACAATTTTGAAGAAAACATTATAAAGTTTCTTATTCTTTTCATCTTTTTTTTCCGCCTACAGTTCGAAATCGCTCAATTTAAACGTTTAATTCACACAGTTTGAGAAAATCTTGCCATTTTTAACGGGATGTTACCTTGCCTACCTATTCCATTGTTAGACTTCGATATCATATTGCTATTTCAATCCTTATGGGTATAAACGTGCTTTGAATGCTTTTAACACGAGACAGAGGGAGAGAGTGTGGGGGAGAGGGAGGGGGGAGAGGGAGGGGGGAGGTGGGGGGAGAGGGAGGGTGGAGAGGGAGGGTGGAGAGACAGGGAGGGAGATGGGTGAGGGAGGGAGGGGGAAACGATCTTCAAGACAGTGGTTTCTGATATTAATATGATCTCCCTAAATAGTTTGAACGATCGTATCTTTCCTCCTGTCATTTTTGACGGGCATTACCCTAGTAACTAATAAATATCATCGGTGCTTTTTTATTTTCGCGACCCTTGTGTTATTGGACACTTTCGAAAATCAACACAAAAAGAGTGGACACCTTTGACCTCGATGACCGAAACGTTCGCCACAAGCCATATGCTGCGATTCGACCTCTGACACAGACCTAATCGACATTCTTCACTGATAATATCTTTTCCTGATTTTAATACCTACATCTTCGTATCTTCGCAAAAAAGCAACGAAAATTCCAATGCATGCAACACTATATGCCTATTACAGGGGGTAGAACTATTAGGAAAGGAAAACTGTATATATTTCGCACAGTATATATTTCGCAGTGAATGCGAATAAGATACGAAATTTATTCAAAGTGGAGATAATACGGATTCATGACCTCTAAAACTTTAGCGAACGTCGTGATCGAGGCTCAACTCCTGCGGTTGTAAAAAAAAGATAGCTTCATTCGTATTCAGTAGCTTCTAAGATGACGCCATATTCCATTTTTAAAACTTTTCGAGCAATAATAACAATGACTACGCAAACATCTACGCCATCGGCAGGATTCTGACTTGTCTCCATAACGACGCGAGGCAGAATATACGCTTAACGTGCTTCCTCCATCACGAACGCCATTGAATTTTGAAGAATGAAGAGAATATAGTCCTCCCCTTCAGACGATAACATGATTCGAGGAAAGTCACACGCGGAAGCGTTAGCGGCGGCGGGAGTCACGCGAATATGATAATTATACGGTTACCCACAACCGTCTTTGGAACTCTTTTGAAATTCAATCTGCCAATTCTGGTTTCCTGTTATTTACCGGTTGATTGTGAGACTAAATAACGAGGTAAATGCCTACCAAACAATAGAGGCTCTTTAAGGGGATTTCCCAAGGATGATTTCGCTGTTCATTTCGAGCAAATTTCGCTGATATGATATGAAGGATTCTTTTTATAACTCCGGAAAGTCGTGTTGCCTTTTACCACCGCCAGAGGGCTAAGGTTCAGAGCCAGAAATTAACGGTACGCCGCATGATTTGCACCATCCGACGCAGATGATTTTATTTTCCTTTTATCACGAACGGGAAAGATCATCGAACTTCGATCAAGCAGTCCTTTGGGACGAACGAATGAGTTAATTCTTGTATGGACGTCCGAAATTTTAAAAAGGAGACGATTCTACAACTTCGGAGAATTTCCTAATTAACTATACATCTAACCGAAACGAAAAATCACGGATTCAAAGGAAATATACATTACCAGAACAAGCAAATTATTTTAACCGTAATTAAACATAGAGTAAAAGATGACTGCTCTCGGTATCTTCCATCGCCAAATAAAATGTATTCGCGAAATTAAACGTACTATGAGAATCGAGCTATAGCTACATAACAATTTTGAGACAGCAAATTTTCACCTTTAATTATTACGTAAGCGTCGAAATTACTCTAGAAATTGAAATTCTTGGTGTCGAGAGTTGAATTACCCGGAAAAGACGTGTCGCGACGGGGTGTAGCGAGATTCTGAATGGTAAAGCGGAGATTGCGAAGCGAGATGCAGTTCGAGAGAGGAAGAGGCGAAGGAGGGAGGTATTTAAGAGGGAGAGGGAGGGATAAGAGGAGAGTGAGTAGGGTGGGGAGAAAGGAGGGGGGGGGGAGTGTGAAGCAGTAAGGTCAAATGGAAGGAGAGGAAAAGGACGGAGGGGAAATGAGGAATGGGTGAGCTAAGAAAGAAAACAAGAGTTATACACCCTGGGCCATCCTATAGCACGGGATGAAAATAAAATTGCCGTGTAACGTGTGAACCCGCGTTATGTGAATCTAACGTTAAAGCGAAAGGGCGGACGCGTTCCACAGCCATTCACGCACCCTCCTCCAGATCCAAAAATCCCAAACATCTCTCCGATACACACATAGTTACAAATAGTTGTCGATTATCTAAACTTATATAAAAAGGACGCTTTATCTCAATTTTTTGCATTAAAAAATAAACCGAGCTGTGGCGAATCCGTGTTATACGAGGCCCAGATAAAATAAATTGTAGAGGATGAGGGCGAAGATGGAGAAGGTCGGGAAGGGATGCGAGGAAAAGGTGAAATGCGAGGAAAAGGTGAAATGCGAGGAATGATGTGGGCAAGGAAGAAAAAGGAAGGGAATGAGGACAGCATAAGAATTATAGGAAAAACTGCGGAAATAATAATAAAGGGAACGGCATGGAATGAGAGAATAACTCACGGACAAAACAGTTTGAAACGATTAAAATTGGGGAGGGAGGGGAAGTGAGGGGAGGGGAAGTGAGGGGGGTAGTGGAGGGGGTAGGGGAAAATGAGGAATTAAGAGAAATAAGAGGATTAAGAGAAAACAGAATGGAAGAAATGAGTGGGAATGAAAAGCATAGGGAAGATAAGGATTCAAAGGAAATAAGCAAGACAACGGCTCCAGGAGTGGGTGTGCATTTTGGTAGGGCTTAGGAACGGAGAGTCGATGGAGAGGAAAGAAACACATCGGAATGATTGTATATGGGCGGGGCAGATGGAAAAATTGGGCGGAATTGAATGGGATAATAAAAAAAATGACGGGGTGAGACGGATGGGGAAGGAATGGTGGGACGAGCAGGCAGGAGCGAGAGATACGGCCAAAAAAGAACCGGGAGTGGGTGTCAAATGGAAAACGATAGGAATGGCAGGAGCGGAATAAAAGAGAGGAAGTGGGAGAGGCGGGAAGAAACAGGTGGGAGACGGATACGGTGGGTGGTAAAGGGGTGGAGGGGGATAAGGAGGGAAAGGGGTGGAGGGGGATAAGGAGGGACGGAGTATGATTTAAGAGAGGTAGGAAGGATAAGAGGCAAGAGGTAGGGAGAGGGAGAGAGAAATAGACAGACATGCGACTTTATTTAGGGCGAAATTGAGACTGTGAAGTCCCTTCTTACATTTAACCCTTTAGGGAGAGAGGAAGGCAAGGAGAGAAGGGAGGGAGGGAGAGATAGAATGGAGAAAGAGGGGAGGGAGAAGGAGGGGAAGGAGAGGAAGAAGAGGGGGAGGAGGGAGAGAGCAGAAAGAGGAGAGGGAGATAGAGCTGTATGGAGAGGAAGAGATGTAGAGAGAGGAAGAGAAATCTAGAGAGAAGAGGAGAGATGTAGAGAGAAGAGGAGAGAGATGTCGAGAGACAGACAATCGACTTTATTTAGGGCGAAATTGAGACTACATAGTCCCTTCCTACATTAGAGTGGAGAGATACGTAGAGAGAAGATGAGATGCAGAGAGAGGAAGGAGGGCGTGACAGGTGGGAGGATGAGAGAAGTTTATCGGTAAAAACACAGAAGTAGGTGTTCGGGAGATGGGAGTAGGAGTGAGATATAGGAAGAGGAAACTAGGAGGCGCGATGTGCATGGGTGTATAGCGTGATGGAGAAGGAATTGGAACCGAGTTGGAGAAGGAAGCAGAAGGGGGAGGGGCAAAGAGGCGGTGACGATGGAAGCGAACTGGAAGGTCTGGCGGGGAAGAATCATGGAAGTTGGAGGAGGATCTCTCCCAATTTGGAAGAGACGCTGGCTGTGTCGGCGGCGGGGGAGGTTACAGCGAAAGGGAGAAAGAGAAATGGGAGGGAGGGAGAGAAAAGCACCGAGGATGGGGATAAGGGAGAGGTGGAGGGAGGCAGGGAGAGATGGAGGGAAAGCACTGAGGATGGGATTAGAGTGGAGGAAGAGAGGGATGGAGGGAGAGACGAAGATAAAGACGAGGGATGGAGGGAGAGACGAAGATACAGACAGAGGAGGATACAGGGGGTAGGACGCAGCGATGGCGTTGAAGAGGGAGGAAGATCGGAGCAAATGAGCAGACCTCATGAACCACGAACGTTACCTACGGTCAAGGTCACCTCTCCCCCTTTCGGGTACATCCAAAAGCTATTCCCGCTCGTCCCATCGTTCCCCACCCCTTTTCCGGAACCACCGAACGAAACGAATTCACGCCGCACGCAACCCAACTATAAAAGAATGAAAAAAAAGAACATCACCGGGACACCGAACGGCCCAACTGTGCACAAAAAGAGCGGCACCTTTTCCCCCCCAATACGAAGCACCCACCTGCTCGCGCGCGCCAAACAATAAACACGTCAACAAAGTGCGGGGAGGAAAAATAACAACCGCGCACCTCCAGAACGGCTGCAGAAGCAGGACGGACTGGTAAAGGATCTTTTCTTACCTTCCTTTCTGCACGGAAAGGGGGGAAAAATCCTACGGAGGAAACGGGCAGGAAACGTAATCTTCGACGGACGTAAAGCGAAGAAGATGAAGAACCACCTCCTCTACGGTACACCAACCCCTAGAGATACGTGCCTTCAAGAATATTCACAAAAGACGTCTCGAGCGGTAGCCAGAAAAGGAAGCCTGCTTTCTTGATCGTCCGGTATATTGGAATGTTCCCGCACAGAAGGGAGGCCGCTCACCAAGTCTTACCGTTTGTCTCTCGGAACACCGTTCGAAATTCGAAAAATTAAATAAAGAAATCGTTTCACTCCTTCGCCTCTCGATAAAAACACTCTCCTAAAAACAACACAAACACTTCTTTTTCCTTCGGGTATCGAAACAATAATAAAAACAGAAAATACGAACAAGAGACGTCCTCTCCCTTCGACTGCCCACGATAGACTGAAGTGTATATCGGCGTGAGGGCGTCTGGTTTGAGTGAGGGAGAGAGGGAGGGCGCGAAGGGAGTAGAGGGGTCGAGCGGAGGAGGAGGAGAGGGAGGGGAAAGGTGGTCTGCGGAGGAGGAGGAGAGAGAAAGAAAAGAGGGGAGAAGAGAGGGAGAGAAGGAGAATAAAGAGTTACAGAAAGAATAGAACGCTACGATTCTTGTCTTTGGATACTCGAGATCTTCCAAGTTCGGCGAATCCTTGTCCAACGCGGGTTTCCCCTACGCGGATTTGATTATACGCGGCGAATTAATTCCACGCGTATTTACTCAACACGAGTACAATTTAATTATACGCCGTCCTGAATTGGGCGCGCACTGCACTTTTACGTTTACATGTGGCGTGAGAAAGCTCATAGAGTATACCAGGCATCTCAAACTGGCGGCTCTCGGGCCGCATGCGGCCCGAATGTGAATTTTCTCTCAACTTTATCGTTCGAGATTTTATGAAAATGCTGTATTTTTGTTTGAAGTGCACAAGATTTTTCTGGTCTATTGAGATACAGTAGAACTCGGTTTCTAAATCGTTTTCAATTGCAAAACAGGTGACCAACTTTATAGATTAGGTCAAGTATGGCCCTCATTAAACGAACTGTAATCCTAACATCCATACCATCTATCACTTGAATTCGGCACTGACGCTTCTTCGATCTCGATAGTCCTGGTCTACGCGAACACGCGATTTTTTCCATAAAGTATTAAACTTTGCGCAACGTGGTTTTGTCCAAAGCGGCCTTTTCCAAAAACCTAACCCCCGTGTTGCACAAGGGACTACTGTTTCTCTCTCTCACTTTCTCTCGCCGATTCTTTCTCGTTTCTGTTTCATTAAAAAAAAATAAATCCTTTCTCGTTCCTTGCTAAAGTCGAAGCGTCGGATCGAACGATACGCGATAAATCGATAGATCGATTGGGCGGAGAAAAAAATTTTTTTCGTCGTTTTTCCGTCGTGCTTCCCTCTTTGTGTTCCGGGAGTAAGCTTTTTCAATTTTTTTTGTTTACGTTTTTCTCTTCCTCTTCCTTCTCCCTCTCTCTCTCTCTCTTTATCCCTCGTTCCGTACGCCATCGACGGCGTCGTAGGTGACGGAAGGGAAGGGGGAAAACATCCGACGGGGTGTGATTTTGAAAGATAAAATAAAAAATCGAAACAGTCGACCGGAATTGATGACGGGGGAGCGGTGATTAAAGTATTTAAGGCGTCTTTTTTTAAAGGAAAGTCTCTTTTTTTATAGGGGATCGCTCAGAATCTGTCTTCGCTTCTCATTAGTTACTTCCCTCTAAGAAGAAAATAGAGGAAAAAACCGCTTCGCGCGCAAACAAGATATGTAGCTGCGCGACAAATTTATTGGAAGTGACGGATGCGAAGTTTTCCGAGGCACAGGACGGAACTTGCGAGAAGAGACGTCTTTTCTTCCCCGGAAAAAAATCTCGCGTGATGAAAGGCATCATCCGGTTTTTATGGATACGGACGAAATTCGATGAAAGCGGACGTCTAAGAAACTCGTCGAATTTTCGATCAACCCGAGGAGACGAGTTTACTCGTCGATATTCGCGTGCGTGAAATTCGTTGCGTTTTACTGGAATCTTTATCTTCTCGATCGCGAAATCTTTTCATTCTAATTATTCGAAATGGATTCGTAAATATCATATTATTATTATTTAGATGCATAAATTACTCATGTCCAAATTATTAATATATATTTACGGATATTTATATTGTTAGGCGTTCTTAAAAAAAAGTAAACAATGAACATCTTATGATCGGGGTGTACATCTGTTTCATCCCTGAAACCATTGAATGAATTTTCATCAAGTTTTGTACAAAAAACTTTTTGGACAAGGGAAATAAGAAGGTGGTATAAAAAAGTTCACATTAACTCAAGCAGGGATGGCAACTTTCTATGTATAAAAACTGAACTTTCCGCCATATCTCGTGATAAAATATTAATCAAACAAAAAAACACTTACGAAAAGTAGTAGACTTATTGTTAGTTAGTTATTCACCATGATTACATAATTGATAAAGAATGACCCTGCACATGGTTTGTGCACGCATGCAGCGTGCATATTTTCTCTTGTTTGCTTGTTTACTTTTAATCGACGGTCAATTCTCAATGTCAAACTTAATTATTAGACCGGGTTCTTATTATCCCAAAGAAAAAATTAATCATCGAACTCACCCTTCCGAAGAAAATCCAATTGATCATCAAGGTGACTCCAATCGCCATAAACATGGTCGGGAAGACCATATGCGCCCTTCGGGTACAAAGCAGCCATCCTCAGCGGCATATCACCGATCATTCACTCTGAAAGACGACGAAAATAATTATGAGTTGAACATACATAGAAGAATCAGTAGTAGGTACTAAAAAGTATCCTAGTGCTCGTTAAATAATAACATTAGTATAATTACATATAATTTTCTTTTAACTCGAAATGAAATTCAATCTTCAATATAACAAATGCGAGCGAACAAAAAAAAATTAACAATTTACCGACATTTTATTAAAATTCAAAGAGTTTCTGGAGCAACGATAGAGTAAACAAACGTTTTTTTTCCGCTAGCTTTTAATTAAGAGCAGACCGGGAGAAAAAAAAACAGTTGGGGAAGGAAAAAATTAATTCGTAGGAGAGAGAGAGAGAGAATAGAAAAAACAAAAGAAAGCGAGCGGACTTCAGAACGAAAGAGGAGAGAGAAAAACTGATATTTGGTTCCCTGAGGTTTTTAAGGCTTGTCGACGAAATGAAATGCCATGAATGCGGCGGAATTCTGAGTGAAAGGAGAGAAACCGGCGAGGGAGGGACGGGAGAAAGAGAGAGAGAGAGGGAGAAAGGTGGGAGTTGGCAGAGGTTTGAGGGGGCGTATGGCAGTGGGTGGGGAGCGGAGGAGGGGAATGAAGGGGAGGAGAAGTGATGAAAGGGGTGGATGGGGGAAGGAAGAGACGGAAAGGAGGGGGAAATACAAAGAGGAGATGAAAGCGACGGAGGATGGAGCGGGTGACTGTATGAGAATCAGTGCTAAAGGGACGATAGGAGAGAGAATGGAGGGGAGATGAAAGAGAAGGGGAGGGAAGAATGGGGGAAAATTTTCAAGACAGATGCACGCATACAAGTCTTGAAATCGCGTATATAAAGTGCCATTCGTTATAATCACATGGTTTTTTTTTTTACAGAGATATGATGAGTGTTTAGTTTGTTCAGACATTGATTAAAAAGAATGTTACCCAGGTCATCTTATGGCTAAACAAACTGACATACTGTGACTCTCCAATAGCCATTAAAAGTTAGGGAAAACTGTGTTCATTTCGGTTACAAAGAAACTGTAATTGGTGAAATCGTCGGTGGAAGGAATATCCACTGATGACGAGTGCTTTGTGTCTTAAATTCCCGTCTGGTTAGTCTCTCGCGATTTAAAAGATCGTAAAATTGATGAGTAAAAAATTGAAATTTTATTTTTGGGCCTCAACGCATTTGCATATGACTTTAAACTCCATCTAGTTTATTGATCATCGCTAAGCCATGTTTGATGTGATTGTCTTAAATGAAATAAATAAGGTTTTTCGTATGGAAGAATATTTGCATTCCGAATACTATACTGCTAATATGTATAATGTAATCCTTAAAAAAAATGCTTTACGTCTAGGAGCCAGCCCTAAAACTCAGGAATAAGAAGCAATTTCAAGCAAGGAATATTACTCTTTAGTTAACTCACAAAATCGAGAGGCGTACGGTAGCTCGAAATCTTACGCACTGACAAAAAACGACCCAAAAATATTATACAAAAATATATTTTTATGTAACGATAAAATTGATGGAAATAACCGGAGCCATGGAGACCTGACGCCCGGAATTTGTCGACCACCTGCTTATAAAATTAGAAAATGGTGGTGAGTTTAGGCTACATTTTCCAAAAATATGTCCAGTATTATTTCTAGGGTAAATAAGCATACCTGGGCAGTATCAAAAGTAATTTTAAAATGGGCACCTTTTAAGGGTTAAATTAAAAAAAAAACAGATTGACAAAATTTTTTAAAAACGATTTTCAGCTACGAAACTGCCACCATTAAGATGACGTACATAACATACATAAATAAAGCCATACGCAAGTAAGGCGAGTTCTAGGATTAAAAACAGGAAAAACTCCATCTTCAAAAAGCATTTAAAAAATATATCAAAAGAGCGATAATAAGAGCGGACCTATTCGCACATGACACGAGGTCATAACGAAAGCGACGACTGCCATTACGGACAAAAAAACTTCAGATATTTACCGGTCTAAGGAAAGAAAGTAATCTCACGGACCGCGAGAAAAATGTCTCGGCGGGTAACAAAGGAAAAGCGTCTGGCGGCGTCATCCCGGAGCGTGAAGGAGGAGGAAAAAAACATTAACCCGACGCGCGGACAAGCGCCCATCAAGAGATGAAAAAAGAAATACAACCGCGGAAAAACCTACACAGTGTCACAAAGGAAGAGTTATAGCACCGATCGCAAAAAAATAGAATGCGTGGGAAGAAGATGGAGACGCGAAGAGGATGTGGGAGAATAAGGATCAGTGTTGCCAATTATTTTTTTTTGCAGTTCGTCGCTAGATCGTATCATGTTGGTCGCTAGATATTCCCTGTGGTATGAACAATAAATACCGCTCTCTGCAACGGCGCAGGAAAACCGGTTACATTATTTATGACCAACAATACCGCCAAACCCGCGATACCCAATGTTCCGGCGTTGTAGCAAATCGCTCGTATCGCAGAAAAAGAAAGCAATAATTTAAAAAGTATGAGAAAATTAAAAGAATATTCTACTTATTTATTTAAATTATCATTTTTTTCTTCAATTCACTTTTATATATATATTTTTCCGTGATTTTAATCAATAGTAATGATAGTTTGAGAGTCTAACCCCGAACCGTACAAATTATCAATCATCTTCGCCGTAACCTCTTATTTAATTTTTAATAGCTAGGTTTAGCTATACTGTTTAATCTTTTCGGTAGTTTAGCAAAAATCGTCATTGTAGTATCTTTTTTAAAGCGTTAGCTCTACCTACAAATTCGCTAGGTTGGCAACACTGGAATAGGAGCGGGATAGGAAGAGGGATGGGATGAAAATTGGACGCAAGCGGGTGAAAATGGGAAGGGGTGTTAGGAAGAGAGAGAGAATGCGAGAAGATGAGACGGGTGAAGATAATGGCGGAAGCGTAAATGGCGAAACAGATGAAGGGGTGAGACCGTGTTTTGATTTATGACGGTTAAAATGGAGGCCCTATACATCTTTGCCTATAGTAAACGAGCTATGGTCCTAGAAAATAATCTTCATTTTTTTCCTCAGATGGCCGTAAAAAAAAAGAGAAGAATGGAAAAGTTTCCGTCGCTTAGTTACGGAAAAGGAAAACTAGCTTTAAATGTCGCGCGATTATGCTAAAAGGTAAACCTCCTTTCCTCCGAGGATAAATATTCCTTCATGTTGATTCCCCGCTAACGAGTCATTCGAACAGTTTTATATACTATTTACGATTCGGGAAAATTTGAACGCCCATTTCTCACCGTTAAGAGTATCGCCGTTTGCGTGAATATAAATATACTTCACCGTTACAAGGCAAATACTCGGTCGGCGATCTTAATTTAGAACTCCCTTGGGAAAATAGAAGATATATTTCTGTTAATCGAGTAATAAACTACCGTGTTCGCTCTCCAAGCTTACGCGTTAATGCTTGAATTGGATCCACCTTGGCCTATAAATAATTATCTACTTGCTGATTCAATAATATTTCCATTACTGGTAAACTTGGGGCAAACGCCTTAGGATTTTTATTACACGCAAGATACTTAAATTAAATCATTGGCGGTTTAGAGAATTAATGTCGCGAATATTATTTTATAATGAATAACTAAAATTTATTAAACATTAAATTATTTAGTTATTATTAAATCATCCACATGTTATCCTATATTCTCTTTTTAGGATATTATATAACACATTTTCTCAGCGACATTCCCGTATAAAAAAACGGAGCGTCCTTATTCGTTTACTTCCTGGATGTAATCGTTTTCTTTGACTTTTCGTGTCATCTATTCGCGATCACGTGTCACGAGCAGAAATCTTCGACTGTTAAACTTTCCAGCTATATTTTCAAATATTGATCCTATAATATTGATCATAAACCGACCTGTTAGACTTGAGATGACTTTTCTTCGCACATATTCACACTTTTATTAAGCTGTTTTCCTTGTCGACTTATTTATTCACTTTTTTGGCGATTTTTATACCTGCATATATTTACGATAGTTTATTACTACTAATTAAAACTTTTAATAACTTTTCGTTGATATAAAACTGTGTTAATAGCTGGTTTTAATACTCTCTAATTAATAAACAATAAATAAATTGTTCATGAATCATCTGTTAATAGTAGCGTGAAAATACATCGTAAATTATTTATGAAAACAGCCAATAAATATAGCAAATGCATCTGTTCTGCATGTGATCTGAGTGTGTTCGATTTAGTTGATAACATTAAGCGATTAACAGCAACAAACAGCAGCCATGCTTAAACTAGATTTGGTTTTGGAAGTCTGCGTTCATTTATAATAACCGGTTGACAATAAATAAATAGTGGTACTAATGAGCGGAATCTACTGCGATGGAAACAAGAAATGATTATAAAAAGCTTTTTAGATAACATAAATATGAAAGTTAATATAAAAGTTAATTAAAAAGAAAAAATTTTCAATCCCTTTGAAAATGATAAATTATTGTTGCTATGATTATTTAAGGGGTTGGGAATACATAAATTTCGAAATAAAAATAAAAGTTATGGCTTTATCCCTTCTGTGTGGGGGCAAGCATAGAAATACACCTGGCAAGATAGGACTAGGGTCAGATTTTGAAGCACAATAGATACTTTGCTCCGATCGAAGGCAACCCTCTGAGCAGGAGGTATGGGTTTTAGGTCAAAGAACACTGCCTCAATTTTATTTCAGAATAATCGCTCAAGATATGTATTTTTGATGAATTGTTCGTATTCCCTGTGAAAAACTACACCAAAATAGTTTTTTAATGGAGTTCCTACGGTATTCTTTTTAAAAGAAAACCGCGCTCCAGCCATATCGTGAGATTATGGAAGGGGAGCGTCTTGGCAACACCGCTTCGCGACGCGGGAATTCAAATGATCTCCAGGGTTTCTATCTTCAAAAAGGCATTGATGAGTACTATAGATAGACCTAATAATAGTAATTCTTGGGCATTTGAACTTAAAAGGACTACATTTACCCCAAATTCCGTTTTTTCAGCTCTCTTTATTTTTCCATAGTATACACGTATGTATGTATGTACATTTTAGTCTCACAAGAGGACTTTTATATTATAAGAACGGCAAATTGTCAGAAAAATTTAATGCCTTTCAGAGAAGGTAACGAAGAACGGAAAGTTAAGTTTAGTTATTAATAATGAAATTATTAATAATTAAGGTATTGTGTCCAGCACATGAGCTCCCACAAAATCCTTATTACACACAGACATCGTCGAGAAAAAACTGAAATCTCGAATTAGATTTTTTTACGAATTATTTTCTCTTATACTGCGTACGGCGAAAGTAAAAGGGAACAATTAATGTGCGAAATACAAACTTCAGATTTCATAAAAGGTCACCAATTAAATAACTGCATTACGAAGCGTTGGCGAGTTTACAGAGTCGGTCGCTTTTCGGTTGCGCATCCGGCTCTCTGAGCATCGCACTATTCTGGACCTCAACAATAAAACAAACAAAAAAGAAAGTCGCGTCATTAATACCTCGGCGACCGTAGATACGCCGTTATATGGTCGAGTTTAATCCGCAAACTGTTAAGAATCTTCCGAGAAGTCAATCGATAACCGACCTCAAAAACCGACGGCAGGTGTCGCAAAGGGTTCACAATCAGTCTCGGGATTCTCACCGCAGAGGTCGTCCTCTAGATCCAGGTACATGAACTTCTTCTATGTTTCTTTCCCTGTCTTCCTCTCTCTCTCTCCTCTCTCTCTCTCTCCTTCTCTCTCTCTCTCCTATCCTCATATAAGCGTCCTCCTCTCCGGTTCGAGAACGGGTTGCCGTGTACGATGGATAACTTCGGTTCGCGTATGCTCCCTTAAATAGAATACGCGATCGGGGATCTACTGCCGGGATCGTGGAAACTTCGAAACCTTAAACGGAAGAGAGATGACTTGTTTACGGGACCAAAAACGTAAAAAGACGATCGTTTTTTTTTTGGGTGCGAGGGGGAGGGGGCGGCTCTTTTGATCCGAACGAGTTCGGTAAAACGTTGCCTTTTTCGGTCACCGAAAGCTTTCCACCACGAAGAGCCCATTCTTTTTTCCCACACTAATGTAGTTAAGAAGCGACTGAAGAAAATAAAGTCTATTTTTACTCTGGATGTAGAACATCGGGAATATTACATTTTTGCCAAAGCGAAGATTTTTCTAAGGCAGTCGGTGATTTTTTCGTTATCTCACGAATTTAAACCTAATGATTCAAACTAAATACGAGAATGATTTATTTAAACGGTGGTATTAAACGTAAGTAAAGTTGAACTTCTGTAAATGAAACCTACATGCAAAAAAAATCGAGTTATAGAATGTTATAGAAAAATAGGCGATTTTTTTTTCTGATCTTTAAAATTTGCCGTAAAGAACCAATTGGTATTTATATTAGAGCGACGCGCTCTTTTGATACGAACGATACAGGTTGTTCGAATTTAGGTGGTAGGCGGTAATTTGCAACAGCCACTCCGCTGAATGCAATGCTCTGCACCTCCGTGCAATTCGACTGATTTCCGATCTAATTTATATGCATAGAAAAAATAACCACTTCTCGAACACTGCGAATTTTGTCTGCTTTCGCGATAGATCCCTGCTCTCTTAACAAAATTAACGAAACCTATTATTTAAAAAAAAACGGAGCTTCATTTGCTGACGCAATATGAGAAAGCGCGTTTTATTTATTGAAGTTTATTTACAATTTTTAAGCTTAAAATTCTTCATAAACTTAGCAATACAATTATATGACATAAAGTAATTTATCCAAAAATTAATTTTTAAAACTTAAACTTTCTGTCTATAGCCGCTTGCTCAGAATCTCAATTTGAAAATCTCGAAGATGGCATCAAAGGTCACACAAATAGCGAAAATGTTAACTTTCTGTCTATAACCATTTACTCATTGTCAGAATCTTAATGTGAAATATCTGAAGGCACCCCCTGCCACCCACCGATTTCTTCAAAAACATACTTTGACAGCGTAATAAATGAAAATGTGCATCACGTAAACCCTGGAAATTTCAGCCATCTCTTACCGTTTTTTAGCTGTTTTGATTTTAACCGATTGCGCAGACGGACAGACAGAGCGAAAACATAAGCGCGCTTAAAAAATATGAATGTCTCAATAGGATCGCAAACTCTCCTGACCATAGATTCGGACGCGTATCTTTTTTTTCTACATAACACTCGATACAATTCGCTTCAGCCGTTCGCGAGCTAGGCACAACGTCGTGTGCGACCATGTATGTATCTACAAGGAGAGGCGTCGTGTTCCGAGACAGCGTTGTTCGTAAACTCTCCATGCGGTGCGCCAGACCGCACCTCGACCGGTTGAGGGTTAAACCACTCCCCCCTCCTCCCCTCCCGCACCCCCCTTAACCCCTTTCCATCCACGGAGTCACGTGACCTCGGTCCGCCGTGACATTCGCCGGGGTTTGCTTGAATAGAGAATGAAAGAGAGAGAGAGAGAGCGGGTGATGTAATCGATGATTAAGAGAGTCGGTGACGAGTGCGAGATAAACGCATCTGCCTAGCGCGTGTTATAATAAACAAATGAGCGTAGGATGAATTAGAAAAACATTTTTGAGCGTGCTTCACGCGCGTCTGAGAAGCGCTGAATCATGAAGAGGCGAAATCTTCAGCGTCCGCTGTCGGTTCTAAATTGGAAGAATCGGTCCAGTAAGATAAACGGTCGTAAATACGTTTTTTTTTAATTCGTTAGGTGAATAGGGCGCGCACTCATCGCGGTATTTCCCAACACATCCTCGGCGCGTCGTTTCTTTTTTTATGTTGATAGTTGCACTTTTATCTGATAGAAGCTCTAATGAACTTATGCGATAGCCGCTGCTGTCTGACAAATTTTACATACGCGCGCAGAAACGCAAGTGCACACATACACACAATTACAAGTGAGGGAAGTATTGAGGAGCAAATAACATGAGGAGCTTTTTTTCTAGCTGTAGCATTATGACGTCATCGAAAGATTGCATCTTTGGTTGATATCGATGACCTCGTAGTCTATAAATACCCTTTATAGCATTACGTCAATGCTACGCAATAATGTTTCCCATTTAAAAATATTGCACTCGTTGCTACGGAAGTTTTATTTCCCATTGTTATAAATCGGTAAATTTTTCCTCTTTTTTTTCGTTCCAAAAGAAATTGTTCGCTCTTGTTCTACGCGGATTAGAATTCTATTTTCAAACTAGAAAAACCATCGTCTTTCAGCTGTCATAAAAATATGGATCCTCCAAATTGCAAGATTCCAGAGATATTACCCGAACAGACGGACGGACAAACGAACCGAATACATATGTAAGCAATTTTCTAAAGTGCTAATAAAATATGTCATGTCAATGTACCTAAATATTTTTGTATTGCATAAAATAATTTATTATTTGTACAAATTTGAAAATTAATAAAATAAGAATCCTATTATAAACTCAAAGAATTATGGAGCTCGTCTTATGGTTATGATCAAACTTCAACAACTGAAAGGCAGCCGTCATCAATCTACTATCACTGCGCGTTGTTTTCGTAGTCATTTTATCGCTTTCGCAGAATTCTGATTTAAGCAACTCTTAATTTAAAATTACCAACTTTTCTATAATTACCCAGTTGAGAGATTAAGTATAGAATTCACAAATGTTTGACACAAAAAAGGATGTTCTATATTTTATGCAGTGTGCATACATATTTTTATATTTTTCATTTATTACACTCATTGTCAGATCAATGCGTAAAGTATAACAAAGAAAGCGATGCATGTCCCTTCTATTCTATCTATTTTATATAGATGATTAAACCAAAAATAAAGTTGAATTAATCTTTTGCTGCTTGAGAAGAAACAAAAAATTAAAAATGATAGAAGAGTGAAGTTCGTAATTTTTTAAATTTCATTAATATTTTTACTGTTTCCTGATTATTATTATTTTTTGTTTCTTGAGATTTATCGATTCCTACAGCTGTACTGGAAAATATTTTCGTATAATTCGAACACAGAATTAGACTAACTATTGCGAAAGATGGAAGACGTGTAGAGGTTTTATTGATTAATAAAAGTAAAAATTACAAAGTTAACTTCTATTTAATATTAATTTTTGTATTTTTCTCAAGCAACAAAAGAGTTATTCAATTTTATTTTTGGTAAATTCCTTTACGAACACCATGTACATACATTCGCCGCTGAATTTTTCCTTCATAAATAACCACTGCTCACAGAAATACGGATTTTTATAGCTTATTTGATTCGCGTTATTACGGATTATCTAAATGTTAACGTTAACTGCGATGCTAAGGAAGAGATCCGAATTTTTACGTGGGTTACAGAACGGCTAAATCCGCCCCTTCCGAAGCTGCGAGAAGAAAAGCGTCGCGCGAAACGAGGTTAGTCAGCGGTGATTAAGTCGTTTTCGTTCATAAAGAGATGATTGGATGTCGTCATTAAGCGTCCGAGTCATCCGGGACAGGCGCCAAGAACTGACAAATGTTAGGGATCCTCTTTCACGGAAGAGAAGCGACGAGGACAGTAATTATTTCCGCTATAATGCCGACCATGTTGACTTAGAAAGGAGGAGCAATGTCCTGGTTAAATACGCCTATCCAAGCCATAGGCTGGGGCGAAAATGCTCGGTAAAGGTATACGTTTAGCGCACTTTCCAAAAGCGCGTTTTATTTTGCTTTAAAGGTGTTTTAATGTCAAGGAAGTTTTTCGTTTAACGGGTCAGAAAATGTCGGTTTTATTATATGTATTACTTACGTATTATACATACATTACATACCAATCACGCTGTTCCCTTACGGGGTAAGCAAGTAAGCTATATTATGATATAATTAAAGACACGCAAAGTTTGAATGTTTTATATACAGGGTTATTCAAAAGTCCGTAAACCATTTCGTAAATGTATTACCAAAAACTATATACTTACATATACGTATATACCGGGGGGGGGGGGGGGGGGGGGTACTGCAGCCGGTTCCCACTTGCACAGGGCGGCAGGTTTTGGGAGCAGCAAAAATGAGTGTCAAATACAATGCACAGCAAAAAAATTGATAGGCATTACGCTACGAAAGATCCGTGGCTTCGTCGTATGAATCCTTCTCTTTTCTTTTAAAACTCTCCAAATTAAAATCAACATAGGCCAGAGTGTGCCATAAATGACTTTTATCAAATATCATTCGTTAAGTATAGGACTATCCCTTGACTGTACATATATTGACGTCACACATGATGCAATAATTTTGAGATTGTTATTGTCTGTTAAGGTACACGTCCTACAACTACTCTGTAGAACTCACAAGGGTGTTTCATGAATGACTTCTTTCATTAATTGTTAATCAAAAGAAACAGCTTTAGAGATATGGCAGACGCATGCATTGTTTATGCTTTCTGTAAACGTGCCGAGAAGAAAGGTTGGTCATCGTTTCACTTAAGGAATAACCCTACTACCTCACACTTTGCTCACATTTACAGGGTTATCGGTAGTTATAAACAAAATATTGGTAGTTATAAACAAATTATCGATAGTTATAAACACATTATCGGTAGTTACATAAGATGCAACGTCTGCAATGATGCCTATTTCTTCATTGATAAAAGATAAAATTTGAAATATTACATGTTCTTCATTATTTAAATACTTAGTATTATAAAAGCAATGGAGGACTGTGTGGGGGACGGCAAAATCAGCATTTGCACAGGGCGGCAAAACTAACGCCGGCCCCGTCCGGCTCGCGCGAGCCGTTTGTTAAAATTTTTTATGCTCGGTGAGCCGGTTGTTGAGCTAAGCATTCCACATTATCCGGAGGTTAACAACGCATCACGGTCTGATAATAATGGGACGCCAAAAGTTTAAGGGCGCATTCTAGAACGTTTTACGCAGCAATTTATTATCTGAAAGATGCCAAACAATTGTATGTACATACGTACATAGAATATGCTTATTCGAAGCCACCACCCTTGACATATTAGTCATTAATATTTAAACATTTAAAATAAAAATTTAATTTTTATTTACGATATTATCTTGTTTTTTAAATACCTAATTTAACTGAAATCCCTTCTAATTCCCGCAAAGATCAGATAATGCGATCTCAGTATATATCATCCGTATATTTTGCGCAAACAGAAATACCACACGATTAACCCATTAACGACCAACAGGTAAAATTCCAACATTTTTAATGATTTTTTAATAAACTGTAAAATTAATAATTTATTTCTGTTGCTACGCTACACCAGTGTTCTTCAAACTTTTACCATCGCGACCCAGTCGATGGGAAGGTAACATGAAGAAAAACACGTTCTTAACTGAGTTTTCATTGACTCTCCATAAAAAGTAACTCATACTAAAATACTGGCATTTATATAATAAGAGCATTTAGTTTCTTGTAATTTTTGACACGTTTCAGCTGGTTGTGCATTGAGTGCTCATATATTCCTCATGAGCCTCGCGACCCAGTAATGGGTCGCGACCCGTACTTTGAAGAACACTGCCCTACACTGATAGATGGACTTCTCAATTCAACAAGACTGCAAAGTAACATCAGAAGGAAAGCATTAATTTCACAATTTGAAGAAAAACACCATTTTAAAAAAATGCTGCGATTTCGCAACGTTCGGCGTTAATGGTTTAAAAGAAGATTTTATTTCGTGTAAATCAAAAATCCACCATCAGCTCATAATCGCGGTTAAAGATAACTTCCTCCATACTATAATCTGTTGCATATTTTTGGTAAGAAAATTAGGACTTTTGTCACTTCACCTTTCCTTCTCGCGCTCATAAAAAGAGACAAAATTCCATAAAAACAGAAACGTGCCTCTCAGTACGACTCCCACTACATTCCAGAAACACACTCTTTAACAATTAGACCGAGATTGAAAATCAATAAACAGTCCGCCGTCAAGTGAATTCTCGCGTCAAAGCAACGTTGTATTTCTGATGTGAAACTTTGCGGTAGCACCAGGGGCGGATCCAGAAACTTCTCAAGGGGGGGGGGGGGCGATCGCCCATCCACCTGTCGAATCCGCCCCTGCCAACTGCGCTATATTTTGAAAATCCCTACCCCTATCAGAATCCTTCTTTCTCTTGCTATACACACCTAATCTGCGGCGTATAATTGAAGATTTTTGCGCGGAAAGAATTTAAGAAAGCGCCCAGTGGAGTGCAGTGGGGTTATCCAAGGAGGGGGCGGTCGCCCCCCCCCCCCTCGGATCCGCCACTTGGTAGCACCCATACACCAAGATAACATAAATGACCCATGAGAAGAGAGGTGTGACGGTGAATGAAAAAAAAATCTGATAAAACGTGAGATTCTACACATTTTCCCCAGCTGAAACTGTTGCCCTTTTTACTTTCTCATACGAAGTACCTATCGAGAAAGTACTGCTTTGGCGAAAAAATTCGACCTCGAGATTTTTACGGAAATATACGTTTTAGGTGTCGCTGAATCCGAAAAAGTGGTTTTTGCAATGCCGTCTGTCTGTCTGTCTGTCTGTTACTGGCTCTGGAGCCTAAATGGTAAAGCGAAAATGAATGAAATCTCGTACTTAGGCATTTTATCATACTGAGCAGAGTATATGTAGAAACTGTTGACATTGCTCAATAATTAATAGTTTATTCTACGCATTTTTAACAAAAATTCGATTTTCTCAAAAACGGCTCAAACGATTTTGATCAAATTTCTTACAGCTACTTGAGTTTACGTCTTCAATAGTACTGTATAGTTCGTATTTCTCAAAAAATGAATATAAGGCTAGTTTATTCTAGGCAACTTTAATAACAATTCGATTTTCTCAAAAACTGCTCAAACGATTTTGATCAAATTTCGTACAGTTACTTGAGTATACACATGGGCGTCGGCAGAAAAACACACGTGAAATGCTACGACAATTGGCATGGTTAGTTAAAAACGCGGAATTTCGACCAAATTCAAGCGAATCCGAATCGAAGGATAAATTGACTTTCAAAATAAGAAATGTTCCTTTTTCTTTAAAATATTCTTGGGCCGTAGAACGCGTCAAATTTTCCAATATTCATTTGCAATAGGAACAAGGGCTTATGAGTGAAATTTTAAATATTACATACTAGCAGCCCGTTGCAGTTACGCTTGCAAATAATCTAAATAGTTCGACTCTAGGTTAGATCTTATTTATTCCCTATTCATTTGACGTGTTTCCCTATTTCTTTGTCTTTCTTGTACTCTCCGCTCCTCATCTACACGGGCAATCCTATGAGCTTCCGCATCTATTTCTCTCTCTTTCCTACAATACTCTTCGTTTGATCTATGGCTCCTCTTCCTTTCTCTGGAAGCTGTAGCTCGGCTAATAGCTCTCCTTGTCAATGGTCTATCCCTTGGTATTTTTAAATTTTCTGCGATGTTACAGCAATACATTAAAGGAAGTACGTGATCACAATGCCACAGAGTTACTCAATGCTAGTTTAATATCGCGGTATATTCAAAGGGGAAAAATTTTTAAATCTACCTTACCTTAGTTCCAGTGATTATCTTTGCACCCTTATAGACGAACTCACAAACAGTTGCGTTCCTTCAAGTGTCTATCAACGACTGCTTTTAACTTCCTTACAGGACCTACTATCACCTACTATAAAGGCGACGTCAATGCAAGCGTTTATTTAGATTATCAATGAAGAGAAAATAACAATAACGCTTTTCTTTCGTCTATTTGAAGGTTTAATTGGCTTTAAATGAATTGGAGGCAACAATGAGAGTCTCCTTGGCAACGCCCGGAATGAGTACGAAAAATTCTAAAAATTTCGAAGAAGAATGCGTATTTCTGAAAAATTCGACCGTGTAACGTGTAAACATCGCAAGAATAAGATAGTATAGAGCTTTATCCGTCGAATAAAGCAAAAAAGAAGAAAATCGGTCCATATTTACTTATTTTAATGAACGAAGGAAAAAAACCTTGCACCCTGAAAAATCGAAAATCCCGTGTAAACTTATGGGAAATATAACTGTCTTCTGGATTCGAACCCGGGACACTTCAGCAAACGAAAATATTTTTCCACGGACCTCATAGCCAGTAGAAACAAAACGCTGTTTACCGCATACCTTTACGACGAACGGTTCTCGAGAAATACGCCGATATAATTACGCGTGGGAAGCCTCGCGTAATTATATATATGAAGATATATACTATGAAGATACGCACGGACGCAGCTTCACTATGTGCATAATATATAGGATTATCTTACGAGAAATGAAAATAATCCCTAGTGGTAGATCTCGCGACATTTTTCGGGACACATATATTACGCCGTTACCGTCATATATCCCATTTAAACAT
Source organism: Uropetala carovei (assembly GCA_036926305.1). Taxonomy (NCBI): domain Eukaryota; kingdom Metazoa; phylum Arthropoda; class Insecta; order Odonata; family Petaluridae; genus Uropetala; species Uropetala carovei. Next base: position 9,560,681 of record JAXCHB010000015.1, read on the forward strand.
CCTGCCAAATTTTCGATCCTCTGTGTTCACCATTTAACGAATTTCTCTACAGCGTGACACACGGACCAAACATACAACCAGATAAAGGACAAACCAATTAATACCGCCTTTTATTATAATTAGAATCTTGCACATGGGCAGACGGACGAACAAGGTGAAAATAGAAGTTTAAAAAATAACACGAAATAAATCCAAAATCTAAGAAATCGGAATTACAAGGTGCCGACGCCCATGAGTATACATCTACAATAATACTGCATATTTCATTTTTCTCAATGAATGACTATAAGACTAGTTTATTCTTGGGCAACTTTAACAAAAATTGGATTTTCTAAAAACAGGCTCATACGATTTTCATTTTCTAAAGATAACTAAACGACGCATTAGTATATGAGAAAGTTTGTACCGATTTTTTGTAACAGTAACCAAGACTCCCATCAAACTGTTATGCCTTATCATCCTTGAAAATTTCTGGGGAAAATATACACAGCGGCAGAGAATTAATTTTATTTGATTTCCCCAGTCTTGATTTTAAAAAATTATGTTAAATTTGAATGAAAAAACGGACGGATAAAAACCAGGTGCTATAAAATAAGAACGCCGTCCTATAAATAATACGCCCTAAAAATAAGTATGAAGAAGAAACGAGGTAGGATACGGACACTACTTCCATGAAATGGAATTATTTAAGAATTTCATAACCTTATATTTTTAAAAACTCAAACAAATGGAGAACACAGAACGCACGCGGAAGTATGAATTTCCACATCGTCACAACATAAGAGGTCAAAATGTAACCTTTTGAAACTTTCGCCTTTCTACCTCTAATGTAAGACACCTTTCTTCGACTGCTGAAGAAATCTTCTTCGAAAAATGAATGCATCTCTATGTTAAGTGAGTGCGTTTTCTCTTAACTCAAAAAGGCTTTCAGTACTCTCTGCATCTTAATGGTGTACAGACGTAAAATTCCATGTTGGAGCGAGAAAGGTGTGGTTGGTTAGAAGGGTAATGGCAGGTGGCCAGTTAACTGTCTGGAAAACGATAAATCGCTTCTTCTCGATCGTTGATAACATTTGCTCCATAATCGAGTGGATTCAACTATTTTTTTACCAAAATAAAATCGAGTACATCTACATGCATTAGTCATTCCTATCAGTGCGAGCGAGCTCAGAATACAAAAAATAATCAGTATAGATGAAATAATACATAAATTATATACGACTTAGGATCTTGTGGGATAAAGTCCGGATTTTTAAAACATTAAACTAATCTCGTTTATAACTACAATTGTTGCATATTAGCAACGATAAATGGAGAGGATATCGGCGAACCTTCGGCTCGCTTTGTTTTTATTTTAGTTGTCGTCTCCGGGCGCTACCGCGCTTTACGCCTCGCTGGATCCAATTAATCGAATTAGCGTAAAAATGCGTTTAGAATCAGAAAAATACGTGATATTATCAGTTTTATGACAATATCAATTATAAGCCACCTTAACAAATCCCATGGTCGTCGAAGTTTTGAGTACAATGCATTCATATTTAACGTAATATTGTTTTTCAATTTCTGTGTGCGATTTTGCTTTGTTTACATGGCAACCAAACATTTATTGATTTTAGTTTAAATCGACTCATATAATAGCCAATTTCTGTTTGAGTGGTTGTACAGCTTTTGGAGCGTTTTCATCGGTTGAATGGCATTTGATGGCATTGAATGGCATACCAATCAGGGTTCGGGATATCATTATTGAGGAATATGTTTACCTTCGTTACGTAAATTGTTTAACATTTCAGGAAATTTTATTTGGGGCCAGTTCCGTATTGCCCCCCACTGCTATGGGGCCACTTCCTTTAAAGTTTTAATGTTAATGTTTCACTACTGTGATTTCACCGTAAAGGGAACTGACTGTAGATATTTTTGCTAATATAAAGGAAAAGAATAAAAGGCTACAGTTCCGTATTGCCCCCCACTCGGTTTCTATGGACTTATTGATATAAATAAATTAACAATTGAGGGAACTACGTTTTATTTGTAGATCGAGTTAATATCAGACCTGATTGACCGGTCTCGACATTTACCAACATTTACAAACCCAACCACCGGACAACGGGGAGGGATACTTTGGTTCCGGGCGAGGCGAAGGGCGCGGTAGCGCCCGGAGACGACTACCCATTAAAACAGAGCGAGCCGAAGGCTCGCCAATATATACTTTCAATGTTATATCCTCTTGACTAAAGTACTGAATAAAATAATGATTGTTTACATAAATTTTCTTAATCTTCATATTATTGTTTCAATATAGGGTAGGGGGCAATATGGAAGTGGCCCCATAGCAGTGGGGGGCAATACGGAACTGGCCCCCAATGTTTTTTGCAATCTGTTTTTAAAACTACGTAAGTAACTTAAATAATTAGACAGATTTTCCACAAATTGTGATCGGATAAATCGTTTCATTGTTTCCAAAGTATTGTTGATATAAACAATTTTCTCGTAATAGAACTTATTGATGAGAGAATCAGAGAGAATCGAGCTAATAGTCGGAGGATAAAAATCAATCTGTGATTCTTTTACGTTCTCTATTTACTTTGTCTTTCGTTAAATTAATTCATTTCGTTTGTTCCCTTGTTCATTTATTTTTTGTTGATTATTGTATTCTTGCTGGTTTTACTTACAGTTTTCGTTTTGAAGATATCGTCACGAAACTTCGCATAGGTATATAATTTAACCCTGCGGGTAACATAGGCTATATGTATGGCGATAAAAAATTTTGGGGGAGGGAGAACTTAATTCAATAATTATTCTACCGTAAGCTGACACGTAACTTTCAATTTTTCACAGCGCAAGATTCTCTTCATTCATCTAAATAGGTAAATGCGAAGCTTTTTCTCCATTTTTTCTTTATTCGACAGTTAAAACTGTGTACTATCTTATTCTTGCGATGTTTACATGTTAAACGGTAGAAGTTTTAGATTCAATAAATCTTTGAAATTCAACGGACACTGCTGCTAGTATGATCTTATAAATTCCTGGGTTGTCTGTGAATTTGTGAGAACGATATGATATTCGACTCTTGGGGTACTCTCTCCTTCATGTTACCGCAATTGTTATTGTTTACCATATAATATTTGGTACAAAACACAAAAATAATATCTGTAATAACTGCATCGAATAATTAGCATTTATATCCAATTATTATAGAGTAATATCTTTTTAGTAGCTAATCTCATTACTAAAAAAACGATTTAGGTAATTTTGACACTATTTTTAAGATTTTTTCCCTTTTGAAAAGTAGCATTATTATTCAAAGTATGATATCATTCTAAAATATAAAATATGTTTAAAAATTTTTTAACATCAATATTTACTTTTTACATTTCATGGAGTACTCCATACACCATGGTAACATTAACTATTTAAAACATTTTTTCCCTTTTGAAAAGTAGCATTATTATTCAAAGTATGATATCATTCTAAAATATAAATAAAATATTTAAAAAGTATTTTTACCATCAAAATTTACTTTTTAAATTTCATGGAGTACTCCGTACACCATGGTAACATTAACTATTTAAAACATTTTTTCCCTTTTGAAAAGTAGCATTGTTATTCAAAGTATGATATCATTCTAAAATATAAATAAAATATTTAAAAAGTATTTTTAACATCAAAATTTACTTTTTAAATTTCATGGAGTACTCCGTACACCATGGTAACATTAACGCTTTCAGAAACTCGTGTTACCAATCCCGGGTTAACGAACGTGTCGCAGGTTGGTATATCCTGCAAAACTGCAGCCAATGCGCTCGCCTCTCCGTCATCTCGTTAAAATCCACCCCGCGTCGACTCCACGACCCTTTCGAAAGCCAACACACCCCTCCCCTTAGGCCGACTTGGTAACATAGGTTCGTCCGTTCACCTGCACTCCCTCACCCTCCCCTCCTTCCTCCCACAACCCCACCGCCTTCCCCCTTTGGCCGACCCTTCCACATCCCTTCGGTGGCGTTTACCTCCACTTCCGACCACGTGACTCTTCGTAGGGGAGGAGGGGGGGGGGAGCGTGCATGACCTCCTGCACTCTCCTCTCCCCCTTCGCCCCCCATCATCCACTCCCTGCATGGCCTCTTGCCCGCTTCCCTTTTTTTCTCCCACGCACCTGCCTACATTCGACTGCGGTTCTAAGTATTGTCGTCCCAAATTCACTTCCCATTTTGGAAGCGAGAATGTTCTCGTTCTACCGGCAACATTCGTTTTTGCGAAGATTATTCTTTATTATCCGCGAAACATTGATTTCTCCCAGCGTGATTATCGCTTTGACTAAAATAATTTCACGCTCACTGTTCTCTGGCGTGTAAGAATTTTAAGGGCCATGGGCCAAATCCCACGATACAATTTTATGTTTTGATATCACAGTTAACGCCTCCTTAATACTCCCAGAGAACAGCGAAATGATTAATATGCTACAGCTATTCGCGTGTTAAACACGTGGAAAAAGTAAAGGATACTGTATTCGAGACCATGTTTTTATCAGTGACGGATAACGGGTTTCGTAGTCCAGTGTTTTTCAAACTTTTTCTATCGCGACAGTCGAAGGGAAGGCAACAGGGAGAAAAATACGTTCTTAACTGAGTTTTCGTTAACTATCGATAAAAAGTAGCTCATACTAAAATATTGGTATTCATATAGTAAGATCATTTAGTACCTTGTCATTTATGACACATTTCAGCTATTCCTCATGAACCTCGCGACCCAGTAATGGGTCGCGACCCGTATTTTGAAAAACACTGTGGTAGGCCATAGGCACTATGGATATATTATTTTTATAGTTATATAGACAATACCGTCGTATCTACACGATTATAAAATTTACAGAAGATGGTAAGTAGGTTTTAATATATATAATTTAAGGAATTTATAAAAATAACCAAAATAATTGTTTTTCGTAGGCCCTAGACCAGTGATGGCGAACCTATAGCACGCGTTACATAAGTGGCACGCAAGACGATTTTGGTTGGCACGTCAACGAAAGGCGAAAACCAATCAAAGCATTTATCGTACTGATTTAGCGCCGCAAAAACATTTGCGTTATTTAGTTAAATATTGTAAACGTCAGTTTTACGGTTACAATCTTATGTCTTGATCGCGAATTTAATTTAGTTGGCACGCAAAAAAATAAAGGACTTTTTGTAGAACGCGAGGCGGAAAAGATTCGACAATTTTAGTAATATTGGCATACGGACAATAGAAGGTTCGCCACCACTGCCCTAGGCACAGTTCCTATTGTGCCGAGGCCATAATCCGGCCCTGGTTTTTATGATAAACCAGGGATTGGCAACCGCATGCGGCTCCCGAGAGCGCTTCATGCGGCTTGCGAAGCAATGATGAAAAAATGGTCTCATATTTTTTCAGCGAAATTACGCTCAAAATTTTTTTCTGATGAAGTTTTAACGCTAGTAAATAATTTATATTTGATTTTAACCAGTGCTTAATTTGTAGCCAAATAGGAAAGGGAACCTTACCTAACTCAACCACTCAGAACAAAACTGACTACATAATGAGATCTATGGTCTTTAATAAATAATATAAAGTAACTTGGAAAGAGCAAAATTAAAAAAAAAACAATCTTGCACAAATCAGATGTTGTCCCGCAAGAGTGAGGCTAAAATGTACAGACATTCATCAGCCTTTAAATTCTTGTAACAAACTTTTTTATTCATAACATTTTAGAAATTTCTTCCCAAAGACGTGAGGGAACGCCGTTCCCTTGCGTTCCCCCAGAAATTAAGCTCTGATTTTAACTACTATGGGACTAGATGAGCTTTAGTTAACTTCTCATGTAATCATACATCTGTCCCAGCAAAGCTCTCCCGATTCCCAATTCGGCCCTCCTAAACATTCAAGATTACGAATGTGGACCGTCATGCAGAAAAGGTTGTCGACCTTTGTGATAAAGAAATGAATCTGCAAGGGATAATCTAGCGAAAGATTTGTCCAAACCTAACTGACCGCTCCTTGGTTATATGCAGGGGTGTACTCGAGGGCAGGGGCGGATTGGGAGCAAAAATCGGCCAGGGCAAATACTCGGATATCGGTCCACCTAACAACTAACATAAAGTTGCGGCACCCCAGGAGGCCGCGGCCCATAGTTTGAGAAACACTAGAATATGGAAAGCAACAGCTCCTGGCCGAGGCAGCAACCACTCAGGCAGACCCGGCCCAGGAGCAGCATCGACCCACCGGGACTTTGCCCGGTGTCCCGGCGGCCCAATCCGCCCCTGCTCGAGGATATACATCTACGTAATACCCTGCAAGTCACCAGATTGGTGGGTGGCAGGGGGTGCAGCGCACCAAAGCCTACCTAATCACTTCTCTCGCGGGAATCACTCTCCTGTTATGATCCCGTATGGTCCCTGGGAAAAACGAACCCTGATATCCATATAGGCGAACTAGGCGGTCGCCTGGGGTGGTCGTATCTCGTAAAGTATTAGTCATATCAAAATAGTTTTCAAATAAAACTTGTAGAACTAGTGAAGTAGAGTATATCTTTTCCTATACATTTTTATAGTAGGAGTAGCCGTAATCAAGAAAATCAAACAAAAACATCTTAATTCGAGCTGAACTTCGAAAACTTCTTGCATGGTTACTTCTTCATTGTTGCTAACATAATCTCACAAAAACACGTTTAATTTCCTTACGTGTGCATGTAATATTTTTAAATAGGAAGAAAATGAATTATTTATGACGAAGAAAAGAACTTTAAAACGCTATTTCCCTTACGTACAGGTATATCATTTCTTTTAAATACTCCATTGCACGAAACGCGCCCGTTTGTGATACGCTGTACACTTTCCTAACCTGTTTTACTTTTACTCGTAAATTTCCTAATTGAGTAGGACGTTTTTTATTAAAGGTGGACCTTAACAGCGGGGGTCTAGCACGAAATGTTGTTACAAAGGTTTTCGGTTAATCTGGAGAGGACCTAGTGGCCCAAAGTTCGGGAAGAACTTTATGCCGTCTTTCAGAAGAAGTTATTATACGCAACGTTATCAGCATATACCCTATGTTTTGTGCTTGAGAACGTGACTGACCAGGTACATTAAGAAGCTGTTATATGCCGTATACCTTCGTATAAAGAGAACCCCGAAAATTATAGAACGATTTCCTTGAAGTCATTATCGTGTAAGATTCTAGAGCAGGGGTGGGCAAACCGTGGCCCGCGAAGCTTTGGTGAAAAATCAATCTGTAAAATTTAACATAATTTTATATTACTTTGGTAAAATGATGACAATAAAACCTTTAGTTTTGAAAATTTAGCCCTACAATCCTTGTCTGCGCTTGTTTTTCACTATGTATGATGCCTAAGAATCTAAGCAATTTCCGATTTAAACTCTAATATGGCCCGCCTAAGCATTGGCATCTTTCAATGTGGCCCGCTGAAGAATTCGCAAACACCGATGCGGCCCGCCATGCAGAAAAGTTTGCCCACCCCTGTTCTAGAGCATATAATCGTTAGCTCTGTTCTGCGCTATTTAGATGATAGTTCTTCGCTAAGCAAAAGCCAACATTGGTTTTGGAAAGGTAGGTCATGTGAAACGCAGCTCGCCCTGATCGTAAATGATTTGTTATAATGCGGAGAGAAAAACACTCAGGTTGATGCCGTTTTCATTGACTTTAAAAAGGCGTTCGATAAAGTACCCCATAAGAAATTAATAGGAAAACTAGGAAAGTACGGCATAAACTCGAATATTGTGAGTTGGATAAAAGACTTCCCCTCCAATAGAGAACAGATAGTGGTCATTGATGGGAAATATTCCTACCCAGTTAAAGTCGCGTCAGGTGTTCCACAAGGAAGTGTCATAGGCCCACTAGTATTCCTAATACATATAAACGATATCTATCAGACTTTTCGCAGATGACACCGTCTTATATAAGAAGATAAAGAGCCATGATGACCAAAAATCGTTCCAGGAAGATTTAAACGCCCTTTCAGCATGGTGTCAAGATTGGCAAATCGAAATTAATCACGACAAACGTTCCCTTTTGAGTTTCTGGAAGGGCAAGAACAATGAATTAGAATCGGAGTACAGAACTGATAGATCGAATATCCAATCTGCGGAATACGTTAAATATTTATGAATTACAATTTGTCGTGATCTATCGTGGAATATGCATATTCGAAGGGTCGTAGGCGCAGACAGTAAGAAATTGGGCTTCGTAGGCAGAATAGTAAGAAGTAGCACAGAGCAGGTACGAGAAACGTGTTATTTATCATTGGTCAGATCTCAGGTCCAATACCCTTCCAGCATATGGGATCCGTATGAAAAGGGACAGATACTAAAGTTAGAAAGAATCCAATGCAGAGCAGCCATATTCGTAAAACATAAATATGAGCAAAAATTAATCGACACATCACTCTTGAAGGAGTTGAATTGGATATCGCCTGAGGACCGCAGACTTAGCGCTAGGTTAAGGCTTCTGGAGAAATTTAGTTCGGAAGTTCTTCTATAGGAGGTCTCAGGAATATTAGAGGCACCTACTTACATGGGTAGGCACGATCACGAGGATAAAATACGAGATATCGACTGTAGGACCGAGCGATATCAGCTGGGGCGGTCCTAGAATATCTGCCAGCAACTGGCGCCCTAGGGGAACCACGCAATCGCCCCTCCCCCCCCCTTCTAAACCCCAAGAGCAGATCAAGGCTGAGGTTTTTGGTAAACTGGAAAACATTTTGCCTCTTTTTACTTTCTCCATACGAAGTAATGGGAAAGTATTGTGATCACGAAAAAAATCGACTTCGAGATTTCAAAGGAAATACACGTTTTGAGGTCCCTAGATCACGTTTAGACTATTTTCGGAATGATGTCTGTGTGCGCGCGCGTGTGTATGTGATTGTGGGCGCTCTAACTCAAAAAGTACTTGCCATATCCTTACCAAACTTCAAATATAACACTTTAGCATGAGCACAAAGAACTGATTAGTTTTTGGACAATAACGGTTAACCGGAAGTCGAGTTTATTCGGAATCCGATCCGGTTTTTGCGATATTTCTCCGTTAAAACATCATTATTGTTTATACAATTCTATACTGTTATAGAGAATGTAATTTCCTACAACTTTCATTTGAAACAATTTTCAATAGCAGTTAGTGTTTAGGAATTATTTATAAGTAATGTTTTTCGGTTTCCGTAAAATGTCTCCTTAAAAACGTGAGGACCAAAGTTGTAGAGAATAATATTTCTTCCAGGTTTTGTTTGAAACAAATTTTCGTAGAACCATCGATTTCGGAGATATTGAACTTTTTTCGTAATATCCTGTTTACATGGCCAAAACCACGTAGCGGTGAATTCTGGAAACATAATTTACGGCAATAAGGACTGTATTCTTTTACGATACGAAATAATAATTTTGCCTCATTATGCTATTCATAATAATTTAAATATGTATACCTCAAATATGGAGAAAGACGTGTTGGCCACATCAGATTTTTTTCCTTTTTATTTTTAAAGCGTTCTCTTGCGATTCTGGCCAAGAACACCTACAGCAGTGATGGCGAACCTATGGCACGCGTGCCATAAGTGGCACGCAAGACGATTTTGGTTGGCAAGCCAACGAAAGGCGAAAACCATACATTTATCGTACTGATTTAACGCCGCAAAAACAATGCTTTTATTTAGTTAACTATTATCTTATTTATTGATCTCGAACTTAAGTTGGCACCCAAAAAATAATCAAGGGCTTTTTTTGGCATCCGAGGCTGGAAAGATTCCATAATTTCCGTAATGTTGGCATGCGGGCTATAGAAGGTTCACCATCACTGACCGACGGTAACTATTTACTCGAATACCAATATGGCTACTGTTGGCCGGTTAGATCGACTGCTAACAAGACTTGTAAGACTTTAGATAGTGAACAGACTATAGTACATGTCAAATACGAATATAAATATTTATTTTACAATCATATGTGTACCTGGTAATCATACTAGCTGTTGATTATTACCTATGGTTTATAATTGTAATTTTATTTATATATGTATTTAACATTTTGTAAAAGGGCTTACCCGTAAATAAAGCTATCTATCTATCTATTAATTGTTGCCATTATTTTGAGGTTATCCGAATAAATCGACAATCCCAATCATCTCTGTCCCCAATTAGTTCGAACCGTTCGAATATTAGACGTTCTACTGTATATGTGTTGATATTACATTTTGTCTAGGTCATAGGTAATCATTATAGCTATAATAATTCAACAAAAAGTAGTGCGTAGTTGTAATTCATACACTTTTGAACTATGAATTACCTGTTACGGGTACTTATGAGATGAAAAGAGCAACAGAAATCACCGATGTCATTAATTTGATGCAAGTCATAAACTAAGCTCCTTCATTAACCTTGAAATTGTCAAGGTTATATTTTAATAATTAGTCATTAGCGTAAATTTTGGTTCACAATGAATATTACATGAAATTAAAAAGCTAATTTCACCGTTTAAATTTCTTTCTATTTGGAAACTTTAAAACACATGGCAAAAAAGAACTTAATTACATTACCTGTTCCATAAATCTTCAGTCCTAATAGGAGATATGAGCCGACAGGTTAGAAGACATACGATGTTTATTCCTAAAGACCAAATATATAGGTTTTAGCACTACTCTGTTTTCACTAGAGCTTCTGTAGTACTGTGACGGCATATTTGCACACATTAAGCCAAATTTGAGAAATTTTAACTAATAAATACTTGCGATCAACTAAATAAACCGCTTTTTCCCTTTGGTTTCGCAGCCCGCGCTGTCAAATGTTTTTATAAGAACCGATTATCGTTTGAAGGATAGGTACATATAAATGGAGAAATATATTAAAGAAAGGAAAAGAATTGCTTTTAAGACAAGAGAATGGGGAAAGCCGAATTAAACTGTTTAGGCATCCTAATACAAAGAACCGTCAACTAATTGATACGTTGTCATTGCAACGTAATCAAGCGGGAATACTCAGTGATACTCCGGCTGTTGAGTACTCACCTTATTCTATCGGGCGAAAATATTTTTTTCATGTTAAAATTGTTTTCGTTTTAGTCTCTTTGTTGCCCTTACATAGACACATGGAAATTTAATGCACCGACGTAATTTCAACTTTTTGGTTATCTTTTGACAACACATGATTCAAACATTAAGTGATTTTACTCTCCTACTTTATGCTTGCTCCTATATCATTAACATCTCCATATGAACATTTTTTCCCATTTCTTGAAACGCACATAGTTTGGTTTTTCCAATACATTTTTTCAAGCTGACTTTTTTCGACTGCATGAAATAAAGCACAATGGTTTTGTTTATCTTTTATCGTTACTTTTCATTATGTATAAAGGAACACGGTGCTTACTGTATACATTAAAAGTGCACATGCATATTTAAATTCTAGATGTTATTAATGAATATTGTCGACACCTCCCAATTTTCATATTCCACTTTCCCTCAATCTGTTAGATATTAAGGATAATTCTTGGCACCTACCTTTGCCTTTCATTTCACAAGAAATAGCTTTTTCATCAAGCAGTGAAGAATGCATAACCAACAATAAAATTAAGGACAAGTTTAAATTTTTAGTATAAATCCGTGTTTTTCTGAATAATCGATAATGTTATAATAGTTATAGATTTAATTGCGGATATTTTAATTGATCTGCAAGACTTAATATCTTGATTATTATGTTCAAATTATGAAAATGAAGAATATCAATAAAAGTGCTTAACAACAGTCAAGAAAAATATAATCTTGCTTTTTGGTCCAGTGATAAACATTTTTTCATTGGTTGATGTTGTCATAAAACATTTAGTAAATCATATATAAATTTCAATTAAAGTAAACTGTCCTTGGTGATAATTCACCAATCGTTAATTCCCATTCATCAAATCATGGGTAAAGGGAAGGCTCCTACAATGCTGGTACATTTGCCATAATTGACAGTGGAAGCCATATATTTTTGGAAGAGGCTCTTGTATTTTGACTATGCCAATGTATCTGATAATTTCCATAATTCATTTTTATACACAACTTTTGTTTATCGCCCAATCATCAGGGCTGGGCAGCTGCCTGGTGCGCCAAAGTGTTTACCAGATCATATCCATACATTATTTGCAAGTGAATAAATGTTGGACACCAATTTCTATAGTGGAATAAGTGGAAAACTAGCTGCAATTCTTTATACTTTTTATTATAAATGAACTAGATCTTTAGAAAATATCTTAACAATTATTTTCAGAAAGTGGCGCTGGAGAGGTTTCTCACTCAGGGCACCTAAATAACTCAGGCCACCCTTGCCTATCATAATCCAATTCCAAACTCACGTCACATGATGGTCCTGTTCCTTTGTTTTCCACTGCCTTACAAGACAAATAACTCAAAAAACACTAGTACTCAAATCCAAGACAATATAAACCTTTCAATTAACCACCAATTGCAGTATACTATATAGTAAAAGTATTGATGCAATTACATGCTGATGTTTTTTGAATAATGCTTTTGTCTTAATTGTCTTTTGTCTTACATGACACTTAAACTATTGTGAACAAATTCCAATTCTGAACCCGTATGTATTACCTTTGCCATACTATCTCCTTTAGGCAATAAAATCAATTCCGCCATACTCCCATACCAACCTGTCCAAATACATGGTGTTGTTCACGCTAACGATATATTCACTATTGGCATGGTTCTGCATATTACAGCTTGGTGCAGCACCACTCATATTTCATGGTTCAGCGCAGTCTAGCTCAGCTTTATTCTGGCCAATTCCATGTATGTCCATCCACTTGCCCTTCTTTGTCTGCCTCAGCCCAGCCTAATTTGACTAAAAGATAGTTTGCATAAATGTAAGCCATTTCAGTAAAGAAATAATATAAAAAATTAATAAAAATAACTATTGATAAAGATATCCACAGACACAAGTGATAATTAAACATTATTTAGATGACTTTATTAAATATTAACATAAAAAGTGGTTTATTTGTATAGCATCATGCACAAATGACAGCTTCTCTCAAAAAGTTTTAAATTATTGTTATTTACTGGTATGACTGTGTGGCACTCATGTTGCATGGTAATGATTTAATGATGTGGGGCATATGAAAAATTTTTTTATTTATAAATTCTAAATTTGGATTCAACACAGACCCAGTCATTATTCATGTTCCCTGCATACCTCCTGTAGACTATCATGGTCCACCAGTTGCACAGAGGAAGTTAACTAGCTTTAATTCCTGTAATTCAGTCAAGAGTGGAAACAAGTGTGCTTGATCTTTCAGATTTTGCTATGAATGCAATGTATTTGCTATGCACAGTAATATTAGTAAATACCAATGCAACAAAAAACTTTTTCAGTGTTGTTTTCATTTACGAACAAAGCCATTCAAATTAAAGGTGTCATTAAAGTACTTGAATCAACCAAGGAAGCAAAAATGTGGAATTAAAGTTTTAAAAGAAAATGTTTAGCACAAAATAAACAATACCCAACTTTACATAGGCTGATGACGATTACTCTATGAATTGAATCAGTTTTTTAGGTGGTGAAATATGTATGAAGATATACTACATTTATTTAGACCATTTGTCTATTTAAAGTTATCTACATAATTTTGAATAATCCTGTACATATATAAATTATCAACTGTAGCAGATAGACTCACTTGGCAAAGGCTATTATAATGTGAGTTAAAATAGTTAGGTAAATATTTATGTGAGGGCAGACGACAGCAATGAATATAAAAATTAATACTTGATATGAAGTTACATAGCCTAACAATGATTTCAAAATGAAGCATGAAATAGAGTAAGTTCAAGGTATTTACAACCATTCTCAAAGAAGGAATAGCAAGAGAAACACCAACTTCCAAATTTAGGGATAGCCAGAATGAATCTACAATTTAAAAATTCATCCAGCATCTAGTAAAAAGTAGCATTAGTGAACTTCAACGTAATCTGTTATTTACAAATAGGCTAGTCAGACTTAAATTTACTAGTTCCAAATATACTACAAGTTAAAGAGCAGCGCTACAGAATCTTCAATGCACACAAATTACCTTTCTGATCTTATATAATACAGATTTAGTTTGCATATTGATCTTTTGAGTTTTTCTACCTCTACACCATGATGCAGGTGCTGGAAAATTACTATTCGATAACCCTTAGAAGTAAAATATGGGAAATGAAAACCACATGTTAATATGAACTGCTCTGTAAAAAATTGAAATCATTGATTTTTATTTTAGTACCTATATCTTCCAAGTAATTCTATAAATGTCTTTCACCATAATGCTATTTTCAACATTTGACACATAGTTCAATTTAGCTGTAATTTTTATAAAAGAATAGCATTAAACATTTGATGCATTCATAGAAATGGAACATTCATATTTCACATGTGGAAAATGAGTCCAAAGTTCTGTCTTCTTTACTTGGCATTCACGGTTTCGAGTTTTGCATTGATTTCAACACCATATCTCAGTGAAAATTGAGGATTTATCATCCTTTTTAAATGTTTTTATTAAATATCACAATGAAAAACAAAAGTAATGTAAATATTATCACCTTCTGCAATTATCAGTTACATAAACAATTTTATAAAAGCTCCCATGTAACAGTTATTTCCCAGATTTTCACAAGTAAAATGGCAAAGCTGTCTTATCACCATGTATAATGCTCGACTTTATCTTGCATTAGGAGTTATTGTAATCATTTAATATTTCCTTTGCAAGAATGTTTTCCTCAAAATCATCTTCATTACAAGAATTAGGATAATTCCAGTACACACTAAGTGCTTATAAGAACAATGAATTTTTAAGTAAATGTTCGGCTAACCCAATGCACAATCCCCATCCTAAAGGATCAATGCAAACACATTCACAATGTTCTCATATCGATAACAGTGTCACACACTTAGGCTGATAAAAGCCCAGATGGGTCTACATAAGTTGTATTGGATTTGAATGATAACACTCATGCCAGCTAGTCTGTAGTCAATGGAATAGTAATAGCTTACTAGACAGACCATGCATGCGACATTTATTCCAATAGAAAAGGACCAATTTCT
Organism: Uropetala carovei; assembly: GCA_036926305.1. Classification (NCBI taxonomy): domain Eukaryota; kingdom Metazoa; phylum Arthropoda; class Insecta; order Odonata; family Petaluridae; genus Uropetala; species Uropetala carovei. The sequence continues at coordinate 9,575,763 of JAXCHB010000015.1, forward strand.
TAAAACACATAATTTTTCATTGTCAGATAAAGAAATCAAAAAGAATATTACACTGCAGAATTTTACAAAGTTTTAAGAGAAAGCTTATCGGCATTAAATTTTTTTGGATGCCTCCAATTTTCTTTCAAGCATGTACTAATTTAATTTGATAGCTTAGTATATACTAATTCATAAGTGATAGAAATAATATGCTAACTAGCAAGTTGAAATGTAGCAAAAATGCATGAGACAGTCAGTCATTACTTCTTTTTATTAAATATTACGGAACTTATGTATTATCCCCATGCCATACTTATGTACAATATTAGCAGAAACTGATTGGCCTGTCTCGACATTTACAAACCCAATCACAGGACAACGGGGAGGGATACTTTGGTTCCGGGCAAGGCGAAGGGCCCATTAAAACCAAGCGAGCCAAAGGCTCGCCAATATCCTCCCCATTTGTGGCACAACAGTCAAACGAGATTAAAATGAACGAAATGAAGTGTATTACTCAATACGTTGTTATTCTGTTAATATTTTTATGGCATGGGGATAATACGTAAGTACCAATATTACTTAGTACTTGTTGATTTTTATGCATTCAAAAATACTTGAAAAGTGATTATTAATTTTATGTAGCTGCATGATCTTCACACTCGTTATGAAAATGATACATAAAATAGTTAAAAATGAGTCAAACAATTTTTAAGGAGACTTTAAATGGAAGGCATGTATGTGACTTTTTTAATAAAAAGTTTGGTTAACCAATCTCAATAATGTACACAAAAGAAGCTGAGATTATTTGACAATATTACGATGGTTAAAACATATACATAAATGTTTCCAAAAATGACGTTAGATGAGATGAAAATTAAGTATTCACAAAGAATAGATATATTGGGATTAAACAATGCACTCATAGCTCCAAATTATTTAATATAAATAAGGGTTTTGTAGTTGCAACACAAAATACAACTATGTCAATGCAGCTGCCGAATATAAGTTTCGTACACGAAGACCAGATATCAGGAAAATTGCAAAATCCAAAATATCCCTAAATCTGGCAAGTCTCCAGTCCCAAGCTTGCCAGATCAAAGTTCTGCTACTGTATAACCATAAGTACAAGCATCTCACTCATAAAAAGGTGGAAATTATCACCTGAGCAATCAAAACTATGTTTGGGTGCTACTGCTAGAACCATGCTTTGGTGAAGTCAGATAACTGAAAGTTGGATATGAGGACTTTTACTGTATTAGATTTAAGGGGTGCTACAAAATAATAACATATATTTGATTGCTTTATTCATCACAGGAAACATGACACACTTTGGTACAAAGAAGAGGAAAGACACAATGTTCACGAAGCAACAGAACAGATTTAGAAAAATGGTTACAATCTTTGTGCATAAAATGGAATGTACATAATTTTAGCACCAACTGTTTAACAATGACCATACTATAAAACTGTTCACGCCAAAAACATATAGTAACATATATCAAAATATAATATGATATTTGATAAAACTGTGAACATCAATTATATCCCTGTGAATAAAAATCTGTATTTTCAAGGAGGAGGTAATAAGAAAGGCAAGTTGACAACAATAAAAAACACAAAAATATTCTCATGTATTTTATACAAATCTGACATTTTAAAAGTGTGAATTTTGATGGGATGATGATGACAAAATGAAAAAATATTCACCAGAACATAAATTTGTTTTACAATTCATTATTCAGAATAAAAGCAGAAATACTCTGGCAAGTTTCATAGTCTTTTTTGCTGGACTTTTTCCGTACATCAGGGATGGCAAATACGGAGCATGCGTGCCAGAACTGGCATGCAGGCGATTTTACTTGGCATGCGTAAGCTTGTATTTTCTGTATAAAACATGAATTTTCTTAGAGAAGGAGTAAACTAGTGGCACGCGAACAAAATTCTGATGATTCACAGTACTTTCTTGGCACACGACTCAAAAATCATTTGCCATCCCTGTTATACATCAAGTAAACCAGAAGATAAATTGACTTCTGATTATAAACTTAAGACAGTAAATTTGACACATTTCTATCAATGACATACTAACATACTTGTCTTAACTTATGTGACAATTTTGAAAAACACATTTATCTTTTTCTCTTATGACACTTCTGACAGCATGCTGCAGGACACAAGTATGTCACAACATACACTTTAGAGGCCATTTAACTTGTATTTGCAATTTAAGAGAGCTCATCACAAACTTTGGAGAAATACAAATTTGCTAAATCATACCATAAAATCTTTGGTAAATAACATGATGGCTTGGTAAATTGATATATTTTAAATATATACATGTTAAACAATGTAATAATTAAAAATATATTACCAAGAGAAATTGCAAGGTATTATTTGTTGGCTGGATTCAATAAAATCCATCCAAGACCATGATAAAATTTATGGAACTCATAAAGAAATAATGAAAAACCAACCATGTCCCACTATTTATTCATCCATGCCTTTAAGGGCAAATACAACAATTATCTAAATGTTTGTTCACAAATATCAGGCAGGAATAATGATTTGCTTTCAAATTTTCTATGAAAAAATATGCTTCTATTAACAATTTAACAAAAGAAAGAAGAATAACTATAGTGGATTCATAAAAAAACAATTTAAAAATGTAAGCATACTTTAAAAATCTCCCAAATTTTTGGTGGGTAACTTATCAAAGAGCTACTGGTTCCAGCTTCTCTCTCACCCAATTTGAATAAAGAATTTTAATGCTTATTGAATTATTAGGCCGTTGACATTTTAAACAACATAACCAGAAAAACTTCCAAGATCTCATCAGCATAAGCCTCGAGAGTTTTTTGAAAACTACCAACATTAAAGATTTTATTCATAATCCCTGTCCTTACATCGAGGTAAATATTACATGTACATACTACAATTAAAATGTCAATAGCTATGAAAAATCACAACAATCAAAGCTTTAGGGTATTTGAAAAATACTTCATATAAAAGAAGTTGGTATATTTTAGAAAAATGAGCTTGTTGTAACATGTACTTGTAACCTCATTAATAATCTAACAAAATACTAAGCTAATAAGGAAATCAAAAAGCAAAATAATATTAAAGAATAAAATGAAGATATTGCTAATATGTTTCAGTATGTGGTAGCAAGATTGCTGAGTTTTTTTTTCGAAAATAGTCTTTTATGAATGCATCTCATCAAAATTGTATTAAGATATATGAGCATGGTACAACACTGTTGATAAAATATACGACCATATATTTTTATGACACTGATTATATATAAAAAATAAGCAAGAATACTCATTTGAATTGAATGCATAAATCCTCTTTTTCATTGGGGCAAATTTTTAACTCAATGATTTGAAAATAGTAATGCTTTAACTTAAAACCTTGAATAATATCAGAATAAAGTCTACTGCAAAAGGAAATTAATTAAGGAAAAGTCAATTCAGCCAGAGAGCTTCTTGTATAACATACTGTGATACGTGAAACTATTTTGTTTTTTAAAGAGAACAAATATATGGTTTATCGGTGCCAATCTAAGTCCATGAGAATGTACATTATGGAAAACTTACAAAGGCATCATTTCCTAAAGAGTAAAGTCTATGGCTCACAAATAAAGAAAAGTTTAACAGGAAAATTTGATTTATTATGCTTCAAATAAAGACAATCATCAGCTGACAGAAATGTTTGACAAAATGATAAAGCTAAATATAAATGATTATCTTTCAATTTGTGACTTCAACTACCTATATAGGATTCATATAGTTTGCAGTAGACACTTTTGATATGTTCAGAAACCAAACTTGAAGATTGTAATATAAGATTACAATTGCAAAACACTTCTTCAAGTGTGCTGACTAGAAGGAACTTTTAACAGGAAAGAAATGAGATGGATGAATATGTATGGATAGAATGATTCTTGTTTGTATGTACCTCCAAGAGGTAAATGATAATATTAAATGTCCTGATAATTAAAACCACACAATTGAAACAAAGAGATGGTTTCTTTTCAAAACATCATTAAAAAGAATTTTTTTGAGATTTTATAAGTTTTGTGTAGAATCAGACAATGAGAAGTGCCTCATCATTAAAGCAATAACTAATTGTTTTTGTGTATACTCATTAGCTGGGTAAATAAAATTAAATCTTGTTTCCTGCATTACAGATATTTTTTTAGAATCAAGACAATAGAAAACATAAAAATGTCTAATATTATGTGAGCTTGCTAATAACAAAGCTATCTAATCTAGCATAAAATTAAAAATTATGCATCATATCAAGAGAAATGACTTTGCGAGGCATGAACATGAGCGAATAATACCAGCATAAACGAATATTTTCCAAGTACATGTAATTTTATTAAAAAATAGTAGGAAAAATGCCACATGCTTTTTTAAACCAAAGCAAGAACCAGTACACAAGAATTTAACAAAACATTAGGATGGTCACAAAAACAAATTGATGTTTTTAAATTAACCAAACGATGAATTAAATAGTTCTAAGTTAGAACTTCTAACATTAACGAACTTTTCGGATGTTGATCAATATGGCAATGAAAATATACATCTCCTTGTAAAATCTGATCTTGTTCCATGATAACAGAATACTATAGTGCATAAATTTTCCATAATAAAACCCACTTTTTTACATGATTGTTTTCTCATTTACCAATGCCTTAGCTATAACGTTAACCATTTGCAATTCAGACATTTTTATTGATAGCTATTACTTTATTAGTCTAAAAAAACGCTGTATGGCACACAGAAAATATTGCATCCGAAGGTTATTCTTTCATTTCAAAAAGGCAAACTCTCTTTAGACTAGATAATTCAATAAAGTTGGCTTACACATATAATGCTAAAATTTTCCAAATTTCACTCAGTTGTAACAACACTTGTCAAAGGTTTGTATGGAACAGCTGGAGCTTCTCTACGTCGAAATGTAACCCATGTATAAATCAAACTGCCAACAACACTAAGGTTGATTCCAACGAAATTTACAAATGAGAAAACATAATCTCCTCCAATAACCATTCCTAAGTACGTCACACATATATTTTTTAAGCATCCTATGATTGTGGTTGTCAGCGCAGAATTGTAAAAGGTGCAAACTATTACACTATATGATAAAATAAATCCCATAACACACGACAACAAGAACTGAGTTAAAAACAAGACATCCTTCCAATTTGTATACTCTGCAGCCTCTGCCAGTTCACCAGTCTGCCAAGCAAACAACAGAGTTGGAGGCATCATGAATAAAGAGTTGTAAAACATTAATCCGTATTTACCAAGTTCTTTAGATTCAAGTTTCTTTTTCATATAAACTCCGTTTGCTGCAGTAAAAAAATCATTGAGCAAAACAAATACATACCCCTGAAGATTGAATGCAAGATCATTGGTAGCAGCTACAATGGCACCTATTATCATTATATACACAGACAATTGAACTAGCATGCTTGGTCGAAGGCCAAGAATGTACAATTCTGCAATCATGGTCATTAAAATGGAAAATCTTCTTAGAGCAGTGAACATGGGCAGACTTAGTTGTTTCGTTCCACCAAGACCAAAAACCATGTTTCCAATGAAAATAAGAGGCAGAGGCCATATTTTTCCGAACGTATCTGTACCAATATCAGGAAATCCAAGAATCTTCAACTTCTTTGCACCATAAAGGACAATTATTGTTGCTATCATTTGACCTAAACCAAGCACTTGAAAAGATGGAAATCCATAGGTTGTTAACACAGTTTTATTAATCACTGTAATCATAAAGGAGGAGATGCCATAAAATAACGCTGACACAACCCTCAGGAAAAAAGTCGACGGTTGATTTGAATCAACCACAGAGTTTCCAGCCTCCATCATGACGATCAGAAGAAAATATCAGCCATCCACATCACCTAGGGCACAGCATGTCACTTGCTGAATGGACTTCGGTAATACTTTTCATTATAGATCTACCTAATTTAAATTTAAATGCACTGTCCAGAACAAATTAACGCAGCAATATTTTCGTTTCACTCTCAAAGAGGGCAGTCTACAAGATATTGCTACACTTTTTTGAGAGAAAAGCATGCCTTAAATCACAGGCGTCAGCGTTTAAAAAATTCTCCTTTGCAAAATACCACAGACATACTCGATAAAGAAGATAGGCATTCAGAAAGCACAAAAACGTGGCGTTAGCGAATTGTTTATGGCACTTCTTAAGTAAGTTTTACTGCTTGTATGCCGGGTGCACTGTCGAGGGTTCTTTAAACAAATGAATGATGAAATGCCTTACATGGCGGTGACTTTTGAAGAACTACCCAAAAAGATAAATTACTATCGTTTACTTCTAACGCTCTTACGATTGATAATCTCGTAATCACTAAGAGCGTAGATTTTTGATGAAACATACCTACAATGATAGTGCTCATTTGAAGCGTGTCATCAGAGGACTACGTATCAGCATTTCAACGTGTGAGGACGTGCCTTGTTTACGCGCCCAAGTAAAAGTGAAAGCGAGATATCTGGTGAGGAAAACCGGAATAGCAAAGTGGATGCCAAATATAAGGTCTGTAGGTATACAATCGGATTGCGTCGTCCCAAAAACTTCTTTGTGCAAACTCGGCACTGAAATACGGCAATACAGAAGACTATATAGAGGAAAGTTAGCGAAATGGAGAGACAAGAAGAGATCGTCAAAAAATTTTAGTAAATTAGCTTAGTGCCCGTTGAATTTCAAAGGATTTAGTAAATCTACTACAGCATAACATAAAAAACTTGTTAATTTTATTTCGTACCATGTCACTCATGTAAAATCAAGTTTTTCCCAACAATGCGCAGACCTAAAAGAAGGGGAGCCATTAAATAAAAGGTATTGTTGAAAATATGAACGCCATATTGTCAACATTTAATAAGTCTTTCAAAAAATGCGATTTATATTTGTATCATAGTGAAAGTTTGGCTGAGAGTAAGTAGGCTGTTGCAATCGCGCTATATACGGTTTTACAACAATAGGACTTCGAGCACGACAATGCCTGTCATCAAAGAATTTAGCGATAAAATGGCAAATTTAGTGCAAATTATGTGCATTAAACAAACAAATAATCAGAATGCTTAAATTATGGATAGAAAATTTAAACGTCTATTAAAATCGGCGATAAATACGCAGAGCATGAATTAAAAATCGGTACAACATACATTGTACAAACTTTCTCATATACCAATGCGTCGTTTAGTTATCTTTAGAAAATAAAAATCGTATGAGCCGGTTTTTAGAAAATACAATTTTTGTTCATAAATAATTTAAAATGAAATATTATTGCAGACGTATACTCAAGTAACTGTACGAAATTTGATCGAAATCGTTTGAGCCGTTTTTGAGAAAATCAAATCGTTGTTCAAAATGCGTAGAATAAACTTCCCTTAATTATTGAGCAATGTTAACCCTTTCTTCATTGCCTCTGCTCAGTATGATAAAATGCCTAAGTACGAGATTTCATTCATTTTCGCTCTACCGTTTAGACTCTAGAGCCAGTAACAAACAGACAGACAGCATTGCGAAAACTACTTTTTCCAACTCGGCGACACCTAAAACGTATATTTCCGTCAAAATATCGAGGTCGAATTTTTTCGCGATTACAATACTTTCTCAATATACTTCGTATATGAGAAAGTAAAAAGAAGGATGCACTTAATGGATGTTAAAGTGGAGATGGCGTAACTGAAATGCTGACAAAGTTAATTCGGAACTGTTTAGATAATCAAAGAATTGATGTAGTGTCGCAAATCATTTATGACTAGGGTTGCCAGGTGTTCGGTTTTGAAACCTCGTGTTCGGTTCGGGTTGACCAGATGTTCGGTTCAATTAATTTTTAAGCGTTTTTTTTTTTTACAAAAAATTCAATCTGGCAAATTAAGAGTGATATTTTTTATATTTCTGTACGTACTGTAATATCAAATTTTTAAAAATTTATTAGAGTACAAAACTGCTGAGGTTTTTCTTCTTCGAGTTTGCTGAAATAGAGTACGTTAACATTTTAAGACACGTCCCAACCCGTTGGTTTTCACTTTTTTCCAGTATATTATTCGTGGATGGCCCGCTGTGAAATTATATTTTCAAGAAATTGGAAAAGACAACACGCACAAAGTAATATGGGATTTTATTAAAAATCAAGAAGACGCTATAAATAATGACAATTTCGGATATCACCGAGCAAGAGTGTTATCTTTATTTCATGCATCATTTTATGAATATTTTCCAGAAACAGGTCCTAAAATTAGAAAAAAAGGTTTCTTGTACAGAGATTGATACGATAATGAATGACTTAAAAGAAGATTTAATTCCAAACAAGCTCTTGACCCTCCCTCCAACCTAGGACAATAGGTTACTATGTATGCTTAGTAAAAAGTGGTGACGGGGTACATACATATCAGGATACCAGTTCATGGCTTTGGCAATATGTTTGGGTGAAGTCACTTGAGGACCTGGCACTCCTATTTATGACTCACCGGAAGATTTTTCATAGAATGATTAATGAACTTAATCGTAATTGTAAACATGAGTTAAAGGCACAATTTTTATATAACTATTTATTTACCAATAAAGACACAAGCAAACCGAATATGTTAACTGAATAATTCTTTAAACCCTTTCCTATATTTAAATTAATCTGCATGCCATTTACCAAGCTCGTCTTTCCAGTTTTGGAAGCATCGGATTACGGCCCGGTATCTGAGGAAGTTTCTCAATATCTTCTTACCTGGCAGGTGAGCAAACGTGATGCAATCAAGAAATGTCCTTCATTCTCAGCAGTGAAAATTTGTTTTTCAGTTGTCGTTAATCTTGCGGTGGTAGTGGAATTCTATTCATTTTTAACAAAAACAATTACAAAAAACTCTGTTGAATTTCCAAGAGAAGGTAACTTTCGGCTTTCAAAATCCATTTCTTTAGCTTTCCCTGAGAAATAAGATAATTCTTGCAAAAAATGTATTTACGCATGATGACGATCGATAAACAGCTATTAGTAATACCTCGTACATTTATCGGATTTCATTAAAATTAATAAAAACCCTAAGAAATAATAATATTTAGTTATTTGGCGACTTATCAGTATGCAGAAATTAAGATTAATTTCGCTCTACACAAACACAATGAAGATGGAAGGCAAAAACAATTTGAGTGGAATGGTTTGAAATAGATTCAGTTGGCACTTACTCTCAAACAGGAGTTCCAATTGCGATAGGCCATAGAGGCGTAGGGGGACCTTATATACGTTAGAATACGAACAAAGCAATACAAAGAAGTTCATGAAATTATAAAAACAACAACAGTACCAAGAGAAGCCACAAATAATATAAATTCTGTCTGCACAGTGTTAAATTTTGTACACTATCTTCAACAATCTAACGGAGGAATATATGGTGACGTTTTTGGGTAAGTGTTATATTTGGCATTTCAATTACCCATACGTATGTAAATCGTCAGGTGCATAGTCATTATATCATGCATACTTGTTAACGACACTTTTCATTAACGAGTGTAGAACCTCACGAAAAGGACCTGAAACATCCATACTCATTAGTAGATTTGCCCTAACGTACCTCATTGAAATTTCAGTAAAACAACCTCTCAATATTTCATGCATCAAGAACTTCATACATTTTAATCTTGGAGTATTTATTATCCCTGTATTGTTCAAATTTCGGCTTAATATCAACCCATTATATATCATTCTATCCTGTCCTTCAAACACCTAATTTTATTCACCTTCCCTCTTAATTCACTGTTGAAAACTAAATTAATTAGATTCCCTTTAACGGTATATAAACTTATTAGAACTCTAATTTTGTCGGAACAGGTTTTAATTGTATTCACACTATCACGATATTGTTGACTTGTTTCATATCCACCGCTTTTAGAAAACAGTTACAACCAGATATAACCGGATTGGTAGAATTAGTTTTCATTAGCTTCAATCGCTCCAATCATTGAAGACCATCATATGGTTAAGCTACTTGCGCAGATGAGACCCACAATCTGATTTTATTAAGCGTTTATTTTATCTTTTCTCTGATTGCCAGGACGTTACCTTTTATCATAAGGGAACCTCTATGTGTGCATAGGGTATTTTGTGAATTTGAGTTTTACTGGCATTCAGTTTACCGTCTTTCAAATGAAATAACTGTTTTCATGTGAAATGTCACAAACTTTGTGAAGACAGAAAAAGAGCTGAAATTATCTCATTTTCACATTAACAAAGGAGAATTTTATAACGAAAAATGGGTGCGTAGTTTGTGAGCTTCAAGTTCGGTAGTTGGTTGATTACTTGTGTCATTGTTGCACTACTTCGGTGTGTAACGTGTTATTTTTACGTATTTTTTGTAGATAAGTATCATTTCGATAATTATGTTAATAATTGATTTCAAATAACAAAATAAGTGAAGATTTTTTACTTCTAGAATAAAATAAAGCTAAGGAATTTTATTAATGTGTACATCAATTGCTTTGTTTACATGTGTTCTTTGGTACCTTTAAGAAAATATTCCTTAAATTTTACCTTGCATTGTCATTAGAGGTTCATCATCGCGTGCATTTTGATTCTGAGGACCCAGAAGGAGCAGATCACTTTGGAAAAGACAACACAATAGTTGTACAACCTGGCCCCAAAAAAGAAGTAAGCATTATTTCATTTATTTTTGTAATAATACGTTTTGTTATTCATATGTATTAAAAATTAGTAGTTTTGATCCTATTGATATTTATGTACTAAATACATCTATTTAGTAAAGATATAACAATAATACTTGTGCACCTTGTTTTTACGTATCAATATTACTTATAAACTAGTATTTTGAAAGTCGTATGTTTTAGCTTATAATTTTATAAGAACTGTGGTAGCATATTTAAAACATGATGTTGGCAAAATATTTCTAACATAAAGATATATATTGTGGTACTGTTGAAACGTAATTAGCTTTACATTATTTAGTCGTTTGTGTGATACCGATTTATCGAATTCTTTAGATGTAATCATGATGTTTTTAATAACTTTAATATTAACTTCGTTCTGATTTTTATTGAATAGTTTTTAATTTAAATAAATTTTTAAATTTATTTCAAAGACAGTTAAATACAGTATTTGCATATCTTTGTAATATCATCGCCTTCTAATCATCAGTCATTTATAAAATTAAAAAAACTATTTAAAAATATTCAATCGTAATTAAATTAAAATTTACACAGTAAACAGATTTTATGCTAATTCCTAAATTATACATTTCTTTGCAAGATTATTTTCAATTTTATGAATAACTTTATAACATTAGAACGGTGTTAATACACAAAGCACACCTTATAGACATGTATTTCTGAATAGGTAACTTTGTTATAGTCTTAAACCTTTTTAATTTTTTCCAGGAAATAATTGCTCATCTAGGTTTTTTGCAAATTAACCACCATTATGAAGTCGCTTTTGAAATACCAGGGAGACTCATTGAACGATCACTCATTTCAACAGATGATGGAGATGACTCCATTACCCAAGATTTTATAAATACTGAGGTATGAAATATATCATCAACTTACAAGTCAATTTCTATATAACTAGTATTATATGGGTGAGGAGAATATTTTCTAAGAGAGATAGTTAAATCATGGTAGTTTACTGATAAACTTTGGTTGCGGTAATGTGGAACTGATGGTTACTTCAAATATGAAGAAAGTAGTAAATTTAATCAGTAAATATTTATGATTGATATTCCTGCCTAGTCTTTGCATAGTTTCTTATAATTTCTTTTTCGTCTTAAGGTTGCTGGGATCACTCAAGATGTGCCAAATGTCCATTGCTACCTTCTTGATGCTTCTTCAGTTTCTGGTGCAAATGGAGAATATAACACCCCAGATGTCAACATAAAAGTTCAACTTATTGCTCATAAGGTTAAACTCTTGAGAGAGAAGATACAGCTCAAGTACCCATGTGGACTCCATCTTGTCATGCATCTAGATGCCAGAGTTCTAGGTATGTAATTTAAGCATTTGTGTATTAACATCAGTATATGATTTTGATTGATTAATCAGTTATGCAGTTAGGAAATGTTGCTGTCGCTTGTTAGTCAAATCATTTGTTAATCATTGCTTTATAACAATATTATCATATGAAGGCATTTTAGAAGTCCTGACATGCTCTTTGAGTAGTTGTTGCAAATATTTCATAATTCATATTCAGCATAGACTATAAACTTAGCTATACATAAAGAATTTTTAGAGAACAGCATAATGAAATATTAATTATTATAGAAGGAAATGTTGAAAAATATAGGAGCAGAACCCACATTCTGGTTTGTTGGAAAATCTTTACCTTAGGCCTGGTATCTTGTACCAAGAATTCTTAGTGCACTCAACATAAAAATACATAATAATGCATACATACTCTCACACATGGCCTCTACAGTTTACACTCAATTCACATTCAACAGCTGAATTATCATTAACAGGAGGCTGGGTAATGTGTGAAATTAGGGAAAAGATTGTAAAGAAGGAATGGAGATTTGGTCCTGCATCATTGTTCTTTACTGCGATCCCCTTTGTAAGAACTTTTCCCTAATTTCACCTGCTACCCAGCCTTTTATCAATGGCAGTATAGATGTTGAAATGTGCATTGATGGTAAAAATAAAATTGTATAGATTGAATTTTTGTGTATACTGCTCCCCTGTTATAACTCCATCTGTTATAGCGCAGGCCCTCCTTCCTTCCTAGTTTTTGGAAAGAAAGTCCTATTGTATTTTATTAAGTACTAAAGTAAACACAACAAAAAATTGCTGACTTTTAAAGGAATTGATTAAATAAATTTCTTCTGCTTTATATATCTCTCTATATTATAAAATAAAATCATGATGATGTGTAATGCTCTAATTTTATGAATAACTTGATTAGAAATAAACTTAGGAGCCTGAAATTTCTCAGGATTTCAGTGTTGATGAATCTCTACGTTATGACTAAAAAAATTTTGAAAAAGGTCACAGGTTCGACTCCAGAGGATGAATGTTGTTTCGCATAAGATAACACATAAAAATCACCTTTTTGGTTTAAAGGCTTTCATATCTTAAAATTAAGTTATCGACACGAAATGTGCGCTAAAACACGCCAAAATGAATGAGGATTCTTATTCTTACCATCGAATACTCAATCTCATTTGAATTCACTCATAATTTCTGTGCAGATGCACTTAAATAAAGATATGAATTTAATGCAAATAAATCAAATGCAGTATTCATGTTATTTATATAAAACATGCCAAAATGAATGAGGATTCATATTCTTACCATCGAATACTCAATCTCATTAGAATTCACTCATATTTTGAATTTATACTTGAGTTTTGGTCAATTTTGTAACATTTCAATAATAAGATTCCATGGTTATCGGTATTGTTGTCCGCGGTAATTCCATGCAGATGCACTTAAATAAAGGCTTAAAGATCGAAAATAAGATTAAAACTTGCTCGAAATGACCAAAGATATGAATTTAATGCAAATAAATCGTATGCAGTATTCATGTTATTTATATTTTTTTATCTATATTATTAAAATCCTATTTCAGGTTGTCTCTCTCTCTTTAATGCTCTATATCTCATCCATTTTTAATCTCCGGGAATTTCAGCCTTATGGTAGAAACGAAGAAACAGCGAGCAAAGGGGAGGGAGGAGGGGGGGGATTGGCGAGCGTCAGTTTTTTAAAAAATTTGCTTGTAGCAATTAAAGAAATCTAAAAAAATAAAACGTCATGTCCTCGGTTATACCATGGTTTTCTTATAATCTGGTTCTCAACTCCTCTCGTGAAACCGACGAGAGTGTATTTCTTTCTGTACTGAGTGCATGTTTCTGCATACCTATTGAGTCCATGTAGCCATCATAGACATGAAAACCTCTAGGCACGCTGTGTACAAGACATAATGCCATGATGTGATAGAGGTCTGCACAGGCCGAAATCTTCGGCCCAAGCCCGGCCCAGCCCATTCATAATTGGGTCCAGGCCTGGCCTGGCCTGAAACTTCATCCCATTTTTGCACCCAGACCCGGCCCAAGGCCCGAAGTATTTTAAACTGGCCCAAATTCGGCCCGACCATGGACATTTTGTACATTCTTCAGTAAACATATACCCTTTATAAAGTATCTGTTTATGTTTAAAAATTTTCAAAGCATTTCAAATGTAAACGCACCTTTTAAAAAAAATTTCCTTGATTAAATTCATTCTGGTATTATAGGGATTTATAAAAAGTTTTAATAATACAAAATATATTTCAAACCACACAAATGCACGAAGAATACAAATTATGTCAATTTCTATAAGTATGGAAGACCAATATCATCTGCTACCCAGAGCGAACTGATGACCAGTGGTGGATACAAAAGGGAGGGTAATGGCATAAGGTGTAGGGTTAGGGAATGAAGCTTTGGATGTAAGACTTCCAAAGATCCCGCTATCTCCTTAGGCAAACAGAACCCTCTTGATGGTGATATAAGTAGTTATTTAAGAGATGGTGGGTTGGTAGGAATTCGTGGGTGTTCTAGTTGCGGCCTGGGAGGTGTGTCACTTGTAAAGAAGAGAATGGAGTATTCTCCCTAAAAGAAATAGTGAAGTGGAAACACTCTCTTTGCACAGTGGCATAAACATGAGGGGGGTCCAAAGCTGCCCGAATGGGAAAGGCATCAGATAAATTGTCTAGGCCCAAGCCCATTACTTTTCAGTCTTACCGGCCCATGCAGACCTCTATCATGTGGTACCTGTTTCTGTCATTTTTCCATAGTACCTTTGATAATTATTATTTTTCCAGCATCTCTAAAAATTCTCGATTGACAGCAGCTGTACTTTCTATGCTAAAACCTCACCATAATAGCTCCTCTCTACCTTTATAACCTTCTATTGAATAAAAATCACTTTACAATGAAAAAAATATATTACAAGACAGATACTTCATGTATGTAACATAAAACCGAACCACTACATTACAGTTAATGGCATATTGTAAGTGCTGAACTTTCAAAAGCTTTACTTATAGCCAAAATAGATTGCATATCATATTTTGTTTTAAAACCTTGAATAACCAATATCTTTTGTTGAAAATTGTTTCACCAGTTTCTTCAGAAAATTCATTAGAAGAAAATTGATCCCTGATAAGTAATTTATTAGATTGTATGTTCAGATTAAAAGAAACTAGTTTTTACTAATCAATAAATACATTTTTTACAATGAGCTATTTTATAGCTTGAAATAAATTGTGGAAATTTTGCTTTTGCTGTGTGATAAATAAATAATATACTTTTTCTTTAGCTTGGTGTCAAAGGTCTTGTAAAAATCATTTACATAACACTACTGTCCACTCTAGATCCGAAAGCAGAATGTTGAGTTTGGCATTTATTTTTGTAATCGTTGTTTAGAACAGAAATACTGCATTATTTTACTTTTGTTGATGCTTTGCCATCAGCTAATATGTGTAACCAGTATAAGTGCCCATCAAAAATGACAGGAATGATTATTTTGAAATAAAATTGAGGCAGTCCTCTTTGATCTCCTGCTGAGAGGGTTGCCTTCGTTCTGAGCAAAGGTTTGAAACCCTCACCGCGAGTATTTATTGTGCTTCAAAAGCTGACCCTTAGTCCCCTCTTACCAAGTATATATATTTCTGTTTTTCAGAGCGTGACAGAGGGAGTGACAAAAGGACAGAATGAGGCTTTTATATAGTACTGATACGTTAAAACGTTTTTTATTATATCATAATGCTATCCTGAAACTTTATCAAATTCGGTTCAGTCGTTTGTAGGGATTGCAATCCCGGAGGAATTTCACAGTCCCGGGATTTCGGGATTCTAAATTTCCAATCCCGGGATCCCGATCCCGTTTTATTAAACTTTGTAAAAATATTAAAACCATGATCTTAGCTGCAGAAACTAATGTTTTATTTATCCCATTTCCATAACACATATAAACTGCTTCACTGTAATAAGTGAAGGTAGAAGACAGCAACACAGGTGAAACAATAATAATAAAACACACTGTTATCTTATAAAACGCCAGTGGTTTTACTGTATGCTACTATACGAAAACTAATTCAATTTACACTTTCACTGTGTAATCAGGTGCACTTATATTATAAAGCACAAGGGACGAACAGTGACGAAGATGTTGGACCGAGCAACACCAAAGAAGCAAGCGTTCTATCTTAAATGTGAGCAAAGCGTTTGAGAGTAGTTCCTTTTGTTTATACCGACGTGCCCAGCCAACCTTTCTCCAACCTACAAAAGAGCGAAAATATTTTCAACTCACTAGAGCTGGAGCAGATTTTCGACTATGAAGTGCGATGCTATGGGAACCCAGTGAGAGAGAAAAATGAAAAAATACTTCATTATATTCACAGATATCTCGGAGCCACATAACCAATAAAGAAAATACGAATTCGTTAAGAGTATATGGGAGATACAGCACTTGAGCTCAAGAGCTGAAAGAAATATTAAACTGCACCAAAGCGGTACTATGAGAACTCAAGGGTAAAATTAGAATATGCCTTAACGTAAACAAAAACATCTTAAATGTAGTCGGACTAAACTGAAATGAAGATTCGTTGAGGATACTTGAGTATGAATGTGATTAATGCCTAAAGATAAGCAAGGAAGCTTAAGATGGAATTTGAGAGCAGTGCAACATAGGTCTCACGACTAGGACAGAAGTGATATTGTATCAGCCAAATCTTTCACGCCCCAGTTTGGAAACCACAGACCTAAAAAACGATGATTGAAGGAAGTCATTGGACCAACTAATTTGGTTTATAGAAGCAGAGAAAGATCTGAATGACAAAGCAAAGGATTGTGAATGCTCATTCGTTAACAAAAATTTTTTGGTTCATTTATACATAAGCTTGAAGCCGAACAATGCCAGATAATTCTTTATTAACAATTAATATAAATACTATAATAATATTTTCAGATTAGTCTCGCCATTGATATGTTAAAATAGCGAATCTCAGCACAGAAATGACTAATATTAAATATTTGTAAATCCCAAAATTCCGGGATTTTCTTGATAAAAATCCCGGTATTTTGGGACTCGCATATTTAGTGGGATCCCGGGATTCAGGATTGCAATCCCTAGTCGTTTGCGTGATATTAAGCTTCTAAAAGCATTACACACATTTGCTAAGGCTTTTATTTATATGATGTTTTGATGAGATGTCAGTGTTCATGTTCTAGACCAGAAGTTCCCAACCTTTTCACAATATGTTAAGCACCAAGTTATTTTTTTGGAATATCAAGCAAGTTACACTGTACATTTGCTAAAATAGGAATAATGATAAATCAAGCCAACTTCAAAATTAATTAATAATATTCATTATTATGTTTAGGAAAAAAAGCAAACAAATTAAATTACTTGTGCTAGTAAAGGTGATTTTAAGCATCACAGAAGATTGTCAAAAAGCATGGTGGTGATTGCAAGCAACAGGTTGGGAACCCCTGCACTAAACATTACAAACTGTTTTCCATGTTACTTAGTTTCCTTATCAAGTCCACTGTAACAGGTCTTTATTTCTGCAATGATTGAAATGAGTATTTTGCTTATTATACTTATCAGTTTTTATTCACTGGTTTTTCAGGCAAAGGCATGGGAACACCAATGTTGAAAAATGGAATTAAATGTGTCGGCATGGACCAAGATGAGTCAGATACCTCTGACTGGCCAGGATTTCATTGAAGACTGTGTGTTTTATGCATTTCTTAATTAATACCGTTAATATTCATAATCAAAGAAGCTCTAACAATGAATTTTGAAGTTAATGTATACTTTTAACATCATGTTAGAATGAAATTATCAAGCAAGTGCATTCCCGCAACGTATAAGACTGATTAAAATGCATGTTAAAGGTGTATTTTTATACCAAATAAGGAGGCAATTGTTTTTGTCAGGATATCATTGCAGAGGATTTTTCTCTACAAAACTTGATATTTATATATATATGACAGTTGCAAACATAGTCCTTATGCTATGTGTTAGTCATTTTATTCTTATATCCTCCTAATGTAAAAAATCCTATGTACAGCAATTCTACACCGATGCAGAATCGACTTCACCATCAACTTGTTTGAATTTTTCTGATTACTTGTCAAATAGCAAGTTAGGATAATTAACTTTTCCATATATGTATAATGCAGGAAATATTTCAGCTGTTGTTTTGCATGCTTGTTAATATACTGCATTTTTTTATAATATAAGATGAAGGTTCTAAATTTAGGAAAAGAATTTCTAAATAACTAATGGTTGCCAGTCAGTTGACAACATTTCCAATTTCTTGAGATTTATAGTGTGGACATATTATTTCCATGTCAAAGTGATTTTTTTAACAGAAAAAATGTCATCATGGCTTAATGAACCTTGTTTGTATTGTTTGAAATATAATGGTGATAGTTTGCTACATACCAAGATGGGGTAAACCTCATATATTACAAAATCTGTAGAAGGAGCCTTCACTTAAGCTGGTACTGTAACTTCCTGCATTTTTCTTCCTGGAGAGTACCATTATCACAGGATGAGGACAAGCAAGATAACAAGTTTAACTTTCAGCAATTCCTTTTATTTACTCATTTAAGATATTGTGTTTTTAAATATGTACCTGCCTTTCGCTTGGAAATAAGCTTTTAATCATTGCTCCGATCATGGTTACCCACCTCAATGTATAAATGTTTTATGGAAATCCAACTTTGAAGAGAAAATAAACTGACCCTAGAAATCAGCACAAAAATATCTCTGTATTTATTTAAGCTCAAATAATCACTTCATAAAAATGTTAGCAGCATAAAAATATGTTTACCTATTCCAAACAAAATCAGATCAAATCTCAGATGGTTTTTACAAAAATAAATACTGATCTTGATAGAACATGTACTATTAGAGATCTAGAATACATTCAGAATTATATACATTTATTGCACATTTCAAAAAGAAATAAACTATATTTTGTGCTTAAAAGTAAATTTTTTAAAAATTTATGACGTTACATCAAGGATGTAAATGAAAAAAATATAACATTCCTATCTACATTTGTAAAACAAAAATTAAAAAATCCTCTGCCATTAAAACAACTCGAATAGTGAGCTTACAGGAGTCAATACAAATGATTATATCTACAAATACGTTTGTTTCCAAACATCAATGGTGATGTACAATGAAATCTGCAAATGGTATGAATTCCGAAAATGAATTATCAATCTCAATCTGGAATCCAATAGATTATCAATTGATAATACAGGTAAGACAGTTTGGGAAATCAGATGCAGATTGGCTAAAAGGAAGCAATCCTCAGCGGCAAATCACTGATCTATCTTTTTAATAATATAAACAGGTGAACCTATAGACTGCAGCTTTAATACTGACAGGTGCATCTGGTTTCTCAAACCTTTTTATTGCAACTTAATTTATCTTAATTATCAAAAGGTATGAATGATTGCATATGTATATGAAATTAATTGAATGGGAAGAATTTCAGCATCACAGAGAACGGCTCTGTCTATAAACTAAACAAAAGTGTTGGCCATAATACTTTCCTCATTTCTTGCTCTTCTATTCCCTTTTAAACATTAAATGATAAATGAATCAATGATTGACAGCAAATTATCACTGCCATTTGATGAAATCTTACCACCACAACAAAAAAATCACTTTACTTAAATTAACAACTTTTAAAGAGTATTTCTTTTTTATGGCATTTATATTAAATTCTCAAAAAAGTTTATATCCCTTCCTGCACTTCTTATGAAAGCGTTCCAAAGAGTAACAGTTTTAATCCACCGAGCAACAGGACCACCACATATGTGAACCATTTTAAAAATGCCACAACTTAAACGACTGTCTGCTTTACACAAAACTTTCGATAAAATTACCTGTCAACCTCAAAGAGTGCCCTCCGGACTGGACTCAGTTTCTTGAGGCACTAAGGGAGAATTTGAGTCCAATGAAACATCCATCAAAAGCCTTTCCTCGCCTGTACCATCTTTCGGCGAAGGCTTTATTCCAATACTGTGAGCGAACTTTTGTTTAAGTCTCTGCCTTTTCTCAGATGATGCACCGTCCTTTAGAGTCCCTATGTCATCGTCAGAGTTTTCATCATCATCATCATCGTCGTCAACGTTACCACTTCGATCTTTCAGTTTCGTCCTTCTTTTGCTGCCTGTGGCTAGGCCTTCTTCAGGGCTCGTTAAGATGAGTGTTGGTGTTACCGGTTGTGAGGATAAAAGCTCTATATCTGTTGTTGCCGTACTGCTATGAGCTGATAATGGTGCTAGTGGACTCTCTGGTGTTGTGGGGGATTCTGGCATTGATATCACAGTGGCAGTGGTTTCTGAGCTAGAACTGGTAACAGGTGGGAGTTGAAATATGGCCATCACAGGTCTACGAGATTCCTCCGGTCTAACGGATATAACAGTTGCCTGCTCATCACCCTCTGGGATGACCTGGTCCAAAATTCCCGGAGTCGTCCCCATATATTTAGAAATGCTAGTGCTGCTCGTACTTCCTGTCATGCCATGCCTTTGCCCTGAAAAGAAAAGCATCAAATTTAAATGAAAGGCATAGAAAATTGATTATTTTAAATATAAATTATTATCTAAATTGAATAAAATATGCTCACTAGGTAATTTTTATACAACTACAAAACAATCGTCTTGATGGTAAAAACAAAGTAGAAATGTTCACCGATAGAATAGGATCTTTGATAATGGAAGTTGATAACTACCCCTACACGATAATTTGGTTATGTGCAATTTAAAACTACATGAGTATATTTTTTCTTACTATTTGAACAACTGAAATATAGGAAATAAAATAGAAAAATCTTCAGTTATAAGAACAACAGGAGAAGAAGAGTACATGAATAAAAGGAGTGGGAGAAATCCACAAGATCAGGTTGAGCAGTATAAATAACTTAGAAGTATTATAACAGGAGATGCAAAATGAAAACAAGAAATAAGGATTAGAATTGCAAAAGTGAAATTCATTTTCAGATGAAGAAAGAACCTCCTGTTAACTATTTAAATATGCGAAGAAGTAAGAAGCTAGTGAAATACTGCGTGAAGTATAGCCTTTTGTACAGATAGGAGTAAATTATGAAGTAGTATTAAGAAGAAAAAGAGATAAGAAGCTGTTGAGTTATAGAAAAAGAAAAAAATTTCTAAAAAACTAATTAGTCATTGAGATTTAGAAAAATATGAAGTGGTATAATAAACTAATATTTCTATTTATAAGGAGCACTTTAGTCGTGACTCTTGATGGTGCTGCCACGCTTGTCTAAGAATGTTAACTACTTGAATGTCATTTTTTGAATTTCGACAAACCAAAAAATAAGAAGCCATTGAGTTATAGAAAACAAATTGTAATAAGATAGTAATAATACAAATAATTAGAAAGTGAAATGGGATTGGTATTACCTGAGAGGCTTCATGACTAAATATATAATTGAAGGACAACTTCAGGGCAAAAAAGAAAGAGGAAGGAAAAGGTTTCAACTGATTGACGACTTGAAGAAGGAAAGTAATTACGGTAGACTCCCGATTATCCGGGATGGTAGGGAATAAAAAAATCCCGGTTAATCTAACATCCATTTGATATACAGTAAGTCCACGACCAACAAGGTTAATTCGTTCACAAAATTCCCATGCAAGTCGAAAATCATGTAAATCGAACAATAATTAAACCAATACCATTTTGAAAGCAATGCAGTCAGCTGTGCGGTACTTGCGGAAATGTAAAGAGAGCTTTAGCGGAAACATACGGCAAACGCGATCTTTTCAGCGTCAGTTCATATAACCTGATTCATGTGGCAATTCAACAAATTTGTTTGAATACAGTTATGAGATAAACTTCACGCACGTGATTAAAAAAAACGAAGTTAACAATATCACTTGTCTGCTGCTTTTCCTGCGCATAGCGCTATGTATTGAGCGACTGTCTAACGTGCGGCAGTTAACCTACTGCGATTAAATGTGCTTATGAGTTATGCCGTGTTTCCGTGTGTCTAGTTTTACTGTATTAAAACAATAAGATTATAGAAAAAAATTTAAATGAAAAATATGTACTTACTTATTCCTATTTTATTTAAAATACGATAGCAAAGAAGTTTGCTTTTTCAATTCGTTAACCTTTTGGCAAATGGTGCTGCGCAGATTTCTCAGCCAGAGTGCTGTCTTGCTGTCCCTCCAAATAATCCAGCAGAGCTTCGGTGTGAGTTAAAGCAGTGCTGTGACTGATACTTTGCTCTGGTATTAGGTTGTCCTCTTCCTGGTCCAAATTATCGACCGCCATTACATCGTCGACATCGACGGTATTGATACGTTCCACAATTTCTTCGTCACTCAAAACTTCATGGCCGACCAAATTTTGGTCTGCATTTAACCACTCGCGCACTGTTTCCTCATCAACATTCGCAAATCCACTAATGCTGTGTAAATTATGCATTAGTTCAGGCACTGTTTCATTGAAACTGTCCTCAAAACCAAGAAATTCCTCGTCGTTTCTCAGTAAAATTTTTCGCCATGATTTTTTTAATGTCGAACTTTTCACTGTTTTCTAAGCAGCAGAAATTTCATAAATAGCATCCAATACAGTTAGCTTTTTCCAAAACAACAGCAAATCATCACCGTCTTCCTTTACAAACTTCAACAGCAAGTTTCTTCGATAAATTGTTTTCATGTTTTGTATCACTCCTTGATCCATAGGCTGAATCAAAGCTGTCACATTCGGAGATAAGTACTTCACAAATATATTTCCATCTTCGGACTTTAAAGTGTCTTCATTTGGATGACTGGGGGCATTGTCTAACATTAAAATCGCCTTTTGTGGCAGATCTAAAGATTCTAAGTGTTGATGCACTGCTGGAATGAATTTTGTTTTAAACCAGTCCGTAAAAATTTCTCTGTCCATCCATGCTGACTTATTACTGTAGTAATCAACAGGTAAATTCGATAAAACTTTAACTTTTGAAAAAGCTCGAGGTTTCTTTGCATTCCCAATAACACACGGTTTCAAAAAATGAGACCCGGCGGCATTACCACAGCACAAAACTGTTAGGCGTTGTTTCTGAAGTTTATGCCCTGCAGCACTTTTTTCATTTTCATGAGCTAGTTTTTTGTGGTAGACACTTCCAGTATAAACCAGTTTCATCAGTGTTATAAATTTGTTCTGACGTGAATCCTTCATTATCAATGAAATGTTGAAACTGAGACTTAAATTCCTCAGCTGCCGGCTCGTCACAGCTAAGTTTTTCTCCTTCGATAGCAATCTGACGAATCCCGTGCCTTTGCTTAAATCTTGTCAACCACCCACATGATGCGTTAAAGTTCTCTTTCAATTTCAATTCATCGAAAAAATACTTTGCTTTCACTGCACAAACAGCTCCTGAAACTGGGATTCCCTCAGCTCTCTGTTGGTTAAACCACAAAACCATTGCTTTGTCCAAATCATCATAGGTTGACGTCTTCATGGTTTTCCGCCTAGCCATGCCACTTGCACTATCAGAAATTCCAGCAAACTCAATCAGCTATTGTTTGTTTTTCACAATATCACACACTGTTTGGTCACCCACACTGTACTCGTGAAGGCCTTTTTCAGATTTTTTAATTATGTCAAGTTTTTGTTCTATAGTAAGAAAAACTCTTTTATGTTTTGACATGATCACGTAAGGGCTATTCGAATTTCAAATTAATAAGAACAAAATGACATGCACCCGTTATGACACACGAAAATAAAGTGAACACTCGAAATATTCTGATCCAATTCCTCGTGAGCAATCAGGATCTACTTCACGGCGATCATGTGACGTCTACGTGATGTTTTTATACGTGAAATGCATACAATGTGATAATATGTACATATCTCTAGCTCACAAGGAGTAGCGGGAACTATGTAGGTATCTCGTTACTTGCCTTTCCCCCTCCTCCCCTCTTCATTCCTTCACTCTGCACGTCGCCCGTGGTTTCAGTTACACTGTCGCATCATTTTTCAATGGCCGATTTCTCGTACTATGTATTCTAAATTATTTTCATATTACGTTTTTTTTACATCCCGGTTAATCCGCATCCCGGTTAAGCCGATCCCGGATAATCGAGTGTCTACTGTACCATGAATTGAAGAATGTTGAAGAGAACTTGGAGAATGTAGTTTAACACAATCATGGACCATGTCCTTATACAGAATGCTTACGATGATGATAATATATCTATAACTAACACTATTAAACTACAGAGAATTTCAATAGGTGGTTCAAGGTTACTGACTAGGCTCTCACCCCTCTCACTCCCACTACCTCTAGCTTTCACTGCCCCTCCTCTGCTATTCCCACCATCTCCTCACCCCGTATGTGAGACAAAGCAATCGAGTGAATTATTGTCAATTTAAAGAATAGTTCTGATAGTTGCAGTGATTTTTCTTCATGTGATGATGAAGTATAATTTTGAATTTTTCTGTAAATATAAATATAGTACGTGATGGCGATATTAAACTTTAATTTAAAAACTTTGATCTTGAATTCAAATTTTATATCTACAACTAGTTGTAACAAACTGTTGGTGTAAGAACAGCAATGCTCAACTTCAACAGCCTGTGTGAGAGGGGAAGCCAAAGTGAGGAGAGAGGAGAAGTTGACTGAGCCAGGATAGGGGAGTCAAGCGAGTGACCTTGAGTCGCCTATTAAAATTCTCCCTAGTTTAGTTTCAAATTCAAACATCTTACCCCCTTCAGCACCAGGTATTGGAATGGCACTGCTAGTTGCATGGCTATGACCTGGTTCACGAGAGAACATCCTTTTCAGAACTGAAGTAACTGAGGCAACCCTGTGGAAGGAGCCAGCAATACTGTCCGGTGCTGTGCTTAGGCTCGAATTGGAGCGAGCGCTCAACTGGTGCTCTCTTGTGCTGACTCTGCTGACACTTCGTTTTGTGGTTGGGCGTGAAACATGCATTATGCTTCCAGTTCTCCTGGGTCCCCTTTCTTCATCACCTCTCCCTCCCATCTATAGTAACAAATACGAAATAGAGCGAGCGGTAAATAGATATTCAGATGTTTCCTCAGTAGTTTAATAGTTAAAATAAATATTTCAAGAAAAAATCTTTTAAATAACATGATGCACCCTTTTATTTTAAACACTAACGCTATAAAGACAATAAATATACATCTCATTAAATAAACAAGCTGCTTTTAGAAAAGAAATATTGTAAAGTAAGATACTATTTCAATTCATAAATTATCTGACTTCTATAATAACTGATCTCTGCCAGGTATTAATTTATTATTAGGAATGCAGCAAAATCGTTGCAAAATATAATCAATTACCTTTTCATCAAGACCATCTTCATGAGGTTTGTAGGATGAACTAATAATGATATCTGCATCATCATTACGAATTTCAACATTAGCTGTTGATGGTTCAGGATAATCTTCCCTATACTTCTCAGAAGCAACAGTGTGAGGCAGCTCAACAGGGAATACTTCATCCCAATACTGATCCTTGAGTAGCTCAGGATGTTCATGATGCATTTCATCCACTATCAAATATGACACCTGAGAATTTTGGATATATAAATACAACTGATGAAAGAAGCTCAGACACAGATGATATTTGTACAGGAAATATTTTAAACAAGACTACATGAATCATCTGTATATTTCTCATGACTTTTGTATGTATATATTGTGATGTGTAAGTTAATTTAGAATATAAGTAAATTCAGCCTATAAGTCACCTTCGACTTTTGGTCATGATATTTCATGTTTAAGCATATACTCATTGTAATTGTCATCCCATATCTTTTACTTCACAAATATTTATCATGTAATCTTTCTCCAGATAAAATCAAGGTGCCTTATGACTCAAGTTTTTGGATAAAACATGGAAAAAACATCTCAATAATGAATACCTGATTTGATCAGGAAACTTTTCTATAAATTCTGCTACAATGACCTGACATATTTGAAATCACATAGTATCATTCTTTGATTTATATTGTGATTTGCAATAACATTTATTCAAACTGATAACTAACAAAGCCCAGACATCCAAAAAAAAATGAAATATGAAAGTAATTTCTAGTTAAAAGTTGTAAAATAGCTAAATCATCAAACAACTGTGATGCAATGCAGAAAAAAGATAGATTGAAACTGTAGAAATAACCACGATGAACATGCCTAAGATCAAATGTGTTATTGGCCTGAAATTCTGATTTTTATACTTGGCTCATAAACTGACTCTAAATTTCTGAAAGATTTCTTTAAAGCATTAAAGGTAGACTTATACATCATGTTATATGATATCTCATTTACTTTGAAATTAATTGTGACTGAGTGATTATAAAACCTACCTTTACTGTCAGATAATTTCACACAATGTATTTACTTACCTATTATGTTTATTCATAGAAATTGTAAAAGCCCTTCCATGAAAAGATCTCAAAATTAACACATTAATTGCTGATTAACGTAAGGATTAATAATTATTCAATAACATAATCATTTATCTCTGCTTCCTACCACTATTTTGTAGGGAAACTTAGAGCATGTTTCAAGTAAACAGAGTGTAATGAGATTGAGGAAAATGATTTTCTGTCACCTAATTATACTCACTTGAATATTTCTATCTACCATCCAATTCACTTCAAAGTCGTCATCATCTTCTCCAAATGGGTTTATCAAACTTTCGGCCACTTTCAGCCAACCCATGTAGAAGAAGAACTGAAATGGTAAGACAGTAAAACTTGTTGTAATAAACTATACAGTAATAATGCTATTAAAAATAGTATTTAAAACTATGTTTTCCTTTTATTTCAAAACCAATGGTGCACATTTCTAACAATAAGTGATATTCATAAAATAATTAATGGTGCATTAAATAATAAAATTTTTAAAAATATGTACTATAGTCAATTCCACAAGGTGCAAAGAAATTAATGAGGACTAATGTATTAAGTGTTTCGCAGATCAAATACAAATAAAAAATTAGGTGTAACTGATGTTCAATGTTTTCTCAGTTAATCTTCTTTTAGCAGGAAGCCTGGATTTTCTCATTCTTACATTACAACCATTCAGTGGTTCTGTGTTCAAATATGGTGGAGGTCCGATTTTTCAACTTGGGATTGTCCTGTCCTCTACTTGTATATTTTTAGAAGATCACTGTCTTTTGGAGGTGATGTTAAGCAGTTGACCCCTTTGATGCTCATTAAAGTGTACGCTAATATCAGCACTGGGTTTCTCTCCTCCTGTGTGTGTGTGTGTATAAAATGTACTTCCTGCTCAGGGCCAGCTAAAGGGCAGATGAGGCGGATGTGAAGCACCCGGGCCCCTGATTTATTGGGGCCCCAGAAGTTCTCAATTATTCAAGTATTAAGGGCAAATTTTGCAAAATATTTTACTAAAAACACTTGAAAACTGATTTCCAATAAAGAAACACGCCGTAAAAGTTATAATATTAAACTGGAGCTCCATAAATTGTTTGTTATTATTATAAATATCAATATCGTTGGGCCCCCATTGATATTTGCATCTGGGCCCCCTTCAGTGCTTGGCTGACTCTGTTTCCGCTGATGGCTGTATGATAGGCTAGCAATCTATCTGCATAAAACTGCAGATCTACAATGGAAACTTCTACAAAAAGAGTGTGGCCCTGGACCTAGATGGTCTGTAGTGTCAAAGTGGATGGATGGATGCAAGGTGGCCTTGAGATATTGATACTGTTGCATTCTGCATATTTTTTAATTTATGATTCAATTGAAAAGATAATTATTGAGCTTGACTTATGGATGGAATCCAATTTATAATTTAGGTAGACATAACAGCTCCTAAAATTGTCAATGGCTGACTTGTACCTGAAATATGCATTACGGATGTTCCAACATTTTTATGGCTATTGTAGCTATCTATCTTATCATTTATAATGTAGAAAGAAGTTGGGAGGTCATTAAGTTACAGCACTAAAATAACTGTTCTTCACCATTTAACAAATTTTGAGGCAATAATATCAAAGAAAAATTCTTCAATTATACCTTCCCTCTTTTACAAAGAGCAGACTCAATTGGAGTCCTAAGACTAAAAAAAGGCTTTGTTTGTTGCTCTTTATTTCAAAATATACTGAAGGGTTAGAAAGTAGAGAAATATGGATATAGTTTTTAATGTATGAAATATTTATATTGATTTAAAAAATCATTTTGTTTGATAATATATTGTAGGGATTTTCAGAGAGCAATCATGATTGAGCTAATAATGTGAAGGGTTTCTATTTGACATGACAAAAAGATCTGAGGCTGAATTAAATGTTAAAATTCCTTTCTGTTTTAAACCATTTTCTTTTAAATTACTTTTTTTGCCATGCAAAAGGCCAATGGAACAAAACAACCAATGAGCCAAGAGCTTAAAGAGCTGAAGCGTTAGGGATGTCATTGCAAGTACCTCTGTAAGTATTATGTTTATTGTCACTTTTATACAGTGTTTTAGGTGGGATGGTATAAGGCGGTAGGGCATACCAGTTCTTCTTAAGATGATCAGAAACCATCCCGCCACCTTTTAGTAGACATTAAACCATACTGGTAGTTTGTGATTTCATTAACACACTAGTGCCTTAGCACTGGAAACTTTCACGTTTGGTTTCCAGTCACAATAGGAAGACTTGCATACAGTTTGGTCTCCAATAATTTTTGAGGTATTGTAAAATTTCAAACTTGAAATATTTTTGCATTGTATAAATGGGGCTTTCCCATCAGTATATTAGTAAAGGGGTTAGCCATTAGCCTACCATGGCATATTTAACATAGAACATATTAACTTTGATAAGTAATAAAATATATAGTCCGTATTTTACCCTGATATATGTACATTAAATCAGTCTAAAGTTACGTATACAGTAATCCCGCGCCAGAGCCAGATTTAAGTTTTTGGTGCCCATTGGCACTCTTTTTTGATGTGCCTTTACTTATTACCTAAATTAAACTTTTTTACAAAGTTGCATACATTGCATAAGTTACAAAGATGGTACCACGCAACTCAAGGTCAACTCTGCACAAACATATAAAATATGGGTTGTTGCAACATTGTATAAAAAGGAATAAACGATATTGAAAACAATTATGACTATTTTTGGATAGATTTTCATTGTAGTCTAATTCTGGTGCCCCTTTTGAGAGGCGACTAAGGTGGTAGGCACAATCCTGCTTATTCCACACACAAAATTATGACTGATTGAACCACCATCGAATAAGAAAATTACTTATATGAAAGGCTTATTCTGGGTGTATTCATCAGATATCTGCCTTAGTACTACCTTTAATATAATGTAAAATTTGAAATTTGTGCATTTTTTCGAAGAATCCCATTATTGATGGACATTATGCTAGTGTATTCTTAAATGAGGCGATATAATTCAAAATTTGTTTACTATTTAAAGAAAACTCCGATATTCATATTTCATAATTTGGTACCATTCAGCATTTGGTGCCATGGGCAGTTGCCTATGTTGCCAGTGCATCAATACGGTACTGTCCCTCGCCATTCGCGAATTTGCCATTTGAAAAATTTGCATATCTGCGATTTTCATTCGTGAGATAGAAATTCGCATATCTGCGAATGATCGCTTAAGTACCGCTCACCCCGCGACATTTTTTAAAAAAAACTAATGAGTGAAATGAAAGAAAAGTTGGTAAAAAGGGCAAAAAAGGGATGAGTTTGGAGAAGAAAATTGAAGTTTTAGATAGGCTTGCGCAAAGTGAATCTGCAACCCAAACTCACAAGAAAGCCCTGTTGAGTTTGCTTGTCATTCATGAGAAAGCCACTCAATCACTGTCAATATTTAGTGCTAATGAATCAACTGACAGCAAGCCATTCTTGGCAAGTAAGTCCTTCTTTGCATTAACGACAGCTTGCATTATATATGTATTTTCAGTGTTAAATTACTATTTTATGAATGTATGTACCGTACTATTATATTTTTAAGGGTTAAAATGCAAGTTGCATAGTGGAATAGGCACTCTTAAGAACCTAACCCTATTTTTTCCATATACCCCATTATTTACCATTTGTGAATTTGCCATTTGCGAGGGTTTTCAGGAACCTAACTATCGCAAATGGCGAGGGACTACTGTATACAAAATAACAATCTCATATAAAACTTGTAAATTTACGCAGTTCATGAATCATACAGTCACCTTATTTTTAGCATTGAAAAACATGGCAAACCATACCACTTCTTTTTTTCTTACACCTCAAGCACTGCTTTTATACACTTAAATAAGTTTATTATGTAATGTGCATTTCATAAAAAAATACTATGCCTTAAGTGTGTATCATTTAGGACACCACCTTAAATTTTAGCTTAATTGCCAAATCCCTTCCACCTCAACTAGTCACGCATGATATTACAATAATTTTCATGAAAGTACCTTTATATGCTGTGTATAATGGGAAATAAATATTCTAACAAACCTGTAATGTAGTGAAAATAGGAAAGTATAGATCTACTTCATTCCGATGCTTATGGTGTGGGTCATCATCTTTTAGATCAAGCCATTGCCTACCCATGACTGTTGAAAGGAAAAAGGAGTAGACTGCCAATGTTACTACCTGTTTGGGAAAAATAAAATAATTTTTAAAAATCTGATGTGTCTAGCACATGACTTTTTCCATACAGACTAATGAATATGATTGCTCTCGACATAAGCATCCTCAAGAATAATTATCAGCAAATATACTTGTGAATAAAACAGTTTCAATAATCTTTACATTGAAAAACAATAAGTTAACAAAATTGTTAGCTGTTGCTATGGAATAGAAAATATTGATGCACAATTAAAATCACCCTTGGCAGTGTATGCATTGCTATAACAATTAGAAAATTTTATCATAGCAATGGAAACATTGGTATCGCTCATCAACATTTAATATAAATTCAGAAGAAAAATCAAAATACCGTATATACTCGTGTATAGTACGAGTTTTTACGACCAAATTTTTATTGCAAAAATTGAGGATCGTACTATACACGAGTAATGCATTTGAGGATTTAAAATTCATGTATCTTCACGGGCATTTTCGGTGAAGTTATGCCACCCGCACGCATTCTAATTGTAGGCTAACCTTAACAGTGGGGTCCTTTATTGTTGTTATGTTGCTTCGTGAAGAGTATACAGCTTCAAAGTCACAAATACTTGATATAAGTGAAGATTTACGGGCACTTCCTTTCTTGAATTTTATGTATGTACATCTTTGTTTGTGTCTTTTTACAAGGGATGGATTGGAACGAGTTGGATTAAAAGTATCGTAGACGGCGTAAGTTTATGGAATTTCGACATCTTGGATAAAAGAAATTACTTTGTAATATTCAACAGTCTTTATTGTTTCTTCAATCACACACCGATCGGTTTCCACTACAAAGTCATTCTAAAGGTGTTACGTCGGTTAGTAACACCATTAGAATGATTTTGTAGAGGAAACCAGTCGCTGTGTGATTGAAGAAACAATAAAGACTGTGGAATATTACAAAGTAATTTCTTTTTATCCGTTATCCCTACCTATTAAGTAGATGAGCGAGTGGAACCATAACGTACGCGGAACGTAATCCAGACGTACTAGAATTGAAACGATTTTATTTCATCTTGTGTAATCATGATTCATATCACTTTTTATTAAATGTTTTAGGATTAAGATACTTAACTTACCCGAATTTTAGTGTACTCGCAGGAAATACTATTTATGACATTTACGGTCTATTTATTCTATGGTGGTGTGGAAAATCAAGGTAGTTCGATATATCTCGCTCGTAACCATCGAGCTATCGAAACGAAATATATCGACCCTGGTGGAAAACTGCGGTCGTATTATAAACGAGATATATGAAGAAATCAGGTTTGTTCACCAAAAAATCAGGGGTCGTACTATACATGGAGTCGGCATATACACGAGTATATACGGTATCTCTTAAACAGTCGGTTTTATGAAAATTGCTTCAAATATCACTTGTAGATAATTATATTTTCTTTAACTTTGATAATGACATTATATTTACATAAACTGAGTTCTAAAGGAGATATTTGGAAAAAATCTGATGTGGCCAACACATGACTTTCTCCATATTTGGGGTACACATACATACAAGGTGCTATCCAAAAGTTCCTGAAATGTATCTGAAAAAAGTAGACTTGTCCAAAGTCCTAATTGCCACCGTCCCCTTCAAAGTAGTCTCCTTGTGAGCGTACACAACAATCCCAATGTTTCTGCCACGATCGGAAGCTGTCCTGAAAGTCCTCTTGTGTCAGCGTCTTCAGTACCTCCTGCGATTCGGCCTGGATCTCCTCTACGGTGTCAAATCTTCGGCCCTTCAACTTGATTTTCATCTTGGGGAAGAGGAAGAAGTCACAGTGGGCTAAATCAGGCAAGGAAGGGGGGTGGGGGATGGCCGCCATGTTTTTGGAGGCCAAAAACTGCTGCACAGCCAGAGCGGTGTGCGCAGGCGCATTGTCGTGATGGAGCATCCAGTTGTTCCTGCACCATTTCTCTGGCCGCTTTCGCCTCATGTCCTCCCTAAGCCGCCTCAGGACGTCGCAGTAGAACTTTGCATTGACGGTCTGACCTGTAAGGATGAATTCCTTGTGGATAATCCCATCAATGTTGAAAAAGCAGATCAGCATTGACTTAACATTGCTTCTGAGTTGCTGCACTTTCTTTGGTCAGGGTGAAGATGGACTCTTCCACTGGGACGATTGCTGTTTTGTTTCAGGGTCATACCCTTAAACCCAGCTTTCGTCACCAGTTACGACCTTAGAAAGGAAGTCTGAGTCATTTCTGACCTGCTCCTAAAGTTCCATGCAGACTTCCAGCCGATGTTGCTTCTTATGGTCAGACAGCAGCCTTGGCACGCATTTTGCAGCATTCTGCCTCATGTTGAGTTCGCCCGACAAAATGCACTGGCATGTCCCATATGACTGTCCCACAATGTTACAAACGTTATGGATCATTCGCCTACGGTCCTCGAGGATAGCCTCATGCACTTTTTCAACATTTTCCGGCGTTGTGCCGGTTGAAGGTCGTCCAGAACATTTGTCATCATCAACTGACGTTCGGCCATTTTTAAACCGGTTAAACCAGTCGTAGTTTTGTGTCTGACCCAAAGCGTCATCAACAAATGCTTGTTTAAGCATTTTGTGAGTTTCCGCTGCACTCTTGCCAAGTTTGAAGCAAAACTTGATGCACACACGCTACTCCTTCACGTCCACCATTTCAACGAAAAAAAAATCGCAAAATGACACAAACACGATGTTATAAAAATGCGTAGAACAAAAGAATGCGTGCACTCAGCATAAAGCCATGTCGCACACTGGTTTACAAAGGATACATGCAGCACTACCGAGCGCCACTAGTCCGTACTATAACCAGTTCCCACGCGACGTTCAACTTTCGGGAACTTTTGGGTAGCACCTTGTACATACATACCAATCACGCTGTTCCCAAGCTAAATGCCTCTACCATTCACAATATTTCTCCACACCTTTCTATCCTTACATACTTCTTTCGCTTCAAACACATCCATGCATCATTTCATACATCGTCCTCCATTCCTTAAACTTCTGATCTCTCTTTTCTTGAGTCTCCTCCACCACATTCAGCCAGCTTTTTCTTGATCAT
The DNA here is from genome assembly GCA_036926305.1 of Uropetala carovei. Taxonomy (NCBI): domain Eukaryota; kingdom Metazoa; phylum Arthropoda; class Insecta; order Odonata; family Petaluridae; genus Uropetala; species Uropetala carovei. Next base: position 9,609,441 of record JAXCHB010000015.1, read on the forward strand.
CCTCTCCCTTTTGATCCGCATACTCTACCATTATATATCAATTTAGTAACCCGGTTCTCATCCATTCTCTCCACATGCCCAAACCATCGCAGCACACCCCTTTCATACTGACCTCTTAAAGTTTCTTTCATTCCACATTGATTCATCACCCAAGTATTCCTGACTCTGTCTCTCCTGGTTTTCCCACACGTGCTCCTCATATAACCCATTCCAACTGCATTTACCTTACTCATGTGTTTCTCCTGACACACCCACATTTCTCTACCATATAATAAGGTGAGTACAAGCACACTTCTATACACAGCCATTTTTGCTTTATATTATTATGAATAGCATTATAAGGTAAAATTACTATTTTGAATCGTAAAAGAATAGTCATCCTTATTGCCGTAAATTATATTTTGAATATGTTTACAGAATTCACCGCTACGTGGTGGCAATGTATACTGGAAATTACGAATAAGTTAAATATCCCAGAAATGGATGGTTCTACGAAAATTTGTTTCAAACAAAACTTGGAAGAAATATTATTCTCTACAACTTTAGTCCTCAGGAAGATTACCAATGACGATGTTTTTAAGGAGATATTTGACGGAAACCGAAAACACATTATTTATAATTAATTCCTAAACAAAACTGCTATGGAAAATTGTTTTAAATAAAAGATGTAGGAAATTATATATTCTACATTTTTTGTAATGGTCAATGTATACAATAATGATGTATTATCGGAGAAATATCACAAAAACCGAATCGGGTTTCGAATAATCCTCGACTTTGATTAACCGGTCTTGTCCAAAAACTAATCAGTTCTTTGTGCTCATGCTAAAGCGTTATATATGAAATTTGGTATTAATATGACAAGTACTTTTTGAGTTAGAGCGCCCACAATCATGTACATCCATCCACACACACAGACACACACATCATTCCGAAAATAGTCTAAACATGTTCTAGGGACCTCAAAATGTGCATTTCGATTTTTTTCGTGATCACAATACTTTCCCTATACCTACTACATATGGAGAAAGTAAAAACGGAAAAACAATTAGAATAAACCTCCACTTCCGGTTGTCCAGTTTCAGCCAAAACCTTTTCAGATCTTGAATTACTACTAAAAACCTTAAGTATAAAGTTTAGTGCTAATCTGATTATTAGTTTCTGAGTTAGATCGACCACAAAATTATACCATATACAGACATGCATTACGCACATTATGCAATGTCTTAAAATTACTGCAAACATTACTAACCTGAGTATACACCAGAGGAATACTAATTGTGTCAAAACTGAGGAGAAGTCCAGCTTGTCCTCTGAATTTGTTCAACTCGTCAATGATTGTCTTTACGGCAAAATCATCTCTAATTCTCCCTTCTTTCCTTGCTCTAGTCACAATGCTTGCAGCCCATACAATTGGAAGCCAGTGCTTTGGGTGACGAGGAGACTTTTCATTTAGGGTCTGTATAATAGCTAGCTCATTGTCGAGAAGAAGACCTAAAAGGAGAAACAGTTCAATTATAGATTATCGTTCCAATGACTTTTAACATTTCAATTTCCTGCAAAAAAATTCTAATAAGCTTTGATCCTCTCATTTTCTGTTAAAGAAAGTAATTAAGTAAAGGCATATGTTTTTCAGCAAAAAGCATAGAATGTATACAAATGCATCATTTTATTCTATAAAACTTCTTTTAATTTAAAAGTCATGAATTATATTTGGTATGTATGTACCATAAAGTTTTTAAAAAATCAGTATCACAATATGTGATGTATGTTTTAATACAAAAATACATCAAAAGTGCTGTGTGATAATGAATCAGTCTTTAGAATTCATAATGAGAGAAACAGAATATAAGAAATTACTTTGCTCACTTAAAATACCCGTTCCAATAAATTATTTATCTGAAAAATTCCACCATTGTGAAATTAATCTCATTTTAATTTATTTTCTGAAGATCTAAAAAAAAAACTACAAAGGAATCTAGTTAAAATTTTGTCAAAATATTTATAAGATAGTAATTCTAACATTCTGCATACAAAGTGAATGGATATTTCGAGTGCAGAGAAATGTCTTGATATTTATAAAAGTCTTGAGTAAGAGGCAATGGACATTTAGGGTGATTTTTAAAATCACACAAGTTATTAAAGAATTCTAAAATATATTATTTAAGTCATGCATGCACTGTATTTTTAGTAAGAGGTCTACATGTTTCACTTTTATAAACTGATATTGCATTTTCATCGCAAATTTTATAAGATTTATTTAATCTTTTCTAGATTTCTTAGAGAAAACATTTTATTTACCTGCTTCAACAAAATGCTCATAAGTTGGGAATCTTTTCTTCACTCTTGGACTTATCATAGTGAAGACCATTGTCAAGCATAAGCACACATAACGCATGATTGTCCTGCGGATCAGTCTGCCTCGCTCGTCCTTAAGAAATCGTAAAAATATTTAAGAATGAAAATAAAGCATCAATTGTACATGCTGCAATGTAAAAATGAAAAAAATATAGTTCAATTGATCATTATGACCAAGACAAAAAACTGAAGATTTATTTAGACTTCAGGCAAATGTGAAACTCACACATCTAACATAGAATACAACTCATTAATCATCACACAAAATTAAAAGCATACACATTTTAATATAGATTTTAATTGAAAAACTAGAGTAAAGAAATTGTCAAGTCACTTCAAGAGTATGAATTTTCATCAAGAGCAAAAATATAACAATTTAAAACTGGTTAATAAGAAGATCATGGAGATAAATGGATATTCAAAATGGTTAATTTCATGCTTTTAGAAATCTTAACTGTATTCAGGTCAGTCAGAAAGTAAGTTTACAAGGCATGTTTCTGAATATACTATTATATATTAAACATCCATAACATACTTCACAGCATGACTTCTGAGCTATTTTGCAATAATAATGATTGAGACCAGTGGCAAAGTAGAATCATCCTGCCCCCCCCCCCCCTTCCCCCCACCATGTTTAGGAATAATACAATTTAACCATACAGTATAAATTAGATGCATTTCATATCCTTTAGTCTATTATTTTTATTTTAATGAGTAAAACTTGGAAAATGAACATAGTTACAATTTTAAAGGCAATTACATATATGTATAATACATACATGAAAATCTTGTTATTGTTGTCATTCTCACGTGAAAAAAATTTCCATTTGAACACAATTTATAGCGGTTAAATAAAAAAATTCAATCTCTAGGTATTTTTTCCTGTATGAGTTGTTCCATAATAATAATCTACACTGAAAGATCTATTGTTTCTCCTGTCTTTCGGAAAAGGCCCATTCGGTTTACAAAATCATTGTTTTCATTTTGGGATAATCAATATTCTCGTATAGTTCAAGCATCTTTTCTTTCATCTCCTGCTTAACATTTCTCTTTCTTGGCCTCCTTTGCCCGTGAAGCCGTTTAGCCATGGTTCGCTTTGTGCCCCCTTTGGCCCTGGGCTCCCCCGCCACACGAGGGCTGCAGGGGTGTCTGCTACGCCGCTGATTGAGACACTTATTCCAATGAGATCCCAAATTAAAGGTGTCATATTCTTGTAACAATTTTGTTACTGCCAATTGCATGTCAGCAGCATTTTGAACCAGGTATAGAGACAATAACACAACTAGGATGTGACGTGGGTGGAGTTTTCCACATGTACTGTTCCCAAAAGGTGCATCAAATCTCACAAAAGATGCCAAAAACATAGTTTCATTCTAATAAAGTGTAATTTGGTATTCAAACATTTCACTTATCTTGATTAGTATGAAATTTATCTTTATTACAATGCAGGAAAATAATATTCTACATTAGTTTTTATTGAATGGAACTTCTAACAACTGCCATGAGCTATACCGACATAAAAAGAAACTTTTGATAATTTTACAGCTACCAAATATATCAATTAGTTTCCAGCTCATATTATGAAAATAAACCTTGCAAATTTATTTTTTGACTGTCCCTTATAATACAAAAAAAAAGCTACATTACAAACATCAGAGCCATAGCGATGAAGTGTGTCGCCAGGGGCAAGACCAAAGAACACCGTCCCCAAGCATTCATATTAAAAAAAATTATAATATTATAATTAATAATTGTATTATGTATATATATATGTATATATATGTATATATATATATATGTATATGTGTATATATAATTTCAATCCAACACCATTGGTTCTCAAAGTATTCATAACAAAGTATCTCCTCGCAACTTGCCTGTAGCTCTTCCTTCCCTTCACTGCCCTTGGTGTTCCCCCGGTTCGCCCCTCCCTTGCTATGATACTGACAAACATAGACACATGAATGAATACATGCAGAAAAAAGAATCATTCAACATGTATATGGAGGACATTAACATAAAGGACAAAACAAATACAAAGCTGTTTTCTAGCATGCATCATACCTGTCCATGGACATTGGTGCTGACAAACACAGCAATTGGATCTGGAAATGGTATGGTGGTATACTGATTCCACCATCTCTGCATCACTATAGACACATAGAAACCGAGTACGAAAGATAGAGGAATCAAATTGCTGTACGTTTCACAATAGTGAGAAATACTTTCAAAAAGCCTGAAAATAAACAAAAGATTTCATTGAGAGAAACAGTCGCTCTAATTTAATACGCCAATGAAATCTTTACACGAATTATAACATGTAAACATCACTATTAAACACGTCCAAATAAGGAATCAAACATCAAAATAATTCAGAAGATGACAAAAATGTACTTACAATTTTTGATCTGGATTAAGTCCAAATCGGTACATGAAGTTTAAAATGAAATATACGCCCAAGAACACAAGTAAATCCAGCCATACGAGCTTGTATATTCCACCTCTCCACCTATAAAATAAAAGATTTGGTTAAAAAGTCTTTTTTTTAATTCTACACAATTTATTTGAATAAAATCATTACCTTTGACTACATTTATTTAAAATGTAAATAAATACTAGCATGAGATAGTCCTTAAAATATGCGATAGATATATAAATGTTGCGCCAACTTTAACATTAAAAAATTATTTTAAAAACTTCAAGAATGATTATGCATTGTCAAATCCAAAAGCAATTTCGAAAGGGGATTATTTTTTAGAAAATAATCAAAAGCTTCAAGCTTTAAGGTAAAACTTGTATACGAAGCCATCAAAGTTTAACGAATCTACCAAGGCGTCTTTGCTCAATCCCGGAAAATATCTTACGCTCTATAAATTGTCACACATTGCACATTCGACGAAACTCGGTTAAATCGCTAAGTTTCGCTTTCAATTTTCCTTAACTTTGCCTCCAAAGAAGGGTTTTATTTGATAGTTTATAAAATACAACTGAACCACAATACGTGCTCCAAAGAACTTTCAATGGTATTGATATAAAAAGTAAACCTACACATACTCTCAAATAATACAATCCCACCTAAACGTTTTGTGAAAAATTTTCACAAAAATCTCGCAAAAGTGAAATATCACATATTTCCTTAGGTAAAACACTGATTCTATTAAGACCCCTTGTAATCCCCATTCTTTTTTTTATAGTTTTTCCTCTGCGCCTTTTCCTTTGAGAAACTCCTATTCTTTTACGTAGCCTGTCATGATAATTTCCTCCTTCGTCTGATCACGCTGATTGATCTCACGAGTATAAATCAAAACTCAAAAGCGATTGTCAAACCCACGTTTTTACTTTCTCATATACGAAGTACATTGAGAAAGTATTGTAATCGCGAAAAAATTCGACCTCAAGATTTTGACGGAAATATACGTTTTAGGTGTAGCTTAGTCCGAAAAAGTGGTTTTCCCAATTCTGTCTGTCTGTCTGTTATTGGACCTAAAGCCTAAACGGTAGAGCGAAAATGAATGAAATCTCGCATGTACTTTGGCATTTTATCATACAGAGCAGAGTATATGAAGAAATAGCTGACATTGCTCAATAATTAAGGGAAGTTTATTCTACGCATTTTTAACAACAATTTGATTTTCTCAAAAACGGCTCTAACGATTTTGATCAAATTTCGTACAGTTACTTTAGTTTACGTCTTCAATAATATTACATAGTTCATATTTCTCAAAAAATGAATATAAGGTTAGTTTGTTGTAGGCAACTTTAACAATAATTTGATTTTCTCAAAAACGGCTAAAACAATTTTGATAAAATTTCGTACCGTTACTTGAGTATACGTCTACAATAATACTCAGTGGCGGATCCAGGGGAGGGGGGGGGGGGGGACGATCGCCCCCTCCTTGGATAACCCCGTTGCACTCCACTGGGCGCTTTCTTATATTCATTCCACGCAAAAATCCTCAATTATACGCCGCAGATTAGGTCTGTATAGCAAGGGAAAGAAGGATTCTGATAGGGGTAGGGATTTTCAAAATATAGGGCAGTTGGCAAGGGCGGATTCGATGGGTGGAGGGGCGATCGCCCGCCCCTTGAGAAGTTTCTGGATCCGCGCCTGTAATACTACATACTTCATATTTCTCAAAAAATGAATAAGGCTAGTTTATTCTTGGGCAACTTTAACAACAATTGGATTTTCCAAAAAACATTTTCATCAAATTTTGTACAGTTATTTAAGTTGATGTTTATAATAATTCTACATAGTTCGTATTTTTTTTAAAGATAACTAAACGACGCATTCGTATATGAGAAAGTTTGTACAATGTATGCTGTACAGATTTTTTAAAAAAGTAAACGAGATGTGACATTAGAGGTATATTTATTTCATGAGTCACAAAAGGGTTGGCAAGTGTCCACCTCGCTGAACGAAAAGAGTGCGGCCGTAATTGCAGAGAATTCTGAATCGGCTGCAGCTCTGAGCCTGTATTGGAGCAGTAGTTGAAAGCTTACAAATCACGGTGTATTCAATAAGGTTCAGGATTAAAGCTGCAGAGGATTCCTCTAAGGGAGTAACAACTTTAAAAATTGCTACTATAATTTTCGCAGCTAAATTGCATGCGTCATCACAATGTTTGATAAAAAAATAAAAGGGGAAAATAGACTGCACGTAATTGCTGAGATAAGAAACTAGGTCCACGCGAAGTATCATCATGAAATACGAACATAATCCGAATCTCGTTCTATCAAATGTTAAAAGAGGAAAAATATATTCGACTTATATTCAGGTAAACGCGGTATGTGTTTCACGGTTTTAGTATTGTATATAGCTTTTTTCACATAACAATAAAATCATGGACGGCTAATTTCCAATGCATCTTGTATAATGCGAAATTACCCACCAGTTGGGAACCTCAACACCAGAGTAATCATATATAATTATAAAATAATTGCGTACTCCAACAAAAGAGCGGGCGCGAAGCGAATGAAATTCCTTAGAAGGTTTTTGCATAGAGAGTTTTTTTTTACGAAAGCCGGCACAAACAAAAAAAATAAGAATCGCGCCTGAACAGCTTCATGAAAGCGTTGGGGGTTGGCCAAATTGGACGTCAACCCCAGTTTGAGTTAGACAAGGAGGACATTTTCAAAGTCCCTGGCCTTCGCATTCGGCCGACTCTTCCACAGTTTACTGTTAAGATGAGGGATGAGAGAAAGAGAGATTGGAGAGAGAAGAGGAGAGAAAAGAGAACGTGGTCCAAGGGCAGCGGCCAGCCTTTGGGCCGCGAAACATTTTAAAAATAGGCCTCATATTAGAACCGTTTCAAAACATTTCAGATTTAATTCAGCCAGGTTAATTGATTTTAAATTGCGGAATTATTAAGAAACCAAAGATCGCCGCTCTCCCGACAAAATTAGCGAAACTTTTTATAAAAAATCGGTACAACATACATTGTACAAACTTTCTCATATATTAATGCGTCGTTTAGTTATCTTTAGAAAATGAAAATCGTATGAGCCTATTTTTAGAAAATCCAATTTTTGTTAAAGTTGCCCAAGAATAAACTAGCCTTATATTCATTCATTGAGAAAAATTAAATATGTAGTGTTATCGCAGACGTATACTCAAGTAACGGTACGAAAATTTATCAAAATTGTTATAGCCGTTTTTGAGAAATTCAAATTATTGTTAAAGTTGCCTACAACAAACTAGCCTTATATTCATTTTTTTGAGAAATATGAACTATGTAGTATTATTGAAGACGTAAACTCAAGTATCTGTATGAAATTTGACCAAAATCGTTATAGCCGTTTTTGAGAAAATCGGATTGTTGTTAAAATTGCCTAGAATAAACTACTCTTAATTATTTAGCAATGTCAACCATTTCTATGTATACTCTGCTCAGTATGATAAAATACCTAAGTATGAGATTTCATTCATTTTCGCTCTACCGTTTAGGCTCTAGGTCTAATAACAGACAGACAGACAGAATTGGGAAAACCACTTTTTCGGACTAAGCTACACCTAAAACGTATATTTTCGTCAAAATCTTGAGGTAGAATTTTTTCGCGATAACAATACTTTCTCGATACTTCGTATGAGGAAGTAAAAATTGGAACTTCATTTGCTGACGCAATAGGAAAAAGCTCGTTTTATTTATTAGGGTTTATTTAGAATTTAAACTCAACATTCTTCATAAGTTTAGTACTATAATTGTGTAACTATTTTATTCAATATTTAATAATTCTATCCAAATCCATTTGCTCAGAATCTTAATTTGAAATTTTTGAAGGCACCCCCTGCCACCCTCTAATTTCTCCAAAATATTCTTTGGCAGCGTAATAAATGGTGTCATAGATAATATGCACCCTGCAAAATTCACTCATATCTCTTACCATTTATTTGCTATTTTGATTTTGTCGATTTCACAGACGGACAGACAGAGGGAAAACATAAAGCGCGTTTGTAAAATAAAACGCGCTAAAAAGACTCCACCGGAGCGTCGAGAAACAGTATGCGATTAATGGAACAAACAGTTAATTTATATTTCGTGTATTTATTGCGAACAAGCGTGTGTATATGCTCAGGGCCGGATCAAGAGACCCATGGGCCCCACGCACAGCGCGTTTAAGGCTCCACCGAAATGGTCAATTTTTTTAAAAGTAACATTATGCAACATTTGGAAAGGGTTTCGGCAAGACGGGTTAGGGTCAGCCCACTTTGAGGCCCATTGTCTTCGCATGTTTTGTATAGCTAGGCGCCCTGTCAACAAGTAAGCTAGAATAAATCCAATTCTCAGCGTTCAATACTTCGGCAACGGCCATACCACGATGAAAACACCGGTTCTCGTCCGATCACCGAAGTTAAGCATCATAGGGCCCGGATAGTACTTGGATGGGTGACCGCTTGGGAACACCGGGTGCCGTTGTCATTTTTGCAAAATTTTCTCTCGCGGATTCTGTCGGAACGATTGCTATTTTTCCGAATTACGTCATTTCCATTTTCTTTCCTCGACTGCATTTTGTCGAACTTGATCCGAAAAGCGTGTATTCGATTTAAAAATCGACCTAATTTAGTACTGGCAAATTTTATATTCTTTTAAATAAAAATTATGGTTATCAAACCTTTCTGGTGACGTATAAACGTTTAAAAAAATGGTAATAAGCTCCGTTGAAACCCGTTATTCGGCCCACCGTGAACCGAAATTTTTAATGTGTAAATAAAATTTGCACACTCGTTTAATATAATATTTCAAAGAAGCTGATGCTTCGCAGTATTTCAACAATTTGAGGAAAATAGAGGAAAGAACAGCTCGATGAACAGGAAAAATTATGGTATGGGAGTCAGAAGCGTAAATTAGCAATTCTATCCACGAATAAGAGAACTATGGGCCCCAAGCACAACACATTTAAGGTTCCACTCAAGTCGTAAATTTGTAACAAGTAACAGTTATTGTAAGGTTTGTGATCTGTGTGGCAGCACTTTGAAAGGGCGAGATGAGACACGTTCGGCCCCCAGTGGGCCCTCTTGTCCTCTGGACCACACGCACTTGCGTGTTTTGCGTACCGCTTAATCCGGCCCTGTATATGCTTAAGTATCACGTTGATAAGTGTGTTAATTTTCCCATTACTGCATGACCATGTAATAGGTAACATAAACTTTCGAGTGGTATTTATTTATTTAATATTTAATTACTTAATGTTTGATTAATAAATTTGCCGTTAAAAATTCATACTCTTTTGATGTGCATGTGATAATTATCATAACATAATATCCATTAAAAAAATAAACTATTAAAAATCAAAATTGAAAAACTAAGCACTTCAAATAGATACCTGAGATAAATAGCAATTTCTTCAATTTTGTTTTTTGAGTGATAACTTCACACAACGAGCTCATTAAGTCTCTACTTAATAACGTAATATATCGAATAATATTCATTAATGTACATTTATGAATTTTACAAGGCCCGACTAAAGTAACTGAAATAATTACTATATTTATCGCGGCGAATATACAGTTCGTAAAACGTTGACCTGGACCACATCCCGAAGGGCAGTGTCAGTCGAGAGGCTGGAAGAAAGGAAGCGTAGCAGGTTGTTTCGAAGTGAGGACAGAGACGAGCGTCATGTGGTTCTCAGTGTCGCCAAACTAATTTGTTCCGACTCTTTACTTTTTGGACTTTTTCCGGTCACGGTTCGTGATTTTCAGGAGCGATCCTTGATTATTTGAGCCAAAAATGAAAGATAGAGACATTGCCTCACTCGTTTTATTTATACATTTTTATGAGAGCTCATTTCGGCGGCCTTGGTACCTGGGCAGGTGGATCAACCCTCAGTCCGATTTGAAGGTCGCCCCTTAACATCTCGCCGCAGGCGCGGAAGTTCTAATTCGCTGTTTCTTTTCGTTTTTAAAGTGTGTAGAAAAGGGTTTATGCGTAGCGAAATATTCCAACATCAAAATAATCGACTCCTAGGGGCGATTACGCTATAGTTAAGGTTTGACATGACTTTTTACTTTCTCCATACGCAGTACGTACCGGTGAAAATATTGCTTTCGTGAAAAAAAACCGGAAAGTACAGTGCGTACTAGTTATATCACCGTCGCTTATAACGCGGGCCTTACTTCCTCCCTCGACGTTTTACATTGAAGTGAATAAAATTCCCCTTGGATGACTTAATACCGAGTCATCATTTTTGCACATTTTATTGTTTTTAGCAATAAATAAAATAAATTTTAAAAAGGTGGGTGAAAATTCTCTGTTGTTCAAATGGTAGCCTTCCTCGAAACTTGCGGGTTAACCGGGAAGCACTGTATTTAACGTCAAATGATAAAAAATGCATTTATCGAGTTATTCAAAATTTATTTTGACGAATGGAAAATTGTATTATTTATCTCACAACATTATATTTTTCTCGTCACGCCTTTAATGTAATATGATATTTAAAAATTAACGCCGAAGAAATAAATTTTATGCGAAAGGAATATGAGACGGATGTGAATGCTTGCCGATCTTCTCCTGTGATAACGTAAAAGATCTCAAGAATATTGCCCGTATTCCTTCTGTTTACTAATTCTTGTGTTCGCTACATTTAATAGCTGCTCGGCCTTCACCTTGATCTTTCTCTCCACTTGCTTTTTCGCATTACCTCCGTTCCGCCATCATCATCATTACTGGTCCGTTTCGCTTTAATCTCATCTGACCACTCACTTCGCTTATTTCCGTTACCTACTCGCTCTTGCAGTTACTTCCTCATTTTCCGATTAATAACTAGGTCTTATCGCCGCACTAGGCGCGCTTAAAGTCCATTTTGTCACTGCCTATAAGGAAAACTATGAAATGACGTTTAATAAAATATCGTGGTGTTACGGACGGTTCAACATTTATAAATGTAATGAAAGGCTAGATCAGGGGTGCCCATCCTGGGGCCCGCTAAGCAATTTCATGCGACCCACCTCCAATCATTCATAGTTTTCAAAACTATTTCATTTTTCTTTTGATTTACCTACAAAATATTTTTTATCTAGCCTGTTAAAATATGTAGCGTTAAATTGGGATCCCTTAGTAAATATTTCTCAATGCAAATAAGCTATTTATACTGCTGTTTTGATCTTCTCTCAAAGGTGTTTCTATGATTGAATTTCGTAATTTTTTAAAAATATTGAAACCTATTTATAACTTGATTTTCACTCATGTGGTGCCTCAGAATCTCTAGGTAACTTCCGATTTCACTTTAATTTAGTCCGCCGAAGCCTTGAAAATTACCAATTCGCCCCACTGGGGGCTTCACTGCCGCCAATGTGGCCCACCATGCAGAAAAGGCCCACCCTGGGTTATATTATATAATCAAGTGGTATTATAAAATTAAAATAAACAGCGGCGATAAGTTTAATAAGCAATTTATAAACCTAAGTACCAATCAGGATGTTTTTCTCGTGATTTAGGTGCAAGATATAAACTCGACCCTTTCCAGTTTAACTTTTCATGATTATTTCGTGTGACTAGATTAAATTGTCCGAAATGGCATCCAGTTGTTCAATGGAAATACTGCTGAAATTTTAAGATGCTGTGATATTTTTAAAGCTTTTCCTTTTTCGTTAATTTATGCCGAAAAAGTACCTGGCATGAGCGATAATCCCCTAACGAGGATCAGAAGATAAAGTTACATTGCTGTGACAATTTTTATTCCTGTTAATAATCATAAACAACACATATCATTTTAAAGACATTTTAAATCACAATGACCCAAAATTTAGAAATAAAAATTTGGCAGTTAATGTGTTAAAAGGAATCTTAAGAAGTAGTTAATGAATCATACGAGCCAAGAATAGATATAACCCCTGAGAAACTCAATTTTTTGCGAACAATAATACTATTCTGAACTTTTTTAAATGCTATTTTCGTCCGAAATTCTTCGACGTACAAATTTTGGGACAGATATAGGACCATGGCTGTTTGAGGCTATTCACGTCACTATTCTTTTACTTTTCCTATTCATCGCACCCATTCCTTTTGTCGTCTTATTCGCTGCTAAGTGTTGGATTCCAAGCTCGGGTTATTTTTTAGAACATTGAAGATGTTTAAGGATAAGTTTTTCGCCCGCATTTTATTTTCATACCTTAAAGGTATTTGCTTATCGGAAAAATAAAAAAATCGGTACAACATACATTGTATAAACTTTCTATATATGGGTACTAATGCGTCGTTTATTTATCTTTAGAAAATGAAAATCGTATGAGTCTATTTTTAGAAAATCCAATTTTTGTTCAAGTTGTCCAAGAATAAACTAGTCTTGTATTCATTCATTAAGAAAAATGAAATACGTAGTATTATTGTAGATGTATACTCAAGTAACTGTACGAAATTTGATCAAAATCGTTGGAGCCGTTTTTGGGAAAATCAATTTATTGTTAAAGTCGCCTACAACAAACTAGCCTTATATTCATTTTTTGAGAAATATGAACTATGTAGTATTATTGAAGACGTAAACTTAAGTAACTGTACGAAATTTGATCAAAATCGTTAGAGCCGTTTTTGAGAAAATCAAATTGTTGTTAAAAATGCGTAGAATAAACTTCCTTTAATTATTGAGCAATGTCAGCCATTTCTTCATATACTCTGCTCTGTATGATAAAATGCCAAAGTGCATACGAGATTTCATTCATTTTCGCTCTACCCTCTAGGCTCCAGAGTCAATAACAGACAGACAGACGGCATTGCGAAAACCACTTTTTCGGACTAAGCTACACCTAAAACGTATATTTCCGTAAAAATCTCGAGGTCTATTTTTTCGCGATAACAATACTTTCTCGCTACTTCGTATGAGAAAGTAAAAAACCTAAACTCGATTCGTTATAATCTCGCAACCCCAGATCATAAACCTTTCGAGTTTTTGTTTTACGATCGTCGCTTTAGGCTACGAGGGCACATGAAACACCGCAGGCCAAGAATTTCGTGATTGAACGCGATTGATGATCAGCGTCAGCTGAACATTAACACCTTACTCGTCAAAGCAATTTCATTGAACTTTTTTTTAATGAAAAAAAGGTAAACTTTTCGGTAAACTTACTGATGCTGACGCCTTCTAATCTCGCTCTCGTGACGAAAATGGGAAAATAATGGCGTTAATCCAAGTGGGCCTGCCACTAAGTTTAAACAATCGATAAAAAAAACTATTTTTAACTCCTGTAGAGTTCTGCTATACCGAAATTTTTCCATTCACGAATGAAACTCCCTGGTAAAAAGCGTCTGAATCGTGCGAAAAACATTAAGAGCCAATTTATATCCTATTCGAACGTAGCGATAGCATTAAAGTTATTGTATGTGCATATTTTCTTTATCGAATATTTTAAACATTTGAAGGAATTAAGAACAAAAACACCTTCTTGTAATCGAACCCGAGGCATTTACTCCAAACTCTATTCTCTGGAACTATCTCCGTTGAATGTGAGACCAAGAACATCTATAAGACCGTGTAACTTGAGTTTTCTTTGCTCAAGTTTATGATAACCTGGGGCAAGAATTTCGTGTGGTGCTTTTTCGTATGATTTTTTTGTCCTATTGAACGATGCCTCATAAATAATCGTATCATGTCCCCTCAATTGAATTTGTGTTTAATCTTAAGAAATTAAAAAATTATTAAAGACATGCGCAAAATATCAATCAGGGATTATTGAAAGCAGTGCCTCAGCTTGGTAATATTGAGCATTTGCAGCAAAACGATTTCCTTTTAACTTCACACAATATTATGAATAGTAATTTTTTAAGTGTTGGAGTTTAATACGAGAAAATACATAAGAAAATATTATTAATTACGTATTTTATTGCCTTATGTCAATCAGTATAGTAGTCTCTTCACTAGAACGTCTTTGCGCATAATGCCTTACATTTTTGCTATGCATAACATTTAAAAAGTCATATGATATTGAATTTCAGTTCAGTAATGACCCTAGGCCAGAAGCAATAATTTCATTATAGCATTTCATTACACCTTGTTTTTTCCATTTTGGAAGCATTTTTATAGCCTAATAAAAATATAACTAATTATTATAACTTATAAAAGGAGGGGTTGATGCTAAAGCCAACAATCGAATTTAAATACAACTAAAAATATTCATCCAGTTCTAAACACTTACTCGTAAGTATAATAAAGGACAGCGTGGCTGAGAGAGCGTATCGGACGTATAACCTTTCTTCGCAAGCTATAAGCCAAGTGAGCTAATTCAACTTTGACTATTCTTTTATCGATTTAAAAAAATGACAAAATAAGGTAAATTCCTGTCCCAGTCTCTCCTTCCGAGGAGAAAATCTTTTTTCCAAGGTCAAAAAATCAAAACTTCTGGAAAATCACATGCTCTGAGGTCACGACTCTCGCCAATCCATTTTTCATGGGGATCAATACGAGACTATCCCTTCAGCAAACCGTGCCGATGGTGACCTGCACCAACGGATAACTTGTGAAGGACGAAAAAGAGACGAAGATTACCCTTTCGCTTTCTTTTCCGAGACCCTCTCGATTCAATGTACGGATTTTCTGCGCCAGTCTCTCGCTGACATCAATTTCCGCGTATCGATTTATAAGCGCAATTTTCATCTCCGCTAAAAGTCTTGCCATATCGTTAACCCGAATTGGCATTCTTTCGACAAAAAAAAACCCTTGTCACTGACGCAATGCAGAATTCGAGATGTTAGCGGAGATCAACTTTAAGGTGTAGAGGGCGATGTGTGAGTGTTCCTTAATGAAATGGCAAAGGATGCGAATGGGATATGTCCCAATGTCTTACAGACCCCTATTTATAAAGAGGCGTTCGATGAATGTGAAGGGAAACAAGAAGCACGCGATGAAACGGTCGTTGAACCTTTTCTGTTTCCTGAGAAATATCGACTGTGTTGCGGAATACATTGGACAGCGAGAAAAAGAGAAAGGGTAGGGAAATGTGGGAAAAGGGCAGAGAGATGTGGAGAAAGGGTAGAGAGATATGGAGAAAGGGCAGAGAGATATGGAGAAAGGATATGAAGAGGGAGAGAAATATGCTGACAAGGATACATAAAGGAAGCAAAGGAAGGACAAGAAAGGGACGAAAAAATATGCAATTGAGACCGTGAAGTCGCTTCTAACATTTAACTTATCCTCCAAGCATTAAAAGTTGAATTTTAACATGTTAATATTAAAGTCGTGAGGAGAAGAATTATACATTAAGAACTGAAAATTTTAATACTTAAATATTCAAATACATATTAAAGAGAGAAGAGGAAAATAAAAGATCTTATATGAAGTAAGGAATGAGAAATTTCGAAGTTTGAGGTGAGGGCGAGAGAAAACTTGCATATATCATTAGATCATCAAAAACCTCGCTGATTAAGTTGCATTAATTTGAACATAATTATTCTTCCTTTTAACCGTCTTACACTCACATTATTAGATTTATAGAAAAACTGAAATAATTTTTTTAATTTTATAAATAACTTACGCCATCAGATTTGACAAAATTATAATTTTTCATTCTGAATGAAATGACATTAAAGGTACGATAAGGTTTAAGCATAAATATTCAATAACAACTACCGATAAGTGCCAGTGGAAAAGATATTGTATAATATATAACTTACAATTAGTCTGATTTAAAATTGAGTAGTAAAGTTTTAAATATATGATTTTTTACCTAAATTAGCTCCAGCATTTGGAAAAAAACATAACAGTTATGGTATATAAAAATCCTTCATCTATAAATTCAAGTAAAGGCTGAATAAAATTTAAAATAAAATGTAGAGCATTCGAGTTTGATACTGTAGACAAGAGCATTCCTATCACAGCGGTGGATAATAATCATAATAATAACATGTTCAAACTGAAAAAATCGATAGAATAGAAGAAATGGTTATTTAAATCATCTATATATATATATATATGACCTAGAAAAAATACACTATTAAAATTAATTCATCTTAGACTCGTACAAAGAGAAAAATCACTTCTACTATAGTCGTTCCACCAGCTAAAGACTCTTGGCCTTGAAGACGGGATGTACGCCAGTTAGCAGCAGCCAATAGGAGACGGTTTGTTTGGGAAGGTAATGGGGAGGAAACCAGTCTCACTCCTGCTCTCGAAGAGATCACATCGGGATGCGTTGCCATTAGAAATTGCGTAGTATATCAGATGAAGGCGAAAATCCGCAAGAGCTGGCAACGCGCACCGATATCTGCTCTCCCGCACGAAAGTAGAGAGGGGCGATGGAAGGGGAAACGTTCGTGATTGGCTACTTGCTCTAAGTAGGCCAAGAGCCTTCAGCTGGTGAACCGACTATAAACCCAAATGAATCGTTATATCCGTGAAATAAAAGAAAACTGGATAGAAAAACAGAAAAATACCAAACTGACAACGAATTGCAACGAAAAACAATGACGAAAATCATACGAAAAAATCTCATCAATTGATTTTGAGGATTTCTGTCACTATACACTCATGCCTTTCCCTAGACAGAGCGCCTCCTTAAACGTCGCTTTCTTCGTCCGCATTCCATGGAATTTACCGTAGCATTTACGACATTTGAGGAGTCAACGCGAACAGAGCGGTCCATATCGATTCGCGGAAAAGTGGAACGAGGCAACGAGACCTAGGATTTCGATACGCTCTCTCAGCCACGCTGTCCTAGAGTAAAATGCGATTAAAAAATTCCACTAGTAATCTGCAAATTGTGTGGTTACTTCCCCTTTGTGGATATTTGTACGTTTTCAATCGTGTAATGCTCGTTTCGACGTCAACAGTTCTTTCCGCACGAATGTTTCGTGGCGCAATAATTTTGATAATTAAATTTATTACGTCAACTCAATTAGAGCCTTCGGACCAATTATAAAGAGAGCAGCGACCATAATTTCGATATTTAATTATTTAAAATATAATAACACAAAACTTTTATAATGTGTTCTAAAAGACATGAATAGTGTCACGTCAAAGTTCGGTCGCCGTTGACACATTTTTCCTCGTGTTAACTACGAGGCTTATTAAATTTTGTTGTAAAAAATATCATAAATTTGTTATTTCCACGTCATAAACTTTTTTGGGAAAAATAGGCGGTGTCAACCGTAGTAATTTAATATACCTAAGTAGTAAACGTTAATGAATCCCAGCTGACATTTTTTACTTATACACCATATCTCATGGCTGTACTCGAACCTTAGACCTTCAAAATGGACGGATAAGTTTTAAAAAACGATTAATTTCGATAGATAAAAAATTTATCAGCGCATAAAATGTAATTTTTCATTTTCACTTACCCGAAAGCCTTCTTCGTATGGTTCATATACAATAGAAACCCAAAGGAAGTTCATTTAACAAAGTATTAAAGCGACTAGGTTACGTCACTCGACGGCAGCAAACCTAATCGAGCTCAATTGCGCAGTAAACGATAAAGGCATTTCGTACTTGTGGCAAGACGGACGAGAATAACGCAATAACTGTTAGGTACATTTATCGATTTCTCCGATTTTTACGTTAAGCAGGATTTAAATCCACAGGAACAGTTTACGTTAAACACCCAACGCTGTAACTTTACCAAATATTCTATTTTGCAAAACGATTTTTCCTACGACAAGGATTCTCTGTTCATTTTTTAAATGTTTGAATATGATTAAAATATATCTATTTTTCCATTGATTTGCCTTAATTTTTCCAATGTAGGTACCTAACTATTATTTTGAGAAAATGAAGACCTTATTGACATAGATCAGTATGTCTGCTTTAACGTACATTAGTTATAATACAAATCGAAAACCGGAAACGAAAATTTTAACTTATGATTTAAATCGCAAAATTGAAAATCATCACTTTTAAATTAAAGGAAGAAAAAACGGAATTTTTCTTTTATGAAATAGTTCTGAGAATTTCTTTCGTAGCAAATAGAAAATTTCTATTTATGTTATGCGGGATGTTGGGTTTTGTTTATTAACCACTGTCACATTTTGGATGACATGATGTGATTTTTTAAAAACTTGATAACGCAACCAGTAAATAGCAAATTCATAAATTCGTCAATTTCTTAAAACTAGTGTGCTCTAATTAGCTTTTCGATCCTTCCTTTCAATTTCCTACAGATTTTCTCTCATAAAATTGTAAAATTATTACGGCATTACGTTCCTCAAGTATGGGATGTTTTTGAACTTCAAGACTTGATTTAACGACGGTAAATTAAAAACGTGTTTCACTCCAAAATAACAGTTAGCATTTAGCATGATATAGCGAGAAACACACGGTTGCATAAAAGTAAATGTATTAAGCAGTTTAAAAACATATTTTGGACAACACTTTCTTGACGTTTAGAACCGCTAATTATACGCTGTGAAAGTGTTTTAAGTCACGTTTCCAAATATTCGGTGGGCTTGTCAGTTTTTACTTTACCTTCCGTCCGAGAGAAACTTTATGAAATTTGCTGTTTGAGGGGATTCTTCAATCAAAACCAATTTTATCATGAAATTATCTAAGAAAATCAAATTTTGGACTGTTAATCTGACAATCTGGAAAATGTTAACGAAAGTCTGCACACGGGATTCTTTGTGTTTATTTGTACATTCGTGTTTCGGCAAGTAAGCATTTTTTCCGCAAAACTTTCGGAGAAAGAAAAATACTATTAAAATTGCTCAATAAAACAAGATAAAAATTTAGTTCATATAGTTTTTGGATTATAGATTTCACAGCCGATACCAAAGCCTAAATATAGCATGCAACTCGTCTAAATAATATTGACAAACTACCTCTCCAATAGCCATAAAAATGTTGAACTTTTTTAAAGGTCATTCGTCAATTTGATTTGTCATGAGTGCTAAGCTCGATAATTCTCTTCTGCGCTCGCCTAAATAATGTTAACGTGGTAAGCAATGGCGTGGCCATGATTTTGAGACGGAGGCAGTTTTACCTCAGCTGGATGGGCGAAAATTATTTTTCAATATACGGAAATAAATACGAATTTTTAAAATTTAGAAACCTAAAGTGGGTGTTGATTCTTACAGCAATAGAAAATAGGTCAATAATATTTAAATTTTAAAGGATTAAAATCAGAACGACCTTGGAATTTCTGACGGGGAAGGCTTGAACCCCCTAAACCCTCTCCCTACGTCACTGATATCAAGTATACATGCTCTGATTTTTTCTGTCTTTAAAGTCAGTTATAGACTTCGGTTTACGACTAATATTAAAGATAGAGACTTACATGGGTATCGTTTTCAATGCCTATTCCAAGGATCGTTGAAAGATTGTCACTAGGATCAAAAGGTGGATCAATTAACCAAGAGGTCAGCTGTTTGTAGATGGAAGAAGCATATTGTTTACTCGACCGTTAAGTGGTTCTAGGTGACACCGATCAATCCGGCGAGTTGCAGGGTAATGCGTAGCTTGAGATTGACCTTTAGCATTTAAGAGGTGAGAATGTCGAACGTAATGCATAAAAACCGCACCCGCGAGACGAAGAAGAACAGAATAATTCATCGATTCCAGCAAATATTTCCTCCCTCTATCTCACAATCAGGCAACTTGGCCGATCTCACAGTCCCACCGTGACGTCATCGCCACTTATAAAGCTAACCGTGCATCGATGTTATGAAAACCTGGTTTCACGGAAAAATTTCAGCAAAGAATATCCTTTGAATAAAATATACGTTCCAGGAATTTTAAAAACCGTTCCTACCTGGCAGTCGATTCCCTCGAAGAGCAAATTCCTTTGTTTTGACAGTCGAGAGTACCCGGAAAAAAACCCTTTTTTCCTGGCTATGTTGACAAAATTACTTATCACCAAGCGCTAAATGTTCGGACGCAAAAGTAAACACGAGATCGTCGAAAGGGAACTAAATCGCTTGCGTAAGTAAATTTAAGATAGATAAAAAAGGGACAGGTGGTTGTGGTGTATGACATGCATGGGAGGGGTAAGGTTGAGGACGTAACCGCTGGCTCCCTCTATCTCAAGGTCTTCAAGGCCAAGGACACGGCTTTCGCCTCCCCCAGACGCAGCTAGGGACAGAGGGAGAAAGGAGAGAGGTGAAGGAGAAAACAGATGCGAAACTTCCCCTATCGTCCTCAGTCGCAACGAACCTCTGTGTAAGCATCGCATTCGCGAAACAAGTCATTTCAACGGTGAGTCAAATGGCAGCGACGACACGAGGAATGCGCCCTCTCAAGCGTGTCGTATGCACATAAGCAGCTTGAGAATAATAGGTCGACGTGGACAATTTGCTGAAGTAGAGATGATATCATTCACCGACCTGTTACAAAAAGGGAATGAGATCACTATGACTTTTTAAGGTACATACATGTATAGAGATGGGAATGTTTCAAAAATTGAGCCTTACGTCCAAGTCTCGAGCGTAATTATGGAGCTGAACACGAACGGTTAGAAGCAATTAACCTGTCGCAAGACGGATTTGCGTGAGCAGCTGAGATCAATGAGGAAATATATTCAGAGTGGTATGGAATAGTACCGAAAAAGTGCGACAAACCTGCCATATTTATACGTTATGTATAAATTACGTGGGCTCCACAAAGTATCCGCTTGTGCTACTTCACCTGACCCTTGCGACCCTTACCCAGATCTTTGAACTTTTAAAATATTTTTTAATATTTTATTTTATTTTTTATTCCAATTTTTCTATTTATAAAAATACTGTATGTCAAATAATAAACTTGGTTTTATTAAATTTTATCTACTTCCGAAAAAACACGAGAATCTTGTAATCGTAATTTCGATTAAATGTAAATAAATACCAGAAGAAAATTTTCTTAGCAATAAAGACTATTTTTTCCATCAAATTTTCCAGTACTTACACAACAAATATTCATTTTAAACAAGCGAGGGAAGAATTGCAGAGGAATTTAAATAAGGCACTTTTTTCACCGACTTGTATCTTACCGTCGGAGTAAAGAATAGCAGCATTTACTTTTTAGAGATTTTAATCGAATACTCCCCAGTAGCTGATCCTAGGCCAATCAGTTTTTTACATGTCAAGCTCTTGTACATTCCAACCTATCATGAGAATTTGATTATTCCAGGTTGCAGTTTATCGGAAATATTGCCCGTACAGACGGAGGGACATACAAATCGAACACAACCGATTTTTTTTTCTTTAAAAAAATTAATAAATATCAACTTATGTTTCGTGGCTGGGCAATTGCACGAGCGTAGAAATCGATACGCGTTATAGCATAAAATTGACGGTAGTTGGCGTGATTGTGTAGAATTGTTCCATAACCTAAACAGGAAAAACACTTTGCAATTTCCACAAAATAGTGGAAATTACAGTTTTTCTTGCTCACATAACGCGTTATAGGAATTAACTTGCAAATTTTATACTTTCTTGACTAAATAATTTCATAATTTCGTCAATAGCACATGCACGGGTGGATAGAAAGAAAAATAAAATGTAATTATTTACAGAATATGCGGTAATAACGGTTTTATGCAATGTAGAACAAAACTTTAATCGAGGACGATGGGAATCGATAAAATGTTTTTTCGTCATTCTTTTCTCTCCGCGAAATCGACAATTACCGACATCCATTTTCCAGACTCATTTGAAGCAAAGTTACATAAGTTTCCTCCTCGGCTCTACCCGCTAATAAAACCGTTCTTTTGCTAAAGGTGGTCGAAAATAAATTAGTTGCCTTCTTCCTTCCGCATCTCGCCCTCTAGTGAATTTTGTAACGTGTCGTTACATATTCCCTAGTCAGACAAGTCACAGGTAGCTCAAAAAACGTATTTTATCGCTCAAATAAGAATACTGGGGACGATTTAGACTTAAATCCAGCTCAAGTAAAGTCCAAAGATTAATAATAATCCGAAAAATATGACTTTTCTGCCATTTTATAACAATTAGAAAGTTTAATTAATATCTTGCTCCGTTAAAGTTTGGCAACCCTGAATTGTACTTGTCTACTAAAATATGATGTTTTAATATTTAAACGAAAAAAACCGATAGAGCAACTACGAGAATAATCACTTTATGAAAGGGTATTTAGTGCATATCAAAGTTTTACAGGCGTAAACATGCTGAAGCATAAAACTTAGAACTCGAACAGTGTAAAGATACTGCGCACCAGTAACCTTGGAAGGGAATTCGTCCGATTTTTTTCGCTATCCTTTCTTCGACAAATTGGTCCTTGAGGGGTTTTTCTTTTTTCTTTCTTTGTCTTATTCGACAGGAAAATTCGTATCCTTTTCTTCCCAACTTGACTGTTTTATTAATGCGCTCATGTATTAAAAACTATACATTTTGTATATCGCTGTATAATGATGATTATGTTTTTTATTTCACTTTGCGATTGTCTCAATATTCACCCTTCTCCATTTCCCTCTGAAAACACTTTGGATTGGTTCATTTTGTCTTTTCAAGGTTTATCTGTCCGTTACATCGGAAACGATTTTCCTCCGTGTTCTCTTCCACGTTATAAAATCATTTGGTATGACTGAGCTTAAAATCTGATTTTTATCGTGTCACTTAAGTTTTCTTTCAGTACGATCATGTTAGGCGTGTTACCAAGTTTTTCAGAGCGAAGAGCACCAAATTATGTTCCACAATATCAAACGAAAAATAGAGAATAATCATAATAAAAACAAATCAACGACCAAGTTATCACTAATGCGTTTTAATAATATATGTATTTCGTAAGAAAACGAAAAACACAATAAATGCTTATCGTTCGTGAGTCCAATTTTAAATGTCGTTGAAGAGCACTGTTAGAACACAGCCTTTACGCTTTACTTTCGATTTTATCGCTTAAATCTTACAGTATAATTGATACAGCGTAGCTGTAAAGTATAACTTCGATAAATCTAACTATTCTATAACTCGAATATCCAATTTAAAAAATTAAATATCATCCTCGTTCGTATTCAAGTGCGCCAAAATGAAGTTCCATAATTTGAAGTTTTATCCAGTAATTTTTTCCTGTCGCGTGCCAATCAAGATAGTCTAGCGTGCTAAAAGTGGCACGTGTGCCATAGGTTTGCTGTCCCTGGCCTAGAGCCTCACACCTCTTGAGGCCTCGCTTGAGAGCTAATGTTGACAGTGCGACAGGGGAAAGAAATGTGTACATAGAGCGTGAAAAAATCTCAACACAAAGAAGCGGTCATATAGTACCTATCCTAAATGATAGCGACGATTAACGTACAAGATAACGGACAAAGACCAGTTTCAACTGACTGGTATCACTGAAAAAATAATCATTTCTTATTCGAAGAATGATATGCAATTGACATCGACCTCGGGAGCCTGTTTTCTTACACAAATATTAACTATTTTTTTTCAGAAACCGCGAGCTGTGGGCCTTGAAAATCACTATCTCTTGGGGCAGGAGCGGATCCAGAAACTTCCCAAGGGGGGGAGGGGGGGGGGGGGGGGGGGGAGAGGCGATCGCCCTGCCATCCTATTGAATCCGCCTCTGCCGACGATCCTATATTTTGAAAATCTGTAACCCTATAAAAATCTTTCATTCCCTTGCCATACAGACCAAATCTGCGGCGTAGAATCAGGGAATTTTGAGCGGAATGAATTTAAGAATACAGTGAAGGGAAATGGAGTCATCTCTCCTCTCTTGGATCCGTTACTGACTTGGGTCCTCGCACTTCCTAAATCCGCTCCTGCTAAGACATATGTACGTACGTATGGCAGGAAAGAAAAATTACCCCCGGTAGACATATTGAAAATATTCGAATTCCTATCTCTCTAACGTCGAAGGCTTCATCATGGATATTTTCAAAATTCTGTACTATGCACTGCAAATTCGCAGCTCCAACGGGGACAAATACAAAAATGATTCAAGAAATTTTAATAGATCAAATAATTTAGAAACCTCCATCAGAAATAGCAATTTCAAAAGAATACCTAAAAATAAACAAGGCCTGGAATACATATGAGAGGATAGCATGCGCGATTTTCTTGCTAATATATCGCCGAGAATAATGAAGGATATAACGAGGGTATGTTCTGAAGAGACAGCATGACGAATTGCCGAGATCAACTTGTGACAGAGGATATTTAACAGCAAAGTTGAGGTCGTCAGGGATAATTACACGAAGCTTGTGTCTTCTATTTTCTAATTAAAAAATAATGTGTAATTGTCATTAACGATGACCGAAGTTTTGGACGAAATTCGTATGCATTTCATTCATACAAGCAATCCATGTAGTTTAATTCGATATCTGGGCTTGCCGAATTATCACGGACTGATTGTGAGTCATATTCACCTAACGATACAAAATATGGGAAAGCTCCAACTTTACTCCCACATTGCTAACCTCCAATGAAAATTGAACTGTGAATGAATTCAATTCACAGTTCAATTTTCGTAGCGCTCTTGTCACGCATCAAACGAGAAATTCCCCCCGTCCGCTGGAAGATGGACCTTATTGAATAAAATTCAGAATGCGAGCTATCATCATATTTTGAAAGAAGCTACCCTTAAAGCTATCAGAAGTAGAAAAAAACAACAGTGTGGCCCTTCGCTTGGCGGTATTCCATCTTTAAAAACACGACAAAAATTACCTGATTTTATTATCAAAACCCGTGTCGTGAATTAAAAAAATAAATTTTTTAAAGAAATTTTTGTAGCGTTTTTTATTTTCTCCATATACGTAGTATATTGATTTCATGAAAAAAATCGAATTCGAGATTTCAACGGAATACACGTTTTGAGGTCCCCTGAACACGTTTTGACCGTTTTCTCGATATGTCTGTGTGTCCGTATGTGTGTGACAAATTTTGCGTGCGCTCTAACTCAAAAACTATTCATCAGATCAGCATGGAATTCTATATTTGTGATTTTATATATATTTTTAAATTTGAAAAGATTTTGATAACAATCGGTCGACCGGAAGTAGCGGTTTACTCTTGTAAAATTTTAGTTTTTCTTAAATATTTCGCTTAAAGTTGAATTTTTGTTAACATACATATATGTAAAAGTTGTAGATATTATGTTTTTCTACAACTTTTGTTTGAACTAAATTTTCATATGAGGAACATTTCAAGAGATACTCAATTTCCTCAGAAATTGACAGTGGGCAGCTCGCGCACGTGGTAGTGACAACAATGAAACGCTAGCGCTGAAGCATGTAAGTTGAACTTCGTTCCTATCGCCGTATTGATTTGTTTTTAGTTGACAAATTACGTATGGAGAAAGTCATGTGTTGGACACATCAATTTATTTTATTAGAAAATTATTTTATTTTCGAAGAAAATTTTGCTTTGTTGTACGCAGAAGATGCTTCGAAGGAATGAATATATTTATTTAATGACTTTCTCCTTCCTACCATTGCGGAAAATGTACAGCGCAATACAATGCCAAAGCCACCTTCGGTAAAAGCCGCGTGACGTTAAAGGAAAGACTTTCCAGCAGCATTTTGCTTTCGCAGCAGCGGTCGCGATATGGCGATCGGTCCAACGAGCGTGAGGTCACCGCTTAAAGACGTAAAGATCGCATACTCGCGTAAACCCCTTGCAGCACACGTCCGGCAAATCAAACCCTCACGCCACGGGAGATAATTCAAGGGATTCATAGAAACCTTAATGGGATCATAAACACTTGAGTCACGCTGTAGTATTAATAAATTCGATTCGTACCGAATATGATTTCACCGAGCCTTGGCGAAAAATAGACGCTAAATTGATTGAAAGAAGTCTGACATTCCCTGGAATTGATCACGGACCCCATCTGCCTCCTATTATTTTTATTAGCATTGTAAATAATTTATCGAGTAAAATAATAATAATAATTATTGCTATTAATATATAATTATCATACCACACCGTGGAGCTTCTGCGCTCGTCGTTTATTATGTAAATACGATAAACCCTTGCCCTACGCGAGTTTCTCCAACGTGATTCCGATCATGCACAAGGTAGGTATATGTTACACTTATTTACCAAACATAAATTAATCCTAAATGGTTCTGAATCTGGTATACACCGCGTTGTACATATCCATGAAATGTGGGAAAACTGGCAGCTTAAACAAACGCGTATAACGTATAAATTTTGGACATTTGCCCAACGTAACCCTTGTATTGCGCAAGAAAATACTATAATCTGATTTTTTTTAAATCATCTAGGTATATAACGTTTATGGGGAACAAACCAACAAATAGCGGGAAAATAATATAATAATATAAATAAATTAAATAATCTGTTCCATTAGCTGGATGGCAAAACAAACACTCCGAAAGCGAAGGATCCTGGCTCGATTCTCGGTAACGCTTTTTCGTTTTCCAACCAATTTCTCGGTTTATTTTACAAAGTAAATACGCTAGTCACGTGGAATTTCGCGTCTGCTATGTAGTCTTTCCGGGGCTAAAAACGAAAGAATCCCCTTCCGCAGGATTCAGAACCTCTTCGTCCTATCCCGTATGGTCCTTTTCTTGCCGGATTGGGAAGGGGAAGATGACGAAAGTGTAACCACACAACCATTTCTCTCCCTTTTAAATCCTAAACGGAAATTCCCGGAACTTGCGTCCGAAACAGCGTCGAGCGAATGAATCACGTGGTTACGTTGCATGACGATCTTCCGGTGAGATACAACAGGGGGAGTTCCGCTGGAAAACCGCTGATCTAGTGACAGATATAATCTCAGGAGGAATAAAACTTTTGAGATAAATGAGGAAAATACCTCAAAAGGAAGTAGAATCGTAAACACACGTTTTATGTTTCTTAGTTAAAGTTTTCAGTGGTCTCCCATAAAAAAATTATACATTAGGTCACAAAAGTATTAATGCCACTGAAGAATTAAGAGATTTACTGAATAGGAATAATGTTAATTATATTTTCACGACAAATCCAACTAATTTAATCACAGGGAAACTTCATCAAATCGGCACCAAGCCAAGATAATGATGCTGAATGTTGTCAATGAGAAAGCTTTCTATTATGGCGATTACAACTGTAACTACACTTTATCCTTCATTTCACCGTATTGATAGGTGGAAGGGGGCGCAATACACCAAAAAAAACCTAAAATCCCTCAATGTCTTTGTTCTCCTCATGGGACCAGGGCCGTTTTAAGACCTTCGTAGGCCCTAGGCACTCTTGCATTCGAAGGCTCAACTCTACGTCATATCAAATATATTAAAATGCACCCACGTTAAATCTAATTTTTTGCTATTAAAGATATTCGAAAGCATTTTTATAATTTTGCTTTTGAAATTATTTCAACAATACTTCAACATTTATTCAAGCATCAAACATTTTCGTAGGCTCGTAGGCCCTAGGCACTGTGCCTATTGTGCCTAATGGATAAAACGGCCCTGCATGGGACTCCTAATTTTCAAGTGAAAAAACAAATCTATCCTCTTTCCGCCAATGGATCTTGCGTTTTATCTTTATGATCGTGCCTCCCGATGCAGATGAAGGTTTCGGTAAAAACCACTACAATACAAATTCTGAGTTATGATTTATCGAACTCCACTTATAGATTCCACTAAATAGGTAAGAGGGAATACTGGTGCAGCCGTTGGTGATCTAATTATTTATAAACCAATATTATTACCGAGTTTGACAGAATCTCCGAACACACGGATAGGTGTTAAGGCACTAAAGCGGCGATAAGTGCATTTTCAAAATTCTGCCGTATTGCTATTCCTCCTACAATCAAATAAACAACAGGGCTGTAAATATCGAACAGTTTAATTTTACTATGAAAACCTTTACCTAATGGAGTTCTACTTTACGTAGAAAAGGAAAAAACCCTATTTTTCTCACCACTGAGCCTGCTCAATTGTTACCTTGAAAAATAAGGTGGCACCGTAGAAAATGAAACCCGAATTTAACGAATTTATTTATATAGTGAAAAAAAAAGAACTTTTATTACTCGTTTCCTTCACATCGCAAATGGCTCTTTTAGCGTCTCAAGACGAGTAGCACCCGCGGGTGAATTCTCCTTCGCTTCGCCCTTTTCTCAGTTCTAAATAAGTTCTACTACACAACATAAATATGCCCAGCTACTAATGAAGTCGACCAAGAAAAAAAAACGATTTAGTTGAAGATTCCAATTTTTTTCGCCGTTATATTTGACTAGTCTCATCTCAAAAAAGGAAATTGCGTGTGAATTAAAGCGATAAATGTCACTCAAAATGAAAAGTGAACAGACCGGTTGAAAAGGATGAAAACAACATTCCATTTCTGTTAATGAGTTGCGAGTGGAAACTCCATCGACTCCTTTTAAATGAGTAAATTAACATGTTTTACGTGTAAACAGGAAAAAGTACGAGTGTTCTCACTTTTCTTACGCCCATCTACTATATTTTTGCGTTTAGGTATTTCTTGAAAATTCGCTTCGCGATGACTGAAAACTTTTAGTTCCGCCTGCTAGGACTTGACGTATAGTTATTATTTTTTTCACAAGAGGGGCTTTTTTTTTAGGGAAGTCGAAATTTCGAAATGACAGTTTTGGAAAAACCTTTACGGCAGTAGATTCTTAGCAAAAGACCCGCTAGCGATATAGCATGGAAATTTACATAATTACAAAAAATTATTATTTTTGTGCTAAATAAGAAATTATCACATTTGCCGACTTCCATGTAAATTCAAAATCTAACAGTATATTTCGAAATATATAAAATATTCTGGTTACCCTGCTGTTGCCGTACCTTCACTTTCGCGCCCGGGGCGATCGCCCCTCTTGCCCTTCCATTGCTTAGATATTGAGACCTGATAGAACTCAACAGTTTGACCGGAGGCTTATTTCACTTCCCCCTAAATGCTGTGGATATACTATTCAAATGTTTTGTTTTTAGACGTTTATTAAGCCTATTTTAAATGGTAAAGCATTGGCATACAGCAGTAGTGGCCAACCTTTTACATACTGTGCGCCAATTTTAATTTTGTTAGAGCTCTGATGCTACCAAAAAACATCGATGTTTACCTTTCGATACATCGATGTTACTCTACCGATGCTATTGATAAAACATCGATGTTTCCCTACCGATGTTTTTCCTCTAGCAACTCATTTTTTATTCCAATTTTTAATTTTTATTCTTATTGCATTTTTTATTTATATTCTTCAATTTGCTTAATTTCAGCAATTATCTTGAATTTTTTCAAAGCATGGTGCGCCAATTTTTATAGACCAATGCGCCAAAATTGGCGCATGCGTCACACGTTGGCCACCACTGGCATACAGTTTATGTCACAGATACTGTTCTGTATTGTACTTGAGCAGTAGAAAATTGAAGCTTTAATTTCTATCGATTTTCTTCAAGCCGGTGATATTTAGGATGTACATCACATTATTCCATTCGTTTTGATAACACTATATTTTTTAATGGAGAAAAATATCTGTAGTATTACTGCGTTTCTGAAATCTCACTTCCTCTCTGATATTTGCGGAGTAATATCCTGTTAACAAATTCTACATAGCTTAAACTTAATAATGTACACACTAATAGAACTAACATCTTGAACTTCTAAACTTACACCTCAAACTTCATTTCAAGATTTGAAACAAATTCATTTCATTTGTTACAGCAGGCAAATGACAAGGCGGCTCGTGAAACCATCTAGACTAAACCTCAATGCAACAAGTCTCCGACAACCACCGCGCGACGATTTCAAACGCTCCCGATTTTATTTACCGCGGTATTTTTTTCAATGCGTCCATTCCTCAGCGCGCGAGACGGCCACGTCAAGAGGCGCGAAGAAATCGTTTACGTCATTTCCAGCGGAAATGACCATTAATAACCAACTACCCAGCGACACCCCGGAGAGTTTCGCTACCGGGCTTTGCGCATAGATCACCTGACATTTTTCCTGTCGTTCAAGATCGGTTCCTTCTCCTCTTTGCGTCGTCGTTATTTCTCTTTTATCAAAAATAAGTGGGACAGCTAGACAGTAACACGACACGTGATATGACATCACCCACCAAGTGAACTGACAAACGAGCGACATGACGCAAACAGTGTGACGTGAATTAAAAAAAACACCATTTAAACGTCGAAATTTTTTCGGAAACTGCCGCTTTTAAAATGAACTATTTTCACTTACACGGAATAATTTATTTGTACCATTTATTTATTTTAAATCAAACTAAATACTTAAACAAAAGCATGTAGTAATTAATACGCCTCAGAAACTTCGACGACGGTTTCCCATGTGCGATCTCGCGCGTTTCTATTGCAAGAGAAAGGAAATCGTGCAAGTGCTTGTTTGTGAGAAACACTTCCTTGGAATGCTTTATTATGGTAGTTTTGCTCTTTTCAATTGAATAGGCAGCAAAATTAACAAAATAAGTTTCAGTCATCAAGGACATGATATATTTTTACAGTTATTTCAAAGTGGCGACCCTATGGTATTACACTCATTCTTCCAGATAAGTAATAAGATCGTTAATATACGAGAGTGGTTATCTTCAATTAGATAAATAAACATGGCAAACCATGTGTCGGAAAACGACACGTGATGTTTATCTTGTTACGTGAAAACTTTACGAGTTGATTTCTCATGATTATAGTTTCATTTCCATAGACATTTTCAGAGATACGATTTCATTAATCGCTTATAAACCTTCCATTCAATTGGCGAAAGAAAAATAAATGAAGTAAACTCAATGGAACGAGACTTTTTGCGCCGTGGACATTTTTTTTCAAAACCCTGACTCCCTTCTGAATGTTTTTATAGTAATAAGAAGCCGTTTGGGTTCCCCTCATGCGTAACAGAGAGGAAAATAAAAATGAAATCCCGGAACCACATTCCACGGGCTTGGAACGGTATTTAATGACGGTTACATTGTATTTTATATATCTTGATTTCAACACCGAAATAAAAAGCGACGGTGGCATGAACATGATAAAACTTAATTTTTATACGATGAGAATATAATTTACGGAGTTGTAATTTCTCTATATACAATGGGTTAGATGGTAGCAGGGATTGTCCAGTCTCAATCTCACCCAGAAATAAGGACGATATTCTATTCTATTATCGTAAATTCAAGAATCGGAGGAATGTTGAGAGAAGGTTGGTGATTGCCCGTGCCATTGTTACGATGATGCAATAGAGCGCTTTTAAAGTAAATAATGTGGCTAACGTTATTTTTAAGTTATCAAAATAAATGAATTTATCGAAGAAGATTAATTCTTAAAAACATAATATCCTAAAGAGGAATTTTCTTTACGTAACAAGCAAACAACGATCTATATAATTAGCAAAGAAATATATACCAATAGATTTCAAAGTTTTTTCGCGGATCTTTAATAATATGATAGATAACATTATAGCATATTGGTTCAATTATAAGATTTTCTTGTATATATAGAACGACCTCTAATTTCACGAGTCGGAGGAAATAAAATTAATGGGGAGTGTAAAAGGCTCATTTTTATTTCAAAATATGTCATAAGTATCACTCTAGTTTCTATTGTAAATACAGACAATCAAAAAAGCACAATTCACCCTTTCGCTTATAAAAATCTTTAGAATTTCACTTAGTATCTTATTCACTCATAATGGATTTACCGGCTCACATAAAAAATATCGCCTTATAATGTGTCTAAGGCAGTATATTTTCGCATGCGAATTTTTATTTGGTAACACTTTATGTAATTCGATAAAGAATATTAGAACTCACCAACTGACTGAAAAAATGTTTCTCCAATAGTAATAAAAAATGGAAAAACCAGATGCACATTTCAATCAGAAATAAACAGTCATAAGTTATTCACTGACAGTCGATTGTACTACATAACTGCTACTCTAGAGATTTTACTAACTACCGGTGAATTACCATTAATAACGGCTGCTATGTAGCCGAAATATGCATCTGGTTTTCCCCCTTTAATACGCAGTTAAAAGTGATTTCCATTTTCATATGCCCGCGGATAAAATTGAAAGCTAGTGATGGATGCGGTATGGAACGGAGCGGGACGAGATGGACGGGTGATGGAGGGGAGCGGTTGGGTGCGGGCCCACGCAGAACAAAGGCGTTTACGTTACTCGGGTCTGGCGCAGTGTGTCACTATATAGTTGCTTGGCAAAGGCCCAGTTAGTGATGTCATTGGAAATAATATTCTCGTGGTGGCTCGGAAATGCAGAGGAGGTATGAAACACAAAAGAGCACGCGAACGACAAGTGTAAGTTCTCAAAACGGCAGAATAAAAGATCTACGTTTCAGATACAATGTTACCATAGAAATTAACCGATCCTTTATCCCGATAAACTTCAACGATCGGTGAATTACCACTGACGAGAGTTGTGTACGTTGTAGTCTAAGCGGCTAGAATATCCCAATGGCCATGCCAACACTTTCATGGATGAACGGAAAGAGTATCGAAAAAGATCCAGATTCAGAATGACACATAAAAAAGGTAAACGACGGCAGAGTGGTTATCCTTGAGTTTCGGAATGGGGATCTTTCACTCAGTTTCGTTTTTTTAAAGACCGCCTCGAGTAGAAAAAAATTGCTAATGTTTTTACTTTTACAAAAGAAAAAAATCTGTCGCACCACAATGCGTGTTTTTTATAATAAATGTGTCCGAAGTTTCTTTAAATTTACGTGGAGAACAAAACAGAAAGCCAGCCGCGACATAATTAGTACCAATTTGCGCAAATGAGCTGTCGCATCAATTAATTAAGTTTGGTATAGGTTTTTTTTTAGGAGTTCCAAGATATACAATCGAATTTTATATTAGCTGCGCTAATTTTGAAATTATCCAGTAGTTTGTTAATATTAATTTCTTTTTCTATCTTTAATCATTATATGGCTTTATAAGAGGAAATTTTGAGAAAAATCTGTCGTAACCGTGATGTCAAACCTGTTTCCTTTGCTCGAGAAACAAAATTAAGTATTTATTATGGTATAATATTATATAATACTATATATTACAGATATAGGATAGAGCGCTGTTCACGAATCAAGGTCACCGACTTTTGTTTGGCAATAATCCCCATTCCTCCATCACTCCACCTTTCATCCAGACTTAAAGTAAAAAAATGGAAAGGTCAAATGCCTACGTATGTACAAAGATATTTCAAAAGAGACGCAAAAGAAAGATTGTTGGAAATTATATGAAGCAACCACAAGCGGGAATTTAGGAATTCACAGGCACGATTACTTGTCAGAAAAAATTTCACAATCCGGTTTAGTTAACCGATTATTCGGCGTATATGTAATCTTTCGTAACATTAATAGATGTAAGAGCCAAAGAGTAACTGACAAAACACGAACGGAATTACTTTCCAGAAGACAAAAGCACATATTTACTTCTGTTTGGCTGCTAAGTTTTTAAATTCAGCCCTGCAAAATCCTTAAGGAATTAAACTCTTATGGAGTTGGGCGCCTTTATTTCCTTCAACACAGCTCAAACAAGCGTTGAAACTCGTTACCGAAGTCTCGGTTTTAACATTATATAGCTTGCTTAGGCTAACAAACGTCATGATTCGACTCTTATCCCTTCTCTGTTCATTTAGCATGCTCTCAATAACTCCGTTATCAATTAAAATTTCAAAACGCTCGTTTCCTTCTTCTTCCTTTTTCTAATTGTAAGTCGCCTTTAATTACGGCTTTTATACAGCGCGGTGACAGGAACTGCTTAATTAACTTCATTTACTTCGCTTTAGCAACTCATTATCAGTTATAATCCCATTAAGTGAGCCGTCGTTTATTTCACATGAAATATATATAAATGGATTTGATTGCAAAGTTGAGACCGAAGGACATAAATTTAATTTTCATATTAACAAATTTTTCCCAAGTGGAATTAGCAATTTAGTTTTCTTCTGACATTGTTTTATAAAACAAAACCAATTCCATTAAACCTCGTTACCTCATAACTTTTCTTAGCTGTCAAAATTGCCCATAGCCAAAAAAAGGACAAAGATATTTACGATTCATTTTTAAATATCACCGCACTGGAACGCTCAATCATCTTGAATTGAAACTCTCAATGTACTCTTTCAAACATTCACGTTTGGGGCCATTTTCGCACATAACACCCTTACATACATCGACACCAAATTAAATAAAATGTCCTAGGATCTTTTCTCTATACCACGGAATCGATTTTTTATTTTAATGTAATTTCTGGCCAAAATAATAAAATATGATAAGGGTTTTAAAAGATAAACATGATATAATATGAATTATTTTCTTCTCTTATAAAACATTGTGTATTACATAATACCACTTGTATTGCTGCTAATATTTTTATTAACCTTAAGTTTTTACATCCATTTCATACTTCCCATCTTGAGTTTTTTTTATGTCAACAAGGACAGGTTAATCACAGATTTTCCCCCTCAAAATTCTGCCGTCGTTTTAGATTCTATTTCTATTTGATGTGTCAATATGCACAGGTAATAAATCAATTTACAATGCAAGAAGGAAGTTTCAAGTCTCGATATCTCTCGAATTGAGAGGTTTATCTATCTCATGCATTGCACCGAGTAATTGATGTGGATAACTACTGCAGCCATAAAACAGTTGAATGAACCACAGGCAATTTCCAACAGCAAATAAAACGTCCGCGGTAATCCGCAGACGGTGGAGACCTCAAATAAGCGAACAAGCTTAACTTTGAGATTGTTACGGTGGCAATAAATTACGTAAACGAAAAACAAGCATAAAAATAATCACAATTTTTAAATAAAGAAATATTTTTATATGCGAGCTGAGCATATACATCGGGCACCCTCGGCTATATCAACGAAAACTTTCCGGATATGATCCTATGAATGGTGCACTCCAACATAGCGGTAATGCGTGAAACATTATTCAACGTGCCTATTGTTTCTTGCGATGCAACTTTTTCCTCACTTATCGAATATCTTCATTTAAGGACATCATGGGATCTTGACAATTGGAACACGTTCAGGTACAGCGAGTAATTACAAAGCATACGTTCAGCTAATAAAATAGTTTACATAGTCAAATTATAAATCATTCTGCGACTATAAACAGATTCTTAGTACTGTGAAATAGATGGAGCAAACAAGGTCGATCTCCTACCGACCCATTTCCCGAGGGAAAAGAAACGTGCGCTTAATTAAGCGCTCGGAAACGATTTAAACAAATCGTAAAGTCATTAAACGCCACTGCCGGCGGAAATCGTTTTATTAACCCTTCTCTTACGATAGAATGATGTCACTCTCGTAGCAATAAAAAGTTTGAATAAATCACGCGAGAATTCCAAGTGCAAAGAAGCCGTTTTCCACCGTTTCTACTGATGTTAATCGAATGTTTTCATTTCAATAGTAACGACTGGCAATTCGTCGATTGCTGATTCTCTTTATTACCCATCATAGCCAAATTTATTATTATTTTTATTATTATAACATTTACAAAACTCAAGACAAGGTTCAAGCATGGATTTGGACCAATGTTGAATTATCATAAGGTGCCCGTATGGTTTACTGCGGCGTTTTGTTCTAAATATGAATTGACGAGTCAACTTTATGATTGCAAGCCAATTGATTATAAGTTAACTCTGACATTCATAAAAAGCTTGTAAAAAACAAATACCGCTTCAGCTAAAAGTTACAGTCAAGTAATAAACCGAACGTCGATTCTAAAAAGAATCACCGATAATTGAATTACATATCGATGTGAACGGCTACCGTGTAGCTGAAATGGATACCGTGTTTTCCCAACGTTTTAATCATATTAATTAGCAAGCGCAACCGTTTAGGAGAAATATGAATCCCTTAGGTATTGATACAAATCATAAGTCAAGGTCACATATTCACTTCCGACTTGCATTTCTCCACCGATCAAATACAGGCCGAATCTCGACGCTTTGTCTCCTTAAACAATCCAACCCTTTGGCGCTGTTCGACTACCCCCTTCGTTTTCTTTTGGTATTCAAGGATAACATTCTTTCCTTTCCTATTGTTCTGGACTGCGCTTTCTTTCGAATATTTTTACGAACTCGACAGTCTCGAGGTCTTTCCCATCATGGAAGGCGTGAGTACGTCAATCGTTCTCGTAAATCATTAGGGGATAGCTCAGTGAAGCACGAGTCACGTGTCTTTCTCTCCAACACGCCCCGAAGTACTGCGGGTTTCGAAAGGTGTTAAGACTTGGATGAGTACGGTGCCTCTACGGGAATAATGACTTGACCGTGACGTTCGTCAGCAGGAGAGAAGGTACAAGAGGTTTTAAAAAATCGCGACCCCGGAAATGTTTCTTCACTGATGTTACGCGAAAATATTTCCATTGGGCAACATTCCGATCCACGCGAGTGGTTGGATAGGAAAGTTATCACAGAAAACTCATTTCAGGCATCTCATTATGCATTAATGTTACGGTAAAGCGACGTTATATACGTAACAGCATTATTGAAACTATTATATTGAAAAAATGCGTTCTTTTACGCATGCAAATGTAAGCGCATAAGCTTAGCCGGGAATTACGCGTTCAAAATAATAATCTTAAGGACATTTTACTCACAAAGGACAAGGAAGAAAGCTCTAGTGCCAGCTTGACTTAGTTATATAATGCGTCAATGGCGGCAAAAATAAATATAAAATTGTTTCTCTATCAGTCATAGAAATTTTGATAAAACCAACACCTTTTTTCTGCCATTACCGAATCTTCTATGTATATTTTAAAAATTATTTTTTTAGAGTCGGCTATCGGTGGGTCACCACCGATGACGGCTACCTCGCATCCGAAATGCGCATATGCACCTTTTTATGGCTTTTTAGAGAAACAATTTTTTTCTATTTGAATTCAGACAAGGTGAGCTCGGCAATTCTATCCTGAACTGCATATAAAGTAAAACGCTATGGAAAGAGAACGTATTGGCAGCGGAAGCCATAGTTTAATTCATTCTTCATGAATAAAGGAGGATGTACCCATATTCTGCAAGAGCGATGCCCGCTTGATCACTTCGCGGCCGAGCGGGTCAGGGTTAACGGATTTCCATGCAGGAAAGGCGTGGTTCGGATCTCCGCGGCGACAGATTTATTGAGCCGAAGACAACGCGTTGTATGTACATACACAGAGTGAGTGCTTGGCGCTCTAGGTGTTGGAAGCGTTTCAAGTGGGCCGAATAATAGGATACGCGCGAAGTGCTTGGGATCTATTTCATACCATATGCGAGAAAAAGCCACATTAAAATAATATTCAACAGTCAAAACGCATTAATTTTTATCGTAACACTTACATATTCATTATGTATATATAGTCTACTTTATTTCCATAATGTAAAGCGCGTAATATTTATAAAGGGAATAAAACGAAAGTGGAGATAGGAAGAAAAGGATAATTTTAAGTCTTCCAAATTAATTGTATAAAACATTAAAAATATGAAAATAATGAATCAAGTGATAAAATTAAACTTTAAATTCTTATTTATATAGCGATGTGAATTACAGTTCGATATCTCGTCATTAAAATTAATGGAGGCAAATATAAATAAAAACCAGACACGACTGCACAAGTAAGCGGAAAAAACAAGCTATAAATAAGCTATAACAAAAAATAAAAATAAATAAATTAAACGTTCAAATTTTGTAATATTATTCTTGGAAATATTTATATGTATACCCTATTAAAGGAAGTGCTTCAATTTTTCCTTGGTAGCGTTCAATTTCTTCGAAATTATTTTGTTTAGAGCATGTGGAAATAAGAGGCTTACTAACGTGCGCCGCAGAGGTGGATCCAAATACTTCCCAAGGAGGGAGTGATCACCCCTTTCCACGCTTAAATCCTCCACTGTAAAAAGAACCATATATTGTGAAAATCCCTACCAATTTTAATATCTTTATTCCCCTCGCCTTATTAACTTAACCTGCAGCGTATAATTAAGGAATTTTGCGTGGAATGTGTTTAAGAATACAGCCAATGGAGAGCAATGGCAATAGCAAAAAAAAAAGAAATCGAGAAAGCCAGATGCTCATGTCGTATAGTATATAGCAACCATCATCAGTGACAATTCAGAATCTACAATAGGTAAATTACCACTGATGAAGGCAGTTTTGTATAGGAAACCTGGTTTTTAACACGTTTTCAATTCGATTTCAGCCATAAAACGAGCACGATAATTATTTCTTGAGTTAAACAAAAAGTAAAAATAATGCAATTACTCTTACTTCAATAATTAAACATTTCGTCCGACGCTTTTTCGCTAAGCGGGCCATATCCATCCCAACGTTTTCAACCCGTAAATTCAGTAAAAACAATAGGAAATCTCTTCTGCGGTTGACCGCACACCGACGTCGTTGACATGCTGATCGTAACCTAGGCTAAGAATTCCGTCCTTCGAAAGTGACGTTAATCCGTTTGACCGATTAGATCGTTTCGTCAATAAACCTCGATTTTCCTCTCTTTCTTTTTTTCTAGCGCTAAAATTGATTGACTGATAGACCTCTCCTTGCCCTATTGACTGGACACGGTTTTGATCGCCTCGTTCCGTATTCGACTAAGAGACCTATAATATTGTTGCATGTTGTGGAAAAGTACGTTAAATAGAATGTTGAGAAATATCGACAACCTAGTCGTACGGATAATCGGATTCAATCCAGGTCGAAAAAAATATGGACGAGTGCCTAATAAACAGCGTAAAAATCACGGGCTTCTACGATTTTCCCGCTGCTATTTAGAAATTCACAGAAGGAAAGAAATTACGTTTCGGCTATTTTCATTTTCGAATAAAAAAACAAATAAAATTTCAATATGGTGGTTTTTAAATTAAAGCGATTACTTAATTATTTGTCAAAGACCGGCAGTTCTTACCCTTTATTTGCTCGTGTCGTTGGATTTCAGAATTTTTAATTTCGTATGCATGGGATAAAACCTGCCGGCATTTTACTCTCGCAACCTTAGTTAAGTAGCAGCGAGAAAATTGTTCAAGTTTGATATAAATTGGAATAACCGTTCTCAACACATAGATAATGGGCTAATTACGTCGGCGGCCTTAAACGGCAACGCATCTTTAGTAAATCGTTTCTCGCTGAAAATACATATTTTTTCGGAGTCGAGAAACTCATAGGGTTATTCGAACAGAATTTAAACGAGCCTAAAAATTTTTAAAAAAATACCCTTAATTATTTTCCATCAGTGCCCCAATTTTAATGTTTTATAGGAGAAAAGTAAAACCGCATAGATCGAAAATTGCCTTTTTAAAAGGCGATTTCTCTTAAGAAAGATATTATAAATTCGAATGATACTACATCATTACCAGAAAGTGTAAATAAAGTATTCCGTATTTTTGCGGCAATAAAATCACAACCGATGCTGGTAACGCCATCTGCTACGAAAGCGGAAAGAGGGCAACCGTTATTTCATAAAACAACCAAGAAGTCGACGGACAAAAAACGCCACATAAATTAACGAAAGTCTTGATGATCGGTTAATCACAATGGTTTCGCCAAATACGGAGAATATCCCAGGTGAAGAGAAAGGCAATTGAAGAGAATGGGATGGCAAAGCGACGTCGGCAAGAGAAAGGAGAAAGATGAGTTAGAAAGTGGAGGCGGAGAGAGAGAGTGAAGGAGCATCCATCTGTCCTGACCTATTAATCCGATTCCTTTGAATGGGGAGCGTGGCAATGAATTAAAGCGATTTGTTTCGCACAATCTTGACAAAAGCGCTTCGTTCGCAAACATTTTAATCCGGATTTACTCCACTTAAATTATTTTATCGGTTTCTCATTCGCAAACTAAACGATATCCCGCTTTCTTAATTTCTAAGGTTCAGCTTCCAATTCATTACCGGTCCATTTTAAAAATCTTATCCATCGTCTTGAAATTTTTGTTTCACGGGCGAAATTAGGTTAAACAGACAGGTAAAGGACGTCGAAATCGCTTTAAATATCGCATATTTCTATTTATCATTAAAACGACTTTCAGTGAAGAAAAATCTTTGGATACCTTAATGAAAATGACATGTATTTAGGCCAGATGTTGATATCAGAATTGGAGCCGGGACAAAATATACTTTTTTAACGCCTAGGGAAACGATTGAAAACTTCGTCCACGTAAGAAACGAAAAAAATAGGGGTAGGGGATTCACATTCCTTAGACCCAAACCGCGTACCTCATTTCTTGCATTTTAATTAAGGCTTTATGTTTTTTTTACTTTATTGCCTCACAATTCCAACTACACTCATTATCCTTATTT
This sequence comes from Uropetala carovei, assembly GCA_036926305.1. Taxonomy (NCBI): domain Eukaryota; kingdom Metazoa; phylum Arthropoda; class Insecta; order Odonata; family Petaluridae; genus Uropetala; species Uropetala carovei. The sequence goes on from JAXCHB010000015.1 coordinate 9,650,367, forward strand.
CTAATGACATTATTTCGCTATAAAATGTTTATATATATATATATATATATATAACGCATTTCTTTAGTTTACATATGTTGCCATTAAATACGAGACAATGGTTAAATTTCAGTTTTCGCCGACTACGGTTTATTTATTTATTTTAGTACGATTAATAAAATAACGAGGACTATATCAGTAGTTTTATTTTAAGATAGTAACAATAGATTTGGATGAAAAGAAAATATTCTTTGACATGTATCCATAACCTACCTAAAACTTTATTTATTGGATGTAAATTGTAATTACCGGTGAAATAAGCCGTCTTTATTAGGTCGATATTTTATACGTTAATGTAGATTCTTCCATATAAACCTGACGAACACAAACAACCATGTCCTAGGCGTGATTCGAACCCGCGACCTTAGTAACCGTCGGAAGATACTCTAACCATCAGTCTACAGCATTTGCAAAAAATGTTACAAGATCGAAAAGAGTTTTCTGTCTGTTTTTAAGTTGCTGATTTTCCGGCCAATAGGCTAATTTAATCTGATTTTCAAAACTTCCAGGAGAAAGGAAATAAAATAACAAGAGCCTACAGAAAAATTCTCACTCAAAACAGGTAAACAGTATCGTTATTACGGCCTGTTTGTTTATACATTTTATAAAGTAAAATTAACATAAAAAGAAACCCAATACAAAATGGAAAACGTTCAGTAATGGCCCAATTAAAGATAAATAATTCTTTTTGTTGCAGGAATATTTACACTTTAGAATACTTTTTTACCTCTTAATCGGGGTAGATAAAACGAAAAATCATGCCCACGACAAGAGTCGAACTTACTATCATGTCATTTGAAAGCACATCCTATAACGACGTTCTATTTAGCTCAGAGAAGAAAATAAGTAACTAATTATAACTAAACGAGAAGCAGATATCGAAATTACTTTCTATTAGCTAGTAAAACAAATGTTAAAGACATACACATACACTTGCACCTATTTTTCTTGAACGTGTATGACTCGAACTTTCAATAACCAGAAGACAATATTTTCTCACTGTTTTAACATAGAAAATGCATAAAACTAAAAAATAATTTTACATTTATTTTGACTGCACCTCCATTTTTCTACCCTGCAACACATTCAAGATGTATTATGCGAATCACTTTACGGTAAAGGTAAAAATTATTTAATGGTAACAGATGCAGATGTCACAAAATTTGAATGCCGATAAAGAGTAGCACTCAAGAGAAAAACGTAATCGAACACTGCTTTAAACAATAGGCTGCTTCCACAAAAATTATCCACGGCTTTTCAATCGTAAGATGAGGAAAAATGTATGACTCCAAATTATCACGCCTATTTAGAATGCAGAGCTATATTTACTATGGCAATAAAACAGAACGATAAACGACGAAGTCTTGGGGTCGATCGTGGGTGTCAGGGAAGTTCTCTTTTTTATTCCTAGTAGTTCGGGTGACTCCGATTCGCACCACTTTCCTCCCACTCATGTCTCACCCACGGCGATAATCCGTTCCTCACGAAAGGAGGCGGAGTAAGGATGGATAGACGCAGATACAACGGATGGAAACTGGTTGGAAGTTGAAGATTAACAACCTAACTGCGACGGAAACTGATATATTTATTCTGCTGGTGGGAGTATGATGCACCCACAGAAAGAATTTCTCTGAGACAGGGTTTTTTGTCCTATCTCTGCTGACATACCCATTTTAGCGTTTTTTAAAAATCGTCGTGCACAGCATAGTATACTTTAAAGTAATAATTTACGGACGGGGCTTATTTTAAAGTATGTATATGATTCGTATTTACAAATCTAAACAATAAAAAAATAATTTCTCGCATTCTCTTATATTTTCCTATACGGTTGAAAGGACCAAACACTTGTCTCAGGCATGTCCAATAGCCACAGCAAGGTTATAAAAAACCAGATGCGTATTTCGGGCACAAAGCATCCGTCTTCAACGGCAATTCACCGAGAACCGGTTCTTTTAGAATTTATTTTCGGTGAATTATCACTGAAGACGGCTGATTTGTAGTCAAAATGCGCATCTGATTTTTATAACCATTTTGTGGCTAATGGAGGTACCTAAGATAAACATTTTTTAGTGCTTGTTCTTGAATTTTTTTCAGCAAGAAGACGATCTCGATAATTACACTGTCCAACAAATGAAAAGTTTTTTTTTGTTTCCTCTGCTAAAATAGGTGTTTCTTATAGACATTTTTGTGCTGAATACTAATCTGTTTTTAAAAGTTTTGTATCACGTATACTTTTTGAGAAATTAACATAGTTGTGTTTACGATAAGAAAAGTGAAATATGCCTTCTCTTACCTAAAATATTTTGGCTGATGACTTCGTCTTGGAGGATGACTGTGGAATTTCTCGGATGAGACACCAACAATAATCAGCTAACATGTAAGAACTCCACTTTCCTTTATATCATTGTTCCATGGTGGAAATATCTTGGTGGAACCTTTCTCCATGTTCGTCACTGACCTCGCCCAAATTGGCAGGAAAAAAATGCAGATGGGAATCCAGAAAATGTAATTTAAGGGACATATTACAACCTAAATTATGATATGCCTGTAGCATTGCTGCCACAATATTTTCGTAATTTGAAGACTTCACTTTTCCCAAAATATTTTCTGTAACCTGCTTAAATCCAGCCCAGGCAGCACGTTCCTTCTGGTTTAAAGATTCTTCAAATTTTGTGTCTGAAAGTAGTTGCCTAATTTGAGGGCCAACAAAAATGCCTTCTTCCAGTTTGGACTCGCTAATCTTCGGAAATTTACTATGGAGGTACGGAAAACCTGGACCATCACGATTCATTGCCTTCACGAAGTTTTTCATAAGCCCAAGCTTTATGTGTAATGATGGTAAGTATACTTTTTGTGGGTTCACCAATGGTTTATTTTTAATATTTTTTTTTCCTGGCGTTAAACATTCACGATCAGGCCACTGCTTAACCACGTAATGATCCTTTTTCGCTCTACTATCCCATTCACAGAGAAAACAACAGTATTTTGTATATCCACTTTGTAATCCAAGAAGAATTCCTATTACCTTAAGGTCACCACATGTATTCCATTTATACTTATCATAATTATTTTTTTCTAAGAGGGACTTCATATCTTTATAAATTTCTTTCATATTGACTGAATGTGCAAGTGGGATGGATGGCATAGTGTTACCATTGTGAAGAAGTCCAGCTTTCAAGCATATTTTTGATGATTCAATGAAAAGTCGCCATTCTTCTGGTTTAAGATCTTGTCCCAGGCATTTCATTAATCCATTTACATTGTTACAGAAAGTTAGTTCGCCGCATTCTGAGAAAAAGTTAATTTGGTGTTTTTGGCGGTTCCGAAAAGCAGTTACTTTGGTTTCCTTTTCAAGAAGATTCCATCCTTGAAGGCGAGAGGCTAAAAGCTCTGTCTGAATTTTTGATAGATTGAGATCTCTGACAAGATCGTTTAACTCTGATTGAGTAACTAAATGGGGGCTTTTTGAATCATCAGCTTCAAAATCTTTATCATAACTATTTTTTTCTACAAACATCAGCTCTTCATCTCTGCTCTCCAAATCTGAATTTGTTGGTGGTCTTGGCACTGGTAAGTCAACAGAATGTGGAACTGGTCGAATAGCTTATGCAAGATTAGGCACAATTCACCATCATCACGGAGTAAATACTACTACTCTCATTTCTCGAAATCTATACGTGATACAAAAATTTTTAAAGTAAATTCGGATTCAGCATAAAAAACCTCAGAATCACCTAAGATTTTTAAGGGAACAAAGATTGTGTTTAATAGTGTTATTTTTACGCGTCTGACATGGAAATATTTTTTGATTAAAAAAGCAAAGAAACAGTTGTGAACGCGACATCGCTCTTTCAATCAAAGTAAGATATATCGGTGTAAGATTATGATTCTACTAGAGAGATTTACCTTATTTTATTCTACGTAATAATATTGAAATATTTTCGATGTTAGAATATTAACCTTTATTATATTTTATAGAATTGTCGTTATTGAACTCAATGATGCAGTTTATATAATTATCCTGGCAATAAATATATACCCATTACAACATTTCTTTGAAGAATAAAAATCTACTTTTGTTTTCAATGTGCAAAAATAATTTTAATACTTAAAAGAATATTTGATGAAGAATAATTTACTGGACAACAGAAAAACATTTATTTTTGATTATTTGTTGAAAAGTTGTTGCATTTGATGCGGCGCAATGTGTGAGCTGAGAAGACTCTACGGATAGATTACGTCGCAGCCTAGCGGTGGTTATAGCGGCGACGAATCTAACCGTGGACTCTTCGAGCCATGCGCTTCTAGGTGCTTCAAATGCTAATAACTTTTTAACAAATGATCGTAATTCAGTTCTTGAAAAAGTGACTTAAAGTAGGGAAAATAAGCTTCAAATATACGCTTACAAAAATGTTTTACGATTTCTTTTTGGAGAGTTATGTCATTTTCAATTTCAAAAATTTCCGTTTTTTCCCATTTTTTCACAAAAATGTCAGAGTTTTGTGCTTGTGGCTTCTACAGTAATTTATTTTTGAACTGATGTATTTTTTTATTCATAGTAGCAACCTTTTGGAGTAATAAGCCGCAAATCAGATTGCATTATCATTTTTTGTTGCCATCTAAGAATTTTCGAGAAAAAATCGACTGAAAAAATAGCTTTTTGCAATTTAAAAAAAAATGGAGGGTGATGGAAAAAAACGGATTGCGGATTTGTTTTCAGCGTGCCGAAATCATAAAGAATCACCCTTCAAAGTTCAGGAAACAAAAATGCTGTCGAACAGTGTTATCTGTCGAACGTCCACCTATTAACAATGTATAAAGTAATAAGATGTCCGCGTTTTATTGATTGGCGGTAACTTTAAGACTACCTGTAAGTTTAAATGACACGTTCTCTGTATATCTCGCCAATGGATTATTTGCTGTTTTAAGCAACATTTCGCGCAGCCAAAGTATACGGCGGAAAACCTTTCGAAAATCACAGCGCCGTAGCCCCATAATTATCACATTGAAAAAAAAAACAATCGGAAATACCCATCGGAACTAGAACTGCCAATCATCTTGCCAACTACTCCCCAGGTTCCCGTTAATTCATGCGAAATGTCAGTCACCATCCGTCGACCAAATCAACATCATATCCTGACCAATGTTACACCGTTTTCCGCTCTAAGAGGAATATTTTCCTTTCGGAATATCCGGTATGATAATTCATTGCCATCTCTCCACGAAGGAAAACAAACAAATCGGTGCAGCGGTCACACAACACTCCCACGCAAGTAAACGGTCACTACTATAGAGGGAAATGATATCATTGGAAAGACGCGTAGGTTGTTCGAGGCGAAGGAGCATGTTGGAATAGCAGGCCCGATCCAACGAAATAAAGATTGTAGAGAGATGGGTCACTTAAATCCTTCGAAAAAGGTCAGTTCTTAGATGCTCATTAGGAACGTCATATTCCACATTAGAATAGCAGTCAGGGATGAAGATATTTGCGAAAAGAGGTCCAAATTTCTTTTTATGTAATTTTATTCATTTTTGTTAACTATTAAACAGCCCTTCCTTGGCCTTTTAAAAGAGCTTTAATGCATTAACGGCCATCCATGCCAAAAGGAGGATTTGAACCCTCGACCTTAGTGGTAGAAATACAAGTAACCGTCCCAGTACCAAGGCCAGCAGCAATAAAAAAGAATAAACCCGTCACATCAAGCTCGTCCAACGGCAATAATATTTTAATTTCGGGAAAGCGAGACGATCGACAATAACTCGTTGAAGCGAACAGGCAAGATAAGTGGATTTTCGAAGATAATATAAAATAATAAAAAATCGGCTGCGAATAAGATCAACCGCGACACAAATAATAATAAAAACTTTAACACTTTCCGCAGTCCATATAATTTTCAGTTCAACTTAAGTTTTTCCATCTTGTTCTTAAGGTTGTCAATAATATTTAATATTAAAACATAGGGTGAAAATGATTAAGTCGGGTTATTTCACTTTATCGGGGTTGCCACGTTACCGTGAATAAAATTTGAAATTTCAACTCTTTAAAACTTTGATAGAACTTAAATATGTAATTTAATATTTAGAAAAATTATAGAATCCGGTGAGATAACTGCTCATTCGAATCGTATTGCTCTATCAGAGTTGCCAACTTGGAGGAAACAAATTGCAACTCTCTCTCCGGAGAGAAATGATTTTAGCTATGCTATTACTTCTTGTAAAAATATTTTGTTTGGTAATATGTATTAAATGAAGCCAAAATAGATAATTTGTAAAAGTATTTAGGTCTTATCAATTTATCTATACCAAGCTCTTAAAAGGAACTCAATATTAATTATAATAACATAATGAACAGTGGCAATAACGAGATAAAGAAATCAGTTCGTTTTGTCGTTATTGGTGGAATACTTTGATAATAATTCTTACATATTCCACACAAGTTGTCATAGTTTTAAGCAACTTGTTACGAAGCTTTGAGAACGTACTTCGGTATTAGTGTCATACACGTGAAACGCGCTGAAATATGACTAGAAATTAAATGAACACGCAATATCAGTTGAGTTAAAATTAGATAACAGCAAAGTGATGTCATTGCTTCGTTCTATTTGGAGATTAGATTTATGTGACAATTCGGTAACGATTTTAAAATAGGTTGCCAATAAATGCAAAATATCATAAAGACTATTTTTGTTGAAATATTCATCGATTTCTCCATTTTACCTTATACTGTCTTATTTATTCATTCGCAAGGAAATGCCTTCGTGAATTTGATGAATCTTTTGTCTGAAAAATACGCAATTATATTTCCATTAAATCTGCATTTTCCCGAAACAAATAATCCACGATACATGACCATTCTCATACTGCTTACACAATATCAGAGTTAAATCATAGGAAATGTACTTACATTTTTATAGAAAAATATAATCGCAACGATACGTATTCGCAAAAAGAGAAAAATATTAAGTGCAATATCAGATGATTCTTCAGTTTTCAGCTGCCAAAAAATCTTACACATTTTGGCATTAGGTATGAATTACCTTCCTAAACTAGTTATCATACTTTCAAAATAAATGACGATGATTTACTTTTCACCTTAGAAATTATCAGCTCATTTTGTTACAGATGCATTTTTGTTATTCTATTAAAAAGTATTCAAGTATTAATAATGAGTTAAACTCACGATTCGTATCAAGCAACTAGTGCAGCTAAAGACTAGCGACCTAAATGTTTGAATAAGCCAGGGATCGGTAGCCTACGGCCCGCGGGCCTCATGCGGCCCCCGAGAGCGTTTTATGCGGTCCGCGAAGCCATGATGAAAAAGTGATCGTTAAAATTTAACACAGTCAATTTCATATTTTTCAGTGAAATCATCGTCTCAAAATCTTTTCTGATGGAGTTTTAACGCTATTAAACTAATAAGAATTGATTTGGACTAATATGAGATCACAAAATCGCTAGATAACTTCTGATTTAAAAGCCCAAACTCTCGTGATTCCCAATGCGTCCCTCCATAGCATTCACAACAACGAATGTGGCCCGCCATATACAAAAGGATGCCGACCCCTGAAATAAGCCATACCTGAACATCACCATTCAAGAACTTAATCATCACTTAATTACCACTGACGACATAGTACCAGTCGCAGTACTAGATAGCATTTGGAGTGTACGAATGATTTAATAGCCCTTTAACTCAGGAGGGATGAATCACGATAACTCGACGTGCAGTTCCATGTTACAGGACGCAGCAAAAGATCTCCGGGTAAACTTTCTAATCCAGTTTCGCGGAGACTTTGTTATCGAGGTGGCACAGTAAGAAACACACGCTTCCCAGATGATATGTCCACCGTCTTTATGTCCACTGCCTTTATGTCCACTCTTTTATGTCCACAACCTTTATGTCCACTGAGACTGTGGACAGATCATCTGTGGATCAAACACACATGTGAGCGCCGCTTAGAAAAAATAAAAGACTCTTCTCGTTGGGATTCAAAGGAAAGAAACATCTTTGCTCAAAGATAAATAACCGATGGTACAGCTCAGCTTTTGGCTTTTCGAGTCTCGACGCTGCAAACATATTCTCGCGGCACGCTCGATACACGGAGACGTTGGCAAAGATCCCGTTTCGTCGACCGTGAGATTCTCTCGGCCATTCAAAGTGGACCGCGACGCTTCGGTAAATGAAAGGATAAATGAAGCAATCGCGAAAAACGTCTGGAAAAGTCTGAAAGTATCGTAATCGTGTGCATTTAGCAGCTTAGAGTCAGGAAATGATAATTGGCGAGCGGAGAAGCATAACGCGACTTAAATGTTCTCTCAAACGGAGAAAAGGACCTATATACGTGATGTGTTTGTATGGATACATTTTTAAAGGAAAAATATACCGGTGTTAAGAATTGACGGGATCATAAGAGGAAGAGAAATAAAAAGTATAATATTAAAATTTACTAAGATTTTAATTCTTTTATTATATAATCATATTTGGAAAAATAACAAAAATATAATAAAAATGATGCCCAAGCTTCAAATTACACGAGAGATAACAAGTTTGAAACATATTTTCATGATATTTTTAGTAAAAGAATTTTCAAAATTCTAACTTTTTAAAATCTGTTTTTGTCATGAAATATTTTTATTTAGAGACTTATGGTCAAGAAGCGACGCAAATCAAACATAAGGTTTTTAATAAAAACGACATATATTTATATGACAACAAATTCGGAATATAAAACCGAAAAAGCAATTAGACCTAGGGCAATTCTCGCTTTCCAAGAACGCTGAAATGGGTTACTTCAGATTTTTAATGACCAATGTTTTATTGTAAAATAAAAGGCACAGCGAGAAAGAAATTCCCTGTATACACACGCACATGCACACACACACGCGTACAGGTGTGCACACGCATGCACTCGTCATTCCGACACGTGTGTGGTAAATTATATATCGATTTCCAGGAATTCTTCCCGAGTGGAACCGATAATCATAATATGAGAGTGCTAATCGGAGCTAAAAAAAGGACACATTAGCAGAACTCTTCCATTTCCTGATCAGAGAAAGTGTCGTCAAACTACAGCCCGCAAGTCGTATCCTGCCCTCTTGAGAATTTCATATGGACCACAGAGCTACGATGAAAAGTAAAAAGGAATCTGTAAAATTTGACACCAAGAGTATCATATTTGTTAGTCGAAACTACGGTAGCAAATACCTTGAATTGAAATTTCAACGTTCAAAATGTCTTTAATTGATTTTCGCGCCTATGACACCACAGAATATTTCAATTTGATCTCTTATATGGCTCGCCTAGGCGTTCTCAATTTACAATGTGGCCTGCATAGGCATTCGCAAGTATCAATGCGGCTGGCCATACAGGAAAGTTTTCCGACCGCTGGAATAGAGCATAGTGTAAGATTTATTTCTTTAAAAATTTGTAAGCAGTAATTAAAAAAGCAAAGATAGAAATTCTTCTGATTGTGTGATCTATACAGTAACGTTTGATCACAAAACTCCACAGCACTGGCTTATTTAATTAAATCTTGGTTGTAAAAAAATCACTCCGACAATTATTTTGGGCACCTTGGTTAAATTCGTGAACTAGATACCTCGAGAGCAATTGCGACTCGATTAGTGCTAATTAACATATTCCTGGGTTTCAACGCAAAAACAAGCAACCCATTTCTTTAAAGTCACTTGAGTTACATTTTTTGGTCACTTTTCACCACGTGAAAATTAGGAGTACGTCAAAGAGAGTGTTCAATGAACCCATAAATTGACGTTTAGAGGGCCGTAAGACTTCAGTCATACACGTGAGCAGGTAATATCAAAACATCTAACTTTCGAGCACCAATAAGATGCCAACGTCCGAACACGTTATAGTATACACCTAGTCGGTTGGTTGAACTTTGTGCCGGAAATATAAACATAACATTTCGAATAATTCAACAAGAGAAAGGTATAAAGCGGAGGAATGATATACAGTGAAGCATATATGTGAAAAAATTACTACAAAAACTAATTTTAAGTGAGATTCCATTGTTACGCACGTCTGCGGAACATGCATTTCTCTACTGAATACTGGAAGTCCAATATACATATTTAGAAGGGCTATTAGATGTGTAGTGGGTTTTGAAACATAACATTGTAATTTTTTCCAAAATTTCATGAGTCTTAAAAAGAACTTGGAAGTTTTCTTCTTTAATCTGGAATAAATTGGCCTTTAAATGTCTTTTAATACCTCGAATTTTAGTTAAAAATTTCTCTTGTGCCATTTCTTTTTGTTCGACATATTTATTTTATTTATTTATTAACCATCCAAAAACAGCCAAGGGGCCTTTAACATTGGACGATGAACAAGATAAAACAATTTATAAATACATAGTAACATAGTAATAATAACATTAACAATAAAGAGGTTTAAAGCTGGTTAGTGACTCGGAAGACGTTTGAGGATAGATGTGAAGGTGGTCGGTGATGAAAAGAGGTCCAGCATTGGGTAAGTGGTTGTCAGGGCATTAATAAGAAGAGGAACCCGGTAAAATAAGGTACGCTGGGATAAGGACAGACGAAATTTAGGGACGTGAAGAGGACTGTTATTGCGAGTAGTGCGTGGAGGAACACGTAGAGAAAAACTGGATAAGAGATCAGGGAAGCGAAAAAAGTCATTCACTATTCTGTATATCAACTTCAAGTCCATAGTAACGCGCCGGTGGGGAAGATAAGAAATGCCCAGTGTTTACAGAATTTCTTCGCGTGAGGAATTACGAAAGGAGGGGATACGATAACGGACAATCGCAATCGAGGGTCATTATTGGACGTAGTTTTCTGGCAAATAAATACTTTACAATATAAAAATGTGGTGTCGAGATTTTTACAGTGGAATACCTTCTCCTGAATTATGTTAAAATTTTTACATAAATTATTTTACGGGGATTAATAAGAACTACATAAATCTGAAAATTATGTTATTTTAAATGTTTTAACGCGATTTTACTGTACAAAGCAATTCATTTACTAAATTTTTATATTACACTACCTTTTTTTGGAAATGAAGCTGACAATATTACAAGTATGGGTGAAATCTATTCTATTATATGAAAGAATCATGTTCAGTTCTCCCATAAATTCAGGAAAAAGTTTTTTCATACGCTAATAAACAGCCAGCATTTCTTTGCCGGGAGCAACAGTTCACTGACTAAGATTTATTTATAATGTTCTTTACTTTTTTTTAGCTAGCTTCAAATCACTTTAAATCTTACAACGAATGGTATTATCCTAGGAGCATGAAAAGGTGGGATATTAACAGTTTACTAACAGGGACATGCTGGCACGTGAGAATAATTTTTAATGTGACAAACAAAATTGCTGTTAAGAACATAGACTATAAGGAAAACTATCCGAATTTTTCTTTTTTTTTTGGGTCGAGGTTTCCATAAAAACGTGAAAACTTGCTAGACCTGGTCGTCCTTGAACGGTAGGCTTCTATTAAAAGTTACATCAAAATATCATTTAAAAATCATGAGGCTTCTAATAATCAGTCCACGCAGCTGAAAAAATATTAGCTATTTGTAAAAAAACCGGAAAATTGAATACGCTTGAGAAAATCGACGAAAAATATTCCAACGCGAAAAATCGCTCTCGGATAGTCGTACGTTTATTTATCCAAATCGGTCCAAAAAATTCCGCAAGGTCAAAAAAGAGCGGGACAAACAACAGGTATAATAATGGGAGGTGGCGTAACAGAATGGTGCGTCAAAAAAAAAAAAAAACGGGGCCGACATCGAAAGAGATTTCGATGAAAGGGAGTGATGATGCTTCACGAGAACCAACAAGATGTGTCGCCACGAAATGGTAGAAGAATCGACAACACAAAGAATGTGACTTCATGAAGGCCTTAAATACATACTTTGGGAACAGAATTGAAAGCAGATTCGAAGGAAGGAGGAGATCGCATCTTGGATTCGGATAAAAGTTATCAAGCAGGCATGCCAAATTTGAAGAGGCATCAGGGCCGCAATAGTGTTGCCGTCGATTAACGAAGGCCAGATTTGGAAAAAATAGACTTTTTCCAGAAGATCGAAAGTCCGTTTTGCAAAAAACTATAATGCAGAAAACCCCGTCCTATTGTGCCTACACAGCTAAAAAAATCTTCTCCTTTTCACAAAAATAAAACATTTATAAAGAGCCTCGAACGATTTAGTTGAAACCAAAAATTGGCATTCGGGCCGCACTAAGACGCCGAAAGGGCCACCAGTTTCATATGCCTGTTATAAAGTTTCCCAAAGAGAGATTCGGTAAGTTTCCTCCGAGGCCGACCGTTTTAGAAAAGGAAATGAAACGGAGAAACTCGAAAGGGTAGGGTCAAGGCCGCTTGAGGTCACGGAGAAACCTCGCAAACGATCGAGCACCGGTTCGATTTTCGACGTCGCACGAACGACGCCCTCCGTTTTGGGCCTCATCACGCCATTGCGACATTTTCCGCAACGCTACTTTCTTTGCAAACCTTCATCAACCTCACGGAAAGACAAGCTAACAAATCCCTTGCTTAATCGACAAAATTACCCTTTTTGGTGTAGTCATGAGTTTTCCCGGTGAAATTAAAAACCGAAATATCCTCCTCGGAATGATGGTAGGGATTTCGGATTCTCAATTCAATGCCTAGTTAGCAGGTTGTTGCTTGAAGCGTGAAATTCACAGCGGAAGTAGGATGTTTCGGATTCATCTAGTATGTATTTCTCCGCCTCTCCGATGATTCGAACAAAACCGCCCGCATATACATTTACGGGAAATATTAGCCGTCAAACCACGGATAAAATGAGTGATAGGAGTAACGAAACGAGTGGGTTATCAAACAGTAGGATCCGCATAGCAGAACACTTCTCCCTCTAATCATTCGTCCGTAATACATTTCACACTCGCTCAAGGATTCCCTGATTCACTTTGTAAAGAAATCGAAAAGAAGAAATATGTAAGTCATAAAATAAGCTTTGAATACTCCTTATATTTACCTGAGGGCTGTTGAGAAACTAAAATGTTTAATTGCGGTTAGCAATCATAAAAGGTTGGTCATCACTAGTTTAATATTCTGAGCGAAAATGTCTACTGCAGAATTCGTTCTTCGAATGGAGTTTAATTTCGCCTATTTGTAGGAGAGTATTTTGTTATAAAATGGACGCTGGAGTGATGGTTAATATTTAATATTTAACGGATATATTACAAATTGTCGGCGGGTATTATCTTCTATTTAGCGAATTAAAACCTATAGTTTCCTTACTATATTTACAGGTGTGTATATGTATGCTTTGTGTATGTTCGCAGAGATATAGAAACACACATACATACTTTTGAATACGAAGAACATTTAGTTGGGGGTTTCCTTAAGTGAACTAAAAAAACGCCATAACTTTCCCTAGCGCAGCAAATATGATGAACCTTTTAGAGCCGAAGGGCCATAAAATAAAAAAATTCCACGCGCCAAGTTTACTCTTACATTTAACGCCAACGTTAAAAATAGGCGAAAATAACAAAAAAACGGGCAGCGGTGGTAAAAATGTTGGGTCTAACAAATTTTAAGTGAGGCCCACTTCTGCAGAGCGTATCCTAAATTCGACATACCCGGTAAAAGGTGCAAAATTTGAAAGAAAATGACGTCACGAGGTTATATAAAGAGAGGAATTCACCGCCTTGCTAAAAAAAAATCCGTACATACCAAGTTGTATTTTTAAGTTCCAGCTTCCCGTTTTGCACATTTTTCGGTTCAACAATGCGTCGAATCAAAAAACGTGGTTCTGAACGCAGAAAAACGCATAACTTTGAAACACTATATCGAAGAAACCTATAATGAAAGAAATCCCACGTTTTCAAGATAGGAAAGCCACAGTAAGATATTAAGCTTGATGGCTGACTCGCTCAAGAAAATCTCAAATTATTCGTTTTCAGAAATTTGTCGAAAATTACTTAAAATGCTTATTTAAGTAATTATCACGCAACAACCTAATTTTCCCTTTTGATGGAGTAACCAAAACTATATGACAATGCATAAATGCACGTTTAATATTAAAACGTCGATTCATCATTTTTAAATAAATACAATTCCCTCGAATCCAAAAAATATGCGAGTCGAATACTTTATTGCGCTCGGACGCGCGTGACGGTAACCCTCCTCCGCTTCGAAGAAACTTTTCTCGAACCGATTCATGGCGAATTACATTACGTGCAAATAATCACAAGGCTGACGGAAAGTCTCTTCGGTCACGCGAGGAAGTTTCGATCCCAAACCCCTTCGACACCACATCCGCCCTTTCTACTACCTTTTCCCCTCCGCGAGGTTAGGAACCGAAAGAAAGTGAGTCTCGCAGATGGGTCGTTTGAAAAGCACGCGTCAGAAGCGATCACCACACTCACTCCCTTGTTACCTCCCCTCCCCCCTCTTCTCCCATCCCCCTCTTTTCCTTTCTCTCTCCCCCTACTCCTCGAGGGCCCCGATGTCCTCTTTTAGGCGGACGGAATTCCAAATAAAAAAAGTCGTCGAAAAGACTGCTTTCCAAACTTCAAAGAAAAGGACTTGCGGTTAGAAAAGACGCGAGCTAAAACACATTCTCGAAGCGAAAATTTCTTCCCATCCCGAAAAATATTTGCCGCGCGAGACGAGTTTCTGATTCGCTAATGTTACGGGAGTGTTTTGCAGCAGCGCAGTATACACCACTTCTGAATAAAAGTAGGAAAAAAGCAACTATACTCCAGAAGAATGAGTTTTGATATATTCTAAAGCATTAATGAAATTCACCGTTCGAATTTCATATACTGTAAACGACGTCAAGTTTGAAACATAACGCGTACTCCTAAATTGAAAGTTGCGAAGCGTCATTCCGGATCGTCTATATCCCTCTACTAGTATAAAAGCACGTCAATATGACGGCCTATCTTTAGTTAAATTTAAAATAGTTACCTCTCTCTCCCCCTCTCCTTCCCCCTCCCTCCCTACCTTATCCCCCTCCCTTCCCCTCATTCCATCTCTCTCCCCCTTTACTCCCTCTCTCTTCCTCCCTTCTCCCCGTCCATCCCCCTTATCCCCCTCCCTCCTTTCTCCTCCTCTCTCTCTCGTATTAAAAGCATTGAAAGCACGCTTACGCCCATAAGGATTGATATAATAATAGGATTTTGAGGTCTAACAATGTAATTGGTAGGCAAGGCAACATCCCGTTAAAATGGCAAGATTTCCACAAAATATGTAAATAAAACGTTTAACGTGAGCGATTTCGAACAGTCGGCGAAAAAAGATGAACAGAATAAGAAACTTTATAGTTTTTTCTTCAAAACGGTTCATATCCGAAGATCGTATGTTAATTCCTTCTAATTTTAATTTCCCAAACAATAAAAGCCTGCACGTCGAAAAATCGATTTTTACGTAATAACTTGCGGAAAATGGAAATGTCTTCTTTGGAGTCGAACCCAGGACTTTTTCTCGAGATTCATCACCTTAAAATATGTGAATAGAGCATTCCTGCCAAATTTTGGGTTTCCATCTCGATTCTTTCTCGAGTTATTCGCGTTAAACCATAATTCGCCACCAGATACCTATGCAATAGCGTAACCAACCAACAGACGTGGGCTATTATAGTAATAAATGATCGAAATTATTTTTCTCACGAAAAGCAAACGCTGATCAAAAATGCTGAAAAAGGTTTTCCAAGAAGTGTAATGACTAAAGCTGCGTTATTTTTTGTGGAAAATCCGTTTCTTCAAAGTCGTAGAAGTCGATAAAAATGAAGCAGTGAATAAATATAATAAGAAAACCGACGAGACCTTAAACTTATAGCGATACATACAAGGGTTAACGAAATGTTGAAAGTGAAAATCTTAAGATATATTCAGGTAATTTATTATTTCTTTTAAAAAAAGGAATCGGATTATCAGGGTTCACACCACCGGATAAACTAAAAAAAATAAGGGGATAAAGTAAATTATAGCGGAATGTTTTCTGTGCCGCATTTTTGGCAGGACTTTAGAGAAAAAACCTACGCCAAAAATATCACGAAACGCGCTTACATTACGCTGCGCGGTGATGAAAGATTTTATCAACTAGTTTACCATAATTACATCCCAATGCAGCACCGTAAGATCCTGATTTGTCGGACGTACATTAGAATCATTAAAAAGTTATTAGTTCCGCAATCGTTACAAATAAAACAGCTTTATTATTGGATACTTAAAGGGAAAATAAAATGATCGACGATTTGATTTCTATCCTAAATCGTATGCACCCATGATTACACTTTCATCTGAATTTGAAGAAAATGCCGATAAGCGTTATAACAGTAGTACCATGTATCCGAGTAATATTAAGAATTAGTTAATTTTTTTAGGTCAATAGGTTGGATTAGGAACATCTTTGAGGAGACGTCCAAAATTAGGGTGTAAGTGACGTGGGGAAATGTGCGACGGATTGTGTTGGTGACACCCGATAAAATGCTCAATGCGTTAAGATTTTCATCGAGAACTGCAGAGAATTAAAATATATTTAGTAGAAAGGGTTCTGAATTTTTCTTTCTGGGAGAGGATATATACCTATACAAAACACAGTTTAGCTCCTACAGCTCCTATATTAGTTAGTAAATAATACCCGCGTTCAAACGTAATCGATGCCAACAGTACTTCATTGACAGTCATTACTAATAGGTCAGATTAGGATCGAATCAAACCTCCCGCCCTGTCAGATTTCTCGTAACATGCATACAATAGCACCTATATAGTTTATTCGAAACTACAATCAAAAGCCTAAGTGGAACGGAATTATTGTTTACTGTTTAATTTTGCCATTTGCCATGATTCTACTAGTAAGTAAATTAATCACGGGCAAGTAATAAACATTTTTAGGTACTCTTCGGTTATCCCGGACCCCTTTTGAAAAATAACTTTTTGCGATAACACTTTCTCAGGGAAAACATTAAAACCAACTAAGAAAATGAGAACTTGTAAAAAAATTTTTATTTACAAGTAACCGAGGATATTGGTGAGCCTTCGGCTCGCTTTCTTTTTAGATTATAATGCCTTTTATATCGGGTGTAGCTGTCTCCGGGCGCCCTTCGCCTCTCTGGAACGAAACTATCCCTCACCATTGGCCAGTGGTGATCTGGTGGGTAAATGTCGCCACAGGCAGATCAGTCATGGGTTTGAAACCTTTCGTTTTGCGTGAAAGGGTTATCACAAAAAATTATTTTTCAAAAGGGTTCGGGGATAATCGAAGAGAACCCATTTTTAACAGGGAGCAGGAGTGATAACCATTTTATTTTAATTTAGCGATTGAAAATGTTTTTTTTTCACTCATACTTCAATTGAACAATATCAAATAAATTAAATTTTTATCCAGCGGACATTTTAAATCCAGTATCTTGCTCACTCACACACACTACGTGATCAATTATATATTTTTGTCAAAGTGTTTGTGGCGTGTGAATGTTACTGTTTGCATGTTAATAATCCTTAGTTGTAATTCTGGACGTTTTAAGAAATATATTCTTCATGAAACAATCCTTAACGAATTTAAATCAATTTCTAATTGTGACTGATTTAGCGCTTACTAGGTATTATCACGTCAAAAATGTGAACAATGAAAAATTCCATGAAAACAAAGGAATGACGGAAAAACATTCCAAAAATTCTCACCCAGTGCTTATCTTTGGAGTATTTTTATAACGTTAGTGGAACGCAAAACGACGGCGTAGTCTCTCTCTGCTTCGACGATTTGTTCCATTTGTTGCAAGGAGTATGAGACAAGATGAACTACTTTCCTCCTCACGTGAGACGTTCCCTCGTGTCGCTTTTCGTGTAATTCGTAAAAGGAGATAGTTGTTTACGAGCTCGAGCCGAACCAACCATTGTCGGCAAAACAACAGAGGGAATAAAGCTTGTTTTGTAAATTGCCGCAGTTTTTTAAACGATATATTTTTTTAAGCATGGCGTCTTACATGATTCTTGCAGCACCGCTACTCTAAATGCGTACAAGTTCTTCAAAGCACGAAAGAAAAAAACAAGTCACGTTACGGATTAGTAATTATAACTTGAGCACGCTCGAATTGAAAATAATTTATAAGCATACGAAGGCTTAAGCATTTTTCAAAATAGAATCGACTCCCTCTTAGTATTTTCTAATAATAGTCAGACAACCCAGACCCCTATATAAAGGCTACCCAACATGAACATTCGCAAATTCTATTGAGGATGACTTACTGCAGAGGCTTTCAACCATTTTTTCCTGACGTAAAGTAGCAATGAAATAAATAACCATTGTATTAAGATAATGAGTATAACGTTAAAAATTCACAGTTGTGGTATATTTTTCTGTTTTATAACGTTACTTTTAGTTCTGACATCGCAGCTCTTGATTCGAAGACAAAGAAAACAAGTTAGGAAAGTGTACAGCGTATCACAAATGGGCGCGTTTCGTGTAATGAAGTATTCGAAAGAAATTATATAATAGGTGCACGTAAGGGAAACAGCTTTTTAAAGTTCTATTCTTCGTCATAAGTAATCCATTTTCTTCCCATTTTAAAATATTGCATGCACAAATAAGGAAATTAAACGGTTTTTTGTGAGATTGTTTATGTTAGCAACAATGAAGAAGTAACCACGAAAGAAATTTTCAAAGTCCAACTCGAATGAAGACATTCTTGTTTGATTTTCTTGATAACGGCTACTCCTACAATAAAAATAAATAGGAAAAGAAATACTGTACTAGTTCTACAATTTTTATTTGAAAATTATTTTGATATGAGCAATACTTAACGACAAGGGTGGGGAACCTTTTACACATGGCGGGCCGTATAAGTGGTAGCGAATTCTTCGGAGGGGCCTCATTGGATGTTGCCGATGCTTTGGCGGGCCTGATTATAATTTAAATCGAAGTTACTGAGAAATTATAAGGTATCATATAAGTGGAAATCAATTCTAAATTGCGCATTTAGGATTAACATTTCAGTATTAAATGCTTTATTATCGTTATTTGGATTAAAAAATATGAGTTTATGCGTTAAATTTTACGGATCTCTTTTTCGTCACCGCTTCGCGGGCCACACAAAACGCTCTGGGCGGCCGGGTGCGGCCCGCGGGACGGAGGTTCCCCACCACTGCTTTACGAGATATGACGGAAAGTTCATTTTTTGCCACCAGTAAAGTGGCACCCCTGATTGGCGTACATGATTCATTTATGTGATTTTCTCATTATTTTTTACTGTAAGTCCTTAATATCAGATTTCATGAAAATCCGTTCGGTACAATCCGAGAACGGACATGCGGACGATTATGGGCGCTCACGCTGGAGGCGAAACGCGCATAAAAATTATAACCTTTAACATTTTCGCTTACCCCTTCAAAACTCTTGTTGTACCTCTGGTTGAAAATCCCTGACTTACTGATGTTGAAAAACGGTTATAGGTGAACATCTAGCGGTTGAAGAGGAACAAGCGATCCTTCTTTTTCAGAATTGATTGTGAATAAGTCCCTGGCGTCAAGTGCCTGTGTGAAGTGGTTTTTGGAGCGGCATAACTAACCGTAAACCTGTATCTGTGATTGGTTCTGCGTGCTTGGTAAATTTCCTTTCATTTTCACTTGTTCCTGAACCAGCGTAAATGGTATATATTATTTCATTCATGAAGTATTTTAGTAAAAATGAAATTCTAATTATTTTCGAAAATTAAATTATTCTAGGAAACGCATAGCAGCGAAACTGATTGATCTTGAAGCAAGACGTGGTGGCGTGCTTCAAACATGCGGAAACGAATGATTTTCTTACGCACAGCGGCGATGGAATTTCCATTAAATGCTAAAATGTAGATTGGTCGACTTTTACTCTTCATCTCTAAGGTCAAACTTTTCATCAAACTGTAAAAGTCTACCATATCTTGTCATTCTTAAAGAATCGAATCTTCTATCTTGAAGTTCTTGCCAAAATATCATGTCAATCACTATAATGTTGATGTTTTTTATTTCAGACTACCTATTTAGTTAAGATTAATATTAGAGGGGAGTAAACTATACAAATTATTGATTTTAGTGTTTATGTAAGAACCAAATTTTCACATCACATCAAATCCGGCTTTTCTTGTTAATTTAAAAAAGTAAAAGCTCTACGACGCTAAATGTAATGCATAACAAAATTACCAATTCATAACGCTGGCTTTTCATATAGGTGCAAGGTTAAGCGTCATTAAGAATTTAGAATAATATTCTGCCGAATTTATCCATCATAGAAATAATGAGGGACTTCCGCGTTTCATAAGGAATTTTTTACAGAAAAAATGGAGTTGTTTGGGAAATGTGCGAACTTTTTGACCTTCGACTCAAAGACGTCGGCATTAATCTTTGTTCCGTCTGCCTTTAATTGAGTAATTGAGGAAGTTACAAAACTTATCCTTGAAATTCTTCATTTTTAGACTTCCAAAATAAAAGAGAAATGTATCGAAAGCTTGAGAAAATGACTTTTCAATTAGCGTAATAAATAATTAAAAATGATTACGCAATCTAAACACAGGTCATTATCATTAAAGTCATAACGCTCAATTTCTAAAATATAATTCCGAATTTAAGAGCGAAATGAATTTAAACGCATTATATGGATAATAAATAAATAAAATTCTGTTAAGATCCACTTATTTAAATAAATCTGTGGATCCTCATAGAAAAGATTTTTCATTCTTATTAGTATCATCATGAATGTGGATTTCCAAAAATACTCACTCGATTATATATGATTATGAATTGACATTTTGTTTTTTTGCACTTTTTTATTGCACTAAATTTTTAAAAATTCCTAAAAATGTTTTCTATTCTCAGATCCATACAAAGTATGTTTTTATAAATGACAAAGTAGTTTTTAGAAAATACAATACTTTAGACAGGAAAAAGGAAAAGACAAAAACGTATGCTATAACATTTTTTTAAAAATACTGCATACATCGACGTACAAAAGAAGTGGACTTAGGTAAATGACATTTCCAAGAAAACTGAGTTAAATATCTTCTGTCCTCTAATAATATTATCAACATCTCCGTAGCGGGGCTTTTAAGGGTTTTCTAACGAAAGTCAATTGGCGCATTCTGGAATGCTTCAAAATGAGAAAGTAAGATTCATCTTCGAAGGTTGCCATTAACTCCTCAAAAATCCCCGTGGATGAATTTGCCATTCAGATTTCCTTCTCATGCTGAATAGTCGCGGGAGTGACATCACACGGAATTTGTAATAAATTGAGTAAAGGTAATTTATGCATATAAATCAACATACTTTGTACAAGATTTTTGCAAAAATTATTTGACAGATCCCGCATACACTTCTTATTGACATAATTTAATGAAATTACGAGAGAAATTGTAGGCTGGATTTTATTACTTTTTACTTTTTGTCGCGGCCTTTCATACGAGCAAAGCCCTGCCGAAGCCATACCATACACAAGCCTTCTTCGCGTAAAATTATATTTTCAAACTCAACAGAGAGTTGTCGAGGATTTCTAATGCCTTAAAATTTAAATTTAAAATTAACCTCTTAAGAACATTGAAAAAATACGTACCTTCGATAGCCATAACAAAGCTATAAAAATGTCTACTGGAAATATCAACTATAGCTTCTAATTTTATTGGATAGGAACTTATTTTTCATTTTTTCGATTTTTAGGAGTTTATTATTTAATGAATAAATTTAATAAATTAAGTTTTGAATTTCCCTTCTCGGCGAACAGCCCCAAAATATGTGAATATTACAAACATTCCAAGTTTATCACTAGGAATGAATTTTTAAGATTAGGACTGTATGACTTACTTTTTAACTATCCTAAAAATACTGCACATCGAATATTGCCAGAAAACCATGATACTGACAATTTCTCAGTGTTTATACAGTGTATTTTGCTAAATTTGACGAACTGAAAGACCGCCACCCTCAAACCAGCCGTCTCCACAATTAATACGGTGCCAATAAAAAATTATTCAGAAAACCTGTACAGAAAAAAGTTGAATGCGAGGACATACAGCCCGAGTGAAAGATGGAAATATCTGATGTGGCCAACACAACTTTCTCCATATCTGAGGTATAGATATTTTAATTATTATGAATAGCATTATAAGGCAAAATTATTATTTCGTATCGTAAAAGAATAAAGTCGTCCTTATTGCCGTAAATTAGGTATATTTTGAATATGTTCACAGAATTCACCGCTACATGGTGGTGGCGCTGTATACTTGAAATTTACCAATAAGTTGAATATTTCCGAAAGAGATGATTCTACGAAAATTTGTTTCAAACAAAACTTGGAAGAAATATTATTCTCTACAACTTTGGTCCTCACGAAGATTACCAATTACGACGTTTTTAAGGAGATATTTGACGGAAACCGAAAAAACCGATTATTTATAAATAATTCCTAAACAATAACTGCTATGGAAAATTGTTTCAAATGAAAGTTGTAGGAAATTACATTCTCTATAACCTTTGTATAGAATTGTATCTACAATAATGATGTTTAAACGGAGATATTTCGCCAAAACCGAATCGAGTTTCGAATAAACCTCGACTTCCGGTTAACCGGTATTGTCCATAAACTAATCAGTTCTTTGTGCTCATGCTAAAGTGCTATACTTATGAAGTTTGGTAACGATATGGCAAATACTTTTTGAGTTAGAACGCCCACAATCACATACACACACACGCACACACAGACATCATTCCGAAAATAGTCTAAACGTGTTCTAGGGACCTCAAAACGTGTATTTCCGTTGAAATCTCGAAGTCGATTTTTTTCGTGATCACAATACTTTCCCATTACTACGTATGGAGAAAGTAAAAACAGGTCCATGTTGTGTTCGATCGCCGATCAACTGAATGAAAGATCACCCATTCGTGAACATCCTTTCAGAAAGGTTAAAAAGCGGTTTAAGAAACACGAGGATGATTGCATCGAGCGATGCGAACTAGAAAAGTGGCAACAATGTAAACCGGGAGCGAAGAAGAGGGTTTTGAAGGCAACCATCCACCGCCCGCAATTTCACCGTCTTCCACGGACCCTCATTACGGCACCACGCCCATCAAGTCTAGAGATGGAAACTTCTTTCGAAACGGTTTTGTGCGAGAGAAAGCCCTGCGGCGGGCAAAATACTGGAGAGGGAAAGCAACAGATAGATGCTCATCGACCTCTCCTCCTTGTAAAGTTTCTAGGATGTGAATTTAGGAGTGACAGAAAGTACCGGAAACATTCGATCTTGGTTAACATCCCTTCGTCTCTTCTACGGAGTTTTAGCGACGGAGAAAACGCGAAATGGAGCAGCCGTTACAAATCACACCATTTTATTTCTCACTTCCGCCGTACTTATTGTTAGTGTAACCCTCGGCAGTAAAGTGTAACTAACGTAGAGGTGGTAAATATAATCTAACAAAGATTTATCTTTTGTTAATAAGACCAGGATCTGAAAAAGGACATTTAGAGGTGCCTGGATTCGATTTTTCTATAGGAGATTTGATGATAAGTTTTCCCTCACTTAAAATCATAAAATACATCTTAATTAATACCAAAGAAACCAATCAACTTCTATAACACGATAAAATAATGAAAACAAATGCTAAAAATCAAGGTACACAATATAAACTTTTTCTAAATGAATTTCATTCGGAAATCTACTATCAACTAAAATTAAGTCATTCCATATCATGCTGGGTTTATTTTTGATAAAAGAGATTTTGAAAAGCTCATATCGACCTTCCGCTTAGTTCGGAACAGATACGCTATTTTATAAAGGAATCAGCTGTTTTCGTTTTATATAATGTAACAGAAAGGAAAAAATATTGCAACTCCACCATACCCCTATCGATAACGGCTACGTTATTTTTGAGTCCCTCCACTTCAACGCTCTCTGCAAACAACTTCCATTCATGACAGAAATAAATGAGAAGGCGCATGGATAAAAGCACAAATATTTGCGGTAATACACCTTCTAAAGGTAAAGAAAAGCATAAAACTCAGTTCTAAAGATGCATTTTAAGGGTGCAACCGGTTATCCCGAGTCGAAAATTAGTGGTCAGAGACGAAGGCTACCCTGGGGAGAAGGTGAACATAAGGAGATATTTCTTTGTTGAAAAGATTCCCGGAGCGAAGGAATTTTTCAAAAGTTACGTAGCGAACTTATGTCTCCACGCTACGGGGGATTTCCTAATAATTCTTCGTTACTTACAGACGCCACTAACGGTTATTAACCTCGCTTATTGTCTGCTCTTGTGATCAGTGAATGACCATTTGTGAAAGATAAATTGAAGCAGACATTCTCATGGATTACTCGACCGTTTCATGGACTTATGAGTTATATAACTTCTTTAAGGCATACTAGCAGAACTTCCCGTTGAATTTCAACGGATTTAGTGAATCTAAAACTTCAACCGTGTAACATGTAAACATCGTAAGAATAAGATAGTACACAGTTTTAACCGTCGAATAAAGCAAAAATGAAGAAAATCTATTCGCAATTACCTATTTAGATGAATGAAAGAAGAAAATCTTGCACTCTGAAAAATCTAAAATTACGTGTAAACTTATGGGAAAATAATTATTGAATTAAGCACCCCCGCCTCCAATTTTTATCGCCATATAGCCTATTTATTTACCTACAATATTTACCTATGCGAAGTTTTGTGACGATATCTTCAAAGGTTTGAAAATCACAATTTGTGGAAAATCTACGTCTAATTATTTAAGTTACGTAGTTTCAAAAAGTTTGCTTTGGAGAACTCTATGCCATACTTTGTGTTACTTTCTTCGCTACTTTAGTTAATATTAGGTATATATTATTTCTTTTAATTTATATTAGGTACCTATATATTATTTTTTAGTTAATATTACGTATTGTTTATAACGGTTGTCACGTAAATTGTTAATCCAACAATACGCTCATTCCCGTGTCATTTAAATGGGAAAAATTAAAAGAGAAAAACATTTTTTTATATCAAAAATGTAGTTCAAATCACTTTAAAAACCCTCCCATTTTGCTTAACTCTTTATTGAGGTTAAAATGGCACCTTCTTCTTGCTTCTACGTTTTGTAGTTGTTGCGCTATAAATGCACAAACACATTCTTCAAAATATTTATATATGTAGATATCCGTCACGACCATGTATAAGCCTAAATGGGTGTGAAGTATGCAGTTTTCATGTGCAAATTTTGCCTGTAACAACAGGTTAAACGATTTATCTTATCAGGAAATTAATCTCAACGAAACGATTCGTACTTTTTAATTTCCGGGGAATATAATTTGATATTTTTACTTCAATTAATTAACGACTGCAATAAATAATAAACCACTTAATTAAGAAGTTACACTATTTGATAAGGAAATCTATATACGCAACAATTTTTTATAATACAGAGCGCTCAAAAGTCTTACAATCGGACTGTACACGATTCGTCATTTTTTCTCACATTAGGTGGAAATATAAATGTTATTTATTCATGGACGTATAACATATCATTCTATTTCTTATTTTGCGTAAGAATTATAAAATATATCATCTGATGGATATTAAACATTATTTCTATCAAAGTATAACAAGGATTATCAATTAATTCTTCACTATCCAAATTTTTTATAGCGTCATTCGCCGATTTCTTAACTTTCATTTCTTGGAGTTTCTAAGTATTTTCGTCAACTGGTTATTTTACCATAATTACAATTAACACCTCTCTTACTTTGTTTTAAGAACACGATAAAATTTACACAAAATATACAGACTGATCTACAAAATATGTAAACAAATCTTTAATCTACTGAAATATCATCACGTGATCATAATAATACGAATAACTATAAATAGTTCAATTTCAATGGAAGCGTTAAATTCAGTCATTTTACGATTGTCATTTCATCTCGGAAACTGGCGACGAGATAAAAGACGCAGTTTTATTCTAACACGCTAAGTAAATTTTATTCGGAAAAACCTGAATGGAAATGTACATAAGCTTATGTTTGAGGAGAAGAAATCTCCCACTCCACAAATTGGTGTGATAACACACGCGGGAATTTAGCTGCGTTGCGAGTTCCTTTGTACCTATCATTTTAAAGCCTAAATAATGACATAAGACCACTTTAAGTGTTTCAAAAATGAAATGTCATGTACGTACATTTTTCTTTGTATAGGTTTTGCATTGAAGAGGAGCATTAGGATAATGTTTTTATAGAATGCTAGATACCACTCTCACAACTAAAAACTAACTCATCTAAATTTTAATCCCTCACACAATTATCAACATTTAAAACAAAAATCCTGTAAATTTCGAGGAGACATGAGTATACGTCAGCCCAGAAAATATTTGGAAAGGCAGAATTTCTACGTCATATTTTCCAAATGAAACTTTGAGCTGTAAATCCTGTAAAGGATCAAAATCATAATACAATAAAAATTAAAAATAGATAAAAATACAAACACGATTGAATAGTTTCTTATGCTAATATTTCACAACCGAGCCCGCAAATTAAATTCTTTGACCTCACTTTCCACATAAAATTCTAAAAAAATAATTATTCTAATTGTAACTAATTTTCCCGTTGCAGCTATACTTGCATAAGTTTTAAGTTAGTTGGAAAAAAATTTCGTTGCGTTCATTAACTGTTAAAAATACATTATAAGCAGTGAAGCATTCGTGAAACCTGTCTCTCAACCCCTAGGGAGACGAAGGGGATCACTAAGGGAACCCAATAAAATTTACTGGTTGTTGACCATTGTGACGGAGGTTCATTGTGAGAATACGAAATCTTAGAATATTCTCTTAAAAGCCATTCGAAGTTTATGGTATAAAATGAGTTTGAACTGAATAATATCTAATTCACAAGTCTGGAATAAATTTAGCACTTTATTTCGCATAAATTTAAAACTATTGTAGAAAAATTGTACATAAATCTATAATAATCGATTGTTAAGAATTTTGTACTTTACTACATAGTTTTTCACATATCTGATAAGGCAAATGACTACAAAAACTCATTAAAATTAAACAGCTTAACAAAGAACGAGTGAAGGATTTAGCTATATGCAGCTATGTTTTTTAAAAATTTTCCTTGGATTACGCTTCGTGAAATAAAATGAAAACAAATACAAATTCAAAAGAGAATTAAAAGACGAGAATTTTTAGTTTGACCTTAAATATAAAAAAAAGTCCTTTAAATGAATGACTATAGGAAAACCACTTCTTTTTTCATTTAAATTTCAAACAGTCGTGATATAACTTCATTCGTTTTCCGTTTATTCAGCGTAAATCTCGAATCCACCCCCAATACAAACTCAACCCTTACAAGCCTCAAGGTTCGACAGAGCTACAAGGTCAAGAAATTAACATTCATTTCTTAATTTTAGAAAGACCACTCCGCGTTAAATCTTGGGACAAATCCAAAACCGTCTTGTGTTAATATGTATTTCTCGCTACAGTAAACGAATTATTTGCTCTTTCAAGTAAAAGTGCACTCGATTAAGACTAAAGATTTTTTTAGCGAGTATTAAAACGAAGGAGTAAACGGGACAGTGAGAGGAAATTTATCGTTCCAGCCCAGAGGCTGCATTCTACTAATTAACAACGTAACGGATAGAAGGGAAAGCCAACAATAGATTTATTCCACAATGCCATCGCAAAACTTTCGTGCATATCCAATGTACGGATTAAACGAACCACGATTCCAGGCTGGAATTCCATTTCCAAAATTCGGACCTTGATACTAATCTCTTCAACATCCTGACACCCCATTCTCACACCATTTCCAATCTTTCCTCCCACGCTCTCATTTCATTTCTAACTCTCCCACCTTTACGTGTCGTAATTTCTTCCTCAATGCTCCTCCTATAACTCCAAAGCCACTACATCCTCCCTCTCTACGCCTAAATAAAGGTGTAATCCCTCACCAATCATGAGGGTTACGACGATCTTGACATAACCCACGGTTGGCGAGGTCCAGGGCTTACGGGATATTGAGAGTTAGGGGGAATGGTCTCTGAGAAACATACCTAAAGTCCTATAATGTACAGTTCAAGGTTAAAAATAATTATACTATAATAAAAAACACTTTCATTATATAAAAATATAGAAGAAACGAACGTTCAAAGTACAAAGTAAAGGTACTGTGCAATAATAATACATACAATGCTAACACTTGGTCTCATCGGGAGGTTCAGATATCCTCTTTCTACATCTACAGGATACCCTGCAAATCACCAGATTGATGGGTGGCAGGGGGTGCAGCGCACCAAACTTCTCTCGCGGATAACACTCTGCTGCTATGGTCTCCTATGGTCCTTGGGAAAAACGAATCTTGATATCGCTCCGTCCTACAGACTATCTTTCGTATTCTATCCTCGTGATCGTGCTTACCCATATAAATAGGTTCCTCTATTATTCCTCAGACCACTAATAGAACTTCCGACCTAAACTTCTCCAAAAGCCTTAACCTAGCGCTAAGCCTGCGATCCTCTAGACACATCAAATTCAACTCCTTAAATAGTGATGTCACGCTTAGCTTTTGCTCATATTTTTGTTTTACGAATCTGGTTGCTCTACGTTGGATTCTTTATAACTCAAGCATCTGTCCCTTTTCGTACGGATCCTATATGCTGGAAGCGTATTCGACCTGAGATCTGACAAATGATAAATAACACGTTTCACGTAGGTACCTGTTCTGTGCTACTTCTTACTAATCTACCTACGAAGCACAATTTCTTGTTGGCTGTGCCTATGACTCTTCGAATATGCATATTCCACGACAGATCACGGCAAATGGAAACTCCTAAATATTTAACGTATTCCGCAGATTGGATATTCAATCCACAGATTTTATACTCCGAGTAACATTCACTGTTCTTGTCCTTCCAGAAACTCAAGAGGGAACATTTACCGTGGTTAATTTCGATTGCGCATTCTTAACACCACGCAGAAACGACGTTTAAATCTCCCTGGAGCGATTTTTGATCATCCTGGCTCCTTATCTCCCTATAGTATAAGACGGTGTCATCTGCGAAAAGTCTGATTTTGCAGCAAACTACCGAGCAGATATCGTTTATATATATTAGGAATAGTAGAGGGCCGATGACACTTCCTTGTGGAACACCTGATGCGACTTTAACCAGGTGGGATGATTTCCCATCGATGACTATTAACTTCTCTATTGGAGAGGAAGTCTTTTATCCAACTCACGATATTTGAGTTGATGCCACACTTTCCTATTAATTTCCTGTGGAGTACTTTATCGAACGCCATTTTAAAGTCAATGAAAACGGCGTCAGTCTGAGTGTTTTTCTCTCCGTATTGCAATAAATCATTCACGAACAGGGCGAGCTCTCTTTCCTTCTAGTAAAGAATAGTTGAGTACGTTGCTTCTTAACTAACATAAAATTATAATGCAAGTAAAATTAGCCAATTAGAAGGCCACGCGGAGAACAGCGGATACTCAAGACTGAATGCCGCGGTCGGAAACACCCGGTACAAATTTTTAACCGCGGATATTGAAAGCGGCATTTGGCGAGGTACTACAGTATCTTTAACACCTTCCTCTTTTCCTAGGCCTCTCCCTCTCCCTCCACATTCCCCACTTCATTTCCACCCTTTACCCCGCGTCTCCACTCTTCCTCTCCCACGTTCCTCTCTCCTCCGTTTCCTCCCCTCCACCTTCACACCCTTCCACTTCTCTACACGCCATCATACTCCTGCTTCGCTCTATCCTCCCCCCCTACTTCTCCTAAAAAAAAGTCCCTGCATCCTTCTCCCATGCCACCTGCCAAACCAAATCGCACCAAACCCGGAGACTTCGACTCCTTCCATGTGGAAATCCCTGGAAGCCTCGGGAGCTTAAGATCAAGGTCGACAAAACGTTCACCTCGAGGCTAGAGCGCTGTTTGCATTGCACAACCGGGTCTGCTTGCAGATATTCGACCGACGGTGGATATCCCTCATGTGGTCTTCCCCGTCCTCCTACACCCGATTTCCCCTACAACTCAAATTCATACCCATTCGCATCCTGCTCTCAACAATCTCCTCCCACGACACCCGGCTAAGGGCGAGGGTGAAATTAATTTTTCTGACATCATCCGTCATCTCCCTCGAGGAACAAGTCACGAATCTTAAAATTTTGTCCGTTTCCTTGCTGATTTTTTTCAACGTTCAATTCTCTCATTAATAGTTAAACCTGTTTTACTTTTTCTTTCTATCCTACTTTAAACTTCGATATACCTCTCATTAAGACCTTCTTCATAGGTCGAAATTCCTTTTCTGACGTTGTCAGATACGTCGTACCCTCCCCATGTTCCTTTCTATAACCTTGTGAGACCTCGCCCTATCTTTAAGACCTTCAGACCTTTCCTGAATAAAAATTTCAACTTCAAATAAACCTCTTCCACTTTCTTCATCAACGTTCCAACGTTTTATATAGATTCGCTACAACAACATATGTTCATCAAGCGGGTGGATGATTGCTAATCAACTACGGGCTTATCATTTTATTTAGCTAAAAATCTTTATTTAACATGGTATTCATACAGTATGTAATGAAGATTTTCTATCCATACACTCAAGTAAAAATACCAAGAGAGAGAAAAGTTCTCTAATTGACGAGGATTTGAACCCGTCTTCCCGGATGCTTTAATCGGGTATCAAGTCAGTATCTCTCGCCATTCACAAATTAAGTTTTTCCCCAATTTAACAGTTTAAAATCATAATGTCTGCTTAAAGCATCCGCCCTACAAATGGAAGACCTGGGTTCAATTCCTGCTTAACCACAGAGTTTTTAGATTTCTCTTTCTTGAAGCTCATATGGCATTATAAACTTTTTAATAAATAAATAAACTAATTTCAAAAATCTATTTAGAAGTTGTCTTAATTAAATTTGTAATACTCTACCCCGTGCATTTCTCGTCAACTTCCTCTTGCGAACCTTTATATTTGTTATTTCCCGTAGGTCACGACGGCATTTGATGATTTTGGCGAAGTATTGTCGCAGAATAAATTTCATTTAATTATCAACTTAAATCATTGCTGACATTTTATCGAAAAAGGCTGCAGAACATGCTTCTACAAAGACTACTAAGGTCAAGTGCTCCGTTGAATAACGAGTCAAAATACCTACTTAATGACGCTATCGCCAAGTTCACCCTTTCCGAAATGTGCGAAGCAGGTTTAGAAGTGATTTCCTTTCACTCTGGGCCGTCCTTCGATTCCTCAAACGATATTTCTGATTCCCAACATCATCGGCAAAGATAGATGCGGCACCTCGATCGCTTTATCTTGCAGTTAATAATTTATTTGAAATGGAATCATTCTTGGTTTAATCACCAGTTATTTGCAAGGACCTTTCAGAAAGATGACAAATGAGAATTTTTTTCTAATTCCGATATGTTATATCAATGCCTTGAATTTTCTTAGTGTAACGGAAAAAGCTTTAAATTAATATTATTTCTCCAAGTCTTCTCACCTAGAATAACTATAAAATTAATCTCTCTGTCAATAGAGATTAATGTCATGGTTCTTCTATTTTGGAGTCAGCAAAAGATAGATGCAGACTTTCATTTAAACAAATTTTAAAAGCATATACTTCCATTATGTTATCGCCAATTATAACTTTTGTTGTTAAAAGAGATACTTATGTTAAGAATGCAATTTAGGATATAAAACCCTAAAGCGACACTTTAGAATAATCCGTATTCCCAAAACAATATCCTTAGCGCAAAAGCAATTCTGGTAAAATAAATTATCATATTAAGTGATTTAAAAACAGGTAACTGTTTTCTTTAGGGATTGCTCATAGGAAATGGGATTTTTTCGACTTTGAGTATAACTCCAATTCCAGTCCTAATAATTTCGAAGGATTTTAACTACACATGACGGCGTAGGAATGATAAGAGAGATTTTTTTTCCATTTCATTATCATCTTCCGGTCCGCTGTCCCAGGAGTCGCATTTAGACCTGCGTCATCGCAGAGAGCAATGACACCACTGGGGAAAAAATACCTTCGAGTCTTTCTCATTCGGTTATTGGAAAAACGCACATCGTATTTCCCCACTATTAGCGTCCGCTTCTCTGAAAAATTCGCTTCGATGTAAATAGGTTTTCAGGGGATTTTTTGGCGAACCTCATTGTCGCTAGTTTTATAACGCTAATTCCCTTAAAGGAAGCGAAATCGGTTGGAGTCACGTCGCGCCTGTCACCATCGATTCGCCCGTGATACGCTCAATATCATTTCGAAATGTATTACGTGGTGTCTGGCGGAAGCGAAAAAAAGCGGCGAGAATCAACACTCAAAACGAGTCCTTATTTTTTATGGACTGCCCTAAAATCATGTGCAACTCCAAGAATTGCTTACTATTTTAAGTCGAAATCCAAAAATTTTGCTTCAAAAGGGTGACATTAAGTGGTTTCATAAATGGAATGAATTATAAAACGTATATATTTATAATAATTGTGAGAATAAAAAGTATGGTTGTTAAATATGAGAGCAGTAAAAGATGAACAAGTATGATAGTTAAATATGAGAGTAGTAAAAGATAGAGTAAAATTAATGCATGAGTTTTAAAAAACAACTGAGAAAACCTCAAAAATCTGGCATCATAGATATCTAAAATTGCTAATTTTAATTTTATTTGTTTTCAGCAATCATCTTCACTACAAGCCATTTACTAATCACTTGAATACTATTGATTCTGAGGATAACTACGATAAATGTGTGTGTTCATCGCATATTTTGGCGATAACGGTAATAACCAATGATGAAGGCTACTCGGTATTTAAATGTGGAAATGGTTTACGGTACAGGTACATTGTAATGAAATGATTTACTCAACTGTACGACCTTACTAGTTTTTCGAGTGCATCATCTTGATGAAATCAAAGTTAGACTTAAATGAGGAAAACTTATCTCATGCGGGTGAAATAATTTCCGGTTTGTTCTGATACAGCTTATGGAGATAGATTCGCCTAGTAAGCAAATGACCTGATAACGACACAGAAACGAAACAGACATTTCCTCGCCCACTTCTACATTCTTTTCACCGCGTAATCATGCGATTAGAAAAATGTGTAGAAATTAAAAAAATACCGTTTTTAGACGAATCCCTAAAATCGAGCCTTAATTTCCTGAATCTCTTTCCCAAAATCGGAGAACTAAATTCTAATTTAAGCGCCAAGGCAGGATTTTATTGGTGCCTACTAGCACAATCTACCTCAAGTCATTTTAGTTTGTTTGTGATTTATACCGCCGGTGGTATAAACGCCAACGTTCGCGTGTACGCGCCACACAAACATAATGCTCTCTCTTCAAATTCACGTGACGTAGGGAACTTTCGCGTCCGTTGCTGGGCGAGTCCTTGTGACATACAGCCGACTTGATGCGATTTTCTTCCTATTCAAACGCTGCTGACCTTGAAAGACAATTCTTCCGTAAATGTTTTGGATGCAGTTTCGAATATTTAGTCTATTTTAGATATAAAATATACACTTATTCCTCTTCCAAAAGTGACCAAGTACTACTCTGAGTAACTGTACCAAACTACCGATGATGCAACAGCCGTTCAGAAGTTCTGTGGACCTGGTTACGAAGAGTTTTTTTCTCGGCCTAACGGAACCCCGAGTTATTTTTCGGAGGCATAAAAGGCACAGATCAAATCCGAACAATACTCGTATTAATAAGGATATTTAAAAAATAAATAATCACTTCCTTCAACTTTCAAGTTTTCATTACGAAACTTCACGTACTACTTCGGCCGTTGAATCTTATGCCTCACAAAATGAAAGCAATAGATACTATACAAATTAAAACCGGTGATAAGAGATTTATATATGTACAATTTCTGCACAAGAGAACAAATCTATACGGCTTTATAATTATGCGCACTACTCTCTCAATGACCTTACTCCAATACCACACCATTAACAATAACGATTATATAAAATATTAATAAAAATGTATAAATAGCAGGAAATAATTGCTTTGCAAACAAATGTGATTTCTAAAATGACACCGATCATTGTGGACTTCACCGGTCGTTTTGATATTTTTTACGCTTTCGTTATTAAACGATTTAAAACTTCTTTCCCGGTCATCGATAAAGAATTAATAAATGGGTAATAAATGTACTTCTACATGCATCCATTGTCCATATACGGGACACTATAAGGTAAATTAGAACAACTGTATACCTAGATGGAATGGGAGCTTGAGTAAAATCTTTTATCCAGTTCTTGGTTCATTCCTCTAAAAACCTTCATTCGACCTTCTCACAGTCATCCCATTCTCTCAAACAAATGTCTCGCAATCTGTAATGTTTCAAGGCATATTTCCGATTTGAAATTTTACGCAGTAATTCACCCTCTGATTAACGAAAGGAAGAGAATAAATATCACCTTCTGCTTAAAAAAGGAATAATAAAAATATATATTTTTACGAGATTACCATCTTTACTTGGCAGTATATTTATATTACAGCTTACAAATCTCGACTGATATATAACACTTTTGGATTGGTATCAATTCCATTCCAGTACGGCAGCTTTTATTTGCAGAATATAGACTCTCAACCGGCAAAAAATATACCAAAAGAGGTAAGCAACCGTGGCTTTGTATCATTTCTGCTCCATTTTGAGATGACATAATAATTATTCGCAGTATTCGATTTAATGACTTTTTCCCGAGACTTTATTCGGAGCGAAAGATATTTCCATCGAATTCCTATGCTTGCATTTGTTAATTACGTGTTTCGCCATGCTTCAAAGCGATTCGGTTTGTATGTAACGATCCTGACGCAAATTCTGGACCAAGCGTCGCGTATCAGGAAGGTACGAAACAGAATACTGAATCGATTACGCGGTTGGCAACTGCTCTCGAGGGTCACGCGTTTAAAATGTGGTTAACCTTCAACCGAAAGCCATAATTTTTTCAAGTCAGATCCTTACTTTCATAAAAACGCATCAGCGCCAACTTCAGCGTGTTGATTAATCGTGTGGGAATAATCGTATTTGCGTATCAGTAAATATTTGGCGGAGAGAATAACGCAACGGTAAATAATTAATTCAAATTAACGTTTATTGACATTTCCCTTAGTATAGCATATATGACTTGGCCGACTGTTAAAGATATTTAAACGCGATTCCCCCACCCGCGAATAAATTCTTTCACGTAAACACCGGCGAATTTCTGAGAAATTCACGAGATTAATGAATCAATCAAATAATAATAAGAAGGGGCAGTTTCTGTCTTTTTGTCTGTGTATTTGCAAATAAGATTCCACCTCATCGATTGGTGCTGCCACCTTGCGGCAGTTATTATAACTGCTAGGAGCTTTCAGAAGACGGCTATTTCCTGATTGTTTTAATTAATTAATATTCCAGTATATTCCACTCTAAAGAAAAGGTGTAATCGATCGAACTTACGGAAAACTTAAAACAGCTCAGGATCTTCAGCCTTTCTACCGCTCGAGGTCGTATAAAAACTACTTCCCTTTGAGCATGGCGGCGTAAGCCTGCTTGGTAAGAGGAAAAAAAAGATGTGGGAGACAGGGAATCCATTGTGAAGCGACGGATGTGATGCGCATAATGAGTGGATACAGCAACAGTTCTAGCATTGGGAAAAGACGCTTTCGAGCCTCATAGACGTTTTCTTCCGGAAAGCAATCGGGAATCGTCTTTAAAGGCGTGCAGAAGAGACAAGAACTCTCGTGATTATATTCGTCCGCCTTACCAAAACTCACGTCATTCGACTTTTGTACGGTTTATGTAAAGACAAACGATTATCTATTCGGTCATATTTGTGGTAATAACAAGAATTTTTATCTTCAAAACCAAAGTTAATTCGCCAAAAATGGTGGGAAAATAGGACATATTATGATAACTGGGAGGGAAGTTAAAGTGAGAAGACTTAGAGAATGCGGATAAAAGAAAAATATTTTCGGAATAATGACTGCCCTGCAATGATACAAAATAGAAGAAAGTGATAATAAACGGAAATTATACTACATCATTATACATTTTTCTACAATAACTGGCTGGTTTAGATCACTCGAACAACTTTCAAAGTAAAAATTACGAAATTCGACCAAAAAAAAACGCAAATGATTCAAACATCCGTTAAATTATAAATATCTGATAAAGGTAGTAGCTAGTGATTAATGGCGCCTCGTACATAACTTCACGCGTTGAGATAACGCTTTGAACGCTGAAAAAGAGAGCGTTGAGAGTACATTTTCAAGTTGAAATCCGATGCACTCGCTAAACCTTGCTTCTGTTTACGTCGTTCTCATATCCGCTGTACTTGCTATTTCCGCCCCAGTGCGTCGTCTGCGCTGTTTCACACTACGCTAATTAGTCCACCGCCTGTGAGGATTGTATTTTTCCCATTACCTTGCTTATAGATCGCTCGTTCCGTGTTTAATGAAGCGTATAACAATTCCCAATACTTCTCAACAGCGAACGGACGCAATTTAATTATCTCAACAGTAAGCAATTATATTAAAGAATAAGGGAAAACTGACTAAAATTTACGAATAAGAAACAAGAAATAATCTAAGGAAGGAAAATAGCGTTCAGAAAAAGACAGAGAAAATGTAGATGATTAACACAAGTTGGCCGATTAGATAAAAATCCCGGAAAAACTATATTCGCTCTGTAAGTTGAATGCTTACTGGAATTTATTGAAGTACTGTATCATGTGACCAGCTTGTTTATTTACCACTAATACCTCCGTGCAAATCATACATCTATATTAAACAAGAAATGCTCTTTCCAGAATAAGCACTTAAATATAAACAATTTAAAAAAGTAAGTACTTGTCTTAGTATCTCCAATAACTATAGCTCGATAATTCTCTAGCGAAGAAATGCTATGATTTTCCGAGGGGTCGGTTTGCCCCTTGTTATATAGGCAACCGTGAAGGAGAAAAACGCGTTGCCAATCAACCATAAACCTAAGGATGTATCCTTTCAACGATGCGATGAAATAAAATTGTGTTGTCGAACACAGCGAAGTAAGATGCGATGACATGGTCTTAAGAGTTGTCATTTCAGAGCCATATAAAATTTGGAGGACTCAGTAGAGAGTGGAGCAATAATCAACAAGGGATTTCAAAGAAGAATTGATATATGATTGAGAAAAATATAAAATATCTTTTCAAATGACGGGGCAAGATGAACTAGGAAATTACCGAACAGCTAATACTTGCCGTTCCGAGGATAAACGAAAACAATTACAGTTTCAAAAATTCAAATATGAATATTTACGTGGTATTTCAGGAGGAAATTCAAAGAGTTAACAATTTCTTGAAGCTTCAGTAAGAAATAGATGATTAAGGAAATCCAACGAATAAAGACAGGTACCTGGAGATTTCAATGCAAGAACAAATGCAGTGCAGGCATATGAAACACCGTTAGGTAATTTCAAGAATGGCATGAAATATGGAAGTGAAATTTGGTTGAAGGACTCCTCGAGGACTAAACTCTCTAAATCAGCGATTCCCCAACGTTTTTGTCTTGCGGAACGCCATTCACAAAATTTTCTTGTTTGCGGACTCCCTTTCTATTTTCCATATTTTTTAGCTAGAATTGGATAAAAATAACAGTTCTGAAACAGAACTTTATATTTTACTAGCACAAACTTGTTTTGAAATAAACGGTAGGCGTACATTTTATTAGTTAATATTAAAGTACAAAGTATTCTAATTTGAAATTAGCAATGACATCAAAAGTAGACTTTTTGTGAGATGTATAATGTTATTTTGATGACGAAAGAGCAGAAGCATTTCGTTTAATTTTATTCAGTTGAAGTCTTGCATCTGATTCTAATTCGAATCTGTTTCTCATTTAACACCCATAGTGAACATCATAGAAAGGAAGAGTTCTGGGGTCGCCAATTTAACAAAATGAATCATGGTAAAGTTTGCCCTTGTTGGGATGGGAACCTAATCCTGTATTTTAAATTGCCTCAATTACTTATCTTTCGCGATTTTGGCTTTCGCAGTGTTTTCCGGGAACGTACCCCGCCAATGACGAGGTTTACCTGTACAATTCATATTTTTTCAAACCTCGCGCGAACCCCTGAAAATTAGCTCGCGGACCCCAGTTTGGGAAACACTGCTGTATATCATGAATTCACTAGAAAAAATAAAATAACAAGCAAGAATATCACCAAGCGTTGTGAGACCGAAAATTAAAATTGGAACGAGAAAAATTATACGCAAATAAATATGTAAATATATTCTATTGATAATAAAGAATTTGTTCAATAAATCAGGAAAAATTATCGATAATTATCACTTTATTCGTAACATAAGTTATGGTAACCCATACGTATCGGTATGTTTACTTTCAAAATGGCGTAGAAATAAGCTGAAAAACGTAACGGAAAGTATCAAAGGGAAAACATTTGAATTGGATAATTGAATGTACGGATTTTAGAAGCAATTCTTCCATATCCGAAATTCCTATGATGCCATGATGTTCACGGCCGATTGCCTTCCTGACTCCGGCTTTCATCTACAATTGAAGGCAACGTGTGATTTACCAATATGGTTGGTTATGTCATTACGATTGCGTTCAGATACTTTACGAAGATAGTCATTAAAAACTTGTTATCATTAAGGACAGGATACAGTATTTATTATTAGAGGAAACAAGAAGCTTTCCCGTTGTAAGGAATAATATGAAATAAATTCAAAACAAACGTCACCAACTAAATAATGTGGAAAGTCACCTACCAAACTTGCAGCTTACTGCATATCAATCGTACTTTGTTTACTTAGATCACGTAGCTGAACAAGTTTCATCGATTTGTAATTCTCAACAATCCTGTTTGCTTGAACAGTTACTCTGATATAAGAGCATATTCAAGTCATATTATTTTTACTTTCAACTACACCTCTTCTAGGCCAATTATTTTTTGTCTCTAAATTCTGCAAAACAAACTTCAACTGTTTTAATTTATGATTCAAGGTGATGAGCTGAGACTAAATTTATTTTTATCATTGCAAAGGAATAATTCGTAAAATAAAACACGAACCTTTATGCTCAATTGAATATGCAATGAAGCACCTTTGTTTAACTTCTGCTTGTTTAATAAAGAACACTGACGTAACGATGTTTGTGCGTTGAAATTCATATCCAAACAGCAATGTTGCCACTTAAAACTCAAAAAAATTATTCGATATTTTTATCACGAGGTACCCTTTTAAGAAGCAAATATTTAAGAATATACTTTAGTAATTGTTTTGATTACAATAAGATCTACGCTTAACGAATACTACCAAGCTTATACATTTATAACATGCCTAGAAAACAAATGGTATTATAAGCTAATTAAACACAGCAGATCCCAGATACTCGTCATTAAGGACGTTCTTGCTCACGTTATTGTTTGATCAAATCCTCAAATAAATACTGACAACATTTGGATGGGAGAAAGGTTCTGTTTAAACCATATTAACGAAGTTATATAAGTCGCACTGACCTATATTTCATGATTTTCATGACGAATTAATGCTTCGTTGACGATTCGACAGGGTATTCTTAATCCTATACTTTACCATTACTTAATTAACAAAGTTACCAGAAAGTCCAAACTACACTAATGGTCTTCAATTTGGTCATCGAGTTGACCTCGTGCAATTCAGGCTAATAAGGGAATGGATTCAATTCAGCCATGGCGGAAACAATTAGAGCAGACAACAAGGAAGCGAAGACAGTATTCAGCACATACGATTGGGATGGAATAACATAGAGAATTTACCCATATTTTAACAATCAGGATTTCCATTATACCTAACGTGACCATTTTCTGAAAGACAAAATACAGGACATATTTAGTTGCGTCGTATATTTTGACTTGAAAATACAGAACATTAGCCACTGAAAATTATGACAAAACATCACTGCTGGAAATAGCTTTCTCAATGTAGGGATATT
The DNA here is from genome assembly GCA_036926305.1 of Uropetala carovei. Lineage (NCBI taxonomy): Eukaryota > Metazoa > Arthropoda > Insecta > Odonata > Petaluridae > Uropetala > Uropetala carovei. The sequence goes on from JAXCHB010000015.1 coordinate 9,690,335, forward strand.
CCTTTTGTAAATCGCTATTGAAAACACATCATCTCTTCGGGAGCAATCTTTTTTTGGAAAAAATTGTCGTATAAATAAAAATACTCATAGGTACGCCAATCAACCTACAGACGTTCAACCATCAGAATAACTCGGTATGCAATCGATATATTTCTATCGAAATAGGAACGAGAGCTTGAATTTAGAACAAAATCGAGAATATGAAAAGTTTTTGCGATATTTGTCTTACTGCTATATATCCGTGAAAACTTTTCTGTGTTAGAAAATACAGGATTTTTAAGGTGCAGTTAATGAAATCAAGGATATTTGGGTGTCCTGTATAATAATTTAAAATATACAGGGCAAGGTCCTGAAATACATGACTATCCTGTAAAATACAGGACGGATGGTCACTTTACTCGCTCTTTCAGACGAATCAACCAACAATTTCGGGCGACCAAATTATTTATGGAGTGATACACTTAGAGAATCGCCAGAATCGATCACAAAAGAGCAACCGGATTTGGATCCAGGATTACAGGACAATTGAAATTACTGTGTGAAAGGAAATGCTATCGGACAAAGCACACAAAAAGGAGATGCGGTTGAAGAAATATAAAATCAAGCGTACCGGAAAAAATAAAATTGGAAAGAAGGTAAAGTTATAAGATAAGGGAATGCGCTGAAGTAGGAGATAACTGAATGAAATAGATACTTCAAAGTGATTTTTTCATCGTGTAGATTCACCCGTAGAAGCATAAAGAAAAGCAAGACTCCCAGTTAATTATCTTTTATCCTAATAAATAATAAATAACAATATAAAATTACGATCGAAGTACGTAAAATTATATCGGCAATACAAAATATATTATAACACGATCATTTCACCTCAAATAATTTAAACGCAACAAAATCGCGATTTTGCATGCGCGAATTATTCAGGAGATCAGACGTTCTGAAGAAAGATTTTCTCTGATAACATAAATTCTAAGTTCCATTTTTGGAAACAAATTTTCTGGCGATTTTGTAAGTTTATTTCTTTATATATAGCTAGCCAGTTAAAAATATAATTCCGAATAAAATTGACTCAATTAATTCATGATTGCAAGAATATTGTATAGTACATACATGAATTCCGATATTACTTTTTCTTTGTATAAATCGTCGTCATTCAGGTAATTACGGCGGGTGAACTGTCTTTTTTTACTTAATTTTTGTACAATATATAATAGATATTTTAAAGGAATTTAATACATCGGACTGTCTGAGATTCTCTATTATATTTGCTTAACAAGGTCTCAACGGACATGAATTATCGGGACTTTAACTTAATAAGAAAAAGTGTACGCATTATGACTTTGAAAAAGAAAACACTGTAGTTTAAAATTCGCCATCACGCGCGAATTCAAACAATTCAAAAACCTTACTTCACTACCTGGACGTCCCTTACGCATCGTAAAAGCATCGCGAGCCTTTTTCTAATGCAAATTTCGATGCAAAGCAAGCAGCTGGAAAGCACTTGGAAATTTTTACTGCATTAGTCACTGGTCGATGAAATGAAATGAATTCTTACGTGGCGTGCGCGAAATATATTCAATTAATGCAAATTACCAATGAACAAAAAGTAAAAAAATGTTTCACTCCAACCGCCATACGGAAACTCCTCCAATTAACTCAGACGCGCGTTTTTCAAACGGTGGAATGACTCGCGGATAGGCTGTGTCGACGTTCCGTTGGTTTCATGGCCTCTTGGCCATCAAGGTCACCTGCGGCCTGCGCTCTGCCTTCAAAGGGCTCCCTTCTTTCTACGATCCTCTCCCTCTTCTGCCACAGAATAGCAAGCTCCCCTTTCACCCATCACAACGGAAGTGAGTCACGTTGGTCTCGTGGCAAATATCGCTGGCAATTACAGAATAAAGTTAGTGACACGCTAACGTTAATTTGTTAGAAAGAATCGATGAGAATTCAAAACCCATCAATCATCGATTCGCTAAAGTTTCAGGATCGTAGCAGAGCTCGTCAATTAGAGACAAAAACATATATCCATCAGGAAAATAAATTCGTTTTTCCGAATGACATCATCTTTATCTAAGCAACTGGAATAAATCTGGATCACTAATTAATGCGGTTAATTTGAATGCATACTCTTATTCTTTTGCAGACGTCTTCCCTGGAACACGTTTTGAATCATCCAAAGCCTAAAGGAAAATAGTATCGCGCACATAATTTAGAAGTTTAAAGATGTTAAACTCTGCATTACTAAGTTAAAATCATTATATTTTCATCGAGGCAATTAATTGCCCTTTTGAAATTAGAAAAAATAATCATATCTTTATTTGCAGTGAACTTTTCGCGAAAGTTTAAGTGACCACCAAGAAAAAATCGCAGCCGATGACTACAGTATAATGTGCAATTAGGACCAATGTCGCAGCCAGGAATTTATGCATTTTTCATAAGGAGATTAGGTACCTTCTTATTTTTCCTTAATAATTTCCAATAATAAATCATAAACATCGCTATAGAATTAAAAATTCACAACAGTCATTTATTATATAAGTTTATTTTAAAGTTAAGGTTCAACTTAACGCGAAACCAGCCAAAATTATTTGCGTATAAGGGGAAGGAGGAAAATGCCCATCTGCGCCACTGATTAGGACTACCATATTTCTAGGTACATATAAAAATATCTATAAGTAAAGCTGCTAATCTTTTCATCTTACATTTCCTACTCGTCTTTCAAATACGGCGAATAATACTAAAAATTCGCGGAAAACACCATCTGTTTCCTCTAACCCCTTATGCTGTAATCCACCGCGAGGAGGAAGGAAAACCTTTACCATTTATTTAGCGCGCACTTCCGAAATAAACCAACGCTTGACATCCTTTTCAAAGGAGGATATACGGTACATGTTAAACACATTCGCGAGAAGTTAATCCGCCAGACACTTGGATTCGAACCCGGAACCACTCCATCGTTTCTCAAAATCGAATTTAAATAAGTTAGACGGATGGATTCATGGAGAAAATATTGTAACGAAAAAACTTGAGAAAAAACAAGTGCATGTAATTTAGCAAAGTAGCCGTCCTCAATGGCAATTCAACAATAACTTTGAATCAACGATCGGTGAATTACCAATGGGTACAGCTTCTTTATAGCAGAAATGTGCGTTTTTCAAAGTTTTTGTTTCGCGACCATGTGAAAGAAAATCCGACGAAAAGAAAGAAACCCTTTGATCAGAATGTTCGTAAAATCGTAATAACAAGCAACATATGATGAAATCATTTAAAAATACATTTCAGCTGGTTTTGCGTTAATTTCGTACGTTTTAATTTATAACTCTTGACACCCATACTTTTGATAACACTGACCTAGAGCACATACTGAATTTTTAAAACTTGGTAAAGGTAAATACAAGAAAGTGAGACAGTGTGGGTAGACGGCTTATAAACCTCAAAACTTTCACAAGGAAGCGCGGTAAATTTTTTTTGCCAACATAAAAATATGGATAGCGAGACGTCTTTCGATTTTATTTATCCATTAAATACGGTATATATACAAACGAATTAAAGACACGAGGAGAGAAAGAATAGACAAAGGTGACAGCCAGTGGCGTAGCAAGGTGAAGCCGGGCCCTGGTTCGAGAGTTCTTTACGGCCCTCCCCCTCCCCTCCAGTATATATTTTTTGGTTATTTTATTTTTTAGGGGGAAAATTTTTATGAAATAAGTTTCATGATCTCGTATTCTTTTTACTGTATTCAGCAGCTATTGTGGTTTAAAATGACACAAATGGTAAAATTTTGTATGTGTCGACCACGGGCCTTCGGTTCCCCTCGAGCTCCGGGCCCTGGATCGACCGATCCATCGGATCCATGGTCCCTACGCCACTGGTGACAGCATACTATAGAAGGTAACTTATTGCTTACCCGAGTTCTTAAGTCAACAAAAACACTGAAGGAAAGCTCCAGACTCTTGAATATAGGATCGATTTTGAAATGATCCAATCTAAAAGACTGCTTTTCCATCGGCTTAACCGACAAAAATACCTCTCCACGCTCCTACGAGAACCGGTTATCGTTTCAGATACATTTTTTTCATATTGCCGTTGAGGTGGGCACAACACCCTCAGCTCATAGTGTGTTATGACCTCGATCTCCCAATTTCTGTCTCCCACGCACCGACTACGATGATGATTGCAGACAATTCCGAGGGCGTGGTTTTGAGAACCGCTTCCCTTTCGGCAAGCTGACGCCATCCTAAACATTTCAATGCCAAAGCGATGCAGTGGGCAAGCGATCCGAAAGAACTTTCGAGTTTCTTTTTTTAAACTTTTGGACCACTTCCTACTTTACGCCCTGAACTTTAGCATTGAAAATACAAAAAATAATATTCCATGTAGACTTTCCTAGTAGTATCGTAGACTTGCCGCGGAAACAACTAACCGCCGAAATTACGTTAAAAAAATTGGTCATAGAACATTAACCCATGGAATAGGAATAGTAATTGCTAAAACGAGCAGGCACTACTAGTCCTATTTCCGAATGCATCAGGTTAACAGAGATTTCATGTAATGTAGATAGATAGATAAACGTCTTAATTTAGACCACAAGGTCCACTCTTACATTTAAACCTTCGTCAACTATACATTACATTACAAAAGAAAACAATAAAAATGATAAAATACAAATGAAAAATATCCTAAGGAAGATTTATATTTGTGGGGAAAAGCTAGGTAAGAGCAGGATAGACCTCCCTTGGGATGGGGGCGTGAAAAACCTGCGAAAACCCTAGATCAGGGGTTACCAACCTGGTGCTCTTTAAGTCTTTCCGTATACTTCTGCGATGCTAAAAAACGCCTTTCTTAATACCATTTGCTCGCCTATTATCTTTCTAAACGTACGAAAGGACATTTTCATTCACTTTGACGCTCATTTGATTTTATTAATGATCATTCTAACTTTAACAAAGATATAGTATTATATGACATTTTAAATGGTATACAAGAATTAATAGGTTTTAGAGTGGAAAATCGTAGGTACAGCAATGATGTACACAGCAATATTGCGCAATGATACCTCATGCCAAACCCTATTGGAGGATGTCAGTGTATTCACGGGGGGAAATACATTTTTCTAGTCATCGAAAATTCCAGTTAGAGACAGAATTAGAGAGGATCCACTCTGACAAAATAATAATAATCGATAGTAACTTCTGTCATCTCTCCACCAATCCATTCTGTACTAATGTTTGGAAATTTTAAAAAAAATTTCCATATGGTCATTTCATGTTCTAACAAAGGCACGAACATTTGCTAACTCTGCCACTGGAATTTACGATATAAAATGCTTCTCAGTGTTGCCAGCACATCAACTTGCGTCAATAATTTATGCGAATAAAAATCTAATTACTCACTCGGCGAAAAACTTTCTGAACCAAAGAACGAACCAACCATACTTTTACTCCCACTCAAAACGCAATAAAACAAACATCAACCGCGAGGATTATGTCCCTCGAAGTAAAAACAATACGGCTGTGAGGTCAACGTACTGAAACCGCGTGCAACTAAACAGGTTTTTCGACACAATAGAGGTCGACCAGAACATTTACCGTACGGAAAAGGGAATGCAGTTCGCGCAAGACTCGTTTCCCTCCGGAACAAAAGAAATGAAGGAAAGAGGGAGAATGTACACGAGGCTTCCAGAAAGACTCCCCGACGAGAGGAAAAGAAGAGCGAATTCCATAAGGCTTTGTGCCAAAGGAGAGGATCGGATGAAAGGTTTAGCGGGGAGGGGGGGGGGGGGGAGAGAGGCAGAAAGAGGACCGGAATGAAGGAAAACCGGGATTGAAGCGAAAAAAGAAATAACCAGACGGGAACATCCATAGGCACGAGAGGACGAAAGCAACAACCGCTCGAGATGATCGCGAAGAGAAGATGGACTAAACTTAACCTACTCTCTCGGATAAAATCTGTGTCAGTGATTATGGGTCAGGAGGAGGGGTATAAGGGGGCGGGACGTGCACCCACCCACCCGACAACACTGCCGAATGGCTGCGGAAAACTTGAGTGAGGGGGTGGACGATAAAAAAAATTGAAAATTCTTTCGTGACGAGCTTTTATCTTTGAGAACGAATGGACGAGAATATGCGCTGCGTGATTTTCGGCGTGCGAAGTTTTCGAGAATTACTCGGGGATAGTCAAAAGCTGTTATCAAAGACTTCAGATGGCATATTTTAAATTGCGAACGAACAAACACATATGTAAATAAATATTGTCTCTGGTGCGGTCAGTTTTGGTGATGGTTTCAGTTATTCGACATGAGCCATTATGTAAGCGTTTAAATGAAAATTGTAGAACCGCATTCTCACAATACTCGAAAGAATGGAGAAATAGTGTAGCTATATCCGATTTTTGAATTATTTTCCGTTATTGAAAGTGGGTGTTAATGTAACTCGTTTAAATTCTACAATACACCAAAGGTTTCTGAAGCATATCGATTCTGATTCACAATTCCTTTCCTGTTTAAGTAGAATCGATGAAATGAACGATTAATTCACTTTTACGCAATCTTATTCTGGGGATGGTAACATTATGACGTTAAATCGGTTGGTTTATTAATCAAGGTGGCTATAAACAAGGTTCCAGGAAAAAAACTCAAAAGATTAACCGGTGGCTCTGACGCTTCAGTCGTCAAGTCATCCATTCTTTTAAAGATTTTTTTTGCTCCTAGTGGAAACTTTCGATGGCAACCTAAATAACCCGGTTTAAGATTTTTTTCTTTCTCTGAGTTTTCGTTATATAGCTAACGTGCAATTCCAAATTTCTCGATTATATGCCGAGAAATGAAAAAGTACTAGCCAAAAAATACTTAACAATTAACACACAAGGCAAGCTTCAGTTAACTTGGCAAAGATGTTCACGAAAGTGGTTCTTTAGTTTAAATATATTGCACTGAAAGAAGGGATCGAGTGTAGACGAAATTTAAATTTCATTTACGTATTTCATTGCTGTTCAAAACCTTGAATGTGCTTATGGAGAAACTATTAACTACGTAAAAAATTTTCGCGCTCAAAAAAGTGTGACGTATCATCTGCATTCTTAATGAGGTCACTTACTTGATACGTCACTCCGCATATCTCTGCAATGATATTGGCTTAAAGACGAAAAAATAACTCATGGCAGAATCATAACGACATTATGCTATAGTAACGTGACCTTCCATTTCTTATAAAACTATATAAATTTATTCGTCATCACATTGTTTAATTTGGTGTCATTGATATACACAATAAATGCGTTCGTTAAAAACTTCTTTGGCCGCAAAGTACGATTTAAAATATAAAAAACTGATTATTTACGATGAAGAACGTACATCAACACGACCGATCAAATTACGAAAAAATTAAATTACGAATAACTCGAGGGAACGCGCGTCAATTCGCTTCAAACAGAAGAACTTATTATTACGTCACCAGTATTACCTTATACGTTACATACATCGCGAAACCTACGCAGGAACTCTGAAATGGCCTCATGTATTCGACATTCATTAGTAACTCAGACGGACTAACCATTGCCGGAATCGGATGAGCAATAATAGGAATCGATTTCACTAGAAAGACGTTGAATCATTTGTCTAACGCCACTTCTTTATGATTCGACAAACTTAAACACACCAGAACTAGACTGTTTGTGCAACCTCGCGATTTTCTCTGTTCAACTTCAACTACTGTGGTTGGAACTATCCCTGATTATATCTCAATTTCCGTCAGCTCTTCGTAATTTACGTTTCTTTCTTTCTCGTTAAAAACAAAAGCTTCTTATTTATACTGTAACGGAAAATTCGTGAGAAATAAATGAAGGATTTTGGTGGAAGAGACAAGGAAATCAATAAAATTTTAATCCATTTAATTATTCTCAAATATTTCAATAATAATTTAATAAAAAGGTAGCGAGTGTAAGTATATGTATTTTACCTAAAATACCTGCGCCAGTAAATCAATTTTTTAAACTTGTTGCGTGATACCCAGGGATCAACAGATACTAAGACAATAGACTTTATCGAGCTCGTCTTAAGATATTTCATTGGTACAAAAATAATGTTGCCAAAATTTTCCTCACGATTTCAAGAATACTGGAGAAATATCAAACAATAAAATGTATTATAACTCATTATAATTAGAATACCTACCCATAAAAATGTAGGATATCATCACACCATTGCTGAAATTATTCAGTTGTAATATGCGACAATTATTTTATGTAAACTTGCCGAAATTTTTGATAAACTTCGGGATTGTACTTTTCAGTCATAAGTCGGTTAAATGCGAAATAATGCAGACGTTCCGTTTATAAATTTGTTGAATATTTAAAGTTCAGCAGTTTTTTCAACTGCTAAATCTTCAGAAATTAATGTTAAAAAGTTTGCACCGGGATTGGTAATGTGAAGATTTATCGTCAAACATAGTGGTCAAAAGAGACATCTCATTTCCTTGACATGTCAACGATGAATTTACATTTGAATTGCGTATAGCATATGAATAAATATGATCGTATTTGCTGAGAGACGTCATACAAATATTGTGCAACTTAAACCGAGCATGACAAATAAAGCCTTTTATTTTTTTACAAGAGCTCTGACGATAGAAAAACATTTTTGCGAAGAAACGCACCAAATTGTGTATTTGCCGGGAGGAAACATAGCGGAATAACCTTATTGTTTATATATTCTGGCCTTTCCTCTATATCAGTGATTCTCAACCTTTTTTGCTCTACGGAACACCTTCATGCATGCATAAGAACATCGCGGCACACCAAACCACCCCTAATTAATTTCACAGAGTAAATACACATTTTTAAAGAAAAAAAACTAGCGTAATAAGTAAAATTCGCAGTTATATTAGATTGTTACGATTGGTAAAGCAATGTTCAAGCAATTTTATAATTTTATTTGACATTAAATACATACATAATTCAACGTGTAAAAATGTCCTCTTAGACGGAAAATTTAGGCTTGCCTTTTTGGTACAAAGACGCTTTATATTTGGCTCAATAATAGAAAGAGCTTCAAGAAGTTCTTCATCTAGGTTCTTTAAACATGTACTTTTAATATCTTTAATGTGGGCCGTTGACGAACAACTAAATTCGCATAAATACGTTGTCCTACCCTCAATACTTCAATATTTTTATACGAGTGGTTCCTACATATCAATAGGTCAAAATATTTTGACTACGCGATGTTGTTAACTAGCCTTTTCATCATACTAATGGATACAAATACCGCAGCCATGATTAAATCAAATTATTTTACATGACATTATGTTAATGATCATGATATTTGTTCCTAATTTTACTTGTAAACAGTCTCGTTTAAACGACCTAAGCGATACTCAGTTTATTGGTTAGACAAATGTCGATCCCTTTTAAAATCCGCTCGGCACTATAAATCACTCGTTTTATACTTGAACAAAAATGTAACAAAATCTCCGGCCACTAATAAAACAAATTCATTTCGTGATACACTTTAGTAACGTGACTGGTCGTTAACACTATCATTACAAATATCGCTATAGCACGAAACCTACGTATTTATGGTGGTCATTAAATGCTGCGAGAAGAAAGAAAGAAAAATATTATTTATTGCCGTAACACGATGTAGGTGTTAATGGAACGCATCCTGCTATTTCCTTCGCGAAAGAACACCGAGAACTAACACCGAGATACGGTCTATTTGCTTTAGGTTTAGGACGGAAACAATGGCGTAACTAAAACTGAAAATACGAAGGCAACGGGCCCGCGACGTACAAACTCGATTTCGCGGACCTTGTCAACGATAAATTGGTTTGGATTCGATTCAATCACTAGAAAAATAAACGAAAATGGATCAACTTCCCAGTTTTGACGAGATTTTCGTTTCTAAAAATAGGAAATGTGAAAATGCGAATGATTTAATATTCAAAGGTGCGTACGACGACAAATCGCAATTAAATGAGTGAGCGAGATGGACGATGTGAGATCTGATAATAAAACGATAACTCGGGGACGGGGAATCCGATATTCGGCTTCGTGACTACGAAAAAGGAACCGCAAAAATCACTAACAACTGGAGAGAGATGAATTTCCCCAGAGCACCCAATTACAAAATTTATTTTAAGAACCGAAATTGAAGAAAAGGGTCTGTCATGAAATGAAAGAATGGTACTCACCGAAAAAGTAACTTCAGAAAACAGCCGAACCCGCGGCAAGTTGCCACTTCACCGGTGTATGTCACCGTCATCTTTCAGTCGCCGGCGCTCGTGGATGAAGAAGCACTCACACGACCGATCTTCCGGCGAACGGCTTTCCGAATATACTGACAGACTGCGGTGGATCACCTTCCATTGACCAACAGACCTCCAGGCCACCTCCTCATCTTCCGTGCGACGTCACCGCCGGAGAGTACTACTACACGCCTACTTTCAATTCTTTGATGATACACGTGCTTAAAACCCGCTCACTGAAAAACTTCTGAATGTTATCGAAGACGGTCGGCTACGTAAAATTTGCAATTTTTTCCCGATGGGTTTTTCTAACGTAGAAGCGATGCTTAAATCGATCTTAGGGTGACAGGTTAGATGAAGTAAAGTAATGAAAAGTTAATAGCCAGACCAGGCGAAAGACATGCGCCCTTTCTCCGGTCCAGCGTGATCAAAATGCGTACGCTCCTCACGTTCGCGGTGCGGCCTTTAGTTATAGGTACTACGCATGGGTTAGCGGAGGCCCGACCGCGCACGTAGTGCCATCTAGAGAAGTCACTTTTAACTAACGGGCGACGGCGGATTTTTTTTTCCCGCAGCCCAACGCAACAAACCGATTAGCGTTCGGACGGAAACATGGTTCAATTTTGAATTATTTTTTATTTAACTGCAACAAATATAACACAACTTTTTGTAATAATTAAACACACTTTTTCAAATATTTCGAGAGAAAAAAACTACCGAAACTAACAGTAAGGTTACACAAGTAATTGTGTAAAAGTATTAAATATTTAAGTATTACGATTAAATAAAATTATGGGTAAATAATCAGGGTCTTAAAATTTTACACTCCCTGCAAAAAATTCTATTACTACACTTTCTTCATGAACGGCGATAAATATAATTTAAACAGTACTTAAATGAAATTGTCTGAAATCGAGATTTTGGCTTTCTTTTTTGCTGAGCCGTTGCCTTCTTCGTCGGATAAATCTATTACTTCCACTACCTGAAAAAAATACGCTTGTAAAACTGCGAAATGATTTTAAATAATGGTTGCATCTGAGATAATTATGTTGTATTTTAAGAAAATTTTACCTCAATCTCGGGTAAGCGACATCTTTTATAACCTTTATTCTTCGGATTAGGTGGTGTTTGTGTACTCATTTCCTCCGAAGCGTTGGAAATTGCCATTTTTTCTGCCATTTCCTCAATTGACTCGGACTGGAAAGTGATTTTGGAAACTTCAATTCTTTAATATGCCGATGGCTATCAGTATCTTAGCCAAAATGGTTTGTCAACTTTGGTATTCTAAATATGTTAAAAATTTTTTTACTATAATACGAAATTCTCACAATAATATTATTATAGTAGTATAGTAATATATTAATATAGTATAAAAGACCGTCAATATCTCTATTTACATTTAAAATAGTTGCCTCTCGACCTCCCTCTCGTATTAAAAGCATTCAAAGCACGTAGGTTAATTCTTTTTCATCTTAATATATATTTTAGTGTGTTTGTATGTATGTACGTTTATAACTTAAGAACCAAAAGTTCCACAACTTTCAAACTTTGCACCTGATTTTATATCACCCCTGAAAATATTTTAGGTAATTTTGTTTCCCCCCTATAACCCCCCACTCTCTTGGCAATTTTTAAAAATTTTCATATTTTTCTCAATTTTTTTACTTAAGTCGTACATTATCCCTTCTACAATGTATATACAAAATTTGGGGGGGCCTATGTCTCCCCGTTCCCCCATAATTTTGATTTAAAGTTACCCAATCCTTAGACAAATTGACCCGGGCAACACCGGGTACTGAAGCTAGTTTTAATCTAAAAAAGAATGAAAGTCTGCACGTCGAAAAGTCGATTGTAAATGCATAAGATTTTATATGGTAAAGCATTATCGGCAAAATACAAAATATAGACAGAGGATATTATTATAATACAGGTAGACCCCGAATTACGAAAGAGTTCTTCAAAAACCTTTCGAAAATCGAGGTATAATTTCTGATTGACTCCCATTACAGAAGTCGAGATACGTTCATATGGCAAAAAAATCTTCCCCTAAATATAGTAAAATGATACTGTATGTTTCTTAGGATATTTATTACGGAAAACAATTGTTCTAAACATATTATTATTTCATATTACAAGTATCCGTCGCTTAGCGTCCTTAAAAACGCGATCCTAAGCGAAAATACGTTAAGCGAGAGAATTTTCTCCATAAGAAATAACTAAAATAAGGAAGGTTACGTTCCTTCAGAGTAGAGTAGATGCCGCTTATTATTATTATTACCGGTTATTTATAATAGCCGTCTCTTGTAAACAAATACGGATTCTAAAACCAAACATTATTTTAACACGAAATTTCCTCCGCATAATATGATCACACCTGCCGTCTATCATGATAAAAATCCCGCGATCAGCTGAAGGCAAGAAATATGGCCCTTTGCACACTATTTTCAACAACATTATATGATGCACAAAACCTCGCGAGAGCACGCATTTATATTAAAGTTTTTTTCCAAATAAAGCAAATTTCGTCCAGACTATTCGATTTCAAGTATTTAAACAGGCGCTATTTTGCTTCAAGATAGCAGGTGAAAATAAAAATAGTTAACGTTATGTTAAAGGGTCGTCTTTAAATAAATACGTATTAATTTTCGAGGTTCCATACATTCGAGATTCCGTCTATTCGCCACTCTGTCCATTCGCGATTTCCTCCTTTCGAGATTGAGGGTTTTAACTAGTATTTTTAAGTACAATAATTTAATCTATTTTAAATTACATGTATTTTTTAAACTGGCTTTTTCTTTTGTAATCATTATTAATGTATTATTATTGATTGGTAATATTATTTTCTTCCGTTACGCGTTTTCTTTACGAGATTTGCAACGACAAAATAAGTTGATTCGTAACTTCGGAGTTTTATTTCGAATAAAGAAACCCTTGATATTTTTTCGTAACCTCGGGGTTTTATTTCGTATAACGAAACCCTGGACAAAATTTTTTTTGTAACTTCGAAACTTCGTAAAACGGGGTAACGTAAATCGGGGTCTACCTGTAGATTTTGTAGAATACATTTCAGTTATGAGCAATTGTTGATCACAAGGAAATTAGAAAATAAAAGAAAATATCTTTGGATCGTGTATAAATTGTCTGCTGTAAGTTATTGTATGGAAAAATAAAAAAATAATGCCATTTTAATTCAATATTCAGGGTTATGAAATGCACATTTAAAACCCTGGTGCTAAAATTTACCATATGAAATACATGCATGCTGAGGTTTTAAATGTTTTTCAGGTTATCCCGTGTAAATTTTCCGCACAGAAAATTTACGCGGGATAACCCGAAAAACATTTATAACCTCAGAATGACAAGCACCTGCAAAAGCTTCAACCAATGAAGTATATACAGATTTATGGAAACCCTGACACTTTTTCATTCCAGGCATGCAATAAGACTGTTAATTGATATGAAAGGTGCAGACTTTTTAGTATTTCCATTGTTACTGTAAAAATCCGTTTTTATACTTTAAACGTTGTTCTTATAATCATATGACATTTTTTCATAAATTTACCTTTATTGCCGGATTCTCCATTGTCTCAGATTCTTTAACAGTGGCATTCTTTGTTGCTGGATTCTCGGAAAAGTAAAGAGGCAGAACTGTCTTTTTCAAGTTGTATTTGTTGATTAAGCGAAACTTCCTAATTAGGAAAAATAACTTTTCGTAACTTAAATATGCATAAAAAATATTATCTTATTTTATGTTTGTATTTCATTAAAAATATTTCAATATACAATAATTTTTATTATTATTAGTTGTATTTATTTATATACAAGTATAATTTGCCATAAAATACGATGGGTTGACACAGAGACGGATTAAGAGTTCAAGAGGCTCCAGGCCAGGGTTCATTGCGGGTCCCAGTGCACCAAAAAATGTGGGGGGGGGGGGGAAATGGGTACTTTCTTATTTATGTAATGCTAAAACGATTTTTATAACATTTATTTTTAATATTATAAAAAATAGATACAGAACAAAAAAATAAACTACGTAAATGATTAAAGAATAAACAATCTCAATATGAACCTGTTATACGTATTAACACTCTTTTGAGAATAAAAATGATTCATCCTTACTGTAGCTCAATATCAGAACACAAATTGAAATTGATCCCTACAAATATAAATTCAACTGCAAAATCAAGGAAGGTACTGGCATCTGTAAAACTATTGTAGAAAAGAATATAATCAGTGCTTTTCTAGATATTGCAGAGATTTGACCTGTACCAGACTAGTTAAATGAAATATGATAAAGAAAGCTGCTAAATCTAGTTGAAATCTGCAACTTTGTTAATATCTGCAATTTGGCCATTCAATGTCAAACCACATAAAAGTGAATCACACCACCGTGTTTGCAGAAGTTTGTCATGTATTACCGTACAGCATAAAAGTTAATCCGCATTGCAGGAAGCTGTATTCAAGGAATTTTCACTGCATATTAAACAATAAGTTAATATATTGCATGTATAATGAGATATATGATATCATATTTAAATAAATGTCTATCATAAGAATGTGCCAAACAACAAATGTGAAAGTATGAAAATTTAACTTTTATGTGAGAGTGCATATAACTTCACATTAATGTGCCAAACATGAAAATTTAAAGAATCACAAGAAATGTATCATTTTAATATTATATAAGTACATAAGCAAAAGCTATAAAATTATATAGGTACATTCTTAATGTACTCAATTTGTGAATAGTTATGTTCAAACTTAAACTTTGCTTTTGGAATGCAAAAGAATCTTACCCTTTTGTTTTCTTAGAGGTTAATTTTAGCACACCATCCTTATCCAGCTTTGAAATTATATTCTTAGCTATGTCAATATCTATTCCAAGATGATCAGCCACATCTTTGTCACTTAAACGGTAGTTTTCACTGCTATATACTAATGCTCTTCTGTACAAGCAGATTTCCTGTTACAAAAATTGTTAGAATGCTAAATTAATTTATAGATTAAATATAGGAGAACAGAAGATTAACATTTAGCTAAGCATTAATATATACATAACTCATCCAAGCTACTTTTTTCTATGCAGGGCTGTCCCTAGTGTAGGGCAAATCGGACCCACGTTTCGGTATCACCACAAGGAAAGCCTTAGTTAAATTTGGTGGTAAATGTTAACTGAGTCCTGCACAAACCGATTTGCCTTGGGTCCTGTACTTCTCTAAGGGCAATCCTGCCTCTATGGTGCATTATTTCTTAAATAATTTTCAAGGATTGTTATTTAAAAAACTTTCTCAATATCGTATGTGGATGAAATATCTATTGGACAAAATGTCTGGGGATGAAATGTCTCTGTACATAATGTCGTTGGATGAAATGTTGTTGGACATAATGTCGCTGGACATAATGTCTTTGGACGTAATGTCCTGGAAGGTAATTAACATTTTACCTGGCTAGAGAAATAAGTGCTTTAACTCTTTTCACCCTAATTTTAACCTTAACAAATTAATTTGATTTGTAGTCCAGAAGTTTGTGTATTACCTACAAGTTTAATGATCAATCAACAAAAATTAATCTTCATTATTTTAATTAATCATAATTATTTTAAGATTCTACACTAGGTTTTTCAATATGAATTGTATTTATCAAATCATTACTATATATTTAATAATAGATAATTAATAATTTAATCAAAATGAATACTTGCACACCTTTCTCAGATTGGGCATTAATGGTGGCAGGGAAACATCAGTACAAGGGCTGCTGGAGTTGTTACATAGCTCACAAGTGTGATTCTCTGGTGCTTCTTCTTCCAGCAAAACTTTAAAGCAACTCTTTGAATGAAATAAAAAGTAATATTATTAAATAGTGTTAGCTCATAGAATTACTATGTGGACTAATATTTTAAGTTTCACCTTGATACTGTATTCACTTCTTGAAATAATCTTTGCTAAACAAATACAACCAAATCTGGATTTCAAGGATACTTATTATATTACAGTGAAACCCCCATTTAATGCTTCTTTGGAATATTAACTTATATACACTGATAGGGGGTTACTATCTATTACAATAAAATTATTTTTTTATATCACACTTTGCATGTAAGAAATTATTACAATTTTTAAACTTGAATTAGATGGCTACTTACCTGTTAACTCTGAAATATACAGCGAGTGACCTCAAGATTTTCATATTAAAATTCTAAGCAAAAGGTTAAAGATAGAAAGTTAAAATTTCTTAATTAATTATTGAATAGATTACTTTGTCATACAATTTTTACTAAACAAAAAGAATTTTAAGTGTATAATCTACTATAATATAGTTTGAAGCGTGTTTTTGCGTGTTTGTATATTTGTGTGTTTGTTCATGGAACTCCTCCTAAATGATAAAAGCTAGAACAACCAAATTTGGTACGATTCTTCCTTACATCCTAACTTAGTGAACTGTCAAGGTTTGGTCAACCGGGATTAATCAGTGCTGCCAATATAGGGGATTAACATTTTTCCATAAGATAACATGTATGAATCCATTTCTTGACTTACAAGGTATTCTTCCTTCAAGCATTAAAATACGTAGTTATGGACCGATTTTTTTCGTTTTTGCTTTATTCGACGAATAAAACTCTAAACTATCTTATTCCTGCGAAGTTTACATGTTACACGGTCCAAGTTTTCAGAAATACCCAATTTGTTTCGAAATTTTGTGGATTTTTCGTACTCTTTCCAGGCGTTGCCAAGGAGGCCGGCATTGTTACCTCCGATTCAGTTAGCTTCAATGAAGCTTACAAATAGATGAAAGTTTAGCGTTATTCGCTTCGCACTTTTGTTTAAGCAACGAAAGGATCAATGTTTGTGGATAACAACGTAAATAGATACTGATTATTATTCAGGAAGCGTTTATTGATGAAAGTAATTGAACCTTCTTTCGCCTATTGAATACTGGAATCTTACATTTTTTGTAAGTAAAATCATTATATTTTACATTATAATGTTTATTAACGTAAATAAGCTCACGCATCTGGTGTACATTTACCGGAGTCAGTGTTCAATCATGGACAACTGTACATTGCTTTTTTACGGGTTTCTTGCTTACAAGACATAAATGTAAACATTTCATAGGTATAATTACACAAGAAATGAAGCTGGATTTGGCGAAAGTAATATGATAGGAAATAAAATTATCGTTATATTGAATGCAATAGGCTCAGAAATGGATTGTCACAAGCAAATATGATTAATTGTTAAGAAAAGCTAATTATAATTTATAAAGGATCTATTATATATTTTAAAGAGTTTCTTTCTATGTTGTGCTGTAGTAGCTTCACTAAATCCATTGAAATTCAACAGGAAATTCTGCTAGTTCTAAATAAACCTCAATAAATAAAAAGCGCTTTCTCATACTGTCAGTAAATGAAGCTCCAATTTCTTCTCTCTATTTATGGTAATAACGAACGATTTATGGAACCCCAATTTAATATTATAACTTTTACAGAGTGTTTCTTTATTAGAAATCAGTTTGCAAGTGATTTTTACTTTCTCATACAAAGTATTGAGAAAGTATTGTTTTCGCGAAAAAATTCGACCTCGAGATTTTTACGGAAATACACGTTTTAGGTGTCGCTGAATCCGAAAAAGTGGTTTTTGCAATGCCGTCTGTCTGTCTGTTACTGGCGCTGGAGCCTAGACGGTCGAACGAAAATGAATGAAATCTCGTACTTAGGCATTTTATCATACTGAGCAGAGTATACATAGAAATGGTTGACATTGATCAATAATTAAGAGTAGTTTATTCTACGCATTTTTAACAACAATCCGATTTTCTCGAAAATGGCTCTAACGAATTTGATCAAATTTCGTACAGTTACTTAAGTTTACATCCTCAATAATATTGTATAGTTCATATTTCTCAAAAAATGAATATAAAGCTAGTTTATTCTAGGCAACTTTAACAATAATTTCATTTTCTCAGAAACGGCTCCAATGATTTTGATCAAATTTCGTACAGTTACTTGAGTATACGTCTTCAATAATACTATGTATTTCATTTTTCCCAACGCCTGAATATAAGGCTAGTTTATTCTTGGACAACTTTAACAAAAATTGGATTTTCTAAAAACAGGCTCATACGATTTTCATTTTCTAAAGATAACTAAAAGACGCATTAGTACGTATATGAGAAAGTTTGTACAATGTATGTTGTACCGATTTTTAGTAAAAGGTTTTGCAAAATTTACTCTCGATACTTGAATAATTGAGAACTTCTGGGGCACCCATTATTTGGGGGCCCGGATGTCTTGCATCCGCCGCATCCCCTCTTTGGCCTGCCCTGTTCAAAAGTAGTATCCCAGGTTAAAGTACAGCAGAGGAATCATTTTCTAAGTATAAACTTTACACCCAGATTCTGCAATGCATTTGTAAAATTTATTGATCCATAACTAAAGTTATGTAACATTAACATGTTAGACTGGCAATGATACCAATTTTCATATTCGCATCTAAACTTTACCCTCAGCATATTTTTCTGTACCCAATGGATATGAATATGTTGTCTGCTTTCAACGACAATTAGTTATTGGAAAAACACAATTTGGGTGCTTACGAGATCAACTCATTTGCCACCCCCAGAGAGATGCCACCCTAAGGCGGTGACTTACCTGCTTACTGTCTAGGGATGGCCCTGTTCAGGATACCTGCTAAAGCAAAGGAATAAGATTAAAAGAGAGAACCAAAGAAATTAACTTACAGCATGCTGCCAAAATTTGCACGTTTGACAAATAATCATTAGTCCATCATCCTGGGCAACACCACATGGACATCTTATTTGGTGTTCTTGTGTTTGAGATTCACTGCCTTCGACCAAACTGGATCCTGTAGTTGATATTGCAGAAGCTGAAATTGAAATACTTTTTGTTTACTTTCACAAATTTTTGTTTTTACTATATTTGGCTTAATAATTCTATCTATACATATCAACATTTCTAACTTTATTGCATCAATCGTTTAAAAAAGTTTGTTCCAAAATCAAACAAAATTATTTGCTCTATCAGACATTTTTACTGGATATAATAATTCTTACATATAACACTTTTTCACAATAGAACAAGCATTTCTAATTAACATCATTCTTAATCATCATAGGTAGCCTGTCTGTAGACAGGTCCATGATTCTTCATGGTTAAAACTGGTTCTCCACATACTCCTATTTTCTGCAGTCTTCTTCATGTCATGATAGCTCTCTTTCCCTTTCAAGTAATTTTTCAGCTGAAACCTTTTCCTGTCTCTTTTTCTTTTTCCTTCTAATATGTCTCTAAACATGTTCTCTTTCCCAAGGTGATATCCAATCTAGTTCACCTTCCTCTTTCTTATAGTCTGTATAATCATTCACTTCTCTCATATTCTTCGTAGTACTTCTTCATTTTTAATTCTATCTGTGCATTTTATCTTCAGCATTCTTCTCCATGCACACATTTCAAAGCTTTCCAAATATTTAATATAATTATTCCTTAGTGTCCATGTTTCTGCCGCATACAAAGCTATACTCCATACACAGCATTTCATCAACTTCCTGTGGGTATCCTCCTTTATATTTCCATCAACACTTATGATCAAATTCTCATCTTTACCCGATACTCGCATGACCTTGGATTTTTCTGTATTTATTTCCATTCCGCTTTTTCTACCTTTTATTACCAGTTTGTCATTTCCTGGAGTTCATTTTCCTTTCTTGCTAGAAACACTTGATCATCAGCATATGTTTCTGTTCTCATAATCCTTCTTCCAATCATGAAATCTCCTATGCCTTCTAACATTTCTTGCATTAGTCTTTCTCCATATATACTGAATAAGATCAGAAATAGGCAACAGCCCTGTCTTACTCCTCTCCTGATATTTACTCTGTTGGTGCCAGCATTCTCTAACCTGACCTATAGAATTTGATTCACATATAGATTCTTGGTCAGTCTCCTGTCTTTCCAGTTGGTGTTGCGACTTTTCATCACGGAAAATTCGTACCAGCGACTTTTCGTCATGGACATTTGGTCATAGGGGACCAGTGCTCGAAATGAGCCGGAACACACCGGAATGCAGTTCCAGCTCGTCAGATGCACCAATGATACCGTTCCGTTTTGCCAGGCATTTAGAAATACCATCCCTTAGAACAGCATTCCGTTTCGTAAAAATTTCCGTTCCACTACCAATACAAGCGTTTCGTTTTGTAACATTTTCCATTTCGAGCACTGTAGGGGACATTTGGTACCTGTGACTTCTCATCACACACGACAATTGGTACCTGCAACTTTTCATCACACATGACAATTGGTATCTGCAACTCTTTGTCACACATGACAATTCGTACCTGTGACTTTTTGTCTCAAAGAAATTATGTTATAGGACGTAATGACACCCTATATCCATTGCTACCTGGTTACATACTCCACGAAAAAAGAAATTACTGTGACTCTTGGTAAGATATTATGAACTAATTGTTTTCATTGAAAATAATTATATAAACTTAATGATTTTGCTACTAATAATTAAAATTAAATTTGAAAAAACCATGACTGACAACTTGGTTTATTTGATCTTCTAGAGTCAATGATAAACTTATTAGGGGTGGTTATTTATATACGAAGCATAGGGATGCCATCAAGGGAACTGTTTGGAGATATGAGGAGATGGGAGTGCACAGCTATAGTTAACATTAGCCATGATGACAGAATCCAACCATTCACAGGCACCTGACAGGGAGAAAATGAAGCAGAAGAATGCATTAAAGAAATGAAGGACATACCACTTCATTCCTTGAGCTGACATCCTCAATCATAAGATCCTGTATTAACCAAATCACTAGTGAGACTTGCACATCCCTTCGAAAGAAAGGAACGTTAAGGTGCACTATATTGTTGCAGAAAACAGTGTCTACCTGAAGAATGTTTACCAGAGAAAACTCTGCAGGATCTAGTGGAAATACCACTGAAATACATTAATAATAAGGATGGGGAAATGTGGCTGGTTCATTTTGGTAATCATACAGATTGTAAGTTATTGATGTTTGCTATAGACAATGGCCTTAGATAGCTATAATGCTCCAACTATTGGATATGTGATGGTACATTCAAAGCTGCCTAAATATTTTCTGCCAAATACATAGCATACACATAGAATTTAATGGGCAATGGTTTCCAGTGGTAATATCAATGTTGAAGAAAAGAACGAAAGATATGTATATGAAGCTTTTTTCATTATTAAAAGAAGAAATTCTGTATAGATTTCAGATATACTTGAAACCTGAATATATATTGACCGATTATGAAATTGCTGCAATTTCAGCTATAACGAACATTTATCCAGAAACTAAAATTGGTGGATGCCTCTTTCACTTCAGCCAAGCACTTTGGAGAAGATTTCAGGCTAAATGGCTAAGTGGAGAGCATAGTCATGAAGAAAATGAAGATTTGAAAGTACAGTTCTGCTCACTAATTGCATTATCATTTATCCCATTAGGTGACATCGAGAATGCTTTCACACTGCTCCAAAACAATATCTTAGATCAGCTACTTCCACTAATGGACTATTTAGAGATCAACTATATCTATGGAAGAAGAAAAGGGAGGAAAAAAACTGATCCTGCATTTCTAATTTTCACTTGAAACTGTTATAAACACGTGCTAGCTAATTTACCTAGGACCACTATACCTGTTTTCTACTCTTATGAAGCTTGACCTCGAAAATCCTAGTTGTATGCTTACTGCTGCAGCCAATGAAAGCTCGAGAGACTGTCGATGGGGAGGGGAGAAAGTCAGTCGGTCTCTCGCCATCGTGCTGTTCACATCGCTCCGAGCTCGACTGTGTTGCCAGATCTACCGCGTTTACACCTTAGCGTTTGCATGCGACTTTCTTCAAGAGCGGATATCGGGCAAGAGCGTACTACTTTCCCGCACCTCTCGAAAACTTCAAATGGTGGTGGAAGGGGAAAACGCCGTGATTGGCTATTCGCTGCACCACGGTCAAGCTTCATAAGAGTAGAAAACGGGTATAATACATGTGAAGCATGTCATACGA
This sequence comes from Uropetala carovei, assembly GCA_036926305.1. NCBI lineage: Eukaryota > Metazoa > Arthropoda > Insecta > Odonata > Petaluridae > Uropetala > Uropetala carovei. Next base: position 9,712,632 of record JAXCHB010000015.1, read on the forward strand.
GAATCAATGTTTTGCTAGGAGAACAGTATCCTTCACTGTACGCTCTTCTTAATATGCCTCAAGACGAAGCTGGGAAATAAGAAGAGAGATTATAAAATTAAAGGGTGGGCATTCAACAAAGAAAAAGAGGAAGTACGAAGATTTAGACCAAAAAATTGAAAGAATTGTAGGAAAGTATAATACTGGTGACTCCCGAGATTCGACGGGGATGCGTTCCTGAAAACGTGGTCGAATCTCGAACCGTCAAATCAGCACAAATTCAAACAATTAGAGCAGAAATAACGATGTCTAGACTGAAACTAAACCTCTCGCGGTCGGGCGGACCGAAAATTACTTTGCGTAAACTAGTTTCTAATTCGACTGATCGACCAACTGGGTCAATTTGACCGGTCGAATTCTCAAGTTGGTCGAATCTCGAATGGTCGAATCTCGGGAGTCACCTGTACAATGAACATAAGAAAGATTTACAGGGTATTTATGCTGTTTAAGTCACAGCTTCTCTTCGATAATGTAAATTAAAATTACAATTTATAAAATAAAACAATTTTTATACACAAATTTTTGCGCCTAATTAATTACAATGAAAACTTAAAATCTTTGTAAAATTAAAAAATAATTCACGAAAGAATTATTAGCAATATAAAAATTTTATTGTTGACTATTTTCAATAATAACTACAAATTAGTTCATAATTGCTTACCAAAAGTCACAGCAGTTTCCTTTTTCCTGAAGAATTTAACCAAGTAGCAATAGTATAGCGTAACTCTCAGTCTTAGAACATTATATCCTTGAGACGAAAAGTCACAGGTATGACTTGTCATGTGTGGCTGAAAGTTATTTTCCATGACGAAAAGTCGCTGATATGAATTATTTTCAGCGACGAAAAGTCGCAGGTATGAATTATTTTCCATGACGAAAAGTCGCAGGTACGAATAAGTTTCCATGATGAAAAGTCGCAGGTACCAATTGTCACGTGAGATGAAAAGTTGCTGGTACGAACTTTATGTGACAAAAAGTCGCTAAACCTTTCCTGTCTACTCCTATATCCTTATCAGTATTGCTCACTTTACTCTATCAAAAGCCTTCCACCAGTCGACAAAACATATGCAGCAGTCTTGGTTGTATTCTACTGCCCTTTCTGATATGATTCTCTATACACCAATACCATCTCTGGTACCCTGCTCTTTTATGAAGCTGAATTGATCTTGCCTTAGCATTTCATCAGTCTTTTTCACTAGCCTTTTATTAAGAATCTTTGTGATGATCTTCCAAGTGTGTGACAATAGGCTTATTGTTCTGTAGTCTTTACACTGCCTTTGGCTTCTTATTTAGAGTAATCATTGTTACTTCTAGGAAATTCTGAGGCCACTCTCCCAAGTTGTAAATCTTATTGATTAATTTCGTAATCACTTTTAGTTCTACATTTCCCATCATTTCAGCTTATGCCTGTCACAGAAGGATCTATGGATCATCCTTTCCATCAATTTATAGAAAATTATAGCAACATAAAATGTTCAATGCATTGGCACAGAAAAAAGTATTTGAAAAACAACAATTCATAAACTTTTTATTTTATATTATTTATATATATTAGCTCAAATTTAGAAATTTAGTTTTTATTAATGTAATTGCTCAACCTTATAATGTATTGCAATATTTTATCATACAGTATGGTGTGTGTTCCAAGCTTGACTCTTGTTGAGTTTTGTTACCACATATAAGACTGTAAGCAGCAGTTAAAAAGCATTAATACATAAATAGGAACATATCTTAATGTTAAAGAGATCTGGAAACAGCATGCATTTCCCCCTTCAAAACAGTAACTATCCTTATATGATACACAGAATAACTGTTTAATGTCTAGTTTTCAAGCAATTGCATTTAATTACATGCCAAAGCATACTTGCTAGGTATTTTCATATTGCGTGGCAAAACATTGAACAAATCTGCACTGTGAACTTAATTTTTTCTACATATGTAATATATTTTCATGAAAATTATACCAGGCTGCTGAGGACTTATAGTTGGAACAACAGCATTCTGGCTCCCTTGACTCATTGTTATCTTAGAATTAGCATTTTCTGATGCTGGCGATCTCTGTGGAGGTGGGTCTGCACAAGTTCCTATCTGAGCAGGGGTTTTCCTCTTCTCAGCCTGAATCCCATCCTAAGTGAGATAATTAACCAGATAAATAAGATAAATGAACAAAGTACCCACAAACATTCTTAAATTTTCATATTTTAACATTATGAACTATAAGAGTATTTAAATGCTGAAATTCTGTAAGCTCACAAAAAAACTTTGATCACTCAGCAGCATTCCTTGATTCTAAAGAAATGGGCATATATCTATATAATAAGTTACCAATTTCACTGAAGATCACCAATCTACTGTGTTCAAAAAGAGATTGAAAGAGTTTTTAACATCAAAGTTATATTACTCTGTTAAGGAATATTTAGATGGCAATGTTTATTAATGTAGATTCTAATATTAATAAGCAAATTTTGGCATATTTATTGAAAAAATGACATGTGATTGTGAATGTACATTTTGTATTTTTTATTATAATTTTATAAATGCATATATATTTCTTGTAATTTATTATCTATATTTTATCAGATGACTCCTATATCTACATGAATGAGTATGATCTAAAGCAGTGGTTCCTAACTTTTTTCATCCCATTACCCATTTCACCATCATTTAAAGCTGCCATTACCCCAATTGCAAATGTGCAAATTAAAATAAACTAACTTATTGGCATTCGGTAAACTGTAGGAGTACAACTATTCCTTATAAGTTCTAGCCTTCCTTACAAATTGTAGGTTAGTTAAAATTTCAAAAATTGAGAAAAAACAATGCTCTCTGTCACTTTTTTGATAACATTAAAAGAAGACTTAGAAATACAAAGCAAAAAATGTTTTACTAGTGTGAAATTGATGGAACTTAAGAACTCCAAATAATGAACAAAATTTTTGGTATACAACAACACGACTCTATGTTCAATAAACCTGGAGGTATGAAGGGAGAGAATAAATATATGCAATTGTATATATGTTTTATTAAAAAGATGTATATTCTGGCAGGAAACAGAAGAGTAACTTCAAGAAATCAGGAAAATCTTATTAATGCTATGAAAAATTTTAAAGCGATTGATTTATGTGTCCTTTTCTAAAACATTCATTGTGGTATGTGCAAATTATGATGCTACTGATTGGCTTACAAATAGAGAATAATTATATGGCTCAGTCTAACATTTTCTACTGCCACTTCAGGTAATTTTTCATGTGTTTTCACCATGATTCAATTCCCACAAATGTCCATTACCCCCTAAAATTATCACCAAAGGGGTAATTACCCACAGGTTGGGAACACTGATCTAAAGGATAATAAGGAATATTATTATTATTAATTACATGTTAATTTGGAAATACATGGGTACTCTCCAATGTTCATGTTACATATATTATATCGCATTATTATATTGATAACAAATAGGAATCATCAACATGGCTCCGCCTGTGAAAAGGTTAAAATATGAAGCTGGTTTAAGTTAAAAAGTTGTAGAATTTGCTAAAAAATTCCATTGGCCAGTAATAGGGCCGGCGCCAGGGGTGAGCCAGAGAGGTGATGGCTTCAGGTGGAATTTTTCACTTTATTTCCCTTTCTTATTATTTTTGAGGCAGATAATCTCTCGCTTGCCTCAGGTGCCATTTTTCAGTGTGCCGGTCCTGTCCAGTAATCTATCATTCAATATGTCATGCATGCATGCTTATGTATCTGACAAATTACTCCATCTATTACAGCAGATCATTTTAATTTATAGTTATTTATTAGGTGTATAAAGTAATTATTTTAAATCTAAAAAATAAATTATTGCTAAATAAATTGTAAATACTGAAACAACTCACTCATGTGGTGATCACCTGTACCAGAGAATTGGCCATATTTAACTACTATTCTACATCAATAGCCTGGAATCAAGGTCTACATTTTATACTCAGCATCAGAGCTTACTAGGAAAATCAAACGGCTCTGTGCAAAGTGAGGCAAAGAATTTTAATAAATACAACAATCTCTCTCACTATGAGTGTTTGATATTTAAAAAAATGTGTGTACTTAATGAATACAACAGATATTTTTTAATGAGTGCAGGGCCTCTCTAAGTGTGTGGCTCAGTGCAGTTGCACCGTTGGCATCACCAACAAGCTGGCCCTGCTCAGCATATAAGTTAACCTGTTTTTTGAAGAGCTTTTATTGCTTTAAAGGTTGACTTATACAGCACATATACAGTGTATAATGGAAAACTTAAAATATCAAAATAGCCTAATATTTTTTTTTAATGATGACATAGGTAAACAAAACATTAAAAATTATTTTATATGTGCTTTTTTAATCTTCTTCTTGTTAAAGACAACTGAAAATGTTGGTGAGCACTGAAAATGATAAATAGCATAAAATGATATGAATTAGTTTGAACTTAAACACATCACACCTCCAACTTCTTATTCAGTTAGTAGATGAGTTATTATGCCAGTATTTTCAAATTTGATGATTATTGTGTGGAGGAAAAAACATTTATTGAACCATTTTTCTGTACCATAAATATAAACAGTATTTACCAATGTATATGTTTTAAAAATATTACCTTTCAATAAAGTTAGTGGTTTTAATTACAGATGTAAAAGAGACTTTAACAAAATCCACTTTTTGAACCAAAAATATTTTCTCTAATAAAATATTTTTACATTACAAGGAAACAAGCTAGTTCTTATGTAAGCAGATATCGTGGTAATTATTCTTTAACTAATATCTTGGTGATTGATGCATTAATCTGTAGAAAATAATATATTAATTACTCTGACATAAATTATAAAGCAATATATATTATAAAATGTGAATTCACATTCAAAATCTAACGATGTAAATCAAATAAAAAATTTAATGAAATTCAGGCAATCAAATGTATGTAATTTAATGCTTAAAATGCTAACAATAAATACATTAACTTCCCATTTTACGAAAGGGATGTGTTCCATAAGTCATTTGTGAAACAAAAATGAATATCCCATTAATGTAAATGCAGTAATTAGAATAAATAAAGGAAGAACTCTAGACACGGTGAAGGCAATGAACAGAATAGGAAAATTAAAAAAAACTCCAATTTTTAATTTTCCTATTCTGTGCAGTAATTAGAGATACGGTGACCTGAGACAATGCATACATATATAAATAATAGTAAAGAAAGGCAAATATAAAGTACACATGCATTTATTTATTCTAGTGAACAATAACTAATTTGAAATTACAAATTATAATAAACTGTACTGTATTCATTAACACTGATCTTATTAACCTCATTATCCTTTGAGTCTACCTCATGGATATCGACAATTGGCAGGGCTTGCAACATACGTACAGCTTGGTGCATTTTCATTGTAGCGAAAATTTATTGCATATACCAAAAAGGGGTATTACTTTTTCAAGTGCAGTAATGTGAAAATTCGTTAAGTGAGTGTTCCTAAAATGAGGAGTTAATGTATTTTGTTTTATAATCCTAAAGAAGGAAACATACTATCATTGCATTATTGTCAGCTTTGGTTGCGGAGTTCTCACCAGCAACCTCAAAATCAGATGCATCGGTGGCTATGAGCAATTTCATACTATGCCATGGTGTATTGGTTTGACCCAAATTTAACAAAATTGGGTTATTCACAAAAGTGTAGGAAGCCACTGGTGATGGTTTGAATCCTGGAGGTTCATAATCTTCTGGAGTGACTACAAGAAACAATTAAACATTAATAAATCCTTAATTCTTTGTGAAATACATCTGATAGCAACAAATGCTCAAAATTCACCATTTTTTATTATAATTGAACCTAAATAATAAAATAGAAAAACTACTAAAAACTGAGCTATATGAAAAAATCTCTCAAGTTGATTCTAAGCTTGAGATTAACATTTCATATAATGTGCAAGACTAATAAACTAAATGAACTTCAATATTTTCATTCAAACCTTCATCATAGTAAAGTAGTCGCATATTTATCATTGCACCTTGAGGCAGAGGTTTTAATGAATGTGTGCACATGATACAATGGCGAAACAAACTTAAAGTCTGTCGAAATGTTTCTTCTGGAGACACTTCTTTTCCTGTCACAAGCTCACTGTGTTTTAAATTCAATAATTAATCATTAATAACTACTTCAAATGTGTTAGTCACCAGTAGTACTGAGTAACTTTCTTGAAAAAAGTATTGCATACCGCTTATTTTTTCCATCATCCTGATAGTAAGAGCAACCAGACAAACTTTTATTTGTGTATGAAAAATGAAAGGAATAAGTCTCCAAAACATCATTTGGATTAGATGCATCACTGTACATACCAATTATAAGTTGTCTCAGCTATTCAGATATAAAAGCTACACATTAATACAAGTTATTATTTAAATATTCATTCAAAAGGGATATAATTTCAATATAGATTATATAATTGTAAAACCACTAAAACATTACTTAAAGATTCGAATTAATACTTCATCTTTAAAAGTGTAAAATACGTTTTAAATTTACTTATATTAACTATAATACCAAAAACACACATATTTATAATCTAAGGCTTCAAATGATCCTTTAATCCATCTTATCAACTGAGTAACTGCAGGAAAAGACCCATCATCTCGAAGTACTTTCAAATTTAAACCTTCCAAATATCTATCGGCAAAAGCACCTTCAGGAAATACATTTCTTAGGTAAGTTATATTAGATATTGCAATTGCAACTAATTTCTTTAAAAATGTAGTTGATGTTTGCTCTGTTAATTGAGGGTTTGGAAACATTTCTTGCCACTGAAAACAAGATGAGTTAGGAAAATAATTTTCAAATTGCTACTTCGAAAGCATATTAATTCTTTAAGTATTATTCCAAGCAAATTTCTTACACTTTTCGAGCAAGAACTATTCTGGCTACGGCGCATCATCTGTTGGCTATTCATCTTGATTGATTTATATTTTATACCAAATTCTCGCAAAGTTTCATCAACAGAGTCTAAAGGAATATCCTTCTCAACATTTGAATCGTAAGAATCTGATTGGATCGCATCTATTTCACAAAGAACGCGCGCTATTGGAAGACGTAACAAACGTCATCCGGTGTCCATTTAAAATAACATCATGCCAGCCAATAAGACAATTTATATGTTAAGAGGGAAATATGGTGTAATCGGGAAAGAAAGCGAATAATGCTAGTAAAATGTTCACTATCTGAAATTAAACCATACAAATATTGTATTAATTGAGTCAAAGTGTAAATACCATTTTGATTATATTGAATGAAATCAGAAATTTTTTAGAATTGTTTGTAATGACGAACTACATATACATTGTCATATTTAATGCGTAATTATTCTCATTTTCCACTAAATCCTCTGTTAAATCTTAGAATTACTACATATTTTGAAATATAATGAATTTATATATATGATAGGATCAAAATTCTTTTCAGGCATGAGCCAATATATCGCAATTGATGAAAAAACGATTCCTTTTTGATGTACGAAAATAATTGAAATTTTCATGTCATTTGAAAAACATTACATATAACTTTCTATTTAATGTCCCATTAATTACGTGACATAAATAATACATAACTAGTCAAAGGATTGTTGTATTTGATATACATATAGCATTCATTGTCAATAACAATCAGTATATTAAGCATTAGAACAGTACACATGAATCGATGAAGATGAATTGTGACAGTATTTTAGTGGTTATTATCAGGGCTATAGATAGGATTGCCAGGACCTCGATTTGCTTGACCCGAACATATGACAAAAAAAACATTTAAAAAAATCAGAGTTCATTATAACTGTTTATCTATATATAATTATTATAATACAAAACAAACAACGAAATTATAAGTAAAAAATCACAGGCTCACAGGTAATTCTTACACTTATACCATATTTACTTAATTAACATCACTTTAATGTAATCACAGCAAAAATTAACAAAATAGTAACCACTGCTTACTATAATTTTACTATAATAAATACAATTTTTCAGCATAATGCTTACTAAGAAATATGCTTAAAATTTGTATTTATTATTGGAAACTGCAACCTTTCGCAATTTTTCATTTTCTTGAGTTCTAATATATTTTTTTAAAACTCCCGACATGTCATGTTGTAATTAGTTTTAACACATAACTTGGCTTTCACTAAATTAACACTCATTTTATTTCCGTTCTCTGTCCATGTTTGTTTCATCAAAGAAAAATTCCTTTCAACATTGGCATTGCTGATAGATATACCTAGATGATATTGGCAGAATCAATTTGTGTGCTGCACAGATTAACTTTATTCAAGACATGAACCCACTTTTGATAAACAATTAAGTTTTCAGGTATCGCCTGTATTACCGAATTTAACAGATTCAGTTCGTCATATATTTCATCCATATTGATTTTTTATTCAAATCTGCAACTGGCTACAATTTCGCACACATCATATCTGATTTTTGAGTTCAGATTAAAACAATGAAATTTCTTCAATGGGTTGTTTTCAAAACCATACCAGTCATTTAAGTAACGCAAAGAATGGACATACACTTCTTTTAGGTCTGCCGTTATCTGTTGCAGAATAACCAGCGGGAAGGATTTTAGCGCATTCAATTCAGCTCAATAGTATGCCGCCAACTCCTGCCCTGTGCTGCTGCCACCACCCACTGAGGATCGAGGCCCTCCTCCCGTTACCTGCATGCCACCTTCACGTCACCCGTATGCCGCCTATGTGACTGCCCAGCTTGCTACTTCACACACGATCTGCACTCCTTCCTCTCCACTTTCCCTCAAGTGTGGCTGAGGGGAAGTGAAGGGGAAGCTTCGCTTCGGGATGTGACTGACATAGGTACTGACCTTACTCAATGAATATGTAAGTCGATTACTCTTCAATTACTCTGAGATGTTCCTTACAGTAGTATCTATAAGAATTGATAGTAAAAGCTTTGATCCCTAGGTACTCTGAAAAATTACTGATTCTGCCTTAGTGAGTATAAAATTTTTGGAATAAACTGTTTAATGGTTAAAAAAAAATTTAGTAAATTTGAGGGATAAGAGCTTGGTGTTAATTCAATTTTGAACTGAACTTAGGGAAGAGGAATACCATTATTAGAGATAATGATGCAAAACTTCTGGCAATATCCTTGCGGTGATTCTGCTGCTAACAGAATCCATTGAATCTAATGATTGCTCCATATTTGGCAGTTCACGTGCATACAGTCTGTTCTGCCTGCAGCTTTCTGCGTTCTAACCTATAGTGATTGGTACATGTTGAATTGCATGCCAAATGCCACAAATTGTTACAAACATTTAAAGCCTAGTTTTCAATACCACACTCAAGGGATCAACATAATTTTAACTAAAAGAGCCACTGGAGGCTTTACAAATCACTGAATGGGATAAATGCAATATGTATCTCAAATGACTGAGTGGACCATATGAAAATTTTGGAAGACCAGTTTGAGATTTATTTTTAGGGGGCTAATATATCTTACACATATTATTAAAAAAGGTAACCTTTTTATATTTGCCTACTTGACTAGCATCATATAGATTTCCAGAGTTTATACTGATAACTCCTGCAGGGATTAGGTGAATGTTTCAAGAACTTAATAATGGACAAGATCAGGGTTTTTTGAAGTAAAGACTGTGGCCCAACAATGGCCTGCAAAATGTTCGAGAAGGGCCTCAAGGGAGGATCAATCCAAAATATTATGATGCAGAATTTAGGCTAAATTGTTCCCTAAATAAAATCAACTAATGGGATTTAAAAGGTTATTGAATTGTGGCATTTTGATTTTAAATACATCCTTAGAAATTCATAACATTATTTTATAAGGTATAATTTTGAGGGGCTGTATAATATTTTCTATTATTATTGAGCCATGGAGGAAGAAGTTTGAAAATCCATGAGCTAGATGAAATCACTAGACCAGCCAAATGTGGCCCGTAGTCCTGTTTAGATTGTGACTTCTTATTCTGATTTTCAACACTTGATATATAAAATCCTGATTATTGTCTTTTGAGCTCTGTGATTAATTATTTAATTTTTAATTGCACAACTGAAAACTGATTTTTGAGCTAAATTTTCAAGCTTAAGGAAGTAAATATCCCTCCCCACAAGTAATATTTATATAGGGAATGAATAATAGTTTTATTAAATTGGATGAATTGGATTTGGAAAAGTTCGAGTTACCTTTACAGAAATATGCTAGATCAGGAATGGCAAACCTATTATGGCATGCAGTATGATTCTAATTAAACATCTCTTCCATTTCTGTATTTAAATTCAATTCAGTCCAACTAATTTTCTCATCAATATCATAACTACATCTCAAAAACTTTTGTCAGCTCACACCTTTCCTCATAATCCATGTGTCAGACATAGTTTTGCACTAGCCCATTTTTAATGGCTTTATTCAAACTGTAATTTAATATGTCATACCCAATGCATCTGGTCTAGCTTCTTACAACAGTGAGTAAAGGTAATTTTCTCAGTCGATTTTAAGCTAATCTTTTATAAATGCTATATCAGTTTAAAGGGAAAAATGTGGTACAAAATTCATTCAAGAAATTTGCTCCAAAACATTATTTAATAATTGGAAAGTAAAAGGTGAAGAAGTTAATAATCACGAATGCATGTAATCGTACTTTGTGTGCTATATATATAGTGAAAGTTGTCTTTCATTCCGTTGTAGGGCGTGATGATGATAATTTGAAATTTTGTGATTAATCAATGATCATGCAAGGGATGTAATTCTGACCTTACAACTCACTTTTACTATTAGACGCATTCAATTTTGATATTAATAATGAAAGCATGTTTTGATGAATATGAAATTGGTATTATTTGAACCAAACCACCACAATCTATATTTTACTTTAATTTAAGCAATGAATGAAGTTTGTTAAACGAAGTAGCACTTAAAAATAGCTCCTCTCTGATTTAAATATATAATAAAACTTATATGTAAATTACGTAATAAATACTTTCACTCCTGTCCCTCTCATATTTATACACGAAGTTTCCAGAACTTGAGGAGTAAGTAGTCCTTAGTGGTGAGCAATGACTTTGTTTCACTAATGTTGTTTACTCATCCAATATTTTAACGAAGGAAGTTCATAGTCACTTTATGATGCATACACCGGTAAACTTTCACTTGCCAATAACAATAAAACATTTAGAACGTTATTAATATATAATTTTGAATAAAATTTCATAGGTAGTCATACTTAAGCTATGGTTACTTTTAATGCTGAATCGTAGCTTGTGTGTAACCGTTACTATTGCAAAATATCTTTCATGAGTGAATGCGCCGGATCATTACTTTACATTATATCGCGCAACAACTTGTTTCAAGCGAATACCAGAATACAAAGTTAACGGTTTTTGTCAAACATCTTAATTGACATACATACAATAATGAAAACGCACGAATCATAAGTATACATTTCGTTCCTCATTTATCGGTGAAAAACTTGGTCATGGCAGACGTCTTGAAAGGTAAAGTCATATTTTTGTGATATTATATCATTGCACATCTTCTATGCCTTTCTTAAGGGCCAGAAATAAGTAATTGAATTTTTAGTAGAATATTTCATTAAAATAATTTTTCGGTGATATTAAAAAGACCAGCGGTGGCCTTCGAAATAAATAAAACGTAAATGTATAGCAAGTATATAGTAAATATATGAAGAGGGGGTTCATTTCTTTTAATCCACTTCTTACGCAATATTTCCATGAAAGACTTGTTTGAATACATTTTAATTTATTTTAAAGCTCGATTCTTTATCCTCTTTCATACTGATAACTTTGCTTAGTACATATGTACTTGTTCCTTAGGTTTGTAAACAAATTACTTCGTGGGTTTGGATTATATCGAGTGCATAACCTATTATATCCACAATAATCTCATCGAATCAACACTTACCTTATTACCCGCTTTTTTTGACATTTTCATTGACCTTTCCTGCAAAACTTTTGCTAAAACTAGATCGCTGTACCACCTATGCCTAAAATTTAAAAAAATGTTACATGGTACATGAAACACCTCACAACGAAGTTATTGGAGTAGTCCTCAGGAAACTTCGTGTTTGTTTTTCCATTTTAATATATGTGATATTATATTTTTATTGCAGATCCTGACTCGAAGAGTGTGACCAAACAAAAAAATTCAAACACAAAGAATGCATTTATTATATTGGGATCAGTGTTTATACTTTCACTCCTGTCCCTCTCATATTTATACACGAAGTTTCCAGAACTTGAGGAGTAAGTAGTCCTTTGTGGCACAAATACAAGCACCGTTTTAATTGTTGATGTATATCAGCTACTCTAATGACAAGTTGTTTTTATGATAGAGACGAGAAAATTCATATGAAACTTCCTAGAAATATTGAAGATGCAAAATTATTAGGTCAAGTTTTGTATCGATATAAGGACTTATACTTTTTTGAAGTATTGGTTGGAGTATTTATGACGTACATTTTGTATCCTTTACAGAATCAGTTATATGATAGCTATAATTATGAACCTGTAATAGTAATTTAGATTATATATTTTAAAGTTTCATTTTAATATGTACTTAATGTAACTAATTGAATGATTTAAATAAATGTGCATGTTTAATGTTACACAAGCGATAAACTTAGTGATTTTTGTGAAATTTGTAAAAAAAAAGTCCCTTAACTAATATATAGCCTTCAAACTTTTGCAATCCCTGGATCAATTTCCCTATCTATACTCTCTGGCTTTCTCTTCTCCTTCCCCCTTGCTCTTTTGTTGGTTTGTTTCTGTTCAGCTACTGGTGCAACATTTTGCTTCCTCTTATCTCTCCTTGTGGGAAGGCCACTAGTCCGCAAATACTTTCCAGAGAGGATAGAGAAGTGGGCAGAAACAGTAAGTTATTATTATTACTTGACAAATAATAAAATTTAGTCATAGATATATTTGTTAACATTTGTACTTGACAGTATTTCCAAAAAAATGCTATTCTTGTCGAAGTGTTCATGTTTACTTATCATTAAAATCTGTTTCATTCAGCAGATTTGCTCCCTATGTCATTATATGTATGTCAATAGTTGGCAGAAAAATTATTTGGTTTGCAAATCTCCATTTGAAAAATATGAAATGACCTTGGCTTATAAACTTTATAATTGTTAACCACTTGGAAATGGCTTTTTTTTTGTTAAAGTCGACTAGTTGTAAGCCATACTTGAGATTAAGTTATTTGTAATCTAATCATGCTTTATTCTTTTGACCTTTTCATCTTGATTATAATCTATTTTAAAATGTGCATTCAAAATATTTTATACCCATTCCTCTAACTAAAAGGAGAGAAGGAAATTCTCCTGGAGTGGAATCAGTGGTGTTATAATGGGCAGTGTTCTATGGGAAATCTATAAAGGGCAATGCCGAATAACTATTAAAAGATATGTTTAAATTGTACTGGCTGACTTATTTTCTTAAGTAGTCATATTTAACTACGTGGGTCATATTTACCAAATGAAACTGTTGTTTTATGTATGCTTTAATATTTTGTTGAGACATGACAGCTCACTTGTCATCCAAAATACTGTTATTATGTATTTTAGGAAATATACATATTGTTTGTGAACTTTCAGGTTGATAGGCACAGGGGACACATCCTGAACTACATGATATTTTTGAGAATAACACCATTTCTTCCTAATTGGTTCATCAATATCACTGCCCCTGTTATTGATGTGCCGATTGTACCATTTTGGGTTGGCACATTTGTCGGTGAGTTTTTTAATTTTACCATGTGATTATGTATGGATATTTGTAAGTAATGCTTTTAAGAAGTGCTGTATCTGCCTGTTCCAAATCATTAAATTTGAGAATTAGTCATTATTCTGAAGATTAATATTTAGCCATGAAATATAATTTCAATGTAAACATAACATAACATCAAAAATTTGTAAAAAGAGCCCAAAAAATAAATTTAGCATAATTTTACATTTTATATGTACAGTGTGTGAAAACTAATCAAATTTCAGTGTTTGCTTGCTAATCTTTATTATGTAATCTATTTGGTTGAATTAGGACTTTAATTAGATTTGGAAGTATTCTCAACAATTCCATATTTTTTTTAGTAAGAGTTATTGTCTCAACTTGAAATTTTCTATAGAATGTTTCAATACAAATGACATTGATCTAATATGAAGAATTTTTAGATGCATTTCATGGTCACGATAAAGTTTGTAGAATAAGGTTTTTAAAATTCCACATAGGTATTTTCATTTTCTTCAGTGTAAATACAATCAAACTTTTATAAGTCGAACGTATATAACGAGAATTTTCCATAACTTGAAGTGAATTCATTTCACAGGACAAAATCTTTTTCATGTTATTTTTCTCCTAACTTGAATTTCCCAGAAATCGAATCTTTGTTTTTAGTTCTCATGAGGTACGACTTATAGAAATTCCAATGTATATCACCTTATGTTTGATTCTGTAATAGGTATTTTTTTTCATTCTTTCGTTTCATTTGGGCGAATAGGAGTAGCACCACCGTCCTTTGTGGCAATCCAGGCTGGAACTACGCTCCACCAGCTTACCTCTTCTGGAGATACCTTTTCGTTCACCTCAGTGGCTCTCATTATAATTTTTGCAACGCTTTCCCTAGTGCCCGTTTTTATAAAGAATCGCCTGCGTCAAAAGTTCGAATGAATGTGCCTAAAGAGATATTGTGCTGTTACCAGAAAAAAGAGTGACTGTGAAGGTTGCTGTTGATTTTTGTGGACAAGCGACATTACTCGAAGCCAGGTGATTTGTCTTGGCGTGCAGTTTAATCTGAATCTGGTTTCTCATGGGGACCAATTTTTTTGTTGTGCTGCTGGGGTGTTATCGGAAAGTAGTAATTTTTGGGAATGAGACATTTAAAGCTGGTAGAAGATGATGATTGGTATGTAATTTTCCAGTCCGTGCATATTTCTCATCTCTTGCTCCACAAATCCCTGCGTAAAATAGTTATTACGTTACTATTATCATCAGCTATAATTTGACCTCATATTTAGTTTTGTGGGATTTTATCAAAAAGTACACTTATCTGAAGAAGTTAGGTGTGAATGCAGTCTAGGTCTTTATTTATGCTTAATAATTATTTTAATGTTAAAATAAAGTTCCAAATGTGATTTATGGAACTTGAATCTAATTGATAATCAAGAATGCTCCGGAGTATTTTGAAAAACAAATGCATGTTTAAGGTACAAAGCGGATGTGGTAATTTAGAGAATGCTGATTGTTCAGGTTCCTAAAGAAATCTTGATTATCAATTAAACTGAATGAAGAATAATTTAAAATTCAACTCTTCATGGAAACTTTAATGTAAACAAATACCACAGAAAGGGTAATATTAAAAAATTAATACAATTTTTAATTTAGTAAAGAGAGATTAATAAAAAGTTATGGTGTATTGTCTAACTTACAGGCAATGACTACACAAAAACTCAGGTAATGTGTAATATTCCGACTTATGCTAAGTTTTAGTTTTAAAATACTGCTTACAAATAACATTATTTGTTGTATTTGAAACAAAATAAAATCATTCTTGCCCTGTTATGGAGAAAAACCTCAGTAGCATCCTGCTGGACATATTTCATTGAGTATTAAGGACTTTCCATTTACTGCATAAGAAATGTCAGTCACTATTTGTTGTTTTTTGACTCTTGTTAATTCATTTACATTAAATTGTTATTTCACTGGAAATATATTTATCTTTGCTTTTACTTTTGATGTTATTATTTATTGAATGAGATACTTAGATTTTAAGTGTAGGAAGTTATGATTGGTGGTAACAATAAGTATATAAGATGCAATTCTGTTTAATTTTTTTTTCGTTAATTATTTTTCACAAGCTTTTTACAGTTGTGGATGTATTTATAAAAGCAAATTTACATGCTTTCTTTAATAGGATGTTCTTGTGGTAAGGAAAATAATTCACATCTAAAAAAAGCTATGGGTTAATGTTTGCATCTTGGACATCAACTACAAACTTAACTAATACTTGATGCTCAAACATGTATATGCACAAATTAACACTTGGTATCCTAGAGCAGTTCCAGATAATATGATTACTGTATATTCTGGCGTATAAGTCGACACCCACTTTTTCACTTAAAAATACTTCTCATGGAATCGTTTTCAGACAAAATCAAAGTCATGTACAATCCAAGTTTTAACAAAACAGAAATAAACATAATAATAAATATATATATATGAATACTGTTTTGAGTCCGTTCTATTCTTCTTGAGCATTCCATGTGACAGATGTTTTAATTTCAACCAATAAGAAACTGTTATTCTTGGAGAGCTTGACCCACCAAATAAAGTTTCCTATAATTCGATTGATGTCAGCTGCTAATGATACTATCAAAATGAACTATTCCTAGTGATTGCGATCAATCTCTGTGGTGGTGAAATTCAATAAAATATCACGTGTACCCCGAGGACCTTTTTTCCCAAAATGTCGGTAAAAAAAAGACCAAGTTTTAAAAATTGCGAGTTTTAATAGTAAATTTGCTGCAAAACGCTTGCGTCTACATTTATACTCGCAAAAGATGAAGAATTCTATGAAGTTTACGTGTACCTACATGACCAAAAAACGTTTAGGGTTTAAATGTATGGTTTATACTGCTGTTGGTGCATCTTCAACATTGAGACGATGTAATATTTTTATAAAATTAAAGCTGTACCTTAAGTTTATTATTGTTACTCAGAAAAGCAGTTCTGTCATTAAAAAATTACTATCAGTTTCTACCTACACTTTTGCAGGAATAAGTTGGTATCTGTATTCACCGAATTCATCGTTAGCTGCTGATGCTCCTTTAACCTGGGAGAGAACCATAGATCCCTCTAATTTTTTTCATCCGGCAGAATGAATATCGCTGTGTGCCTACATGACGCTAGTGCGTGGATGTGCACCGAGGTTGACGTGGCCCTGTTCCAATATATTCTAAGATACACACAATCATGGGCGCTTAAAAAATTTAGTGAGCGGCACTAAAAAAAACTGCTGTGCGGCCACGCAGCTTATTGTTAGAGGGAACCATGGAAAGGACACACCTATGGGGAATCCCCACACTTTTTTGAATTTTTTTTCTAATTTTTCGCCACCGTAGACGTCAACTTATTAAAGCACGAATTTATTTTTTTCTCCTCGAACTGGTCCAAAAATAGGGGTGCACGTAGTACACGAGGATGCGGATTACGTGAGTAAATACAGTATTAAAGTTAATTATTATAAATCTTCTAAAATAAATGTCATAAAATGTAAACACTGGAACAGCTGATTCAAAATAGCGATCACCTCCACCGAAAGATCAACGGTCTTCGTAAATATCTATGTTATTCATTTGTAATTTAAGGTTCACATTTTATGTTCGGCATATAAGTTGACTTAGTTTTAGGAAAAAATTTTTAGGCTTCATAGGTCAACTTATACACCGGAATATACGGTATATTTTCACATTGTGCATGCCTCTTAAAAACAAAGCTGACAACAGTAACGGCATCAAAAGAGTTAATTATTTTTACAGTTAAATGAAAGGGTTAACTAAGATATCACTAGAAATTACCTTTATCCTTCTTGTTAAGTTTTATATATTTAGGAAATTGAATAAATTAATTGAATGTAATTTTTTTGTGTAATGTATGGTGACTCAGTTTTTTTTCAGCAAACGAATGATTTTATCTATAAATAAAAATAAGAAAGAATATACATCCACTATTTTGTAGTCATAGGAATAGTTTCCTCTAATTTTTTTCATCTATTGGCAGAATGAATATTGCGGTGCATGCATATATGACGCTAATGTGCGTATGTGCACCTGGGTTGGCATGGCCCTGTTCAGATATACAGTAAAATCCTGCTATTTCAATCCCGGATAATTCAAAGTATGGTGTAATTCGAAGCTAAGATCAGTCCCCGGCAACACCCTAGGATTTTGCATGAGTTGTCCGAAATACGCCTACAATGAAATTCGAAGTCATAGTCTGGTCCGGTGACTCATGAACCATTCGTTATATTATTCCTTCGTTTTTTATTATTTACTTTTCATTTCTTATAAAAATGTCTTCCCAATGCAATATTTATAATGAGGAAATAGAAGAGCTCTTATTGGATTCTGGCTCAGTTGCTTACGAGGAGCAAAGTGAGGAAAGTGACATTTATGATGCGGAGACCAATGCTGAAGAAGATGCCTTAGCAAGAAGTCAAAATCCATGTACATGGAAATTGCCACATTCTGGCCAGGAATGCATAAGTGCCTGTCCTGCCGTAGTGGAGTTGCAGCACTGCCAGACCTAACAGTAAAGGCATGCCACGAGATTTCAACCATAAAAAAACATACGTACGTGCTTGGACCAAGAATGATTTGACAGCCATGGTGTGGAAGAATAAGAGAAGTATACATGTTGACAAACATTCACGATCCACCAGGAGAAGGAAACTTCTCTGATGAGCATGGAAACGCTCTGAAGTCAATCATTGTCAAGGAATACAAATGTCACATGGGATATGTGGACAAGGGGGAAAGAATGGTAAATAGCTATTCGATCAGTGACTGCTCATGGGAGTAGATGAAGAAGCTATTCTTCCACCTCATCTTTAATAGCTGGGTCATCCTATCTTCATGTGGTAGAAAAACATCCATCACGATTGCCATCTTGCCCTCATAAGACATTTGGTGGAAGACGACGCTAGGGCTCTTCTAACTCACCCTTCCTTACAGGGTAGTCCTAATTCAAGTCAAACAAATTTAAAGCATTCAGAAGCCAAAGATAAACATTGGCCAATAAAAGGGAAACAATTGAGATGCTGCACATGTACAGCAAAAGGAAGAGACTTGCGCACTACGTTCTGGTGCAGAGCTTGTGATGTGGGGCTGTGTTTTGTTCCTTGTTTTGAGGAGTATCACATGAATACAACCCTTTAGGAAAGGACTAATGCGAAACTGGTCATTTGTGAGAGTGATTAAGAACCGTGCTACCAAAAAGTGAGTAAATATTGTTTTATGTGCATTTTTCCAGTGTTATATAAAATTTTTATGCCAATACTTTTTTCAACATACGAGGTATAATCCAAAAGTTAAGACACCGAGTCCAGCATTTCTGCCATTGCTGGAAACACCACTGGAAGTCTTCCTTCGAGATGGCATTCAGCACTGCCTGCGATTCGGTATGAGTCTCGGAAACATCTTCAAGAACATGTCAAAGAAAATAACAGGAGATGAAAGTTGGGTTTATGGATACGATCCTGAAACCAAGCAGCAGTGGAAAAGTCAGTCATCACTGCATCCAAAGAAGACCAGGCAGGTCTGCTCAAACATCAAGACCATGTTGATTGTTTTCTTTGATTGCTATGGAGTTGTGCGCAAGGAATTCAACAGTTTTATATAGAGGTCCTTAGGCATTTAAGGGGTGGTGTTCACCAAAAATGACCAGAAAAATGTCACACTAAGAACAGGTTGATTTATCACGACAGTGCTCCTGCACACACTACTTTGTCTATGCAACAATTTCTTGCCAAGTACATGGCTGTGGTCCCCTACACTGCATACTCTCCAGACCTGGCTCCCTGCGATTTTTCTTGTTCTCTAAGATTAAATCGCAGCTCAAAGGACAGAGATTTGAAGACGTTTCTGAGATTCAGACCGAATAGCAGACAGTGCTGAATGCCATCTCAAAGGAAGTCTTCCAGTGGTGTTTCCAGCAGAAATGCTGTATTAGGTGTCATAACTCGCAAGGAGACTACTTTAAAGGAGACAACAATGATCTGTAATTAAGATAAGCCTATGTCTAGTTTTTGAACCAGTCTGGGAACTTTTGGATCACACTTCGTATTTCTTTACTCTAGAAAACAGATTCATGTGATTTTTCAATATTTTAACTATAAAATGCTTTTTATGTGAATAATTTATCTCCAATAGTTCATGAGATGTAAGATTTTATTGGAACAAAAACATAAATTATTTAAATACCCCAAAATAACTCCAGCAGCGGGATCCTACAGGCAAGCATTTAAATCTGGTGATTAATGGTCAATTTAAAACGAATTACTATAACTATGCACTTTTTATTTTGCTGTGTCAGCAAAGTTGATTCAAAATTTAACAGTGCATTCAGTAACATTATATCTCATAATATAATTAGATTGAATATTATCAACAATAATTTGAGGGACCCATAAATAAATTTAAATGTAGGCTTTCAAAGTAATGCAGGACCTGCTTACATATATTGATGACCGAACAAAGAATGGCATGACAATGTTTGAAGAAGCAGTAATTGAAGTTAAAACGTAGAAAAATTTGAAGTTTTAGGAATTTAGAAAATGAAAAACTCAGTATGGCATAGATTGTATTGAGTTGGGTTTGATGCTGCCAAAAAGTTACATATAGTTTCAATTCTTTGTTATAAAATGAGAAAAGCAAATAATGATAATTGATATTTGTTGCAAAATTAAATCATCGATCATTCTTCTCCTCACAAATAAATTTAATATCTAAAAAAATTACAAGTTATTAGAATTTACTTGACTATTTTACATTTAGCATTCATGGATTCAACAGTTACAACGTTAAAAACAATCACTCAAAAGTAAAAACTGATATAATTAACTTTAGCTAATTACTTCATAATATCTTTCTTAGGTGTTATAGCATAAATAAATTAAAAAATAAATAATGATTCATTCTAAAATGATCAGTAACTAAATTTTATGATTTTAAGAGTATATCGCTTTACCATATACAATAACATGAAATATTACCATTGAATTATTAAATCTATAAAAGAAACTAAAATATACATATCTTAAGCAAAAGAAATTTCTTCTCTTAAAGAGGACTTGATCAATATCAAATAAGATAGAATACAGTACAAATAAATGTGAGATATGCTTCTCAGTGGTAAAATGTCATGGTGATCACAGATTAAAATTATTTTCAAGACATTCCAGGATTCACTCAGTAAAATGATCCAAGGAACATGATGGATAATCCCTGGCTTCCATGAACAGGTAAACTCCTAGGTCTCCAGAACTGCCAGTTGTAGAAAACTAAAGCAAAAAATACATTTTAGTTAACCCAAGTATATATCAAAGAGAAATTACAAGTGCAAATGCCATATTGCCAAGAAAAATATGGAGCAATAATTATGCTATCAATAATTTTTGCAGGTTTGCTAGAGAAGAGAAAGAGTCAAGCAGAAAAATCCTATATAATAAAATTGAATGTGTGTCCATCTACCTGTTCCTTATACATTCCCACACCCTTTGAGCTATTGGGACCAAACTGAAAATTGACTTCATATGACTCTACGAGTAACATAGGGTACCCAGGTTTTCCAGAACTGACCTGGGTTCGATTCCCAAGAATGATTTCCATTCCTCATAAGATAACACAGAAAAATCGATATTTCGACCTGCAAACATTTTATTTTGCTTATTAAAATTCGCATATTTGACCTATGATTTTCAGACTTGGACTGTATTAAAGAAAAATAAATGCAGTTTCTTATTCTTATCGTCTTTTATCGCTTTTGTATCTAAATCTTTCGAATTAACGTTTTAATATCATATTTTGACAAAATTTAGCATTTATAACGTGAAGTTTCCTTGTCAACCGATTACATTGTTAAACTCGAAATCCTATTACTCTCACGTATGCTCACGTTCTCTGCGGACCTCCATGGACCCTCCCAGCTCAATTCATAGGTATCAGAGATATCTCAGAAATAGTTTTGACTTTCTCCAATATACGTAGTATAGAGAAAGTATTGTTTTCATGAAAAAATTCGAAATCGAGATTTCAACAGAAATACACGTTTACAAGCAAGCTTTGAAATAAATATTAAAACATATTTTTCTAATTTATAATGCCTTCATCCTTTGGTAAAAAATGCGCAAAAGGTGAAATAATTGTATTACCATATAATACATAATTTTATTCGCCAAAGACGTCTGGCATAACCTGGACATCACCGGGTACTTTCAGCTAGTTGTAAATATATGTTGATTGAAAAGAGTAGAAAAATCAATCTTGTTACAATTGAATAACGTTTTAAAATATTGATGTTTTATTAAAGTCTAAAATTAGAAAGAATTTTGTAACGATTATGGAGGGCTCCCAGGAATAATTCATGCGGTTTTTGTTTCTCTCTGTCCGTTTTATTCTAAACGGCGGCCGATTCAATTCTTAAATACCATGTATCATCTAGAACAGTGGTTCTCAGGCAGATCTACCATGTGACCCCCTCTGTGCGGATGTTCGGTCGCCGCGACCCCCCCGTGATTTTTTAAGAAGTAATAAAAATATTAAAAAACTTTTTAAATTTATACTTTTTTGTGAACTGCACTGAAAAGTATAAAATAAATTTAGATTTAGAGAAAATATCTGGATCTTAAGGAAAAGTTTCATTATATGTAATCATAAATCAAATAAGAAATTAGAAAAAATAAATTGTTAAAAAGAAATTAGCTCATAAAAATTCAGATATCGTCATTAATTACAATACAGATGAGAAACATGAGTGCTAAGTAAATGCGTGAAGATGACATAATTCACCGCATTAATTATTTTTTATTTTCAAATTATATTTCTTATGTTAAATATAAGTACATATATAAAAATTAACAAATTCTTTATTTTGAAGATTACAACCCTCCATCAAACATAACATTATACTTATAACCTATAAATTAAAATTGAAGAATTGATAGAATGAGGAAAAAATCAGTTGGCATAGTGAAGAGTGCTTGCGACCCTCCCAAAATTGTCTCACAACCCCAATGGGGGTTGCGACCCTACATTTGCGAACCACTGATCTAGAATTCCGATCGGATTTGAACCAAATTTCCCCAGGCAGCACTGGGTTTTTCTGCTGGTTAACTATAAGGGCTAATTTGATTAATTATATGAATCCTGAGAAAAAATGAAAGAGGAAAGAAAAAAGGAAATTGAAGATGTAAAATTCCACAGAAAGCAATTAAACCATTGGAAGAGCATTTATAAAATAAAACATGCCAAAAATGAAGAAATACAAAAAAGTTAATAATGTAAAATGAAAACCTTTAAAATAACAATTTTAAACTTACGAGTATTGCCTGGCTTCAAAACGACGGAAGTGGGAGAGCAAACATGCGAGCATTGGGAAGCAGGCCAGAGAGAAATCAGTCGTTCCCCATCTCCACCAAGAGTAATCCACACATTGGCAAAGTCAGTCAAAGGCTGTAACGGATTCACAAAAGTGACCAAACTAAATGAAACACTGCTATAATAAAATGACTAGATAAATCAAATTTAAAATTTCCACATATACTAAGTACAGTAAGTCCTTGATTTAAGTTGTCCCACTTTATGTCATTTCGATATAACGTTGTTGCCAAAAATTCCCACCATCACTGATGCATTACGTTGTGCTGTTTTTCTGCTGCAGTAACTAGCTACAGTGATGAATATCTACGTGATTTCCTTAATGTAGCTAAATCTATCTTCAAATGTTACTAAATGGATTCTCTATAATAAAAATGACCCAAGAAACATTGTGACTGAATGATTAGAAATAAATCATCCTGTTTTACCAGTGTATTTTTTTGTTGAAAATTTTTTTTGAATGTTTTTGTGACTTACTGGACGAAAGAGAACTCATTAGAAAAAGTTTCACATGACATCTTGATATTCACAAGCAAAGCACGTATGGTTTCATCGTTACTGGATGTATCTTTTTGTATCTAAAAGCAATGCCGATTTGAGTGTAGGAGCAGGCAAATACGAAGGAGAGGGGTGAATGATATTTGAGTAGCAGACATGCCTGAATATGCACCCCTCCCTCTCAGAACAAGAGGCACCATCATAGAAGAAATACTATGCATCTCTTCTCTGATGATGCCTACAGTGTCATCTAATTTGTAACACCAAATATTGGGACGTTTTGAGTCTCCTTTGGCATCGCTTGTTCCATCAAGACAGCTCAAAGACCTGCCCATTTTTAGTGTTGAGTGTGTTCCGATGTAATTATGGTCGATTTTTTAATTCATTAAATTACACACAACAATATGGCTGAAAAACATGCAAAAATCAGATTTCATTCCAAGTTGTTTCACTTTATGTTGCATTTCCCGGGAAAGCATCCTCCACATAAATGGAGGACTTACTGTAAAATATTTACACAAATGTAAGATTCTTTATTACATTTGAAAAACCAACTGTTGTCTAATATTTGTTAAACATGAAAAAATTTGTTGACCTAAGAACACTTTAAAATATTTTTTCTGTGAATAGGAAGTTCCATTAGGGTTGTTTTATTATATTCAGTCATTTTCTATTTGGGCAAATACATAACTGACTACTTTCACTGTCCTGTTTTTCCAAGCACAAAATTAAAAATTTTTTGGAAAACATTTATCAGTGAAACTTATACAATACATTCTGACTTTTTTTTGAAGAGTATAGAATTTTGCAATCTCAAATGAATATAATTTTACATGGTCATTAGATTGTACTCACCAGATCATGTCCAGGTGATTTTGGACCATTGAGAAAAACAAATCTTTGAATTGCTATTTCAGTGCCATCTGGAACAAAATACGGCCTCGGAAAGGCTTCCCGCAATACTCTTGCTGCTGATACTCGATTGATTCTCCTGTAATAATTTACGATTTTTATTTTTTTCGGAAACATTCTTAAGGAGATTTAGTATGTGAATTATAAGGCACAGTGTGTTTCTCATTTATAAGAATGCTTCCTCTTGGTATCAATTTTTAATGAAAAAGCGATTTAAATTACAGCCGATGCCCAAGATTCAACTGGAATGCATTCCTGAAAATGCAGTCAAATCTCGAACAGTTGAATGAAAAGTGCCGTTTTCCCATAAAAGTACATTATAACTGGGAGTTACGTTCCAGCATCTTGGAAGAAAATTATTAGGTTCCATCTCATATTACATAAAGTCAAATTAACATTACTAAAGTGCAAATGCAACCATATTAAATCATTAAAAAGCATAAAATAACTTACGACTAAAGAAAACAACGATGTAAATAAAAATATTTTTGTAACTTAAATCTTTTTCAACTGTGCTTACTTGACTTGGTTTATTAATTGAGAAGTTATAACATTTTAGTTGGCTGGGAGATTGGATAAAATAGTTTCAACCCTTCAGTGCCAATATAATATTCATTCTTAGAAAAAGTAATGGCAAAACCAAATTTCCTCTACAGCAGTGACATCTGCTGAACTGGTTGATACAAGCACAAACAATAGTTCCTACATCTTTGCCTTCACTGTCACTGAATTCATGAACTATCATGAATTTCTCTTTTGCTCAAAATTACTTTAAGAAACAAGTCTTTCTTTCCCTAACTTTTCTTTCGATTTATTTTAAACATAAATTTGAAAGAAGAAAACTAACAAAAGTTCTTTGAAAAAAATCGGCTTAGAAAGAGTATGCGACTCCAAACCCTGAACTGAATGCAAAGGGTACTTTCCCAACGATTTCATTAGTCCCTCTGTTTGTAAACAAGAAAGATACTCTGATAGCAAAAGAAATATAATAAGCAGAGACTCTTGAGAATAATTCTTAGTCTTCTAGTAGGGAACGATGTGTGGCTGATATTGAATGAACTGATGGACATAACCCAAACATTAGAAGTGGTCTCACCGAAAATTCATTGGTAGATGCCTTTATAAGTACATCCTAAAAATATTCCTTTTTGTTTCATGGAAAATTCGATAGATTCTTCGAACGGAATCACAGAAACTTGTGTAATTATATTTAGTTTCAAATTTGGCTGATTGGCTCGGCCGAAGAGGTGACCTTCGACCGGTCAAAAGTCGAGTTTGGGTTATAATGTATAAAGGTTGAATTCTCGAGTTAGTTGAATGTCGAGCAGTCAAATCTTGGGTGTCACCTGTACCAATGAAATAATATTGACCCAACATTTTTCTTAAATAGATTGTGTTAACATACCTTCATAATTTACCAACTAATAAATAAACAACATCTGAGCAGTGTTTCAAAAAATGAAAGCTTTTCAATTATGAGAGAGGATGACGCATTACAAAACTTCAATAAATTTTAAAAAATTCATTGTTAATATTAATAGACAGCACTAAGCTCTCTCTCCAGTTGATTTATTTGTAGTTATCATGTTTTCAGATGTTTTTTACGACTTAAAATTTGTGATATGGGTTACTTGCGATACTGTTCTTTATTTATCCAATACTGGAATGCTCAACCTATGACACATGGTACTTTAAAAAATTCTATAAACGTCATTTTCCCATGGTTAACATATGATTCTCCTTGGTTATAGGAGATTTTGGGGGAGGCATAATAACCCCATCTTACAAAATGTCTTGCAGTAT
Source organism: Uropetala carovei (assembly GCA_036926305.1). Lineage (NCBI taxonomy): Eukaryota > Metazoa > Arthropoda > Insecta > Odonata > Petaluridae > Uropetala > Uropetala carovei. The sequence continues at coordinate 9,739,079 of JAXCHB010000015.1, forward strand.
AACAAAAAATGCAGTATAGCCTAATACTTGATTTACACGTTTTTATTTTTCAAATTTTGACTTTACTGATTGCCAAAAACGACGAAATTAATTATAACACTCATATTTAGTCAACAAATAAGAGTATATTTAAGTCTTTTGTAGAACATAGGGGGACTCAGGAGAACCGTGATACAAACAATGGCATTATAACGAAGTACCATATAACTTAGATTTAGAACAATTACAACACTATTTTATTGTACATTACATCTCTATGATGGTTTTACTTGTGGGAGTAGCATGCAGTCTTTTGAAATGAAGATCAAGAAATAGTTATCAAGCAATAAAATGGTTACCACCTACACCATGCAATATTTAATAGTAAATATAATTTCATTTGGAAAAAATAGACTAAATTAAGATAAAATACTATTTCATTGGATTAGTACGGCCTTGCTGAAACAAAATCACTGGGAGGCTGACACCTCTAATATAGTTAGGTAGTTAACGGCTATGCAAGTAGATTCAGAATTTGGTCATTCCTTACCACGTCACATGAGTTTCAGGATACTTAGAGATGTTGAACGTGTTGTGATTATTTGGGTCTAGAAGGGTGTCTAGATTTTTTAGCCAAGGTAAGGAAGAAGAAAAACTGGGTGCATCTCGTTTGAAAATCTCTTTGTTTTCAAAATATAGGTTCTGAAGTTTCTCAATGGTGCAATCTTGATTGAGAGCATCCTGAAAGAATAAGATTTTCAAATTTAAAGGTTGCTTCATTTTAAACAAATGGAAGAAGCCATAACCTTCATTTTGAGCATGGAAAGTGGTTTTGTTTATCTAATTAGCCATATTAATTAAATTGAAATTTTTATTATTTACCCATCTAATATTTGTATTCAACACTCATAATCAACAGTTACTATGTAAAATTACTATTTAAAATAATAAGAAATCAGTTATCATATTATTTGCTTAAAATCTGTGTCACGAACATTCAAATTTAATTTTTTCAAAACATTCTATAGTTGAGAAGGGTATTTCCAATTGGAATCAACGTTTCAGGATTTACTTAGCCTTATCACTATAAAATTATAAGCTGTTCAAAGTCTATAATGCCTTTGCATTCACCATTAGTAATTTACAAGTTCTGTTAATACCAGCTTTTATGGATAGGAAACATCAAATAATCACACTTATATAAGGGAGAAAATGAAAATCACTCAAAAGAAAAAATATTTCATAAACTTACAATTCATAATTTAATACAGCACGCACTGCAAATAATGTATAAGTTTTCACATTTAATATACTCACCTTAACAACAAAAGGTATTCCACTATGATGATAATATTCAGTGAAGTTCTTAAGTCCGGAAAGATCAAGAACACTTCTCACTTGTTCGCAAGGCCAACAATCCAAATTTTGTACCTTATAGAAAGGATTTTTAACTAAGCATTGCTCTTCGTGCCAATCTGTGTAACAAATATTCATGAGTAAATGGCTGTGAGATTTTATAAGAAATTTATAAAAATGAACATACCTACTAATGATGGATACACCTTCAGGATGGGCAAGGTAAATAGACGGAATGTTCGCATGAATGGATAAATATAATCTTGAATATGTCTCGTTACAAGTTTTTGAGTAGGATTATGGCATGCAAGTATGCAGTACAACACACTTGCGATCACAACTGCCCACCACAGAAGATTAATTACCTGCATCACAAGTGATACAAGTAATGTTGAAACTTTACGAATAATTCTACAAGTTCGTGAAGTCGAGTTAGTATTAATATCAGTTTTGTTCTCTAGTATTCTAAGAGAGTCTTCGATGATTTCGTTAATCTGCGAATCGGTTAAATTCCAGTCTTTTCCTTTCAGCTTCAAGTTTTCAATCTCAGCTTCAAATTCATTTAGTGTAAGAGTTCGTTTATATGATTTGGTCGTCATTTTGCCACACTATGATGAAAAATACTATTCGAATTAGATAAACAATTTACGAATGTGTGCAACAAAAGCTTCGATCATAATTCCTAAAACGGAAGTTTCGGAAGGCTTATTTTTTGCTTATGCTTTATATTTAGATTGCCTTAAACCCCAACAAATAAATTCCAAGACAACGACTGCTAAACCACCATACGCACTAATAACGTTTAATACAAACAATATTTACATCCGACCGGTTGTTTCAAATTAATGCACTATCCTTGTCACCTTCGTAAACAACACTAGCGCCACAGGCAACTTGTTATGAGAACTACCCACCTTATGCATTTATGTCCCACAACCCCCACAACCGTATTCGCTAAGCTCAAGTGAAAAACAAAACTGTTCCATTACGTATAAAATCTTGTTGTAACAACATTTTTACAAATGAAAAGATTTATTTATAGATAAATCATAACTCTTATCATGAAAGGGCTCGGCAGTAATTTTAAGTGGACGACACTGAACTCCAAAGCGCCAAGCGTTTCCTACTTCCGGTAGGTCACCGGGTAGAAAGTAGTAGATAAGTAGATGTGTTTTCCATGGAACGGTCCTATATGTTGAAGTAAAATTTTGTTCATTCGTGATAATGTAAGTTTTACTGTTAATTGTAATAAATTGTTTGCCATGTTTTAATGATCAGTAGTCATCGTAAACGTAGAAATGCTATGTAAACATTGAAAATGGTGTTTCGAAGCGCGTTTGTTGGCAGTAAACAAACCGTTGCAGATGGAAATCTGTTATCAAATGCTGTTGGGATGATGCACCGTTTTGATGTAATATAGTTAGTATACTCTCGCACTTTATTTTGCTTTCGTTTTGATTGCCAAGGTTAGTACAATTTGTTAATGCATTTGGTTGTATCTTAAAATAGTATGTTAAGGTCAAGATTATGCTATGGCTTACGAAGCTTGTATTTCATGTGAACTATTTTGTATATCAGTGCTATTAAGTTAAATTATAAACTGGTATTTTCGAGCCCATATTTTACACCTATTTGCTTTAAATGACTATTAAAATCTTGACTTTTACATCGTAGATGAAGGCTGATCAGTTATGAATGCTCCACATTCCTTAATTTGTTTCATGTTAAACATTTAAGTTATAAATATACTTGAAATCATTAACAATAGGAATAATAGTTGCTTATTTAGGTCAGTATTATTCAATAAACAATAATGTGGGATACTACTAGTATGCTCCTCAACATTCGATAGTGAAACAAAAATATATATCACTTGGATCAACTCCATGGACATTTGATTCTCTTCCATTTCAAATGAATGTTTTCGTAGCCGTGTGTAGGAGTTAATTTTTTTGTTGATGTAAAGTTGTGCTCTTATTTTGTCAAATTAATAATTACTGTAAAGTGATATCTCTTTTGCTGAATGAATTTCTATCCTCCATCATTTACAGAAGTACATCAGGACGATCCAGCAGGCAATTTCTTTTTGGTGCAAGCCCAGCAAAATGTCGAGGAGAAGCCTCCTCATGGCTTGCAACTCCAGCTTTGCCTACATAGGTGGGGTGTGGGGAAGCTGAGAGGAAGGATTAGGCAGAAATGACAGAACCTGAGGGTACCTCTGGAAGGGGTAGTGATGGTGAGGCTGAGGCAGATTCAGGTTCGCGACAGCAGCCACAGGCCCGTGAAACAGGGGAGATAGAGGAAGAAGAAGAGGAGGAAGCTGAGGAGGAGGAAGAGGAGAACGAGGCAGAGGGAGGCCAAGTGGGGGAAGGTGTGGGGTATAGGAGCCCCGGGGAGGGGCCGTCAGCTGGTGGTGAGGGAGAGGGCAGGGGACAGGGTGGTTTACATGCAGGAAATGGCTGTTTCCCTTCGAACAGCTCTAACAGTGGTGAGTTGCATTGCTTTTTTTTACACAGTTTTACTTCCCTTCATATTTCTTTGTTTGTCACACATCAACACTCGCTATAAAAATGCGAATAACTAGAAAGTATAGAGGTAGAAACTCTAAATTTGGCAGAAATGCTTGGTTAATATATTTTAAGGTTATGACAAAAAAAAATCTCAAGAAAGTCATGCGTTGGACTCCAAGGAAGACATTTCCATTTTCCTTAAAATAACACGTAAAAATCGACTACTTGTTGTGCAGACTTTCATTCTTTTTGAGATTAAAATTAGAAAGAATTGACATACAATCTTCGGATATGTACCATTTTGAAGAAGACATTACAAGGTTTCTTATTCTGTTCATCTTTTTCCCCTTACAGTTCGAAATCACCCAATTTAAATGTTTAATTCACACAGTTTGAGGAAATCTTGCCATTTTAAGGGGATGTGGCCTTGCCTACCAATTCCATTGTTAAACCTTGATATCATATTGTTATTTCAATCCTTATGGGTATAAACGTGCTTTGAATGCTTTTAATACGAGAGAGAAGGAAGGCGAGGGAAATTATTTTCATAGCAACCAAAGTAAACAACATTCATAAATTATTTTATTTATAAAAGGCCAGATATTTCTGTCTGGCAGCCGCTTTGTTTACATAGTAACTCAGAAATGGGACTAGTTTAGATATCGGTAAGCCTAACATTTTATTTTGATTTGTTTAGAATAAAATTGTAATATTTTGTGATAATTGCTTTGTAATTCTCACTTTAATATAGCATCTAGAAATTATTCCGCTGATGGGTAAATTAGTGGTGGCCTAAATCGGTACTTTTTAGTTTACATTACGGCTGTGTTTCATTGTTATAAAGTTTCATCGGAGTTTGATTTAGGTATCAGTAATTCTAATATTTCATTTTGATTTGTTTAGAATAAAAGTAGTAATATTTTGTGATAATTGTTTTGCAATCCTCACTTTAATATATCGTCTGTATTATAACGCAAAGCCAACTTTATTCAGAATAGATTTCAAATCAATTTTTATTCGATAAATTCTTCACTGAAAATTAAATTTTTAAGCAAATTAAAACATTTCAAAGATAATATTTAGATAAGTTTGGTGTGTTAACAGTTGAAAATGTTGAAATAAATTGATTTGTTTTTGTTCAGATAGTTCTCAAAGAAATTATTCCGCAGATTGATTAATTAGTAAGCTTAATTTTTATTTCAATGTCTCTGTATACTATTATTCCACTGATTGAATAATTAGTTAGTTTTTAATTTAAATCTTTTAAAGAGTTTTATTTACACAACGACAGAGAATATTGTTGAGGATTTGAGTAAGCTTTCTTTCTTCATAAGTACAAGTACAATTTTAAAACAATCATAACGTAAGTGCACTAAATTTAATTATTTTTCCTACGTTATATATACTTATAATTATTTCCCTTTCTTTGAACACCGACAATTATATGTAGCATTGATGAGAACAAGGTGGGAGAAGAATATAATTTTAGAGCCCAAAATAAAAACCAAAGGCATTTACTAAACGACAACAGAATATTCACCAGAAGTGTAGTATATGACGAAATATTTCATATATAAAAGTGTGCTATTAATTATTTTAAATGCAAATATTAATAATCTATCTATCTATAATTCTTCAATTGATATTTCAATGGGCATTACACTAGTTACAGTAGACTCCCGATTATCCGGGCAGGTTGGGAACTAAAGTTCCCCGGATAATCGAAACCCCGGACAATCCGCAAAATGAAAGAAAAACTCGAAAATATAACTTAAATGTAAATTTAATTACAAAAATATTAATAAATACATACATATGTATTTATAGAGGTACATAGTTTATGCAAACACTATTTTCTGAAAAAGGAAAGCAAAGAAGTTTGCTTTTTCCCTTGGTTGGCCTTCCTACGTATGGTAGTGCGTAAATTACGCAGCATCATCTTATCGGCAAGAGCGACGTCATCTTCTTGCTCCGCGTAGTCAAGTAGAGCCTCGACGTGAGACAAAGCGGCACTGTGACCGATTTTGTTTGTCGGCAGCATATCCTCTTCTGGGTCTTCGTTTGGGGTTGGGTTGGGTTGGGTTGGTGTAGACTCCTTCTTCGTTCATAACCCGTCGTGCTATTTCGTCATCACTCAACATTTCATGACCTGTCAAATTTTTGTCTGAATTAAACCACTCAAAAACTGCTTCTTCATCTAAGATTTCAAAGCCACTAATCTGTCGTAAATTATTTAACACTTCGGGTGCTCCTTCGTCAGTATTATTGTCGTCACCAAGAAGTTCTTCACCATTTCGCAGTATTTTTCGAAATGATTTTTTTAATGTTATGCCTTTGATCGATGTCCACGCCATCGCAATTTCATAAATCGCATCCATCACTGTTAATTTTTTCCAAAATGTCAATAAATCACTACCTTCCATAATTAATTTATGCAACAAGTTTCTTTTGTAAATCACTTTAAAGTTTTGAATCACTCCTTGGTCCATCGGTTGGATCAACGCTGTCACATTTGGTGGCAAATATTTCACAAAAATGTTCCCACCGTCTGATTTTAAAATTTCTTCGCTTGGGTGACTGGGGGCATTGTCCAAAAGTAGAATCGCTTTTTGTGGCAGATTAAGTGATTTCAAATGCTGTCGAACTGATGGAATGAATTTTTTTGTAAAACAGTCACGAAAAATTTCTCGGTCCATCCAAACTGATTTATTGTTGTAGTAATGAACAGGTAAATTAGAAGCTTCAATTCCTGAAAAAGCACGAGGTTTTTTTGCAGTTCTGATTACACAGGGTTTCAAAAAAAGAGTTCCAGCAGCATTCCCACAACACAAAACTGTTAACCGTTGTTTTTGATATTTGTGACCCGAAGCACTCCTTTCAGTTTCATATGCTAACGTTTTGTTTGGTAAACACTTGCAATATAGACCGGTTTCGCCGGCGTTGAAAATTTGTTCCGGTATGAGACCTTCTTTTTCAATGAATTGCCGAAATTGATGCTTAAATTCGACAGCCGCAGGTTCATCACAACACAGTTTTTGGCCTTGAACAGTTATTTGCCTAATGCCGTGTCACTGTTTAAATCGTGTCAACCAACCAGAGGATGCGTTGAAATCTTGTAATTTCAACTCGTCAAAAAAATACTTATCTTGAGCAGCGCAATCCGGAATCCCTTGTGCCCTTTGTTGATTGAACCATAAAACCATGGCTTTATCCAATTCATTGTAAGTTGAAGTTTTCATCGATTTTCGTTTTGACATGCCACCCACACTGTCGGAAACTCCGGCAAACTCGATCAATTTAGCCTTATTTTTTATCAAGTCGCATACAGTTTGTTCACCAACATTGTACTCCTTCATTAAAGTTGTCACTTTAGCACCTTTTTGGTGTTTATTGATGAGCTCGAGTTTTTGTTCTATGGCAAGAACAGTCCTTTTTCTTTTTAACATGATGGGTATAACTTGACTTAACTTTATAACTTTAAAAATAACCGAAATAAAAACACTCCGAAAAAAAACTACAAACGATCACGTTCCTTGTATAGAGAACACTGCACATGCAGTACAGCGTCACACACAAATACATACAAATTCGTTTAACTGTCTACATTGTCAGATCTCATTTTAATTTGCTACTCTATCATCTGCCTCCCTTCCCCTCCTCTTCTAACATATCCCCTCTTACAACCTATTCACACTACCTACATTGTAACTATCATTACCTCCGCCTCCTTTCCGTATTCTTTCATTAAGTATACATGCTCTGCGGCTCATGTTTTGTTCAATTATATACAAATTTTGAAAAAATGGCTCTTCTTGTCAAAAAGGTTGCCGGCCCCTGCCCTAACTCATCCTCCCTTCCCCTCCTTCCTCGACCCCACCCTCCTCTCTTATTCCTTCCCCTCTCACATCTGATTTTACATTCATACCTTGCTGTGGTGAAGACGGCTTGACCGAAAATTTCGCGTAATTTTTGTGTTCGTCTTTCACTTGTGTGCTGTGTTTATAAATAGGCTACATATGTATATTGTGAATTTCCGCCTGCCGAATTTCCATAACAAGAATATATATTTACTCACAAATAGACACACACTTAAGCTTATAGGGACCCCGGTTAATCCGCAACCCGGATAATCCACCCCCGGTTAATCGGGAGTCTACTGTATATTGAATATACATTTGTTCTCTTTTGTGGAAGAATATATGCAACTTTGAAGTTTAAGTTATAATTGTTCCCACTTTGGAAATTTCGCTTTGATTACATATTTTAAAATTTTGAGTATCATACTCTCACGTCGTCGGAAGTTTTGTTAAATCAAAAATATTATTCAGTGAAAAGTTCATCAGGCAGAGAAAACAGGTAAATTTTTCGTTACGCATTCGTCCTGGATTGTAATAATTATTCCAAATTTATTAAATTTTATATTCCATAATTATTTCTCATGCATGTAAAAAAATGCATTATTAATAACAGTTATGAGATGAAAAAGATAATAATAAAATTAGGTAAAAAACATTATTAGTGTATACACACTTTTACTTAAAACTGCACTCAAAGGTAGAAAATAATTTTTTTCTGAGCAAAAAATATTACATATTCAAAAATTTATATGCTTTGTAAAAGTGTGGGGCTTTTTTCTCTTCTAATTCTTATATTTCATCTTCCTCATAAATTAGTTCTTGTTGTTGGCCACTAACTTAACATACACTCATATTAATGTCACCCACTTTTATGAAACATACAATTTTTTAATAATATATTTTGTCCAGGAAAAAATTATTTTCTACCTTTGAGTGCAGTTTTAAGTAAAAGTGTGTATACACTAAAAATGTTTTTTACGTAATTTTATTTATTGTTCATCATAAAAAAGGGTCAACAAATGTACTTGCCTTGTAACATTTGATGAGTGACGAGTTAGTCATTATTATATGAAACTTTTCAAGTGGCCTAACTGCTCAGGTGGTGATGATAGTGATACAATTTTTAAAGTAGAACACTTATGACCAGGGCTCCAGAAATATACCCACTCACCACAGGAAAGTTAAAGGATAGTGGAGAGTAGATTTTTAGCCCAATACATCACAAAATTAATTATAGGTGAGTGGATTTTGTCAAGTGGCGAGTAGGTATTTAGTTGTGTTTTTTGAGCCCTGATTGTGACTATGCAAAGTAGAGTGGCTAGTTAGAATTTTCAGAGGTCATGGCTACTAGAGTGTCACAAGTAACATGAAGTCTCCACCATACATCATCTTATCAAGCATTCTCTCATGCCCATGGTTTGCATGTTCATTAATTGGATGGTTAGCAGTTTACATTGAATATAATTACACAGTACATTTCTATATTTTTTAAATAGAGGACTTTGAGTCAGTTTTTAAGAGTTCTTTTCCCTCTTTAATGTTTACCAATGGATAAGATAATTCTCCTGATCTGTTTTCACATTAATCTTCTAAAAATAGTTATATGAGAGTGTTGCCGGTGGTAGCTATAATATGTCTTGTAAAACCAGCTAATTTTTACAGTGTTTGTTATAGATAATCAAGATTTTAGTCATTCTGCATTGTTATTCAATGAAATTAATGGAATGAAAAATTATGACTATTAGTCTGAATGTGTTTAAAGTTCATCATCTGTTAACTTGATCCATATGAAGTACTAGTTGTTTTTGTTCTATGTTGACTTATATAGGCTTGGAAAGTCTTGGCTAACAAGTTGGTAACAGTTTTTTACCATTATAATTTTCATTTTCTTCCTTCCTTTATGAAAAATAGACTCAAATAAAGATCAGTAAAATTTTTAGGTGTTAAATTTATTTCTAGTTATATATTATTGTAAACTTATGAAGATTTTGTTCTAATTTACTTGTTTGCCTGCTGTGCATTAGGGTTGCATTAGGAATAAAGGGTTATAGGTCAAGACTATTGTGTTGTAAATAGAACAATAGATACATTTTAAGCTTCCAAAATGTGTTTTGTAATAAAGAGTCATTGATCAAGGAAATCTTTATTAGGAGAGGTTAATCTTCTGTGTCAGTTTTATGTATACTATTGTGCAAATCATTTCAAATTTTCATGGTCCTGTAGTCTTATCTGAAAAAGACAAAGCATACTCTACATTGATAAGCATGTTGTCAATATCTATAAATACCAGATTATCATCTTTTTCAAATTGCTCTAAACAAATATAAAGACTCAAATAAAGATCACTGAAGTAAAGCTTCTGCAGGAAGTTGTAAAACTATTTAGAACTATGGTACATAGAGAAAGGTTTTTCCCACTTGATATGTAAGATTTTCCTTTAACAAATAGTTATAAAAGCATTACAAAACATTAACAGAGAAGTTACGGTTCTTTTTACTTTCTCATATATGAGTTTTCTAACTTCTGTTTATACATATACCCTATATACTCTTGTATAACGTGCTTTTGTGTATACCAGGTTTTCGTGTATAACGCGCACCCGTACTTTATGCCAAGAAATCCTGACTTTTTCTTATACCCTGTGTATAATACACATCCTTGATTTTTGCAGGTTATAAGAACAAAATTATATCGTCATGTTAAGTATTAACTAGAGTACCATAAATAAATACGTTAATACATTAATTTATCGCCAGTTAACAATTTTTAAACGCTTGGACTTGCCCATAAATATTACGTTCAATAAGCTCCACACTATGTCTTACAATTAGAGAGACATCATCAATAATGAAAGCAGTTGAGTTGAGATGGTTACAACTTCATACAGTAAATTGGTCAAACTGATGCTGCGTAGGAAACCCCAGCGCCACTGCTTCCAATCCTTTTAAATCAGACAAAAATCGATCTAGATAGTTTTCATTTATAGTGGATTTTGGTTCTCTCTTTCCTATCTCATTCTGAAACTGTTTAATAGAAGGAATAATGTGAAAATTTAACATACAAATATGGAAACAGGAAACTGGCAACAGGTAAGATTAAGTTCATACACGTCATTCAACATTCTGTGGGTTTTAAATTACATTGTTAATTATGCATACTATAATCATTAACTAAATAGAATTATTTCAATTTGCTTATACTGTTTTTTTTTGTTTTCAATGTGTGTTTTGCGGGAAGTCTACCTGGCAATTTTGCAAAGACTACAGCAATCAGCTGATGAGCTAGTGGAATGAGGAATATTTGGAGAGGATGGAATTATAACTGTATGGAAGTAATTAGATGATCTTTATGTATAATTAGTATATGTATAACCTGGATTATCAATAATTAGTATGGTTTTCCCCTTAATTCACCCATAAAGCGAGAATCTGGTATGAGTGTACACTTTAATTTCTGATTTTAAGTGCACAGAAATGTTATCCATGCATAACGCATACCTCTACTTTAAACTGCACATTATACACAAGTACATACGGTAATACATTATAATTAAATTAAATCCTTCACTGTCTCCCTGACAGGGCTGTGTGCTATCTGCACAATGTTAGCCTGAATAAGTATTCGAGCTTGCATAACATTGACTTAGCTATTAAGACATCTATGTAATATTATAGTGCAAACAGCTGTTATGTTGAAGTACGACATTGAAAGAGTGAAATGTTGCATCTAAATCATAGTTAGGTATTTACTCATTTGCTTTGTTAATGTTCACGTGTAGATAGTTTGTCGTCCATGAGAAATATTCCTTGGAATCACATAATTTGCATTTATTTTTTAATTCTAATCAAACACCAGCTTTACATTTATGCCTATCTTCCATTTACATTTTCATCATTTGCAGGTGTCCCTAACACCAACTACGACTCTGGAGATGGTAGTATTCCTGTCCACCGCTGTGATCTTTGTGAGTACGAGACTTTCAGCTGGGCGGCCCTCCAATCTCATCTCCGTCTGCATGGCAACGGTGCGTCCGGGGGAGGTTACTGCTCAACGCTTGCTGCTGCTCTCGGTGCTTCTTCTTCTTCTGCTCTCTCCTCTCGCCAGAAGATGTTTGAGTGCGACGTGTGTCAGATGCGATTTTCTAATGGCGCAAACATGCGTCGCCACCGAATGCGCCACACCGGCGTGAAGCCTTACGAATGTCGAGTCTGTGCCAAGCGTTTCTTTCGCAAAGACCATCTGATGGAGCATTTTGCGACGCACACAAAATCCCTTCCATATCATTGCCCAGTGTGCAACAAGGGCTTCCAAAGGCAGATTGCTATGAGGGCACATTTCCAGGTAATTTAGCATTAAGATTTAATTTAATATAGCATTAATTCATAGTACAGTGTACTCTTGATTATCTGGGATAATGATGAGAAGAAGCACGAAAAATTGGAAAACAAAGGTAATCCAAAATTTTGCTATATTTTTCACATTCTGTCGTATTACATGCTGTTCAACCCATTTCTGCACTTAACTCAGTGTACTTTTCTTTTAGTAAATAGTCCGTAATCTTAGCTTGTTTTCTTGACTCATTAAGGTTTCTCTTCATGATTGCTTGGATTTTCCTTGCAACTATAATATCACTGTATTGATAATTCTACTGCCCATATAATCAAGTAAATTGTCAACGTACTAGAGTGCCAGGCTGTGACTCATGCGTTAGGTGTTTCTTTTCTCTTTGCTCTCAACACCATTTTCTTGCGTTTTTCTGCAATCTCTTTTGGGATATACACTTCCAAGTGAGTATGACAGTGTGAGTGTAGGACTTTCCGCTCGTGTATAAATATCTACTGAAATTTTTTTAGCCATTACTGATGAAGATGGCTTAACTTTCTCTGGTGACAACAGTTGTTCCAAACGAAACGTTTTCAACCGTTCATCCATGTGACACATTAGCGGCAATACAATACAAAGTAATTTTTAGGAAGTGAAGGCAAAGCTGGTAGTAATCGGAATAAATTCGCAGATTTGTTCAAACACAAAATATCGAGAGGAGTCTGTGTGAAGTTTTCGTAAAGGTGTAGACAAAAATATAATCAGGCAGGTGAAAAGAAAATGTAGACCTCAGGATTTGAACCCTATGTATAGCGCTTCACAAGCCGGGACGATAACCACTATGCTATATTTACTGTGAGTTATGGGGTGTTCATAATAAGCTTCGAAGGAACCCCAAAGTAAAAAGTTCATTTTCTGGCTAAACTATTAACCGTCTGTGCCCAAAAGGGGGGTGATTCGTAAATCTCGTCTCGACTACTACCCATTTACCAAGTTTCATCAAAATCTGAGATTCCAATAAGTGGCCCTCCCCTTGTAAGGGTAATACAACTTTTTGTGGCAGATCTAGAGATTTGAAGTGTTGATGCACTGAAGGAACGAATTTTGTTTTAAACTAGCCCGTAAAGGTTTCTCTGTCCATCTGTGCTGACTATAGTAATGGATGGGTAAATTGGATAAAACTTTACCTTGTGAGGAATCACAAGGTTTTTTAGCAGTCCCAATAACACACAGTTTAAGAAAATGAGACCTGGCGGCTTTATCGCAGCCCAAAACTGTAAGGCATTGTTTTTGAATTTTATGCCCCGCAGCACTTGTTCCAGTTTCATGAGCTAAAGTTTTTTTTGCTGTAAACATTTACGGTATAAACCGGTTTCATCACATTATAGATTTGTTCTGACATGAAGCCTTCATTTTTGACAAAATGCTGAAATTGAGACTTAAATTCCTCCGCTGCCAACTCATCATTGCTCACTTTCTCACCTTGGATAGCAATCTGATGAATGCCATGTCTTTGCTTAAATCTCATCAACCATCCAGAAAATGCATTAAACTCCCCCGTTAATTTCAATTCATCGAAAAAAATACTATGCTTTCATTGCACGAACTGCACCAGAAACCGGAATTCACTCAGCCCTCTGTTGGTTGAACCAAAAAACCATTGCTTTATCCAGACCATTGTATGTAGACGTTTTCATTTTTTCTGGCTTGACATACCACTCGCACTATCAGAAACTCCGGCAAACTCAATTAACTTAATTTTGTTTCTCACAATATCATGCCTGTTTGTTCACCAACATTGTATTCGTTCATTAACGTTTTGACGGTCACACCATTTTCAGATTTTTTAATAATTTAAGTTTTTGTTCTATAGAAAGAACAACTCTTTTATGCATTGATTCTTCACACTGCATATCACCGATGATCTCAGCCTCTGTTATGCTGTCGCATCGTTTTGTAGAGGCCGCCTTCTTGTATCCCAAATTATTTTTGTGTTATTTTTTCAATTGTTTTTAAATACGATATATTTTTTGACATACATGTTCATTTCAATGGATAGTTAAAGCTAAAAAAGTAGTGCTTATAAAAACAAAATGTTAAGAAAATGAAAATATATTCAGCACAGTACATATATAAAAACATAATTGTAAGAAAACTAATACATATTTACTATTCAATAATTTTTGGCTCAGATTCTGAAGATGTTGATGGCAGTGGATCTTTTCTCTCTGTTTTATATAAGTACTTGTCCAGTGATGTTCATACTGTAGCTTTTTTCTTCTCATCATAAATCACTTTATAGCATGCATTAGCATCATGTACTGCTCTAGACACCTTCGTGAACCTTTCGGTGTTTGGGTCCTGAGCCTCTAAACCAGCCAGTCCTTTCTCTATCATTTCAAAGAATTGTGCCATCTGCTTAGTCTCAAATCTTTTTGGTGGCTCAGCCTCCTGTTCTTCCTCTGAAACTTCGTCTTCCTTTCTATGGTCTTCGAGCTCCATTAAATCTTCGTTGCTCAATTCCTTTGCATGACGTAACAATTCATTAAAATCATTTTCCTCAAGATTTAATTCTAATTCCCTGCCCAGTTCCATGAGGTTATTAATTACATCTTTCTCTTCAAATCCCCTGAAGTCCTGAACAAACTGGGGGTTGAGCTTTTTCCAAACAGTTAGATGTTGTAATTTCATGCCAGCTTTGTAAATACAGTAAACACTCGATTTAACAGACTAATACGGGGAGGGGTGTCTGTTAAAGCCGAATGTCCATTAAATGGCGAATGAGATTTTTTGAGCCCAAAAAAACACTTGTACATGAGAAAATCTACTTTACACTGATAATACATTATGATAATTACTGTCTAAAATAATACTTTACTGTAATAACAGCGACAACAACAGCAATCTTATAATATTAAAATTCTAATCGTACGTGTGTGGAGCATTACAGCGGCTTATTTCTTGAGAACCGTTCGTCGTAAAGATATGCGGTAAACGGTGTTTTGTTTCTGCTACCTATAGGGTTTCTCAAGTGGGATCCCGGGATCCTGTACTTAAAATGCATCCGGGAATTTCCCGGGAACCCACCGCATTTCCCGGGAAATTCCCGGTCTACTAAACGAGAAATATGGTCTACTTTAGAAACTCATCTACACAGGAAAATAACTAATTGCATTAGTGTAGAGCAAAGATTGTAAAAATGCATACAAGGCATCCATAAAGTCCTTGTGCACTTTGAAAAATTAATAACTTTTGTTATACAGACCATAGAGACATTCTGTAAACGGGATACGAAAACATATTTGTTTAAGTTTTGTTTAATTTGGATCCTGCAAACTTTAAATGAAAGTACCATTAATAATATTGTCTCTTTTACCGATCTTGCAATTAATTTAAGTTGGCGATAAGCTTAACTCCTTTCTATGTCTACCAGAATTCAAGTGCATAACAGTTCCTGTTCGTGCAAATTCTCCGGATTGAGCAGTATATCTTCTTCTCATGGCTGTAAAGCATCTGAATTCTGCTAGCCATATCACAAAATGTATCTTTTCCTCCACTGTCAGCATTTTTAATAATTCGCAAGGCATGAAAAAAAGACAAAATTATTAATGATCTTATGATCTGTCATTTGAAGGATTTATCTATAATATATTTTGAAGCGTGTGTTTGTGTTTGTTCATGGAACTCCTCCTAAACGATAAAAGCTAGAATAACCAAATTTGGTACGATTCTTCCTTACATCATAACTTAGTGAATGGTCAAGCTTTGGTCAACCAGGATTAATCAGTGCTTGCAATATAGGGGATTAACATTTTTCCATAAGATAACACGTATGAATCCATTTCTTGACTTGCAAGGTATTCTTCCATCAAGCATAAAAATATGGACCGATTTTTTTCGTTTTTGCTTTATTCGACGAATAAAACTCTAAACTATCTTATTCCTGCTAAGTTTACATGTTACACGGTCCAAGTTTTCAGAAATACCCAATTTGTTTCGAAATTTTGTGGATTTTTCGTACTCTTTCCAGGCGTTGCCAAGGAGGCCGGCATTGTTACCTCCGATTCAGTTAGCTTCAATGAAGCTTACAAATAGATGAAAGTTTAGCATTATTTGCTTCGCACTTTTGTTTAAGCAATGAAAGGATCAATGTTTATGGATAACAACGTAAATAGATACTGATTATTATTCAGGAAGCGTTTATTGATGAAAGTAATTGAACCTTCTTTCGCCTATTGAATACTGGAATCTTACATTTTTGGAAGTAAAATCATTATATTTTACATTATAATGTTTATTAACGTAAATAAGCTCACGTATCTGGTGTACATTTACCGGAGTCAGTGTTCAATCATGGACAACTGTACATTGCTTTTTTACGGGTTTCTTGCTTACAAGACATAAATGTAAACATTTCATAGGTATAATTACACAAGAAATGAAGCTGGAAGTGATATATATGATAGGAAATAAAATTGTCGTTATATTTTAATGCAATAGGCTCGGAAATGGATTGATACAAGCAAATATGATTAACTGTTAAGAAAAGCTAATTGTAACTTAAAAAGTATCTACTACATAGGTATTTTAAAGAGTTTGTATGTTGTGCTGTAGTAGCTTCACTAAATCCGTTGAAGTTCAACGGGAAATTCTGCTAGTAATAAATAAAACTCAAGTAACTAAGCTTTAATGTTCCATTTACAGCATGTCTATATCATCCATGTGTTATTAATTTTTAAAAGTGCACATGGACTTCATACACACCCCGTGTTGTATAGGAATTATACACAATATTTAAATAGACTACATTACTTTCCATCTGTTATCAACATCATTATTCATTGGAGATAGAAATTATTGGTGTTATATCTAGTTTATCAATAATAAATATAAATGTTTACGAATACTTTATTTATTACTTACTATCTTGCTATTATGTTTACGAAAACTGAATCCTGGGAAATTCCCGGGATTCTGGGATTCGACCGTTTGAGTCCCAGGATCCTGGTATTGAGAAAAACCCGGGAAACGTTAATCCTAACTAGTTATGAGGTCCTTGGAAAAATATTTTTGTTTGCTAAAGTGTCCTGGGTTCAAATCAAGTAGACAATTATATTTTCTCATAAGTTTACACAGGATTTTTGATTTTTCAGTGCAAGGTTTTTTTCCTTCATACATCAAAATGCATAAATATGGACCGATTTTCTTTGTTTTTGCTTTATCCGAAGTCCGCTAAACTGAGGTCCATTAAATCAAGGGTTTACTGTATCATATTCTTTCCAGAACTGCCTCAATGGTATTCCATTCTCTCCTTCAGTAGCCTTCACTGCCTGTCTGAATGTTCTTCGTAGGTAATATCTTTTAAAAGTCTGTATGACACCTTGATCGATAGGTTGTATGAGAGAAGTTGTATTTCGAGGCAAGTACATCACCTTGATGTTTTCATGATAATCACAGAGTAGCTGAGTAACCTGGGGGATTGTCAACCAACAGCATGATCTTAAATGCTGGGTTATTTTCCTTGAAATATATTTTGACCTAATGCACAAATGGTGGAAAAACCAGTCTTGGAAAATTACTTGAGTCACCCATGCCTTTGCATTGGATTTACATAAAACAGGCAGTGAAGCCTTTGCAATGTTTTTGAGGGCCCTAGGGTTTTCACTATGGTAAACTAACAGTGGTTTTAGTTGGCAGGCCCCAGCAGCATTTCCACCAAGTAGGAGCATCAGACTGTCCTTTGATACCTTGAATTCTGGCATAGTTTTCTCTTCTTTTGCTATGTAAGAATGATCCAGCATTTTTTCCAGTATAAACCAGTTTCGTCAACATTAAAAATCTGTTATGGTCGGTAATCCTCATTTTCAATGATTTCTGCCAAAGCCTAAGGGAACTCTGTGGCTGCTACTGTGTCTGCACTAGCAGCCTCAACAGTCACTTTGATGTTATGCAGTTTAGTACGAGCCTATTAAACCATCTGTGACTTGCATTGAATGTAGCACCAGCAACACTCTCACCATGTTTATCTTTTAGGTCTTTAAAAAGACTCAAGGCTTTCTCTTGTATGAGCATAAGGCTTATTGGCATTTGTCATTGATGCTGCTCTTCAATCCAAACACTCAATAATTTTTTCATTTCTTGTATTAATATGCCTCTTTTCTTGGAAATAATTGTGGACTGCATTGGTACAGAACTTTTTACATGCTGCATAATTCGATCTTTATCTCTTATAACCATTCTAATCATCGACTCATTCATTTCATAAGCACGTGCAATGTCTTTTCACCTTTTTCGTATCGTTTAATAATTTCTACTTTAGTTTCCATAGTTATAATATGCCTCTTCTTATTAACATGCTGAACATTTTCACCACTTTTAAGTTTCTCAGACATGATGAAGGTTTATAGTTTGTTTACGAAGAGCAGTACAGTAACGATAGACAATTTGCACCCACGGGATAACAAATCTAAATGGTGAAAGCGACGCTGTCAGCTGTGCAGCAACATACTAGTAATGCCATATATTGAGCAGCAGTTGAACTAACGATTGAGCATGCTGATAAGTTACATCGTGTATCTATGGATCCGTGTAACTCGGACCTATGTAAGTTGGGGACTTACTGTAGTTAGAATTAACTAGATTGTTAAATCGATTTGCTAGTTCTGTAAATGGTTGCTATAGTATTTTTGGTTGTTAGATCTAACTACAAATTTGCTCGAGTGGCAACACTGCTGTAACCCTCTGCATGTGTCACCCTTAAATTCATTTTGTCCATAATTGTTATAAAAAGTTATTATTATACTGAAATGTAATGCTTTATGATTACTATATGAAATCAGTTAATATAAAAATTAAAATTCTATTAAAAATACTTAATTTTTGTAATTACTCTTTGAAATATCATGCCACGTAATCTCTTTGCATGCCACCTTCTGGCATACATGCAATAGGTGGCCGACTCCTGCTCTAAACTTTGTATTAACCCCCTACAGAATGAGCATGTTGGACAGAGTGATGCTGTCAAATCATGTCCCCTCTGTGCCCATCGTGCTGCCTCCATGAAGGGTCTCCGTGTCCATTTCTTTCATCGGCATGGCATTGACCTGGATGGTGGTCCACAGGGTGGAGGATGTGGCTCTCCTCCAGGGGAAGAGACAGGAGGAGGGGGTGGTGATTCTCCTGGTGCAAGTGGAGGAGCAGAGGGAGAGTCTCAGTCTCCAACCCATCCCATGCACCTTGTTCCGCCTCACTTTCTCACCCCTCACGTGGAGATATCAACTGATGGGGTAAGTATTGTTTATTTATTCTTGGCTAAATCATAATGGATATAATTTGAGCAGCCTGTGGTGTAAATTCAGCTGAAATACTTAGTTATCCACTGGGGCAACATGCGAGGTTTATAAAGGAGGCTAATGAAAATGTTTTAATATTGTTGCCATTAGTGATGTACCGGGTACTAAAAATACTGGGTCCGGGTACCTGGGGAAGCAAAGAAAAATTACCCGGCCAGGTATCCGGGTACCCAGCCGGGTAGGTTGAACCAATTGGTTCAAGATGTGTGGGCTTGCTTAAATGAAATTTGGTTTGAAAACGAAAGCAAACGAGAAGAATTTCGTGCTGAGGATATTACGTCTTATTCTAAAGTGAGGCAATTTGAAAATTTTCTTAAATGTCCTAACATCCCTTATAAAGAAAATCCTTGAACTTGGTGGGCAAAAAATGCAGCTATCTTTCCTGAACTGTCAAAATTGGCCAGACGTTACCTGTCATCACCTCCATGCAGCATACCTAGTGAAAGGATGTTTAGCGAGGTGGGAATCATATACGACGAGCGGAGGAATAAACTCCTTTCGCGAAATGCGGAAAAACTGTTGTATCTTCATTAGAATCTGCCATTGTTGAAATTTAATTATTAAAATTTTGACCACTTTTATTTCATTCTTTACTTAAGAAGATTTTATATAGTTTATAAGATTTTACAATCTGCTACTGTTAACCGGTCGTTAAGTATAATTATGCATATTACGTAAAATGTTATTTCATGGCTCAGTTTAACTTTTGCTAGAGTAATTGCTTTTTAAAAGTTTATTATAATTAAGAATATCGTTTATCTGAATGTTTCTTGCAGGCTAAAAAGTAAAATATTAAGTTCCATTTAATTTGTTTTTATTGTTAACCTTTTTTGCTCATGAGGGACCTAGTACCCGGCACCGGGGTCCAGCGCCCGGTGCCTGGTCCGGGTAATTTCCGGGTACTGAAAATATGGCCGGGTACCGGGTAATTGCCGGGTACCCGGTACATCACTAGTTGCCATACTTCTCCTCTTACACATGTAATTTTAACCATGTAAAAAGTCTTCATAATAATATTATAAAGTGGGCTAATTTAAAAAAATTTATTTTGGAAGCACAAATATTTTGTCTTCCCGAGTATGGTGAACAATATATTTCAATAAATATCAGGTATGTATGTGTTTGATAAAGTGTTGTTGGCAACAGTTCAAGGAAGATGATCATGTGCAAAACAATACAGTAAAATCCTGTTCAGCCAGCGGTTTTTTCATGGGTTAATTTGCATGTCTGCTGGCACCTTTATGCCTTTATGTTCCCCATTCTGCCAATAGATTTCTACTTAGTAGTGACCAGCATTATGTATGTACCGTAAACCTGAATTATGGCATCTGTTGCTCTCTAATGTTTCCTAGGTCATCACATGGTGTCTACAGTCGTGACTGGCACATTGATAAAGTAAGAATTATGCTTTGGTTATTAAAAATAATTTTGATGCATATTTCACTTCAATGTGCCAAAATCATGAATAAGGGCAGAAGGAAAATAAACTATCGATATATTTCAACAGCAAAACAAATGAATTTGGACCTTCAACAGCTTGAACATTTGTGCACCATAAAGAATTAAGTTTCCCTTCAGAAAGCCCAAGTTTTAGTTTGCAATTTGAAAAAGTTCCAATTAGCCTGAGAGAAGTATAAATTTATATACCATATTTACTCGGATATAAACCGCCGCCACAACATTGAAAATAGAAAAAAAGATAGGTTAGATAAGAGAACAATGTATATGTCTTACGACTTCTAATTGAAAATGACGTGAATATTGTGATCATAATGCGAGAATATCTCACTTTAGTGATGTTTCCTTTGTATTCGCACATAAGCCGCACCCCAATTTTTCGAATAAAAATTTAGGAAAAAAAGTGAGGCTTATATGCGAATAAATACGGTATATGTTTTGTTAATATATGTGCTGCAATAATTTATCCAAAGCAATCGACTGGTAAATAGGAAAAAAATTTTGATTGAGGTTAAAAATTTTGAAAGTATAATGAAGAGATATTTATAAAAATCTATTATTTCGTCATAGAGTGGGTATTTAGGTTAGTACAGAAATAAAAAAAAATCAATGATACAAACTTAATTTATGCTATGAGGTTACTGCACATTGTTTGTACTTGTTTACTTTGTCTTACAGAAGTTGGTTGAACTTTCTCTTGACCGACACTTTCATTTGACTGGCATGATGCAGGTCACTATGAATGCCAGTAGAATGGACTTTTGCTGTGTAATAGAGTAAAATTTTTAAAAACTTAAATTTGAATACACATGATTGACAAAAAATATTTCACAAGAAAAAACAACTTTATAACTTCCACACACACTTTTATTTACCTGGTGTATATTGAACAATTGCTAGAGCTTGCCTCACCTGATGATGTTAGTTATTTAGTGAAACCGGTCATGTAATACAATTTTGTAAGGAAGTTACAAAGTTGTGTTTTCTTATGAAATATGCATAGCACTTACCACAAAGTTGAACCTAATTCCTTAGATTAGATTAATGAAAAATCTCTATTACCTACTGGATTTACATACTCAGAAAGATGTAGGATGATAGCTGACTGCAAAAGACATCATTACTGAACAGGAAATTAAACTATCTGCTACTACTATTCAGTAAAGTGATAATTTTGATGGTTCTTTTTTCAGTGTTCCCAAGAGGTCGGAGGTATGTCAGGTAGCCCAGCAGATTTTTCTCGAGTTCCATACGATCTGTCACCAGCAGCTCCCTCAACAGCAGACTCCAGTCATCGTGGCCCTGGGGGTCATCCTCCATCCCCTGAGGCACCTGTCCCTAACGGATGCTGTCCTTCAGCGTCACCAGCATCCTCCGATTCTAACTCTAACACTCCTTCGAGCAGTCACGATGGGCACACTGCCCACGGCACCAGACCAGACCATCCTCCGAACATCAAAGGGGAGCCTGGAGAAATAGTGGAGCAGCAACCACCTCCTCCGACTTTGGAGGGAAACACTACAGAGGCCTCGGGAGGCATTCCGCGGTCTCGCTTCTCCCTACCGCAAGCCCCACCCTTGCCTTCTCGTGTACTGCCTTCCGCGCGTCCTTGCGGAGCTCCTCCAGAACTTTCTCCCCTCGAGTCTTTGCTTCGGGAGGAGGTGAGGGTGCCGCCCCTGCATCGGCGCCACCATGGACGTATCCTAACAGTGCCAGACACCCATGCTAATGGCGCTATCACGTCGACCGAGACGGAACCTTCGCCCAGCCCTTGCCATGGATTGTCGAGTCGTATGGTCCAATGCCCACCTCCCACCTCAGCCTCTCCACCCTTGCCTCCCGTCACGTTGGTTGCCCATTGCTCGAGTCCCAGTACCCAGAGGGCATTGAGGTGCTCTTTCTGTGGAATTGTCTTCCCTGACAGGACGCTCTACTTCCTCCATAAGGGATGTCATTCAGAAAATAATCCTTGGAAATGTAACATATGCGGGGAAAGGTGTTCAGACGTGTATGACTTCAACTCTCATCTCCTAAGTAAGACACACCAATAACAAAGCCATCTGTCATTCATTGAAATGTAACAAAAAGGTTGGTATGACCAAGTCAGTTAAAAAAAGGAAATTATTTTATCCGGAGGTAGAATCCACGATAAAAATTTCTGGTTGGATTTGGGATGGCCTATTTTTAATCGACGAAATGTATGTTCAAATCTTTTTCTGGTAATTAAGGAATTGTTTGTATCCAACCAACATCCGAGTCCAAGATTCTGATATTACGTGGCCTCATTGATTGATGAATCTTAGGATAAATTTGGGGCATTGATGTCCTCAAATTGATCAAGCTGTACATTAATGGTATCGCTTTATCCAGAAATGTGCAGTTTTGTAGCTGTAAAGGCAGGATATTTTTAAAAGTTATAAAATGAAATTGATAGTAATGAAATTGCGAACTGAAGCCTATTAATTTATGAAGCATATGTAAATAACAGCTTTGGCTTCTATGAATATATCAAAATGTAAACACAGAGGTTTGAATTCTATGAAATTTTGACCACATCTTTTAAAGAAATGACTTGTATTTTAATTAATAGTCTGTGCTGCTAAAAATTTATAGTCTTGTGAAACTATGATGACATGGGTATTTTTATTTTCATATCAAGAGAATAGTAAACGTAACTCTTTGGATGAATTCAAAGAGTCAGAATGTAATTTTTAATTCAATTTTGAATTAACTGACTATTTAGAATGCATGTATGTGCTCAAGATCCATAGTGATGATGTTTGCTGTAATATACTGGTTACCAACACACTCTTAGAAACCAAATACATTTTTGCCAAACCAAGTAATATGAAACGGTTGAGTGGTTATGGGCTTTACTTCATTTACTTTCTGAAGTTTAGTTTTTTAATTTATTTAAGTACTTGATTTAAAAATATTTTTAAATTGAAAATCCAATATGAAATTCTCTGGCATACCTTATATTTTATTTTAACCTTTGAAAAAGTTTTCTGGCAGAGCATATGGCAAGAGTTGTAGATAAGTCGATGATTTCATTTTAAAGTTTTCGTTCATATAAATTACATCACTACTTATGCACAACCAAAAAGCTATTGTTTTTAATTTTGTGATACATCCTATAAATCAACTAAAAGTTACAATTCACATTTCCTTCGTCAATTTGTCCAGTCAAAATAAAACGAGGCAGTTCAGAAATAATATTAGATCATTATATCCATTATTATAAGTAATTGGACCTTAATGCCTTAACCATTATATTAAAACGTGTTGTGCTTCTGCAGTTTTATCTTAAAGGGAGCATAATGAAAATTCTCTAGCAGAAGGCATATTTGAAACAAAGGTTTCTTTTAACAAAGCAAAATTGGACTTTGAATTTCATTATAAAAGCTCCATGTAGTGAAATTAGAACAATAATACAATTGAGTACAAAATCTGTTTTTGTGGGTGGGTGGGTGTATTAAGTAAATCAGCCTCTTTACTTAACTCCACACAGTAGGGAGGAGGGAAACTTGGTGTTGGCATCAGGCTACTCACCAAGAATGTTTTTGTAGTGATGATATTTTTGGTGTGCAAAAATTTGAAGTAAATTATCAAACTAATTTCAAAGTACCTATTTCAAATTCAACCATGTGGTGAAGAATGAATTTTTTTGGCATCTATTGTCTGAGCAAAATGAAATATCAAAATAAGATGAAAGGTTAAGAACAAATCAATAATTTATGAGTACAAAACTTTCAAATGAAGACACTATTTTGTAATTCCTTAACTGTGTTCATTTTTTTTACCAACATATATTACCGAGTAAGGGTAATTGTTACATTTTATTCTTATAGTTACTTATGGATAAGAAATTTTTTGGGACCATTGCCTTCAAATGAACAGTTCGTTTATTGGAGAAATATCTTTTATTTAAGGTATTGCTAAAGTTTGATCAAAAATTGGCCTAAGTCAGAAACATTGGTTTTTTAAAATTTTTTTTTGAGAAAACAATCTTTTGACTCCTTTTGAAGGTATAATGGAAGTGATGCAGTTACTTCAGGCTTGGTTCCAAGTAAATTTCTAATAATAAGCTTTTTTAATGAGGAAATTTTCGGAATAGTTTATTTACTCAGTTATTATTGAGATGAATAATGCTCTCTTCTAAGACAAAAATATTATTGCTCGATAGTTTACATTCAAGTAGTGATATATCTTCCGATGAAATTGAGGTTGCTTTTGAAAAGTTAAACAGTTTAAATATTCAAATTTCACGTTTCCTGATATAGGGCACTAGTCTTATAGAAACAGTTATGTAAGACATCTACATACTACTTGTTCTAGGAGTACTGAACTATTTTTAAATGTTAGTTAAAATTATGTCTCATTTTCGAAAAATGTTTGCCTAAACCAGTGGTTCCCAATAACTTTTTTGGCATGGCATCCTTTCAAAGAAACAGTGTATTGTGACATGTCAAACCTGAAAACATAATTGCATATTTATTTATTTAGGTTTCACAGCATTTGGACATATTTATTTGTTTGTGCTACATTATCATCAATTTATTAGAGCAAAAATTATTGCCCAAAAGATGTCAAAATTTAAAAATTGTTTATTTATTTATTTCATATTTTCTGCAGCATCTCAGCATGCTGGGGCATCCAGTTTGGGAACCTCTGGTCTAAACTTTAGAGAATATCTCTTGAAACGTATTATTTTGAAATTATAATTCATGTCCTATGGTTGGATTGAATGATGTTATACAGATTGTATTTTGCAATCAAAATTGTTTTAAAATTTAATTACCGAAAGGATCTTGTGACTTACGGTTTTGATGAGTTTCTGCAGAAATGTTAAATTGCATTAAGTTGATAAAATTTTTATAGAAACTAGGTTACCAGAATGGTGATTGTAGTATTTATGTATATTTTAAACTCTATGGTGTGTCCAGTTTTAAGCTTAATTTTATATAGGTATATCAAAGATTTTTCCTCTTTTTTAATATTCTCTTATTTCTCAAAGATTTGAATGACAAAATTACGTACTGATGCTTCATACTCCATACATTGGTGCTAGCCTAAGAGTACGATATAACTATGAAAAGGTGTGCAGACAGTTAATTAACTCATGCATAGTAAAAGGCCTAATATTACAAAATATTTAACCAAGTACATTAATGAAGAAAATGATGATAGGGTGACTGTTAAATGACTTGAACATGAGCTCCACTAACATATGATAAATGATGCCCATTATTTATTATCTTTGATAAACCTTATATTTACAGCAAACTGATGAAACTCTAGGAAATAAGTGCTTCAGCCAGTATTCTGTGTGGATGTAATATTGAGGTGTGGTCAAAATTATATAAAGTTTACTTTAGAAACATCAGTTTATGTAATAGCTAATAATTTTTATTTATTATGGAATGGATTGTCTTGAGTTTTTTTTACTGTTATGAGAAAGATAGCATTGGTTTATGTTTGCTATGCAATAAGAAGAAAGCTATCAATTCCAATTGTTCAGTAAGCCTAAGATCATGGAGGACATATTTATAAAAAAAAGAACAATGATTTTAAAAACCACGTGGTCTGCACTTTCTTTCTGCGGTTGTATATTTTTTGTATTTGACTTTTGATTGAATGTTGAGTGAATCTATTTTTATAAATGCGAAGAAATTGGTAGCATTACCTTGATTTTTTGAAAATGCATTTGCATATATACTTAATGGGATTATCAGCTGGGTCATTTAGCAGTTTTGAGGGGCTTTTTATTCCTTTGAAAATTATCTTCATCAATTTTTGTGTTATTGCTAAGATGTGGTTCAGTTTATTCTAGTTGCTAACAACTTGAAGCTCATGTTGATATAGGGGTTACATTGTTGGAAAAGACTTGCATACTTTTGCTGACACATAGATGTCTATAATTTACATTTGGCCAACTGGACAATATGATACGATTAAGTAAGTTTTCAGTAATTGTGGTTTAATAATCAAAAGTGCCAAGACATTAGATAATTAAGATTCACATGTAAATCTCATGACTCTTTGATTGTATCAGGGATGGCAAATGATTTTTGTCTCATGTCCCAAGAAAGTAATGTGAAACGTCAGAATTTTTTTGCTCATGCCACTAGTTTACTCTAAGATACTTCATATTTTATACAAAAAATACTAGCTTATGCATGCCAAATAAAATTGCAAGCGTGCCACTTCTGGCATATGTGCCACGTATTTGTCATCCCTGGACCATATTATATTTACACTTGTAATTACCATGGGTAATTACTGATAATGTGTTCTATGATCAAATTATTCTGTAGTAATAGCCGCAGTTGCTGTATTTAACTTTTGATACAATGATTGTAGCTATTATTAAGCCACAGTAACCGAATTCTATTGCATTATGAAGATGTCAGTAATAAGGGTTGTACTTGGAAATATTGTCATTTGAGCACCAAATTTCTTGAGTTCAGATGAAGTTATTTTATCACCAAATATGGTTTCTAAAACATGCATTTAATTATTGAATACTAGTTGTATTTTCAACTTTAATAACATTTTTCCATTTATTACAGTTCTAGTTTCTGTCTCTATCAGAAATTTGTCTTGAAGGTTCTGTTAGTGTGAGTTCCTCATGGAATTATGATTCTTTTGGATGCTTCTTTTGTTGGTGTAACTTATATGCTTTATGTCCTTTTATGAAAAATATTTCCTTTGTAAATTTTGCACTCCAAAGGTTGGAGCAAAGAATATTGCTTGTCTTTCATTGCCAGTGGCATGAGTTAATTTTAGATCTGTGCAGGAATATTACTCTTGTTTCAGCCATGTTTTGCCAATTTTAAAAATTCAAACTTTACCTTTTGTAAAATATGAAACTTACATAAATTAGTTTTTCATGTTCTAGTGAATGAGGCTTTTCTGAGCATTTGCTATTTATTTGCCTCATCTCATAGTGAGTTCTTTTTGTCTTGTTTTGATTCAGAAGTGAAAACTTTTTTAAATATATTACAGTTTTAGTTATAATTTTGTTTCGTGGTTCAGTTATGAATTTATATAAATTATATTTTATTTAAAGTTATCTTTGTTTATATTTTTTATTATAAATAAGAGTAACTGCATATCATTCAGCCAAGCTTTGATTTCTTTGATAGGTGTGTGCATTTACAATAATGCCTTATTTTCAAAACTTTCTCCCGCATGTCTTCAAAACCATTAGGTTTTTTCACATTTATTTTGTAGCTACTCTTGCACAATCTTTTTATATGTTTACCTTTGATTCTCATTTTAAAATCAACCATTACATTTAACTCTGAGGTAGTTCTTTAACTTTTTTTACCGTCGAAGTTTAGCTGTCAAAATTTTCAAATTTGTCACTGTTTAGATTTGTGCATATTAAGTTGTGTAGACCCAATTAAATTATGTTAGCCTCTTATGATTAATTTCAAGGAACAAATAAGTGATCCATAATTTATAATCTAAAATAGAAGTACAAATAACATGCATTTTAGTTGCATTAATGTTTTTTTAATCATGCATAAATATCCTGATGGTAGTATGGGAAGACTTTGATAAGAAGCCAGTTAGGAAAGAATGATCTATAAACGGGCAACAGATAAAATCATGACAAACTTAGAGTACAAATGAGTAGTGGGTTTGCTTTGTAGGAAATAATATTTTGTATGAATTTTCTTCAGCATTTTTATGTCTCTTGCTTTTAGTTGCCTAATTATAAATATTTACCTGCTAAGACTTATATGCTTTACTATTAATTTTCAAGAATGTTTTGGAAAATGTTTCGTCAAAAGTAATATTTGTTATGGATTGTGTTTGCTGGAGAAAATGTGCAGGTATTTCTTGGTCAGGAGTTGTCTTTCTTTAATTTAAATGAAAAATTTGTGTGATTCTAAATCTTGGAATTTTTCCTTGGTAATGCTCATTAAAACTTTTGCTTTGATGCATGGCCGCTTAATAGATACATTGGAGTTGTATATAAATTATATAGAAAAATGCCCTAATTGAAATAACATAAAATTTTGTACAATTCATTTGTCAGTTTGTTTTCTATTTCTGTCGAATGTCACTTTGCTTTTCACCTAGTGCTTTTCTTGTTATTTATTCTTTTGACATATTTGTTAGCTGTAATATGCTGCTGTTAGTTTTTTTATTACAGTTATGGTATGTTTTCAGTCTTTTCTTTTCCCTTATGCATTAAAAAATTGTGTATTTAACTCACTTATATTTTTGGTTGTTTATTTAGATGCAAATTATATATACTCAAAAGAGAGTTTTAAAAAGAATTACTTCTTTGACCTAAAAACATACACCATATTTCAAATTTTTTAATAATTCTGCACAGGTCTAAAATTAATATATTTAATAGAATCTCTTCATTGTGAACTTAGGTAATCAGTGATTTAAGTTATGGTCTTTGTACTATCTGAAAGTTTATTGTTTAAATATTCTTACATGTCAGATAGAAGTGACAACATTAATCAGGAA
The DNA here is from genome assembly GCA_036926305.1 of Uropetala carovei. Classification (NCBI taxonomy): domain Eukaryota; kingdom Metazoa; phylum Arthropoda; class Insecta; order Odonata; family Petaluridae; genus Uropetala; species Uropetala carovei. The sequence goes on from JAXCHB010000015.1 coordinate 9,768,410, forward strand.
TGTTGTATTCCTGCTAAATATTTGTGATATTGTTGTGTCATGTGTTTGGGAAACTATCCCCTTTTGTTTTATACATTTTCATTCTCTTGTATTGCCCAGTATTATTTTCTGTTTTTTCTGTAATATTTTTTACGATTTTTTCTGTTAATTGAAGACTGAAGGTTGTGTTTGCAGTGTTGTTTAGGAGCGCTCTAGTGTTTTCCCAGTGACGTCACATTAGGCATGATGGCCTTACGACTTGCCCAGTGGGACCAAATATGGAGGGCAGCAGTTAATCCAACTTAACAAATCCCAAATAAAACATTCTGGATGACGCCTTATGTCCTTCAGTGTTCAGTGGGCTTGTGCAGTTCATGATTTTGTGTCTCGGAACACCTGTTGTGTTCATTGCGATCACTGTAAGACTTAAAGCGGTGCATATCCGTCCAACAGCTGCAGAAAACGTGACAACTGTGATGATTTACAGCACAGGAAGATGCATAGTTGTGTGTGCGAGTGACAAAATGACTGTGCATTTCTCTTCAATAGCTGGGATTACTGAGTGAATGGCTAGCATGTCATTTGCTAAGGGAGCCCTCACGTGATTTTTTTTAGAGAGAGCTAAAAGTGTTTGGCTGTCTGTTTGTACAGTATTTATTTATATTTATTTCTTTTATTATGAATATTATGCGGTCTAAGGAATTTGTGTACATATATATATATATATCTCTTGTTTATGTATTTTGGTTGTTTTGCTTGCATAGCATCCTCGGATGAATCTTGTATTTTGATAGAATTTGGAATATTTTGAGTTAATATAGAGAGCGAGGAGGAAGTAACAAGGAATATAGTTTGTGTGGATGTTGTTTAGGTTGCTGAATTATTAATGTATAATTATTTAACGTTTATAGTGGCAGAGATGACAGTTTGGTGAAAAGCCGCTAAGACACTTGTAACATGCATGGGCTGTATTTATGCTATTATATTCCATGTCATTCCTTAAGGGATTAATGCAGGTTTTGCTGAAACTACTACAATATTATACTTGTCGATTGTCTTCTACATTCACTCCGCTTCAAACATTTTCACTATTGCTGTTTTAATTTTCCCATTCAACATATATGACTCTGCATGAAGTACAGGAAAGTGCATTGTTTCATTTTAACAGTTATAATGAATAGCTTTACCGTAATCGATTCAATAACCAAGTAACTTTCCATAGTAATGTTGACATGGCCGCAGGCATTTTGAAATCATCTTAGTATTGTATAAGGTTATAAACAAAAAAAGGATCACGGTGGTAATTTGAACAATCCCTCTTACAGGTTTTTCTCTTGATTAATCACTATAAGTTATTTTCGACAATTAAAACCCCTTTCTGGATGATTCTTCTCAGAGTAGTTAAAAAAACTTTATAGTTTGTCGCTTTGAAAGCATTTATAATAACGCCCGTTCTCAGCATGCTTTAGGAAAGCAAGGGTAATTAAAGTGAAAGTGTAAGAGTTAAAAAAGAAGTCCCAGTTGTGAGATAACCACTGTCCTTATTCTCATAGGTATTGCCTTATGAATCAGGGTAATTTAAGAAACCATTTATCGCACATTTTCTTATCGATGTACAAATTGTTGGTTTTAATGTGATTGCTGATTTTAGCCTTTAAAAAAGTTGGGGTTATTTTGTTATGATCTGTGCCTGTAACCATGTATCAGTGTAGGACTCTGGATGGTTTTTTGGTGAAGAGACAGACTTAGTGAGAAGTCATTTTGAGTATATCCACGCATTGATGTATAATCTCTATGGTAACGTCGTTTGGATTATTATGGTGTGATATTCAGTTAGGGAATACATATTTAAAAAATTCAATGGAAGAGGGAACGTAATGATATCACTTTTTTAAAAAATACATATCCTTACTGTAGTGTAATCTCATTGAATTTACCTTGATTGATATCAATGATAATATTCTGTGATTAGGGATCACTTAGTCTGTTCATCGTTAAGTCATTCCCCGCAGGTAATGTTTTTTTTTCTTAAATGATGTATTTTGTTTATAATACAAAATATGTGCATTCTGGTTGATGAAGGTAATATATCCCATGTTTTCGTAACTGTTCATCTCAAATCTGGTTTATTTTAATGTTTATTGTGTATTAATTTTGGTGATTTTTAAGGAATTAACATAAATTTCTTGCATTTACTCTTGCCCATTGCTGTATTTACTAATTATTTGGTCCAATATGTACATGCGTAGGACTTATTTGGCTTGTAGATGAACACTAAAGTTAATCTAAAAAAGTATAAAATTTCATATGCACTTGTTTAGATGAGTACTAGGATAATGATGCTCAATGCAATAAAATTCAATGCAGCTGATAGTGAAAAAGAGAGTTTACATTGTCGAGTAAATTGTATAGTTAACTACATGGTACCAAAAGATATTTCATTCTATCAATCGTTTAACGAGTGGAATATGCCTTCATTAATTGAAATATTCTGTAAAATCTAATTAGTATTTTAGAATCCAGATAATATTTTTTCACTATGATAAACATTCAATGGTACAAGATTGAGTCATTCCTGTTGTTGACTTGGATAACAGTTCATCGACAACATGGAAATGTGTTCTAAAACTAGTTCCATAGTGATATTCAAAATATATAATTATAATCATTATAAGACCACTCAAAAGAGCCAACGAATATTATTTTTCTTTGCAATGTAACTTTTTTGTATTATGAAGTGTTTTTGTTTGTGTATTGTCTCCATACTCATTTCCTTCAAACATTCCATTAAATTATTACTATTCTGCATTTATTTATTTTACAAGCTGAAGTTTGTAATTGGCTGAATTGTACACAGATCCTTGTACACTGTTATGTTGGTGGTAGGATTTGTTAGTAGCAAATAAAAGTAATTTCAAAGTTACAAATTCTATTCTCTTTGGGTCATCTCGGTCAGATATATTTGGATATTCCATTTATCTATTATGGCAACCTTCAGTTGGGACAGCAGTGCAAATATTATTGAGAAATTGCGAAGAAAATTAGGCATTTATAAATTCTCTAGAGCAGAGATTCTCAACCATGGACCCTCAGGGGGGTCTGATGGGTTCATGGAAAATTAAATATGTACTACTATAATTGCTCGTCAATGTGCTGGGTGTTTATGAGTAAGGTATTAAATTAAAACACCCTATTCTTTCATTTTTATTGGAGCCTTACGAAAATAAATAAATGGGGTGGGGTGTCAATGGTGGATAGTCCGTAGGAGCGTCGAGGTTAAGAAACCCTGCTATAAAATAATGGATTAACTTAACCAGCTGGATTTTCGGTTAATTTTGCAGAAGCAATCATTTTTATAAACATCCCAGACGTGATTAGTGGTAGCGTTTGCCCCGTCGTTTAGACTCTGATCGTTTTATCATGTAAAAGTAAGCGCTCCACTTTATGTATTTTCATTTCAAAATCAAGAAGTGCAGCGACGTTCATAATAAAAATGTTACATGGAAGATCGAACGAGATGTACGTCACGTTGTTGAACGTTGTTCAACAGTTGTGAATAAAGAAAATCGGAGGTTAGAATCCCTTGTGATTTGACTCAAATCCGCTAGATGCAGCTAGATGTACGTCGCGCAATAATCGCCTTCTCTTGTATGTCATCGGTTTTGGCGCGCGTCGGAGGAAAGCTATAAGAAGAAGCAGCTTCGAGAGCAAATTTAAGGATGTTGAAAGCAGCGGAAGAATTGATTTTTACGAAGAAGAGATGAGGTAAGTGGGAAGTTCAATCGATCGACCGTTTAGAAAGCCGAAAAAGTGATGAGGTGTAATTTTCACGGACGTGAAAAAAGGACTTATTACGGACCGTTTGTTTCGCAGTCAATAGAGCTTTCTCATTTAAAGAAGGGTGATTTTCTGCCAATACCAGAGTTATTTTTTAAATTATGGGGTAATTTTGCTCAGGTAACGGAAGATAATTTACAAAATTGATGTAGGGGTGTGCAATCAAAGTAGATATAGTCATGTATATTGAATAATTCATCCAATTTTTTATTTTTATCCTTTAGCTAATTTGATCACCGCTGTAACTATGCTGAGTGAAGTATTGACATGGCGTGTGTCATATTAATTAAATAGCATTGCGATATTTAATTTATTGGAGGAAGTTTTGATGCTGAAGGGAGCATTTTATATTGTTGACCTAGCCCTCGACACCAACATGTTTATTTTTTAAAATTAATAATTACAATCAGCGTATAAACCACACGGTCAGTTACGATGAGTTTATTGACGATAACAAATATAAGCAAAAAACCCCATTTTCACAGCAGGATTCGATTGTATTATGACTCGAACCCGGATCTTGTTGGTGAAACCTAGTAGGCCACTTTTCACATTGGAGCTTAGATAAAAAACTTCGTTTTGTTCATACGTATATGTGAATGTGAATTTTAGATTGAGCGAGATATGAGTTTTAAATAGTTTATAATTGAGAAAGAATTGCGCTTTACTTCTTGTTTCTGCAAAAGGTTGTATTTACAAGTTTTTGCTTAACTAGCCGTGTGAATTGCTTGTCCATTTCAATTGATTTTGTTCGAAATGTATTTCGATTACAAAAATGGACATTTAGATTGTGTAAAAGAGTCGCCCTCAGACAATATTTGTTTCACATCAACTTGATACGCTTTGTTTATTTGTCCCTAGTTTCAGTTTTAATTTTAAATCTTAATTTTAATCTTAAACCACCACAAGATCTGGAACATTTAATAATGTATCTGTAATGATGTGAATCATTCGTCGATGGAGATGCTGTCTATAGTTAAAGAGTACGTTTTTAAAAATAAATCGTTCGTAATTTCTCGTGATTTAACTAACGAGGAGATTTTGTTTGCAACGAACCTACAAAAATAACTATTCGATCAAAGTATTTATATAAATCATTAAATAAATTTTGTTTAATTTTATATTTTAAAACTTAACAAACTGTTATTGGTGCTTATGTTGGTGTGTGTCTATTATCCGTTTGCTTAAAGATGTCCTTTTTTCTATCTGTAAAGAGCACGAAGATTGACTATGGACACTGACCTACCCTAAAGAATGTATTTGGTGTTAAAAATTTACGGTTAGTGGTGAATTACTTTCAGCCCGTAAGTCTTGCAATACTCAATTCTCAACAACCACCAATCGCTTCCATTCATTTGGTGGCTCTGTGGTCACAAGTAATCATTGATGATTTTTACTGAAAATGAAGTCTCCCATAAGCTCTGAAATTTGCAAATTATGCTGAAAGAATGCGAAAATATTTTCCTAGAACAGTTGCACTAAAAATTTAAGCAAGAGGATATTAGAACAGCATTATTTTTTCTAGATTTATTTCTTCGTTGTTAAAACCTGCGCGGTGTATCAATTCAATAATTTGCTATTGTCTAAATGTTGTTGAATAATTGAAATGATAATCTCCACCAAAAATTCTGCCCGCCGTATTGCCTTTCCTTTATTTTTAGTGATTCGGCTAGCATCGTTATGGGAAAATGCTAATTCGATAAAAACTCATGCGTTAATCATTTAAAGTAAACGTAAGTGGTCGTGTAAGTTTTAAAAAATGAAGTTATTTGTGCTCTTAAAATGATAGACCGTAAACCTAGGCATAATTTGTTTACGTCAAGTAAAACGGTTCCCGGAAATTCCAAAACTGTTGTAATAAGGTAGAAACGAGTTTCTCAGCTCGGAGATTTGAATTAACGATTTCAGAATGTCTCGTTCCATTCGTGCCATTGCGCTCCCTTCGATCCTCCTCTTGTAACGATGAGACCAGATATTCAAACGCGCAGGAAGAGTTCAGAGAAAAGCCATCTAAGAACACATTCGGTCTTCTTCCGTTCTTTATCTCACGACATCCCAAATCACGGCCGACGTAAGCGACACCCATTCTTGCTCGGCACGTCGCCTTCCCCGAAGATAGGTCCGCCGGTCAGCACCTCTCGCACCTTTGCAGAGAAACCCGATGCGGGTCTAACCATCCACCCACTCTTCCTCCGACTCTGCTTCCAGTCGTCGCGTCTTCGTCAAAGAGGTGTGATAGGTTGTGAATAGTGTCTCAATTCTGGATTGGAATGCCGGCCGACCCACCAACATGCACCCGCCTGCCGGCGGCAGTAGTGCTTTCGAGGGCTTCTTCGCCCTTTCCTTCGCAGAGTTGTCCCGTTTCCTTCTCGTTTTCCCGCGCCGCGTTACCAGGGCTAAGGCAACAGGTGGGTGTGTTTTATTTTTTTTTGGGCCGCGTCCCGAAGCGCGGATGTCCTTTACTTCCTCCCCCTCTGAGGAAATGGAATATATTAAGGGCGCGAAGGCGGAACGACCGTGGTATACGGATGAAGGACGTGTGTGTGTTTGCATCCGTCAATGGAGGAGTTTTGGTGAGGAAGGTGACGTGGGAAGAAGCTATACCTCCGCCCCCTCAATGTCTCTTCCTAGCGTGTACAAATTCCTGCTGCGCCTCGCCTTATTCTTCTCTCTTCTTCTTCCGCTTTCCATCGACTGTCATTCGAGGGTCGAAGGGCACCTCGCGACCGCAAAACGAAAAGAGAACGGGCAAGGCGATGACAGAGACGAAAAAGAGCGTGATGGATTTTTGTGGCTGCATCGTCGCTGTGAGGGTTCAGATGGGGTTTCTGTTTTTAATGCAGGCGCGTGATTTGTTTCTCATGCTGGAGGAGGAGTCGGATTCGATGTCGAGGCTGAAGTCGTGTTTGGCGAGCTCTTTCGCAATAAAAAAAATGAATTTTGTAGCCTTGAAACGAGTTGGTGCATTGTCATTCACGAGTGCATAGAGGATGCTTTGCTTTTGTTTTGTTTATTTTTGAATAACGAGTTTGTAGTTCCAGTATTTTTTTAGCAGGGTTAACGAAATTATATTAAGAAAGTGCAACACATAGTTATAATTAGTTATAAATTATTGTATTTTAGTTGTATTAAAGTTGGAACCTGGCCTGGCTTGTTAAATAATAGACAAAACCGAACTTCGCCATTTCATAATATTGTTTATCAAATTTACCGTCAATTGTTTTCTAACTTGCGTTTTGGTCAGAACCTCTTGGACTGCATTTGCCACATAACTGGATTATATAAGTAAATTATTATTAAAAATGGATTTCCAAGAAAAATAGTTTGTATAATAATTATTGTCAAATTAACCATCTCTTCGATATCATCTCATTCATGGTTAACACTATTTTAAGGAGATGGAATTCATTTAAATATACATCTTTCATATATTTAATAGCATTTTACCATGCTATCCGATTAAAATGTTTTATTCTTTATTATCACCTGAAAACACTATCAAGAATATCCAAATTAAACTTCAATATGAAATTCATCGTTCCAGTAGTTTTCGATTGAGTGCATACATATAACGCAGCAAATTAGTTTGTATTTTAAATTTGACAAGCATGTGCCTATCAATATAATCCAAGCTTATGTTTTGGGAATTCAAAATTTTGGCCGAGTAGTTCTGGTCTCGCGTGAGATTGAAAAGTTCTTGCTTTTCCCGCCTCTGTGTGCAACATTCACTTTAGCTAACATTTTGGGTGTGGAATACGCTAAGAAAAGTGCTTATACCGACACTAAACGTATGTATTTTATATTATACATTTGTTAGATGATAGGAAGGTCTGCTAAATGATAATTTTCTGATAAGACGAATGTTATTACTTTTAAAAAACTATTTTAGTTATTAAGCGAAAACGTGTTGTCGATTTTTCCCTACTTTTACACTTAAATAAATGATATGCATAAGTTTATACGGAATGGTTACATATGATCTTCCAAAATTCACGTCAAAATTTGTGAAACGGGAAAGAATTGTTTTCATTATTTCTATTTTGGAACATGGGTGAATAATTGGAGAGAAAAGGTATACAGTGAGGTGAATGATAAAGGGTTGATGAGAGAGACCCGTGGCCATAACATTAAATTTTTTTAGCGTGCCGTGCGCGTTCATGTAGGGAGGCTGATGCATTACTGCGTGGCGCTGACGTCAAAAGCCTCCATGACTTTTTCCAGTCGCTAATTTCGAGTCATTTACCATTCCCACAGCGGCTCTTAATCCGTGTCATTAAGAAAAAAACTACTTTAAAGTGCCAGCCGAACCGGAATTAATGGCCGCGAGAAGTTCAGAGCGCGTGCTCGAATGAAACGAAGTGTTTTCATCTCGTCCCGAAATTTTTGACGGAGTGCGTTGAACCCAATTAACACTTGTTCCCGCGTTTGCATTTCCAGGTGGTCCGCGCATAGGTTCATCACGGTGTGATTTTTAACTCCTCAAAATATTAATCGTCGTATCAAACACAGGGCACTCACATCAATACAGATTTTCAGAATGTCTTCCGTCATTCTGAGGACACATGCGAATGGCCGTAGTACAGTTGGTGATTACAGCCGACAGGATTACCCACTTAACATCGGCTAAAGCTGTTTTTGAAAAATTATCTGAAACATTTTGAACCTATGACTGAAAGGTTATTTAGAAAAACGGATTGACTATGTTCCTGATTAATCCACTTTATTATTCAACCCTATCATATATGGCTATCCTGTAATTTCATTTTGAAATCGGGTACATTTTTTTTGGTCCACCATGTGTAATGTATGTTATATATATATATATATATATATATATATATATATATATATATATATATATATATACACACATACATACATATACTACGGAGACGTAAAATTTATTACGCGTCAAAAAATGAGCGCAGTCACGGAAGATGTTGACGAGAGACAAAACTAATATTGCTGTAAAAAGGTTATGCATCGCGTTTAGGTTATCAAATAAAAAAATATCCGCATAGCTAGCTATAAATAGGTCGGGTATGCCGTTCAAGTGTTCAAGTGAAAGTCGAGCAATAAATTCTTGGAAAAAAAAGCGTACAAAAGAACTTAAATATCCGGTTTCACCGAGCAGGGATTATCGGAGTAATCTCGTTGCTATACACGTGGAAAAGGGCAGCGAACGGGAAGTAAAGAGAGATCGGACGACGTATTTAGATCACTTAAACGGTCTGCCAATTAGAAACCTCGTGTCTTTCCGTTACTTTCTCCTCATCAGACGACGGTCCTACGCTTCGACGGAAATTCTCATTCTCAGGGATCCTCTTCACTCAATAGCCCTTTATTTCGTTTACCTATATCTGTCCTTATCTCAGCGTCTGACATCCCGTACTCTTTCCCAACATTCTACATTCGATCAACTCTTTCAACAAACCTTCCTCTCTCACGACATCTGTCCGAACCACTTCCTCTGTTCCTTGTCGCAGCGGTTGGACCCAACGTCGCTCAAAACCTCTCTTTCATCTCGCTCGAAAATTCACCCACCGTTTTACAATTTTGTGTCGCGGTTACCGGCGCGTTTTAAACGTCCCGGGTGTCGTCATTCGTAGACCAAATTTGGCTAATTACAGGATCCTGTCGACATAAAACCTCTCTCCCCCATTTCATTCCGTCTCCTTCTCACCTCCTAAATAAACCCTCTCCCACTCCCTCTTTTGTCATTTGCTAGCTGTTCTATTCGTCGTATCGCTTCCTTTTTGTGGAGTTTTTTTTTTAAACGTCAGCGTCGTCCCCGACAAGCTTTCTTTTATGTATAGACGTTTTTGTTTTCGCGTTTAAACAAAAGTGTTGTATTAAAACACTTTTCTTCGATAGCCATATAAAAAAGTTTTGGAGCTCCAAATGAGCATTTTTAACAGAAAATTACAATAGGCGAATCGCCATTGATGACGGCTAATTTGCAGCCGAAATGCGCATCTGGTTTCCAAAACCCTTTTTTTTTATGAATTTCGGGGGAACTGTATTTTTCAGGAAAATGTGGCGTTTTTAAAATTAAGGTAAAATTCACACAACACCGCTTTAATTACACTTAAAGACTTCTTCCACATAACATATTGTGTCAACAACGCCGCATTTTCCCGCAAATCACGGATCTACATCTATTAATTTCTTTATTTTTTCAATTTGATTTCAGTCGTAAGTTGACCTCGATGATTCTTTCTTGAGTTAAGGAGCGTTAGAGCGCATCTTCCTGGCGATTCCTGGTAATTGGAACGGTTCTCGAAAAGATTTATCTGTCACACGCGATGAATACGATAGGAACTTACCGTTTTATACGTCGGAAACGTTTGTTGGACACCGTTGGAGACATTTCGTCCGAAAACCATTGTCCGAATTAAACCGTCATATGTGCACGTCTTGCGCCATTGAAAAAAATAATGCCGTCGTGATGCATTCTTTCGTGAATTATCCCTTCTTATATATCCCCGTCTTTTGTTTCATTTCCGGCGTGGTCTCGTCGATCTTTTTCTGAATCCTTCTCCTTCAAGTTGGGAGACGAGTGAGCCGGAAACCTATGTGTATGTGGGCGTTGAAATCTCCTCGGTGCATGTCCATTGTTCGGTTCTCTATACGACGAAGGGGCTGACGAGGCGGAATGAATGTCACCTAATAAGACACTGCGAAGGAATGGGTTTTTAAATATACTAATTTATGCGTTCATTTTACTTTCAGATGGATGAGGCGAGATATTCGATGTTAATACACGGGACATATCCATATAAGATCTTACTATTCATATTCGATCATCTGTTATTACTTTATTGTTTGATTTCCGAGGATTGATTTTATATTGCTGCTAATATGGGGTTTTGTCTTTTATGTTCCTTAAAAAGAGATTTGACTCTAAATTTTTTTGCAAGCCTTATGGAGAATATCATATGTATCTAGGGTAAATTTGTCGATAATATGAAATTAGGTTACAAAAATAGATGTGGCTACGTAAGCTATCAATTGTTTCTCGTTTTGACAAATTTCACTTCAAGGACGGATCCAGAGAGTAAAGGGAGGAATTACCCTTCCCCCCAATATTTCAGAAAACCGAAAAATTAATATAATAGAATAATAAAAAATAACGTGTTGAAGAAATGTTATTTTTTACTGTAATTAATTTGTTGTAAACAATGCTATTTAGTTCGTTGTTACACATTAAAATCTGTATACTTTTGAACATATTTTCAAGTAGTTTATATTTTCATCTCTGATTAACACTCGCAATAATGAAGCCTTGTACCACCTTTGTGTAACTAACTCGATATTTTGGAATTATGTATATTGATTGACTAAGGGTTATGCCGCTTGGTGATAAAAATCCGACTGAATTAATATTGATTGCAATGAAAAATGATTAATTTTTATAGCTTGAACTTTCACGAAACATTGGTTCGCCAGAGAATTTTTACATCACCCGAATGTGCATTTGGTCTTCCAGGTGCTTTTCACACCTACAAAATTTCCGCTTTTTAAATTTTTCTTCGTCTCTCCCGTGTCTTTATTGACACATAAGCTGCTGCCTCGGCAGCTGTTTCGTCTGCTTTGTACACATCGCGATGGAGATACTGGGATAGCTCGGAGTGTAGGTTACGAAGAAGGTAGGGATGAAGGCGGATTTTTAATACATATCTCTATTCCTGAGATGTGGGCAGTTCTTTACGATTGCAGAGAGATAGTCGGACCGAGGGGCGATCTTTAGAAGTTTGTAGTCCTTGATGGTGTGTAGCCATTGGGAGGCCTTGAAGACGCGTGGTAATACCTCCTCAGCGTCTCGGTCCGTCGCTAGTCAGTTTCATTAAAAATCCGTTCCTTCTATGTCTCGGTACCTATTTAACCCTTAATATCGAGATTTAGAGTATCTTAATTGGTCATCTACTCAAAAAAGATTGGGTTCGGCATAATGTACTCTTTTATTTTTATTAGATTACATGTCTTGACTCTTACGGGACACTGTATCAGTTCCATAGCTCTTGATGAAAGTTCAAGTGAAATAATGTTCTACAATTATAATCCTCACAAAACATACTGCTGATCACAATTATTCTAAGATACTTGTCACGTTTACTATGATTGGTATTTTTAGGTCTTTTAACTTTGGAATCTGTGTACAGTTGTATTTTTCTATTGCATATTTCATTTCGCGAAATAGGAAGGCATTTCATCATTTATTTAGGTGGAATATATACAGATTTGTAAGATTCCATGTATTTTTTCGTTATACAAGAGTAAATCGTAGCTTATGGTAGATTTTTGTTCGTAATCATGATATCTATTTAGACCAGTGGTCTTCAAAATGAGCGATAGCGCCCACCAGCGGGCTTTTCAGATTGTCACGTGGGCGCTTTTATTGTTAAGTTGTTACAGAAAGTGGGCGGTAAACTTATTTTGAACAGAAAAATATGGTAAAAGTGGGCGGCGAATCAAAAAAAGGTTGAAAATCTATGATTTAGACGAATCCTGCCAGATAAATTCGTTTCTATGTAAAAAAAAAACCCCGGATTTTAATCTATGCGACCCAGTACTGCCATATGGAAGCTTCGTTCCTACAGAAAACCTCTTATTCTACATTTTATCTTATTGTCTATTTTTCTGTATTAACAATTGTTGACTCCAAGAAATATTATGACACTTCGCGAAGATAGTTTGTTGGTAGGTGATACTTGAATTATCTGTTTACACGTTGAATTACTATAAAATAAGATTGCTGTTTTCTTTATAAAATGACTGAATTTTATTAAACGCGCATTTTGTTTATTTTACGTAAAACGGTTGTTGGAAACGTGTCCATTACTCTGATATGGTTAGCACATTAAATATTATTATAAATATTTCACTGATTATCAGCTAGAGGAATAAAGATTAGTGCCACAGTTATTACATTGCCTGAGAATACATTCCAAATGAAAACTAAAAGTTACATTTAGCGACTATTTTTATGAATCATATTTATGAATTACGTTTTACTATCATCTATTAGTGGCATCTTGCCTGAGGAAATTTTGCAGAAGCTTCTTTGTTAAACGTATTAATCGAGCAGCGATTCCAATAGAAAACCTTCGGTGTGATAGTTTAATAATTTATATATATATATATATACACACATATAAGCACAAAAAATTGCATCGCTCAATCATATAGGGAAGTGTCGTGAAAATTGAGGATGAACACTTCAGAATTATAATATAGATGTTAGTTTTATAACGCACATTTACAAGTAATGTTTACTGTAATGCCCTGTAATAAATTGTAATTATTTTTTTTGAACATATTTGATATTTCTGTGCCCCTATAAAGTACTATCAACAATAAGGGACCTACTGTTCCCTTGAGAGCCTGAGCTATTTTTAGGTTTTTTCGGAATAATAGACTCTTACTATATCGTTTACTAGCAGAAATACCCGGCGTTTCCCGTGGAAATTTGGTTCAAATCCGATCGGAATTCTAGATGATACATGGTATTTAAGAATTAACTCGGCTGCCGTTTTGAATAAAACGGGCAGAGAGAAACAAAAACCACGTATGAATTATTTCTGGGAGCCCTCCACAATTGTACCAAATTTAATTTAAATCAATAGTAGGACTTGGGAAAATACGCGTAGTTTAATCAGTTCCCGCCGTCCAATTAAGGATAAGGAAGTAGTCGTTTCCCACCTTTCTCACTGTGTATAAGATGTAGAGTTACCTGTTCTTTGAGAACAGGAAGTTTATGAGAACAGTTATTTTATTGAACAGTTTAGGCATCAGAACAGTTCGAAAAGAACTGTTCCGTTCTTTCTGACCTATCTCTAGTGTTATGGGCTGCCATTAGCATTAGCATACAAAGTTATTTTGCTTTTTGTACAATTAATATAAAACATTTGGGATTAAAAAGTAGCCTACAGCCTTCCTATTTGTGAAGAAAGCATCTTTTGAAAGTTTGATTACTCTAGCTTTAACGGTGTGGAAATGTATAGATGCAAAAAATAAACAAACAAACATTCATAAATATGTAGTAAATTAGAATGTAATTAAGCGCAACAGTTATGTTTTTAAAACGTGTCTCTCTTTGTTTTGTCGCGGCATTTAAAACATTTACTCACTCTTCAGTTATAGGCAAACAAAAGCAAATCGACATGAATATTCAGCGGTTCAGTGTCGACTTCCGTGTACATTTCAGTCATCTTTTTTCATTCGGAATCATATCCTAAAGTGTGCTCTGTGGTGATTATCATCATCATGGCAGTGCAAAGTAATGGGGAGTATATAAAGAGGTTATTCACCCGTGCTGGTACGTAACTATTCGAATATATTCGTGATGCCTCGATAAATATGCCGGATGCATCGTGCTGTCAAAATTACGATAGCCTTAATAAACACGAGGAGATCCAATAGTCATCTCTATTAGGAAAGGTGGAGCCATCGCATATTTGTGTTTCGGGGTTCTCTGTGTTTGATTGTCGCATTACATTGGCCACTTTATTTAGTATTATCAATTTAATACTTTATTCTGTAAAATTCCCGCGTGCCATTTTAATGGCCCATGAATAATTTCGTCTTTCGTTTATTTAAATTATTATTGACATTTGTCGACCATTTCCGTATTCCTCATATTTTTTTCACTTTACTTCCACGTTGATTTTGCTTCCCTTATTGCGCAGATTTTTTTGGAATCTCTAGTTAGCGCGAAGAAAGATTCAGTAGCTAACGCTTATGAAAGAGAGTTTTAATTTATGATTGCGTTTTCTTCGTTACTTCAGCTGCTGGTTTATTTCTGATTTGATGCTTTATATTTTCCAAGCTTGAAGATGCTAGATTATCTGTAAAATTTGGCTATTCGTTGATATTGAATGTTTTAAGTGAACGCTCGATGGATTAATTATGTTAGATTCGGAAATGACATTTAGGTTTTACGAGCTACCGCAGAATTAATGCGGATGTCAGCGATAAACATTTATATAACCATTAAATTAGGCAATAACGCGTGAAGATAGTCATTAATTCCATCGCCACTGCAAATTTTCAACCGTTTAGCCGCCAGGTCGTTGGAGAAAAAAATTTCAGTTTAAGTGAGGTATCAATAGCGTGTAATCTATGGAATGAATTCTACGCTAGTTACGTTTCGACTGATTATATGTATATTGAGCGGCTGATATAAGTAGACCCTTTGGGCCTTACCCCTTCTGTAAGGGGAGGAGACAGTGTTGCAAAATTGTACTTCTGAATATTGTACACAGAATCCATTTTAAAATCCATTAAAATCAATTTTGAAAAAATCCCCAAATATTTGGCAATTTAAATATTTCTGTCTTACCAAAAAATCATTTTTATTACCGGTTTTTATTGCTGAAGTGATTTCGAGGAAATGGTCAATCGAACGAAAATTTAGTTTTCGGAAACTAAATTTTCGTTATACTTTAGCTTTGCCTGTCGTATAGTATAACATAGAGGATAATAGAATATACATTTTTGGTTGTATATTTCTTAGGATATATTTTCTTAAGGTACTACTTTTATATTATCACAGTAGGTGTCGGCTAAAATTGATTTATTATTTGTACCGTCCTTTACCACAAAGCGAAAGATTTTGTTGATTAAGTACCGCCATACTAGATATGGACATCGGTGAAAGGATTCGTAAAAGAAAATTTGTATCTTTCACTACATTAAGAGACTCCTCGGTAACCTTGAGGTGCCACTGGTGGTCTCTACGGGGACTACGAAAATGGTCTTGGAACATAACTTCATTAGCAAAATGGTAATTTTGTTAGCAGTGAATATGTCACAAGGATATTTATTTATTTTACATTGCGAGAAGGTCATAAGTCTGGTGGCAAGGAAATATTAGTAAATATAAAGAACAATATCATGCACACACATTACATAAATTATTAAAATATAGAGTATCCAATAAACATAAAATAAATAGAATGATCGGTGGTTAATAAAAATAATAATAATAACCTGTGGAAATGAAGATTCCATGGCATACGTTAAAAGGTACTTAACGTATTTCTCGACCCATAAGCCGCACCCCGATTTTAAAACAATTTTCAGAAAATAATACGCATGGATTTTATCTTACAAAATTGACAAGAACAAAAGCAGGGTTGATCTACATTAAAATAATCAAGTTTATTTATCGTAAAAGCCAAGGAAGTCGTCACCATTAGCATTTTCATGTGAATCTTCACTATCTTCGTACAGCTGATCATCTTCTGATGCAGTACGTTTAAAGAGGTCGTACGGCTGAGACTCGCATTATTCCGCTCGCATTCGGGTTATTTCTTTTCAGTCCACTTAATTTTCTCCAATCATCTCCACACCCACATTTCGAATGCCTGTAACCTTTTCTCATCTCTCTTTGTTAACGCCCATGTTTCACATCCATAAAATAGCACGCTCCAAGGTTTTTAAACAGTAAAATTTATTATAGTTTCAATTCACAAAGGGGGTACAAATGGTTGGCTATGCGTAGATACTGTTTAACTGTAGTTATTGAGTAGGAAAATAATTGTAGTTATATATGATCATATGTTGTGATTATTTTACTGTTGTCAATTAAAAATATAATGTAGTTGTTCTCAAACTGGGAGTCGCGAAAGATTTTCTATGCATTATAAAATTTAATATTAATGAAATTAATACTGAATTTTATATTTATTGGTAGATAGGTGGGGTAAAGGGCAGGGATTGATGACGGTGCCAACGGTGCGACTGCACATGGTCCCTCGCGCTCTCTAAAAAATATTTTTTTACATACAAAGTTTAAAAATTAAAAAAATCGGAAAAATATCGAGCACTGTCATAATAAGAGAGGTTGCTTTATTTGTTCACATTTACTATTAACTTTTTTTGACGCGTAACAGGACCCGCGCACACACTGCACCAGACCCCGCGATTTTCCCAGCAAACTCTGGTCGAAGGAGCATACGGTGTGGGAGCCTCTCCTGAAATGCATAAGTCGAACACTCAATCTTATTTATCGGGTTTATAATACCGGGGAAGGGACTGGAATAATAAGTTTAGAGGGTACGCATGGTTACGGAACCCCAGTTTTCATCCTAGAATGCAAAGATTTGCTTCTCGACGATCGCTACTTTTCCGTGAGGAATCCTTTCCTTCCTTTGGGTTTCACGTGTGTTGAACACGTCCTATTTATTTCCGCTCTCATGTAATGGCCTATTATTCTCTCTCTGTCTTGCAGGAGTGATGCTCCCTACCCACAATCCTCTCCTCCGATACTCCGCTGCGTTCCCCGCCCTCCTCCTATTCCTCCTCCTCCTCTCCGAGCCTCCCCCCGCCTCCTCAACACCAGCCTCCTGCCTCACCGGACACACGTACTGGGACTCGATCCAGGAGTCCTGCGTCCCTTGCACCCGCTGCCTCACGCCGGAGATCGTGTTGATACCCTGTCAGCCCCACATGGACGTGAGATGCGGTCCATTGTCTGCATTAGGTATAGACTGGTCCTGGATGAGAACCACGCAGTCGAAGAACCAGAAGCGTCTTCGGGCTCAGTACCAAAGGTCTTCCGTAGCGCCGAGCTTGCAACCGGTAACCTCGCCGCCTCAACGGCCGGGTCTCACCCGGAAGGTGCCGCGACCCAGGACCCCGGAAGGTGGAGGCCGAGTGCCGGAGACGGCGGCGAGGGTGATGGAGTCGAATGACCCTCCTCCGAGGGTGCCAGCGGAGGGTGTGGTGCTCCCGTCTGCCCGCGAAGAGGAAGAGGCGTGGACGTGGCGGCACTGGCTCGTGGCCGGAGTGGCCATGACGATAGCATGTGCGGCCATCCTGGCACTGTCTCCGTTGGCAGTGAGACGGATGCGAGGCTGGGAGAGATGCAGTTCTAGCTTTAGGAGGAAACCGAGACGGCCGGAGAGCAGGAAACGTGAGTGGAACATGAATTTTCTTAACATACGGGTAATCTTAGATTTAAAAAATAATTGGATGGAGCTTTCATTCGGCTGGAATCTCGTCTCGTAATTTGCAGATAATCATAGCACAAATATCAGCATTGATTAAGATAAATCCTGATTTAAAGTTATTACGAAATAGGCAAATATTTTCATCGCGCTGCTATTCTCGAATTCAGAATCACGATATTGTTAATGTTCTTTACTTTATAAATATTTTTCTGTATTTTTTAAGTTCTTGTACCTATTGTTTATGTAAATGTAATTTAGAAAATAATTCTGAACGCAAAATAAATCTCATAACTTTTTTAAACCTTCCTAATCCACTTGACCCAAGATGTTATGATTTGTGGGCTGTGAGCATACAACAAACTTTCAGTCTGTCGCTAACGAGATGATTTCCATTAATCTGGATTTAGAGTCACCGAAATAATGGCCCTGAGAACTTTCTGAATTGGCAGATTAAGAGGAAATATATGCCAGTAAGAGGCTTGTGACATGTTCTAAAACCACTACAAGTCTACAGAAATGCCTCGTGACATGTTCTAAAGCCACGACAAGTCTACAGAAATGTCTTTTCTCGTATAAAATTCAATGACATTACTGGAATCATCAAAACTCATTATTAAAAACGAAAATTCGCAGAGTTGTAATCATTTCCTCTATCCAAATCATTTAAAGCCATGCCAGCGCCTAAAAAATTTCAGTGTGGCGTACACCATATTGTATCTTAGAATATCAATATCAACCATAATTTTGGTATAATAGTAATGATCACAAATAAAATCAAACTAACGTCAAACTTATTTTTACAGTTCTTTGATAAATTTAGAAAGAAAGCGACCGAACAAATCAAGATTTTGATTCTTAAAAACACGGTTTCAACGATCGCAGAAGGACAGTCAGGCTGCCGAAGAGCGCAGCGGTGTTTGCGAGCACGAGGTTGGGAACCTCTGTTGTACAGGGTCGTTATCTGTGTATAGCCCTCAAACTCTACGTCCGGTTGAGACTACGTAAGAAAAAACAGTGAAATTATGGGCTTGTGCAGTCCAAGTCCGATCACGATGAGTTTTAGCATGCACCGACACAAAATGAGGGAGAAGGCGAGGTTAAGGTGTGGAAGTTGGGCTGATTTTTATCGTATAAAAGCGGCGAAGGGGACACGCGGCTTTTATTCCCTCTCTCTCTCTCTCTCGAAGGACGTGGCGGAGTTAATTGTGAATTCTCCACACGGCTCACATTTGGGAGGGTCGAGGGAGGAGCGACTCGGAGATATCTCCTCTACGAACTCGTCGAGTGGAAAGCAAGCGCTGTTTTTAACCCTTCACCTTCCGAAGTCACAACCGGTGCTGTTTCAACGGTTCTCGTTATACTGCAATCGCTGTCACAAATGTGGAAGCTTTCGTAGTTAACGGTTCGTTACTCGAAAACGAGTCCCCGCTTAATTTAAACATACCTCTTCGTTATTGGAAATGTCTTTTTTAAACACGTTAGAAATTCAAATCTGGATGAAACACGTCTGAGAAGTGATTATATATGAATATAGTGCGACAGTCGAAGGTCGATATATTAACTTCAATAACTCGAAATTAAACGCCTCTCGATCACTCGAACCCGGAAGGATCTCGATAACTCGAACGTCCGTAACTCGAATTTTCGAAAAGTCGAAGTGGTCCATTATTTCCTCGTTAGCAGTCGTTTAATTTGAAACGGTTTTACGCGCATCTATAAGTCGAACTTTTTATCCTGACTGTCCTCGAGATTCGATTCTTTCCAATTATAAATACTAACTGTACCCGTGCAAAGTTTGCGCGGATTTTTTTCAAATAATTTATTAATAATAATGTGAATCAATTAATGGTGCAAATGATATCCCCATATATTCTTGCGTAACTCTTCTTCCACCCTATCTTTCTCCTCTCTCTCTCTCCCCTCCCCTCTTTATCTCTCCCCTTTCCCCTCTATCCCTTCCGCTTCTCTCTTTTCCCCTCTATCCTTTTCCCCTCTCGCTTTCCCCCCTCCTTTCTTCGCCCTCCTCTCTCTCCTTTTCCCCTTACAATCTCTTCATTTAAACGGCTTATAAAACACGTTAATTTTACAACAATGGGACTTCGAGCACGACAATGTCCGTCGCCAAGGTATTTAGCGTTCAAGTGACAAATTTGTGCAAATTATGCGAATTAAACTTAAAATGCGGTCTATTTCGAAATGAAAAAAAGACGATAGGAATAAGAATTCTCGATAATTTCTCTTAAAACTTACCAGGTCCGAAGCTCGTATGTCAATATTTCGAATTTGTATGAGCAATTGAATGAAAGCCTGCATGACGAAAAGTCGAGTTTTACGCGTTACCTTATGGAAAATATACTGATTCCTAAGATTCGAACCCGGGAATTTATGAAAATGAATATAGTTTTCCAGGGACATCCTAGCTGGTAGAAACGAAACGTCGTTTACCGCATATTTCTACGACGAACGATTCTCGAGATACAAATGGGAACAAACGGACGGACACTTGTAAAATTACAAATAGGATGTGCATGTTTTCTGTATTATTATAGTGTTCATGTCAAACGGATAAATTCCGGTTTTTAGAGTTTTAAAAGTTAATTTTTGGGATCTTTACGAAAATAACGGCAAATGCTGTCAGGCCTGTTCGCTTCTTCTCTCCTTCCGTCTTAAAACTGAAAACATCTGGACAGCACGGGTGTTCTTTTTTTTTGACGCGGACTCCGCGCTTAAAGCGGAACGTGGAGAGATTTACGCGCGTCAGTATCGGATGCATCGATCTGTTCGAAATGTATAGGTTGTTAAAAGCTCTATCGATTCCTTATAACATGTTCTTATGCGTGCGTCTAAAAAAATGCAACGCTTTGGTATTTGTTTCAGCGCCGAGGCAGGGTAGATGAAAATTCGACGTTTTCTCGTACATTAAAGCATCCGCATGATCCCCCTATAGCACGGTTTCTTATCGAACGGATTCACTACAACACGGTATGTTTTTTTAACACTGAAGATTCACACAACGCGGATTATGGTTCGAATTAACGGGGGTTGGTCGGACTTGGGATTTCAGTTCGTTGTAGGAAGAAGTGCCAGAGGGCCCGAGTGCTTTGTTTATAAGCTTGGATAAGCGGGAGGAAGACTATTTGTAAACATACGTGCATCAAAGTGAGGTTTGGAAATTTTGGGACTGGAGGAGGATGCCTAAAACGATATGGAACGCTTCTTTTCACTATGTAAAGCGGAGTTCACATTACACGGAACGTTTTCAGAATGCATTTCCCGTGTTATAGGGGTTTTGTGTATTGTGAAAGTGAGCACTATAGGGAAATTAAATCAATGGAAGTTGCTTTGATAGAGAGACACAAAAAACGGTATTTTTATTAATCCATTCTTTTGCTTTTTAAGTAAAAGCTGCGCTTAAGTAAAAGTTACGCTCTATCAAATTGTAACTACAACTAGTTGATATTAAAAATGATTAGAAATTAATAATAGGAAGCCACTTCTTTTTCATAGTGCTGTTTTGTTAGATATTTACCTTTCTCGCTTAGAATCGCCATATTTTTATCGTGTAGTTGATTTCATCAGTATTGTATATAATGCGACTATATCAGGAGATTAATTATTACACCGTTTCAGTTTTGCGTTTTTACCTTTAGGAATTTTACTCGCATATGACATGCATAAAGATAACAACTCCATCGTGTGGCCAGGCGTAAAAATTTTAAACTGCCTTGTTGTAGCGACACAACTCTTGGAGCATTCGTTTTGGAAATTTTTGTCCTTCTAAATGTACAAGAAAGGAGAATTTTTATTGAATTAATTGTTTTAGAGAAAATGGTCGACAAAACGCAAAAAGGTCGTTCAACCCAGCGCCGTCCTTAAGCATACGCAACATACACAGCCGCGTAGGGCAGGGGTGAGGAAACTTTGGACGAGACGGGGCCGCATTGGCCATTACGGTTGTTTTAAGTGGGCCGCATTAACAGATGAAAATGCTTCGGCGGGCCACATTAGGTTCTGCATAGGAAGTTATTTGAGGGAATGCGAAGGTTTCTATCTGTAAAAATTGATCATTAATATTATTTTATTGTCTAATCTTCACAATAAAAGGTTTTCCGGCTCTAATTTAACCAAAAAAATACGAAATCGTCTGTGTTACATTTCATGGTTCGTTTTCGTATTGTTATTTATCATTGGCCGTAGAAAGTGCTCCCGCGGGCCTTAGTTTCCCCATCTCTGGCGTAGGGCACCACGTAAGTTTGGGGCACCAACCAAGAACCATTCTTTTTTTAAAATTAAGTTAATATTTTATTAACAAATTTTGATACTTCTAAGAAATATTTGATCAAAATGTTTTTCGACTTGATTTTTGATGTGATTATGGATATACTATACAGTCTAGAGCAGTGTTTCTCAACCGGGGTGACATAACACCCCAGGGTGACGCGACGGTTATTGAGAGGTGACGCGAATACGTGATAAATTCACAGTGTTAATATTCTGGCTTATAAACATAATTAAAACCAGGAGAATAAACGCTCATGCTTATTTAAACGCTAGAATTTTATCTTTATGTTGTTAGGGAAAGCCCAATTTATCTTTAAAGGTGACTTGAAATTAATGGGGGAGGCACAGCTGAATGAACTGAACATAGGGAGACGCAGACAAAAAAAGGTTGAGAAAAACTGGTCTAGAGGATGCTTACCGTTTGTGTTTGTGTCGCTACTGGCAACTCGGGAAAAGCTGGATTAGTTTAATAATACTGCTTAGGGCCCCATGAAAATTAAGGACGGACCTTGTTCAATCCGCTTTATTAATGCCACGCGATAAACTTGCATTTTCGTAACGTCTTTTTATTTTGGCTGTTCCGCAATGAGTCCGTCCTTTTAGCGCGTTTTATTTTATAAGCGCTTATCTTTTCGCTCCGTCTAACCGTCTGTGCAATCGATTAAATTAAAATAGCAAGTAAACGATAATAAGGCTGAAATTTGCAGGGTATGTGTAATATACGATTCCATTTTTTACGATGACAAATAATAATTTGGAGAAGTCGGTGGGCGACAGAGGGTGCCTTCAACAATTTCAAATTAAGATTCTCAGATAATGGTCAGAGATAGAAAGTTAAAATTTCTTAGTTAATTATTGAATAAATTACTTTGTAATATTATTATATTACTATAAAGAATTTAAAATGCATAATTCTAAATAATCCTCGATAAATAAAACGCGATTTTTCATGTAGCGTCAGCAAATGAAGCTTCAATTTTTTACATTTTTTGCCGCTAAAGGCCACCTTTACGAAGTCTCTTGGGCGGTAAGCAGCCCTCCGCGGTCGTCGCAAACCCGGATAAACGGAACATTATCAAAATCCGCGCTCGTGACAGTCCTTCCGGAGGCAAACATACGGCACTCCCCTCGCACGGAACGGTTTTATTGTCAAAAACGGAAGAAACGAACATTAAACGGCTTATTGCCGGACCGAAAGGAATGGATACGCACTCATTATCGACGGGTTGCGCGACTTAATGGGCGGAAGCATTGGTCGATTATTACCAAGAAGAAGCACCGGTAGGGCGGAGGAGAAGAATTTGGTATTCCAAACGATGTCTCGGAACGAATAAGGGCGGAATTTCAAATGGGAACTGTCACTGGAGGCAGGAAGTTTTCGGAAGGGAAGCGGCTCGTTATCATTCACGGTCACACTTTTACGAAAGATTCGGCCAAAACCCTTTTCGGCGATTTTTTGGCGCTGATAAATCAAGGGAAAACAAGACAATAGAGGCGTTGCGAAGGGACCGAAAATCGATGATTAATCGGATGCTTTCCTCTTTTATCGGTTTTTTATTGAGGGGGGATCAGGGGCTACCCGAGGAATTTTGGCGCCCCGGGCGTGATTGCGCTCCAGCGCCACTTTCCGTAAATGCTTGTCGAGATGTTTTCAAAGTGCAAGTTAATTTAAAACTAATATACAAGGCCGAGACTTCGTGGAAATTCATAACATGGAGAAAATGAGGCGTTTTTTAAAATTTAATAACGCTTAGACTTACTCCACGTAACACTATATAACAACGATAATTTATTCAGCGCTCTGTAAAAATTATCGATAATGAAGAAATAAAAGGGATGACATAAAGATACCAGCCTGCTCCGCTATATAAATTGGTGTCCATATGTTTATTCACTTGCAAGTTATGCGTGGATAGATGATCGGGATAGCGACCCAAAGGCTTTAGTGCCCCGGGCAGCCGTCCTACTCGCCCCCACCTCGCGCCGGCCCTGCTTAATTCCATTAAAATTAACTCCTGGCGCAAATATGTTTTTATATGTCTTGGAGGAGAAGAATTTTATGCTAGTTGTTTTGTAGGATTTGAAAGGAAAGCTTAGAGATGAGGTATTAGTAGATGGTATTTTGTATTTAAACGACTTTCGATAGTTAATTGCATTTACTTCCCCATGCATAAACATTGCCATAGCACAGTTGCCGATTGCTGTCTTCAGAGTCTTTGTTTTGTTCGGAAATGCTCATTTCTATGAAGAAGTGGCCATATTCATTGACGGTGCGACGAATGCAAATTTTAATTAGAAATCTTTTGCACTCATTCCTTACCTTGCACTGTATACACGTTTTTGGTAAATGCTGCGTAAAACAAAACCGTGCTAAGTGGGGGTGGGTTTTCCTATACATGTACATGCGATTACATTGGACCGCCGTATTGTACTTAACATGCAGCGATTTAATTACAGTATATTCAGAATTGCTTCCTTAATACATTCTAATAACCTCGGAGTTGAACTGAAAATTTTAAAAGTTATTTCTTAAATGCTCGGAGTCTGCTTCAAAATCATGGTAAGGAGAAATTAATTTGCGTAAAATTCAAGGTAGTTTTCACAAAAAGGAGGCTGTGATAAACCAAAAACGTGTAAAGCAAAACCGCGCAATTCGGTCGGCTGTAAATGTCACTGATTGAACTAGGCCTTAGGATTGTGCTATTTCTTAACCGAAATACGCGCCTGGTTTACTCAACATTTCCGCAGATAATCTCTTCGTATCATCCCCCCAAAAAAAGCGATCAACAATTCGATTTTGCGGGAAAGCGTTTGAGGCATTCTTCCTCCGCGCTTATTTACGCCTTAAATCACAGTTGATTTTTCCCATTGTCGTATTTTTCGGACCATTTTGACGAATCGTTTTTCATCCGGAGACTGCTCGGTATCTTCTTTCCGGTGGCCCAGGGCTGCGTGGACGAGATAATGGCGTTATCTGGAAGACGCTGTTTGCTCTAATTCTCTCTCTCTCTTCTTCAATGGACAGGTTAAGGGAGACGTGAAGGGGTGCGGCTTTTTTTTTCATTGTAATCTGAAGTTGCCGTCCTCTCCCACGTTTCGGATCCACGTATTTGCCGTCGGGACGTAACAATTGTTTTTGTTGTGTTTGTTATCTTGTTTGGTTGCTTGTGTGTGTTTATGTCGGTTACTCTTCGGTCGGTTTTGATTTCGTTTGTTTTTTTCTTCCAACCGATCCTCATTTTTTTTAAAGATTCGTTCTTGGTTTGTTTTGACTGAAGAATGAGGGTCGTGACGCGCATGTCCGTGATTGTGCTCACGTCAAGACTCATTATGAGCCTAATGATGATTATCATATGAAAATTCGTCGCAACACGCAAAGGCTTCCAAATTTATAACCTAGCTTAATTTATCGCCATATTGTTTTCGCATGACACGTGCATCGTATCATTTCGTGTTGTTTTATACCTTATTACTTTTATTCGTCCCAATATTAGCGCTGCAAATAAAATGGCGTGTCCATTGTTTAACCCTTTCAGGCAACATGTTCATTTCTTTAGACATTCAAATACACTTTTTAATAACTCATGACGCGTATTATAGGCACAGTAATGGATAGAGAAGATATTGGAAAGTGTATGGCTTATGACCTAAACAAATTGATAAAGTAATTGCGAAAAAAACATGTATTCCTCCGATGAAATTCATGACAGAAGTGGTTAAAAATCCGGTCGATTTTCCTATTGAGCACAGGATAATATAAATATGTCGAAAAATCGAGAAGCTTCCGAAATCCAGTCTGGATCTGGACCAAAAGCATCCGAATTTTCGGCCTTCCTTCTTACTTTCACATTTTTTGTGGACTCAGAGAACCTCATTATCCTTCCGCGTGTATCAAAAAAGCGTTTGAGGTCAGTCATTTTGATGATTGGATCGTAACATTTGGTGCAGAAATTTCTGATGAGGAAAATTTCTGTGAAATTTTTTATAATTCCGTTCTCGGAAAATTTTTTGTCTCGTGTATTCATAAGAAAATGGAGCCGATGGTTCTCTTTCATTCATTGCAAATCACGAGGAACAGTAAACTCAGTGGTAACTATAGACATTGACAAACAAAAATATGCTCTCATGGGGAAATAAGATAACAGAATTAAGGGGGTAAAGATTCTTATTTCCACATTCTCATATAATTATTACAGTCGAAATTCTGTAAGTCGAATGTCTATAAGTCGAATTTTCCATAACTCGAAGTTAATTCATTTTACAGTACAAAATCTTTTTCATGTTATTTTTTTCTATAACTGGAATTTTCTGTAAGTCAAATATTTTGTTGTTTTCTGTGAGGTTGGACTTATAGAAGTACATAGAGAAAGTATCGTAATGGTGAAAAAATTCGGCTTCGAAATTTAGATTGGAATACACTTTTTAGGTGCCCCAAAGAATAGGTTTTCCCCGCGGTTCTAGGGCCCAATTGGTTAAACGAAATCGATTGATATGTCGTATTTATGCAAAATATCATCTTGAATAGACATTCTGAAAAGATGAACGTAGAACGTATATGAGAATGTTCGTGCAATATACACTACACCGTTTTTAAAAAAATATTTCTGATCGTGATGAGTTTGTATGTAGTCAATTGAAGTCCATTGCTTATGAGCTAATATAAGACCACGAGCGATCCCGCAGTTTTAAAAAATACACTTCAGTGTAAAGCTGTTAGCATGGAAATATTGAAAAACCTAACCTGCAGCTTACAAGGGCGATTATAAGTGCGTAGATGACTGCGTGGAATGCATTTTGTTCATGAATTGTGTTTATTGATAATTCGATTTGGAGTGTATAGTTAGAACAGTTTTTTCGTTTAATTCTTTTATATCTTATTTCCCTAAGAGGAAAGACTTATTACGCGCTCTATTCGCACATAAATAAAATAAAAATCAAATTTTTGATTTCGCGTATTATTTGGATGGTTTTGTAATGGTAGGTGGCGTGCATCGGCTATTCGTTCGCGCATCATAGGATTTCTCCGAGCTCCTTTCAAGAGATAAGAATTATTGGGAATTTTTCATAACAGGTCATCACAAAATGATGATTATGACCCGCTTCTGAAAAAAATATCACCTCGCATATGTCAGTTAGGTTTCATTTAACGGTTTCTGAGAGTGTAGTAGAGAAAAAAAATCACGAACGCGGTTGAGGATGGTAAAAAACCTTTCATTCCATTCGGCTATTGCAAAGGTTCAACGACTCTAGTGATCGCCTGCGTGGTTATAACTGCTGCGTCAACCATCGCAACCACCTACACCGTATATTTTTGCAGCCAAAATAAGACGCCTCGGACACGTTATGCGATTTAATCATTCAGTTGCAAAGAAGGAGCGCGTGAAAACACAATGGTAAACGTCATTATCGACATAGTTTTATTCAGAACATTCTGTTGATAAAATCTTTCGATGACATAGTACGTAGTTGTGAGTTAAAACTATAATGCCAAGCTGGCGAGCCGCATGCGGCCCTTTCTCTGCCATTGTATGGCCCGAATACGAATTTTTGTCACGATTAAAATCCTTTGAAATTTTTTTTACAAATACACTTTATTTTTGTGGAAAGGAAAGTTATCGAGATGTAATAGAACGCAGTTTTATCGTTTAGCGCTAAATTCGCCTTTTTCGGCACTACCACGCGCGCGAATTGGAGGTGTTGGATGTAGCCCAGTGGACACTTACCGAAATTGGAGCCGCTGGGGGTGCTGAAGACAAGTGAAAAACACAAAACAACACAAATTTGGAGCTTTTGGGTTGATGCCCTTCTTCATCGACGGAGAGACATATATATGTATACACACACACACACACACACGTACCTATGTGTGTGTTTTAACGAAAATTCAGTTTTAAGCGAAATATTCAAGAAAAACAAAATTTTACAGGATTAAACCGCTATTTCCGGTTGACCGATTGCTATCAAAATCTTTTCAAATTTTCAGAATATATATAAAATCACAAATATGGAATTTCATGCTGATCTGATGAATAGCTTTTTAGTTAGAGCGCCCACAATATTTCTGTCACACAGATGCGTACACCCGAGAAAACGCTCAAAACGTGGACAGAAGACCTCAAAATGTGTAAAGCAAAACCGCGCAATTCGGTCGGCTGTAAATGTCACTGATTGAACTAGGCCTTAGGATTGTGCTATTTCTTAACCGAAATACGCGCCTGGTTTACTCAACATTTCCGCAGATAATCTCTTCGTATCATCCCCCCAAAAAAAGCGATCAACAATTCGATTTTGCGGGAAAGCGTTTGAGGCATTCTTCCTCCGCGCTTATTTACGCCTTAAATCACAGTTGATTTTTCCCATTGTCGTATTTTTCGGACCATTTTGACGAATCGTTTTTCATCCGGAGACTGCTCGGTATCTTCTTTCCGGTGGCCCAGGGCTGCGTGGACGAGATAATGGCGTTATCTGGAAGACGCTGTTTGCTCTAATTCTCTCTCTCTCTTCTTCAATGGACAGGTTAAGGGAGACGTGAAGGGGTGCGGCTTTTTTTTTCATTGTAATCTGAAGTTGCCGTCCTCTCCCACGTTTCGGATCCACGTATTTGCCGTCGGGACGTAACAATTGTTTTTGTTGTGTTTGTTATCTTGTTTGGTTGCTTGTGTGTGTTTATGTCGGTTACTCTTCGGTCGGTTTTGATTTCGTTTGTTTTTTTCTTCCAACCGATCCTCATTTTTTTTAAAGATTCGTTCTTGGTTTGTTTTGACTGAAGAATGAGGGTCGTGACGCGCATGTCCGTGATTGTGCTCACGTCAAGACTCATTATGAGCCTAATGATGATTATCATATGAAAATTCGTCGCAACACGCAAAGGCTTCCAAATTTATAACCTAGCTTAATTTATCGCCATATTGTTTTCGCATGACACGTGCATCGTATCATTTCGTGTTGTTTTATACCTTATTACTTTTATTCGTCCCAATATTAGCGCTGCAAATAAAATGGCGTGTCCATTGTTTAACCCTTTCAGGCAACATGTTCATTTCTTTAGACATTCAAATACACTTTTTAATAACTCATGACGCGTATTATAGGCACAGTAATGGATAGAGAAGATATTGGAAAGTGTATGGCTTATGACCTAAACAAATTGATAAAGTAATTGCGAAAAAAACATGTATTCCTCCGATGAAATTCATGACAGAAGTGGTTAAAAATCCGGTCGATTTTCCTATTGAGCACAGGATAATATAAATATGTCGAAAAATCGAGAAGCTTCCGAAATCCAGTCTGGATCTGGACCAAAAGCATCCGAATTTTCGGCCTTCCTTCTTACTTTCACATTTTTTGTGGACTCAGAGAACCTCATTATCCTTCCGCGTGTATCAAAAAAGCGTTTGAGGTCAGTCATTTTGATGATTGGATCGTAACATTTGGTGCAGAAATTTCTGATGAGGAAAATTTCTGTGAAATTTTTTATAATTCCGTTCTCGGAAAATTTTTTGTCTCGTGTATTCATAAGAAAATGGAGCCGATGGTTCTCTTTCATTCATTGCAAATCACGAGGAACAGTAAACTCAGTGGTAACTATAGACATTGACAAACAAAAATATGCTCTCATGGGGAAATAAGATAACAGAATTAAGGGGGTAAAGATTCTTATTTCCACATTCTCATATAATTATTACAGTCGAAATTCTGTAAGTCGAATGTCTATAAGTCGAATTTTCCATAACTCGAAGTTAATTCATTTTACAGTACAAAATCTTTTTCATGTTATTTTTTTCTATAACTGGAATTTTCTGTAAGTCAAATATTTTGTTGTTTTCTGTGAGGTTGGACTTATAGAAGTACATAGAGAAAGTATCGTAATGGTGAAAAAATTCGGCTTCGAAATTTAGATTGGAATACACTTTTTAGGTGCCCCAAAGAATAGGTTTTCCCCGCGGTTCTAGGGCCCAATTGGTTAAACGAAATCGATTGATATGTCGTATTTATGCAAAATATCATCTTGAATAGACATTCTGAAAAGATGAACGTAGAACGTATATGAGAATGTTCGTGCAATATACACTACACCGTTTTTAAAAAAATATTTCTGATCGTGATGAGTTTGTATGTAGTCAATTGAAGTCCATTGCTTATGAGCTAATATAAGACCACGAGCGATCCCGCAGTTTTAAAAAATACACTTCAGTGTAAAGCTGTTAGCATGGAAATATTGAAAAACCTAACCTGCAGCTTACAAGGGCGATTATAAGTGCGTAGATGACTGCGTGGAATGCATTTTGTTCATGAATTGTGTTTATTGATAATTCGATTTGGAGTGTATAGTTAGAACAGTTTTTTCGTTTAATTCTTTTATATCTTATTTCCCTAAGAGGAAAGACTTATTACGCGCTCTATTCGCACATAAATAAAATAAAAATCAAATTTTTGATTTCGCGTATTATTTGGATGGTTTTGTAATGGTAGGTGGCGTGCATCGGCTATTCGTTCGCGCATCATAGGATTTCTCCGAGCTCCTTTCAAGAGATAAGAATTATTGGGAATTTTTCATAACAGGTCATCACAAAATGATGATTATGACCCGCTTCTGAAAAAAATATCACCTCGCATATGTCAGTTAGGTTTCATTTAACGGTTTCTGAGAGTGTAGTAGAGAAAAAAAATCACGAACGCGGTTGAGGATGGTAAAAAACCTTTCATTCCATTCGGCTATTGCAAAGGTTCAACGACTCTAGTGATCGCCTGCGTGGTTATAACTGCTGCGTCAACCATCGCAACCACCTACACCGTATATTTTTGCAGCCAAAATAAGACGCCTCGGACACGTTATGCGATTTAATCATTCAGTTGCAAAGAAGGAGCGCGTGAAAACACAATGGTAAACGTCATTATCGACATAGTTTTATTCAGAACATTCTGTTGATAAAATCTTTCGATGACATAGTACGTAGTTGTGAGTTAAAACTATAATGCCAAGCTGGCGAGCCGCATGCGGCCCTTTCTCTGCCATTGTATGGCCCGAATACGAATTTTTGTCACGATTAAAATCCTTTGAAATTTTTTTTACAAATACACTTTATTTTTGTGGAAAGGAAAGTTATCGAGATGTAATAGAACGCAGTTTTATCGTTTAGCGCTAAATTCGCCTTTTTCGGCACTACCACGCGCGCGAATTGGAGGTGTTGGATGTAGCCCAGTGGACACTTACCGAAATTGGAGCCGCTGGGGGTGCTGAAGACAAGTGAAAAACACAAAACAACACAAATTTGGAGCTTTTGGGTTGATGCCCTTCTTCATCGACGGAGAGACATATATATGTATACACACACACACACACACACGTACCTATGTGTGTGTTTTAACGAAAATTCAGTTTTAAGCGAAATATTCAAGAAAAACAAAATTTTACAGGATTAAACCGCTATTTCCGGTTGACCGATTGCTATCAAAATCTTTTCAAATTTTCAGAATATATATAAAATCACAAATATGGAATTTCATGCTGATCTGATGAATAGCTTTTTAGTTAGAGCGCCCACAATATTTCTGTCACACAGATGCGTACACCCGAGAAAACGCTCAAAACGTGGACAGAAGACCTCAAAATGTGTATTCGGTTTAAACTTCGAATTCGAATTTTTTCATGAAATAATACTTTCACAATACTATCACTGTACTATGTACATATATGGAGAAAGTAAAAATTAAGTGAAATAATCATAGATAAATAATCAGAAACCACTTCTTTCTCATCGTTTGTTTTTGTTAGATATTTACGTTTCTCCCGAAATTAACTATATTTTTACCATACAATTGATTTCGTCAGTATTGCCCATTTCCCAACAATATCACTAGATTAATTATTACGTTGTTTCTGTTCTGCGTTTTTCACTTCGGAATTTTACGCGCGTATAACACGCATAAAGACAACAGCGCCATCGTGTGGCCATCCGTAAAAACATTAAAGTGGGCAAACGAATGAAGGAAATTTCGATCGGTCGACAAATCCCCTCTTGTACTTTCTTAATTTTAAATGTAAAGTCACCGTTAAACATAGATAATTAAATAATTCTCAAGGACACCAGTCACGCCGTTACAAATCAATGACACCATACTCTACGTATAAAACTGTATAAATCTCTTATAATATATTTTGAAGCGTGTTTGTTGGTTTGTGTGTTTGTTCATGGAACTCCTCCTAAACGATAAAAGCTAGAATAACCAAATTTGGTACGATTCTTCCTTACACCCTAACTTAGAGAATGGTAAAGGTTTGGTCAACCAGGATTAATCAGTGCTGCCAATATAGGGGATTAACATTTTTCCATAAGATAACACGTATGAATCCATTTCTTGACTTGCAAGGTATTCTTCCTTCAAGCATCAAAATACGTAAATATGGACCGATTTTTTTCGTTTTTGCTTTATTCGACGAATAAAAACTATACTATCTTATTCCTGGGAAGTTTACATGTTACACGGTCGCAGTTTTCAGAAATACGTTATTTGTTTCAAAATTCTGTGGATTTTTCATACCCCTCTCGAGCGTTGCCAAGGCGGCCGTCATTGTTACCTCCGATTCAATTAGCTTCAATGAAGCTTACAAATAGACGAAAGTTTAGCGTTATTCGCTTCGCACTTTTGTTTAAGCAACGAAACGATCGATGTTTATGGATAGCAACATAAATAGATACTGATTATTATTCAGGAAGCGTTTATTGATGAAAGTTATTGAACCTTCTTTCGTCTATTGAATACTGGAATCTTAAATTTTTTGTAAGTAAAATCATTATACTCTACATTATAATGTTTATTAACGTAAATAAGCTCACGTATCGGGTGTACATTTACCAGTCAGTGTTCAATCATGGACAACTGTACGTTGCTTTTTCATGGCATAAAAGTAAATATTTCAGCGAGGCATAATTACACAAGAAATGAAGCTGGATTTGGCGAAAGTAATATGATAGGAAATAAAATTATCGTTATATTTGAATGCAATAGGCTCAGAAACGGATTGTCACAAGCAAATATGATTAATTGTTAAGAAAAGCTAATTATAATTTATAAAGGATCTATTATATATTTTAAAGAGTTTGTATCGTATGTTGTGCTGTAGTAGCTTCACTAAATCCGTTGAAATTCAACGGGAAATTATGCTAATATAATATATAATATAAATTAATAAAAACATTTCTCGCGATTTATCCTGTTAGCTTCCTCCTAGACATCTTTCCATCTCTTCACGCCTCGTTCCCGAAATCTCTTAAAGCGATCAATACTACTACGTTTTCTCTTTGGCCCGCTTCCAACCCCTTTTCCGCCGCTAGCTTTTCCGTCGTGTGTTTCCTCCCGCTAACCCTGTCTTCATTCACTTTGTAGACGTGCCGTACGGCATGCGAAGACTGCCTGCCAAGACTCTCTACGTATCACACCCATTCATAACTCACCTGCAGGAAAAAATTGCGTCACATTATCCGCCGCTCCTTTTAATCTACGGTGCCTTTTTGGCTCAAGTCCCGAGCTTTATATAGGGTGTGTGTGGATCTATTATTCATAAATAACGATAATTCGCGTGGAGGTTTTTAAAAGGAGTTTTATAAGAGTTGGGATTTTATTTTGGTCAATGATACGTTTAGCTATTAGCGTTTCTTGTTTATTATTTGTTAAATAATTTACGGTTTAGAAAAAAAATCTTGTGAATATTTGGAGAAGGTGCTGCTACATAGCACGCATGGCTTAATATAAGCCTGTGTTGTTTTTAATGTTCCACATCATAGGTGTATGCGATACAGTTTTTTTTTACTTCTAGTCGACTGACTAGAGTAGTGGTATTCACAGTGTGGTACCAGAAGGATCTGAAAGTGGTACCAGCCGTATCGTGGTGTTACCTTAATTAAGTCATTCATCTACTTCGACTTTCGCTTTCATTAAATTGCTTAAATAAAACTATTTGGTAATTGTGTAGAGTAAGTGTACTTTTTTTCCATTTCGGCGCGATGATTTTGAGGAAAATTTTCAGGGCAATTTCTCTTTTACGAAAGCATATGTTGGTACTAGGTAGTTGATGAAATTGTCCAAAAGGTGTATGCAAAAAGTTTGAGTAGCACTGTACTAGAGAATTATCAAACTGAAAATAAATTCCAGGAAATGCACTTATATGCACAAAAAATAGAAATAAATAAGTACTCACATATGACTGTCGGAGGTACCTGATACAAGCGCTTGAATTTTCGTTTTTTTGATTCTGGAACTTAATTCTTACTGATTTTTTATACATAGACAGCGTAGATCTCTCTCTCTCTATATATATATATATATATATCTCAAGTCTATAATTTTAATTTCCGATAATTCCAAGGAGGTATTTTATTCTTTCGGGTTTCCTGTTCGATACTTTATAACTGAAATTTTTTTATTGTTCTATTATAAGCCTCTCCATGAATTTAGGATCTTAGAGGATCGGACGCCCTTGAATCCGACCCAGAATTGAAACCATTTTAATGTTCAATCACATTTTTCCCTTTTCCTATACGTGATACTGTTTTTACCATTTAAACACCGCCGTTTATAAACTCTCCCAAACCTTTATCGACGATATTACGTAGCTCCTTTCCCCTCATTCACTGGAAGTTAAGAACATAAACAGGATAACACAGGCGAAATCGGCGACTGCAAATTTCATCATCAATTCCGTTCCGCCTGGAGGTGGTTGGGTTGGGGGGAGAGGGAGGAAGGTGGGGAGGAAACGTCGAATGCAAATTCCGTCATTAATTCGTGACCGTGATTCGCCGTTCTTACAACCTCGCAGTCGCGGCGTGTGACATATTCTTACGAGGAAACTTCCTCCTGCGACACAATTAGTGCGTCTCGCTGTCCGTGAATCTCAATCTCCTCCATCAATACGCAATACACCTGCGCCTCAAAACAGGAGGTGTGGGTTTCTCTCTCTCCCTCCCTCCCCCAACTCCATCTCTATATATCTCCCTCTCTCTTGCAAGACTTTAGTTCGATTGCTACGCAGAAGCTTTAAGAGGAGGGATAGGAGAAAGTCGTGTGTTTGTGTGTGTGTGTGCGTGTGTGGAAGAAGCACGTGCACGCTTTTTCCCCTCCCTAACCCAACCCTTTCCCCGCGGCGTCACTTCCTGCCCCGTGGCTCCCTCCGACGACGGAAGGACACAACTATCCCCCTCTCTTCCAACCGAACTCCCTCCATCTTAAGGACGTGAGTTGGGAACGTTATGGGGGCACGCTCCCTCCCTCCCTCCCCCTCTTTCTCCCTCTTCGATCGGAACCTTACCCCCTTATTTCGCCTCTCCCTCCCATTCAATCCCATCCTCCCCATTCAATCCCTTCCTCTCCCCATTCACTCAAACCTCCTTTCCGTCTCCCGTTCCTTCTCACTCACCCTCTCTCCCATTCATCCCCATCCCATTCTACTCCTACTCCCTCCCTACTTCCCTCCTTTCTCTCCCCCCTACTCCTTCCCTTATCACGCCTCTTCCTATACGTCCTCTTCCTCCCCCCCCTCTCTCTAAAGCGTCTCTCTCTCTCTCTCTTCCTTTCCCAATCTATTCTTCCTATTCCTTTTTTTATTGTCCGCTTCTTTTCCGTTCTTTTTTTCTTCCTTCTCGCGTTTCTTTGTCCTGTTTACACGTGTTTCTTAGCGCTTTCTTCGCTCTTTCTTCGACCGTGCTACCTTTTCTTTTCATCTTCCCTCTTAGTTTTTAATTAGTCGTCGCTTTTTTCTTTCTTCTCCCTCCACTTTCTCTGACTTTTCTGTCCTCTCCCCCCCCCCCCCCAGTTTCTCCATCCTTCATTCTTTTCTCTTTGTCTCTGTACATCCTCTCTTCTTTCCCTTCTCACCCTCTCTTTATCTCGGCTCTTCCACCTCATTTTCACCTCCCTACCTCTTCCCTCTCTCACTCCTCCCTCTTTCCCATTCCCCTTCCTTCTCCTCTCCATTCTCTCCTATCTCCCCTTCCGTTTCTCCTCCTCTCTCTCCTCCCCATCACCCTCTCTTCCTCCCGTCTCTCACCTTCCTCCCTTTCTTCTCCCTCCCTCTTTCCTCCCTCCCCCTCTCCTCCCTTTTCCTCTCTAGTGTCTTCCTCCTCTCTTCTTTCAGTCTATCTCCTCACTGTCTTCCTCTTCCTTTCTCTCTTCCTGATCTTTCATCTCCATTTTTTTCCTCTCTCGTCATCTCCCTCATCCTCTGCTCTCCCTCCTCTCTCTTCTTTCGTATTTGATCCAATTGATCTTTCTCCTGCCTTCCTTTCTCTCCCTCTTTCCTCTCTTCCTCCCTCCCTCACTCCGTTTCCTCTCTCCCTCTCTCTAGTTTCTTCTTTCTTCCCTCCCATCTCATTTCTTTCTCTCTCTCTCCGTCTCCCTTCTCTCTCTACTAGGTTGGCCATGTCAGGTCCTTCCTAGGTTTTTACCACAAATACATAATCTTCTCTTTTTAGAAGTTTCCGAATTTGTAATTCAATCTCTTAATTGTGTATTTGTCTTCTGTTTGCATGTTTATATGTTATTATTTTTATTGTCATTTGTAATTCATAACGTAGGGTTAAATGTAAGAAGGGACTATGTAGTCTCAATTTCGCCCTAAATAAAGTCGTTTGTCTGTCTCTCCTACACATCCACTCTTCCTCCTTTCTCGCCCTTTCCTATATTTTCTCTCTTTCTCGTCTCTCTCTTTCTTCATCAATTCCTCCGCTTTCCCCTTTCGTCTTTTATTCCGACGAAACTCTCTCATATGCGTACTCTCTACCAGTCTTCACCCCTTTCCTTCGTTACCTGGGAACATTGGTCGCACATCTCCACCATAAGGTTTACGAACACCCACGCAGTCTGCGTCTCCTCCTCTTTTCCCCCTCACCTCTTCCAGTCTTTCCTCTTTCCTCCCGTTCTTCCTTCATGGTTTCAACCTAACGTCCCCATCCTCCCTCCCTCCCTCTCTCTGTCTCTCTCTCTCCTCATCCCATCTCATGCTCGTCGACGACGCCATTTCCCACCTGGTCACTTAATTCAACCTATCCTATTTGGTCTCTCTCACTCTCTTCTCTCTTTGTCTCATTTCAAACATGCATTCGTCTCCATTGCAAGACCTAAATATTTTTTTAAAACGGCATGTCTTTTCTGCTCTTAAAAAGGGTCGTTGCCCCTGGGATTATCTCCGAACCGGATTTTGTAAAGGAGGTTTTCTCTAGAAATAAAAAAACTCCATAAGTGTGTGTGTGTTTGCCCGAGGAAAGAATTTCTCGTGAAAGATTAATTATTCTCGCGATCGACTGATAAATTATGCGGTGGACGACTTTCTAATTTAAAATATTTGGGTGAACCGTTTGTTGGGTTGTAAAGTGGCCGTCATCAGTGGTAATTGGATGGTCTTCGATTTTGGCTTCTTATTCGAATCTAACTTGTAAGTACAGTAACTTACCACTGATGACGTCTACTCTGAAGGCGATTATGGTTTGCTCTGGTAATCAACGTACACCTACATTCCCCTGACGATGTATACTTTGTAGACTAGTATGGTTTGCTATTCTGTTTTGTCGGCTACAGGACACGCAGTTGAATCTCGATAAATCGAACCTTTTATAATTCGCATTTTTGATTAGTCGAAATAGGCATTTTG
Organism: Uropetala carovei; assembly: GCA_036926305.1. Lineage (NCBI taxonomy): Eukaryota > Metazoa > Arthropoda > Insecta > Odonata > Petaluridae > Uropetala > Uropetala carovei. Next base: position 9,806,105 of record JAXCHB010000015.1, read on the forward strand.
TCCTCTTTTCGTCATTCACAGTCATTAACCCCAAGTTCTGCAATAATAAGTTTCGTTAATTCGCACTTTTCATTTCTTTCTTCGAGGTTCGAGTAATCGAGGATCGGCGTTTCTGTTTTCGAATCTCTATAACTCGAACCTCAAAATACCTAAAATTCTAGCGATAAACCGTTAAAGTCAGCGTATTTTAAGTTATAACAGAAAATAATATCTTCTTTCGTTAATGAATCCTATAAAGTTTGTAACGCACTTCTTCGTGAGAAAGCACAAGTTTTTACATCGGTAACGCTTGTTCGAATCCGCGCTTATTGGTTGGAATTAAATAGTGAATTTCCTTCACGCAGGGTAGGAGGGGGGGGGAGAGGGGGGGGAGGAGCCATTTCCCACCTCGACGCTCTCTTCGACGTTTCCCATTGTTTCTCGGATGTTGTAACGGGTGAAGTCGTTTTCCCTCGCCGCCTCCGCTTGACCGGTCCCTCGCTACTTTCTCATTCATCGCCGCCTTCATCCCTTTTACCATTACCCCCCCCCCCCTCTCTCTCTCGGTCTGTTGTTCTTCGGCGTTTTCCCCTCAGCCATCCCAACTCTACGATTCATCCCCATCTCCTTCTCTATCATCTAGAGGACTTTTTTTTTACCATTTTCGTTCTTTTCTTCCCCTTTTCCACTTTGGTGGTCTCTTCTCCAGCCGTGTTGCACGACACTATAGGAGTCGTCGGGTACTTCTTTTATCGCGTTTTTCTTAAAAAGGGGAAACGTGTTTATGTGGGGTGTCTCGAGTCTTTGTTCGTTTTCGTTCAATACACTTCTTTTTTTATTTTAAATGATTCGGTAGGAATTTTTTTTTCGGCGACTAAATATTTCGAAATTAGTGCGATAAATACCCCGATTATCCGTGTAAATTGGGTGAGTACGAATAATGGGGAGATACGGATAATCGGGCGAATTTTTTCTATAAAAAATTATCTGTATTAAAACCATTTTATATATCTGTTAAATACCTTACAAAATTATGCAGGAAAACAGCACCCGAATGAACGCAAAGCCAGCGCATTATACTTATAATTTTATTAAATATCAAAATTCGTGTGCCATGCAATAGACTATCAGGTCCGGTTAATCTGTACGTAATCAGAATTTTACTGCACTTTCCAAAGATTTGAAATTTCCTGGTGGTTTATGATGCTTCCGGTAGTGGCGCTATTGTAAGCTTTAAAAATTTTTAAACGATATTTTTTGAAACTTCTATTACTAGACGGCTGTAATTTCCAGAAATGATACTATAAATATTTGATAAGGGACTTTACTCCTTCAAAAGGCTAGGGAAAAACTAAACGTTAATGATTTTTAAATTTTTTCTGTTGTGATTTTTGTCACATAGGCACCGAAAATGTTCTCCGGTGAAATAATTGATCGAAAATGCCATTAATATGCCCTAAAACTCCCCGTCTTTATTTTTTGTAAGCAATTAGCGATGATTTTTGGGTTGTCAGATTTCCCGTTCCTCTTTTTCTCCTTTGCGGAATTCGCACTCAGTCTTCATAAAAACGGAATTTTTATTTTATGAATTTTGTGGGCGAGATGAGGTGTGTTCTTCGTCATTCCTCTTGGCGAATCGTGTCTCACGCTCACGTTCTGAGGTTGATTCCATGAAACAATTTTTATTTGTACGGACAGTCGTTTTGTTTGTCTTTTTTAAAATCATCGAAACAAGAGATAACGGTTTTTTAAACGAATGGCAGGATGTCATTTGAGAGCGTTGACCTCGATCGTGTCAATATTTCCCGAAAACGCAATTATCGCGTCTGCGTTAAGTTAATTAGCAACGCATCGATCAATAATACACGCGGAAGTTTGTCTGTTTTAGGATGGGTTTTGTGTTGCCTGAAAGATCGATTTGATTATTTTTCGAGCAAGGGTTCTCGACCTACCGTCCGCGATGTTACTGTTGGCGGCGCTCGTTAGCGTTTAAAAGAGAAACAAGTGAAGAGCCAGAAGCGACAATGATGATGGAGGGTCTGTGCCACCGGTGTAGAGGCGTTAATGGCTGGGAAAGATAAAAGATCCCAACCACAAAAGAATGATTGATAGTGGTCCGTGTTATATTCCCCTCTTACGGGTGGTCCGCAAACGAGGAAAGATCGAGAATTTAGAGGTTTAAATTGAGGTAAATTATTAGGCGTTGTTGGCAAGTTAACTTTAACGGTTGGATGGCAACAATCGTGCATCAGCAAGTACTCGTTGAGTTTATCAATGGTGCTTATCTGAAAGAAATTGAAAAAAATCATTAAAATGCTGAGGATAAATATTTAACCGTTCAGAGAATAATTTATGGCATAGTCAATGGTAGTTGTTTAAAAAAAAGTTTTGCTACGTAAATATCTCCGCGATAGTTTGTGAGTTAATGCGTCTAAGGTAAAAGAATGTTTATTTATTTTTAATTTGCTCATAACAGCACCTTGGTAGTTCGTGTTGGGTTATAGGCGCAAAACAGTTATATTATTAGCGCCTCAGCAACTTGAGGACTTTTACAATGAACATTATACATATAAAAGTCCAGATATTTCTGTCCGGCAAACGCTTAGTTTATATAGTAACCCAGAAATGGGACTACTTTAGATATCGGTAAGTCTAATATTTTATTTTGATTTGTTTAGAATAAAAATTGTAATATTTTGTGATAATTGCTTTGAATTCTCACTTTAATATATCGTCTAGAAATTATTCCGCTTATTGATTAATTAGTAGTGGCCTAAATCGGCACTTTTTAGTTTACATTGCGACCGAGTTTCATTGTTATGAAGTTTCATCGGAGTTTGATTTAGGTATCGATAATTCTAATATTTCATTTTGATTTGTTTAGAATAAAAGTAGTAATATTTTGTGATAATTGTTTTGCAATCCTCACTTAAATATATCGTCTGTATTATAACGCAAAGCCAACTTTATTCAGAATAGATTTCAAATCAATTTTTATTCGATAAATTCTTCACTGAAAATTAAATTTTTAAGCAAATTAAAACATTTGAAAGATAATATTTAGATAAGTTTGGTGTGTTAACAGTTTACAATGTTGAAATAAATCGATTTGCTTTTGTTCAGATAGTTTTCAAAGAAATTATTCCGCTGATTGATTAATTAGTTACTTTTTAATTTAAATCTTTTAAAGAGTTTTATTTACATAACGATGGAGAACGTTGTTGAGGATTCGAGTAAGCTTTCTTTCTTCGTAAGTACAGAGTACAATTTTAAAACAATCATTACGTAAGTGCGCGAAATTGAGTTATTTTCCCTACGGTATATATACATGTAATTATTTCCCTGTCTTTGCACACCGACAGTTATATGTAGCATTGACGAGAACAAGGTGGGAGAAGATTGTCAGAATTTTATAGCCGAAAATAAAAATCAAAGACATTTACTAAACGACAACAGAATATCCACTAGAAATGTTTTATATGACGAAATATTTCATATATAAAAGTGTACTATTAATTATTTTAAATGCAAATATTAATAATCTATCTATCTATAATTCTTCCGTTGATATTTCAACGGTCATTACACTAGTATTTACATAAACAAAGACGAGCAGATACCAAAGGTTTGGAAGGAGACGCTCCAGTCAACCCTGTACCAGACCATGCAAGAAGTATATTGGCTGTAATGGATTTGTATTTTTAGGAGCATTTTATGCACGCCGACAGCTTCTTTTTACATCGTCCAATAAATAAAAAGCCTCGTGAAACGCATGATTCGATTTTATAAGATCAGAAGTGAGGTTCGCGTCTGACGGTTTTCGCTTCTCCTGTTTTACTGCTCATGGCTGGAGCAGTGAGGACTAATGTCTTCCAGTGCTTCCAGCCTTGGCTTCCCTCCCTCGTGGGTCTTTTGGGTTGTGATTGGAATACACAATCGGCTCGCGTCCTTCGTTTGGTACGGCTGCTGCAAAAGCTCCTGGCAGATGTCTCCACTTGCTCTACCACGTTTACAAATATAATGGCAGGACCAGGTAACATTGAACAAAATGAATCACCCTATTGTACTCTCTCTCTCTCACAAACTCTTTGATTATCTCTTTTTCGCAAAATACAAAGATTACGATGCGGTATTGAACCCGGAATTCACTCTACTCCTCGCGGTTATCTCACCTGAGTCAATACTACTCTAATGCCATCTACTCACGTGTCTTCCGATCGTCGAATGGGATCTAGTAAGGAAGCGAGAATAGTTGCCATCGTAGCGATAGTAGTAATCCATTCGTTTCTTATCAATGCGGCGTTTTCTGTTTTGGTTGACAATCGTTCGTTAAAAGTGCGTTGTTGTTGAAAACTGGCTGGTCATGCGTGAGCATTTTGAGTCGAGTCTGGAAGCATTCGAGAGTTTTAAAAATGAGCATAAAACCAAATATTTTGAACGTTCATATTCGACTTTATAATTTTTAATTGGATTTATTGTGTACTATCAGAACAAGATGATCTTCTCAAGAGTAAAATATGAAGAACTTCGTATGAAAATGGTATTGAGTGAAAAACTTGCAACGTTAAGTTTAAAAAATTATATTATGTCATAGGCAATGTGATGATATATAAGAATTTGGCTTTTTAATTACGGCACTGTATTTCATGCAATCCATAATTTTTCGGCATTTTCACGCGAGGATACGATTTGTTTTTATTTTTATCTTGCTACAATTGTTTCAAATTTACAGATAGTGTTTCGTCGTTGAAAGAGGATAGAAATTAGAATAATAGATTGTTATAGCTTCAAAGGCTTTGCACATTCTAGATGTTTTTTAAAATCTCGGAAAATTCTAATGTTACGTGTTTTTTTTACCAAAAACATATTGTCTCTTTGAAGAAGATGCCCCCAACGCAGACGATGCCTATGTTACTGTTTGTCACGGATATTTATATTTCTTTAAATGGTTCTTCGGGGACATTACATAATGTATTTTTCAATAAAACCACAAAGGCCAGAGCCAGTAAAGGCTGACACGTTACCTATCTCCCTGCTAAGGACACAGAATCCTCCGAATTAAATTTCTGTATGCGAGCCTAGGTGGTTCCGCGTCATATTTCTAATGAAGGTTTTTAACAAAAGTTGTTTCGAGTTCTAACCAGTCAATTCTTCTTCCGATCGGCCGCATCGACACACGCGCGCTTACGAAGCTGACCACGTCACCTGTCGAACTCATTAATTAATTCGGACATGGTTACCTTCGACGTCCCAATTACTTCCCGATCCGGTTAACTTCCGGCGACCATTAATAACTCCTCTGTACTTTTTAGTCAACCGTTACACTTCGAACGCGGGCGCACTACGCATCCGAAAACTCCGGGGTACCGGTTACAGAAAAAAACACTGACTCGTTCGCTGCGCGATTTTTAACCGTTATTTCTTGTGCGCGTTCGATTTTTTTGTTGAATGACCTTTTAAGGGTCACTCATTCAATTCCCTAGGAAAAAAAGAGAGAATTTCAATAACTCACCAAATAGCCAACTAAATTCAGAGCTAAAGGAACTTGGAATACATATGGCGATGTTCTTTACTATTATAAATAATTGTGATGACTAAATAAGCTATAAATATAACTAATTAAGGCAATAAATTCAACAATGATATTAAAATTAATTATATAGATCTATACAAGAAATGTAACGTGTTTTATATGTGCTGCTCAATCTTAAAACCTCAAAGGGCGTTTTGCGCTGATTAAAAAAAAATTCTTATTCCTTTAGTGCAGCGACAATTGCATTTTTGTAAACTTCCGTGAGTAATTCTTCTCTTTCAAAGAACATCTCATCTATCCTAAAACCCGTTACTTTGACCATTTCACTGGAAAATTTTAACTGAGATACATATTTAGAAAGGCGTAGGGTTCTGACAATGATGTATTAACTTAGAAATGTTGCCTTGTGGCAGTACCTTTCGCAAGGCGCGCATAGTGTTATCCTTCCATTTATCAAATGCGTATTCCAGTTCTTTTGCCGTGACTGATGCAAATGCGAGGTGAAAGTTTGTAACCTGACACGCAGTACTATTTCCATTCGGTCGTTAAACTCTCCTGCTTGTGTGTGAGAAAAGAATGCTCTTAACGATTTCCATCTTTAGCTATTCCGGGTCATTTTATCCTCAATTGCTTTCTTTCATGTCTACGATAGCCACTTGTATGTAATCAGTGCTTCTATTTATGAAGAAAATATTCAGGTAATCTCATTACTTCCTGCGGATTAGTCGGTTGTTATAGCTTCCCGTCCCAACTTATCCCCAATCTAAAATATCCCATCTTATCTCAAAGTAGTTGATGTGCCACGTGGGATTTTTACGTAGAATATTTTTATCTCCACGACTTATTTATTTTCATATTCTGGAACCTTATGAGCTTTAAGAGGAATGGAGAAAATTAATTATTTTATTAACTGAATTTTCCAAAACTGTTACGATACTTTCGTATCGACACATTGTCAGAGTTCACGTGATACGATTTCAAAACGTATAACAAAGTACTTTCGTTCAATTCTTTTTTCGGCAAAGGTTATTCCAACAATTCGAAAAAGGCAAAGGACAGCCATTCCGGAGAATCCTAACCGATAAAAAAATCCACGGTGCGTGACGGACTCCTCGGTGGCATATTATGAGAATCCTCATTTTACGACGTCCTATCCATAATCTGTTCATCAGATCTCTCTCTCTCTCTCTCTCTTAGAATACCCTATTAAATACCCGCCATATTTTATGATGGTCTATCGTGTTCTAACGCTCACTTTTTACGACCCCTTCTACGAAAAAACCATTTCATAAAATACCCAGCTACCTCTTCTGTGAAAAGAAAACGTCCGCGTTAGTTACATATCTAAGCAGTTTCGTTTACGACCTCTTCTTGGACATAAGACACTTCCGTGGTCCTTCTGCCGTACATCTTTCCGACATGATCTTCAGCTTATTTCACTCCACGAGACAAAACCTTTATGCCCTACCTCATCTTTCCATTGGTTTTCCCGTCCCTTTCCGTTTCTAACCCTCCTTCCCCCGTACCCGGTAACCCCCCAACCCCATCGCGCACCAAACCTCTCTCTACATTTCCATCTTACGACCCGACCCTTCCATTATATGGCCACATCCTCCCTTTCTCTCCGTTATCTTCCCACGAATCCTAGTACACCACACCCACCCATTCAAACGCCAATGCATTATGTCGCTCGAGAGGCTTAAGATGTTTTACACCTACGTCTATACTTCCCATAGAGCGATTCTTTTCAACCCTTTTCAACATACCCGTACCACATGCGAGGTTGTACGAGGAGCGACGTACTTTTCAGGTTATCTGTAACGGATAAATGTGGCAAATTGATGATCGGTATGTCGCTACAGCCACGGAATTATTACAAGTTTGGCCGCGAAGGGAAGATGTTTCCTGGATAACTCCTGCCACCTGGTTGTTAGACTAATTTTAACACATTTTATATAATAATATAGTGATCTCAGTTTTAGTGCAGTGATGCTAAAGACAAATCATCTTTCTGTTATTTTTTAAAATAACTCTCTAACTTTTTTTAGCCGTTTGTTTAAATGATATTTGTTCCTCAGAGGTATTCCAAAGTTTAATAATAGAATCTGGTCTTGAAGTGATAGCAGCGTGTTAAAGTTTAATATAAGAGTTATGATTAATTATTTCGAAATTTACCGCAACTCGTCCGAATGAATTAAGCGTACCGATTAGTTTTCCCTATCATTTTGTGGCTGTCAGAAATTGATCTTCCAACAGGTTAACGGCCTTTAAGCGAGTTTGATCTTTTTTAATGGAATGTAATTTACTTATTTTGATTACCTCAACCCCTTTAACATTAGGAGGCAGGCAAGCTACACGACCCTCTACCACGACACACACCTGGAAAGTTATAAAGAAATTCGAGTTTTGTCCGAATTTTAAAAGTTTTTCTTGCAATTTTTCGATAGCGTACAATATTTGAGCATGCAAGTAGACGTCATTTTGTCTGTAAGCGAATTGTGAATATATTTTAATGAAATTTTCCATATAATATCACTTTAGAAACTTATAATAGTTTACCAGTGGTGTTTAAGGAGCAAAAGCGTTGATCTATGGCGTGCCAATATTGGCTGCCTTATCATTAGTTTGAAAAATCATATCAATGACCATAAAATAATAATAGGTCGAGTAGCAACGTTAAATCTGCCTTTGTGCCAGTTTAAATAATTAATTATGAGCAACTTTTCGCCGCGTTGTTCTCTCTTCCTAAAACTCTTGCCCTCCAGTTGGTTTACGAAGTGAAGGGAAAATATGATGTCGTGACCATCGCACGAACCTGAATCTTCCACTTTCCGGGTGGTTGCCCTTAGCGTTAAGATTTCGTGACGGATTTCCATCTCTTTCGGTCGATATTTTTGTGGAAATATGGGTATGGAGGTGTGCATCCGACGTGATAACTCTTAAGAGGACCACGCGTGTCCACAAAGAGGCTTCAGTCGTGAGATAACCGTTGAACACGCTTCTCAGAATTTGCCTTAAATAAATGGCGCAAGCTTTCTCTTTGGATGATAAATTATTGAGTCACGAAACGGATAAATGAATCTTATGCATATTTAATTTACAAATATCCGACTTCATCTGTAGTTATCCGCGGTTTGATTCAAACAAGAACCGTTCGCTTACAAAGCGTCGAGGTTGGGCTCTAATTTGATAAAAACATCGAGGAAATGCCACTGAGAACGTCTGTGTGGCATTAAGGCGCATAGTGTTTATTAAACCGATTTATTCAAGAATAAACACTCAAGTATAAGAAATTTATAAAACGAATAAATACCCCCAATAGCCATAGCAAGGTTATGAAAAATCAAATGTACATTTTGTCTACGATGCAACCGTCTTCCGTGGTGTTTCACCGACAGTATATTGCAAGACAAGTATTTTTTTAATTTTTGATAATCTCTAATTTGTTTTGAGCCATTGGACGAGCTAGGTACTTCTCTGACGAAACTGATTTAGGGCTACGGGAATTATGATGAATAAATAAAATAGCAACTCTGTATTTTGCGAAGTTTTAATATATCGACACGACCCAGGTTTCAGTGTGATACATCATCTTCATTGAAATTCGGCTCGTATTGAGATATTAATACAGTAGAAAATATAAAGAGTCGATATTTTATTTATTCATCATGGAACCGTTTCACAAGGTTACGCCCGGCACCGTGACTTTTAATTATAGGAATTACTTTCGTCCTTTACAAGAACCTAGTCATAAAAATCAAGGATCGGTTGATTACCACTGAGGTCGATGAGATGAGCATATCGGTTCGTACAAGCTTTTCGTGTTTATTGTAACCGCCTTTATCACTTATTATTTGTTACGGCAATTGAACCGCGTTTTCCTAGTCTTCACGGGAAAAACATTGGGAGCACCGTTTATAATTTTTTAAAGTTTCGTACGGTCCAACTTCATTTTCCTCGTAGTCTTCTCTATCAGTGATGGATCCAAGGGAGGACCCGGGGGGGATTTTCACCCCCTGTGGAATAAAATTCTCCCGAGGAAAATTATTTAAATTTTAACTTGTTTAATATTAAGAAATGTTATTGTTCTCTGCCAAATACATTAATAGATTAAGTTATCGACACATACGCTAAGAAAAAACGAAGGCGACTCAGGTTAATTTAAAGCGTTTACTTATACAATCATATATTCAGTTCCATGAATTATACTATCTTATTATATACACGTGATTTAATAATCTGTGTGTAATATTCACGTATTACGCATTCCAAAGACGTTTCTTGTGGTAGTGAGGCTGTTGAAATGTCATGTAAGATTTATAATTATATAATATCTGATACAACGTGATTTGAATTTAATGCGGTTTTTTATAACTATAATTAAAAACTTTATTTCGTTCAAACTTCAAACTAACGTTTTTTAAAAAATATCTCCGAAGTTTTTATTTTCCCTCCCGGTCAACAGTGTTCGGATTCAACACTGTTCTCGATATACGGGGTATAAGAAGGTTATACGATCTTTTCTTCGAATAAGTTGCCGGACGCGTTGAATTTGGTCGATGAAGAAACCCGGGCACGTAAAAGTTTCCCTTAGACAGGTTTTGTTGGATGAAAAGGGTTTATTTTTTTATTTTAAAAGTCCAAGCCTGAGGTAGCAAGTCACGTCTCTCTTTTTCTCTCTCTTTCTCTCTCTCTCTTTCTCTCTCTCTCTTTCTCTCTCTCTCTCAACCCTCTCCATTCCGCCCTCTCATCTGTTTCGAACTGTCTGACCAAAGCGGCTCATCCGCCCACGAAATAACCTTTTCATGCGGCGAAATACGTATCGTGCCTCACACGTGGCCCGTGCGAAGAAAATAGGGCGAACGATTATATCTTTTTAAAGATGCATCCGATAAAAGGAAGGGAAGGGAAGGTGAAATTCGTGAGGAGAGGTTTCGTAATTAAAGGTTTGAAGGCTAATAAAAAGAGGAAGGAAGGAAAAGGATCCAGCCATTAGACGAATTGAACTAATGGTTATCGAGAAGGAAGAAGTTGAAGAATAATCGCTCCGTATAGAAAATTGAAGGGAAATAAGTAAAGTGGAACTTCTATAAGTCGAATCTCGAGGGAAACAAAAATTATTCGACTTAAAGAGAATTCCAGTTATAGAAGAAAAACAGCATGAAAAAGATTTTGTCCTGTAAAATGAATTCACTTCGAGTTATCGAAAATTCGAGTTATAGACGTTCGACTTATAAAAATTCGACTGTACTTATCATATGTTCCTAAATGCTTATTCTTGGAGTTGTTTTCAGCCATAAGGCTAATTAGATATTTCTCTAATGGATTAAAAAAGAGAATTAGGTCGATGCGGAGAACGTTGTTTAACCTATAATTACGGGTCTGCCCGCCAGAAGTCTATTAATAATGATGATGGTTTCATTCTTACAAAGAAAGATGGGATTAATTGTTCTGATGGATTTCTAAAAGAAACGCACCAAGTTGTACAGACGATTTTTATTCGCTGCGACGTCTTATGTTAAGGATGACAGATGTTTATATTATCCTTGCGAATTTAAAAGGTGAAGTATTAAGTAAATTGATTCATTTCGTAAGTATATTGTTTTATTGACAAAAAATATCATTCAGAGAAGACCAATAGAAGATTATTCGACGCTGCGCGTATGTATGAAACACTGAAAGTTCCGTTGGTGATAAAAAAGTGTTAACAAATATTCCTGATTTAAAGTAAAATAATTTATCGAGCTCATTTCATAGCTTGTGTTAAATAAATCACATAGGTAAATCTTATAACAGTGAGTTAACTATATTTACATTTAAACTTCAAAAGAATCATAGTTAGTAATATGGGTAACAATTATAACAAAAGAACCCAGAAGTAGAATTAAACCTTAAGGAGGCTACTTTTAAGTTGAAGCGCGAAAGTATTTTGTTCTAACGTTTTATGGCTGTCATTATTATCTTTTTATTTTATCTGTGCTTTTGTGTTTTGGGTTTGCCCCGTCCTTGGATACGTCAGAGTAAGATTTATCGATTACAAATTCACTTCTTAGATGCTTATCGCATCTCTCCCATACACAACTCTATCTGAATTTAAAATGAGATGATTTCAGCTTCGAGCCTTGTACGAATTCAATGCTATAAGTATATCGTGTGTAATGAAATGTTAAATAAAACATCTCGATTACAAAATAGCCTTCCTCAGATCTAATTATTATTTATCATAATCAGTCATCACTTGATGGCAATTAATTTTACTCTCACGATGTCCAGAGTAAGAGCATTTTTAAACTATCAAAAATGGAAAAATGAAGTAGTTACCATAAGTACCTCCCATATCCTTAGTGCAGTGACGAATTTAAGGGGGTCGCACTTGGAGCGAGCCAGGGACCCCTTGAAATAAGGGTCCTCGAAAAAATTTTTTCTATATATTATCAGAAATATTAAATATCTCATTTTAAAAACGACGAAGAAAAGTTCGTAAAAATAAAGTGCTAGTCGTTAGATTGCAGGGCCCCCAATTGTTTAGCGCCAGAAGCCTCAGAATGACAAAATCCGCCGCTGCCTTAATGGCTTAATTTGTCAATTTTTGACACTTTAAAATGCTTACTCTGAAATTTCGCAAAAGGTTCTTCAGTTTTTATACCTTGACCCTAAAGAAAGTCAATTAAATTGGATAGAAGCATCGGTTTCAACTTTTTTATTCTCCTTCTGGGCGTTGGATGAGAAAATCGGGCCTCTCAGTTGTATTGCACAGGTGGAGTTTAGCTCGAATTAACGGGTCTCCGTTTTTCCCCGAAGTGACAACGCCTTCGAGCATTCCTCTCTCTCTCCTTCCCGCTGCAGCCGCGTCGTGCACCTCCCGCCCCGCCCCCAACTCCCGCGGGATTTTGGACATTCACATCGCATAGCGTTGCCACCTTTCCGGTTTTAACTTTACGGTTTTTTTGGCATCCTGTCTCTCCCAGGTGGGCCATGAACGAAGGACGTCTCGTGTACCGTATTTTCGAGAACGTCCCCTCGGTTTTTTTAAAAAATCATGTGGTGTAGGGTTACGCTCGCTTAGTTGAGGTGTTATATGACGTTGTCTGCGAACAGCTCGGATGTTTCTCTAATGCAGTGTTTCCCAACCTGGGTGCCGTGAAGTGTTCTGAAGGGTGCCGCAAAAAATATACTGTTTTCCCATTTTTAGCCTCATTTTGCATCGTCGGCTTTCAAAAATGCAAACCAGAGTTGAGTCGACTTTCATTTCGTCGCAAAGGCACTTCGAAATGAAAGAAGATATGGAGATTGGGGTTAGGGGTTCAACTTCACCACGATTATTACTGACTCTGGATAGGGAGGGGTGCCGCCAAATTCTGAAAAGTCACTTAAGGGTGCCGCCACTCTAAAAAGGTTGGGAAACACTGCTCTAATGGATGAAAATCGGTCACTTTTCACGTGGCTATACACGAAAGCATATTACAGATATGTTGGTTCTTCCTTTATTCTCTCTGTAGGAAGAAAGGGAACGATATTCTTGCATGTTATCATACATAGATACAAAAGCTCTCTTCGCATCGATAATTTCGTCCTAAATCCCTTTCAGGTTTGTGCGCACTGTTCAGAAAATTTCGAACTGCCTATAGAATTATTGTTGGCTAGATCCGCGGAAGTTTTGGTCTAAATTTCTGATGTGTTGATTGATCGAATATGATTTGCTAATTACCGTACGGGAATACTTTAATGAAAGAGTTTGATTTTGAATGCTACTCGTACTAAAACTTCTGTTCCTCTTATTCTTTATGGTATTAAAAACCTAAAGAACTTTAGCTTAGATTTAACTCCAGAGTATTCTTCCACTCCAGCCTGTTTTCTGCCTTTCCTGTCTAGTTACTGATTTCAGTTTTCCTCAGATCTAATTCTACTACATCCATCCATCGCGGTTTTTTGCCCTAATTTTTCTTCTTCCTTCTGGGTGTGCACATGCGAATTTTCTTTGTGTTCCAATCTGGTTCATCGGGTGTACATCCGTCTTAACCTAGATATCTTTATGAAGGTTATTATTATCAATGTCCCCAGAATTCATCTAAGATTTTCGCTCCCAACATAATTCTTAGAAATTTCCTTTCAAAAAAAGCCAAATTGTCCTTGTCCTACGTCAACACTCACCTTTCTACTGCACACCTCACTACCGGTCAAATTAACGTTGTATATTTTTCTTTTATGCCTTTTAGATAATAAAAAATTGTTCCGATAGGCCCAAATATTCCGTCCCGAACGACCGTATCTAATTATTACGCAACGAAACAGACAGAACCTAAATTTTTCCGATCATTCTCACGTGTATGTATGCATTTAGTAAATAAATACAAGGCTGTTATCTTATTGCATAATTCCACCGCAGTTACAATTACAGGATGCTTCTTTACTCGTGAGATACTTTACGACTTAAAATTTGGCGAGTCGCAGAACGTGAGTTTTATATCGGGTCGGAGAGAATGATTTGAAGACATACAATCATCAAATAGGTGACATCGCCAGTTCGTTTTTGAATCGCCGTACCCTGCAAGGGAGCATGTTACTATAATACGTAATACCCCGTTATTTTACAGACGTACAATAGTGAATCATCATAGAGATATATTCGATTTTAGATAAAGACACGAACAATAAGCTTTTGAATTACTGATTGTCGTATACGCATCAGCAGCATTGTGTTGAAAATAACAATGCCAATACGCGAAAAGTTACAGCAATTAGCTAGAGTTATGCTGCGTTCAGAACATCGCCGGAACGTCAATCGCGAGAAAGTTGGCAACCCTTTCGGTCGGGTGGCCAAAAAAAAAAAACAATCGGACTCCATTTGCAGTTCAAAAAGAGGTTTGCGCGGGAGCGGAGTCGAGGGAAGAAAGAAAAAGTGGGTGCGTCGGTTTGTGAGAGAGGATGCGGAAGAGCGGGGAGTGGATTTCGGGGGGAGGGGGATTAGGGGATGGGGGACGAGAGGGAATTGTGGGGGGGGATGCGAAGGGATGCCTCTGAAGGCGGCCGTGGGAACGAATAGAGTGTAACAAACAGTGCCGCTGTTCCTCCGAGCAAGGCGACAGATAAGGACTGTAGTATGGGATTTGGGTGAGTATGCCGTTGGGAGAATGGGAGAAAGGGAGGATAGGGTTAAAAGGAGGGAGGGAGAGGAGGTCCTCGCTAACATAGGCTTATGTTCACCTGAGTTTAACCAGTTTAGACTTATAAACATTAATTTATCATTGTGTCTCTTTATTTGAATGCGTTTGTAATAATTATTGTTAGTATATTATGTATTGTGTTTTTTGTATACTGTTTAAATGGGCAATTGCCCGTATTAAATTAAATAAATAATATTATTAGCAACGATGTTATTTTTTAAACCTTTATAATATTATATTTATTTTAAATTGGACGAGTTTTCGGCGGCAAAAGACAATAAATAGCAAAAGACACAAATCATGGAGAAAAAGTAAAATCAAATTGGAGGTTCATTTGCCCACGCAATATGAGAAAACGTGTTTTATTTGTTGAGGTTTATTTATAATTCATACTTTAAATTATTTATAGGTTTGGTAACAAAACTATACGAAAAGGTAATTTATTCAGAAATTAAGTAAGAAATTTTAACTTCTTTCTTTCTCTAAACATTTGCTCCGAATCTTAAACTGAAAATTTTAAAGGCACCCCCTGCCGCCCACCGATTTCTCCAGAAATATTCTTTGGTATAGTAATAAATTGAATCATAGATCACATACACCTTGCAAATTCCAGTCTTCTATCTCGTACCGTTAACTTGCTATTCTAATTTAATCGATTGTACAGACGGTCAGACGAACCGCGAAAACATAAGTGCATTTATACGTAAAATAAAAATCACTAAAATATTGAGAAAAACAAATTAGCAATGGATTTTAAAAAGTAAGAAGAATGGTTTAAAGTTATATGAGAAAAATACGTTAAAAACATTTAAAATGCAACGAAAACATACAAATAAAATAAATAATTGGCTGTTGCATTGAAAAGATTTAATTTTTCTCAATGTACCCGCACTGATTTATGTTTTGAAAACAGTGCCAACAAACAACTGTTCAGATTCATAGTGGTCAGAGATCGTTTTTCACCGGGTTTCGGCCCCTGAATTTTCAGATGTCAGCAGGAGGAGATATGATGAAAGAGGCGAGTCATGCGTGTGTGTGGGGAAGAAAAGGGTGTTACCCCCTCCCCCATTAAGATGTCTAATTAATTTACCCTCCGGCAGAGGGCGGCGTCGAATCGATGAAGGTCTCGAAGGCGTTTGAACCGTCAGAAAGGGGGGGAGTTTTTTTCGGTTGTCATTCTATTTGTATTCCGGCGAAAGTGTTAATTGCTCATTGTCGGCCTTAGCGTACGCATTAGTACCCCTGCGGGTCGTCGCGGACGCGTGTGCATTGCGTCACACCTGGCTCGTAATGAAAAGATATGTCGAGGGATCATTCGTCGCTGATCGCTTGTTAAATTAAGGATGAATGCCTCGTGAGATTTTTCGTGGTTTCTTTCCTCTCTCGCCCTATTGTTGCCTTGTGAATTATCTCCTTTCACATCGAGGTATTGTAATGATGACATTTTCGATGAGTTGTGAGGTATTGAAAATTGCACGGATGCGCGTCTACGTCGTGATCGAAATTTTAATCGCCATTTAACTTTTTACCGTTATGATCTCGCGATTTTCGTGACGTAGGCGTTTTAATTTTCCGTTTTAATTAGTCATTATACGCGGCGAAAGGAAAATTATGACGTTGTTTTGTATTTTATGTTCGTGTCGGCGTAAGATTAGTTGTTTTCTTGGCGTAGAGCCGTATTTAAAAACTGCCTTGATAGCTTTATTGGTTAATTCATCTACCAGGCATGTGGGAGACCCGGGTTCGATTCTCGGTCAAGTTCAGAATTTTTCTCCTTCTCTAGCTTATTATATACATTCTCGATATCTGATTTTTTTTCGTTTTCATTTCTATTATAACAATAGATGGAAATATGGCTTTTATTATTAAAGTCGGTGTTCTCTTATTTGCATCTTGTTAACGGAGTATTTGGGGTTTAATTATGTTACTCAGGACGGATACCAAATTATCTAGACCATAAGCGGAAATATCTTGATTTTTCCAGCTAATTTTGGCCTGAAATTTTTCTTCTCTTACTCTCAGATTTTATAATGAGAATTATTCCTGTGACTCTGTTTAACCTTTCAGCAGATTGTTGTTTCTAATACATTTGCACATAGTTAGCTGCTAATAATTATTCCTTAGAAGCTGTTTATGTTTATCGGAATATGGATTCTTTATAAACATGTCCCACTTGAAATTCCGCCGTATTTGTTCGGTGCAAGGCAGAACACACGATTCGGTGCGCGGAGCGAAACGGAATGTAGCTATTGTCCGTCGAACAGAGGTTTCTTTCACAAACGTTTCCTACTGTTTCCGACAGAATCATTACTTCCCGCTCTTGAAAACTTTGCTTGTGGTTTAACATGAGAAATGGAAAGTATCGGTATTAATTAAATAGATTTGTATACTAAAACCTGTCTATCACGATAGCTTTCAAAGAGGCCGTAGTATATCTCGAGTGAATAAAATTACCTATAGTGAATGAGATTAATCTACTTGCAACAAATCGAAAATGCTTGAGCTAATTTTTTCATACAATAGATCGAAACAAGGAAGTTGCAGCCACTGTGATCTACTTACGCGATATAAATACATATTTTCTAGAGTAAAAGAGAAATCGTGGTTGAGTTTCGTCTATAAATATGATAATCGAGAGTACACTGTATTTACATTCCAAGATTTTATTGTATGTTTCGATATTTCGATTAATTATCATGTTTTTGTAAAATAACTGAACAGTAACGACAAAAAATTATTATTTCCAGATTGACAAAACTTGGAGCAACAGTTTCGAGGTAAGGATTTTCCGGACATTTATAAGTACACACTACATTACAATTTACACGAATTTACATTACGCGAATCTTAAATATTACGCATGGGATGAATATTTTCCAGAGATTACTGCATTGGCATCCAAATTTTTAGCATCTGAAGAAATATGTTTATTTTTTTGGTCTAGTACCATCTTCAACAGAGAAATAACGTTTAAGTTTGAAATTTCAAGCAATTTCATTCTCTCGTTCGTAAATTATGCATAGGTATATCAGTTACAATACCGTGAAGATATACAATATTTTCAGATCAAAATGCGTACGTTATTAAAATTGGTATTGACTACAGAATCTACTAAAATTCCAGGTTTATTCTAAGATAAATTATTGAAATATTGTGAAATTGAAACTTGTATATTTCGAAAGCTTAAATCTTTCCAAGTCTTAACGTATCTGTCGATTATGAGGCAAAAATATGTCAACGAACTTATCTAGTTGCTGAATTGTTCCTTCTAGGTGTCACGTTTGGCCTCCTACAGCTCTTAATTCGATTTCCATTTTTGTATCGCTATATGTCACGCCACCAGAGATATGAAAGTAGTTAGATGAACCTGCATAAGGACCGAATTGTGAATGATTTTCTAACATGTCGGCAGAGAAAAGTTGGAGGAAAGAACAAAAATGGAGGATTGCTCTCTTGATAAACGGAACTGGAGGAATTGCTACATTTTCAGACAGGTGTTTAAAATTCAGAGGTTCAGTCCAAAATCACAAGGGGAGTGGAATCAAAGTTTGACGTCTTAAATGAGAAGAGATAACACGATTAAAAACGTCTTAGAAGGAAAGCTGGATAGAAAAAGATGAAGGAAAAGGTTTCAGCTGGCAGACGGAAAAGTTACCAAGATATGAAGAAGATTGTGGAAAGGAGTGTGTGGAAAGTCAGGTTTAACTAATAATAATCACGGACAGACTACCTAATATGATGATGATTCCGATCCGTTTAAGTAATTTTAATCGCTAATTGAGTGCTTGAAGCAGGCGAACGAAGGTTGAGAGGTTTTTAACGCGAGATATTTTACTTACCCCTACTATTATATGCTATCCTACTATTATATGCTTTTTGGAGATCTAATTGTGGTAGAATTCTAATTGTCACTTGAGTTAAAAACATGTCGCGAAAATGGATATTTATGATCCTTGTGGTTTTTATCTATACGGTCGATGTAGATTAAATTTTTGTTTTTTAGTTGAACAGCTATTATTTTTTCGAATAATGTTCAGAATAGCTCAAAATATTTTTACCTGGCGATGTTATAAAGAAAGGAAAATTTAAAAAACGGAGGTCGCGCGTTAAAATCTTCAACTTAAAAAAATACATAAATTGTTTAAATGTATATAAGTTACGGTCCTTTCATCGTCATTAGTATTCCATCTACGGGAAGGCACGTGATTATAAGTTAAACCGATTTCTCCTCATCTTCCAACCTTCTGCGGCATTCTTAATTTCCTTGACGTCTCTTTCCTGTTTAAGTGGACTTGTGAATGAATCTTTTTCTTCCTTTTCCTCTTTTTACTTCAAATATAATCATGGAGTTGCCCCTTAGTAAATACCCGATTCAGTTCCCCATTTTTCATTTCCTTATCCTTATCTATTCCATTTTTCTTGTTACTCACACCAAACTCACCCTATGGATAAAATCCAATTGAAAAAAATGTCTCTCCATAAAAAGGTTAGGCACGGCCGTTTTGGATACAAAGCAGCCTTCATCAGCAGTGATTCACCAATAGCTATATTTTAGAACAGTGGTTCTCAACCGGGTTGACATGACGGTTATTGAGGGATGACGCGAATATTTGATAAATTCACCGTGTATCGTATTCTGGCTTATAAACAGAAATAAAACCAGAATAATAAACACTCGTGCCAGAATGCCAGAATTTTATCTTTACGTGGTAAGGAAAGCCCAATTTATCTTTAAATGTGACTTGAAGGTAATGGAACTGTAAACTAAGTGACGCATAACTACGGTGACCATTCGTCCTTTATTTTAAAGGACAGTCCTTTATTTTAGGTCGTTGTCCTTTAGATTTTAAAAAAATTCAAAAACACGTTTTTGTCCTTTATTATTTTGTTAAGGTGAATTTGGTGAATGCCGGACTCTCCGGCAGAACACCGGGCAGGTGGTACTATGTTTTTCAGTGGGTGTCCTTTATTCCCCTCCAGAAAAAATGGTCACCGTACGCATAACTGAATGAACTGAACATAGGGTGACGCAGACAAAAAAAGGACCACTGTTTTGGAATCTATTATTCGCAAATTGAGATTAAAAACCCTATAAGCCGGTATTTAGTTATATAAACAATCTGTAAATAATTCCTCATTTGTGGACTATTTAAGTACAATTTATCATTTTATACGATCAAAATTATAAAAATGTGTGACTTTTGTACTTCCTTATTTTTTTAGTGTTTCCTGTTATCACGCAAGTAGTAATCCTAGATTTAAGATCTTGAAGATAATAATGCCATAAGGACCACCATTAGCATTAAAATATTTCTTGATGACGTGCATCTGTTCTTCTTAACACTTCCATAGCTATCAAAAGAGATATTTCTCCAATTCTTCCTTCTTTTCACTTTACCCCTTTAAATTTTACTTTCCGTATTCTCCTCCAATCCTGCACCGCGAAGCCATATATTATTTCCCTTCACAGCGGGGCAAATAAATTCTCCAGACTCGAGAGATAGAGAAAGAAAGAGACATTCCCCTATCGTTCGAGCGCGACAGAAAGGAATAGGCGGATGAATGTGGCCCCGAAGCACCAATCCACGACGCTCACGTCTCGTGCCTTCCAAGCACTCAACCCGCTCTCCTCCTCCTTCTATCTCCCGAGAATGGAGAGCGTTGGCATACCGATCGTAGCACGGAGGGAGGCCGGTGACCCTCCCTCCCAAATCGGATTCACTCCACCCCCACTCTCTCTCTCTAAAAAAAATAAAAAATGAAATAAAACCTCTCCACTCCTTCGCTCTCAGCCTTTATAGTATTCACGGGGCGATGTCGACCCCGTTAACTCGTAGCATTGCCCCGAAGAATCTTTCTCCGGTCTCCCTCGCCAAACCACGCCTCGTTCCCCGAATCCCTCCACGCACCTTTCCCCCTCTGATTCTCTCTCGTATCGCGCTCTCCCTTTCCTCCTGATATATCTCGCTCTCTCTCTTCCCCCTCCTCTCTTTCTCTCTCAAACCTTCTGCCAAAAAAAAAATATTCTCGTCCCCCTCTCCCCACCGCAAAAAATATTACCGCTCCTCGACTTCGTAACACGCCTACACTCGATGCCTCTATGTTGTTGGAACAACCATTGTCTACCGGAGTTTTTTTTTAATCGGCTGAGAGGTAAAAAAATACGTCGAGTTACGTGGAAATAAAACTCCTATGGTATTAAGTTTCAAATTTACGAGGCTATAGATTGTCAGCGTGAATAATTATGCATAAAAAATCTGATGTGGCCAACACATGACTTTCTCCATATTTGGGGTATAGATATTTAAATTCTTTTTATCAATAGCATTATAAGGCAAAATTATTATTTCGTATCGTATAAGTATACAGTCGTCCTTATTGCCGTAAATTACGTATATTTTGAATATGTATACAGAATTCACCGCTACATGGTGGTGGCGCTGTATACTGGTAATTAAGAAAAAGCAAAATATCTCCGAAATGGATGGATCTACGAAAATTTGTTTCGAACAAAACTTGGAAGAAATATTATTCTCTACAACTTTGGTCCTCACGAAGATTACCAATAACGACGTTTTTAAGGAGATATTTGACAGAAACCGAAAAACCGATTATTTATAAATAATTCCTAAACAATAACTGCTATGGAAAATTGTTTCAAATGAAAGTTGTAGGAAATGACATTCTCTATAACCTTTGTATCGAATTGTATATAAAATAATGATGTTTTAACGGAGATATTTCGCCAAAACCGAATCGGGTTTCGAATAAATCTCAACTTTCGGTTAATCGGTATTGTCTAAAAACTACTCAGCTCTTCATGCTCATACCAAAGTGTTATATTTGAAATTTGGTAACCATATGGCAAGTACTTTTAGAGTTAGAGCCCCAACAATCACATACACACACATCATTCCGAAAATAGTCTAAACGTGTTCTAGGGCCCTCAAAACGTGTATTTCCGTTGAAATCTCGTAGTCGATTTTTTTCATGAAAATAATACTTTCTCTATACTACGTATATGGAGAAAGTAAAAATAATGAAAGCCTACAGTCGATTTTATTACGTGTTATTTTAAAGGGAGATGTAAATGTCTTCCATTGGAATCGAACCCAGCACTTTTTTCGAGATTTTTTCGTCACCACTTTATCATATGTGAATCGAGCATTCTTGCCAAATTTAGTTTCTATCTCTATTTCTCTCGAGTTATCGATAGAAGGGGTGTTTAGCGTGCCTATCTCCCAATGTTATGGTCGCGGGTTTGAATCCTGCCGAGTGCATGTTAAAATAAAAACATCATTATTCGCATTTTTTCTAGCGAGCGGGTTTAGCGATACATCCAACAAACAAACCAACCAACAGATCGCGGAAAATATGTATAGAATTTCTGAGCTATATAAGCATTCTGTGCGTGTTTGGTGCAGTAGAGTGTACATCGCTTGGCAGAAGAGCGTTGGGAGTTAGATGCATCTAGGGAGGAATATGTTATAGCGGTAGTCAAGTGCAAATAGGGTGGCTAAAATCAGGGGGTAATTTCGTGTGTTGGGTGGTCTATATTGAAGGAGGAATCAAGTGTTTGATGGTCGTATATATATTTAGGCCCTAATAATTAAGGGTTTTGGTGTGCAAGTTGGGTGGCATATTCCAGCCTATTTTTGATGACACAGCCACACGCACGCACGCGCCCCCACACACACACATTCTCTCTCTCATACACATCCTCACACACACATCCTCACACACACCCTCTTATTCACCCAATTCACCCAAACCATCGTTTTCTCTCTCGCACTTACACGCAGCCGTTCTCACTCATTCACTCACATACACATCCGATGACATACTTCATCGTATGCAATGGGATAGATACCAAAATATACTTTTTCGTTCTATTGTGTCGTAGTATCCTCAGGCTATCTTAACTCATCGATACGGCTAAAGCGACCGCGTTAATTAACCTAATACTTCTCTGAATATTCCATTTACTCTTCTTCTAGATACTTCTCAATCTACAACGTAGCAGCGAAATTAGTTGAACCATGTTTTCATCCTTTTATAATTCCTTTATATCAACGTACAAATCATTCATTGCATTATTTATCCTCTTCTCTGGTCCTGATTAGCAGGTATAACATGCTCCCATGGCGGCGAGCTCTTATGGGCGCCAAATTTGAAACCCTCGTTCGCTTGCGTGTTTTCGGATACCGTTGTCGTCGCCTGGTAGATGTAGGATGGGCTTGGTTGGGCAAATCGCAAAATTCGAAGCACGATGCGTAGAGGATCCCTCATGTAATTACAGATACCTCATATGATGGAGAGGTATTAAAAACGTAAAAAAAAGGTATCGCAAGAAAATGAATGGCGATTTTAACATAAAACATGAGCCATGAATGTTTTAATTCATATCACTGTTTTTTGAAATATTAATTAATTTTCCTTTGCTTTGAGGCCGTATTGTATTTTGAAATATGATATGAAATCGAATAATTTCGCCATTCTTTGACTACCCTGTCATCTACATCAGTACAAGTCATAACGTTATTCGTGTAAAGCAAGCGCTCTGAAGGCCTCTTTGCGAGCTCAAGGAGGCTCTAATCGTCATCATCTTCTCTCTCGATCGCTGGAGTTTCTTTGGGATCAGTGGAATCTTAGCGATTGCTAGAATATCCATTTGATTGTCAGGAAGTTGCTACCATGCAATCGTCGAAATGTGCCGGATGGTGAGACATTTGGTTAGTTAAGCAGAAAAATATTTCTTTCATCAGAACTTGCTATTAGCAAATTAAAAGTTATTTTGAAAGTGCAAATGATTTATTGTATTAGCAATTACACTTCTTGTTAGCAATAAAATACAAAACCAAAAACAAGCTAGAAAATACTGCGAAAGTAGATATTATAAGAAATATTATAATAATATATTATAAGAAATATTATTCTCTACAACTTCGGTCCTTACGAATATTATTAATAACGACGTTTTTAAGTAGATATTTGACGGAAACCGAAAATACCGATTATTTATAAATAATTCCTAAACAAAAACTGCTATGGAAAATTCTTTCAAATGAAAGTTGTAGGAAATTACATTCTCTATAACCTTTGTATAGAATTTTATATAAAATAATGATGTTTTAACGGAGAAATATTGCAAAAACCGAAACGGGTTTCGAATAAACCTCGACCTCCTGTTAACCGTTATTGTCCAAAAACTAATCAGTTCTTTGTGCTCACGCTAAAGTGTTATATATGAAATTTGGTATTAATATGACAAGTACTTTTTGAGTTAGAGCGCCCACAGTCACATACATCCACACACAGACACACACATACATCATTCCGAAAATAGTCTAAACATGTTCTAGGGACCTCAAAACGTGTATTTCCGTTGAAATCTGGAAGTCGAATTTTTTCGTGATCACAATACTTTCCCATTACTTCGTATGGAGAAAGTAAAAACACAGTCCTCTTCTATGTCTTGAAACATAAGAAAACATTATTAGTAAGGTAAATAAAAAATGAATTTTATATTAAGTAAATTATTTATAATTAAAATGGAAGAAATGAACAATGCAAAAAAAGAATTCCGGCCGTAATTAACAGTATATTAATATGAAAATTTATAACTGAACCCTCATAAATAAATCAAAATACTCCAAAAGCCTTAAAATTGTTGTTAAAAATATGAAAATTAATCCAAAAAGTTTTATTTTTCATATTTGTTGCATTGTTACATAAACATTTCAATTTAAATGCTCCAGAAATATAGTACAGTAAGATTTGAAATATTATTAATGGGAATATTTTAGAATGTTAACATACCTTACTTTGGTTTATTGTACAATATACAATATTTGTAACTTCCATTGTTTTTATTTCTCTTACAACATTACAATGCTACCATCAGGTGCAGATATGGTGAAAATAGAAAGTATATACAGAGAAAAATGGGTATAGAGGGGGGAGGGAGGGTAGTTTGTAAGATGGAAAGGAGGAACCTATCTGAGAGGGTTACTGCAGGGGGTAGGTTGTAAAGTATTAAAGGGTGAGGGGAAAGGAAAGGCTGGAGACCATCTCGGGTGGGTTTGGGGAAAGACGGGAGAAGGACTAAAAAGAAAGGCCTTGTGAAAGACGGAGAGAGGGTGAACCCCAGAGAGAGGAGGGAGGAAATTATCAATGCTGCAATGGGTATGTGTGTGGGAATAAGAAAAATAAAGGCAAGTGAGGGTGGTAGAACTAAAGAGATTAAATATTGGGAGACAGGCGGTAAGGCCCTTGTTATAAGTCTTTTTCCTCTAAATAATTGTATTACAGGTAAGAAAAAGAAATAAAATGCCTGAGGAAATAATTTTCTTTGATTTTTAATGATTTCTTTAAAACACTTTTATGTTTTCGGTTTGTCCGTCCATCCAGGGATAATCTCAAAAGCGGTTTAAGCTAGAGGTGCATTTTGTTTCTGATTATGTATGATTGTGTATGTTGGTAAATGAATTTGAAGTGAATCCATTCAGAGAATTTTTAATTGATATATAAACAACAATGAACATAAAAATCACATTAGGCTCAAAAATCCCATTTAAAAACTATATAATAAATAAATGAAGATGATGATAGGATTGTAATATATTTAAAATATAAATTTTTCCTTTCTTTAAATAAATTCATCTTTCATTTAAAATAATAATGACTGCTGATTGATTTATGTACAGATTGATACTGAATGTGTAATGTTTATATTGGATAAATTATTTCTGAATAGAATTTCAAATGATTAATTTAGTCGAACCAAACCGCAAACCGAACTGAACCACTTGTCAAAATTCCCATCTGAACCGAACCATGAACTGAACCACTTCCAAAAATTTAGAACCGAACCACCTCCAAATTTTGAAGTGGTTTGCAGCTCTGGTTTAGAGTTGACTGAAATAAAATGGAACAAATATTTTGTTTGTGTTGGTCAGTTTGGTAATGTTTAATTGTATGCAATTTCTTTTATATTCCTTAGGTAAGTTCAATAAGATTGTCAAAAATGATCCAGGAGCAGCCAAAGGAAAAGGAGGATTTAGTGAAGGAGGTCATGGATTCTACTCAGCCAACCAGCACATCCTTCTCATGGAGGAGATATTGGGTATATTCTCATTTGTTGATTTTGTTAATATTTAAATAAAAGCTCTAGCTGCATGACTTGAACAGTATATAATTCTAAGACCTTATATAGATACTTTATTAAATTATATTGGTACTTTGAGAAATTATAACTAAAGAGTATCTTCTATTTCATAATAAATTTCATCTGAATCTTCTTCCATGCATCATAATTATAGAATTGTCCAATTTTCCTTAACCAACTTTGTCTCACAATCAGATGATTATAATGAATTGATTTGGGTATTGCCAATCTTGTAGAGTATGTTATTAATAGAGGAAAAGTTATGATGTAGTTTATATTTTTTAACTTTCTTTTGAGGTCAAGTCCCAGTTATTCCAGAACATTCTGATTACAAGATCATAAAATAAAAATATACTTTATGTTGGTGCAATTGTATTGGAAGCAGTGTTATCAGATTTTTATGTAGAATGTCATCATCATGCAAAAAAGAATTGTTATATTACATATCATTATTCAAATTTTTAAGCCTTCTAGTTGCTTTATTTTCATTGTTTTTTGTGTATACATGATAACATTACAAATGAAAATCTCTTCAAATGAAGATGAATGTCTAAAATCCACCTCGTCAATTATTTATTCCAGATAGGAAGAAAGCTGCTGCTTGGGGCAGCCTGAGGGATGAGTCTACAAATTTGTATGTTGAAGATACACCTGTTAAAGTGGTAGCTCCTTCTTCCTCAGTGACAGTGGCAACCATGACTCCAGGGATGGTTCCATCAGTGAAAGTTGAGGTACAAGGAGATAGCATACACAGAAATTTGGCAAAAAACTGTCTTAGATTAGGCTGCGCTTCGAGGACAATGCTCACCGGTCGTTCTAGTGCAGTGTAACTGACAGAACTTCAATTTATGTAACAGTTTTGTATCAATTTCAGATGAAAAGACATGCATCATTACATGGAATGACGTTTTTTTGACATTGTCTGAAACTGTGCGTTTCAACATGAATCATTACATGGAATGACGTTTTTGTTTGACATTGTAGGAAACTGTGCATTTCAACATGAATCTCAGAAACACATCATATATTGACTTTAGATTGGTATGGGTGAGCAATGAAAAACAATCTCCCAGCTGACTGGATACCATTTTTTATTGTTTTAAGTGGACTTTTATTACCCGTAGAAGCTTTATAGTTCTGGCTGACTTCCATGGACATCTTGGTAAAGGGACGCAAATATTTAAATGATTTACTGAACCGGAATAGTAGGAAAAAGATCTGATAGTGTTTTTTTATCAGAGTAGAATGCTTCATTATGCCATTAGTATATTTTACTGGTCTAACAAAGACATCTGTAAATGTGTACATTAATTTGAACTTGCAATGTTAACAGTGAATTAGTGATATTTAATACCTGTTCATTGGAGTTCATTGAATCTTATGCTTGGTTCTTTAAAATATTGGGTTTTCTGTATATTTTAGGTAGCATAGAGTAAATATTGTACAGATCTTTTTGACCAATGAATTTTTATTTAAGATAGCTTATAATAACCCTTTTATTCAGAATTCTCCACAAATTCATTTTATATACTAGTTTATATATATTTTTTATTCAAAAAACTAAATTGTGTGCTTTTCAAACTAAACATTATTGGAAATTCGGCTGAATATATGAATAGAAATTCAAATTTGATTAGCATTAAAATCATCCAAAATGGCAATTCACTTTATATGTACAAATTTCATATTTATTACTTGTTTAGATTTTATTAATAATAATTTATCAAACTGCAAACCTCTGATATGGACATGATCCAGCAGTGATGCCGTGAATGACAATAATATTTACATCATCATTGGAGTGTTAAACATTTAAAATATGAATGATTAACACTCTCTCATCCTATATTTTTATCAAGCTATGATTAACACATAAGATAACAAAAGTACTCGCATAATCCATCAACTTTGTTCTTTATAGACCTTTGGTTTCACATTAACTCATGTTCGTCATAGCTGTTATTTAGTGCTTTTTAGTTCTTTTTCATAATTTATAATTTTTTTAACATTTTTCATGTCAGTATTGCTCTTTTTATGAATATATTTTACATAACATTATATTTTAACTTTTGGATGTATGATATTATTGTTTTCTCTTAAAATTTTCTTTAGTACAAAATATTTCTTTAGCTAAAAAAATTGCAACCATAGCAAAAGATGGAAATAAATTATAATTTTTGGATTTAACAATAGCAATGGTTCAATAAGTTTGACATTAATTTATAAGATGAAGTACTTAGTTTAATTTTATAGCTTTATGTTTGTAGTAGAAAATGATGCTCAGAAATAATTTCTTTGACTACACTCTTTACATGATGATGTGTTTGGGCCTAGTTTAAGCTGTCTTCCACTTCTGTGCACATCATTAGAAAGTTCCCAGCTGTGTATTCATTGGTTGCCTCATCATACAATCTTTACACTCCTTCATAGAGTCTGGAAATTTGCCTTATCCAGAGTATAATATATATATTCATTTTCCTTTATGCTATTATATGAACACATTAAATGTTTTGTGAACATGAAATGAAAAACTGGGTTTACTTTGTCCACACCATCTTTGTATATCTTTCATTTAAGTATAACCTGATTGCTGGTGTCTTTAACACATTTTTCATTATAGTTTTTTTCATATACTTCAGTAGCAGTAAGATTGTTATTTGACGATGCTTGTTAAATTTCTGAAGCTAAATATTTTTTTATGGTTAAACTGACAATTCTTACCTTGATAGTTCCTGTTGTTAGGTGTCATAATGCAGTCCTTGAATAAAATGGTTTCATTATATGCAGCTATTATCAAAATATCTATTGTTTTTTATTTTTTTCTTTGTATTCTTCCTACCAAGAGAGATATTGCCTGTCCTAAATTTGACATATTTGGTAATTGTTAAGGTAATATCATAAACAGCTGTTAAGATAACCATATTGCCCATTTGGTTTTGGTCTTAAGTGTCAAAATAATTCAGTTTCATTGAGGGAGAGAATAACTATATTTATGAAACCAGATATTAGTGTTGGATCCAAGGAGGTGGTTATGGGAGAACATGTTTCTCCCTACCCCACATTGTTCCTGAGATATTTCATTATTCATCCATGACAGCAAAATAGAAACATGCATCTTCTATTTCTTTATGTCACTTTAGATATTCCGGAAGAAGTTGAGAGAAAATTCTTAATCATGTATTACAGAGAGAATATTTTGCTTGAGATTGCTTCTTAACTGCATCAAACATGTATACTCAATTGAAAAATTCATTTGGCAGAAATTCAAAAAATAGTGGATGATGATACATTGTTATTTAATGATATAAATTATCTGAAAGTAATTCCTAATTCTTTCAGATATTTCAGCAAGATTTATCATATTATACGATGACAATTTTAAGAATGTGACAATAATTTTTGGAATTCACTATTTTTTAATGTTTCCCGTCATCATACCAGTAGTAACCTATACATATTTTAGAGATTTAAAAATTACTGCTGTTATTGCTTATGGGCTTACTATGTAAAGATTATTTTAGAAATGATTTTAGAATGCTTGACAACATGCTTATAACATTAATTAATATTAGAGTAGTGGAAAATTTAATTCCTTAATTAATAAGTAAGCATCAGCAATGCAGAATATGGCTAAAGGTCATATTTAAGCTTAAAATATTAATTGAATTTAAGTTGAAACTGAGGAAAATTAAATTTCTCTTATATCTGCCAAATTTTATCATCCATGAAAAATGACCACTAACTACCAAGGTATAAAAAGAAAGTAAATATCAAAAACAAATTGTTGACAGGATATTTCACATATGGCTAAATATCGAGGGTGGTTCAGATTTGATGTGGACTTTATTTTTTAAAATCTTTTTACAATTGATGCAGAGAATGAAATATTTCAGAATAGTTATCATTATAATGTTGTCTTATCCCTTTCTGATAGAGCCATGAAAGAGCACTTAAGGAATAAAGATGTTAAAGCCAAATGGGGAGGTAAAAAGTACTTAATGGTGAGGCCAACGTGAAATTTTTTTAAAACTGGAATATTCAAGCTTTTATAGAGATGGAAAAAGTGTGTATAAAAAAGGGGAAGTACTTTGAAAAATGACAGTAGTTAAAAGACTGTTCTGTTAACCATTGAAAATTATAAAGTTCACATTAAATTCGAAGCAACCCTGTATTTTAAGTATAGGCAGGGGTAGCTCAACGCTCTTTTTTGTATGTGACATTTGGTTGCCTATTACACATCCTGTATTAAAAATATCAAAGTTTTATATGAATTTAAAACAAGTTAATTTATGATGAGAAAATAAATTACTAAAATATAATTTGCTTACAGAAAAAAGGAACCAATTGTGAGGAGCTGGGCTAGTTACCATATCAAGACAAATGAAAATCATTTTACATGACAGAACTCATTGCGCTCTTTAGGTGCCTGTTTCCTTCCATTGCCTATGTTTACTGCACCATCAGCACATACCTTGAGCTGAATATAAGTACAGGCATAACTTGCATAATGTATTACAAACATTTCTGAAGAACACTGCTAAGTGAAGTTAAGCTGATATTTATTAATATGCATATTATTAAAAATGCTTTAATAATTAAAGAACCTTGTTCATATTATCTTAAAGTTATATGAAGAATAAACATTAAGAGAAAAGCATATGCTTTAACTGGCAAATTAGTTGGTGAAAAACAATTTTTTTCTAAAAATATTGCAAAGCTAATTCCTCATTTCATTATATTTTCAGCAACATTCATAGAAGGATGCTTGTATGTTGAGACATATGACATAATTAATACATGTTATGGATGGTTATTTCAAAGTCAGGCACTTCTATATCTAAATCCACTTTTTATTCATGCTTTTTAATTTTTCAAAAGGTAAAGATGGTTTTAATCTCATTTTTAGTATTACAGTTTATTATACTGAAATATGATATATTACTGTTTACAAAGTGTAATTTTCCAGGTATGCTGATAAATTCCTCATAAATACATGCATACATTTTTCCTGTATACAGTGAAACTACAGTTGAGAACATCCATGAATTCTCTCTAAGTTTCAGATCTTTTTAAAAAAAAATGTAATGGAAGTTTCAGATTTTAAACAGAATTTTAGATAGAATTTTAACCTTTATACAGTAAATAATAACGAGAGTCAGTAAATTTTAAATCACTTTCTAACTATATGATAATATTTCATCTT
Organism: Uropetala carovei; assembly: GCA_036926305.1. NCBI lineage: Eukaryota > Metazoa > Arthropoda > Insecta > Odonata > Petaluridae > Uropetala > Uropetala carovei. The sequence goes on from JAXCHB010000015.1 coordinate 9,837,151, forward strand.
TTGATAAAATATAAAATGAGCTTGTACCTAAGAAGTAAAATGGATATTTCTTTGATTATAAGTATATAATAAAAAGTTTTACTGATTTGGAGCAACAAATACTAAATGGGTTAATTTTGAGCTATATCACACGGAAAATTTTGCTCTATGATAAAACCCCTATGATTGAGTATTATTTGAATTTATTAACAAAATATAAAAGAATAATGGCAGTAAAATGATTTTAATTCATTAAAAAATTATTATTTAAAAATCTATCGACAGTTCAAGACTATGAAATTATCTATCGATTTTAGTAATTTAAAAATTGTATAAAATTTTCAAAATTATTTAACAGTTTTATTCTTGAAATTATCACTAAAAAGCCAGTCTATGTACCATACATTTCATTGATATATTGCAAAGGACATTATATCAACTGTATTAATTTTATCAGTAATGAAGGTAAACTTTTTAAGATCGTGACTATTTATTCTTTCATTATTATTTAAATGCATTTAAAATTTTTATAAAATACTGAGTTGGCATTTTGAAATTTCAGATAATATAAAGAAAGAATCAAATTCTAAAAGGTATCAATGGTTGGTGGATTACCACTGAGGACAACTGCTTTTTGGCTGTAATGTGCATCTGGTTTTCTTTACTGTTTTGTAGCAATTGGATCAAATCATCGCCAATTAGATTCCAGCAACAAGGTAAGCTTGATTTTATATTTTTGTCATCTCAGATGCTGATATTCCTTCTCATAGGAATTTAATCATCAACATTGCCTACTTTTTAGTACAAAAGCTTAGGATACTGAAATATCTTATACAACTGTTTATAATATCTAATTTTTTAAGTATGCAGATGAATTCCTCTAAAATATAAAACCATAAATATTTTCCTTCATTAAGTCAAACCATGGTTAATAACAGCCATGTGTTATTTATAACTTTATGATCTTGTTAAAATATTAAATGAAAATTTCAGATTTTGTATAAATTCATGACTTACAACATCAACAATATTAGTGAATCATAGCGATAAAACTTTGTTGAGTTAACATATCATAATTGCAGAAAAAATAACTGTAACTTCCATGAAAAAGTTTTATCAAAAACACGACTGGTTTTTAATTCCTTTAATGGAAGATACAGAGTTATTTTTCTGTGATTATAATGTTAGTAATGTTTATCATATTTGATTCTTCATCCAATGACCACCTATCTCTATCAAACCTTCATCTGACAGAAGCCTTCTTGCACAGTTAGCTGGCTATAACAGCAATGTCTATTTTAGAGAGATATAAGATATATCCCAGTTGAAGAACAGTAGTATTTTCCATGGCTCATTTTCATTAGCTCATTTTAACATTCAAAGCATGGTCTAAAAATATTTTTGATATAGTATATGTTTCTGCAGTCATGGTGTAATTGAAATGCAGAGACTTCAAGGTTTTGGCAAACAGTGATAGCATTGATTTGTTACTGCCACAAGCATTGTTGACAAAAGTACATGGTCTGATTAGCTCCCCTTCCTGGTAATTTATCCCTAAAAAGAATATTGCTTTTTCTGGTTGCACAAAAAACAATTGTTACCTATGAATTAAAAACATTTTTGTAAGATATCCTTCATCTAGTTTTGACGGAAATCTTTTACATTATTTTGTGGCCTCTTTTTTGTATCAAAATTATTTCTTTAATCACGTACCATCTTGTGCAGGATATTATTGATTCTTGAATCTAAAATATTATATTATGGTTTCAGTTGCCACCAATATCAAGAAATATATTTACCTAGAAAAAATAGACTCCATACTTTGAAAAATTTTTACTTTTCAAAAATACCTTCTTTATGAATCCAGTATATTCATAAATAATTGAATAGGTCAGTATGGAAAACATGTCAGAAAAGATAAATATGATAATGCAATCAAAGGATTTAAATCTATTTTCTTTGAAAAATATTCATTTCATTCAGTATTAATCAAATAAAAAATCAGATTGAATTTAAGTAAAAGCATTTTATGTAACTCATTTTTGTTGCTAAAATCAATATTTTCATTCTAATAAAAAGAGATTAATCAAAAGATTATTATAAACGTCTACGGAAATCCATTCCCCTGCATCACTTTATTCTACTATTTACTACATGTTGAGCACATTTGATTGAGTAGATTTCTCGAGGAGTAGTCCAGTTTGGAATAATTTAATGTTTCACCTGGCCTCTTAATACAGCTGGTATAAAGTTATACAATATAGTTGGGCAGGAAATGGAAATATTGTCTCCTTAGACATAAAATAAACAAAGCTTGGCTTAATCTATCTCCAATTTCACTATTATATAATGGAACAGTGAAGATTGAATTTTTCACTATAATATTAATTATCAAAATAAATTTGCATACCTAAATTCTACAACTGATAATAAGAAGTTTTAAATGGACACAAAAGCTCAAATTTTCAATTGTATTAACTTTTGATTATTTTTTTGATGAGGGTATGAAGTGTGAAAGTCAATAATTTGCTTGTTTTGGCAAATCTGGATAATTTGTATAGCCTTGCTCATATCAAAAAGAAAAAAACGTGGAAATACTCTTGCTAAAACAGGATGTTGTTGCCTTTTTACTGTAAAGTGTCATAAAAATTATAATTTGTGAAATTAGTAATTAGTGTGCCAAACTCCAAGAATCATTGAAAAGAAAATTTTGTTTTTTCCTTCATATCAAACCTTGGAGGAAAGGGTATTCCAGTATCACATCAAGTTGTTAATAATTAGAAACCCTTGATGACACTGAAAGTTCATTTTTTCTGTCATAAGGCATTTTGTGAAGAAATAAGTTTGGAAATATTTTGGTGTAGTTTGATGTGAAAAAAAGTCCTCGTGAGCTGTAATGTGTTTGTTCTGTGGATAGTTCGATGTCTACTACCAGATGCTATAATGGTGGTTTCGTTAGAAAAAGTTGAGTTGATTACTTTATTAGAAGTTTGGGATTTTTGTTCATGAAAGTTATATTAGAGAGGTTAGTTGCATTTATCTGAATGGCTTTGAGAATATTCAGCTTTTTATGTATTTGTGCATTTTTAGAGAGTATAATAATCTGCAAAGATTTATCTTTTATTCTAGAATTTATGTTTATCGACTATGGGTGATTTCACCATAAATATGCTCCAAATCGTTTTTGAAATTCTCATTCTTTTGTGAATACCTGATGTATATATGCCTGTTATTCTAAAAGGGTCTGTATCATACATACATTTTTAATTTTATGATTAATCCATTTCCATTAAGAGGAAAGTGTACATTTTTATGGCATGGAACAAATTTTGAAGTAACTCTTTCCATAATAGCAGTTTCATCAATGGACCACGAAGAAAATTTTCGAAAATTATCAAAATGCAAAAATTTGAATGGATCAAAAACAGTTTATTTGTATAAAAATATTAATTTTAGTAGAACTTGAACAATTTCCACCATTCATTACAATTTGTATTTTTATACAAACAATTTTCCTTCTAATATGGAACACAATGAAGGAAAGACAATGAAAACTGGCTGGTAACCGAATTAAAAAATAATAAAAACGAACCGTTTAAAAGAAAAATCGCGTGATCACGAGTGTCATGGAAACCATCGGACCACACTCTTGATTTCTTTCACTTTTTACTCAGGATTTCCACATCCTCGACATCTCCCGTAAAACCGCCGTCATTTTATTTCGCGGAGGAGAGAGAGAGGAGAGTAGAAGGGAGAGGAAGGGAGGGAGAATCGACGAAGGTAAGATAAGGACGGGGTTAAGAGCAGGAGGAACTGGTGGGATTGCAGAGAGAGGGAGGTTGCGGTGGGCGGGAAGGAGGAGGAAATCGGAGGTATGGGGGGCAGGAGGGGAGGGGGGAGGCAGAGAGGGGAAGTTAGACAAGGAGTCAGACGACTGTTTTGGTCCGCAGTGTTCCAAAGTCGCTTCGCCACTCCCCTCGACGTTCTCGCTTCGAACCCTTCGCCGCATTAAACCTGACCGCCAGCGCCGCGCTGAAATGCCTCGTGGGCCTCTCTACTCCGCCGCTTCCAGGAGAGCTAAAAGAGCGGTGGTGAGTAAGGTTCGTTCGTGCGACCCCCTTTTTCCCCTAAGGTATTACGGAGAGATAACGACGTTTCCAGCCACGCCGGTACCCTTTTATCGTGAGGTGATTTCAACGCCCGATTCCGACGCCTCTGCGGGTCGTGTAGGGCGACTTTTCAGTCGGTTACCCGAAAGGGAAGCCCAATCGCTTTACGTCGGAGAATGTTATCAGTTATGCAGCTTTGAGCGGTTCTAAGTGATTTCCCTAGGATACGCTTTTGGCGGAAAGACAATTTTATCCGTGTAGGATGACCAGTTTTTGTTTTACCGAAGCAACCCTCAACCTTCGTACTGTTCATTTATCACGTGTGAAAGGAAAATCGTCTTGGGCGCAGAAGAGCGTGTTATTCATAAAAATTTTAATCAAAATTATTTATTTAAAAAGAAACATCAGGAGCGATTGTTAAATCGATGAAAAAAACCTATCGTGCTTTCGGTAACAATTCAGTAATGGAATCAATCCAACGTCGTTGAAATTTTTTTCAGTATTATCGCCCAAGTGCCGTTTTTATTCATTATTCGACGGATTTTCCAGGATCCAAGCGCGGAATATCATAATCGTTTGACATTGATCCAGCCGGTTGAGTTCGGGGAAAGCATTTTCGCTCGCTTGAAATGTCTACGTGAGTCATTGGAAAACTCGATTCTGCCCCGCCTTATCCACTAAAGTAGTTCACGTTTATTTTACAGCCGTCGACGTGTTATATTCAATGTAATCTCGCGAGAAATGAGCCGCATATTATAAACGATGCAATCGAGTTAGAAAATAGGGGTGAAAAGATTTTGGTAGGATTGTCGTTTCGTGAATAAATTCATCCCGTCAATGCCTGCTTGTTGTGGAAATTCCTTTCGTAAGTTATATCCAGATATTGTTTTCTGCTGTTGTTATTGAATCGACGATAAGTTTCTAACATGTGTTAATTATTTTGCTGCTGTTTGGGATGTGCTGCGTTGTATATTTCTGCTCGTGTGATTCAAGATTGGCGTGTGGTATGGAGTGACTGTCTATGACACAAGAGCTAATAAAAGTCCTTGTTACACTGCCGTCATTTATCGACGAAAAATATCTCGAAAAATGTGCCACTACTGCGTCACATTTATTTTCTTCGATTATATTGGTCTACATCGTAACAGGCCCTAAATCTAAACCGGCATATGAATCGACGAATCCGCCCGCTCTAAATTTTACCCTCTCAGCCTTAAGACTAGTCAGTACCTTTCTATCCTATAATGGTTCCAAACCTACCTTGTCTATAAGGTCCGTGACACTAATCTGCCTATCGCAGCATTCGAATGGCGAATAGCGCAACCTTACGCTGATTTTTTTGAACCCTTCTGTTTCGAATGGAAGAAACCTTTCCCGGGCAAGTACGACTAACAAATCGGCTGCCAAAATGAGGATATTAACTAGTTGCGGGACTAGCCGATCGTTCTCTATATCCAGTCGTAACGCGTAATGAATGATCTATGGAAGGAATGGAGTACGCGTTTGAATTCGAGTGCCGTGATGTTGCCATGCGGTTAAAATGTTTCTGCGTGCCTGGATTGGTTCGCTTTACCCGTTTGACGAACAACGAAGAGGAATGTAAATTAATTAATACGCCCGCTTCGTGCAGCAGGGTAGTGGAGAATATTTTTTATATCGAGGATTTATTTTTTTGAGGTTTTTTCCTCGCGACGTAAGTGAACTTTCGCGGTCACTCGGCCTTTGGTGTCCAATTTTATCCGTATCGAATTCAGCGCCGAAAATTTGGATGTTTTTCCAGTTCGAAAACGGGGGAAAAAACGACAACCGTGCTATCAGCGATCGTATATGGACCATGTTAAACACATTAGTCTCGCTTGTCACTTTTGGATAAGTTCGCCCTTAATTGTGCATACGAAGCTTGCAACCGATTATTCGGGAGCAAACGAAAGTTGCGGAATCATCGACTTATAAAACTTGATTTTGGCGTAGATGAATATATAAGCGCGTGAAAATGTCTCTTGAAAAATTCGAGTTAAAGACATACGGCTTCCATTGTATTGTACACGGATTGGAGAAAAATATAAATAATACTAGTGTAATGTCCGTTGAAATATCAACGGAAGAATTATAGATAGATAGATAGATAGATTATTATTATTTTCATTTAAAATAATTAATATCCCACTTTCACATATGAAATATTTTCTCATACAGAACATATCTAGTGAATATTCTGTTGTTGACGGGCTATCTTTAGTTAAACTTAAAATAGTTGCCTCTCTTTCCCTCCCTCTCTCCCCCCCCCCCCCCCCCCCTTCACACCCTCTCTCCCTCTCCCACCCTCTATCTCCCTCCCACGCCTCATTTCTCCCCCTCTTTCCCCCTCCCCCCTCTACTTCCCTATCTCCCCTCCCCCCTCTACCTCTCTCTCACCCCCTCTCTCTCGTATTAAAAGCATACAAAGCACGCTTACACCCGTAAGGATTGATACAACAATAGGATTTTGAGGTCTAACAATATAATTGGCAGCCAAGGCAACATTCCGTTAAAATGGCAATATTTCCACAAAATATGTGAACTAAACGTATAACATGAGCGATTTAGAATTGTACGCGGAAAAAGATGAACAGAATAAGAAACTTTGTAATTTTTTCTTCAGAATGGTTCAGATCCGAAGATCGTAGGTTAATTCCTTCTAATTTTAATTTTCAAAACAAAGCCTGCACATCAAAAAATTGATTTTTACATGTTACCTTACGGAAAATGGAAATGTCTTCCTTGGAGTCGAACCCAGGACTTTTTTGGAGATTTATTTCGTCATTACCTTAAAATATGTTAATGAAGCACCCTTGCCTAATTTAAATATTCTACCTATTCGGGAAGTTTGTTAAAACGCCATCATGAAAGCGTGACCAACCAACCAACAGACCTGGGCTATTATAGTATTAAATTAGAGCAGATATCGAAAAATTACGCGTATCTTTACGTTTTGAGAGGTGGTAACATATTTTTCAAAACTTTTTCATCCGAGTATACTTTCTTTTGTAACTTTGCCTCATAAATACAGTCGAACTTCTATAAGTCGAACGTACATAACTCAAAGTTTTACTGGACAAAATCTTTTTCATGTTTTTTCTTCTGTAACTCGAATTTCCATGAGTCGAATATTTCTTTGTTTCCCTTGAAGTTCGTCTTATAAGGATCATCTTATAGAATTTCCACTATATATAGGTTTTCAAAATGTAAATTTATATTAACGAATTCAAATCCAAAAATGAAAGTAACATAATGAAAAATAATATTAGGATCTACCTCTTAAATTTAAAAATGTTAAAACCGAAATATTTTTATCATATTTTGTTCATTTTGTATCCGCGGTTTCTAAGAATCTTTTAGAGGGATCAGATTATGAGAACATGAGAACTGATTAATTTTTGGACAATACCGGTTAACAGGATGTTGAGGTTTATTCGAAACCCGATTCGGTTTTTGCGATATTTCTCCGTTAAAACTCTATAACATTCTATACAAATGTTATAGAGAATGTAATTTCCTACAACTTTCATTTGAAAGAATTTTCCATAGCAGTTTTTGTTTAGGAATTATTTACAAATAATAGGTTTTTTCGGTTTCCGTCAAATATCTCCTTAAAAACGTCCTTGTTGGTAATCTTCGTGAGGACCAAAGTTGTAGAGAATAGTATTTCTTCCAAGTTTTGTTTGAAACAAATTTTCGTAGAACCATCCATTTCGGAGATATTCAACTTTGTCTTATTTTCGAGTATACAGCGCCAACACCATGTAGCGGTGAGTTCTGTAAACATTCAAAATATACGTATTAATTTACGGCAATAAGGACGACTGTATTCTTTTACGATACGAAATGATAATTTTGCCTCATAATGCTATTCATAATAATTTAAATATCTATACCCCAAATATGGAGAAAGTGATGTGTTGGCCACATCAGATTTTTTTTTCATAGTAGGACAGAAAAAAAGGGCACCCTGCTTCGTCCTTCGCGTGGAAAGTCAAATCAGCGTGACGTCTCGCTGTCCTAATTCGTATCGTGCCATCTCCCGAGTTTTCCCTACCTGCAGGGCGAGCGCGAGAGCGAATTACAGTGCGAGTTTGTGTGCGTGTGAGCGCGCTCTAGCGTGTTTTGTGTAACCGAGTGAACGACTTTGCCAAAACGCCGTGTTTATTTTTGATGGGTCATTCATCTCATTTTCCCTTCCGAGGAGAAAAAACGAATAAAAAAAAGTGAAACGAAAAATCGAACTGGCTACTCTTGTATGAACTTTACAAGATAAAAAGAAAGCGTTCGCCCAATTGATAGCATGAAACACGTTATGAATTTATGAATAATTCGATTGATCTGAGGAAAGCGAATTAACATATGTACTATGTTTTTTCTTTTTCGGATTTATTTTTCCAGAATTAATCAAGTTTTTAATCACCGAGTGATAAAGCGAATTAAGAGTATGCAAGACTTTTTCGTAATTTTATGAGTAAACAAGTACATTTTAATTAGTTCTGTGAGAGTAAAAATTCTCTTTCATTTTCAGATTTGCGTTTAATATTAATATGCTTCAAATTTGACCCTATGAAATATCCGATTTTTTTAACTGCCCCAAAAATAATAATAATATTAATCATTATTAGTTATTAATAATTGTGAAAATAGCAAAAATTTTTAAAAATAAAGTCGGAAAATTTTATTTACTTTCATGGACGTAAGATTTGTCTCTAAAATGAAATTATTTAATGCAAATATAACCCAGGTTTGATGATTGTGAACTAACCGAAAATCTTTTAACATCTAACACACTATAATTGGTCTAGTATGAGGTACCTCCGTTAAAAAGAAAAGCGTTTAATCGTATAGAACGTATGCCATCCTATGCGTCACTATGAAAGACAGATGGATATATTGAATCGTAACTGAAAATATTTTCTGAGGCATCGTAAAGTGTCCTTGCACGTAGTCAGCGAGAAGAATGTCCCCGCTCTGAAATGGGCGGATTCTCTTATAACCGAGGATATTTGCGACAAATTGTTCTCGCACAACCTGTATTTCGTTATGGCTGACGCAAAAACGCATCGTCTTTGAGAAAACGGGGAATCGGATCGGAACAATCGAAGATTTATTGGCGCCTTTTACAAAAACGACCGATCGATCGATATCGTTCGTTTATATCGTGCGGCGATCTTGATCTTTTGTGCTGGATTTGTAGACGTTTTATTCTCCCTCGTTCTTGCTCCGTTTCCAATGTCTCCATAAAGAAACGGGATAGTTTTGTTGCGGAATGGTCAGTTTACGCGATTGTCTGGGAAAAACGACTAATGTCAATCTGCTGATTAGTTGGCATACGTCAATCGTGTGTGTGTGTAAATATATATATATATATATATGTATATGTATGTATATATATGTATGTATGTATGTGTGTGTGTATATATGTGTGTGTGTATATGTGTGTGTGTGTGTGTGTGCGCGCGCGCGCGCGCGTGCGTGCCGAATTTACCCGACCACGACCTACCATTACAGAAGTTAATTTTGAGGAAAAATGTTATATTTAATTCCGACTCACTGAAGCAAATTAATTGAACAAGTTTCTTGCAATTATATTTTATTTAAATCTCTAAAGATTGTCGTAACAATATGCAGTGCAAAGATAAATGTGAGATAAATCATGCTAGACTAGTTATAACTACTGTGACTATTTTTATTCATTTATTTATTTGTTCGTGATTATAATACGACCTCTAAACTTTGATTGAAAAAAAATTCGTCTTATAGTCAGGTAAATACGTTATATATACACATATATAATCTGTGGAATTAATTGAGTTCAAGCCGTAAATTGAGATCGATAATTAATTTATTTGGATATTTCTTTTTTCGGACGACGTAGAACGCTATCAAAACGTTTGTGTAATAATTCACCATTAAAATAATCTTAGGTTTATTTATTCCTGTATTTAACGCTCGAGATTCTAATATGTATTCCGTTCATTTAGTTACGGCGCTCATAATTAAACGTAAACAACACGTGTGTCAAAATAAACGGAATTCCACTACGTAGGCGTGTTCAGGTGTGGGAAAATCCGGTTATACGAAATACGATTAAGGAAAGACTGCTTGGCTTTCGTTTCACCATTCGCGGAGTCACGCACTTAGGCTTAAAGGTGACTCTGTAAAACAAAAGACAAAAAAGAATTTTGTTGCCAAAAATACCACATTTTCGCCAATGCATTTTAAAGCACAGTTTTAACCTTTAGTGCGGTATGCGAGACATCACCTTAGTTGCAGTATGAAATCACCCCACTATATAACTTTTCCATAGTTTATATTTAACGAATGAATAAAATGAATGTTAATTTTTTTCTTTTAACTACCTGTTAATCCTTAGGACATTATAAGTAACGGAAAATTCAATTGTAGATAGAGTAATAATGAAAAATTATTGCGGTCAGAGATACCGCACGTCATTTACATTGCGATCATAACTTCACCTCATTATTTAAAGGTTATTAAGTGTTTCAAAATTTAATTTGAACCATCTGCTTATATTTTAATCGATTAATGCGACGTAAAAACAGTAACGCAGCCATTTTGGTTAACGAGATGTATCAGCTAAATCATTGTTGAACGAGTTATAAAATTTCAGACTCGTTTTTTCATCGGAATCTTTCATTTCGGGTATTTTTAGGCGCATTTTCAACACAGGTGAAGGAAAAAACTCACAACTTAACGGCATCTGGGGTTTTTTAAAAAAATCTTCAAAATTCCTCGAGGTCACTCTTTCCCCGGACGCGTAAGAAGTTATTACTCTATCCAAATAAGTCATCGCCGGTGTTTTCAGACGAGTTTATCGCGTGGCGTTACGAAATCCGTATTTTAAAAAATTGAGTTGGCAGGACGACCGAATGCATTTTCGTCAAAGGGTGATCGATCGAGACTTTATATAGTATGCGTGTGAGCCGGAGGAAATTCTGCAGTTGCAAAATAACCTACAGAAAGAAGGGCGGAGGGTCGCGTGGTGAGGTGAGACGCGTTTTTTTTTAAATCTACATGGGGGGAAACCTTACGGAGAGAAATGCAAGTGTTGGGTCGTTACTCTCTCTCTCTCCGAAGCCGTTGATGCCCAGATAAGATCTCACTTAGGAATGGTTTATGAATGCGACTGCGTCATGCGACTTTGAATTCTAGTTTCTCTGGACGAGATTTAAAAAGGGTGTCTTCTGAAGTGAAACAACTGTACCATGCTCGATTCCAATCTCCGTTTTCTCGTGCGTTGTTGCTCCGAGGAAGTGTTTTTTTTCCTTCCCGAAACATCTATTGAGATTAGGTGGCAGCCCTTCTATGAGGTCGGTAAAAAGCAATTTGGATGTTGAAATAGGACTTGGTCGTTTCCGTTTGAGAGGAGTGCGACTGCGCACGGTTTCGCGGTTGGATCTGCCAACGCCCTCCCCCTCCCAACCCTTCCTCTCACAATAAAGCAGGCATGTAAAACTGGAAGTGTAAGGGATACATTAAAGAAATGAATGTTATGCAACGGCCTAATTAGGATTACATTTAATGAAGAAAAAAAACATTTTAAAATTTCAAATAAACATATTTTACGCCAACAAGGTTTCGTTGCAGAGTAATATCATCAGATGAAAATGCAAACTTTAAGTTATATTTATGTGGAATTTATAAAGTTTTTTATTTTCATTATTATGAAGCAGTTCCATCAAGGTGTGCCAGAAACTATTACAGTTATAGGATTACAGTTGTTTAATGAGGAACAGAGTTGGAAAAGTAGACTTTTGCTAGAATGTTGGATGCAAAAAAAAACTAATGTAATTTAGAAATCCCGTTCTATGGCACTTCATTAATTGAGAAAAATAACTTTTCTCCTTTTTACAGAGATACAGTATTCATATAAAGCATCTAACGATTTAATTGAGACAAGAATTAGAATTTGGGCTACCAGTTTGACATGTCTGCAATAAACCATCCAACTTCAGCAATATTTCGATTAATATTTTTTATTCTTTTATTTTATTTATCCATATTATTGTAACAACATTCCCAATTTAATAATTATCATAACCTTAGTTTTCTCAATTTTTTAAGCTATAAAAAGGCCTAGCGAACTACTATTTGCCCTCACGCCTTCCGATACTGTCTCTGAGAATATTTTTAACCAATTCATTTGTTTATTTTTAACTTGCTCATGCTCGGCACTGAACGGCCTTGTAGAATAAGGAAATCGACAACAACAAAGACGAGCGCATACGAATATGCCCTCGGCAGGATTCGAACTCAAGGTCCTAATATTCGGGTCCAGACACGCCCTTACACCAAGGTAAATGTTAGGGTAGTGATCAATCTTGAGTTGAAATCAGCTTATGACGATAAAATCGTCAAAACCAAAGTATTATTTTATTAACTTACATTGATTTTGTTGAATAAAATTCGACGCCACTCTTCATGCGTCATGGTTTTATATATTAACTTATTAACCGTTGACGCGCCTCTAACCCCACACCACACGCGTCACGAATCTATCTTATCCGTGGAAAATATGAAGCCTCGTCAAATTAACCTGTCGTGACATTTAATCCGACCTCGTCAAGACTCGAAAATCCGCATTTCCTGAGGATTTTTTACACCTTGGGTTCGTTACGCTGATCCAAATGACGTCACTGGCGGTGCACTGCGGCAATCCTCAAATCGGGCGCGTGCAGCACCCTCCCGATCCGGCTCGCCTTAACGCTCTTGTTTTTATTTTGGGCGTTTTCTTTTTCATGACAATCCGACCCGGCGTTTAACTCCTTGAGGAAAAAAACCTACCGAATGGACTCGCGAAACCGTAAATTTAGTGAAGCCAGTTCACGTCGCGACATTTGGGATAAGTGCATATTTCTCATCGATGTGTTCCTTTCGTTTTTATTCCAGGGCTTTAATCGGGGTAATTTAATGGCCTTCCCGTAAGAAAGCTTTTTCTCAAACCATCTCGATGAGTTTGGTATTTCCAGATTTTACCACCCTACCCGAAAATGTCGCGCTTCCCTGATGCGCGATGAAGAACTCGGGAAAACTGCGTCATGTTTCGTAATGTAGCCAATAAACGGACGAAACTTGCGGACGCGTAAGCACGTGTCACGCCCGAAAACATCGTTTAAAAATGTTTATGGGTCTTTGAATGTAATTTATGGATAACATATCGCGTCAGCAACTTTTATATCGGACCATTTTGAAGATCTTCGAGTAGAGTGTTGAGAATATTGTAACGACATTGTGAAAAAGGTATCGGCAAAAAAAAATACTTCCAGCGTTGAATTCTGACATTTTATTGTACTCCAGTGTTGTCTTATCGAGATGGAAGTTGCGAAAAAGACCCGAAAGAATTGTTCCCTTACGATTCAGCGAGTACCAAATAAAAGGGTCGTCAGTAAATGTAGTTCAGTGCGGTTTATAGTATGTGTTACTTACTTCGGATAGTTCCAGTGTGGCAGGAATAGATGTTAAGTTGTCATAGCTGGTAGTTATAACCCGGTAGATGATAGGTTTAAGAAGAGAATGGAACATGAGCGCTTTAGAAAAGGGCTGGGCATGCTGACTAGCGTGTCCGATCGGATATTAATTATGCTGTGTGCTTCCGCCGGAAAAAGAAAGGATTACGTCGCATCGTTTCCCTCATATACGTGAATCTTACGTCGCAAACAATGTTCTTTGGCGTTTTTCGTCGTTATATCTCTAAAGACGAGAAAATTCCGATTTCGTTTCTTTTGCCGGTTTTCTGGACATTATGATGGACATTTATTGAAAATTAGTGGTTTTTGGAGCTAAATAATTGTTAATATAGTAATTGGTGCTTTGATGAGAAAAAGAATATTAAAACTTGGATGTTCTTTACAATCGAAGGTAGGCTGAATACTTTTCCCTCTGGGGAGTGTGGTAAATATTTTCTTTTAAACAACACTGAATCATTCTTTCAACGACATAAAAATTCTAGTACAATTAGAATTTTCCAGATTAGTCGTTCAGAAATGTATTAATTCAAATCGCTTTATTATTATTATCTGATGTAAAATTGAGAATTAAATTCGTTTTAATGGAGTGTCAAGGCACTCAATTTTATGGTTAAGAAATGCCTCGATATTTGATTTTTTTAAAAAGCATTCCGCTTTGTTTTTTTAAATCGCCAATAGAGATATTTCAGCTCACGATTGTGACCAATTTCTTAGAATGGTCTGCTCCGAATCAACGAAGGATTTTTTGTCCCTTTGTCACGAGACGTGAAATATATCGAATCACAAAGAGAACACGCGCAGCGGACGGGAGCGGTTGAGTTCTTTGTGCGACACGAGCCCTTAATTGGCGCACGGAGTAACGGTTTAATGAGGACGATGGAGATGGAAGGAGAGGGGGAAAAACGAAGGTCGAAGAGGAGAGGGAGGAGGTGGGAGAGGATATCGGAGGTCGAGAGAAAGAGGAAGATGATGAGGAAGGGAGACACAGGTAGAGAAGGAACAGGTACAATGAGAGAGGGATAAGTTGCGGGAGATAGGGAGGAAAAGAGGGAAGAAGAGAGAGAGCTATAAAGAGGAGGAGTAAATGAGAATAGAGGAAGGAAAGGAGGGAAAATAGACGGATTAATATGCATATAAGCACACATGGAGAATTTTTTAGCCCATTTCATAAAATGTCTCACAGCAGAAGTTGTAATCAATTCTATAACCATAAAAAGCGTACCATTAAGGCGAAATTACGTAGCACCTTATGTTTAATTGTCGATAAATACAACTATCTTAATTTAATCCGCGGTTATTTGCATATGGTGTTTATTCAAAATGGGACGAAACGCTTTATTCTGTATTGAAGTATCCGAAAGTTGTTACGAAAGTGATAAACTTTTACGCAAGTGTTTGGATAGATTAAATAGATAAACGTCATTATTCTGGTGAAATTGACATTCTTGACTTGACTCCTTTTACATTTAGGGCCCAGTTACATATTTAAAAATGAAATTTTCAACTTACAAATATTCAAATCATGCTCACAAGAAGGGAAAATATAGGCATAAAAATTTAAAATTTAAACATTTACATAAAAACATTTTACGTACAAGTAATTCAAATAATATATAAATTAAAGACGTATGATTGAAGAGGAAGAGGGAGGGAGAGGGGATGGAAAGAGAGGGAGAAGGTGAGTGGGGAGAAAGATAAAGAGAAGGGCAGAGTGGGAATGAGGGAGGGAGAAAGAGGGTGATCGGAAGGGGGAGGCGGAGACATGGAGAATGGGAGATTTGAGATAGGAAAAAGGAAGAGATGAAGAGAGAAGGATTTCACTCCTTTCTTCCAGATGATAACGTAACAGTATATTCAGAGGCAAGTAAATTTACCGCCGAATAAAAAAAATCGAGAGTGCGAAAAAGGTTTAAATTTAAAACCAAGACGGTTTCACTTTGATCGTACAACATTTTACGAGCAAGTTATGTAGTCGTGTTTAGACATTTATTACGCCGTCGCGGTCGTATTTAAGCTCACGCGTCAGTTTGCTTAGAGGAGAAAACGAAAAAAGTATTCGCTGGCCCAGTACTAGTTCCTCGAGGCGCCACGGGGAGTCGCCCTGCGCTTTCCCTTTCCCTTGCCGTCCCCACATCTCTCACTTTCTCCACGTCTCAATTTTTCAGTCACTCTCTCCTTCCTTATCTCCTTTCTTCGATTCTCTCCTTTCTCACTCTTACACTTCAAATCTCTTCCCTTCGCCATATATGGTGCGTGCAGAAAAAAGCATTGTGACTGCCTAAGAATTCGAATCCGAACTTTTTAACTGCCACTGATAAAAAAAGTGGTTTTCTCGATTCTGTCTGTCTGTAGTCTGTTGCCTGTTCTTTTTTCTAGTGGTTCATGTTTTATAAAGGGTATTAGTGTGACCGCCCGTAAGAAAAACGTGACGGTGAAATATTAATTTTGTTAATGTATGCTAAAATGAAATAAAAATTCTAATGTTACAGATTGAAAGTAATTACCTAGATCGTTTTATAATCCCGATATACAAACGCATCAATTATTTCTTTCATTAAATTTTAATTTTCGCAACTAATCCTAACTCAATAGTTGCTGGGATAAATAAAATTTTGTCCTATTTTTCAATCCAACTTAGTTTTCGTATTTGCTTAAAATCAGCAACAGTATAGCTCCCCTTAACGAAAAAAATCTTCAGAAAACGGTTAAAGTTTGGCGTTCAAAACAATTTTTTTAAACCGATTAGATGTGTATTTGAATTTTGGCGATATTAAAATCAAATTTCATTCTTCAAGTCGTTCTAGGATTCAAGATCCGAATTAGTACCATGATTCAAACTAATTTTAAACGTAGATGAAAACTATACCCATCTCCATGTTGATCGAATGGAGAAAAGAAACGTTCATGGAATCGAAATTATGATGTTACTCTTGTCGGTGAACACTACAATTTTACAGGAGTAAAGCCGGGTCAATCCGGAAGGTATGACTGAGATTAGAATCTCCTTTCTTGATTTATTAGCGTTTATGTGCGCTCACATTTCACTCCATGCTACGTTACCGACAGAATTAAAAATGTTGACCATTATTTTTATTATATCGCTCGGAATACACGACTTGTACGTATAACGAAACATATCGATCGGAGATGAAGGGTACATAGTTTATTCTTGTCCTTTTTCGCAAAATGTTGTTTTACTCAAAAATAGCTATATAAATTTTGGTTGAAATTCGTCGACTTATAGAGCTCAGTCTCATCATACTCATAATACGCAAACAATGTTTCTCAAAATTTAAGCGCCTAGCATACACTGACATTATAATATATCGATAGTTATACTCCCAGCCACTGCCAAGCTATTCATGCAACAGAGTAACCAGTGTCATTGCTGTATGGACTATACGCGCAAGAATAAAATTCGTGCGATGCATTCTTCGCCGATGTTTTTTTTACTTCTTCTCTCTCTTCCTCCTCACTATCCTCTATCTTTAACTGTATTATCCCTTCTTTATTTCCCACATACTCCATTTTCTTAAATTTCCCTCCATTTTGTTCTCGCTATCTTTTCTATTAATTTTCCTTATTTACCCAATTTTTTTTCCCTATCTCACCTCTCTCGATCTCTTTACCTTTCTTTATATATCCCCCTATTCGTAGGTAGCTACGAACGTAAGCCTATCTGCAAACCCATGCGCATGATACTAATATATATGTAATAGTACCATGCCCATATGTACCGGATTTCGAAACTCTACAGTACCGTCGTCTGCAATGGAAAAACTCAACTCGTTCAAACCTGTTCGCGGGCCGTGACCCGCCTTGCAGATGCGTTTCGTGTCTCTTTCTCTCTCTCTCTCTCTCTCCCTCTCATTCGCTCACTCTATCCGTATATCTCCAGAAGCAGCGACTTCCTTACCGTTCGCCGTTGCACGAGTTATAAGAAAGAGAGAGGTAGATAGCGAGATAGAGAATGGACTGCCAATGGATACGTAACAATTTTTTCCGGGTTTCGCTCGTTAACTATTGATATATATGACTGAGAGGGCTCTCGGAATTGGTTTTTTAAAGGCTCCCATTTAAGCGAGGTCCTCCGAGCTTCGCCTCTACTGCCAGGGTGTTAGCTCTCATAGTAACTAAGTATGAAGTGTGAAACTGTGATAAAAGAATTTCTTTCGGCATGAAAATGTAAACCGTCACCCCGGGGAAGATGCGGCAATTTTTATTTTCTCCGTACGTTATATAGGAGAAAGTATCGTATTCGTGAAAAAATATTATCGATATCGATAATATTTGTTATCCATAGCAACAGGTAACGATTTCTTTACGTATTGTTTTTTAAATATGAAAAGTGGTTTCAGTATTTTTCACCGTGAAAATAATTCAGTGTTTAAAAATTACTCAAGAGTGTAATGCCGATGATTATTCTGGAGGACGCCGATGTCGAGAGCAATCATATTCGGTGCTCTGTATGGAGAAATCTGGTCGCATCAGATTTTTTACCCCAATTTTAGGCTAAATATTCCTTCCGCTGCCAGGATCTTTCTTATCATTGTCTTAAGGACTTAATCTGAAACACTCTTTAGTTACTGTAGAAGATGAACTCACCTCAAACTTTAGGTAAGCAAACGTACCAAATCCAACAATTCTGATTCGTATATCTAAAAAAACTACAACCAATAATTGATCCGTGAGGTTTATGAGTAATTATTAAAACGTTGTCAAAACTGTACTCATGATGAACAAGAAAGCCTTGTATTACCTTGATAAAGACTCATAAAGCGGGAAGAACCTACACGAAATATATAGTTAATCAAGGTCAGCGACTTTGGTCCGAAACATTGCTTGATCCAGGAGTAAGTTTTGAGTTTTAATATCGAGAGTCGATTCAAATCATCTTACGTTAAATAAATCTGATATCATTAAAAAAGAATATCATCCAGCTGAACTCACGGTCGAAAGCAAAACGACAAGCTTGTTCTTGTCAAAAGTATTTATGTTGACTGTCTCTATAATAACAATAAAAAGCTTGAGAAAACCATGCGCGCATTTCATCTGCAAATCAGTCATCATCAGTGGTGATTCGCCGATAGTACTTTTTTATAAATACCACCGATGACGGTTGCCTTGTCGCCGAAATGCAAATCTGGTTTTCCCAACCTTTTTATCGTTTTTGGAGAGACATAGCTTGTGAATATGATATCATGTTCAATAAAATTTTTTGGCCAAAACATAGCATTGTGTATACGTACAGGAAAATGAAATTAATTATTGTCTCAAGAAAATTTCTACGTGAATACACCCACGGGAATGTAGCGAAGTTTTTAATGTTCTCTATTTTTTAAAAAAATAATCCTCCGGATCGTTTAATTTTCCTGGCCAAAATTTTCTCGGCAGCAACTGTAGAGTCTGGCTACTCACGTGGAAGCGTACTGGAAGTAATCGCAGGAGCACGGTCGTTCGTGTATTTTACGAGAGAAACAGCTTTTGGAAAGTCCAACCAGACGCTGAAAGAATCGGAGCTTCCGACCTCACGCCGTGATTGTCCTAACGAGACATTTCGCGTGTCAGTCTTCCTTTACGGTTAACCGAAAGGGGTTTCTGCACGGCGCGATGACGGACGTGTGTGGTCTGCCATTTTCACGGCGTGTGGCTGAAGGAAGTAGCTTTCCTCATTGTCCTTTCAGAGCAGCTATCCGATAAAACGGGCAGCTTACGAAAGTGAACCTTCGTGAACATTTATTTTTTCTCCCCTCACATCTCAAGTAACTCCGTACTTGAGTTTTAGACGATGTTTTTAGCACGTAAAAGAATGATGAAGTTGTTATCGTGAAAATGATGACGTCAGAGGTAGTATGGGAGAAATTTGTAACAGTAATTTTAAAGAAATATGTAACAAGTTAAATTATTTTTAATGACATATATCAATTAAAAATAAAGATAGTATTAACCTGGTTTAACTAATGAATTATACTGAAAATCCATTTACAGCATTCTACGAACACGGCTTATTTTCACTTAAGGCAAAAAGTGAGTCCCATTTATAGGATTGGCTTTGGCGCCGTTTTTAATGATCCCATTTCCTCATCAATTGTTCTTAGTTATGAAACCGGAAATCGGCTAGGTCACCCTGGTTTCTTTACCAACGCTCGAAACGTTCAAACTACGCTCATTTGCAGTGATCTATTATTTTTTCCTGGGAAAAACGAGATATTTATGTTTTTTCGTTCTTAAACGAGTATATATGGACTTAAATTGGTTAATTATAATCCCGAATCCTCCATTGATGAACGCAGCTGAAAAAATTCTTTCGTATGAGAAACGAAGACTTCAAATTTGGCTTTGAAATTTATAAAACCTAAAACTGCATTTTATTATTTACACAGCCAGTTATTTTATAGGAAAGTGGCACATGAAAAATAAAAAATTACTTGTTGCATAATCCTCCATGATAATGTGTCTTTTTAAATAAAATATTCATAACATTTTTCTATTCCGATCTACATTTGGATTGTACATCATTCTAGCAATAGCGGCTATAAAATTTGAAATTCCAATCCTCTTAAATTTCGTTAGAGAATTTATTTAAATCTAGTATTTATAATTTTTTTGAATAATTCATCGAGAAGTTGGAGAATTTTATCATGTTAGCATATCATGGCTACCACCATGGCGGTAACAAAAATGGGAATTTCAACTGTGTAATATGGTGGGGGAAGCGCGCGTAGCTTACGCTGCCATTCCATTCCAGTCCATTACTCCCACTTCTTTTGCTATGGTATCTTAGCCTTGCTCGATTCTTCTCGGAGAAGTTTGAAAGAAGAAAACGTAACTTTCACGGTGTGGAAGCGTTCGTCCGACTCGATTTTACCGTGCTGCCAATCGAACGTCATGGAACTAGCACTAATCAGAAGAGGCAATTACCGATTTACCTCGCGGCAATCCACTCCGAAACGACTCGTAAGGAAACCCATTTACCGATTTGAAGGGCGTTCCTCTTCTTTCCATCGCTTATGTACAAATCCGAAAGCGTTCGTAACATAAGAAGCTCTATGTTTTACGTCTGAGATCGCAAGGGCGGATGTGACGTCAGGAAAGCATTGCGATATCGTCAGTATTCTGTTTCGTGTGTTACTCGAATGAACATCGCCATCGCTGTCTTTTTAATGTTTTTCTTGTGCTCAGTATATAATGATGGCGGATATGAGAGATGATTATTTTTGCGGACGATGGCGGAATTAGTATCTTAATCGACAATCTTTCATGTTTATCGCTCGTTCATTGATTCTAGTCGCGAAAATTCCTGTAATTAAGGAAAGTACCAATTCAAAATGTGTTATTTTCATGTTTTTAATGCCATTTTTATATAGTTGATTGATAAATGTTTTAAAGGCCATGATAATACTTGTACTTTATTGTAAATTTCAATACATGACATCATAAAATTACGTTTTACACTGGTTAGATCTTAGTAATGAACTAATTATTGCACCTAAGCGAATTTGGAGACAGAAGCAAAGTTTTTATTTTGCAGATAATATTATTATCCAAACCTTCCACGCCGTGAATTTAGAAACAAACTTTCACATTTCTTCTTATTTGAGCCTATAGACTACTTCTATAATGATTTGACGGAATACAATTATAGTAAAAACCAATTTCCTCCTTTAATGTCTAATTTAATATGATATTTTATTATAAACGACTTGAAATACTTAAATGCATGCTTATTTTAATGGGTAACTTATTGAATATTTCTGTATCGTGCGCTTAAAATTTTAGATTTGTAATATTGAACACTTTCGGAAGACTATGAAATCACAAGTAAAATCGATATTTTCACAAAAATCTATCTGAATATTTTTATTAATAATATATTTAAACTAAAAACTTTGCATTAGTATGAAAACAAGAGAACCTGCGCCAATTTGGAATAGATTCAGTAGACGACGCAGGAAGCTTTAAAAAAAATCGCAGATTCTCACACGAGATTCGAGGAAGACAACCACGCGAGTCACGTTCTAGGTCAAATTCAACGATCCGTGATGCAATGCATTTTTCGAGAAAATTATGACTCAAGAACACTTGGAAGATAAGCCACAAAGCGTTAAAACATCGGAGAACGATAGTCGCTCTTTTCTGATGAATAATTTATTAAAAATTACAAAAACAAATTAGTAAAACTAATTCATGCGTGAAGAAAATCATCAGACAGGAAAATTAATTCCATGATCGCTGTTTTAATTTTGTAGAACTAACCGAATACGCACCTGTAATGACTTTAATTTTTTAATTTTTTACTCATCGTTCGTCCGTTCTAGATAAGATTCGAAATGTCTATTACGGAGAATTTTATTGTATATATTGAAATGGTATTTTGAAAAGAAATTTGGCAATGATAGGATATATTAGCGTAGGAGGAAGAAACTGTTTTATATAAACTTAATATTATTTGGAGAAAAGATTTAATTTAAATATTTCGAAAACAGTTTTTACGCATAACCCTTATAAATTTATTAGTTTCCGCACACACTCCCATCGAAATGCGCGGTTCACGCCTTACGCGTTTTCGGTTTAGTGCGGTTTTTTTCACGTAGAAATGCCTCGAATTGGCCGGCCACCAATTTCGCTTTATCACTGTTTTGTTCATTAAAAATAATAATAAAACTTTTGTTAGTTTCCGCACACAAACCTCGAATTGCACGATTTTTTCTTACGCATTTTAGATTTTATTTTAGAGAAATTCCTCAAATTGAACGGTATCACGGTTTTGAAACGGTCTCCGATGTAAAGAGTAATAAACTTTCTCAGTTCGATTCAAGAGGCTGTGCGAAATGTTAAAGGAAGGAATACTGATACAGAACCCCGCGCGTGCTCACTATGCGCGTTTTCTCTTATACGCGATTTTTATTCGCGGGATGATACCCGCGATTCGGCCATCCGGAGTTGAATGTCAATAGTGCTGTTCGGGAATTGACTTCGTTCTTTTACAAAAAAGAACGTCAAAATTCACTGTCCGTTGGTCGATTCTAAAGTATTTTGAAATTAAAAAGATTTTCCGTACATTTTCCAGGGTATTTCCTAGGGAAAATAGAGATTCGAATCTGGAGTCGAACTCGGGACGTTTAGAAGAATTGTGTTAGTCTTCCCACGTATACATAATTCCGGATGAATGTTTTAGGATACTCAACGTCTCCAACTCGAATATTTATGACGTCATCGTCGCGTTGAGGAACTATATAAAAAACTTTTTAGTAGATTGAGAGAAGAGATATGTTATTATTATCTTGCACTAATTTTAAAAGTCCATAAAATAACAACTTCAATTTTTTATCAGATTAATATTTCCAATAAATCTATTCTTTATCCTCTTGTTTTCAATGGGAAGTCATATTCAGTACGCACGGTTTTGCATAACGCGACGTTATCCCGGAACGCCATTATCGCGTAAATCAAGGGATAACTGTACAGCGTAACTAAATCGTAGCACGTTTAGCTCAAATAGGCTCTCAAACGCACATACGTTCGTGTGATCCTGCGATAAAAACTTACTCTACTTTGCACGGTTTCGCGTTACACTGCCTTTCCCATGAACGTAAGATATATACCGCAAAGCGAGGGATGGGCGTATCTGTATTTTCTATTGTTTCCCTAGGAACGCTTTTTTTCGCCTCTTACTTCACCGTGGACAATTTCACCGGTTTTACAAAGATTACTTCGTGCTTTTACTGTGGCTGAAAAAAAGATAAACTCGTTTTATGACCAGGGCAAGAGAAAAACTTTTCTCGTACTCGTTCTTCTATCTAGTTTTACCCGGTAACTTTCTTTTGCCTCCTATAAATAAAAACGGTTTCTCGGGTCGAAAAACGACGCCCCTCCAGAATTACTGAATTTCAAGCACGTCGTGTGGGGCAATATTTAGAAATATGCTCACGCCGCGTTCCGGTTATGTTATTCCTGTCAGTGTGTGACCAATTACACTAGTATTCTTTGTTACTATGGAAGCCAGTCGCTCGTGAGAACGGCGGTGAAGTTTTTTCCGGATTGGGAAAAACTCGTAACAGAGAGGTTCGTAGCGGTGTTTTCTGATCGTCGATTGTTTTCCCCTCGTTAGCGAACGGTAACGACGTGTTAATCGTCATGTATCGACACAGATTTCGCTTTAAAATAAATCGAAACTGAATCAAAATGTCCCTTGATGCAATTGAGAAGGAATATTATGGAATATGTTGCGCTTGGGCTGTTGGAATACTCTTCGTTAGGTGCAAATTTTAACGATAATTAACAAACAGGATAAGCATTTAAGTATAAGACAATAAAAAATAAGTGCTTGTCTAAGGTATCTTCAATACAATAACAAGATTTAAAAAAACTCGAGGCTTTAGGAGATACCTAAGACAAGTACTTAATTTTTCAATTTCTGCTACGTAAGTACATACATATTCGGGATTTTTTCAGTCGTTAGACAAGCTCGATAATTCTTTATCGAACCTTGGCAATTTTGAGTAGATTATATTTAAAGAATTTAAATTCCCGCCCGCATTCATGGCATAACGAGAAGGTTAGTTTTATACAACTTCAAATAAATACAGCGATTAAGTACTTATCGTTAGTATAAAAATCGGTTAAAAAAAGTTTCTTCGTGAAACTAAAAGTAAAAAAAATCTGTAGCCCTTTCTAAAATTAAAAAGTGTAGTGATATTTTTTTTTGGAGAAAAAGGTAAGGTTTTGGCAGGCGGCCATTAGAAGGGTCGGATATCCAACTTAACCCCAAGGGGAGGTTACAGAGTTTTTTTTAAAAAGAATTCGATCCAAATCTTACGAAAGACCACAAAAATAAAAGTTCTCAGGCGACTTCCATATCTCCTCTTACTCTCGGTTGCGCCGAATTTCGTCAATACCGTATGAATTTTTAAGCCGCCCCAAATCTTGATAGATGGGAGTATAGGATACGGTGGACCGAATGTAGAACGGAGTCGTGGAATTCTCCTCGTTAAATAATATCCTCGCCGACCTTTTTTTTTTCCACGAGACGCGTTAAATGTAGCGCTAATTTGTCGGAGGGGTTGCATAAGATGTAGGATAACGACGTTTTTTTTAGCGTTAAACGAAAATTAACGCGATGGTCTAGTACAGGGGTCCCCAAAATACGGCCCGCGGGCTACATCCGTCCCGCGCGGTGATTTAATCCGGCCCGCCTGCCTTACTCAACCCAACCGCCCCCCAGCCCTCGACATAATTTTTAACGGTGAAGCTTCTCGATAATCACCCCCCTCCCCCCTCGAAACTTGCTCTTTGAAGTTTTCACACGGCCCGATCAGTCATTTGAAAAGTCTCAAGTGGCCCGCGCTGTCGTACATAAAGCCTAATGTGGCCCTTTCAATAAAAAGTTTGGGGACCCCTGGTCTAGTATTTGTCCGCTGTACTAAGGGAAACGAAGATAATTTTTTTACCGTAACACCTTTTAATGTTTAATCTATCGTAGTTTGGAGAATTTAGTTTAAAATCTCTGTGATGTTTTAAATCGCCAACAGTCTTTGTGGCTTATTAACGTTAAATAAAAGGGCAGTAGGTAAAGTTATGTCATTAATGTTAAAGAAATTATTATTTAATACAATTATGGCGGAAATATCGCCGCTAGCTATTACCAATAACTTACGTGACGTATTTAATTCCCAACGTGATCTTTTCGAGTTTTAATTTAGGTGCGCAATAATTATGCACAGAAATTTTGACCTAAATTAAGTCTTCTAAGGAATGTTTCTCTCCATAAGCCCTATTAACGAATGAATTTTAGATTTTACAAAAGTTTTATAGATGAACATTTAAATGTATTTAGCTGCCCCTTTTGCAACACACATATATATATATATATATATATATATATATATATATATATATATATATATATATATATATAAAATATGGCGAGTGTCTTTAGCATTTAATGATGTATAAAAAACAAGATTATGTTTCGCATTTTTGGATTGTATTTTTAAGTAAATTTAATCGTAATTTTGCTATAAGCATCGCGTTTTGCGCTATTAATGCAATCATATTAATCTCTTTGAAAGTATCGTCCCCCCAGTTTTCATACTTTTTGTCATATTATTTTATCTAGAGTTTTATAGAACGAAAAGCGAGTTTCGTGAGATATGACATTCCGTAGCATGTCGGAGGTATGGAAATAACAGATGGAAAAGGTGATGCTTTCTGACGACGTCAAACACCTCGCGCCCCAAATCTCAATTTAGATTTAAATAATCTCGCAAACCTTCCCGCGGCAAGATGAAAAGGATAAAAAACAAGTTAGGAAAGTGTACAACGTATCACAAATGGGCGCGTTTCGTGCAATGGAGTATTAGAAAGAAATTATACACATGTACCTAAGGGAAATAGCGTTTTAAAGTTCTTTTATTCCTCATAAATAATCCATTTTCTTCCTGTTTAATAATATTACATGCACACGTAAGGAAATTAAACGTTTGTTTGTGAGATTGTTTATGTTAGCAACAAAGAAGAAGTAACCATGCAAGAAATTTTCTAAGTTCAACTCGAATTAAGATATTCTTGTTTGATTTTAC
Organism: Uropetala carovei; assembly: GCA_036926305.1. Classification (NCBI taxonomy): domain Eukaryota; kingdom Metazoa; phylum Arthropoda; class Insecta; order Odonata; family Petaluridae; genus Uropetala; species Uropetala carovei. The sequence goes on from JAXCHB010000015.1 coordinate 9,863,332, forward strand.
CGATAACGGCTACTCCTACGATAAAAATGTATACGAAAGGAAATACTCTAGTTTACCAGTTCTACAAGTTTTATTGGAAAAATATTTTTATAAGAGCAATACTTTACGAGATAAGACGGAAAGTTAATTTTTTGTCACCAGTAAAGTGGTACCCCTGATTGGCTTACGTGGTTCATTTTTGCGATTTTCTTATTATATTTGATTTTAAGTCCTTAATATAAAGTTTCATGAAAATCCGTTCCGTAGAAGCCGAGAACGAACATGCGGACGGACGCACCGACGGACAGACCGACGATAATAGGCGCTCACGCTGGAAGCGAAACGCGCCTAAAAATCGCAGAAGAAAAGGCGTGAGATAAGCAAAACCGGAGATCTGATCAAAGACGGAAGAAAAATAAAATAGGAACTTGTGGGATGAATGACGTAAAATGATAGGAAGATGAAGGTGATGGTGACGGCCGGAGGGAGGAAACTGCTAGGAAAAAGACGGAATACTTAAGCGTGGTCTGCGGCTTGGGCAATGCTATCCCTCACTGTGGTCAGCCCTTCGGCGAATCCATTGCGTAACGAGAGGAAAGGGAAAGCAAAATATCTTCTCTACGAAGAGCAAGATAGAAAGATAGAAATTTAGAGAGAGTGAGAGAGTTGGAAATATTTCTGTCGAATGACTCGGTAACTTCGAACATTTTCCATACTCTCCTGGGATAAAAACGAGAGTAATTCCGAAGATTTTTTTTTTGAAGCGCGTCGTGACAGTCGAGAGGGATACTTTTTTTAATTTTCGACTCAGTTTCGATCAACCCCTAACCCGCCACCTGTCTTTTCTTTTACCGATCAGAGAACAAAAGAACAAATAAAAAACCAAGCTCTCGTTCAGGAAATGAAATCTCGAAAATATCTTTCCAGGTGGGTTTTCATCAGGCGGTGAGAAAATTGATTCCTTTTACGGTCTCATTAAACGGGGGAAAATGTTTTAATATTTATGCCGACGCTCTGCTTCCAATATCCTGTACCAATTTATATATATTTTTGGATCGTGTCATGTCAGATTTGAGTTATGTTCTCAGGTTAAATTATGCATCACACAGACCGACTTGGCAGTATAGATTGATGGAGGAAGTACTCGATTCGGGGACGTTAAACATTGATACATTATTAAAATTATTTTTATAAAATTTTTAGAGTTTTAATCAAGTGAACACTTTCACTTGCGATGGTGTATTGCTTTAAATTATTTTTGTGATTTTTGAGTTACGTTTCGAAGTGAACCGTTAAAACATATCCTGAATTCATTTGGTATTTTATTAATCAGAAAGCGAGGTAAAATATCTTTTCTCGTTTTCTAATATAATCTAGGAGAAAGACCACCTTTCTAATCTTACATGCTTGTTACCTAATTGGCTAAACGAATGTAGTATAGTAGCATAACCGTTAGTAGTATAGTAGTGCAGTATAATACATCGTATGTATTATCATTTTCTATTCGAATGCTAAGAAGGATGGCTGCACGAATCTCGTATTCGCGAGGTATTTCAATAAGAGCAAGAGATATTTTATATTCCATAATTTCATAATTGAATTCGTAGAAAGTAGAGAATGGTTATATCTAAGGTAAAACGTTATTGATCTCGTTGATTAGGGTGATTCTGATGTGCTTAGAGATCTGTCGCAACAACAATCCAATCTGCGAAAATGAAAAAAAAACAAAAAATAAAATAGGCGAAAGCCTTCTTACGCTCAGCGCCACTTTCAAAATAAATCTGCGATTCGTTCTAGACAAAAGGATGACGAAACACTTCCAGAGAGCGTGCTCTGCTCTTAATCTCACCTTGAGGCGGCGTGCAGTGCGCCATTTTTTTCCGCCCTCATTCTGGCGCTGTGGATGTTCCTGCATATTGCTTTGTTTTTGTTTTTTCTCCATCCGAAAGCTTTTCGATCTATGATTGTGGAAGCGCATCTCGTGCCGAATCGATTCTCTCTCTCTCTCGGACGTCGAGTTCGATTTAATTCGTATTTGCAACTGTTAACCTCAGAAATTCAACAGATATAATTGATCAAAGGATGGAGTAGATGTCGAAGAATCCATAGAGTTATATAAGAAAAAAGAGGTCACTCATAGGATTGATATTTTTTAGATATTTTTATTTATACACGTGCGATTTATGCAAGATATTCTCATCGTGGAGTTCAAATTTCCACCGCGTGCCAGCTACGTCAAGCGTGCCACGTTTCGTCACAACCCTCCCTGGCGGTACGTTTGATATTCTACGAACGTGCGAACAAAAGAAACTCGATTTATTTTTTTCAGTTCCGCAAAGACCCGCTATATCGCGGCTGAATTAAAAATGCTAAGGTATGTTACAACAAACGATCCCTGCTTCGTAGGTTCGAAGTTTGAAACGTCTACGAAAAAACATCTATCCCTCTGTCAAAAGGAATATCGTCTATCATATGTATAATAAATTAGCGTTATCAAAACTCGCGTCAATTATTGTTTCCCTATTTTCCATTGGCTTCGAAGTACACTCGTGTCCCGAATTACACGGTTTCTCTTTACACTTTTCGGTTTAGCGCCGTTTTCTATCTGCGAAGTATATTGAATTACACGGCCATTAATTTCGATTTTTTGAAGCCGTCTCCTAGAATTTGAAAAAAAACTAAAATATCTCAGTTCAAGTCAAGAGGATATAAAAAAGGACGAAGGAAGCATTGCTGAATATGGCATAACTAAATTGTCCACATGTGAGGTCAAAGACGGCCCTCAAACGTAATGTCTTATGCTCCTTTGCACAGTTTTGTTATACGATGTCTTTTTCCAGTAATGTAGTTGGTGTACAAAGAGAGGTATGGATGTATTGCCTCACTAATTCCAAAAGATTTTTTTTTGTTAGAGCAATTTTAAACGTTCAAATAGCTTCATCCCATCGATCTGCTATTTACGTTAATACGCTTCAACGCGTATAAATCGATCTAATTTTTTTTTGTTCGTTGAGTTTGAATTGATATATCGAATTTTTTTACGAATGCTCCGATTTTGTAACTCGAGCAATAGGTCTAAAAAAAACGAGTCAAGTTTTCGAACGATTGATGTTTCATCTCGTTTTCTCATTTTTAAAGCGGTTTTGCTACGAATACACCGACTTTAAAAAATTACCCTTAATCACGTCATTTATTTAACCTCCGGTGACAATTTCGCGGTAATTATCTTGTAAAAACCAGAAAAGTAATCGATTCGACGTAATTAGCGGGCATTTACAAGCGTAATCCGCCATTCTCGTCATAAAAAAATGAATCCTCTTACCTTGTATTAATGCGCCTGTTAACGTATAGCGCATTTGATTGATTTTAAAATCGATTTTTTTTTCTCGAAACAATCCAGCGTTTTGAACGCTTTTGCACAACAAATGATCGAACTGTTGAGGAATGATAATCGACGTTGAAATCGCCCGCGGCGGGGATAATTCGCAATTTCAGTTCGGCGAGGCGGAATACTTTAAAACTATAGGTAGGTCACTTCGCGATATTGAAATCAAAAGGGCGTGTGTGTGTCTATATGCATGCTAGGCGATACGCAATGGCGGTTATGTTCTGCATATTTCGGATTAAATTTCTTGACGCCATAATTCGTCCAGAGCGACCATCTAACGGTATCGCAACATGGCGTCGTTGCGGGCAAACTCTTTCCTATTAATCCTCCTTGAATTTCTCCGACTGACGTGCAGAAATGGAACTTTTTTTTTGAATCTCGCGATGCCAGCGCCGCGATAACTTATTAAAAACAAGCTTCTGCAGGTCTGGTGCAGAGGAAATGATATGCGGATTATGTGGGGAGGATAAAACAATGTCAAATAGAATAGGTATATACACACACACATATAGGGCAACCTTCGTTCTAGCGAGAAGAGACGTTGCAAATCAGGGGTGTGCAATCTTTTCGCGTAGCGGGCCGCTTTGTCTGTTGCGGGAGTGCTTCTGCGGGCCGCATTAACAGATTCGATTGCCTCGGATGGCCGGATAATAGGGATTATATGTTGTTATAAAAGTAGAAGTCGATTTTAGTCTAACTTTGGTATGAAATATTTTCCAGAAAAAATTTCACTATTATAATTTCAATTAAAAGTGTTAAATAATGTGTATAAAACGTCACAGATCGCCTTTTTCATCAAAATCTCGCGCCTCCTGCTATAAACCATCCGAAAAACTGTAAAAAGAGGGAACTAAACATTTCCATCACGAAACGACCATGTAGCAACATTATAAAAACCGAAATAAATTTTAGCTTTTCCATCAAATTGTTAAGTCCTGATATTCCAGTTATGGGTAAACTGCGGCTTGCGGTCCTCGAGATCATTTTATTTGGTCCACGAGGACATCACGAAAACGGTCCGTAAAATTTAATGTAGATAATTTCATTATCAAAATTAAGACCAGGAAAACTTTTATCGCGAAGTTATGTTGGTAAAAAATTGTTTAAAGACGGTTTTCAGTAATTCTATCAGCCTAGTTGTCTCATATTTCTTCTTATGTGAAATTTAACACGGCCTGGAGAAGCAATCTAAGATACTAATGCAACCCGTCTCGCAAAACTTTCCCACCCTTGCGCTAGTCCTTGCCATCATTCAAAATCCTATAGCATAGAAAGTTTCATCGAAGTATTACTTCAACAGCTGGAATATATTTGGAAAAAGTATGTCCAGATATTTATAATGAGATGAAATTGATATTTTTTCGTCATTAAAGGTACCCTCAAAAGCATTTTTGAAAAAAATTCCAAAACCTAAATTTGAGTGTTCTCTGACCTAAACATAAACTGAAGAAAACTGATTACATAGGCATTATGTCCAGGAAGCATAAAAATGTACTTATCGCATTAATCATTCCTCTCAAAAACCAAGCTAAAGTAGTTTATCAGACGAACATATATTAATTGACGATTGCTAGAATTAGGCGATATTAGGCTCTAATTAAAGGAAGGGATCCACGATTAAATATTTTTCGCAGCATCAAAGTTTCGCGAGGTTGCCATTTCCATCATTACGCGATTCCGCAACAGCGGCCGTCAAGATCTCCATCGTCCCTCGAAAAAAGCATACTTTGGGGAGGCTTGTCTGCACGCACGCGCAAATGAAATAACCCGCGGGAAAAAAAACTCGACCCTCGTTTCCATCTGCGGAAAAAATTAATCAACGCCAAAAGAAAAAAGAAACATATTATTCGAAAGATATTTCAGAAAGGCGGAGTTATTTTTTTTTTCACAGACGTACCGACACCACGGTTATTTATTACCCGGAGACTTCAACGACCCCGAATGGAAATCACGTTTTTAAACCTATAGAAATCTATAGATGGAAAAAAATTTCCGATCGCACGTACGTAATCAATTCGTTATTACGGACCTGGCGCATCTTCCGAATACACGCACAACCTCTTCTTTCAGACACCTCTATTCAAGCTTTCTCTTTCTTTCCTCTTTCCGTCAACCTCCGCATACTCCGCTAGCATTTCCTCATCACTCACTTTCTCCCTCTTTTCCCTCGAAGAAAAACCCTGTCCAACCCAACCACCCATGTTTATCTCTATTTTTTTAATCTTCTTCCCCATCTCCCGCGGTGCATCCCGGCTTCCGTCTGCTCCTTCACCCCTCCCTCCCTCACTCCATTCCCCATCCTTCTATCCTCCTCCCTTTCCACCTGCTCCATTGTCTTCCCACGCGAGGTACACTCTCTTTTCTATCCATCTCATGCAAACCTTACCCTTCCCAAGACCTGGTGACTAACACTGTTCTTGCTTCCAACAAATCCTCCCTCCCTCTCTCCTTCCCTACTCCTCCTCTCTCAGATCTCCACCTTTTCCTACCTCCCTCTCTACCTCCTTCTCTATCTCCCTCTCTACCTCTCTTTCTACCTCCCTCCCCACCTCCCTCTCTACCTCCCTCCCTAACTCCCACCTTACCTCACTCACTCCCTACCTCTCTCCCTATCTCACTTCATCCCTCCCTCACATTCTTCCTCTCTCCTTTTCTCTCTCTTCCTCCCTCCCTACCTCCTTTTCTCCCTCCTATCCTTCCCTCCCTCTCTTCCTCCCTCTCTACCCCTCTCTCTAACTCCCTCTTTACCTCTCTCACTCCCTACCTCTAAATGCTACCCTTCTCCCCTCCCCTCCATTTTTCCCCTCTCTCTCTCCCTACCTACCCTCTGCCTTCCTCCCTCCCCCTCTCCCTCCACCTTCACAATTCAAACTCCACCCCTCCCTCACACTCTTCCTCTCTCCCTTTCTCTCCCTTCCTCCTTCCCTACCTCTTTTCCTCCCTTCCTATCCTTCCCTCCCTCTTTACCTCCCTTACCCCCTACCTACCCTCTACCTCCCCCCCCCCCCCCCCCTCTCCCTCCACCTTCGCAATTCAAACTCCACCCCATTCCCTCTCTCCAGGAGAATTTCCTCAGCTCCGTTCTTAACCCAATTTCATTTGGAAAAATACCAAAGGCGTAATGCGCTCTCCGACGCCGATGTGAAGAATGGTTTCGTTGCTGTTGTCCCCGCATTAAAAAAGTAACATAAAGTCTTCGCGACACGACTTTAAGGATGGCGTCGGGTGATTTATCTCGCCTCTCGGATGCGTTGCGAGAATTTAGCGGAATCGACGAAATGTAGGTTTTCAGAGAGAGTTTTACGGAGTATTTCTCGCGGATTTATGTCCTGTGCAAGAATCTATTCGGTGCGCCAGTGCTAGCTTTCGTTTGCATAATGCTTAACAGAGTAAGCACTTCGTGAATTCCGTGGCGCAGATCACCTGACTTATTTGAAATTATGGAAAGGGCTTCCCTGAACTCGAGAATAACGTTGTGCTTTCATTTGCTCTTTCAATTTTGTTAATTATCGTTAATCAAAATGCTACACTTGGTATAAATAACAATACTTAAAATAATGTAAATTAACAAATGTATAAAGAAATAAATAAATACATGTCGATTCAGCTTAGCTATTAGTATGACTTTTCGGGCAACAATTACTCGTCCAAATTCGTCAGCTTCGAATTTCTCGTGTGTTAACTTTGGTTGCAAAATATGTAGAATTTAGAATTTGTCAAAAATTCTTATTAAAAAATTGGAATGGTTGTGTCACAAAAGAAATAGCGAGAACAGTAAAACCGGATTGTTGTAGGTATGTAGAGGGAGGTAAAAAATTCAACCACCCAAACCCTTGGGCAATAGCAGTAAAATAAACCTTCTAAATAAAGCGCCCGTTTCAACATCATAGTTTTTTAAGTTTTGAGGTAGTATTATAAAAACTGCGATAAAGTCGACATAGTAGATAGTACGTTCTAAAAAAATTGTGACCGAACAAAAATGTACTCTATTACCACTTTAATTTTTTTATTAAAAACTTTTCGATTTATTAAGTTATCCGAGTAAATCAAGAGGATAATCAAATTTGTCTGTCACAAGCGTTTTTAACGTTGCATTTAGACTTTGGATCGATAAATGTCTACTGTTACACTTTTTGGGAACGTTCCATAATTTATTTTTATATGGGAGTATTTTTATGGCAGCAGTTTATTCAATTTATTTTTTTCGTGAGATACATCTCGCTACTTTGCGTATTATTCTTGCGAATGCATCGCAATATTTTTCGCGCTCACACACGCACGCAAGCGTTATTTTCAATTTATATTCGCCTCGACGTACAAATGACCCTGAGTAAACGGAACGTACGAGCGATAATATTTCAAACCCTTGGGAAGAGGGGGGAAGGAGGGATAGTTCGCGAAGCTAGCGACGTTGAGTAACTGTTTTATTGTATAGAGAAATGACGATGCTTTACAACGCTCTTTGTTATTTTTTTGTCCCGTGTCCGGGCCCTCATTTATCAAGCCGCGATGTGCTGCGCCAGGGAATGTGAAATTGAGAGTAACTAAGAGAGGGGACTTTCCCTCAACACGAATCATGCTCCTTCTCTTTCTCTATATCTCTCTAGGCCTGTCGATTTCGAAAGATAAAGGCGAAGGCGGAAGACGGCAGGAACTCTGCTTTTCGCTTTCGGTTGTACGAATCCTAAACACACACGACACGGTATAGAAAATCCCGGCAGCGAGGTTACTGCGTGCAGTCGGACCGTGATTGACAAACTGCAGGGATGTACCGAAAGTCGCTTCTACCCTCCGGTAGAAATTTACCGATGCTTTCAAGTGAGATACTTCCGCCGGATGATGAGGAATTTGCTAATTATGAGAGCGTCATGCTCCTGCCGGGTGACGAGGCATTTGGCAATCTTTTTACGTCAACTTGATGCAGTTTTGCTAGCAATTATGGGTGTAAAATAAATAAATAAAGTTAATTTTTACACCTAATTAATGCACGTCAGAATTTATATATATTTTCCGACCTTGATATGTTTTTACTTTCTCCATACGTAGCATAGGGAAAGTATTGTGATCACGAAAAAACCGACTTCGAGATTTCAACGGAAATACACGTTTTGAGGTCCCTAGAACACGTTTAGACTATTTTCGGAATGTTGTCTGTGTGTGTAAGTGATTGTGGGCGCTCTAACTCAAAAAGTACTTGTCATTTTAATGCCAAATTTCATATATAACTTTACACTTTAGCATGAGCACAAAGAACTGATTACTTTTTGGACAATACCGGTTAACCGGAAGTCGAGGTTTATTCGAAACCCGATACGGTTTTTGCGATATTTCTCCGATAATACGTCATTATTGTATACATTGACCATTACAAAAATTGTAGAAAATATAATTTCCTACATCGTTTATTTGAAACAATTTTCCATATCAGTTATTGTTTAGGAATTATTTATAAATAATCGGTGTTTTCGGTTTCCGTCAAATATCTCCTTAAAAACGTCCTTGTTGGTAATCTTCGTGAGGACCAAAGTTGTAGAGAATAATATTTCTTTCAAGTTTTGTTTGAAACAAATTTTCGTGGAACCATCCACTTCGGAGATATTTTGCTTATTCGTAAATTTCCCGTATACAGCGCCACCACCATGTAGCGGTGAATTCTGTAAACATATTCAAAATATAATTGACGGCAATAAGAACGACTGTATTTTTTACAATACGAAATAATAATTTTGCCTTATGATGCTACTCATAATTATTTAAATATTTATACCGCAAATATGGAGAAGTCATGTGTTGGCCACATCAGATTTTTACTATATGCACCTCAGGGAGGTAATTTCTCGCCGAACCCCGTATTTCACGCAATTTTTCTTATCTTCTGACAGCAACAGGGACTATTTAAGCATCAACATTGACACATTCATTTCAGACGGCGTGCAACCTTTTTACATGGCGGGCCACATTAATATATTTGAGTGCTTTGGCGAGCCGTATTAGAATTCACGAGTGCTTCGGCGGGCCGGATTAGTTTAAATCGGAAGTTACTCAAGGGATTATATGAGATTTTAAAACTGTAAATAAAGTTTTAACAATTTATTTGCATAAAAAATCGCCAGGCAATGTTTTATGGCAACAATCGAACATAAAATGCACACAATTATCTGTAATAAATATCACAGACCATAAAGCTTTGCGAGCCGCGTAAAATGCTCTTGCGGGCCACAGGTTGTACTTCCCTGATTTAAGATATCCCATTCCTGGAATCTGACATCATTATGTGTCTAATAATTAATTTCTTACGGAGTAAATATCCGCGATTTCAAATAATATAGCGATCGATAAGATTTCCGAGTTTAATATTCTGTAAAATAGTTGCGATGAAAATACTGGGAAGCGAAAACAAAACTACATATATTACTTACATAAAATTTCACATATAGTTTTTGTAAATAAAACCTAGATATCGCTATTCTATGTGTTGAATCATGTTACGACGACGCATACTTTACACATCTAATAATTTTATCATTTAATCTTGTGGGAAGTTTATCGAATTTAATCCCAAATAATGGAGTTATTGTAGAGTGCAACTTTTTAGATCATGAAAAACAATATCAACCGCTTTAACAGAAATAAATTTCGTTTTTCGCCCGATTTCCTAAAAAAATGTGCGACTGATATCAGCACACGACGAAAGGACGCGGGTTTAAAACGTTTTTTAATAATTTTAGGCGATTTACTTCCCAATGTGGAAAGCTTCATCATTACCTTTAATAGTTCTTTCGAGGTGCAGATGGAGCACGATATACACTTTTTTTAATCCCCTTTCATTTTAACGAGACTTTCCTGGTAACGACCTCCTACCCACGATTCTCTCTCATTCAAAACGTTCTCGAAAATGATAAAGTGTTGCGCGATATATTTAATCGCCGAAAATTACATTTTACGATCAGATTCGAACAAATTTAACTTTTTCTCCCCAATATTCAGGTATATTTAATCTATTTTAGCTCAGGTTATTTTAATAATAATTAAATATTCTTTAATACGCGCTTTGAAACACAAAAATCTTCTGACATAAATCTTTTTAGTTTTTAGCCGACATTTAAAATACTGCGCAGCAAATACACAGACTAATCTTAGATCAGTACCGACAATTACGCACACAAGACCAAATTATAGCCTTATAGATGGAATACCAATTCGACAGGAAGCTTTCTCTTAAATAACATGCTAAGCGTTGAAAACTATCTATACAAACCGATCTAACGCGTTAGGAAGTCCGACCTCTTTAAATACACTATGGCCAAGTTTCGTTATGATATAAGTATATACCTCGATATTTAGTCCTAGAATAGACTTGCATGATATGACAGGGATCGTCTGGGATAGTTATGATTAACACATTTATTTAGATGAATATGTCAATACGTAATTTAAAAAAATGTTGATCAGTGCAAATTTATAATTTACACTCGAACTAAAGGTAGATTGAGCAAAAATGCCGATGAAATTTATATACCTAGCGAGGGTATTCTTTGCAGCAAAGCCTATCATAATACAGACGGTTCCGGACTTACGATAAACCCGGACTTTTAATATATTGATACCTCAGAATCGACATACGATATTCGACTTCCGATGCGCTCCGAGTCTACTTTCTTGTGCGTATTTTCGGCCAATATTCAGTTTGACGAAACGACTCGTCCGAATTGTAGGTATTAATTTATTGATTGTTTTAAGTCTTAAAAATGTTTATTATATAATATATAACACTCATTTGTTCTTACACCACTAATTTATAGCCTAACTGTGGCTTGGTACATATTTTCCAAGGTCCTGGAACGTACATGTAAGTCTATGGGAAATTGATATTCGACTTACGATGCGATTTTCAGGAACGCATTAGAGTCGTAAGTCGGAAACTGCCTGTACTAGAACAAGGTGAACTCCGGTGCATGCAGATAGGTCTTACACAGAGGGTGGGGATACCGGGGCAAAATCTCCGAGGTCCGGTATTAGGATCTATCATAAGGTTTTCCTATCGCAATACGCGGGTGCAACCAAGACCAACTGGCGGCGTTTTCTCCATTTCTCAGATTTGGATTTGGGTTTTTCCAACTCAGCCCACTGCTGTTTTATCGCCCCTTAGCACCCTGAAACTCCTCCCCACTACTCTTATTTTTCTCTCCTTCGGGAAATTCCGTCTTTGGGCCCGGGATCCGGACCCACAAGCACTCGGAGTGTCGTCGTACGGTCAGTTCTAAAGAACAATATCGTTTACTCCCAATTTTTTAGAGATGAGAAATTAAATTTTATGCGTTGAATCGCACAATTACGAAATCGCGACCATTCAATAACAAACTTAATGATACGCTATTATAATATACAACCAAATTTGTACGTAAATATTATCAAGGAAAAAGTTGCGATGTTGGTAAAAAATCAGGAGGAATCTAGAAAAATGCCTAGAACGCAAACAGAGACCGATGATGGGAAACTCTCCTTCGGAGGATGGATTATCGGTAAGGCCCCTAGAAATGTAAATTTTGTGAGAATTTATTAGTTAATGTACTATAGGGACATCTGGCAATCGGTATTCATTCATACTAAGATCTACTCTCACGTAATTCGTACTTTTGGACTCTGTTGCAACGCAAGATACGCAGCTACTTAAAAATGTCACGGGGGACCTCACAATGGATAGTGTAAGAAATTCTGTTATGACAAGTACCGATTTTTTTACGCGTTGATTTTTTGGTACTAAAATACATTTTAGGTGTTAATTTGGAAAAGCAAATTTAAAAACCATGACATGTAATTTCGCAAAAAAATTAGTGATGAAAAACATACACTTATCGACGGCAATTAAATTTCGTCGAATATTTGATTTTCACAAATTCGCTGTTTATCGAAATTAATCGAATCATACCAAGTCTAATTATAATGTGATACATATAGTTCTAACATATATTTTACATGTAATTTTGATAAAAAATTTTAATTGGATGGAATATGACAAATTCTGTTTATAATACTGCGAGCCAATACCGTAGAGAAGGGGGGAAGGGGAGTCGGCTGTCCTGGGCCTGCCGAGGGGCCACGTTCCCTTTTTGAACTTAAAACAGAGAAAAGGGGCCCGGCAATGGTATTTGCCCCAGGGCCCGCGCTGGCTCTCGGCGGCCCTGTGTGCCGCGATGTTCTTAAGCATGCATGAATGTGTGCCGTGGAGCAAAAAAGGTTGAGAAGCACTTCTCTAGAATATTAGGTGAATTAGCCCCATTTTATAACCGAATACCCAGATTATTCCAATTTGCGGAATCCAACAATTTTACGAGGCTTGTTACATTACAAAAAAATCTTTTTAGGAGAAATGCTAAATGGCAAAAAAATTGTCATTTTACTCTTCTCCTTAGGCGGATGAGACTTCAAGCCTCTCATAAAAAATTAAATCCTCGACAATTTTATTCCTCTAGCCTGAACAGTTTCCTCTAGATGCCATTACAATTATTTCAATTTTCCGAAAATTATAATTCCCCCCCCCCCCCAGGAAAATATGAGCTGCTACTGATATTCAATTTTAGATTATTAAATTTTTCTGGACCTCTAATTAAAAATAATAAATTTAGAAAAATATTTCAAACAAAAATGGATGATCTAAAGGTACATATAAAGTGATAAGATAGGTTTTTTAAAAAAAATAGAAACGATCTATAAAAGAATCAACTATAAATTTCGAAAAAGTATAAAACTATTTTTCGCTTAAAAATTGATTAGTCTCCAATAAGTAGCATCTTCATCGCCTGCGAAATAATTTACATCCCTGTATTAATGGAATCTAAAGCTCTCACCTTCTTTAGATTCATTCCGAATGCAGGTAAAAGCGACCGAAACGCGTGCAGCGACGGAAAGAACATTTCAGCACGATGAGTCAGGTGTCTGTCACTTTGCGAATTCCCTAGCGACGATGAAAAACCTTGAGTTTGAATCACAGAACACGGGATCGCACGTTCGTACAATCCACGAAAGAGATTTATTAATACGACGCACAAATTAAGGGCAAACTATTCAGGTTTACATATTTGTGCAGATTTTCCGCTATAGTCGTCTGGCTGGCGAAGGATCGGTACTTTCTTCGGTGACCAGTAAAACACGGAACCCGACTCTGTGTTAGCGTAACTCATCGATATGATCTACCGCTTTGATGGTTATGAGACAATGGTCGTTGCGAAACGCGTAAGTTGGAAGCCTCGACCGTTTGCTAACATGTGTTCGTGCGGCATAGATAATAAGAAGAGTCACAAAGCGTTACAACGGGGATGGTAACATGGATTCGGATAAGCATCTAAAAATGCGGAAACATAAAGTTCAACAGTTTTTCTTAAATTTATGCATCACGCAGAGAGTGAATTATGAGCGTTTCGTCTTATTTGTAGGCATTTGCTCTAAGACAACGGGTATTATGAGCAGATGCATGGTACTAGATAAATTTCATTGTCTTTCTCTCTACTCCTTCCGCATAAAAAAATCATTGTAAGGCGAATATTTTATGTGCGAATCCATCAGGGACGCAAATGAGAAGGGTACGCTAGGGGTACGCCATACCCAAGGTTTCTGAAGCAGGACAAAAAATATTTTTACCTTTACGGTCGTATATACTATATTCGGAGCATCAAGATTGTTTCGACAATAATGCAAGTTCATATTTCATACGCTTTGCGATATTGTGTTTTTTAGTACCGTAAAATGGCATGCAATGATCAGTTTTAGAACACATTCTTAGTCCTGAAAACCCCATATCCGTTCTCCCATAAGGATGAATTATTTCTTCTGGTTGAAAAGTTAATTCTGAATATTTTGGTATTTTTCTTAATAAATGTCTCAGATATAAAAAAAATTCATCGTAAGATATATTGAGCAGTGAAATGTGTGATTTATGCGTGCAAACGAACAGTCTGAAGGACGCCAACGATCGTGAGTGACTCTTGTTTTAAAGAAAGCACGTAAAGTAGATTGCCGTTAACGAGAAGAAAGGGAAAAATGAGGCAGCGCAAGAACAATAAGGAAGAAGAACACGACGTTAATAAAGCGAGTTATCTATGTGGGAGGATATTACCTTGAAAAATTACGAAAGTTACCTACTACATTTACCATGCTGACATCTGTTGTGTTAAATTTGGAATACAGCGTAACACTTGCCAGGAAACACAACATTAGCGTTAAAACAATTCTTCGTATCATTATGTTTCTCAGTAACATATAATTAAAAAATTAATAATTACCACAAATACTATGCCTTCTTACAGATCAAAATAGAATGTAATATCAAAATTACAATAGAAAACAAATTTTACGTGATAATTGTGTTTATCTTTATCAGCGTATGACTCAGATGGATCCTAACCATATAAAGACACTGAATGTATGAACTCATCAACTCCTCGTTTGGTGAAAATATAATATAAGTTGGCGAAACCCTTAGCGCTGTAAAAACACGACATTCCCAAGATTTTTTTACCGGGCATATCTCCCGGGTACATCTTTGACCGAGAAGGGCACACGCGAATGGCATTATAAATTCATAAACTCTATATCATCTCGATAGCAAACTTGACGTACGGGAATTAATAGGTTCTATGCAATTCGTTGCTCACTTTCTCTCCCCCCCCTCGCAAAAATTATTTCATGCACCAGGTCATGAATACTTTATTGCCCAGGCAATTTTATTTGCTTTATTTCATCGCCTCTTTTCTTATTGTGCACAAGATGGATATCTTCATAACGGCCAATTTATCACACGCAGAAATATCTAATTTGTATCTCGAATGCGCATAGGTAGCGTGCGGATAGTGGCTAACTATTCGAACGATAAACAGTCTAAGAGTTTTTAACGCAAGTTTTGTAACTATTGTGATTAAAATGTCCACAAAAATGGGAATCGATTAAATAACGGGAATCGATTAAGTAATGTCCCTATTCAACTATCGAACTCAAGCGATCCACGTTAACCGTTCGTTAAGTCAATTGGAAGTAATAGGTCGAATCAGATTAACGAGTACAGTTAGAGCTCCTAGTGTGGTGTTCATTCCTCCACGCCCACCGCCTTAGACAACTTTTCTTCAGCTAAATTAAAGAGTATAGCCGTTAGTAAATAATAAGAAAAATTTTAAAGGAATGATTACCGACTGAATCAATTTACAGTTTGATTTGACCAAAGTTTATTTTTCTTGAATGTTGATATTTTGCTGTATATCTGTATGAGGTAAGTCTCTTTGCACGAAACAACCATTAAAGTTGTATCGTCCAAATACTGAGATCCAGGGTAGATAATAAAAGTACATTTTTTGATCTATCAAATGCTAATAATATGAAATATCATGTGAGGCATTATAATGAGTTAAGAGAATGCTTCTGATTTAAAAAATGTAATCATAATTTATAAGAAAGAGATAATTAGCATTATGCAAGCTATTTCAATTCCGAATTCATATACGATTTCCGTTATGCCTCCCGGCTCACTTTCAAATTTAATATTTTACCGGACGGCACAACGTAAAATTGACTGTTTTTCCCCCCTTTACGGGGAAAAGATCGAAAATTGCGTACATAAAATCTCACAAATAATAGTTGATTTTCGCAATACGGAATAATTACTCCAAAACTCTACATTTGTTTCTTCGGGTATGACTTCTTTTCCGAGTTTATTATATAATTTCGCCTGATTTCTTTCATAAAACGCGTTCAATATTTCATTTTTTTTATTTCGAGCGTCCGAAAAATTTGTTTTTTTAAAGGAAAATTAAGAGATTTTATTAATGGTTTTGCTTTCACCTTTATTGGAAGATATTTGGTGTAAAGTTGCGAATTCTTGTTTTAGATTCTAATATCGATTTTTCGATAAATCTTCTCCGGCCACATAAAAAATAATCGAGGACCATAAAAAGATAAATTCCGCATAAGGTCGAGTCAGTAGCAGCTAAAACGCTTTTAGAATCAGCGTATCTATTTGTCAGCTCTGACATGGTTACATATCAATATACGTATATAAAACATCTGTATTGGCGGACGCAAGTAAGAACTTTTCCAGGTGAAACACGTAAGGCTTTGGATGCCTGTTTTCCCTTTTCTCTTTTGGAATCTATCTGAATGACATCGCCGTTTGAAAATTTCAACCGAGTTACCGGACAAATGAAAGAGATAAATCTTGTAGCCATAAATGTTCGAGTTGCTGATCACGTGCGCGCTTCAACCACAAAGTATCAGTCGCCAACGGCAATTCTCCAATCGTTCCCTTGAGACGACAACCGTCGAATTACCACTGAGGACGCCTAATGTGCAGCCGTTTCACTCAACCTTTTTCATGTGACCGCGGGGGTCGCATTTTGTGGGATGTAGGAGACACGAGCGGCGGAGAACGATAATTCATTTTTCGAATCGAGCCCCCGCGGAGCGATTCGGCACCGCCCTATTCTGAAATTAGCCTCGATAGCGAAACTGCATATATCGGTTTGGCCCGCCGTTAAACAGCAACCACCACGCCGACGCGGTTTGTGCGAAAGGGCAAACGCCCTTACAAAACTCCCCCTGAAATTAACATTCAGCGTCGGAACGGGTTTCAGCGTAGGTGGCTGAGGGCCGTCGTGGAGGTGGGGACTGATACGCGGACGGGGGCGATAAACTGGAGCACATCGAGCGTCCGATCGCAATTACTTCGACGATTACCCGTATCCGTTCCCATAAACTTGTCGCAGAGAGTGAGAGAGAGAGAGAGAGTGACTAAACTTGAAAAAAAAATCATTATCCGAAACTCTTATCTCAAGCGGGAACACGCAGGTTGAATTAAAATTTGCGCAGAGTGCGTTGCACCGACTTTCTCATATCGGCACTCTTCTTTCCCGTGCAGTGATTCGGTTGGTTACATTGTTACGTGGACATTTTGGTGGTGGTAACTGGGCGTAAATATCGATGTATTTTAACGTCGTTGGAACATGCGCGGCATTCTTGGCTATACTCTGTT
Source organism: Uropetala carovei (assembly GCA_036926305.1). Lineage (NCBI taxonomy): Eukaryota > Metazoa > Arthropoda > Insecta > Odonata > Petaluridae > Uropetala > Uropetala carovei. The sequence continues at coordinate 9,880,713 of JAXCHB010000015.1, forward strand.
GGTCTTTGTGATAAGATTGTCATTATTCCGATAGCATCTCTGGTTCGTCACTCATTTCGAAACCATGTTGATTTTCTAGCAGAATTTATTCAGCCTTTTAGTGAGGATTCTTATGATGATCTTCGAAATGTACGATAGTATAAATATCGCGTTGCTCTCAGCTTCTTCTTTAGATGGATCATTCTTACTTCTAGGAAATCCTGAGGCCTTCTGACAAAGAATAACATAAATACATGCGTTTATGACTGATGAAGAGCATCCGTGGCTGATTCGCCACATGTGGCGAAATATTGGATATCGACAATAGGCTACAGGCAGAATTATATGAAAAAAATGTTTTAGGACGCGCGAATATCATCAAATGTCCCCGGTTATAAAAATCTCGAAGTCGATTTTTTCGCGATCACAATACAGAGCCATCCCTTGCTTTGCACTGTACATGCGTTCCTGAAAAAGACCATGTAAAAGGAAACCGTGCAAAGCGGAATACTTTTTACCATAGCGCACCTTAAGTCAAACACGCAGCTATTTCGTCACGTTTATTCTTTTTGTAACCTACTATGTGTCGAACTGAATCGCTTCGAAGCTTGCTAGACCAATGTTTCCCAACCTATGGTCCGCAAAGGTGTTGTTGGTGGTCCGTGGAGATTTCCAAAATGTAGTTTTTTTAGATCACGCCTCATATTTAGTTGAATTTTTTTGGGAAAAGTTAGTTTAGAACAGACAGAAACGTGTGTAATATATTTGAAAATGTTCAAATAAACTTCATAAACAATTAATTTTAAGAAAAGGGTTTCTTAAACGTAGTTACAGTAAGTACGTTAGTGTAAGTAATGAGATGGTCCGCAGGGCCTGGAGGGTTGCTGAAGTGGTCCGCGGAGTTCAAAAGGTTGGGAAACACTGTGCTAGACCCATCGCCCGTGCAATTCGAGGTACGCAGTTCTCTGAAAAGAAAACCGTCCTGAACCGAAAGCGCGTAAAGCGAAACCGTGCAATTCGAGAAAACATGCTTTTTAAAGTCTCCAAGTCGACCTTTTCATAATCATAATACTTTATATATTCCATAGATGACAAATTAAAAAATACCGACTCGAGTATCGACCGACAACAGCTGGAAGATAATAAATTTGTACGTAGCGACGCGGTACGACAGTAACCCGAATCACACCTGACCAATTAATTTTTCGAACGGCATAAAAAGAGTCGCTCACGCCTTCCTCGATCATACGTTTTGCGCGGACGTCGAAGTGAAAAAAACGTACATTCGGAGGAAATATCCGCGAGTTATTTATTTCTCTACGCCCGAGGGTGAGATTTCGATCGTAAGAGTGACTTTTTGATCACGAAGTTCGTTTCACGAAAAAACCTCCTTTGAGGCTAAAATGGAACGGATAGAGAGAGGGGGGAAAGGGGAGGAGGGCAGAGAGGGGGAGAAGGAGGAGGCCAAGGAGGGGAGGGAGGATCGTCCCGCGATGGCTGGACGGCGTAGGCGGACCGCGCTCTCCGTGGGAGAGGTGTCAAGGTCACGGGAGATTAACAATGGACAATGAGAGGGGGAGTGAAACGGCGATGGAGGAGGTTATGAGGCGTAAGGAGACGGATCGGTGACGTAGCTAAAGTCTGCGTGGGCCGCTGTGCAAGAGTTGATGGTGGTCCCTTCTAGGAAAATAATTGCTTTCAAACGTGGTTTTCACAAGAGAAACTTAATTTTATTATTATTAATTTTAAATTACAAGTGGGTAAACGCATTTCTCGATTTGCACGGTATCTGCGTTCACAAAAAAAAACCTTACAAAGCGAAACCTTGATAGGTGGGATAGGTTTCCCCATATATACATGCAATTTTAAGCATGACTATTATTTTTCATTTAGTAAATGTTCAAAAATCTCTTAATTCTAAAATTCTGTACAATAATCCTCCAATTAATCTCCTATTCAATAATCCGATAATTTGCAAATCTTGCGGTGGTGGGCGAGCGATAATATCCTAACGCCATCTTCTGGCGTTAATACCGATGTTGATCGAAAGCTAACAATCGATTACGTCGCAACGAAGTAACAATATAAGCATTATATTATGTCCGATTAATTCCATCACCATTGAATAAGATCTTTTGTTGCCTTTGGATGCAATTTTCGGCCTTCCAGTGCGTTCACGCACTTCTAGAAAATTCTAACGCATAAATGTCAAAAGGTAATTAATTACATTATTTGTTTCAGTATTTGCCTTGAAATTTTGAGGATGTGCTTATATCGCTCTCCAAGTACAAAACTACGTTTATCTTTTTTTATAAGCACAGCTAACATGCAAGGCAGCGCAGCTGCCTATAATTCGCGGCTTCGCCGCCAATCCTCCGTGGTTGGGCCGCGGAGCGTCCAGGGTCAAAGCCCCTAGTGTACATATTCGTCCACGTTATAACGAGATAGAGATTAAAATATGTCTTCTTCGATCTAAAACTTTGTCATGTACATAATAACACAATAGAGCAAAAAAGCAAAAATAAAAAAATAAACTTTTTAGCACATAAAGAGAGAGGATAAAGAAGAGGGAGAGAGACACGATAGGATGGAAAGAGAGAGAATAGAGGAATGAGGGGAAAGGGAGAGAGATTGTGTGTGGAGGGGAGAGAGAGAGAGAGAAGATAGATAGATAGATAGATAGATAGATAGATAGATAGATAGATAGATATATAGATAGATAGATAGATAGATAATCGTCTTTATTAGGACTAGCTTAATACTATAAAGTCTTCTCATCCATCTATCCCTGGGTCACGTACGAAATGCAATAAAATAAAACGATAAAAAAACAAAAGAAACGTGCATTAAACGAGAGGGAGGGGAAGTGAGAGAGAGAGAGGAGGGGGAAGAGGAGGTGGAGAATGAGCGTGACGCCGCGCTGCAAGAGTGCTTGAGCAGCATCGCAATGGGCTGCAGGTGAGATTTATATGGAATGGACCGGATCGAAAGGAAATGCAAGTAAAAAAAAGGAAACGTCGACATAATCTCGTCGAGAACGAGCTGTTGCCCTCCAGTTCCCCCCACTCCTCCCCTCCCAATTCCTCCTCCTCCCCCGCAACGGGAAGAGGGGGGAGATGAAGGGAGGGAGAGAGAAAGGTACAGAGAGAGAAAGGTACAGAGGAAGAAAGAAAGTGAAGAATGGCAGGTGGTAAAGCGGAGGAATAGAAAGGCGCGTGAAAAAAAATCGGTTTAAAATTAGTCGCAAAAACCAGTCTCGCATCCGTGCGCTTCAAAGTAAACGCAATACCGTCACTTTCTATATCGATAGATGCTTAAGCGCTGTTTGTCTAGTGGCAACGACGCAGCTGCTGTTAGTTGGCGGTATCCGGACGTAAAAGTCGATGTTTTTAATGTCGCTGAAATCCATATACTTATATTTTTTTTTAGATATAATGAGAAATGTATGAAATATTGCTTACTATATTTATATCTATAGCTGGGCTATTTTTAAAAAAAATTCATACACACGTTTTTGAGTGAATCGATTTTTTTTTAATCGACAAGAATGAGCTACCCTCTGGATTTGCATGAAATTATTCATTTCAATGTGGCTTCAATTTTGGTTCATTTTCTTTATAAATATGAGATTTCATCAGATTATGTTAAAAATTCTTCACGATATTTTTGAAAAGGATTTCGAGGATCGTCTCCATTCTTGCGTGATATTGTTCATCCAAACAATGCTTCCTTTCCGAGTGTTACCCTACATAAATACGATATATTATCAGATTATGTCAAACCGTTAAGAACCTAGGACCGCGAACATGAGACAGGCAGACGAAAGACAGGCGGGAACCTTAAAAAAAACATTTTTTCGGGCACGTGGGCATCAGAATCGTGCATATTCCTAAAAAATCTCGGATTCGAATACTTTCACGTCTCAATACTACTTTCTCTGCATACTTTGCACGTGAGAAAATAATAAAGAGAGGGGGGAGAGAGAGGAGGAGGATGGGAAGTAAGATTCGACTGTTGATGATCGTCCATTGTTTTCCACGACGTCGCCTGATGAGCTTCGGATTATAAGCGAAGTTCATTCCCCCTCTCCGTCAAGGATTACGCAATCCTCTCTCTCTCGAGAACCGCGGACGTTTCGATACAAAAAACACATCACTTGCATCGTTCGATGATTACAGAGCGCCGAGAGAATGCGAACTCATTTTGCCTCCGTTCTTTCCATGGTTTCCATGAAACGAGCGGTGGCCTTGATCTCGTTAGGTTTGCGTTCGAACCATGCCAGCGGATCTCCTCGTTATCGCGTGGGACGCGAGACTTCCCACAATGCCTTCGCCGCCTTTTTCTTCTTATGCTCAATAACGCTTTGCAGTTATCTCACCGGCGAAGCTTTATTTTTTTCTCTCTCTTCTTCCTCGTCTTTGCGGGTAGCCGAAAAGATGTCGCTAGAAATACAAAGCGAAATTTTCCTTTGTATGCAAATCCGATCGATCGCATGGTTCCGTCCGTAAGAGGCGGAAGCCCGTTAAACATGTTGTACTATCGTCGCCTTACGCCCAAAGGGAAGGAGTCGAATACGATCGGATGGGTCGTAGAGTGATGCGTCGGTGTGATTGTCAACGGCTTCTTTCCCTTTTGTTTTGGGTTTTGGTCGGACATAAGCCTGGAAACATGGAGGAAAAGTATAAGCTAGTAATACGCAGGTCATTAAAAGGGGGTTTTGTATGTTATATATATATATATATATATATATATATATATATATATATATCGAGGTCAACTAGTTGTTGAGTGAGAGAACACCAGTGAACACCAATAGGACAGCCGCTGGGATTTCGGGGAGACGCAGTTGTCTTTCTCTTGTGCTGACGAAGGGATCATCGCGAAAGTTTATATATAATGTGTCTCACCGACACCCCAGTGGGTCTCCTATTGGTAAGTGTTAATTGAGTTTCCCTCACTCAACACCTAATTGCTCTCGATATCCATATATAGCTTTCCTCTTCCATATACGTACCTGACAGCGTTTTTTATTTGACAGATGAATTTCGATTTAATTGTTAGCTGTCGTCAGACGGATTTTGATGACCTTTAACGAGATATGATTACATGTTTGTTTGAGCAATGTAAAGTGGAAGTTCTAATTGACTGATAAGGCTCAAAATCGCATATTTGGGAGATAAATTTTAACGTGAATCTCTCATATTAAATATAATTAAACCCTTCAAGCGGTTCAAGAGATGAAAGACGCGACAGAGAGACGTTAAAAGGTTCCGATACTATCGCTTCGCTGGCATGGTAGTCCTGAAACGTTTCTTTGAGGCATTTATTACGACCACTTAGCTCGAATGGATTCTCCGTCGCGTTCATAGCAGGAGTAATGCTCGCAGGAAACGTAGAATCAGTTAACACGTGTTTCTTTCTCTATTGAAAAAAAGCCAGGAACTGAAATTTCTACGCGTTTCCAGTCAGTTGGTAACGTTGATGAATGGAGATGATTCAAACTCTGTATTATCTCGCCATTGTTATTATTTTCCTAAACACACTATTTAAATTGCCATCACGTCATTGCAATGCTGAGATTTCTCTAGTGCATTTGCGGTAATTTGGCAGGCCTGATTGATGGCTATGGCGCCTCTTTTTTGTATAAAAAAGGCTCAAATATGAAATGATAAAACGTATGTATCCGTGCGACAGAGAAGTGGTAACGGAAATTTTTCTTCGTTGTTTTCTAAAAAATATACTCCAAGACATGCTTATTTTGCCTTGCTCCCAACAGGAGTTGCCCACTTCATAGTCGCGAGCACCGCCTTGCTCAGACCGATCGTGATCTTTCATGACTTTCCAAGCACCAGGAATTAAATTTATTTTCTTTTTTACTTTTTAAACGTATTTTTTACCATTCCTTTTTTTTTGCCATATTGAAAAGTTTGTAGCCCCTGCTCTATCATAATGGATGGATATTTCAAGAATTAAAGCAAAAAGTTTATTTCATATTTTCAATAAAGATCGGTTTGATCCATAGTTTTCATTGCAGTATTTTGCTATGATATAAATGTCAAAACCAAATTTTTATCTAAAAATTTCCGGACAACAATGCCTGATATGGGCGCGTGAGAAGTCTGAAAAACCAAATACAATAGGCACCTTTTCCCATAAGAAACTCCCATTAAATTACAAAAGTCCGATGCAAGCATCCAAAATGTCTATTATAATTTGGAAATGTTCGAGTTTTCCAATTGAGACAGTATTAAATTGGAACATCACGAAATTTACAATATATATTAAGTATAAAATGTCAGCTTAACAAGTCGAATTTTGTAAAACAGCGCCATCGGAAGCATAAGAAAATTACTTCTCCATACAATTGTTACAAATTAATAACCACTCGAGTGATATGGATCAATCAGTCGTTTTCACAGGCGAATTTCATAATTACGTTCGTAATGCACGTCATTTCCCCTTAAATAATCGATTCATCGTGCCAGCGAACAACTCCTCGGCTCACTTTGGTGGGTGTCTCGAATCACGGAATCACTCTTTTTTAAGAGTGAGAGAGAGTGAGAGAGGAAACGAAGTTCGTTTCGTTTTATCTTAAAACTGCACGAACGTGGACGATCGTTAACGTTAGCCCTTGGAGGCATTTTCAAGAGGGAAGAGAATGGCCGTTGTTAACGCGTGAGCCTCTTTTGGTTTGTAGAGAAGGAGGGGGGGGGGGATGTAGAAGGTGGAGACTTCAACGCCCGTTGTCACAACCCAAGAACTCGCTCTAGTGGCCGAGTTCCTGATGTCCTCGAGTTTAAAAGAGCAGACACCTGTTTTTATTTCTGAGAAGTAGGTGATGAAAGTAAGAGGCGGATGGCAAGCCTGCTCGCTCAAAATTTAGGTAGGAGGCCAAGAGAATCGAAGTGGCGTGTCCTTAGTTATAAAGACGGATGTACTAATACACGATGTAATTTAGAGTTACTTTCAAGATTCGTTCGTTTTTGAAATGATACTTGCGCGTGTACAAATCCATAGTGAATTTAACAGATGCGCGAATTCAGCTAAATTAAAAATACAATTCCATTAAATTACATGGGCTAATCACAAATATCGATTCTTGGAATAATTAGATTTACCAGGGAAAAACGTATCAATCTTTATCATGAGCTATAGAGGAGCATTTTCTTACTACTAATTTCAATCCACTAGGGAATTTTCTAGCACTTCTAATAGTTGAAAACATAAGCACAGGAATACGCACTTTAAGCATAAAAAATTGGGAAAGTAAGTATTTTATTTAGGTATCTCCAATATCCATAACAAGGTACTGAATATGCAACCGTCTTCAATAGCGATTCACCGAAGGTAGATTCTAAAATATAATCTTATGTCTCTTGGGGATACATAAGATATGTACATATTTTTTGGTAATTAAGTATTTATTCTTGAATTCATTTGAATGATTGTCCATTTATTTTTAAGCGAAGTATTCTCCTATTAGTATTTTAAATTTATCATTGCTCTAATAAGTTTGAGAAAGTTTTTTAAAAAATACGTTATCATAGCGACAAGAATTTAACGTGCATGTTTTGGCCCTTGCTTACATAAGTTTACCTTCAAGGTACGAGTGGATTATCGATCGTATCGTGAGGGCTAAATTATAAAGACTGGATAACTAATTCGATAATCGCCCCAGAAAAAATCCGCAAATGCTGTTTCCTTTGTCTCGGTTGACTGCCTTGAAGGCAAGCCACTTTCATTATTTAGGTTTTATTGAGAGACGAATGTCTTCTGTTGGCACATTTTAGGCTATTAATGTGTCACGAATCGAAATAGTACGGTGGGATGTGGTTAAAACCATGCCGTAAAAACGATGGGTACTTACGTATTAACGGGGAGCCCAACTTAATACGTAAGTACCGATTGGTTTCTAACAAGATATCTGTAGTCTACATAGGAATTATATCTCGCTTGACTGTTGCGCCGCAAATGGAGAGGATATTGGCGAGCCTTCGGCTCGCTTTTTTTTATTTCAGTTGTCTCCGGGCGCTACCGCGCCCTTCGCCTCGCTGGAACCAAACTATCCCTCCCCGTTGTCCGGTGATCGGGGTTGTAAATTTCGCGATAGGCCAATCAGTCGAGACGCTTTTGATACCATTTTAGAAGAAATTCCTAAATATTGGCCACCAGAAATTAAAATGTGATTGTTTTTTCAATTGTTATCTATAACAAATCATTTAAATGTTAATATCTCGCTTGACTGTTGCCCCGCAAATGGGCTCCCCGTTACTACGTAAGTACCAAACGACGTCACAGACAGAAAAGTTTGACCCTCAGTTTATGTTTATGAGGTAATTTTTCCACGAAATAAAACTTAGGAACCCATAAATGATATTTAATACGAAATTAAGGGTTACCGAAAGCTTCAAATAGGTGAAAGAGTAAAACTAGAAGAAAAACTTCTCGCGCAGCTGTAACAAACCTAGGTTGAGAATGAATCGTTTAGCACCACATTGCTTAAAAATTTTAGAAATGCGTCTAAAATGTAATCGGTCCTCTAATGCAATATGGATTTAATTCATCTGGTCCTCTCCCATTTCACTTTTCTAAAATAGCAATGTACTCCTCTCTCTTTCCATTGCTTTCTCAGCTCTCAATCTTTTACGATCCCTTTCCCTAACTTCCTTTCTCTCAGCCCCCCCTCCATTTTCCTCACTCCCCTCTCGAGCTCTCCATCCCACTCCCACTCTCTTTCCCCCTCCATTCACTCTCTCCAGTTCCTCCGAAATTCTACTAAAAGTGAGGTCGTGTGAAATGGGTTCCCTCCTAAAGGGCGTTTCCCTCATCCACGACAATGGAAATTCGTTGTCCTTTATGGTGTGGCTTCCGCCGCTGAAGGTTTCGCACGATTATGTCATGCGTTCTCACGCAACTCCATCAAGGACTCGCGGAGGTCACCGCTTTAGCGATCGCTGGCGAGACGTCTGCGAGAGCCAATGTGGCGTCGTTACCTTCCGAATGCAGTAGCAGACGTGTTGTTAAAAAAAAACGTGCCTCCGAGTCGGCGTCGAATTGAGCGATGAGTGCGGCATCGGAATGGATGGTAATGAAAGATTTGTAGCCTAATTAATGTGAGGGCGAGGCAGTACTGGGTGATTTTGCTTACGAGGCTTACTTGACGCATTACCTTCTTGCCATTTCAAAATTAAATAAATTATAATATATATTTCTGGCATTATTTTGTTATGATTTATAACAACAATACAAAAGTCCACGTGTCGTTGTTATCAAAGCCCAACGATTTTTCGAATTTCGAATCCGATTTACACATGTTCGATTATTGCGTGAATGGAAACACATGATTGTGGGAATTCTAGCATATAATTACTTGAGTTCGAAGTCTTAAAGATTGTGTGGTTTTACTGAGTTCTTTTACGTATGGGGTAAGAAGAATAAGATATTTTCAGCGTCTTACTAAAAAGATTTTAAAAAAATTATGGGATTATTTATTGTCGTTGCTTTATATTAAATACACTTTCAAAAATGAGCCAGTGTTGCCAGAAATCGATAATTTGTATGTTTCTTTGTAAGTAATAGACCGAAGGAGCATATATGTATATTTTTGTGTTCAATTGATTCTTTCCATATTTTCACTTTTACTCTAAGAAAGAAAAGTGTTAAGGTCATTGGAGCGGAAAACCTTGGTGTGTCGATATATTTTCCGACATAAAATAACGGTTGAATGGCCACGCAAAGTAAAGTTTTGAACCAACATATAGAACACTTTCGTATACATATTTAAAAGTAATGGAACAAGCGGTCTTTACCTATCATTCATTTAAAAAACTGGAATTTTGGTCGAACGCAATGCTCCCTCTGCTAAATTTACTGATATGTCAGGATTTCAGTTAAAACTAAAATTCATTATTTGATCCCGTATCTAGGCTGAGAATTTGTTTATGAAATTTATAAATCAAAAGTTCTACTTGACCTACAAATGCCAACTCCACACACCAAGTTGAACGGAAATTGGAAATTATGTGCATACGCTTGAAACGATGTAGGGGTGGATTGGTTATGTAGGTTATTTCTATAGAATACGCCCTGATTTGAATTTATGTAACGTTTACGCATTCATAACGGCTCGCTTTTCATTTACTTACATTTTTTTCATTGATTCAAGTGTTTTCTTCCAGTCTGCGTGAATTGAAAATGATATTAATCGAAAAGGCTATCAAAATCGATATTGCTGTTACACATGTCGATACGCAATAACTTCGTGAGTTATGATATAGATACGGTTACTGCTATTTGTAAAAATAGAAAGTTAAATTTGAAAGCATTGCACAAATTCATTTTTGATGCCTGTATGGTAAAAAGTGACCATTCATATTTGAAGTTAAAAGACTGCGTGGGTGAAAATATAATTGGTAAAAATTTATAGAGGAAGGGAAATGATTCAGCTATTAGATGATGAAGAAAGAAAGTAATCAAGAAATGTTAAACGTTGTTAAGGACAGGACGATGTGGAGAGCACGGTTTAGCCTACAATCACGGATCAGGTAGTTATTGAAATATGTAAATTTATGAATCATTTAATGGAATTACATTTCCTAACTTCCTAACGTTTTTATCTCAAGCTGAAATTATAAAATAGAATTATATATTGATATTCAGTATCTAATCCGACGTCGTGGGCTTCTTCATAATTATTATATCGCAGTTAATTATCTATGTCAGTTGAAGCTGCTTAAGTACGTGACCTGTGATTATTTGGCACACTGATAGCCGAAGAAAACAATGCGAAATGTATAGGGCAGTGGTATTCAAAGTGTGGTACCCAGGGCCGTCCCTAGGGCATGGCGAATCGGGGCGACCGCCCCGGGCCCCGCGTTTTCAGAGGTCCCACGCTTCTATATTTCCGCAAGGATAGTCTAAATTTAATTTGGCGGTTAATGATAACGGGGCCCCGCATAGGTCGATTTGCCTTGGGCCCCGCAGCTCTGTTGGGGCGACCCTGGTGGTACCAATACCCGAAGTGGTACCAGAAGGATCTGAAAGTGGTAGAAGCAAAATCTTTGTATTACCTCATATACCACAATCTCACTACTTTCACTTTCATTAAATTGTTTAAATAACGCTGTTTGGTAAGTGTACAGAGTAAGTGTAAATTTTTCCACTTCCGATGACATTTTTTTCAGGGCAGTTTCTCTTTTACGGAAGCATGTGGTGATACTAGGTAGTCGATGAAATTATCCAAAGGGTACATACAAAAATAAGCTTGAATAGCACTGGTATAGGGTAATCTCTTGAGAATAACGTTCTTGAAAAAGACCGCGGTGGAAAAAATCTCGTCGCGCAGGCTTAACTAATGGAAAAATAATGTGTTAATATAGACTTTCTTATGTCACATACCTAAAAATACGGTGCCAATCAACTAAGGACCGCGGATAACTAATTTTTCATGCGCGTTAGGTGAATTACCGTAGCACTTACCAACTCGTTCGTAACCAAATGAGGATTAACTGCATCTGCATAACGCTAATCAATATGTTCGCGCGTGGTTCAGATCGTTCAGTATATCAGAGAATAAAAGACGCACGACTTAAAATCTTATCGCGACCGATTCAGACGCAATATAACGTCGAGTTGCATTATACGAGTGCTGGATTAAGTCATCAGCTTGGTCCTAGGGTGACGCCCATCGCCTCATTAAACCTACTCCCCCGCCCAATTATTCGAAGATTTATCTCTCTCCTGACGAGACTCCTACGCAACGCGGTATTTAAAAAAAAAAGAAAAGAGAGAGAACCTTCAAAAGTTCAACGGCATTTTCCCCCATTCTTGATTATAAAGAATGAGTCGGAAGAAAATAAAAAAGCTTTATAATTTTGTCTTTGGTTGTTTGGTGGTCATTATAATTGGGCATCTGACAGGGTAGGATGATTAGTGGTTTTTTTTAAAAATCGTTTTGGCAATCAAAATAAAAGGGAGTCCTTGAGATGGTTGAGAAGTAAAGAAACATTTACGGTACAGTTTTTGAGTAATTATGTAGGTCAAAGAGGGATAATGCCGATTCGAACGAAAGCGAACAATGCAGGAGAATAAATGGTGCTACAAATGATTGCCCATTTGTCTCGCAGCGGCGGGAGGGGAAGAGAGGGGGGTGGAATTTGTTCAAGCAATCATCAGAAATCGATCAATCGATCAACCTTGTGTGTGCGTGTGCGTGCAGTCAAATTCCGTTCGCTCTGATCTTAAGAGAAGAAACCAAAAGTTCGAATTACCTAAACTTCGTGTTGCAGAACTTCATATTAATGGTTATTAATAACGATGAAGCAAAAATATCGACTTTAATTACTGGAAAATTCGAGTAATAAACCATCGACTTATCGAGGTTTGACTGTGTGTTCAACCGTGCTTCATTGAAAAAACTTTTAATGGTATTTATGCCCCTTTTATTAATATGAACGAAAACGCTCAAAAATATATAATCTATAAGGCTATTGGAAGTTGAGATGTCTTCCTTTAATGCAGAACATATTTTTAAATCTTCGTTTAGATTTAATTGAACTACGACGGGTTAAATTTGTATTTTCAATTTTTTCCCCTTTTTTGGCTAATGCGATGCATAAAAACAATCGTCGATAACGCAGCTCTGAAAAATAAGCATCGTTAAGATTTTAAGATCAAAGATTGCCTCACTGCATTTTAACGAGAATAAAAATATGTAAGAAATTCAGAATTGTAAATTTTGGCATCAGATAACATCATGTGTCTCATCTAAGGAAATATAGCGATGTAAAAATATAGAATTGTCCTCTTTTCCGTCCCCAACGTAGTCGGAATACTTCCTTTTCGACCTTCCAGTTTTTCGAAAAATCTCCCACAAGAAAAAACAGGTTTTTCTTTTCGCAAATTTACATATTTTAAAATGTATCGCCTTAAACGCCATGCTATCTTGTCGTTCCAGTTCGACATTGTGCGAACGAACTCACTATTTTATGGCCATGTTTTTAAAGCGAAAAATACTGCGGTTGTGGTGTCACTTTTGAAAAGAAAATGCAGGCAGAAACATTTGATGCGAGGCGGATATGCGTCCCTATTTATAGATTGGTGGTATCGCAACTTTCCCACTTGTTGCGTCAACTCCTTCATTACTTTTTCTCCCGCGAACTTTAACCTGTATTTCGCACGTGTCGATTCCTTTTTTTTTTGTCGTTCGGAATTTAAGTCGTTCACTTCCGCTTCACATCGGCTTACTCGTCAACCGCTTGACATTTGAGGGCATTCACGATTGATCATAAAAGAGATTACTTTTTATTCGGAGTAATGCCACGCTTTTTATTACAGGTTTGCGACTCAATTCGGAGGTCGGAGTTAATGAATGACGTCCCAGTTTAAACATGAAAGTATTTCCTGTCGAAATGCGCATTCATTTCTTTATCCAACCAATATCGAATACGGTGCGATAATGCGTATCCTGAAACCTGAGATGTGCCATAATGATTTTCTGCTTAGTTGAACGAACCGAGATCCATATGAGTGCGTTAAGGATTTTTTTATAGACATACCTCGAGGTCGTACGATTTCCTTCGTGACTCACGTGAAAAGGTGAAACGTAATTGGTTTTCTTAAAAAAGTGGGGATTAATAAAAGCTTTCGGTTGGCCTCCGAAGAATAACGTTTTCTTTCTAGATGTGTATTTTAGGTCGTTATATAACCAACAGTTTTATTTGGTGAAATGATTACGGGGTTTTATAAAAAAATGATGGATTGCGATCAAATTTTTACAGATAACTGGATTAAGCAAACAATCGGAGAAGTTTTTTTTCTCAGCCGCGTGTGAATTTCAGCTTTCAGTGGGTTCATTTTTTTCATATTTTTTCTCGCATAATTTATCCTTGGAGGAAAATGACGCATTTACTAATCCGAGTTTAATCTACACACAAAAACCGTAAACGGCGTAATCCAGAGTTAAAAATATTTCAATGGCTTCTGTGTGATGTGTTATGATATGTTCTTCTTCAAACGTGGAAACTATTGTTTAAAAAATATAGCCGTGCTTGCCCGAAGTCTGGCATTTAATTAAAGATTTAATAGTTCATAAAGCCATAATAAAAATGTTGGGAAATCCAGCACTGAGGACGGATGCTTGGCAGCCGGAACGAGGATTTGTTTTCTCATCCCATTTTATGGATATTGGGGTTATATAAATTACCAAATGTAAACCAAGTCTGAATAATGGTTTTATATGTTGTATGTAGGCCAATATTTTTATTGTACCTAGGTACAATAAAAGTCGGTTAAGGACTGACGAATACAATACTGAAGGAATACAAGCAGTAAAACCAAGTGGAAATCCAGCATGTGCCTACCGTCGCTGTATAAGTGCTGTGTGGCACGTGCCGGAAAGTAAAAGAGATCGCGACGTAAAACGAGACAGAAACGAACTTAAAAAATGCAGTCACATAAATGATCTAAAGATCCTAATATAGCAAGGTTTTACAAAAGAGAGTAATTACTTATCCAACGACGGTTTCCACAATCCGCATTTGAATACACGGATAAATTGATGTGAAATCGTTTACCTAGCATGCATGAAATTTAATTATGCGCAGTCTTGGTGTCCAACACGATCGCCGATCGGCCGCATTTGGTGAATCCACCAAAGGCATGCGACGAAACTTTTTATCCGCTATTTATTTCCTTCCTTCCTTCTATTTTCCTTCCCAATTTCAGAAAAATTTTTTAGAGAAAGTAATTACAAGTTTATCACTGAAGGTTTATATTTACACGAACGAATTAAGCATCTGTATATTATTCTGTGTTAATTTTGTCATTGCATACGCACTATTTCTGACGATTAATAGTAACTTCATTACAAATAATAAGGAATAAATTTCCGAATATCTAATAATAGTTTATAATGAATAATACAATCCAAAGCCTAGTTTTAAAAATATTCCGCATTAATACCGCGTATGTTTTCTACCACTTGGCATATATGGTAACCTGTTCTCCACAAATTTTTCGGCGAGAATCACAATCCTGTCGTACGCCGCTGCCATAGATAATGAAGACTGCGTCTTTATCCATAAAACATTTGAATGAAACAGTCACGCATTTCAAGTACATTATAGCCTTCGTTGGAGGTATCTTATCGATCGCGGACTTCAATAAGAAAATGTCCTTTTCTGAGTCCCTCTCACTTCCTCTGGATATACTACTACTCGAAGAGTTCAAGGACGTTTTTTTATTTTAAAAACTTTTTCCCCTCGTGACATTTTAGGTTTGGTAATATCCACGATTATTTCCACAGATTCGAACGTAGTATTGTGTGAGAATTGATGCGGAGGAAACCTCCTAAGCGTTGATTGAGATCAGAGGAATATTCTCGTGGGAAACATCGAGCCGAATGAACTGGCTGTGAGAAGCGGGATTCTTTTTCTTTTTAGGACCCGCGGTCGTGAGAAAATAAAATTTCGTTTTTTTCTTTTCTTTAATTTCGGGACTTTGGATCCAATATCGGGCACACGAATTTTACGAATTGAAAAAAAAAATGTGAGGGTAGGATTCCCTGTAATTTATTTTCTGGAAACCTCGCGGCCAAAAAACCTTTTTCGGATTTCTGGATTTTTATCTGGTTTTATTTTACTTCCTACTTAAATGTTATTATTTTTTAAAAATATGCGCTAATTGCTTCATTATATTGTTCGCCCATCCGTTTCATTCGTTGCATACTGATTGGAATTGAAATTTTAAACGAACAAAAAGGTATCGGGAGTTGGAAAATCATAAATAAACAGCTGTTATTCATTTAATTGCATATAAAACTCATCTAATCACTTAGTTTTGTGAAGTATATTCCACTTGTTGATTTTTGGTCGATTTGAGTAAATTATCTAATTTTTAGCACCGGTGGAAGTATTAAAACTCTGGTCGTCAAGAATAAATCAATACTTAAGAATGTAATTCACTGAAGAGGCCAATATATTAAATTCATGATATAGGGAAACAGGTGGATTAAATGGAACACACTAAAATATTTCATTTTCGTCGGTTCATCTGATTAAAAAACAAGCACTAAAAAAATACTTGTATCAAGTATCTCCAATATCCAAAACAAGGTTATTTGTTGCGGTTATTGGAGATATCTGAGACAAACATTTTTTCAAATTCTTGTTCCTGAATTTTTTCAGCCATAAGACGAACTCGATAATTCTCTGTTGAGTTCATCATTGAAACTGATCGCGTTAAATTTTCTCTGGAGAGTTGTGAATAGTGCAGATGTGTACTATTTTACCATGTTATCTCGAAAAAGAAAACGTGCTTCTGTTTCCTTTTCTTCTGGCTTTCCGCGTTCACTCCACTTCATTGTCTATAGATATTTCCCTAAAATTCTTTCTTTCGTGACGTCTTGGTACGTAATTCCCTTTCACTTTTTGGAATCGTTAAGACATTAATTTTTACCGCTAGAAAGGCGAATGGGGAAAAATTATGAAATCTTCATAATGATATTTTTTCGACACTTTCAGTGGTGGAGGATTTAATTAATTAAGGTTAGTGTCCTAACAAGGCTATGAAATTCGATGGTAGACTTTGTACGCCTTCGCCAAAGAGTTGTTTATAATTTGCTTTGTGCGAAATAGTATTTTCCGAGTAATATAAAAAATATCGGTACCAAATTATGCTTAACGAAGGATAATTCAACACAGAGCTACTCTATCCCCTTCCCGTTATTTTAACATTTGAATATTAACTTGACCAAAAAAATCAATTCCTTTTCAACTTAGATTTCATTAATTTTTGTATTGAAAATGAGCAACTTTTTTATCTTTGATAATAAACTTTTTATATCTTGAATTCTTCTCCTAATTTAAAAATCAGCGGACAGTAACGACGATTCTTCCTTTTGCTATTAAACTTGTTTACCATAATTATCTTCTACTGAAGAGGCTGTAACTTTGTAAACTCCATGATAAGCAATATTGTATGTTTAATAATAATAAAACCCAATGAATTATTTAAAACTTTTACCGATTCCATTTACAGAATTTAATAATAATGTAAGTGGATTCAGTATAAGTTATTTTAATTGTTTTATTTTTATTTAAAATACAATATTACCTATGCCATAATTAGGTTCTAAAGTTGGAAAAAGTTGTAGAAAACTGCAAAAATCAACCAGAATCCTTCAAATTATGATACCGTGAACATTTTTCTGCCCTCGTTTTTCAAGAGCGCCAAAGCAGGGACCTCCTGTTTCGTTCTCTACGACTCCCTTTCTGTTTTATCGAAGCTTCCGATCTGTTTCTTTCTTAAGCTCGTGCTGTGTAGGCGATTCAGTTTTCCGCCGCTAGGCAAATAGATACAAGGCTCCATCGACCGAACGAGAACGGCCAGCTGGTCGGATTCCTTCTCGTAGTTTAGAAGGCGGTAAATCAACGGCGGGGAACCCACGAGCGCGTTAAAATCCTTTAAAGAGGCGGAATGTTGCTGCAACCTGCGTGCATTCTATCTACGGCTGAGGCGAGTGAAAGATAGAGAGAGAAAGGCGGAGAAGGAATGGACTGGAGAAAGAGAAGGGAGAAATTATGAAAGGAATGTACGTAAAGGCTGTTTTATTGAGGTATCTTCAGAACCAAATCTAAGAGCTCATTCCCGACTGAGTGGCTATTAAAACTTGTTCCCTTATGTAATATTTGAAATATTCGATTAATAATGCGTGTTAGCGAAAAAGTGATTTCAATAAACTGATAGCAGAAATTTCTGGGGAAATTGAGACTTTAAAATAGCTCCTCACATTTAATCCCCCGCGGTTGTAATAATCGCGACAAATATGTGGTATAGACCAGTGACATGGAAAAGGTTTTATGAAATGACCTACGAAATTTAACTTCAACGATAAATTAAAAAAGGAACTTCGTCGGTTGAAAGTAAAAAAAAATTAAATGTTATATCCATTAATTCTGAAAGAATAGATTTCTATTTTGTCCACTTGCTCTTTTGTCCACTTGCTCTTATGTCTACTTGCTCTTATGTCGGTTGCTCTTATGTCGCTTGATCTTTTTCGTACACTCCCTCTACGCAATTTGAAGTTTAAAAAACCTTGAGTTGTTTTAATTAAATTTAAAAAATATTTAGATGAATGGAAATAGTAATTTTATATTGATTCGAAGGTGACAAACAAGGTGGAGGTGATGAAATTTCATATCAGATTAGTCAAGGTAATACGTTCGGATGTTCTCCGAAACAATTGTAAAGGGTGTGGGAGTATTTTCATATAAAAACATCTATTTCCAAATTTATTGAACGCGAAGAGTTACTCTTACACGTTAATTGAACGTTACCGGTGAAATTAATTCTACCAACTAAATTCATAGGGAACTATTGCAAGAAATTCTTGAATAGTAGCTGGTAATTAATGAAGGAAATACACTTCGTAATTAGTGTTGGAAAGTGAATTTTCGTCTATAATTGATTTTGAATAGAATGATGAAAATGACTATGTTAAGGAATGCCTTGAGTTTCAACCCTTTAAACGAGGTATTAAGGTCGTACACGTTGCGATTATTTTGGCCTAATTTATTTAATCATTTTCACTAATTGTTTCCATTTAGGCTAAGGCCACAACAAGATTTAAAATTCGGTTGAAAGTAAAGCATTTTACATATAAAATCCTCTTTGCACGTTCAATTAATTGATTTCTCGTCAATATTTTGTAGGACTTCAACGATTTATATAATTATTAATTCCTAGCTCGTAAATAGAACTCAAGGACGATTGAAATGAGTATGTCAGCAATGACATTCATAAACGTCAAAGCTTGTTTCAGAGTTCGAGTCTACGACCTTGGTATTGGAAAGCTGTTACGCTACTCCTTTTATCAAGGTGTGAATATATTTCTGTATACGATCGCACTACTTATTAATTATGAAATTCCATAGCTATTTTTAACATTACGAACGGTTCACTGAGTTGCGCCGAGATTTTTATCGATAAAACTATTAAATCAAGATTACATAAGGAAACTTGATATGGATTAGCGAATAACGAGAATTATCTTTCTTAATTGGCTACGTTTTTGCGATTAATTTAAAATATTTTCTTCTCTTGATGCATTTCAGTTTTTCATATCTAACATTTACTACTATGAAAATTAAAGTTTTAGTTCTCGTTTCATAAGAAAAAGATAAAAACTTTATTAAAAACTAAAATGTCAAGTTTTACGACATTTGATTTCAGGGTACTATTGGTCGCCATTTTGTTGGGTGTGTATCAGTTTCGTTTGTCCACGAGAAAGAAAGTAAATAGAAACTGGTTTAATCATTGGTTACCCGCGTAACAAACACAGCTATCCATTTGCTGAAGAAAATAAACCAGCAGTGGATAGTTTTTTTAAATGCGCAACTCTGCTCGGAAACGAATTCAAACCGGTTTAAATCGGTGCCTCCGATACCGCCGTTTCGAAATTCTCCTTTCGGCATCATTTACTACGTATCTGAATCGATTCGAATCCTCCCCCTCGGATCCCGACAATAATTCATTTTTTCATCTTCCTTTCCCTTAGAGCAACCTGTTTCCGGCCTTCGTCTTGCTTCTTTTGGGCTCCGCTGAGGCGTCGCCATCTCCCACCGGGCCGACGGCCTCATCGCAGCTGAGACTCATCGCGCCGCCCCTCTCACTCGGCGAAAACATCCGCGTTTTCTCAACCCTATCATCACACGGTGAGTGCAACACGTGCGGTATACCGCTCCTCATAGCTCTCTTTCTCATGATGAATCTTTATGGTAATTCTTTTAAAAGCTTGTATAGCTTCAGAAGTTGTCACGCAAATACCAAGGCTGAAGCGTCAATCTGCAGCGGATGGTTTCCTCTTCCGCCGAACGGATCGCGTCATCCTCGTGCATCGCTCATCCTTGAGCTATTTTTTTTCAATGGACTTTTTTCTGCGGCGTAAATAATAGAATCGACATATTCAGGACTTCGATGATTGTTTTAGTAATATATTGTTTATACATGAGCTATGTTTCAGACAGGTTCTTAGATCTGAAAATGGAATAAATAAAACTCTGGGACTGATAAATCAAGTAAATTGAGGTACTCTTTGGGATCATATCATATCCACGTAATAGAGAAAACGCGTTACAAATATAAAATCAAAATCTTGTTTTTTTGTAATAGATTTGAACGAGCCACAAGGCACACCAAGGTGTATATCATACGAAATATTTATAGTGTTTTATGTGAATCTTATAGAACAAAGTTTTGGAATTTATCGAGAGACTTGGTTTATGCTTGGAGGTTAAAAAATACTTCCCTAGATACTGCGCAGTATTTCCTCCACCTGTACCTGTAAAGCTACAAATGCACTTATTATTGATAGGCCTACGCTCTAAACTAACTGCGAATTTTCCTGACACTAATAATCCATTATTTCCCAACCTATTCTGTTAGACGAGCACCTAGCAATTTTCTAAATTATCAAGCGAGCGCTGCTATATTTTTTTGAAAAGTTGGGGATAAGCGTTATTAATTGAAATAGTCACAAATAAGTGGAAACCTGCGTCACAGTAATACAAATGTGTTTTAATAAGTTTATAAATCAACAAATTAAATATCTTGTGCTCGCGAGCGCGGCTTTCAGCATCGTAGAAGAGCGCTGCCAGATTGCCTTTGAGCACAATGCTGCTCGAATGCAGCATCTGGGAACCCCTGCTTATTGTGGCACCATAACTGTGAGATTGAAGTAGTTGCATGAGCTCAATATGGATGGATGGATTAAGCATAAATCAATTATGACAACCATAGAAATCATTCAGACGATGGTGTGATAATGGATCTAAGCGAAGGAGGCGGAATCACGCACGCTCCAATTCAAGAGACAAGCTAGTTGGTAACTATTTACATGGAAACAGCACCTGGAATAAACTTAAAGATTTTTATAAAGTTAAACTTGTTAATTTTTTAAGCTCTTTTTTCACAATTCAATTCGAAACAAAACGAAAATAGTATTTCAAAATTTAACCATAATTTAGGTATGGTTTAATAGAAGAATGTAGCTTTAAATGAGAAAACCAATGTTTTTTTTTTCGATGATGTACGTATCTAAATTATTATACGTGAGGGTCGCTTAAGGCGGATTGCGTCATATTAAAATGGTGTGCAAATTTCTAATAGTTTTGAGCGCTGCAAGATTTATTCATCCTAGAAGGTTTAATAACCTCCATATATGAATCAAGGCCGTTCGTAAGTGAGGAAATACTTGTTCTCCGCGCTCGTGGTGGAGGATTCATACCGGTGGTGGTGAAAAATGTAGGCGCGCGTGCCGTTGTTCTCATGCGTAGTTCCTTAATGGAGTGCACGAAGAATATTTTCTGTGTTCATCACCAATAGAAATGCGCCTTACGTAAATGTAAAGGAATTTTTCGCAGACATTGATACCTTCGAGAGATTCTTCCTATTATGTACTTGTTATTCGTGCGTTATAATTAACTTTCATTTTCTTACAACACCAGCTCGCGTATTTTTGCATTGTTTCGCTTCGTATTGGATGAAAGGATTCATATTTTTTCGAAAAATGTTGAAGCGCACGCGAAACGTGTCTAATAGATCTCAGCTATATAAATATGCTCGTTAGCTTTGAAATTGCGGGCGTCTATGGGTTGATTTCATCGCTCATTTCGAACCCATTTAAAATGCAAATATATGAGCTGCATTTTTTGGTACACAATACCCTGAAAATTATACATTTCAACTCTAATTTGTTTTTCATTATACTCTGACGCATTTTCTAAGGGAAGGGGATGTTGGTGGTAAAATTACAATTACGGATGAATATTCTGTATTCTATCTGAATTCATTATAGCCGTTTATGATTCTGAAAAAAAGCACCCAGGGTTCTTCCCGAACGTTATTAAGGTCTTTCGCGATACAATATACATTACGTTCCCCTCTCGTCTGAGGGCCAACCTTGCGGAGACTTTAACGCTCGCAGGTGGTATCATCCGTTCCCTCATGTTTTATTCATGATGGGTCCCGGGCGGTAATCACCCAAAATTAATAACGTTTATCTCAAACAAAGATCTAAAGAGGCGAGTCTACAAAGACAAAGCATCCCTTCGATGGTAAGGGAGGAAGACCTTCGACGTCGAAGAAGAGACAATTGAAGGTCGCGTATCGTTCGAGTTGCACCTTGAAGAGAGAGAGAGCATTACGACATAGGTCGGTTGTGGGGATGGCTCTGGGAAGCGTTCAGTCGGACATCCGATGGAGCGAGAAAGGAAACAGAGGAGTCGAATCGAAAGGAAGCGGAGGTGTTTGTATTTCCGTGACGGCTTCGAGGACATCGTGATTCACGATACGGAAAGTTTGCGGATCACGGAAGGAAAGGGGGAATACATCCCATGACTCAGTGAAGGGTTTTCGTGTTTTTTTTTTGTTTAAATAGGAGTCGACGATCGTGGTTGAGAAAATCCTCTCCTGGGTGAGATATTCGAATTCGCGTTTATGCAAATCGTTCGATTAGATCAGTGGTTCCCAACCTTTTACCTCCAGCGGGCAGTTAACAAATTCTGGGATATGGAGGCGGGCACAAGCATAAAACAAGTTAGGAAAGTGAACAACCTATCACAAATGGGCGCGTTTCGTGAAATAGAGTATTAGAAAGAAATTATACACCTGTGCGTAAGGGAAATAGCGTTTTAAAGTTCTTTTATTCGTCATAAATAATCCATTTTGCAGCAATGAAGAAGTAACCATGCAAGAAGTTTTCGAAGTTCAGCTCGATTTAAGACGTTTTTGTTTGATTTTCTCGATAACGGCTACTTCTACGATAAAAATGTATAGGAAAGGAAATACTCGTCTTTACCAGTTCTATAACCTTTATTGAAAAATATTTTTATATGAGCAATACTTTACGAGATACAGCGAAAATTTAAATTTTTATCACCAGTAAAGTGGTACCCCTGATTGGCGTACTTCGTTCATTTTTGCCATGTTCATATTATATTTTATTGTAAGTTCTTAATATAAAATTTCATGAAAATCCGTTCTGTAGAAGCCGAAAACGAACATGCGGACGGACGGACAGACCGACGATAATAGGCGCTCACGCTGGAAGCGAAACGCACCTAAAAATTGTTAGAAATCACGATAAATGAAGCAATGAGATATAAGTTAATATATTTAACAATTAATTTTGTAAATTAATGCTTGAAACAATTAAATTCTGCTAAAAGAAAACAAACTTTTAATACTTTTTTCTATCGGAAGGAAAGAAGCTCGAGTTGAGGAAGTTGGATGGAAAGAAACGGGTGATATCTCATTGGCTACAGGATATCTGGGTACTGTTCTGTTAGTAACGATAATTTTCATGAAACAAATGAGATATTGCTACTGTTCCTTAAGGCATTAAAAACATTTTCGGCAGAATTGTAAACAAAAATATTGGTAATGAAATTTTCAAGACTTGCATCATTGGATAAGGGATTATGAACATCTTTATGTGTTTAGAGTAAAACGGGCACCTAGAAATGCCTCGGCGGGCGCCAGTGCGCCACGTTGAGAACCTCTGGATTATATCATTCCGTAGATATTTTTTACCATTTACAATCGATTAATCGAAGGTTAGGAAAAAATGAATAAAAATAATATATATTAAAGATAGTGCAAATGTATATAATTAAAATAAACTCACATATCATGTTCATCTAAACAAAGCTGAAATCGGTTCAGAACAAATTATTGCTTTATTTGTATTAAGGTGCATTCAAAATATGATAAACTTGCAAACAAAGAAATAAACGAAGTGGCTAGAGAATTTTGTACATAACGAAGACGGCTCAAAACAATTGATATCGGGAAAAATTCCAACTTACTTCATAACATCAGAGCACCCAGTTAATCCGTACACGGACAATCGGAGTTTTATTGTACAACATAAAAAATGTAAGAATAAAATAACATGGAAAAGGATGAATGAATAATTCAATTAATTGAAATTAATTGAATGAAATAAATATGTAAAATAAACGTTCAAAAAATTGGAGAAACAAGTGTACGGATGAAATAATTGTGAAAACGAATGATGCCGTATGAAAAGTGAGGTGCGCTTAAACATTCGCCGATCGTTACACCGACAATTACCGACATAGGTCACTTATTGCGCACTGAATCGGGTACGTAATTTTCGAAACCATAAACGTAATTACATGTTCCATACTATACGTATTAAAAGAAGCGGCGTTAAACATGCCCATTTCCATGAGCATTGTTTACAGGAACGGCTCGTCGTCGAGGGATTTTGTGAAAGTAAAAAGAAGTTAATCTCTTTCTTTCGTAATGGGAGCTCAAAAAATCTCACTTTAAGGTGCAGTTTACGGTTTCTCGAGGGGTGTTATTTTATTTAATGCTTTGACCGTTTTCGAACCCGCCTTCGTCGTGAATGCGTAGGAAAGTCGTCCGTTGCTTTCGTCGGGTTTGATTGTAAACCCTTTTGCGGGATAATAAAGTCGTGCGTGAAAGGCTTGCGATACGTCGCCAATTGGGGGTGAGGGGAATGACGGGAAAGAAATGGACCGCCTCTGAAAGAATTGGATTAGAATCTTTCGAGAAACAGGACCGAGATTAATGAGGTTTCTAGGAAGAAAAAGTACTGGCCGAGTAGGTTATGTTGCAGTATGTTGTCGATGGGAATGATTTGCGATAAGCTTTGCGTAGAATGCATGAAAAATGAAACGCGCGTAGCGGCGATGTATATGGAGTCAGTCGCAGATCCAGAAAAATTTGACAGGGGGGGACACGTAATAAAAAATCTATAAACAAACAAACATTATCACGTGTCCTTGTTAGTTTCTACATGTGATATGACGCAGTTCAGGTCGAAGTGGAGCGGCCAGTTTCGGCCGGCTTGGTAGGGAGAGGGATAAACACATTTAAAAGTCAGTACGGAAAAGGTTAAGCTCAGTTAATCTTTTGTTACCCATACAAAAGTCGAAATAACATTTATACTACGTGGTTGGGCATTGGGAATGAATGCTGTGAATTAACACTAATATATAATTTTCAATTAAATATTTGGGGGTCTGACAACAGGGGAGCACGTGCCCCGGTGCCCCCCCCCCTCCCCTGGATCTGCCACTGTATGCAGTCATATATTAATACCGACTGTTGTCAGATCTTATAATTAAAAAATAGCAAGACGCTCAGTTTGAAGTCGAATGTTTATGCATGACAGAAGAAGCTCCTACAATCTTCCAATTAAAACGTAGCTATCGCCAGCGTCGGTATTATCTATCGTTTTTTCGTTTTGAAGCTATCTATAAGCTGCTCTTCCGTTCAAGTTTGAATCGAATGTAACAAGAGTATAAAGGTATACATACATAAAACATCCAAATGGCAACACTGAACGGTCGATATTGCTGTAAGTAAAAAAATGTATAAATTATCTCATTCTATCGAAGAGTATATAGTCTTTTGAAATAACGTCCTAGTAATAGAAAGAAAAGTGAGTTTTACCAACTACATTATTTTACATAAATTTCATCTGAATCCATTGGTTGATTTAGGAAAGCTGAGAAGTTAAATTTACATTCTTCCAGGATATTTTTCGGAAACAGATAACAGAACGATAAAATCCTGTATGACTAAATTTTTCTCTCTTGCTTATTTCTACAATTTAAAAAAATATTATTTGTCTACGCACATAGCGAGTAACAAGTACAAGTTAATTTTGTCTCATTGTCCACCTGTCTCAGATATTTATGTAAATCACTTGAGGGAATGCATGATGAAGACTTTCTTAATTGGCAAATATATATAAAAATTTATATCATCTGACGGATTTTATCGTAGATCTTTCTTGGAAAAACTCATAAAATTTAATTAACTGGCTGATGAGATGAAATTTTCAGGTGGATAGACAGAATGTGCGACTTTATAATCCATCTAGAGCATGGCCGGACATCCTACGGCCCGCGAAGCTATGCTATGCTATGATGAAAAAGCGAACGGTAAAATTGAACATACAAATTCAGATTATTTTAGTGAAATTGTGACAATAAAAACTTTAATTTAGAAATTTTAACTCTGAAATCCTAATTTAGACTTGATTTTCACGTAAATCTCTATATAACTTCCGATTTAAGTTCTAATCCCGCCTTCGAAGCATTGGCTATTTCCAATGCAGTTCATCGAATGATTCGCAATCGGCGATGTGGCCCGCCATGCAGAAAAGGTCGCCCACCTCTTATCTGCAGCCTCAGTAGCGATCGAGAATACTCATGAAGTAGCCATTTCCGGTGAGGAACTTGAACACGGATCCCTCGTTACTATGATAAAAATACGAATTATATCTTCCGTTGGTTCATTGCTTCGATTTTACGTTGTATTCGGCGATCGCAATCACTTTGTCGTAATTGATGGAACCAACCAATGGAGACACGGTTAAAAAAAAAAAGCTTGGGTAACGAGTCAAGCAACTTCTTTTTGTGAAACCATCAGTAGTATAGGTCAAACGAAAATAGGACGTTTTTTCATGGGAAAAGTACTCGGGAGAATTTTTTCGTGACCGGATAAACGAAACATATTCGTGAGATAGGAGAGCGTGACTCGCGAACGGACACTCGTGAATTATATGCGCAAAGATAGTGCAGGCACGCGATTGAATTGGGCAACGCGCAATTCATTAATACGTTACCTTATTGCAGGAGAAGAATTGGGCACGCCCCTCTCCTTCTCACCCAATGAATCACGCAAATATAAAGGAATGGGGAACGTTTAATGAAGAGTCGGTGTTTGTAAGAAATGTAATGAAGTTGGAATAGAAAGGCGTTTAAAAACAACTATGAAAAGGACTCGCGCGGTCTCATGAAAATTAAAAGAAAAAGTTGCTCGAATTCAAAGAAATCGAAGCTGTCGATAAATGATGACTGAAGAAGTCGGCAGTGGTTTCTCCGGATGAAACCTTGTAAAATTAAAGAGTTTTACTTTTTCGGTAATTAAACCGCACAAATATACTTCGAAAAGAACGTTCGATATCACGGCAAGTTTAACAAAATTAGACAGGTATTCGTTTATTATTAAATTTACTATTAGATTTAACTATATACTATAATGAAATAGATAAAATGTCAGGTAACTTTTTGATAATCCATAATTTAATCTTAAGCAGAAAATAAAACACTTATCGATATAGGATCTACGAGAATTAAATGGGTAAGCGACCCGATTTCGAGATAGCACGTCATTATACATTAAAAAGTGTTTTATTTTCTACTTAAGTGTCTATATTATTAAAATGTTATATATAATTTTGAAACAAATAGTTCCGATTCGCGACGTTTTCCTTCTGTTAAAAAATTCCACTATGTTATATCAATGAAGATGAAAGAGCTTAGTTAGCTTAATAACAATTACGATTGATACAGTATATTTTCTTCAAACGTACCTCTCGATTAGTAGTAATTACACTAAATGGATTTTGAGTTGATTCACGGCATTCCATTAAGTCAAAATACGGTCGATTTACCACCGTAAGCTGTAAAATATTAAATTTAAATCACTTTATATCCTGAAAATGGGTCTTTGAAGGATATTTATAATTTCTTAACCAAGAATTCACATATGTATTGACATACATCGGACGATGAATACATTTCGAAAGAAAGTATTGAATTTTTTAAAAAACTTTAAATACAGTGTTAATAAAACTTAAGTTTAAAGATGGCCTCATTGCTCAAAACTGCAAACTTCTTTCAAATCCCGCACAGACTATCTCATGATGCGGTTTTTCCTTTCTTTAAAAATAATCTTCAATAGCTTATGAACTCTAAATCCTTTGTATCGTGAGCTGCGAGACTCCGAAGGATGGAAAGAGTGATTTTTGTGACTAGTCATGTACGAAATCAAATGTAATAAAATATCGAAATATGAAAGTAACGTTGCGGAAGAATTGTTTTCTTCGTACTCCATCGATGAACTGTAAACATTCGAGAAACCTTGTAGAGCCTCGATCAAAGTGTTTTCTAAAGACGATGGGGGTGGGATAAAAGATCGTAGAAGAAATCCGAGATTCTTTGTAAAGAAAACCTCAGCTGGTGAGATAGCTTAGGGGGTGGGTGTGAAAGCAAGGCCTCAAAATGGCACTTAAGTAACGATAGAGGCACTCAACCCTCTATTGTTGAAGGTGGCGTTCAA
Source organism: Uropetala carovei (assembly GCA_036926305.1). Classification (NCBI taxonomy): domain Eukaryota; kingdom Metazoa; phylum Arthropoda; class Insecta; order Odonata; family Petaluridae; genus Uropetala; species Uropetala carovei. The sequence goes on from JAXCHB010000015.1 coordinate 9,908,874, forward strand.
CGTCGTAATAGCCATCTTGGAATACACAAGCCGTATCCTAGTTTCGCACGGTGACGAAATTGAAAATTTTACATTTTTTCGCACAAATCCTGACAATTACTTTCGGGCGCGTCCCGCAGGAAAACCGCGTTGCCTATTTGTTTCGCCTTTCCGTTTGTCTGAACGACCATTGCATTACCACTCTAACCAAATGTTTTATTTATAAATTTTTCATTATTTTATTTTTGACAGTTTTATTAATTTATGGTAATAGATGCATTCTAATAATTTTTGTAAATTATTTTTAATTTATTCCATTTTAAATTTATTTTATTTCTGTGATTAGTTCCCATTCAACTCGTGATTTGTTCCAAATTTTATTAAATAAAAAAATAATACAATTCCTATTCAATTTTTGTTACATTTCAATTTTGACCCGCATAAGAAAATTTGGGCTATTAATATTTGGCATCGACATTGAAATCAAGACGTAAGGTTACTCTTGCGTAACGAATTTTAATGGAAGCTTACGTAGGGAAGATTAACATAAATACAAGCGTAAAATACATTTAAAAACATTACCAACAAAAAATAAAAAATCATACCTTACTAAAATGAAACAGCTCGGCAAAAACTATTTTCCACGTGAATATGCTGGAATGACGCGATTTTTTTAAAGGAAAAGCCGTGATGGGTGAAATGGCTACCGTATGTTTTTAGACACCATAAAATACTCCTTTATTATTACATACTTGGAAAGCTTGAGGTTTTTCCTACATGTTTGAAATAAAAATTTAAAAGGATGTCGCCGTATTTTCTCGACTAAGGCAATAAAAGCGTTCGTTATGAGTAAAAAGTAGGAGATACGACTGTGAATTTTATTTGCTTCCTCAGCTATTTAGGAATAAAAATGTAAACGTTTGCGTGGATTTACTCGTTTAAAAACTTTCGCACTAGTTTTTAAAGACGAAAGCGAAAGTTATGTCGGCAATATTTACGTTACAAGGTGACGATGGTGATAAAGATATTGCTTCAGTACCTTTTTTTAAATTCAGGACATGGTCAAATAAATGGCATAAAACAATTGTTACCCGCTATCATTGCTTTCATATCAATGAGGTCTTTAAAAGAGCGGCGATCTAAAACAACGCTCGTTAAGGCGCAATCGTTAAATACGCGATTTCTGCACGATAAAGTCGGTCTATGTGTTGCAGCGTATAAATGATGACGGGAAGAAAAATACTGTCGATACGTTCATTACTTTAACTCAATTATGTACGGCCATTTGTAAGTAATTGAGCTGTATTGCTGAGCACTTGTCACAAAGAAAACTTAAAAATTGCGTCAACCGAAGAAGATTACAGAAGATGCGCTTAATAACTTCAGGTCTAATGATTAATTATAATCATCTAGGTTAGTATTCGCTATTAAATTATTCTTCGCATTTGAAAGCTCGTTTGTACTTTCTCCATATACGCAGTATTATAGAAAAAGTATTGTTTTCATGAAAAAATTAGAATTCGAGATTTCAACGGAAATACACGTTTTGAGGTCCCCTTAACACGTTTTGACCGTTTTCTCGATTATGTCTGTGTGTGTGTCTGTATGTGTGTCTGTATGTGTGTGACAGAAATTTTGCGTGCCGTCTAACTCAAAAACTATTCATCAGATCAGCATGAAATTCTATATTTGGTATTTTATATATATTCTTAAGATTTTAAAAGATTTTTATAACAATCAGTCAACAGGAAGTGGCGGTTTACTCCAACCAAATTTTAGTTTTTCTTAAATATTTCGCTTAAAACTGATTTTTTAAAACATTTATGTATAAAAAATGTCGTAGATATTACTTTTTTCTATAACTTTAGTTTGAACTAAATTTTTATATGGGGAATATTTCAAGAGATATTCAATTTTCTTTTAAATTGACGGTTAGTGGGCAGCTCGCGCGCGTGGTAGTAACAATTGAATCGCTGGCGCTGAAATATGTAATTTGAACTTTTCCTATCGCCGTATTTATTTGATTTTAGTTGACAACTTACGTATGGAGAAAGTCATGTGTTGGACACATCAATTTATTTATTTTTTGGTTAAAACGAATGTTGTAATATAACCTCGACTATCCCTGTTAATTGTTACTGAAGTAGATATGGGTAATTGACTAACGCTCATAATTCGCAGAATAATATTTTAAAGGCAAAAGTCGGGAAAGACTTCATAAGTAATGTGCAGATGTTTTTCGCGCGACATGAAAATGGCATACTAGGTAATAGGAGCTTTACTATACTTCTGACGACTGTTTGCCACTTTTCTTGCTGCGTTTCTTACCCAGTTCATTCAGAATATTTTTAGAAAAATATTATTATTCAATATATTTTTGGAAATTTATTTCCATTGAACGTATTCTTTTGGATTAGATAGTTTTAGAAAATTGTTCAATTTCCCCCTACGTTATTTTCGTCATTGTGGATTTGCCTATACTTGCCTTTATCGTTCATTATTGTGAAATGATAGTTTGAAAAAGTATACTTCATATTAATTATAATAGTAAAAGGAAAGAATTTTTGTGTAAACAAATTATTATGGAGAAAATTTATTTTTTATGAATTTATCGCGAATTGCTTTGCCGCATAAATCCTGGAAAATTATCAGTTCCCACGAATCAGTACATTGTCTCTTATTACCTCAGTAGCGAATTTCCGCCTCTTTCCTCGCCAAAGACGGTTTTTACCAGTTTAAAAAAGATTACCTCGTGTACGGCAATAAAATGTGAACGTGTTCAGAAAACGAAAAATCGGCGCGGGAAATATCAATCGCCAGATCAAACATTCTTGGCTCTGACAGCGGCGGAATTTTGGAATTAACGTTTGAGGAGTAAAAAAAATGAGATCGGGAAAACAGAAAAGGAGCGACGATTCCGGAAAATTTCATCCGCCGCACGCCGCGCGTAATGCTCTTCGTCAGAAAAAAAACGATAAAAATCCCTTCTCCGATAGGAGAATTGTTCGAAACAGCTCCCATTTGCCGATGGGGTTTTTTGAAACGCCTCTTTCTTTTTTTATTATACGTCCGTTGCGCAGTCATGCGTGATAAGGTTTACCCTTGTCCGAAAAGAGGTCGACCTTTTTTTATCCTTATTTTGCGTATCGATAGGCAGCGTCTCTGTAGCGGGTAATGCCCCGCGCGCTGGAGACTTCAACGCTCGAGGCGTCGTAAAACGAGCCATTATCTGTTTTCTTTTATATCTACACGACCGATCGAGATCTATCTCGGATAGCTTCGCCTTATCTTTTCTATGCCATCTCTATCTCTTTCACTCCCCTATGTTTTCATTGTTTACGCAGAATAATTGCGTGGTGTTGCGTGATCTACGATTAGTCTACTCGTGTTTCTATTCGAAACGTTCGGCCTTTTTATTGAGTTGCGTTGGTTGCGAGGGGTGTAGTTGTTTTCCATTATTATGGAAACATGGTTGGAGAATATACAGAGTGAATTTCAATGTAAATATTTATTTGTGAATGGACGTTATAGGACCTTTTCGGTATGTTTGGCATTCGCTTTAAATTCGACGAAAGCTCAATGCTGTTTTCTCAATTTTATTTAGTCCATCGTTTAAAAAATTTCCACCTTTTTCGTTTTAAGTATTGGCATGAAATATAAAAAAATCTCGGTGAGCAATATTTACAATTTTAGGTTTACTTGTATTCAGTTTATTCACTTTATCCTAAAAATTTACCATTCCACCGATTATTTCTTTGCGACCAATTTGGGGTAAAAGAAGCCCATTGAAAACAATTGGTCAAAATCAAATCGAAACGAAAAATATTATTAAAATAATAATAGTCTCATTGGCCACCGATTTATTAAAAATATCTGTATTAATTATATTCCATTACATTCCGTTCTTAAGAAAAATTACCTTTCAGCTTATAATTATACTTACAAATTTTCTTTAGTTGATGTTTTAGTCGAAACTTGTGTTGTAAACGGAATATCACCGATAATATAATTAAGATATTTTTCCGCGAAGTTTGAAAGTCGATATTCGAAAAATGCAATTGTTTAAAACTCATATAGCACACACTTATGTATTCACCGCGTTACTTTATTCGTGTTATTCCGGCATCGTACGACACATGTAAAATCAAAGCCAGATTTAATTGGAGGCCCGAAGGTTGAACGTGGCGAGAGGTCTCTCTCTCTCTCCTTTCTTCTGTAACCATAAGCTCCATATCCTTCAGCACACGATAGAATTATACAGTGATTCATTCATTGTCACGGTTTGCCGACTTTGGGACTCAATTCTTCCTCCTTTCCTCCTCCTTTCATCCTCCTCCTCGCCCCTTCTCTTTCATTATTCCTTTACAACGCATATCTCAATATCTCTCTCGACTATCAAACGCTCTTGTTACAAGTCGTTTCTCTTAATTTCGTTCCAAACATGGCACCTTAAAATTATCGCGCACCTTTAACAGACACGTTATCATGCAGTCGTCTTATTAGAGAAATTTTCATGAGTCAACTTGAGTGAGCGTTCCAAGGTGCTGCCAAGTTTACACCCGTGCATGTCGTACGCAAACGTGAAAAAAATTAAACGATTTACCAGACTCCTATGGCCGTAAAAGGTTTAGTATACCGTATGAACATTTCAGATACAAAAGGGACTTCGTCAGAGATGGCATTCCGTTGATTCTTGCGAGAAATCAGCATATGGCGTACTCGAGAATTTTTACGGCTTCAATCCATTAGTTAAAGTGGGTCATTTTCGGAATAGCCGCTGCCGTTATTTTATCCGACCTATGCTCTGCAATTATATCTTTTTACAGTATTGTATTATTATTATTTCTAGTGTGTAATATTATATTTGTAACATAAGGAGGGATTAGGTTAGGGGTGGGTAGTCTCAATCTCGTCCCAAATAAAGATCATATCTAATCTAATCTAATCTTCCCTCACCATTTCCTCATATTTTCAGCGTGAGCGTTTTTAAAATACCTGTTCTGTACGCATCTCTCTTGGCTGCTTTCCTCAGATTTTCCCTTCCATTTATTTATGAATTTGTTAGACAGGAGCACGTTCTCTCTCAGTTTTCCTCTACTTGATGCAGTAGTTTCTGTTGCAATGTCCTTCTGCTTCATTCATGTCATTAAGTCTTTATTATGACTTTCCTGATAATTTTCGGAATTATATTGGAGCAACATGTTTGTTATTCTCTCAGTCTCTGTATACCGCACTGACTTATTAGAACCGAAAAACTTCTCGTACTGATCCAGGAATTTGACAATTTCTTATTTTATTTTGCTTCAGTGAGGCTACTGAGCTCACTTATCGGTATACGTTTCTGCCCTGAATTTTAACTGTGTTGTCATTTAAATAGTTAATATTGACCGGATTATAATTACATAAAATAATATATAAGAATGTACAATCATATATAGGGCCGGATTAAGCATTAGGCCAAGGGGCCCCAGGTTTTCAGGAGCTCCTTTTGGCTGGAACAAAAAATCTTTTTTTGCAAAAGATATTGTAGTTTTGTTGAAATATTGAATATGGATAAGCAATACTAAGTTGTTGATCCATTTTCTATAATTCAACAAAAAATATATTTTTTGCGTATATTGAATTAAAAAAGTGAAAAAGATTTCATATTGCTGATATTTATAAACTCCTCAAAAGTTGCCTTGTATTTCCACCCAAGCGCTAGTATTGTTAATTTCCTATAGCTAGTTTGGCTCTTCTGAAGACGTTCTTTTTCTATGGTTATTACCGCAGGTTCGCCAGCATCGTGTCAAATAATCACAACAAATGGGATCTCAAAACATTTTTTGGTCCGGGGGCTCCAAGAATCTTAATCTGGCCCTGATCATATATAATAATATTTAATGCAACATTTTTCTAAGTTTATTTAAAGTCGATACTCCAACTAACAGGCGATTAAATTAGTACTAATATTTTTGATTAATCTAAACGTTTTCCCAAATTTGTCGTTTAGTCGTGGAACATGTACTGATTTGAACTTGAAAAAAATTGTACACCCTATATCACTTTCCAGTTAATTTCCAACTTTAACGAAGTGATGCCCCATATGCATATTCAGTCGTTGACATTTTAATTAATTATACTTTATGTTTCATGCTGACTTTTCATGAAAACGGTAGTCGCTTATGTTACTCGTTTGACACAAACAATAACTCGAGTTCGTTGGTCGAGTTTTTAAAGCTGTTTTTTCACGCAAATTGCCTGGTATATTGAATTCCCACGGTTCAGCTTGATTTATGTGCCGCTGAACACCATCCTGTTGTCATTTCGCTCACTCGAGATTTTTTTCTCTCCCTTTTGCAGGCAATCCTTACCTGAATGACGGCGCTGGAGCGGTGAAAAGGAGCGCTCAGCTCTTCTTCACGGGCAGACAGCGAACTAATGGTGAATATAATTTCTTCTCATGTCATATTAGTCAGATTTAAAAAATTGTTTCATACAATTTTTTGTCTGGAGTGAATTTTATCCTCGTTGCGTTTTAGTTAGAACGTAAATTTATCCGTGCTGCAAACATGATCATCGTATGCGAACTCCTAGCGGTATTTGAAATTTTACGCATATTTTAGGTTTTTCAAAGTTTGGGTGGTAAAAATCAGATTCCTGCTGTACATATCTGCCATATAGATGGCGTTGCTACAACTCGAGTGATCGAGTTTGGAAATTAGTCATCGAAGTGCCCGGTGTGTTTTTGGTCTCCTTTCTCCGATTAATAGTCATAAGCCGGATTCTTTTCTTAAAGTTCTATTTGCACGCCATGAATTACCCAATTCGTTTCTTGCCTCACTGCATGCAATTAAAACGTTACGTTTTAAAATTCTTATGAGTTGAGTTACTTTCTTACTTATACATACGCATACGGCCGAAAGAATGCGGCGTTACTTCTAAATCAATTCGGATTCATTGAAATGAAATAAATCTTTAAAACACGGAAAATCGTGTTCTTTTATGCTAAAACGACGATAAACGTGTTTTACACGAATTTTTTAAACACTTCTGCGTTAGAACCCGTCGGAAAAATCAGCACTCCAACCCTGGAAATTGTAAATTTCAAGTTATGTCCAGTTAGCCCAGTGAATTTTAATGATAAAATAATTTCAATGAAAGAAATCCATATGCAAAATATTCATTGTTCCGTGAGATAATGAGAACATCAGCAAAGTCCTTTCGTGTTTATAATCACCTTTATACCATCATGCTTATTAATATTTTTCCTTTCCAAAACGACGTAATTTTCTCAATATAAAACAGAATCCTCGTACGGCAGCTACTCGTCCGTATACGGGACATTTTTGATAAAATAATATCGAAGTTTGAAGTAGTTACGAAACATCTAACAATAAGAGCGATCCGGTTTCCCGCGAAAAATATTTTCCCATGAAATTTTGCCGTCTTTACTCTCGCTATATTTCAACACGCTTTACCTAATTATTCTCGAACAGTTCGACGAGATGTTTTCTTCGTTTTCTTTTTTTTTGCGAGGATAATGACAATAATTTACTTAGCGCGATCCGCTAAACTGCGTGAAAAATTTGAAAGGTATATACTGCGTTCATATTCCGAAGATTAGAAGGGGAAAATTCTAAGAAATATGGACGCGTCGAAGTGTTTGCATTATATTCCTCGCTGTTGGCAATTTGTACCCATTTCCTGTTCGACTTTCGGTAATGTTTTTTCTTTTATCCATTACTGCGATGTTACGATGCGATGTATCTACGTTAAAACCTCTAGGGATACGTTTTTATTTGTTTTATGGTGAGCACAGATAATAGGAAAACACGGATGAAATTTTAAAAGATAATTCTTTTAAATGTCTGATAAATATCACACAAATTTGTGTAAAAACAAATCATGTACCTTATTCTCCGGAACGAATGCGATGCCTATGCAGAAAAAGATGTTGCTTTATTAAATGTTAAAACTCATACAGCAGGCAGTAAATAAGAAATAACTGAGTTAATTATATTTTAGGTTAGTGCTGTGTAAGGACTAAAGATGAGTAAATAAATTAACTTATAAAGTTGCTGGAAAATATATTTATAAAATAAATGACCTATGAATAGATATAATCAGGGAATTTTCTAACTTACTTCAGAAGGTCCAGCCACTCGGTTAATCCACACTAACATAATTTGTATTTTGCTGCGGAGTATTTATTTGATGTTTAATGAAAATTTGCTAAGGAGTCATGAAATCCATCCTGAAGTTACTTTAAAATGAATGAATGAATGTATGCATGACTTAGATTAATTATTTCTTAGGAACTCACTTTATGGCAATTTATAATTAGTGAAATATGATAATTTTTCAAAATATACTTCTTAAAACGATAATTAATAAAATCTATCCAAATTTTTTTAAAAAATAATAAAAAGGTTGAGTAATACCTTGTTGGTTGCCGGAAAAAAATTGATTCCACACACTTTGCACAAAATTTCTCATATCTACGTTACTGGTTACATCACTGTATGAACATCTTGGCGTAAAACTATGTGAGTGGGCGCTACATTATTATATTTAAAGAAATGTAGCTTATATGGAGTGGCTTTTGACAACAAGTGGAAGATTTTTATCAGAATTCTTTAAGCCATTGTTGAGTGAATCGACAATTAATGTTGAATTCTCAACAGGCATTTAATGTTAAAGTTCTTCGACTTATCGGTTAGGAATATCGACGAGTAAAAAAATAATTCATTCGGTGTCTTGAAAGCCCTATTTACAAACAACACTTCATATACGCAGACATATGTATACCACGCACGTGAAGCAAACAAAAGAACGAGTCGAAACATGAACTCCTTTGCCTCATCAATCACTTTTTTCCGCATAGTTTTAAGTCCCATTGCAGGCGTTTGTTCTGTTCGAGTCGAGTGTCTCTCTGACAACAGCGGACTCTCAACACCACACGTACCTCTGAAGTGATTTATTTTCAAAAATTTTTTCTGCCTTCTCTCGGTCACTTCAATTAGCTTATTATCGTGAGAATGGACGATAAAAAAGAGCGGTTTTGCTCTTATAGCGCGAATCGATATATTAGCATGTAAGTAGACCACGCAACAAATACAGGTACTGACCATTCTCTCTATCTCGATAGTTTTTGCGACGTTTGTTTTCTGTGACCGCATTTTTTCGCGTAATTAATTTCGCAGCCGGGCAGAAATATTCCGCTGTTTGAATATCGAGATTTTCTCGGACGGTTTTGTGTCTTGGAACGTTTTGAGGGACACCTTTTATTCCTTTTGGAATTTCTCACGTGAAATCCAATCCAGAAACTCTTCCTTTACGTAAGATATTTTAAGAGAGAGACGAATACAGGGATGCCTCGATAATCGTCATGTCATTAACGCGTTCCTCGAATCGAAGGTTCCTTAGGAACAATGTTATAAATACATGATTCGTTCCGTCTGATGCAATCGGCATTGTATAAAATTGATTTTTACGCCGCCTTTATGCTATAAATCAATAGTAAAGGTCTTTCTGTGCAGTACTAACTGTTATTCGTATTAAATAATATACTTCGTACTCGTAATGATGCCGTATCAAGTGATATTTAGTACTGCGGTAGAGAGTTATCGATCTCGTCCTATGGCCGAAAACGAATTAAACAAAAGCACTTCAACGTAAAAAGAAAAAAGTGTGTAAAAAAGTAAGGACATGTTATACATTTCCAATAGCCGCATCAAGTTCACGTTTTCTATGGCTTTTCATAAACTTGTGGTGACTACTGTAGATATAAAAGAGCTTACTTCTTATTATTGTTTTAAAATAAGCAAATCTTAATTCATTTATCACGTAAAATAATTTTAATCTTTCTAAGCGTGGATGTGTTCTTTATGTTCTAAAACTTGGTTATTTTTTTTTTTTACTTTTTGGCCAGTAAAATTAAAATAAAATCATCCGAGATTTTTTTGTTCAGGTGTAATTAGCGATTGAGCGCGGTATGACGGGGATTGAAGTCAGGTTACCGGTGGGACAAAAGTCATCGAACCATGAAGATTTTTTTTATCCAAGAATTTTCAGTCCGAAGTGACTGCGCTCGGGATGTTCGATGCGTAAAAGAGAAACGCGCTCAAGTGGAAAGAAGAAGAGGAGGAGGAAAGAAGAGGAGGGGAAGAGGAGAGAAAGGGGATGGGGGAAGGGACTGGAACAATCTCGGACGACAACAGGTGCGAATAAATAATGCGGGAACGTTGGAAACAGTACGAGTAACTAATAAGGAATGGAGAAACCTCCTTATAACCATAAAAATGGTAAAAAATGAAGTTTATGGGAAACCACTCCAGGGACCATTTGTTCACACACGCACGAAACACAAAAGCGAAAAACCACACAGGGTACTTCCTTTTTTTTAAGTCTAAATAAGTATTTATGAATCAATGATTCCATCTTCGGTTAAGTCGATCATAAATACGTCTTTATGATAAGTAGATAATCGTCTTTATTATCAAGGCGAAATTGAGACTATAACCCTATGATCGGCCTATTGAAGGTTCCTTATTAGTTGTAATTAACCATATTTTTTCATCGATAATATGAGTAGTTAATAAAAATTATTATGATGTTTACTATAAAGGAATGACATTGAGACAACGAAAGAAAGCCTTTCGTTCTCGTTTGTGCGAGGTAAATTAGAACCACATTATGGCGACGCATAAGGCAATGGCAAATTTTTATAGTTCCTACCGGGAATCGAGTAAAACGATCAAAGTTCTTAGCGAGTTAAAATAACAACTCGCCATTTTTAACTTATTATGAGATGCATGTGACGTTTCCCACAACCAAAAGCAGGAGTAGTACCGTGACGCGTAATTTTATTGTTATGAATGCGCCATATACTGTCGGCAGAAATTAAACTGAAAGTAGTCCCAGAGAACATGTTTATAATATACGTGACAGCGTCCAGTCATCAAGAAGAGGAAATCGAGGACATGTATGAGAAAGTTAACGACATTTACGAAGAAGAAGGAAGGGGAAAGGTCAACTCCATAATAATGGAAGATTGGAAAAGCATAGTTGGAGAAGGACAAAAAGAAAATGTTAACGGTAAACGCAGATTCGCGGGAAGAAACCGCGGAAAAGAGAAGCTGGGAGAGTTCTGCATTAATAACAGTATATAAAAGATTAATAACTGGTTCGAAAACCTCCAACGGAGACTGTGTCCGTGGATCTACTCAGAAGATGTCAAATAATTACTATATACACTGGTAAAAGTGATATTCAAGAAGAACATAAAAAACACAAGTACAAAACCAGGAGCAGACATAGACTCAGATCACAACCCTTTGATAGTAGATGTATCTACACAGCTAAAAAAACGTAAGAAAATCGACTTAAGTTTTAGATATTGAAGTACTTTTCCAAGTGCAAAAAAAGTAAATTTAGGATGTAATCAAGAAATTAGAAAAAAATGAAATTGATGGAGAGCAATGATTTTCCAAATGTCTGGAGCAATATTTGCAATATGCGTCGATCAGTTAACGCGAACGATAAGCAGGCATTTAATGATCCAGTTAAAATATCTTGCTTTATAAGCCTTGAGTTAGTAGCATTTGCGGTACAAAGTATCCGTTATCATTGGTAACTCATTCATTGTTGACCACGGAGACGGACATGCAGGAGTAGGCCGAAGTAAACGCTTACGCATATGATCGTGTACCTGTTTCTATTGACCTATGGTTTTGACCTTAGTAACAACCGGTTAATGACAAATTATGGAGGCTTCTTAACATTCCACCAATGGTTTTACTCAACGGTTTCATTTCTTTTGAAGTTACGCCGATCGTCTTCTTCGAAAGGAAGTCTTAACCCTCTCGGAAGCACAAACAAGTAAAAGATTCTGTAATAAAGTTACGGAGAAGATCAGATTCCGCGGTGGGGTGCATGCCGAGTGTCTTTTGAAGAGGTGGCGTGACAATTGCCGAGATGAAAAAAAAAACAAAAGAGAATCGGATGGGGAGAGACAAACTCCGCTCGGCTTCGCTTCACAAACCGTTTCGCTTCCATACGTCGGGAGGAACGTAACTGGAGCTTGGCTTTCTCTGTCCATTTCAGTCGTATATATCACGGAAGACTTGTTCCTCGATGGGTTTCCTGTTCGAACGAAGGTGGTCGTTCGCACCAAGAGTCGACAAAAAAGGGATATTATTCACACAGCATAATTCTCGGCGACACGCGTTTGCGATTCTCTCTCTTGCGATCCTAGACAGCGATTAGCTTCCGTAGCCATAAAACGGTTAAGCGAACCAGGTAACGCTTTTCATCAACAATATATCTATCATCTTGGAAGTTAACGTGCCGATTTGTTGGCTGCCACTGTATTCAACGACGCGAGGACAGAAAAATGAAACCTTCATAAGCGTCGCTCGATCTTTCGTTAAATAAAAAATTTGGTCTACTGCTTAGGTTAGAAATCTTGAAAAATGAGTGTTGTGGTTAACTAAGCTGGGAGATATGGTAAAAATTCCATCTTGATCATAAATTACGATGGTAGATATTCATAAAGAAGAGGAGAAATTAAATGACCCAACAGAGGATTTTCGAGCTCGTCTTATGGCTGAAAAAGTCAAGGAGCAGCAATTCAAAATACTTGTCTCAGTAAACCCTAACAGCCACAAAAATTTATATAAACAGAATTATTTATAACCTATTATTAATGAATTGCCACTGAAGACGACTGCTTTGTAGTCAAAATGCACGCATGATTTTTTATAACCTTGTTCTGGGTATTTCGGAATCCTCTCCATTTCAGGATAGTTCTCTTCGCCGATCAGCTGGAAACGTTTTCTCCGAGCTTTCCTTATGAAACATGCTGTCACTCCCTTCAGTCCGATCTTCCTCTTTCTTATTATTTGTATTATTGTTCGCTTTACTTCTATACTACTTAGTGTTACCTCGTGTTTCATCCTATCTATCCATTTAATCATCAGTTTCTTCTCCATGCCTATATCTCGAAGCTATCAAAATATTTTATATAATTTTTCCTAGGTGTCCATGATTCTGCTCTATGCAAAGAAGTACTCTGAATTTCATCAATTTCTTACATTTCTCATTAGTAAAAGTTTCTCTTTTTCTTTGTTTTTGATATTCTGGTCCTTATTTCATCGGTACTTTTTTATCTCTGTTTATGATGATGTCGAGCACAGATTTTGGCTTGCTTTAGGATCAATAAAATAACAAAAAGAGACAAATGAAGAAAAACTTATCTTACAAGGAAATTGATGCATAGCTTCCCATTTCCCCCAAACTCCCTCACACAGACCCAAACACGCACACACCCTCTCACGCACGCTCCCTCACACACACACACACACACACACACGCTGCCACACCCACATACTCTCGTACACTATCAACCACGCTTCCACACACAAACACACTCCCACTACCACTCACAAACATCCTCTCTCACTCATCTATTCACACACCCACTCTCTCACTCACCCATGCACACATCCATACACCTACCCACGCAGCCTCTGTTCTCCACTCAAACACACCCATTTGTATGTGTATTCTCCCATAAACCTTTCCCCATGTGTGTATACTGAAAAAGTTCCCGGACTGTCCGTCGGAGTACGCTACAAGTGCTTGAGGCAAGATCACCTGTTCATTATTATCCAGCACTAACCTTTGGCTATGTAGAGAGGCAAAATCCATTCTTATTGCATTATTAATTTCTTCGTTTAGAAGTTTAATTCATCCACCGACTCGAAAGATATAGTTTAGATTTCATGAATGATGTTTAAGGACACTTGATACTGGAAAATATACGAATATGCGTATGTTCAAGAAATGTACGAGGTAAGGCGGGCCATAGTGCAGGCCTATTTGGCTACTAAGAGAACTAATTGTAAGAGAATGGAGGATTCTAGAGATAGTTTGGTACATTGCATCCCCTGCTAATCACCATTCCGCTGAATGACGGTGCTAAAACCAGGTTTGGAAGCATTACCCGCAGACGTGAATCCCCCATTTTACTCACTGGCCATTGCGTTTGTACGAAGAACAATCTTATTTAGCGATATCGCAAAGCCATCACGTATCTGTTTGGAGCAGCTCCATAACCAAAACCAGTCGATATAATACCCCGATTTCAAAGGAACGGGAGACCACTAAAACAGATGTGTGGGAACTTTTTATGTTTAAGGACTCGTGCGTGGACTTTTCCGCCTTCGGAACAAGAGCGTAGCGCATGGTATTATGGGATCGGAGGTATCTCTCCTCCCCATAAGGGCTCCAAGGAATGGAGGGAAGGAAAGGAATATACATTCAAGTAGATTAAGACGATAACGTGAGGTTATGGTATGAAGTCCCTTAAAAAGGGAGTGACTCTCAGAGCCTCACCTTTTAACTTTTCGGCTTGGAGGCTGCTGCTGTCCCCCGCCCCCATTCCGATGGAGGGAACAGCGTGATCCCTCTCTCTCTCTCTCAATCCCTTCACGCCAAACACCATCGCTCTCTTCCAATCCATTTTCCTGCCTTTCGTTTAATGTCACAACCACGCTTCACCTGCGTTTCTCACGGATGGATTTTCAGTGTGAGGTCGTTGATGGCGGAGGAAATGCAAAGAATGAATCTTTTTGGGCGGCGTTTCTCAGCGACAGAAATGTAGGGTTTCCTTAGTTGATACACAAGAAATTATGAGTTTTTTATTTCAAATTCACCAATAAGTGAAAAATGTTGATCAGGATGGGGCAGTCGTCCGTTTTTAGAAAAATTTCCCGATGAGTAGATACGTCAGTACATCCAGGAAAATCGAGTTTCCCCAAAGGAGAAAATTTTAGTAAAATTTGGAACTAAAAGGGTAGTGAGAAAAAATATCTATATTATGAAACAAACGCCGTAGCTCTTATTTAGTCTACGCAGTGTAACTTACCAACAGAAATATCTGATTATACGATAAATAATAAGATATGCTTACATTTGACGCCCAGGAATACCAACCTCTTAAGAGTTTTTGGGACGGGATTGTATTGAAAGCAGTTATGACCGGTTCTAGGCGTGGACGACCACTCCCTAAGGTCAGCCTCTCGCCAAAGTCAGTCCCACATCAACAGAGGCCATCCAGCTTACAGAGGTCTATTTGTGAAAATGGAGGGAGGTTGCGGGAATGCCGGGGCAATTGAAAAATGCACTCTGGAATGGAATGTGTCCCGAAGGTCACCGACCAAATAAGAAGGGCGGGAAATAAATTTGCCATTTCGCCAAGCCTTTTTTATCAGTAGATCTTACCGGTGGATATGAGTGTAAAGTCCTCCTTAGGAAAAGCAAACGTCGCCATCGACAGTTGGAGATCAACGTTCACAAATTCTCATCCACGCTAAAGCTAGCAAATGACACCCTTTTCATTGCTCTTCTCTTGGGCGTGGTGAGGTGCATTCCCACTCCACCGTGCCCTCGGTCCTTCACCTCTTTCGGCCTTTCCCCAGTTTTAGGGGGGAAAGGTAGGGCATTAGACCACCGAATTTGGTTTTGATTTATCTCTTCATCCTACGCAATAGATCTGCGTACTTCCCTTTGTCTGGTTATCGGACATCAGGCTCACAAACGTTGTTCTCTGCCCCCACCGACTACCTCGAATCGGTCTCTCTTAAAATGTTTGGCGTCATTTTTAAATTGCTTTAACTTGAATGAGAAAACTTTAATTTTGTAAAATACTCGATTTTCGCGGTATGTTTATGCCAAAGAAATTAATTTTCATCATGATCAAAATCACTTTTATGCAATTAAATGATTCATACAGATCGCCTACCATATTATATTAATCCCCTGTAAAATGAGATTAATACATTTTGTTATTCCTCGAAAACAAATTACATGTTAGAAGATAATTTATTTCTTCTGTCTAATAAAATGTGACATATCTATGAGTCTTAATTATTAACCATTCATCTTAATTCTAGCATGTCAGGCCATCGAAAGAAGAAAAATCGTCTTTCCGGATGTCAATACTGAAAAAGAAAGAGGCTTCAAAACAAAGGGGATCTTTTCTTAAATATTTAAAACCCAAAGAAAATGAGACAAACGATAGTAAAAGTGACAATGCCGATATTGACAAGTTTAGTGTGACTAAAGAAATTTTAAATTCAGGATGCGCAGAGGAAAGAAAACTTGCCCATCATGCAGAACAGTTAGAGGCTGAGGAATGTTAGTGTAACAAATTGTACCGATGTAAATTTTGAAGATCCCGCACTATGGCCGCATCTCAGCAATGCAGCTATAGAAATTATAGTAAAACAGGGCCACAAAAAAAGGTTGAGAGGGTTAATTTTCCCAAGAATCAAAATAATAGAGAACATTTTAAGCGTGTTATGAGTAATGGCGAAGTTATCGATAGAGAACGGTTGCTTTATTCAGTATTTTGTTTTTGTTGCAAGTTGTTTAGTAAAACGAAAACCTCATTGACATCAGAAGGGAACCGCGACCGATGGGATGTTCTTCTACGGTATGTTCATAATCTAACGCTTAAATCTTTAAGCCGAACGCGTTGGAAAAGTCGCGTAGATGCAGTAAAAGCAGTAAGGTATCAAAGTGCCGGGATATATGAAACACTGATGTCGTTTTCTAACGATGAGCCATTAACTAATTATAATGGAATTAGAACTAGACTTGAAGCATTAATATTAGCTAAAGATGTATTTTCTTTTGAATTTATTTTTAGAACTGTTATATGGTATGAAATTTTATTTGAAGTTAATATTTCAAGCAAGTGCCTACAGGGAGTGTCTATCTATGTGTTTACAGCAGTAGAATCATTAAAACGTACGCAATTGTTTCTTGAGGGACTGAGGCAAGAAGATAAATTAGTAAGTTTCAAAACTTGCGGAAACTATGAGATTGAAACCTGAATTTAGAACGGAACCAAAACTTCGTTCATGCAGAAACAGAATGCAATTGGAAAATGATTCTCCGCTAAATGATCCGGAAATAAAATTTTGGGTTTGTTTTTACAATACCCTCATCGATACCACCATAGGTTCTATAGCTGAGCGATTAGAGCAGTTGCAGCCATGTTTTCGGTTTCCTGTTTAATATTGTCAATTCTAGCAACTTTGATGAAACTGGTCTTCGCAAATGTTGTAAAGATTTAGAAATTGCTTTGACCTACAATGAAAACAAAGATGTAGATGCTGACGATCTCTGATGAAATCACGGCAGTATCGAGAAGGATAGACAAATGTCCCTAAAGAAATTTAATAAAATTACATTTGTAGTAATCAGCTCGTGTAATTATTTCCGAATTTATATGTTTCGTTGAGAAACATGCTTACGATCCCCGTAATAGTGGCGTTTGGAGAGCTTAGCTTCTCAAAGCTAAGATTACCGAAGAACTATCTCCGATCTACTATGCTTGAGGAAAGATTAAACGAGTTCACGATTATTTCACTAGAGTGTGACATCGCTGATAAACTAAATATTTATTCATTGATCAAAGAGTTTGCTGCCCTAAAGTCTAGAAGGATATAATTTTAAATGCTTAATGACACATCTGTAATACTAATTATTTTATGTACATTTTGAAGAAAATGTCTCAGGTTTTCAACAATTTCATTTTTTAATCTAAATAAATATTTTTTTTGTATATTTGTAATTTAAAATTCCATTTTTACAATAAATATATTTTTAAGAAAAATTATAATTCTACAAAATGTTAATCGTATATTTAATTTTATCATATCTGTCTAATAAAAACGTTATTTCGTTTAGTTAATAAACTTTATGGATAACGCCATGACGGTATTAAGGAGGGCTGCGGTATTGAAGAAATAGGGGCGGCCAAATCACATCCCGCCCACACCTGAAAAATCTCAACCTCTGGCCATGGTTATGACTACTCGTAGGAACAATTAATACATCTTACCTCCGTAGCGTACTCACAAAATTTGTATTGCCGCTTCGAGTTTAACCACATTTACGCACAACAGATCCAATTATATTCCAAATTGCACCCATTGTTTCTTATTTAAATGTAGGAAACAATCCCTGTAGATTAATTGCATATTTAAAGATTCGACAACAATAGGACTTCGAGCACGACAATGTCATCGTCAAGGTATTTAGCGTTAAAATGACCAATTTTGTGCAAATTATGTGCATTAAACTTAAAATTCGGGCGTTTTTGCCCCTGTACAATTTGAGACACCTCTCATAGGGAACGATATACCGTGCTAGTTCCCAAAGCAGATAAAAGATGAGATAAAATATAAAGAAGAAGGAAAAGTGTACTTAATAAATGGAATGCACAGAGGTCTCATAAGGCGTTCTTTCCTATATTATATAGAACCACTATATTGAGAACATACGTCCTGTGTTTATGTCATTAGTTATTTATTTATTAGTTATTTATTTAATAGTTGAATGCCGGTTTAATTGCTAGCCGTTAGTCAACGATCTTCAATGTACAACGTTTGACGGCGTTTGATGATATTTAAGCAGTTATGAGCAAAAGAGTATTTAAGCCGTTATGTAAAGTGGAAGTTCTTATCGACTGACACTTTCCCAAATCATATCTGGAGGACGAATTGTAACGAGGATCTCTTGCACTAAATTTCATCGTAATACTTCAAGAGGTTCAAGATATGTAACACGAGACAGATAGACGAACCGTGGCCATAAGGCGTTCCGCTACTATCACTTCGTCGTTAAAGAACGCCCAAAAGTGGTCAATTTTTCAGCGCAGATTTGACGTTAAGATGGGTGCAGCCACATTCTGCATTTCGTAGCGACACCTTCTTCGTTTTGACATTAATCTTTCCTCCATCGCAGTGAAACGATCCGACTTCCTGCAGTCACTTGAAGATCAACTCCTTCCGTGGATGCTTCAAGGCGCCAACCAAGGACTTTTGTCAACCCACGGTGCCGCCGAAGTCGCCTTCGGAAGAACCCTCTTCTTCGGAGACGTCCCACACGAGAGGGCGTTGGATGCGCATTTCGCCATGAGGGAGGAACAGGGATTGCCTTCCTTACGACTCGGGAGCATAAGATTAACTTCGCCCTTCCTCATACCTCTTTAGTCCTCCCGGGATAATTTCGGTCGAACTTTCAAACCTCCTCCCTCTAATAAGCTGTATTTTCCCAGTTTGCCCTATCTTTCTCTACCATATATTCCCCACGTTATTACCAACCTCCCAATCTCACGTCCTCTTCCCTTCTAATGCGATGCTAGAGGGAGCAGCACAGCAACAATCTTAGGATAGCAATTGATGCTATAATGCCGAAAGGCAAATATTTTAAGCGGACAATCAGGATCCATCGCTAAATCAGCACGTAACAATGAATATAGCGAGAAAACATTAAAAAATAATGAAGTCGCAATTGTGTAAATACCTACGATCCTTTGTTTAGCCTAATATATTTAAACGTTTCCTGTGTAATTTAGTCGTAATTGATGAATGACGTCGTATATATCGATTTAATTGCTATTGCATAGGTTGTGTATTCTGTTACAATAATTGCATCATGTTCCAATTGGTGCATTCAAACAATCAACGAACTACTTCATTGTAGATGGGTGCCCAGACATTTTGTCCAAAGACTTTTCGTCCAAAACAGAACTTTGTCCAATAGAAATTGTGTCATAGATTGCATTAAGTCCATCTGTTTATTAGTCCAATAATATTTCGTCCTACCTATTTTGGTCCAAGATTTTGTTTGTCCACTAAATATTATTGCCCAAAGCTTTCTCGTCCCATAAAAAACAATAGGAAGAATTTAAATAGAAAGTTTTATTACCAAAACAATTAATGTTCAATCTACTCATCTTCCACATTTTCTTCCTCGACTTCCTTGGTATATAGTTTAATTTTGTAGCTTATAGCATGCAGGTATTGTGAAATGTTGTTATTTAACTTATATTCCTCGTAATTGGCCACAATTGCCTCAATTTGATTTTGGATAATTGTGTATTTTTTTGATGGGATGCTTAACTTTTGTATGCCCACCAGCTAATTGCATTACCACCACTTTGTTTTATCACTGATCTTTTTGTATGCACTCTAAAAATTTCCAAACTGAGGCATGGTGTGTAAAAATTAGCTTCTGAAATCTTGAATGCCAACCCTCTACCACATTATTGGCCCTCTGCGATCTGTTACGAACTTGTTCATATACGTTCTACTTGTCTGGACCAAAGCGTGGGGGCACAGCTCTTCTCCTGCCTCTATCCAGACAACCCCCTATATATGTAGTTTCAATGTAAGTTGCAAACTCTACAACATTGTAGTTTTCCTTAGTAATGATGTAACGGCCAACTGAATGTTAAAATTTAAACAGTTCTGAAAAACAAAAAATGGACTGAAATCTACACCGGATGTGAATGATAATGGATAAAATCGTATTGGACAAAACAAACTGTTGGACAACACAGTATTGGACAAAAGTGCTTGGACAAAATGTCTTTGGACCAAAGAACGTTTGGACGAAATATCGTTGGACAAAATTTATTGGACAAATTCTTCTGGAAGCTTGTAGATGTGCTGATTACATGAAAAATATGGGAGCAATACCACTGGAAACTTTGACAATATAAAACAAGGCTTTTAGTTTCATTTCACATTTTCCATACTAAATTTTTAGAAAATTTTGTCGTTTCCATCACTCCAAGTGAAAATTTTTTACATAATCTAATATTACAATTACTTAAACCTCAAAGCAGTAGCAGGAACTTAATTTCTGATGACAGGAACAGAATTTTGATGTATAACCAAATTAATTTTTCATACTTATTATATTTTAAATTTTAATGGAATTTAATGGAATATTTTACAATGGCGGTAACTATGTTTTCGGTATGCCAGAAATATTGGAATATTTTCAGAAATAGCATGTAAAATGAATGTATTTACATTTGATTTTTAAATATTTAATATGCAAATGTTTAAGAATGAGCACTTTAATTAAGATTCATAATGTAATGAATTTTCTATATTTATTTAATTAAACATATTATTTAATGTTGAAGGAGTATAAGGAATCCCATTTTTTAAATATCTAAAAAAATTCACAATAAATATTAAAATGATCTATTTTTGGATATGTATTGAAATAAACATTTGTCAGTCCTTTCAGTTTGAAAAATATCCTAGTTTTTTTACTTTCACTTTGATAGCTAATTATAAGTAGAAAAACGTTTAGGCTATTTTATAAATAATTATGTCGTGCATATTGTTTATACTTAAACCATACTGTACATATGAATATAAAAGGAAGGTTGATTTTCTGTAAAATAGTCCTTATGAAATAAAGAATTAATATAATATTTCATTGCTTATTGACCAGTTACACCTATTACAGAATCATTTGAATGATTTCTGTTTGATACTGTTGTAGAATAAAAGAATATTATGCTGTGTAGATGTTCTTGAAGAATTTCTTGAATATCCATTAGGACTCACAGCTTCCATTGTTAACACTTTGGTTTTAAGATTTTCGCCGTCATGATTTATAACTCTGTATGCTTCATTACAGGACTGTTTGCAGAGTAAAGAATGCATAACTATACTAATTTACCCTTTAAGAAGAATTTTGCTAGGATGATCTCTCTTTGATGTTTTTAGAATTGGGTTATTTTCTCCGAAGATTTTCTCTTCTTACTTTTGTGATTATCTGTGAGTAGCACTTCTTTATTATTTAAAATTTTAACAGTTTAGCTCCCTGCCAAATTATCGTCTTTAGATTTGAAAGATGTAAAGGTTTTATTAATATTACCATTTTAGAAATTTGATTTTATGAATTTGTACATAAAATTATTGAGTCTACTTGGTTTTGATTCAATACAAAAGAGAGATAACCAGCATGGTAATGGATTTGATTCTAGCTATAAAATTCCCAATTATAATACAACTAATGATAGACAAAGATTTACCATAAAATGCATCTATTTAAATATTGGTAAACTGCATAATTTCATAAAAGAAAGGTTTCAGGCATCTATTCTAAAAGTAATTAAAAAAAATAAATATCACTCTTTGTTTGTAATTAACATAAAATGCTGGAAATATTGTTTAACATGGATATCATTTTGATTTTTTTATTTTTGAAAATTTACTTACAAGAGCGTATTGTAAGAATCATAAAATTATTTTTCATCAAAAAATTTATAAAACATTTAGAAAATCTCACTGGATATATCTGTCAATTATAGCTTTTAGTGCTTATGAGAACTAAAATTAACATTTCAATTCAAATTAAGATTCAACTTTGACAGACTAATTAGATGTCAATTTGAGTTTTACTGTCAAACTAACATTTAAAAAATTGTACAGATTTATTCTGGATTAAAGTCTATGTTAACTTAATTACTATTTCTTATTACATGACAAGGTCACTTTTTCAAATATTTTTATATTACACCGTTTTCTGTTTTTCATTAAGTTTTACCAGAAGATGAAATGCTTTAACTTCAGCTTTAATAGTTCAAAAACAGAAATTTTTCAATCAAGTAATTATAAGCATTTCTTGTTCCACTTTTATTAAGAAATTAAACCAATTACTCTTATGAAAACATGTCATCGCCACAAACTAATTGAAATTTTGGCATATATTTTATTATAGTAAGAACTGTTCATCATTTCTAAACTTATTTCAGGATCTCATAACAAGTGAATAATTAGAAAGATGTTACTTATTTCTACGTTGTGTTGTTTTTATTTGTCCTTAATTTGATGATCACTTCTGCAAAACTGCTGTCATGTTACTTTCAATTTCCATCTGTAAATAAAAATATGTATTTGTAATATGAAGCATTAGTGGGAAATTTTACAATGTAGGGTGGTAGACCTTAGCTTTATTTAGTTGTATAATGAAGTGAATAAGCCAAAGCAGAGTGTACAAGAAGTTTCTGAATTTTTGTATAAAATGTTTAAATATTTTGACAAGTTAAGATAATATTCGATGATAAGTTTAAGGTTTCTGTCATTTTATTAAAGTACTACTGTCATTACCCTTCAAATATGGCAGGTATGCGTAAATTAAATATTACGTTAAAAATAAATTAAATTTAAAGAAACCAACTTTTATATGCACTAAAAAGCAAATACAAAATTCACATAACCGAATATTCCAGAAAGTAAAAATAGTCAATGGCATATAAAAGTTGAGTAATTTAATATGCAAATGATTAATGTGCTACAGTTATACATGTGTTAATCAAATAGAGAAAATAACGCTCCTAGAGTCGAACCCATGACTTCAATATAGACGGTGAGCGGGTAAAAATTTAAAAGGTGTAAGGCCAAGTAAATCCCGAAAATATGAGCCAAATGGGATTTAACACAATGCCCCTGGATCTTATGCCGCCGGTGGTGCTCCGAGCGTCTTAAAACATCACGTAACACCAACCGAATTACAGGTGATCTCCGCTTAACGCGCCCCCAGCCAACGCGAATTTGTTATAACGCGATTTTAATTTGAATGTCAAAAAATTAAAAAGCAAAATTCTTTTATGTAAAAATATCTTATGCGCAATGCCTAACATCTTATGCACATTGCGAACGTAAGCTAATGGCTCTAATGCAGGGTTCCGCAACCTTTTCCAATGATGAGCACCGCAATGACTTAACTTCTTTCAGGGAGCACCAGACGCAGTTCCGCGGAGAATGGGGCTATAGAATATATCCACCCTATATGAATTACTTTTGAATGGCCAAGTGTTTCTCCAGTTCTTCTCACTCAGACTCTTAACGCCAACGTCACCCTGAGCTATGCGCGATAAATCTGCTAAAATTGCCAGCGTCGCTCGAATCGACTCCTAGTTTTTTGCCACGAACTCTAAAACATAGTCGATAGATGCTGCATGTTTAATGTTCAGTGTTCTGTAGAGAGTTCAAGATTGCTTTTTCTCCCGAATAAAAACTATTCCGATATCTCGAAAATAGCATCCCGTATAGAGCTTGTACAGGATACGGGACAAATATTGAAAATACAGGAAATCCACATCACTACAGGGTGCATGCATGCTTAAGGGTTATAGTGACCCCGGCGAACGTGGATTTTCGCTTAACGCGGAGTTGCCAGGAACGCATCCCCCGCGTTAAGTGGAGGTCACCTGTATAGCAGTACTTAGGGATAAACTAAGTATCTTCTTCTTTATATCTGTAACTGTCCAATGAAGTATGAATTAGAGATACATATAGTTTTTATTTATCATAAAGACATCACATGTAGAAAGGATGCACAAACTTTGATCAAAATTTTGTATCTGACCCTCTGATCAATTTCATTCATCCCATGACAAACTTCAAAATATTCAACAAAATCTCTACATTCCAAAAATAAGGTCAGATCGGTAACTTGTCCTTAGAGGTAACTTGCATTCAATGCCCCCGAATGTTTGACCAATTGCCCAAGTGGTAGCCATGATATCATTCATCGAGAAACTCGATGAGGTTTTTTAATAGCCATGTTGTCAGCTCGAAGACCTCCATATTGTCCACTGACAACAAAATACATGTACTATATGACTCTCTGAGGCAAAAGTTTGTGCACCTGTCACTTAGAGGATTGATGGAATAAAAATAAAAAATTAGAATTTCCCTCTTAAATTAAACCGAATGTTTGAAACATGTATATATTAAAGACAGTTTTAACTTACCTGGAAGACAAACAGGCAGGTGACATTTCTTTCTTCGGAGGAGTTTTCTTGGGCAAGGTTTTCCTCCATTAGAAGCAGTGAACTGAAAAAATTTAAACATTACAGCAATATATTTTTAAATGAGTCAGCACATCTAATAATCAGAAATACACAGGGTTGAAGATATTTTATGCATGGCTTTAAGCAGCTGAAAATAAAATGACATGCACCCTTTTGCTTCATTTGTGTTGTGTCTTCCTCTTGTGAACAAATACAATACCTAAAAGTATTTCCTCTCTAATAAATATTTCTGAAAAAATAAATCTCAAACAGAGTGTTTCAGGGTTGGTAAAAACTGTTACTTATTTAACATATTACATAAAACATTGCACTGTTTGACACATTCATATTTAAGGCATAAATTTCTTTGTTAGGAAATTCCTAAGATGAAATGATTCTGATTTTAGATAAATTATTTTATAGTAAAGAGAGATTAAAATTATAATGTGAATAACTCAAGACATGCTTACCTTCACTACCCTAACCCTCTCCTTGAATCCAGACCCGCAACTGACACTGCAGGGGCTCCATGGACTCCAATCAGTAACCACACAGTCAACTCGAGATTCCGGTTGAGGAGGATAAAAGCCTTTGCGATGTAAATCTTCTTCGGTTTGTCCTATGGTATTAGTTGCTGTGGAAATTGGTGATCCAGCACTACTAGCATCTAGCATATCTGAAAGATAATACATTTTTCATGTGAAGACCAGCAAACCTCTGCAATAGTTCAAGTTAAATACCTAACGACTTAGTATTTTTTATTATCCATTCCTCAAAACTAACTAATGCCATAGCATTCTAAACTTAGCTCTATAAAATTAGCTAATGATTGATTAAACATCTTTGAAGCAATTTTACCAATAGTAATTGGGACTTGCAGCATTGTATAATATTTTGACAGAATTGGATTGTTGGTGATTTAAGTACATACATGAAACAAATTGATCTTCAGTTTTTGGCAAGTTAGCTGGAAGTAAGCCGATGTCAACTCTTATCAAATTATAAATACCAATATATGAAAAAAAACCTGGAAGAAAATTTGATTTCCGCAGAGAGAATGAGATCATGAATTTGTTACTTTCATAGAAATGAAAGATTTTAGGTAATTTTTACAAATTAACAACAAAATAAATGTGAATAAATAACATTATTACAGCAGAGCCAGATTTTACTCTTAGCCATTAAAAGTATAAATTAGTCATCTTTTAAAGGCCAAACTCATTTTGTTTGCTGGTTATTCAACAAGTCAAGAATATATTGAATCGTATTATTTTAAAATGGACTCAATATTGAACAAGTTTCCATAATCCTTTTAATAATTTCTGTTGGCTGTTCATACAGATCTCAAATAAATACATAAGGCTATGAAGAATAAAAAGTATATCTGGTAATATTTATTGTCAAATCAACAAATATTTGCATTCTTATTTTTTGTATTACTCTATGTGGTGAGGCTTGATCACCTTTAATAACACCACAGGTTCCAAGGCAGTCCTCAATTGTTTTGAAGTTATTTCGATTGCCTCTACATCCTCCATAGATGAATGGAACACACATTCGTTTAGCAGAATCAAAATACCACCGAGGAAAAGCACCTCTGCAGGGTCCCACTTCAACTTCCTCCATGCATGCCTCTGTGAAGAGGAATTGCATTTGTTCAGTTTTATTCTTACAAGATTGAAAGGAATTTTAAATTTAGGCAAGAGATTTAATTTTTTTTCCATAATAATTTATCAGCTTTTACTTCAATTTGAATTAGACAAATAAATATTTGTATTCAAATATATATTGTAAACTGCTTCTATTAAAACCTTGGATGTTCAGAAACATCCCTATTGTCCATAAGAATAGGAATTACTGCAGAAAATGTACTGCTGATTTGGAGATACTTAAGTAAGTACTTATTTTGCCAAATTGATTTTAGCCACTGGTTTTATAATCTCTTTTGAATGCCACAACTTTGGATGCACCTTAGATAATTTTATTTGTATTTTTTAATAGAAGAGAATTTTATGTAATAAATTTCTAATAAAATAATTTTGACCATTAAAATAACTTATCTTCAATGCAATAAATGAGATTCAAGTTTCTAAATGTTTTTTGTGTGACTGGAAAAATGTGTTATAGAAATCAAACAGACCTTTAGCATCGGCTATGTCTAGCGCACAGGGAGGACCTTTACATGAAACTTCTTGCTCCATTGGGAGGTTGCATTTGGCTTGTATGTCTGGACCCACAAGGTAGAAGCGAGTTCTCCTCCTTACACCATCACCACAAGAGACACTGCATGGACTCCATTCACCCCATGGTGTGGTTTTGCACATAGCAACAGGCTAATCAAAAAAGAAATGGCACATGAAGTAAGTTGCAGCAATATTTGGAAAATTGCTATTACTGGAAAAATATTAATATAAATAAATAACAATGTATGAATACATTCATCATATAATGCAAAATATATATATATATATATATATATATATATATATATATATATATATATATATAATATATACATATTTTTTTAGAGAGTGACCATATCCATTCATAAAAGGAATTTGGTATAATTTATGCTTTGATAACCAACAATCATTGCCAAGTATTGTGAAATTTAAAAATTCATTCAGATAAACTGTACTGTATGAGTAAATGAAAGTTTTGTGTTATTCGTTGTAACACTGGCACACAAAATAATTTGCAGAGGAGTATTTTAATTTGTCAATAGAGTAGAAATGGCCTTTTGCAAAAAAAAATTGCATTAAAAATTTTTGTGATTGTTTTGCTATAATCTTCTCATCTGTCTTTCACTTCTTTTATCAGGAACAAAAGAACAGATTCTGGTAGTAAATTTGCTGTAGTTGTGGATGACAGAAATTCTCTTTCTTGGAAATGATTATTCTATGCACTTACACCATGTAGCAGCTCCTCATTGTCAGCGCATGTGAGATCATCTGCCCCACCTCCTCCCTCTACAACACACTCCTCCCTCTGCACCAGGGAAACATGGGGGCACTTCTTGCGACCCATGCGATCACGGAAGCGACGGAAACGAGTCCTGAATCCTTCGGGATCACTACAGGCAGTTGGTGAACAGGGTGACCAATTGCCCCAAACAGTAACAGCGCAGGGTCCTTGGAGAGAGTCTTCAGCATCTCCTCCTGTTTCACCACTGGGAAGGTATGAACAATAAAATTGTTATTACATCTTTAAAAATTTTTTAATTATTTATGATCCTACTAAAATATCTAGCCAAGATCAATCAATGCAATAACATGTTATTTCATAAGTATGCTTGACATGTTAAATATCATTTTCATTATTTTTGTATATTTTCTATGAATCGGGTAAAGCGATGCATGTGCTTGAGATTGTCACTGTAATCATCTTTTTTGTTGTGTTATGAGCTAATGATAATTAAATTAATAATGCTTACGGGCAAAGTGGCCGGTCTTCTGCTACACACATTTCCTTGGCGACCAATTGGCGATCGCATCCAAGCATCTCAGCCTTGGCTTGCATTATATATTGCCGTGTTCTCATTCGGAGTCCCTTGCCACAAGACACCGAACAAGCACTCCAATGAGACCAGTCATTTGTTGTACACTCCGCTAGCATGAAGGTGAGAAAAATTATTGTTTACTCATATGCTAACACTCCATCTTGATGTTAGAATATCAAATGTAGATGTTGAGATGAAAGAAAATATATTAGTATTTAGAACTTGAGCTTAAAAAAAATTATTTATAATTATAAAATTTCACAACTTCATGTTGATTATTTTATATCTTTATTGAGAAATCAACCTCATAAATCCGTAGCATGCATTTTATACCTAACTCTTCTGAGTTAGTTTAATTGTTAACGGGCAGATCATCAGTTCAAGTGCTTGGGAATGCCCCGGTGGACTGCGGTGCCGTGGACCGATAGGGCTGCTTGTGATATTGACATGTCTAAAATTTTAATCATTCATTTCATACCATGATTAAGGAAACATGAAATGTCACACATTTGCGAGCGTATAAAATTATTTCCATATTTTGATATAATTGACTTTATTGTTGTTCTACTTTTGTATATACACTATTTTCCAGTATACTGTGTATACTGCGGTATATGAACATGCAGTACTATATTCCTATCCGGGCCACACTACATAGTTCAACGTTTCTCCACTAGATAGCACTACTTATGCGCACCGGTCCGCCTTCTAAGAACTTCGTATTTTGGCAATTACATGGCACTGTGTGCATTACCCAATATGTCTGCAATGTTTCTATGTTCTCATTCCTGGCAGAATGGGATTTCCCCGAGTCCAGAGTTCGCCACAACTCAACCATTACTTTGAAACCCTTACATGCAACAACAATGCCATCACAATAATGCCTGGCGTTAAATTTATAATGGGTGCCTTAAATGGAACCTATCCCTCAGTCCTGGTTTGCAAGCTAAATTGGCTTGCAAGATTTTTTATAACAATTACGTTTTGCGAAAAAGTTGTAACGGGTACCTGAAATGGAACCTATCCCTCAGTCCTGGTTTGTAAGCTAAATATGCTTGCGAGCTTTACTATAACAAATACATTCTGCGGAAATGTTATAACGGTTGACTAAAATGGAACCTATCCCTCAGTCCGGGTTTGCAAGCTAAATTAGCTCCATTTGCAGCACAACAGTCAGACGAGATATTTCGCACCTTAGTAACCAATTCTCCTTCGCAAATAACAAAAGAGTAGCAAAAAATACAGTGTCGCATGCAGTCAGGGAAATCTCATTCTGCCTGGAATGAGAATGTAGAAACATCGCAAACATATCGAGTAATGCACACAGTGCCACGTAATGGACAAAATAGGAAGGCAGACCGGCGTGCATAAGTAGTGCCAACTAGTGGGGAAACGTTGAACTATGTAGTGTGGTCCTGATAGGAATACAGTACCGCACATACTGTGATTGTATTCATCTTGTATGTGTCACACATGCATGTATGAATTGGATATTACTGATTTATGATTTTCAATAATTGTTCTGTGCGGTTAATAGCCACTAGCCCGTAAGGTGAAATTATATTATTCAATTTTAGTTAAACTTGAGCATATGAAATTTGTGTCAACGAATCCAAGCTTTATATTTGATACCGGCACACCAAGTTCAATCCACAAGTGTATCACCATCTTAATTGCATACATAAATACAATACAAATTTGTAAATATTAATCTTTGACTAATGGTGTGCCATTTTAAATTTTTTTGAGTTACCATTTTGTTTATAAATTATTCTTATAAAAATTAAGTTTTTGTTTCTTGGGGTAAAAGGAGAAAATGAGAAAAAGGAAAGGTGGAACAGAAAGGCTTCACAAGAAAAGAAACTTTTTGCAGGTATAGCTAAGAATTATAGAAATGTTTTTAAAATGATTCAACAACAATGGAGAACAGATGACGAGGATAGCAGCAGAAGTAAATGCAGCACAAGACAAAAGAGCTGAGCTTGAACCAACAGAGGAAAATGCAGCAGAGTCAACAGTCAACAGAGAAGAACCTAGTGAAGTCAAAGAAATTGCAGCAGAAGAAAATGAAGCACAAGAAATACATGTGCCAATACAATGTGAAGAAACGGAATGTGGTACTGGACAAGCACAACAAAGTAGTAAAAAATTTTTAAAATAAGATTTCATTAAAAAAACCTATAGTAATAGATTTTCAACAATTTTTCGCTTACCATTCCCATTCAGCTAAAAATGCCAAAAATATATTTCGACAAAAGGATGGTTTAACTCAAAAATGGCTTACATACTGTGAAGAAAACTCTTTTCTGCACTGTCTTGCACACAGGACCTCTAGTGATCAGAATATATTTACATCGGATTCTGGCTATACACAGTTTGATCCTAAACATATTTATGACAGTATATAAGAGCACAAAAACTGCAGTCGGCATAGAAGGTGTGTTGATGCTCACATGATGCATGATTATAATTGCTATATTTATTCACTCCTTTTACAAAAGCAAAAAACCATGCATAACATTAAAGTAAACAAACATAAACAAATTGTACTTTGAATTATTAAAGTAATCAAATTGATTGGAAAACGTGATTTAAGCTTTAAAAGAAAACAGAACGAAAGTGCAAAGCAGGTGTTGCAGGAGAATTTAAATTGAGGTAACTTTTTGGAATTTGGAATTGGAATTTGATATTATGTTGCTAGAATACATAGAAGAAATAACTAATTTATCCAAGAAGAAACAATTAAAAACAACACTTTTATCAAAAGTAACCATTAATTATGCAATAGAAATTATTTCAAATTTAATGAAAAAACACATTTTCAAATAAATTGATGAAGCTTACATGTTTTCCAGTGAAATGGACACAATGTAAGATATTAGTGTTGCAGATCAGATGAGTATAGTTCTTCGGTATATGATACCAGAACAAGTCCCTCAAGAATGCTTGATTGCTGTAACTCATTGTCAATGCACTTTGGCAACAGGCGAAGCTCTGAAGGAGATTCTTTGTAAGTCTTGCAGGATATCGGAATAAAAGTTGAAAATATAATCGGAAATGCAACAGATGGTGCTGCAAACATACAAGGTGTGTACAATGGTTTTACTGCTCATTTGACTTCCATTGCACCTGCCCAAATTAATATTTGGTGTTTTCCCCAAGCATCTTTTCTCTATACTGAAGTCAAGTGCAGTTTTTATCAAGGAATCTCATAACTAAATGGATGTCTGGACAGCTCACAGCAGAAATGGGAGAGGTTTGCCAGTTAAATACTAGGAAATACTCGTTCAAAAGTTCAAAAGATGAACCCACAATTGTAACAGATAAATACAAAGCTGAAGTAAACAGTTGCATATTCAATATTATTACAAATAGCTTGGAACAACTTTTCTCTCAGAATGGGAAAATGTTTGCTCATATGGCATGTCTTGATCCTAGAAATTTTGACTAAGTTTCTAATTTGCCACCACTTAGTTTTTAAGTGCTGAGTAACAAAGTTTTGCGCTTTAATTCTAATGCAACACCAAACCAAATACGTGAAGAGTTGATAGATTTTTCATCGAAGTTTAACAGTCTGAAGAGCAGCATCCCAGAAAGTTATAGAATATTTGTAGTTGATGATTTTGAAGAAGACCATGAAAATGATAATGATGTGACCAGGGGCGGATTGGGAGCAAAAATCGGCCCGGGCAAATACTCGGATATCGGCCCACCTAACAACTAAAATAATGTTGCGGCCCCCTAGGCAGCCGCGGCCAATAGTATGAGAAACACTACTTTAGAATACGGAAAAGCAACAGCTCCTAGTCGAGACAGCAACCACTCAGGCAATCCTGGCCCAGGAGCAGCATCAGCCCACCGGAACTTTGCCCGGTGTCCCGGCTGCCCAATCCGCCCCTGGATATGACCACTAATGCTAGCGATGAATTCATTACAACAGAGACAAATGTAGAGCACATCAAGGCATGTAAACAGTATCCACTTTGCTGCTACTTAATATTAGAAAAGTACAATTTATTTTCTGAAGCTTACACAGTACTCTTTACTTGCTACAAATACCTTTTGACACTACCGGCTATACAAGTATCCTGTGAATGCAGCTTTCCAAAATAAACAAGTTAGGAAAGTGTACAGCATATCACAAATGGGCACGTTTCGTGCAATGGAGTATTAGAAACCAATTATATACCTGTACGTAAGGGAAATAGCATTTTAAAGTTCTTTTCTTCATCATAAATAATCCATTTTCTTCCTATTTAATAATATTACATGCATACGTAAGGAAATTAAACGTTTGTTTGGGAGATTGTTTATGTTAGCAACAATGAAGTAACCATGCAAGACATTTTCAACTCGATATAAGACTTTCTTGCTTGATTTTCTCGATAACAGCTACTCTTACGATAAAAATGTATAGGAAAGGAAATACTCTACAAGTTCTACAACTTCTTTTGAAAAATATTTTGATATGAGCAATACTTTACGAGATATGATGAAAATTTAATATTTTGTCACCAGTAAAGTGGTACCCCTGATTAGCGTACATGATTCATTTTTGCGATTTTCTTATTATATTTGGTTGAAAGTCCTTAATATCAAATTTCATGAAAATCTGTTTTGTAGAAGCCGAGAACGAACATGCGGACGGACGGATGGACCGACCGACGATAATAGGCGCTCACGCTGTAAGCGAATCGTGCCTAAAAATGGAATATCAACCAAACATCCCCCGGGCCAATATTTGTCTATGATCTGCCCCTGATTCTTAGGAAATGAGGAGTTGCAAAATAAATCTGAAATTTATTCAACTTGAATCAAGTTTCATAGAAAATTATTAATTTCAATCTTGCATTCTCAACATTTTGATCATGTGTACATTTAATAGACATTCAAATGTGAGAAAGCCTCAATTTGATGCTGCTGCTATAAAGGGCTAGTAGTATATCAGGGAGTTATATCAGCTATACCTTGGATTGACAATGCCTTTATTTTATAAAATGACAACAATATTGAAGGAAATAAATTATCACTTATAACAAATTAATGATTGCTTAGCTATATTAGCATATAGCCAGGGCTTTTCTTCTGCCAGAACATACCAGGGCGCCATTCTGGAACCTTCATTGTAATAAAATACTAGTTTACATAACCTAAAGCAAACAAAACAATGTCATATGCAGTAATGTTCTACTCATATTGCACAATTTCATATATTTCTCCACTGGCGAATTATATTCAGTTCCTATTTTTCCCAATCACCTCTATTGTGTTCCGGCACCTTTTTTGATAGAAAAAAAGCACTGCATATTACTGAAACGCCATGTATTATAATAATTAAAATGACATTTGCCAGTGATTATGTGTGTCTTTTTCAAATTTATTTTGTGTAGAGAAATTCAGTTAACAGCTGTGTTGACTGTAACACTGTCACTGCTTTTACAAGCATAAGGTAAACAGTCATCAATTTTTATTTGAATAAAAACTTGCAAATATTCAACTCAGAGGTGGATAAAAGGAATAAAGGAATGGATACATTCCAGGGACTGTTATTATAGACTGATATTTTATTTCACAAATTATTATTATTATGATAAATTCCCTAAGGAAATGATTCATGAAGAAATTGAAAAACTTACGCCTTAATGAATCTTCACTGTTTTCAGCAAACTCAGGTTCCAGTCCTAGATCATCAAGTTCTCCTGCCCTGGAGAAATCGGTGTTGCACGTTCTTTCATACGTCTTCTCAAGAGTGAGGTACAAGCGGGCAATGGGCGCCATGTTGTTACCAGATGGATCGAAGAATGGAGAGCGAGGATCTGCTGGGTCAGTGGGTGTGATGCGACGAATTGGCTGTTGGGGTTCTGATGGGGAATTGGGTGACTGGAAATTGAAGAGACAAACATATAAATGAAAATATGAAGAATTTTTATTTATTTTCTTTTTAACTTCTGATTTCCTGGACTGAAAAATATATTTATATATGTTCTTTGGCTTGATACAGAGCTTTATTAATCTGTCATATTCATTTAAAAGCACTATTAATACCTCAACAATATGTTTTTCAACAGCATATAAACATATCAGATAATCTCTTTCTCTCTCTCTCATCATGATTCACTAGTTATTTTAATGCATTAAATGAACATTAATTAGCAATTACAACATCTTTGTTAAAAAAACATTGACAGTGACAGTGAGACACATTCATTTGAGGAGCAAATTTTGATGAACACAGTTGTCGCATGATCAATACAAATAGCAATATTTTATAAAAATAATTCATTTTCTCCAACTATACTGTTTGACTTTCCTTTATGTACTGACCATATAAGTGATACCATCATCTGTTCCTGAATCATAAAGGTATAGGTCGATGTGCTTTGATGGAATCCAGGAACAATCACGGCGGCAAAGATCCAACCTTGAAACTCCAACTATCCAATCTGGCGATGGACCTGAAGGTTGCATAAATAAAATTAAGATACGTAAATGTTGCCTGTCATTAAATTTTATCAAATTTGCTATACTCTTTTAGAAAATTAATAATGGTACATTTTAAGTTTCAGCTTAAGGTACTAATTTTGCATTGCATCCCCTCACCTAACATGGAGACTAGAGACAATAGATGATGAAGACGGTCGACCCTGAAGTTTGAAGTGGTGTTGGCATTCACTCGAGGATACCATAAACCTCCAGCCTTCACTATAGTTCTCAGATACTTTTTCTGCAGTGATAAAAAACATTATTTTTTTAAACAAACTTATAGTTAAAAATTATCAGCAATATACATTTGATCAAAAAATCGAAAATTCTTACTTAATTGTTATTTTTTATTATTATAACTCATTGTCAATTTTTTCCATCCTCATGATTACCTATATCAAATTAACACCACAATTTTCATAATTTTTCAGATGTAAGGGCATTAAATTTCAAGATTATTATCAGATGGAGGTGAATCTCATAATGCAGATGTTTCAGACAAAAATACTTGGTGTCCCCGCTGGAATGACATTGCTTCTCTCACCTTTGCCCTCAACTCTCCCTCCATCGTTCGAACGGAGCCCCATTCAGCCACCTGACGAAGACCAGCTGAAGCCAATCCACCCTCTTCCCAAAGAGTGAAATTACCATCATGAGAGGCTCCAATCACGTCACTGAAGTGAGTCAACCAGAGGCTGAACGGGAAATCTTTGGGATGGGTTACATTGGACCACAGTCCCTCGAAGATGAGCTGGAAATGCAAAATAGGGAGTGAGATTGTTGAGATTATATATATATACTACAACTTGTATATAATGCAGCTCATGTCGAGAGATATGGTAGCATTATACAGGGTGGTCTAAAAGCCCTTGAACAAATTGAAATTGAAATGTGCTGATGCTTTTTAATAAACTTTGTAAGGAGTTATATCAGATGGAAGAAAATGCATGGATTTTCTATGCAGTTATTTTTAGCGATTAAAAAAAATCAGCTTATGTATTCACTTTGTCTGCCTGCTCGTGCAGGTGATATCTCTTAAATGGTACAACCTAGAGAAAACAAATTTTTAGGATAAGTTACTACATATGAGAGATATATGTGGCAAGAATTTGGTACCCTTAAAATATGAATCTTAGAATTTTTTGTAAAAAAATCGCCTTATAATAGCTGCTTTCACAGTACTTTCCTAACTTGTTTGATTTGGTGTTAAATTTGTTCAAGTACTTTTGGATCAATCTGTACTTCAATATGAACACGATTGGGGTTTCAAAATAACTGTAAAAGATGTAAATGCAGCTTTAGCTTACCTTTGACAGAGATGAGTAGCACTGTCAAATTTTCTATCATTCAAAAGCTTAACATTTTTAGTTCAGTTTAAGTAAATTCAAAAATAAACTTGCAAGTTCCAAGTACGTATTTGAAAAAAATAAAGTAACTTCTCATTCTCTACATCGGTGATGCAGCCAGGAACTTACTTTGAGGGTGACAAATAATAAAAGGCATTTAACTCATAAACATTGCTATAAAATTTAAAAAAATCATAATAGTCATTCGATGAATATATTTATATTCCAGTTAGAGTTGGAATTAATGCAAAAGCAATGGCAGTTCATATTATTTGCTATGTTGGGGAGTGGAAAATGATCCCAAACTTGGCATGTCCTACATAAACTTTCCAACTTCGATAATATTTATTAGTCTTTTATTTAATTTATCCTAATTTTATACTATTATATGAATTATGTACTTATTTTTATTTTTTCCCCTGGCATTCCAGAGAAGGAGTGAGCACTTGCCCCCCTTTCTCTCCCCAACGGTCGACCATGTTGGAAGGAGTTTTTTTTAATAATCGCCCACCTGGTACTTGGCTTCGTTGCATGCACAGCACTCCCTCACTGGACCCAGATCTTCTCCCGTCCCTTCGTCCTCATCTTCATCTTCATCCAATTCACACAGTTCTCGACTCAACGCCCCTTCGTCCATATACCAGTGGGAGTTGTCCTCGTAAACCATGGCTCTAGAAAAAAAATATGAAAAGTTGCTGGATCTGAATTGCAGAGGAGAATGCAAGGTGTCTCAGTCACACGAGCCGACATTTCATTTAACATGGTCCTCTACGAAGTGCTTTAATTCCATTCTCGGTAGGTGGAACGAGACGATCATGGAGTGTAAAAAGCATAGAAATCTGCGTAAAAATGTTTATTGTCCAACAATAGTAAGATGAGCGTTATTTTAAAATAATCACGTATTCTCTGGTATATATTCTAAAGTGATATTGAAATGAATATCAATTCCTTTAAAACGTAGTTGTTGACATATAGCCTTTTTAAGTTTATGAAAGGCTTCAATGAGGATATGCGGGTGAAAATGTTGAAAGGATGTTTATATCTTAATAGCACTTTGGCAGTAGAGAAAAAAATTTAATTTATAGTTTTATTATCAAACTAGCTTTACTCACGCAGAACATCTGCATGCTAGTCTAACTTTATTGCTCAGTATTATAAATTTCTTTATACACACAATTTTCGATATATTGAATTGCAGATGCAATAATTAGAGAGTCAAATGATCTTACATGGCACACAATAACATTGTATTGCTGCAACTTGTGTTTTTAAAGTAGGTGTGTTATCTCTCCTTAAGTCTAATAATAAGTTCGGATATTCCATAAAAACCATTCTAACTTTTACTGTTGGATTAGATTGTGTTATCCTATGCATTTGATTGTAAGACTCAGCAAACGGATTTATTTGTTGTAATATCGTATCTAATCTCTCCATTACAATTCGTGAACAGCCTTGGTTATAATCCATACGTTTGTTTGTTGCTTCACCCGAATGAAATATATACAGTTGTCCATACCCTGGTTTGTTCTGTTCGTTCGTGAACAGTGGAGAAACCTTATAGTAAATACGAAAACAGTACGGTCTTATTCCTGGAGGTGCTTTGATTTTGGCACCCACTGAAGCGAAAGATAAAGTAGCGTTTTATTCTCTGATATGTTCTCGATAATTTTTAGCTTCAGGTGAGTTTGTTGCTAATAATTCTTTTAGTAAATCAGGCGTTTCAGATATATCTTCGAGGGAGACTTTTCCGTCGTGACAGCATTTGGTGTATTTTTTAGAAGTGTTGAGTTCATTCGGCCAGTAAAGCGCACCACAGTAATTGCAAGTCTGAGTCATATTTCCACAGTTATGTTCTTCAATGGCAACGTCAAGTTGAGAATTATCTGCTTCAGGTGCACGTTCATTTAATCTACGTCGTTTAGCTTGCCTTCTCTTGCGTAGTCGATTTTCTCTCGATTCCAAACTCAGATCAGCCCGTCTTCTTCTTTGTTTTTGATTACGTTGTTGTTCATCTTCAATGGCTCTTCGATCTCTGTCGGCTTGATTTCTTTCAGTTCTTCTTCGATTTGCTTCTTCAACAGATTGATTGGCTCATTCCGTTCTTCTTCTCACATTATAATTAGCATAACGTGTTGCTCTTGAAGCCATTACTTTTATTCTGAGCAAATAATTTAAATATTAATTTAATTAATTAATATATAGTTGCATATAAACAGTATCTAAATGGTTTTAACTTTATATTGTATTTCAATGCGATATACAGAAGCTGTTTATCATGTTGCTAGAGACATTGAGTAAATAAACATTAGACATTGTTATTTGGTTGCAATATTAATACAGAAAAGTATTATCATGTATTACTTCTAAAATGGTAAATATAAGCTGTTTATCACATTGATAGAGACATTGAGTAAATAAACATTAGACATTGTTATTTGGTTGCGGTATTAATACGGGAACTACTTCAGAATACCACCCCTGGCAGTTAAGGTACCGCGAGTGACGAGATTTTGAAACTACAAAATGATCATGTTTCTAGGGAAAATATTTACAGTAAATAGTAACGTAGTAAATAGCAACGGAATTAACCCATAGAATAATGGATGAGTTAAAAAACTTTCATTCTAAGAAGCTATGGGAAAAATTAAACCTCAGTGAAGAGGAATTTTTAAAATGGCTGCAAGATATAAAATGAATTCCAAGTAAGCGAATCCATAAATGTGGAAGTGTCACAGTTGTTGCATTTCCAATTCCCGTAAGTATGTCCATGTTGCAGTTTTTTAAGTTTCATTGTACTCCCTCATTGAAAGGATATATTGACGAGCCTTCGGCTTGCTTTGTTGTAATGGGTAGTCGTCTCTGGGCACTACCACGCCCTTCGCCTCGCCCGGAACCAATGAAACCCTCCACGTTGTCCAGAGATTGGGTTTGTAAATGTTGAGACCAGCCAATCAGATAATTATTATTATTTTTTTATGGAGGCTCCACTCCCAAACCCCCGAGCAACCCAACTACAGTAGTTGTAGTAGTAGTACAATTTGTTAATTTTGCTAGTGGTGCCTCAGTTTCAAAATCTCGTCACTCGCAGTACCTTAACTGCTGGGGGTGGTATTCTGAAGTAGTACCTTAATACGGAAAAGTATTATCATGTATTACTTCTAAAATGGTAAATATTTTGTTTTTATTTAAATTGACGTAGTTCTACTTAGTTGTTATGTATATATATATATCGAATGATATACATTTAAAAATAAATAATTACTGTTATTAATAATTTAACACGTAAGATTTGGCTAAATGTGATACATTCTGATGTACCTCTGCCGAAATGGTAAGTATAGATAGTGTGGTCATTGTTTTTATTTAAATTGATGTAGTTGTTGATATTTTGTTTTGTAGAAGAAAAGTAATGATAGCATTCAATTCCGCTTATTCATTGAAATGGTAAATGTTAGAATTTATTTACGTGTTATAAATTCTCATTGAACAAAAATATCTCTGACCAACAAAGAGGGATTCGGGTTATTAAGTAGATGAAAATGCTTAATCATTTAAATTCCGTAATTTTTTACAGGCTTATGATATATAGCTAATCTACCATATAAGTTTGTACGCAAATTAATTTTAAAAAGTACTATCTACTTAATAATAATAATCTTTAATACAGATTTTATAATACTATACTAACATTATGATACAAAGATCTGATATGTTTCAGTGATAGCTGTTTCAGCTGTTTATATATCCTGTTGCTTAGCAATACAATGTTATTGTGTGCTACGTATTGCCTTAGCATTTTATTATATAGATTATAAGTTTGGAAGCAAGTGAAAAATTATAATTTTTTATATCTTCGCGTGTTCTCATTAGCACTATACTGAAAAACATCAAGGTTGTAAAGTCTGAATTTGTCTTTCCCCTTCAGTTGGATTTTGCAATTATATATTCTTTCCATTCATATAAATTTAAATATGCACTTTCTATTTTGGCAATATGTTTGTCTAGGACTGATCTGAAACCAATCTGACAAATGCAGTTACAACTCTTCCAGCTTAAAAATTACACTTGCAAAAACACTCGCACCTCAGTGGCATCCGAATAAAATTATAACAATCAAATGCCAAGGTACAAAAATTTTGCAATTAGAAATCCCTTCTGTGTGGGGAGAAAGCATAGAAATATACCTGGCAAGAGAGGGTCAGTTTTTGAAGCACAATAGATACGACTAGGGTTTAGGGTTTAGACCCTTTCCTCGGATTGAAGGCAACCCTCTCAGCAGGAGATATGGTATCAGGTGAAAGAATACTGCCTCAATTTTATTTCAGAAAAATCTGATGTGGCCAACACATGACTTTCTCCATATTTGGGGTATAGATATTTAAATTATTACGAATAGCATTATAAGGCAAAGTTATTATTCATATTGTAAAATAATACAGTCATCCTTATTGCCGTAAATTAGGTATATTTTGAATATGTTTACAGAATTCACTGCTACATGGTGGTGGCGCTGTATACTGGAAATTACGAATAAGTTAAATATCTCCAAAATGGATGGTTCTGCGAAAATTTCTTTCAAACAAAACTTGGCAGAAATATTAATCTCTAAAACTTTGGTCCTTACGAAGATTACCAATAATGACGTTTTTAATGGTATGTTTGACGGAAACCGAATAAACCGATTATTTATAAATAATTCCTAAACAATAACTGCTATGGAAAATTGTTTCAAATGAAAGTTATAGGAAATTACATTCTCTATAATTTTTGTATAGAATTGTATATACAATAATGATGTTTAAACGGAGATATTTCGTCAAAACCGAATCGGGTTCCGAATAAACCTCGACTTTCGGTTAACCGTCATTGTCCAAACACTAATCAGCTCTTCGTACTCATACCAAAGTGTTATATATGTAATTTGGTGTTAATATGACAAGTACTTTTTGAGTTAGAGCGCCCACAATCACAAACATCCACACAGACATCCTTCCGAAAAGTCTAAACGTGTTCTAGGGTTCAAAATATCTAATAAACTATCGGTTTTTCGAAACATTCCTATAACATACATAGACAATATCGAGAAAATAGTCAAAACGTGTTCTAGGGATCAAAATATCTAATAAACTCTCGGTTTTTCGAAACATTCCTATCACATACACAGACAATATTGAGAAAATTGTCAAAACGTGTTCTAGGGACCTCAAAACGAGTATTTTCGTTGAAATCTCGATGGCGATTCTTTTCGTGATCACAATACTTTCCCATTACTTCGTATGGAGAAAGTAATAATCGCTCATCATATGTATTTTTACTTTCTCCATACGTAGTATAGGGAAAGTATTGTGATCACGAAAAAAATCGACTTCGAGATTTCAACGGAAATACACGTTTTGAGGTCCCTAGAACACGTTTAGACTATTTTCGGAATGATGTCTGTGTGCGTGTGCGTGCATGGGTGTGCGCGCGTGTGTGTGTGTATGTGATTGTGTGCGCTCTAACTCAAAAAGTACTTGCCATATCGTTACCAAAATTCATATATAACACTTTAGCATGAGCACAAAGAACTGATTAGTTCTTGGACAATAACGATTAACCGGAAGTCGAGGTTTATTCGAAACCCGATTCGGTTTTTGCGATATTTCTCCATTAAAACATCATTATTATATATATACAATTCTATACAAATGTTATAGAGAATGTAATTTTCTACAACTTTCATTTGAAATAATTTTCTATAGGAGTTATTGTTTAGGAATTATTTATAAATAACCGGTTTTTCGGTTTCCATCAAATATCTCCTTAAAAACATCGTTATTGGTAATCTTCATAAGAACCAAAGCTGTAGAGAATAATATTTCTTCCAGGTTTTTTTTAAAACAAATTTTAGTAGAACCATCCATTTCGGAGATATTTCGATTTTTCTTAATACCAGTATACAGCGCCAACACCATGTAGCGGTGAATTCTGTAAACATATTCAAAAACGTAATTTACGGCAATAAGGACGACTGTATTCATAATAATTTAAATATCTATACCCCAAATATGGAAAAAGTGATGTGTTGGCCACTTCAGATTTTTTTAAAAACCGCGCTCCAGCATTATCAGTGAGATTATGGAAGGGGAGGGTCTTGGCAACACCGCTTCGCGACGCTCGAATTCAAATGGTCTCGAGGGATTCTATCTTCAAGAAGGCATTGATGAGTATAGATGGTACCTAATAATAGTAATTCTTGGTCATTTAAACGTAAAAGGACTACCTTTATCCCAAAATTCCGTCTTCTTAAAAAAAAATACCATAGGAACGCCAATAAAAAACTATTTTGGT
This sequence comes from Uropetala carovei, assembly GCA_036926305.1. Taxonomy (NCBI): domain Eukaryota; kingdom Metazoa; phylum Arthropoda; class Insecta; order Odonata; family Petaluridae; genus Uropetala; species Uropetala carovei. The sequence continues at coordinate 9,951,175 of JAXCHB010000015.1, forward strand.
GTAGTTTGTCATAGGGAATACGAATAATTCATCAAAAAACACATATCTTGAGCAATTATTCTGAAATAAAATTGAGGCAGTGTTCTTTCACCTGAAACCATATCTCCTGCTGAGAGGGTTGCCTTCAATCCGAGAAAAGGGTCTAAACCCTCGTCGCATCTATTGTGCTTCAAAAACTGACCCAAGTCCTCTCTTGCCAGGTATATTTCTATGCTTTCCCCCCACACAGAAGGGATAAAGCCGAAATGTGTGATGTATTTTTGGCTAATCAGTCTCTTGGACTAATATACGTAGTAATCCATCCACACCAGACATACAGGAGATAAACTCGGCATTATGCTGCTTAACGTCCCCTTCGAAGGATGGAGCTTTGCCTTGCGCTGTCTCCTCAAACCAAAGAAGTAGGGTACAAGGCGATCTCAGGTTGAAAAATCCGACCTCCACCGGATTTGAACCCGGGACCACTGCGTAAAAGGCCAATCGCCATTAGATAATCCGAGGATTAAAATTCATCGGAACTCATGAATAAATGCCAAAAAAATCTCTCCCGAACAATTTCCAAGTTTTATTTCAGCGGATAGTGGAGTTTTCCTGAATTTAATTCCTTTCCTGATCAGCGGGATAAGGTCATGGCTTGGATAAAATATGCGACACGGGTAAATCCCGTAATCCAGCAAGAACATAGTTGAATAAATCATTTTCATATTTCCTCATTGTCGCCTAGTAACTCACCGATTTTCGAGTCCATTGAACAAACCGCGTGTCATCCTGTTAAATATTTTACAGTTAGAAGAATGGGGAAGTGTGCAATTCATTACTAGTCGGATAAAAGCATTGTTTTCCCCATTATCTGCTAACGGATCCTCGAGACCTCGGCGTGAATTGAGGTAGAGGGGTAACCACCTCAGACGGCATTTCTCGTGTCAAGGGGTGAACGGATGTTCATTTTACGACAACAAACTCCATATATTTCAAAATAACTTTCATTCTGTGGTCCCGAGAGAAAACAGATACCATGTCTTTGCACAAAAATATCCTTTTAGCATTACCCATTCTAACATTATTATTTTCTTAGTATTCAGTACTTAAAATTTAACCATGCTCACTGAAAGTTTAAACATTTTAAGATACTATGTTTTTGAGAGCAAAAAAATTATTCACTGGCAGCTTAAAATTTTTTCACATTAACCATGAAAAAAGTTGGAAAAAACCAGATGCGCATTTTGTCTTCAAAGCAGCTCCGATCAGTGGTGTTTGATCGACATTATACTCCAACTACTATCAACTAACCACCACTGATGAAGACTGCTTTGTAGCCGATATGCGCTCTGGTTTTCCCAGCCTTTTTATTGTTATTGGAGAAGCGTAGTTTTTCTATTTGATTTCAGCCATGTAATGGCATTGCTATTTGTTTGTTTGTTACCGCATCACGCAAAAACGGCTGGTCGAATTTTTATGAAACTTGCAGCGTATATTTAGACTAGTCCAGCTTAAAATATAGGCTATGTGGTGTATCTCAAAAATAAAATAAAGTGGGAGTTTGGGGGGCATCGATTTGGTTTTTCGAAGATAACTCTCGAGTAAATCAACTTAGGAAGTTCAAATTTGATATTTGTCACTTTCAATACAAGTATAATATCAATCTCCCATATATTTATGAAAGTTTGTTTGTTTGTGCATTTTTTTATTTTCCACACCGTTAAAACTAGTATAATCAAACTTTCAACAAATACTTTCTTCACAAATAGCAAGATCGAGGGCTACTTTTTAAACCCAAATGTTTTATATTAATTGTACAAAAGGCAAAATAACTTTGTATGCTAATGCATAGCCATCTAGAGATGGGTCAGAAAGAACGGGACAGTTCTTTTCGAACTGTTCTGATGCCTAAACTGTTCAATAAAATAACTGTTTTCATAAACTTCCTCTTCTCAAGGAACAGGTAACTCTACATCTTATACACAGTGAGAAAGGTGGGAAACGACTACTTCCTTATCCGTAATTGGACGGCAGGGACTGATTAAACTACGCGTATTTTCCCAAGTCCTACTATTGATTTTAATCAAATTTGGTGCGATTGTGGAGGGCTCCCAGAAATAATTCATACGTGGTTTTTGTTTCTCTCTGCCCGTTTTATTCAAAACGGCGGGCGAGTGAATTCTTAAATACCATGTATCATCTAGAATTCCCATCGGATTTGAAACAAATTTCCCCGGGCAACGCCGGGTATTTCTGCTAGTAGAGAATCATCTCTCCTTTTTAACGGAAGCTTTGGAAGGCAGGAGTGTTTAACCTACGGCCCGCTAAGTTTTGACGAAGAAGCATTCTGTTATATTTAATGCCGAGGATTTATTTCCTGTTAGTGAACCGAGAGAAGGAAATGCTCCCGGAAACGAACTGGGGTTACTTTTCCGAAAATTTGGTTACTACTAAGGCTGGCCGCGCAAAATAATCTTCTCTTCTAGGTCTATGACTTAGAAGTCCTCAAATCTCTGCGGGTTCTGCGCAATTATCTTTACGCATTCTCTCTTTGCACTGCATTAGAAAATTTACAAATGATGGGCAAGTACGCCGATGTATTTCTTCACGTCTACCAACTTGTGACGTTAGTCAAATAGCACATCTTTCTTCCTCTTCTTAACCTTTCTAATTATCCTTCCTAGCGTTCCTTGAATAAGGGTTGAACTTCCCAACTACCAACTACGTACAATACCTTATATCGTTTCGCAATCGAAGTGACAATGACGTTGAGAGCTGTCTGCGCCATTGAACGTTTTAAGGTCAATTTGCCTTATATAGGAGGTAAGTATTTTCAAATGTGTTAATGTATTTACCAGGATTGCCAAATCGCTTTTCACTAAATTTTTGTTTCAGAAATAGAGTGAATTACTTGGTTTTGTATGAAAAAAGGGTATAATTATTTGGCGGCCTTAATAAAATATCACCCGTCCAAGTTAAGAGTCTACGCAGTATCTGAAGCTCAAGAGGTCAGTTCTAATATTATTATGATACACACACACACACATATTATATATATATATATAGTATGTGTGTGTATATATATATATATGTAAACACACAGACGACACCAGTTAATGTGATTTCATTGGGTTTCTGTTTCACATAACATTAAGCGGCTGATAACAATACTATATTGTGTATACCCGCGCGTTTGTAATTTTAAGTGCCCGTCTGTCACTTCTTCCTAGGTACCTAATTCTAATCGGAACTAAGAGCTCGATTTTTAAAACTCGTAGACGGTCTTTATTAATGGCGGAGAATTGTCCAAATGTTCGAAAAAATGATCCTGGTTGATTTCCAGGAGCATTTCTTTTCCTCATTTTATTAGTACATGGACGAGTGCAACATATATTAAAATTGCGTTTAAAAATATGATCGGAATGCGGAATGGGCATGTGAGCGTTAAAAAAAATAAAATCTAGAGATTTTCATTTGAAAAAAATCGGCGAATCGAAAACGCACTTTGTGTTTCATTTGGAATGCATTGTTTGGCTATGAGATTATCTTTTTCCTTCTTCTTTATATCAGCAGTTAGTATCTTTTTTAGTCATGACGTATTTATCCTGATGGATGTACTCGTATATTGAATTATTTAGGTAATGTTGACGAATTAATCCGCTGCAAAGCAAAGAGCGCCCGCGACCGATTTCTACGCCATGGCTCCAAGGCTATATATCCTAATATGTTTGGATGTGTCTTTCAAAAATAGCTCATTTTTTCCGAACTGCTTATGTTACAAAATTAACGAGTGCTTTCGCGTCAAAGCATATATATAAAATTATAAACCAACATGAAAGTGGATTTTATGCCAAATTTGTGGCGCTGGTGTCCGAATGCATAGAGGACAGACAGACACTCTTATTTATATATTGGATTAAAAAAAGAGTTTTGAAATATTTCTTAGCTCGTAAACTACCGAGCTTATCCTCAAACAATATCCTTGAATATTCAACTTCCTTAATGGATACGACTTGCTCGAAATCCGCCATCATTCTGCATTATTCTTGCCGCCGCTAATTGTAAGCCGTTTATCTAATTCCATTCTCAAGGATGATTGGCTTCTCTATGAATGAACTCACAAAGATTTTTTGTTTTTTATCCGGAAACTATGGCCACATGTCGTTCACTGCGAGTTTTCGTGATGCCGCTGTCCTGTATTTTACGTATGCTACAACTCTCAATCTGTTGACACTTTTAAGCGTCATAATAACATGGCGGGAAGATTTATTTGCTTGGCATAGCTCGGGTGAACAAACTTTGGATTTAACCCACAACGCCGCGGAATTCTGTTTCAAAGATTACACCAATTGCGGCGTCGTGAAATTTTCTTCAAACATGCGGATTATTCTATTTGGGGTGGTCCACTAACGCCGAATAAATATCTCTTACGTTTGAAAGGGGGATCTTTCCGTTTTATCGGATATCCACACTCTCCCATCAACACGAATGATGCAAACGATGTCTTATATCGTAGCAGTTTTTATCCATGTATCTGGCAACTCTACGATGTGTTTTCACTTAAGAAGATTCAGAGGCAGTTCACGTTTCCGTAACCTTGAAGATGGAATAATTCGTTTTTTCTCTAAAAAAATCTCTATAAATTTCGCGTTTCCCCGAATTCTTCATTACACGAACTTAGCACGCGTTCTACCGTTAAACTCCTTAACCCATCTCGTGGAACAGAAGCATACACTAAATCGCTCTAGGTGTTTGGAGCAAGACTGTGGTACTCGCTGTGTTTTTTCGGTCTTAAAATCTCCGTCCCCATTGAAAATCCTTGTCTGTAAACATCTACCTATCTAACCAAGAGACGTAATTGATATCGTCGTTTGTAAAGCCTCTTACCTTAATATTGTACTCCATTGGCATTGTGTATTTTTCATTTATTCTTTTTTATATCCATATTGTGTGTAAAGCTGCATCAAAGGAATTGGGGTTCCTGGCGTACAATTTTCCGCAGACCACTCACTCCACGACAACCCACCCAGATCAGCCGCCATCAATGGATGTTCACATATATTAAATTGTAAATTGTTTTTAATAATCTATTATAGTATCGGTGAATCACCACTGTTGTCAACTACTTTTTAGGTTTTCCCAACATTTTTATGGCTATCGAAGAGACGTCAATTTGATTTCAGTCATAAAGTGAGCTCGTTAATTCTCTCATGAATTATTATTGAAAGAACCGATATTACGTTCGTAACTTGGTTTTTCATTTAACCGCCAATGAAGCTATCTGACGGGATTACCTGAACGCGATGCACCCAGAGCCGTGGCGAGGCGCCGTCCACATGACCTGAACTTCCGTTTTGGGTAGGTCAGGAGAGGACTCCATCACCGAATTGACGCAGTTCTCGTTGAAGGCGGTTATGGAGTCGCCAAAGAGTTGGAAGTGGCCCACCCTCTGGGGCGACGCTATGCCATTGGGATCCACTGGCTCCACTCCAAGGGCAAAACGAGTGAAGCGTTGGAGGCGAGCGTGGGTCCTGGAACCGACGATGGATACTGGAACAAAATGTCCCGAAAAATTAAATCAAAATTAGAGTAATTGAAAAACTTGAGACAAACGTGGCCTTGGAGAAGAGTGAATAAAATAAAATGGTGGGACGAGGTAAATGTAGGAAATATCTCGAAGAATACGAAAGAAAATAATGAGATGATACTGCACGATTAAGACGATGGAATTCCCTTCATCCACAACTATTATTATCCTTCCATTTAGTGGAAAACTATTATTCCATGCTGGGAAGGCATATATCAGTGTTGAGTGGGATAGGGGACGTTTAGGCGCCGCCCGTTAGGCGTTGGACGATTGGGCACCAGAAGTTTGGCATGCAGCTGGATTTGCAAGGGTCACATTTTTCATGTCCTGTCTTTCAATCAGCGGAAATTAGGCGCCAATAATTCTGACTCGTATAATACCGATGCTGAAAACAACTGCGCCCAATAGTCCCGCTTCGTAAGAACATGGTATCAAATTATCCGGCATCCAAAATCCTCCTTATTAAATATCCTGCGTCAAAGTATCTGATCGACGAAAACTCAGCGCCCAAAATTCCTCTCCGTAAAACTACGGCGATCACAAATCTGCTCCCATAATTCCACTGCCTCTTAAACATTTCATAAATTTAGAAGCTGGCGTTTTAGGTAGCGAACTCTTTCGTGCCTGACTTCCAAGCATAAGATTTTTTGGGTGAAGGCGTTTCGTGAAGCGGGATTTTGGGCGCCGAAATCTCACCGCCGAAAAACACAAGCTCCCGAAAATTTAGCTAATATAAATCCTGCTGCATGCCGAATTTCTGGCGTCCAGTTCTCCTGCTCCCCACTAAGAGGATGATTTCTATATAAAATGTTTAGTCCGTGACGGGACAAGTTCTTAATTTTATCTTGCATGAATTTTAATCGTAATCTTTACAAAGTTGTTGATTTTATCATATTTTGAGTAACGTTCAAGAACCTCTCTGGGATTATACATACTGCCTGCCGTTAAATGTTGAAGAACATTTAATATCTAGATATGACCACAATTCTAATTCTAGAATCACGGAGGCGTTAATTGTTGACAGTACTTTTGTGTAATTAATAATACAACCAATCTCACCTGTGTATATGGCTCCGGGAACGTATTTCTGAGGTTCTCCGCTAACTAGTATATGGTATCCATTGTCACCTGGCGTCCTCGGGCTCGAGACCCCATTCGGCTGACGGGGGCAACTTCCTCTCGGGGAGGTCCTTGGAACCGCGGCGCATAGGAACAACAGCTCCAGCAGTAGGGCCAACTGCAACTTGTTGGGACCCATCGTTGAACTAGCCTATTAACGAGAAAAAACATTTAATATATGAGTTTCATATAAAAAATGCAACAGAATAATACTATTTTAGATTCACCCGCTTATCCGGTTTGTTCAAATTTGTCGAGAATGTTTGAAAATGTAATGCTGATTAAAACTTTTTATCATTATTTTATTTCAACAATTTCGAACTCAATGGGGAATATAGTCTCGTTGACGCGACATTTATTTATCATTACACACGTAGATAGGCAAACCCAAAGTAAAAAGCAACGGTTATTTCTTTATAATTGGGTAATACATAGGTTGTTTATTGCATGCAATAATTATGAAAAGGTACGTTACGGTTTAATAATTAGGGAAATATTAATTTTTTAAGAAATATGATGAACTCATTCAGTCTGAGGAATTTTTAACGTATAAGGTGAATGGGAGTGACAGAAAGACATAAGTAAGGCCCCAAACAGTTAACTTTGACAGGATCGTTCGAGTTATCACATAGGAGCAGATGAACAAGATGCTATTTTTGTTTAAAAGAATCATTCTCAGTGTTAATCCAATATTTTTTCCCCTGATGATTATAAAAAGAAAGAAAGAAATGCCCGAAAATTGTTTCGGAGAAGTTGATTAAAAAGGGTCACATCCATATCTTTATTTATTTTCAGAAAGTAAAATATTTCTATAATTCCTCATCGATCCCCGTCAATTGCCAACTACAATTCTCACATACGCAATTCTGGCTACGGATTAAGAAAGACGGATGAATATTTACCATCTCGTTTCCGTTAAAAAAAATCCCGATAATCTACGAACGAATGAAACGACTTAAACTTTAATCATGTAACAGCCCGTTAAATTTGGTCCGGAGGAGACGGGAAATTCTCTGATGCTTAAGTGTATGTGTGAATAACCTATTCCCAAAGGGAAAATGGCGACGAATGAATTCCAAGAAAAGGCAAAAAAAAGCGAGAGAAGAGAGAAAAAAGAAGATAAGAGCGGATATGGAATAGAAGGTTGAAAGGGCGCATGAAACTGCAAGAGAGGGCATTAGCAGCTACTTGATCCTTTTCCACTTGAACAAGAGACGACAAACCGACTCCATTCAGAGAAATCTTTATCGATCAGAGGCCGTATTGATGAACAGACAACGACAAAAAAGTGAATTTGAAAGAGAAAAGCGGTCAGATATCACTGCAGAAATAATTAATGCACACTGTATGGGAGTGTGTCACTTAATAGCAAGAAAACTGTTGTAGGCGTTGTAGTAATAAACAAAAATTTTTGAGAGACAAAATGATTGAATGGAAAAGAAAATTAAAGTTGTACCATATCGGAAAGAATTGATGCGTTGAAATAAAATCATACTATATTAAAAAGTAGGTCAGAAATTAGGTGTAGAATTAAATTGCATTTTATATCTAACCTAGGTGAATCAGTTCAGGACAACGTATATATAGGTAATAATAAGTTAAAACTGATATGAAAAACATAGCTCCTCGAACATTATGGTCATTTAATTTCCGTTAACACGTTGACATAAGTTGACAACATCAAATACCTATAATTGCTTTATGATATCATCTTAATAGGGGAAATTGCCTACTTCCCCCCTCTTCCTTCAAACAATAACTAACTCTGGCTCATTACAACTACTTTTATCCATGAGATAATAGATAAATGACATAATTTACAAAAGTTGCGAATCTAACAGCTGCGTATTGCGTCGATTCCTCCTTCAGCGGGAAAAATAAAGCAGAGATCCAAGTAAAAATATCCACCAAATTTTTATCGTCGTAATTTATTTTCCCTTTTTTTCGCTTTGAAATCTGTTTCGTGATTATAGCAAAGCGGGGAACGTTGACATTGTTTTTCTCTCTTTTCATGTTTGTTTTTTTAAGACGAAAGGTTAACAGAGTAACGCCCATTTAATGTAAACTTTTTCTTAAAAAACTGAACAAGGATAAAATTTTCCGAAGAGGAATCAAGAAAGAGACTGGGCTAACCTGTTCTAAACTGCAGAAAAAACAGTGTCGAGAGACAGAAAGATAGGGCGTCGTTAGCCATTAAGTTATCGTCGCCATCGATGTAAATAGAGACATTAAAAAGCCTTTAAATGGGCGATAAAAACAATTTAGACGAATTTATGTTTTCGGGAAAATGTCCAACTTTTGTTTATGAAAAATTATGAAATTTTCACACGAAACGAGCAATAATTACTTTATCGGCAGCAGTCATTTTCAATTTTAGAAGTTTGTTACCCGATTGCGTTTTTGATCGTTCATTATTTGCTTACATAATGTCGCCATCACTTTCATGTAGTGTAATTATGTTTAATGCGATTCCTGTCAAATGCCTCAAGAACCATAGAAATTATGCATTCATTACAGCAATCTAACTGCATACGTTATAAAATTGTAGGATTGCAACCAACATTTAAAAAAATCGCGAAGCGCGCTGAGCATTTAAAACTACTGTAGAATCTCGTTCATCCGGATGGATGTAGACCGGAGACACTCCAGATCAGAGAAAATCCGTATAAACCTATGCTTTAGTTTTTGACTCTAAAACAGAAAAATGATTTCACTTAAAATGAAATTCGACTGCAAAAAAATAATCGAGTTTTTAAATTCAGAAATTGCCATATACAAGAAGTATGGATTATACTTGAATACAGAAATTTTTCATTCAAAGAACTAGACAGGTTTTTGTCGTTTTGCAAGAGAAAATCCTTTCCTTTCCGCCCTATCTCGCAGACGTCTGAGCTGAACCGTATCTATCGGAATCCTGTCGCTCACTAATTCCTAACATCGCGTCAGTTTTCATAATTTTATTTCCCTGATTCACCGTCAGAAACGTCATTGAAGTCGTCGTTAGGAGCTTAATTGCCTCTTTTCTGAGAGCACAAGTAAGTTCAGTCGTAAATCACTCCTCAATAATCTTCATTGTCTTTAACATCACTACGGTTAAAAATCATCACATCTCACTTATACCGACCAGATAAATCAATCGGAGGGTAATACATATGTAGATTTATACACGTAAAAATTGCATGTGGAACTGAAAACTTCACGGATGAACCGAAGATCAAGATTAGCGATGGCCGGATGAGATCATAGTTTATTAATAGTGATAAATTTCAACCAGTAGGAAAATGTTGACGACTATGCCCTGCATCTACAAGACACCGACCCACGGCTGTTTGTTTTGAGGATGATAACTATCGAGGTTACACATCATGCTCCTAGTGCGTAAGCGATTCATACCGGGTTAAGGCTAATATTTAAAACTCGAACTGCAGACAGAGGATTACCGCATATTAACCTGGTCTTTTGCGTTTATAATCGCGCTGAGCTTGTCGGCGATCTCAAATTGAGTGGCTAGTAGTTTCTAAGACGATAAAAATGTTCACACAACAGCCCCTCGCTTTATACGGTACGTGCGTTCCTGGAAAAGAACTTGTAAAGAAAAATCCGGGCAGAGTGGGATAGATTTCCCCGTAGAAATTTATGTATTTTTGAAGAATATCATTTTTAGAAAACTGATTTGTATGTATTTTTGATTTTAACATATCGAATCCTATAATAAAATCGCAATTATATAGCTTTCCCCATCTTTCTTCCCGTTTCATCATTTCACGGTATAAAATGCAATTTCTTAGTCCTCTCTCTATCTCTCCCCATCCTAATTTAAAAACATAGGATTCGTTTCTATGAATTCAGAATTTCTCATTTCCTGATGATTTTACGTAAGATACTCGCGCTGAGTGACGAAGCATTTTTCAACCTTAAGAGTATCCTACTCTCGCCGGATGGCGAGGCATTTAGCTACCTTAAGAGCAAATGCTCACGCCGAATGACAAGGCATTTGCAAATCTTAAGGGCATCATAGCCCCACCGGATGACAACCAAATTTGGCAATTTTAAGAACATTACACTCGTCATATTTTTAACTTAAATATATATTTTATATACATGTTTCTAAAAATTAAATTTTCATGGAAAGGGATTCATTACGTAATTTTTTATTCCATTCATTTGGCTAATCTCAGCAATAAAAATTCTTTTTTTTATAATACATAGAGGTATTTAAATTCCAAATAATTCGGAGAAATTTTCGAATGAAATTTAACATGGGTTACGCCTACGACTGTCTATCAACGAACATATTTTTCAAATTACACAACACTGGCTGGGGAAGGGTCTCCTTATAACAACCGTGCCATAGCCGTGTGGAGTTTTTTTTATATGCATGAGGACATAGCTAAGAACGGAAATGTGCAAATTCACGTCTAGTTGCTGCAGCGAAATGCGGCTAGAAATTGAACCCACGAGCCGAAAGACAAAAAAATACATCGCTCAGGCCATATCCCGCATAGACGAAAAAAACAATAAATTTTGTCGGCTAGAATCAAAGTAGAGCGGGGTCTGACAGCTGTGACGGTTCTTTTTATCTCAAGAATGTCACGCATATTTCTACGGGCATGTTTTTTCCGTGAGGACAAGTGACGATACCGCGTAGTAAATAAATGGCGGTTTTCACAGCGTATGCGGTTGTGTAATTTCCGTCCATCTGGTTCCGTTTAATGTCGTTCACTTCGGCATAAGCAAACGAAAACCTAAACGAGCCGTGCATGCATCATCGTGCCTTTTAACGGTTTTTACATGTGTCGAGGGAAACCAAATCCATAAAATTTGGCCAAATGGAGTAGTGTTTACATGCATGTGTATATAAATATAGAAAAATACATATACAAGCACAGGTCTTGACAAACCCAGGCGTCCGTTCGCCATTGGCAACAAAATATGGCATAGTGCCGTTTATAATTTTCTGTTACATTTTATCAATTCAGTACTGTTACTTAGAAAGTAATTTTTTTAATGTAATAATTTTTTCTCGCTTAAATAAGCAGGTAATATTTTTACGCCGTACGTAACGTGTACATATATTGTATAGGGAATTAAGTGGTCCCGATTCTAGGTATATCTCATTGCTCTGAAATCTTTTCTGGTCCCTCTTACTTGAAACTGCCTCCTAGATTTGGACCAGAATCGTGTTTGTGTGTATACATTACTTAGTAGTTGATTTTTTGCGATGCCAGTGGAAGACAAAGGAAACATTATGGAAGCATTATAGAAGCTTAAGTATGCCTTAAGAAAATCCAAAGATAACATATTCTGCTTCCCGTAATCATTAACTTTAACTATAAAATTTCGAGCGATCAAGTTTCTAGTTTATATGCCAAAACGATTAACCAATATTGTTTGAATACAGAAAAAAATGAGCGAGCGATATTGGTTATGACAAAATTAGACGTTTCCCATCTTCTATGAAGAATACATTTCCTTCTCTCGGTTATGAAATAATTGTTTGTTTTTCCAAAAATGAAACATCGACTTCATGGTCGGTGATGATTGTTGATTCAAAAATGTTTTAAAAGGGATTTTAACTACAAAAAAGTGCCAAAAAAAGAAAGTTCGGTGAATCACGGCGGAGGGCAACTGCTTTGTTGACGAAATGCGAATCTGGTTTTCCCATCTTCTCATACATCATCAGTTGTCACTTAACGAAGCTTTTCCAAGATATAAACCCTAGTCCACTCTAAAATCAATAAATCTGAAAATTTTACAAATTATTTGCCTTTGTCCGCTTGATTTTTATTGTGATGATAGCCGCTGTTTTTATGGGTGAAACGTGCGTCAGCGTTAAAATGGCATTGGACATTTTTAATATTTTCATAAGACTATTATAATATAGCTTCAGATTTTGTTCCCCAAATCCGCTCCATTTGTATTAAAATTAACAGATAAAAATATATGGGTGGTTTTAAAACTAGGTTTACGAAGTTCCGATCATCTCACTATCTTCGTTTATATACTACTTGAAACGAGAAAAATATTAAAGTCATACATTTGTTTTAACTTTTCCTCTTTTTATTATCATGGAGTAAGAAAATTGAAGTTCATTATAATAAAATGAAATATTAAAAAACTGAAAATAACAAGCTAATGAAAACAAATAAAAGTCGTCGACATGAAAAGGATTATGACAATAAATTTTATAAGTATTAACCAACAATTTCTTAAGAGAATATAATATGTAGTTGAAGAGTGGAGCAAATTACAACAGAATCGTCCTAAAGAGCCATTTCCGACTGGGTTTTGGCCCTTATAAGTGTTAAGGTGGGGAATAAAAGTTAAACATGTAGTGAGGAAACTGTGAAACTAGTTGGCATGAGACAAATATTGGAAGGTGGTATTTTGTCCGTCCTGTCGTGGAAAAAATAGAATTTATTCTAAAAATCTGATTCAGCTTCCTTGTTCTAAAGAAACATCATTAATTTTTAACTAACATGTTATAGATATAATAAGATGTTTATATAAACTATTATAAATTATGATTTTTATATCTAACTTTAAATTCCCGATTCTATTATATCAATTTCTAAAATTAGAAATGTACACGCCTTAATTAAATTCTTACCATCCCGAGATTTTTTTCGTAGGAAACGCATAATCTCTGAAATCCGCGGAAATAATCTCAGTCTATCTTTTATTTACGGTTATGGAATTTAAGCAAAAATTCAAAGAAATTTTAAGTTTTTTCCTCGTTTGTTTTTCAGTAACAAAAATATTGGCGAAAAAACTTCAGAAAAAATTAAGAAGAATGAATCTTATTAATCTCTCGTAGTTCTCCGGAGATATTTTTAAAAAAATAGCCGTACCCCTCGAATCTTGCATGAAAATGAAAGAGTTCTAGTTATCGAAGCGTCGAGTAATATTTGTAGAACCGCGTTTATAACGGCGACATAAATATGGACCAGAGAAAAAAATTCTTCGTAGAGATGTCGAAAAAAAACAAGACGCTCGATTCGTATGGGTTCGAATATACCGTTCGAAAATTTTAACATTTTCCTGGGGAATGAGCGAGGTTTGGACTTAAAAGGTGATCGGAGAAGAACCTTTTAAGATTCCCGGATTAGAATTAAAATTCTCGAAAATATCCGAGCGTCACCGTGGGAACCAGGCTGCGTGCTGCAGGGGATACTTCCCCATCCGTTGCTTTTCCCCCCAGAAACTAGACGGAATTACTTTTCGGAGGATTTCTTTGTCGTCGGAATTCCTTTCTTCCGTTCGAAATTATGCCAAGGAGATTTATTTCTACTCAGGCAGCACTTGGGGGTTATTAGGATAAAGAGAATGAGAGGGAACGGGGAGGAAGGAGGGGAGTTGGAGGAGATAGTGGAGAAGTTGGGGAAGGAGGAGTCCTCCTACCCTTCTCCATTCCTCGGTATAAAATCGGTGCAGCATATCAGTATCTCATATCCTGACCCTTATAATCAGTAGGTACAATAATCTTGCTGATGCCGATTCCTCTCTTTTACCACTACTGAACGTGTTTCCTTAATCAGGGAAAACGATTGTAGGGAGAGTAGCGCTAGGTGAGGTTCAAGAAGGTGCCGTGGCAATGGTGAGGTCGGGGGAGGGGTGGGGGGGGAGGTGAGCGACCGCCTCCGGGGGGAGGGGAGGCGCTAAAAGACGAGTCACGAGTAGACATTTTGTAATAAATATTTCGGAAAATATTGGAGATACGTCTCTGTTCATTTGGTTTTAGAATTAGTAGTAATTGATTGCCTTTATAAGAAGAACTGTCAAGTCCACTCTGCTATAAGATTTCCAAAACGAAAGAGCATAAGTTCCGGAAAGGGTTACGATTCCATAATGAACCGTATTCAATTAGCTCTCATTCGCTAAAGAATTATCTAGGTTTTCTTTTTTGCTGAAAGCAAACTCAAGAATAAGAACTTAAGCACCGAAAATTGAAAAAAAAAGGGTAAATAGGTAAATCTAACAGTCGTAACAAGGTCATCAAGAACTCTCGTTGTAGTTTTTGGAGATTAGCACTTGATTTTTCAATTTTTCGTACTAAAGTGCTTATTATGGAAATGGCATTCGTGATTTCCATTTGTCTCTTCCTCTGTAGTGTACCCATTAAAATTAAAATTGTTGTTGGACCAAAAGGCTTGGAAATTATTTTTTAAATTTCGCTATTTATTAAGCCTTACATGGCTAATAAATAAAATGCGCTCGGTCACTGTCGTAGCTTGGGTATGGCGAAGGCGGCATTTACCATAGACGCCGCTTTAAAAAGGCGCCAAACGTTCCCGCAAAAATATGAAAAGTTTGTTTTTCCATAAATAAATATTAATTTAAAACTCAAATTTTAAAGCTATTCTCAATATAAATGCTACCATCCTTTATTAAAATACGGGGAAAGTAAAATTCCCCATAACTAAGGGGTTACTTAGAATTTTGCCATAGGAGCCACACGTCCCAGATGCGTCTCTGCGCTCAATAAACTCGTTTATTCGGATATAAATTCCAGTCGTTTTTACTTCGTTACTATGTAACGCACGCTGCATAAAATACGAAAGTGAATATCCAAGTCGACAGAGCTCGAGAAATGCCACGAGCCAGGTCACCATGGCACCTAGAAATTTGATACTGGCGCCCAGCATATTCTCCAAACTTATTCTTAAATCTTTTGTGTAGATTTTTGGCACGTTGTTCACGTGCGATATTTCGAAAAACCGCATGGCTTTCGTATTGTAACCTACTATAGTACATTTTATATTCCAAAACTTTATGAAGTTGATTCTGTCTCCTAATTTTTGAGGACGGCTCATAGATCTGAGGCAAAATCTACCGAGTCATTAGTTTATCCTACATACGTTAATTTTAAATGCTACATTTTCAAAAAGTGCAGGTTTTCTATTACAATTTATTTTAATGCCGTTTTTTTTACTGTCCAATAAACGCTTTTGAAACGATCGTATTTTTTCCGGGAGAGGAGCACTCGTTGCCGCTGGAATCGAGAAATAGGATCCCGGAGGGAAAATGACTCCGCTAGATCTTGGGGATCCGACACGCGCGCGCGCGCGGGAACGCACGCACTGTGGGCGTTTTGACGCCGCCGAGGGTCGTCCCACGGAATTTGGTGGCTTTCGTCGCCCCCGAACACATCTCCTCTCTCTCGCTACCAAAAATGACTTAATTCGCCTGGATACTGAATTGCTGATAAGGCCAATGGAAAAAAACTTCGGATTCATGAGACTTGTACTATCTAAAATTAACATAATATAAGTAGAAGCGTTTTGTGAATTAAAACTGGAAAATATGGGCATAATTTGTGTTAAAATTAGAAAATATTCTCCGAAAAACTTTTCTTAGATCCCTCTGGAATTTACTGAATAATAATGTAATATCTCTTCGATTTCGATAAATCGACTGTTTTTCCATTTATGCTTTTCGTAGATATACACTGCCATTGACACCACGATGGCTGCTTTTATTATTTTATTTAAACTTATTCAGAAATTAATGGAACGTTTTTGGCACACGATGCAGACCGTCCAAAAATTAGGGTAGTCGTGTCGAAAGAAAACAATCGAAAAATCTCAGATCATTCAATTTTGGTATATTTTTTACTGCTAATGGGAATCTATAACAGCATATGCGATTAAATTTGCTAAGTTAATAATGGAGCCACCGAAGAAACAGTCTTTAGCAGATTGGCGTCGGAGGGCAAGTACATTCACGAAATAATTTTTAGTGGGTTCTTCGTTCCTCAACTATCATCCACGTTACTTTTCAACAAATAAATCAACATCCCCGCGAATGAATTCGGGTCACCACAACGTACACATTAAGACATTCTCATATCGGCGAAACTCGATCGGGGAGAATGCCTCCCTTATTTCAAAAGCATAGAAACAAAAACCAATCAGGGCCTTCCTTTCGGCGACTTTATAATGAGAACACACGAATACCGCTGTAGCGAAATACGAATCCCCTTGGTAGAGTCTCTTACAAAAAAAAGAAGGAAAAGGAACGTCTCGAGCAATGAGCCAAGAAGAGCCAGAAGAATCGCCACGGGGAGTTTGATCCGAGAGGTTATTGCGAAGAGGGGGTGGGGGCAAATAGAGAGAGTTCAAAGGGAGAGGGAGATAGCAGACTGCACTGTTAAAGAGAGAGAGAGAGAGAGTGAGGGGGGGGGGAGGGGGAGAGGAAAGGGAAGGGAGAGATCTCACGTACCTCGAAGGGCGTCCTTCCTTGCTTCCGTTGGGCAGATACACGTCCGTCCGCTGACACTACAAGAGATACTCTGTGACTCCCCTACGTCTCTATCTCCGAGCTGCCATAACGCGCCAGAGAGGAGGGTGGGGAGGAAGGGGTGGGAAGGGAAACGGAGGGTGATGGGTCGAGAGGTCGGAGGAAAAAAGGGGAAAGAAAGGGGGGAGGGCGCGTGGGTGGCGGAGGGGGAGGTCAGGAGGGATTCTTTTAGAAGAAAGAGCGTTGGAAGAAGGAGTAGGATGGCGTAGGAAGAGACGGTCTTGTGAGGGTAAGTGGAGCGATCGAAGGAAGGGGAGAATGGTATAGCATGGAAAGAGAGAGAGAAAGATGGGAGAATCGTAATAAATGGAGAGGGAGGGAGGTGATAAGACGGGAGGAGGATTGAGGGATGCCTGTCCCGAATTCGATTCGCGTAGTACTGTGCACCCATCCTTAGCTTTGTACCGGGAAAGACCGCGCAAAGCGAATTCGCGTAAATCGGGGTGTGCTTGCTCATAGGAACAGATGAGGTCACGTTAGAGAAGTGGTGCCCAAACTACGACCCACCCTGAGTTAAACGTTAACAGCTATAAAGAACACAGTTTAACGTAAAGTGAAAATAGAAAACTATTAAAACAATATATTTTCATCTTTTCCTATCTGTTTCTGAGCACATGTAAAACTAATTAACCCTATTTTTCCTTTAAATTATTCTTCAACTCTTATTTTCTTCCGCGTGTGGCCCGCGTTGATTACGGGCGTGGGCCATGTGGCCCTCGTTGGGCATCGCTGCATTAGAGCGCCATCTTGAACTCAATATGCAACATTTTAGTTAAATTGTATTCATAAACTCTTCCTGTATTCTTTCTTATAACCTTTTGAGTCGATCTGAAACCATTCATTCTTTTTTTTGCTACTCGGAGATCGTTTCAAAGCCGTGGTAAAATTAAATTAAATCGAGATATTTGTCTTTAGAAAAAACCTGCTTCGCTTGAAACGGGCAAATCGAATCTGTGCAATTGGAGGGAAGAGGGAATGTTAAAATTTCCGCGTTTGCGAAATGGGACGGATTGAGTGTTATTGGCGCGCTTTCTGAAAATTACCGGAGAAATGGAGATGGAAGAGATGGACCGGAGGGTAGGATGCTTTCTTTATCAGCCTTCTAAATTATACCGTAATTCCTAGTTTATCGAAAATGTGAAGTCTCAACGGCGGAAACTTCACGAATTTATAAGCATTGGCTAAAGAAATACATTTTCTCTTTGATAAAATTTGACGGCAAAGTAAGAGAGTGATGAATAAAATGAGAAAAATCACTTGTTATAAATTTCACTTTATTGAAATAGATGCGACCGGTTTCGGCTTATGATGTTCGAAACCGGTTGCATCTATTTTAATAAAGTGGAACTTATACCAAGTGATTTTTTTCATTTTATCCATGAGTCAACGCTTCTTCTGTTGATTTTAAGAGAGTGATGTTTCTGATTGAAGAGAAATACGAGGGAATTTTTGTGTGAACAAATTACAAAGAAGGGAGTCTAATTAAAATCAAAATTGAACGAAGGGAAAAACATTGAGCGAAAATTCTGAGAAGCGATAACATTTTTTTAACGGATGACGTTCAATTGAAGTAGAGCCTTTATTTTGCCAATATTTCGCAAGAATTATTTAAAGATGCTGTATTTTCACAACAGGGCGACGCTGACATGATATGACGTCCATCATTCTTTTGGTGCACAGAAACTCCTCTCGGGAAAAAAGCATTTTGGTTGGTTTATATTACGGCCACGTCAAAGCTGAAATTCGCCTCTGGTTTTCTCGGCTTTTTTATGGCTTCAGTAGCAACCATGACCTCCAATTGGACTCCAGCTAATCAGTGTTGTAATGGGACCAATGGACCAAATTTAAAATTCGACCCCCTTTGAACAATTTAAGATATATCCATTCAAAAGAAAACATAATTTTTTATCTCTATAATTTTCGCCGACTAAGCTTATATTGACGAAATTAACCCTTTGCAGAACAAAACAATACTAAGCATTGTTTGGTTTTTTCATAAGATTATTCGACTGAGCTCAAATTTTACACTTTTACAGCAAAAAGTTTGCTACAGTTCAAGCTCGCGCGTAATAATCTTTTTCCAAATGGCATTGTTAAAATGAAAGTACAGCAAAATTTAAAGCTATTTAAACTAATAAAATTTTTGTCGACGCTCTTCAAAATTTCACAGCGATCTCGGTACAAATATGGCGTACCTATCTTCTCTTCCTGTGATATTTTCAGAGTGAGTTTTCTTGGAACCGCACTCGGGCGCAGTGAGGAAGAGTCATTTATGAAAGCACTCTGCCCTTCGGAAGGGACGTTTAACGCCTTCTGGCGCCTCGGTGTGCTTCATTAGGAGAAGACTAGTGTCGGCGCCGTTATCCGTCTATGGGTGAATGACATAATCGCGAACGTCTAGGGCAGTGTCACCCATTAATAGAAAGTTTCCGTGACCGCGCTGATAAATTATTAACAATTTAACGGAGACGGGGCTTAAATTGTCTGGTGCCAGCATACGGACGTAACTGAAACAAACCTTGAAGACGTTTCACGGAAACTATCTTTTCTATATTCGTTTCAGCTATGCGATTGTTCATTTCATTTCGAAAAACGACTTTTATTTTTTGGCCCTGGTTTTTTGTGTGTACTTTGTGTGACTGGTAGAAATTTTCAGAAATAAGCACAATTTGAAGCCTTTTCAATGTGGCAAACATCGGGTTGTACCTTTGAATATTAAACGAAGACAACCATAATTTTGTAAAAAAAATAATAATGAACATAAATACAATTAAAGTCGAAGTTATCCTCGGTATTCTTAAGTCGATCAAATCAAATTAATGAATATAAGGAACAAATGTTTAAGCAAACAGAAGAGTACACCCAGTATGTCAAAGAGTGAGCACTAGGTTGGGAGCTGGATGTGATAAAAGATGTTATTTTAAAGTTTTTCTCTTATGGCCTAAAACAGCGTTTCCCAATTTAATCTTGCTACGGAACCCTTTCAACTCGAAAGAGAAGTTGCGGAACCCCAAACAGTTATTTTGTTTATAAGGTGAAAATCAAAGCACAAGTAAGTAAAGATAATAAAAATAGGTCATGTGATCAACATTTTGTTTATTTTCATGTATTTAAAGATAGAAATCGTTTATATGAACAAAACATTTATTATAAACCAATAGATATAATATGAACAATAAATAAAACTGACTGATTGTATACATTACGTTAGCAATTTTCTTCTTATTTTGGCAAATTCTTTTTATATTTGGTTTAATGCTGGAAAGTTGAATTCGCATATCAGGCACGGCATCTAGTCGATTTCTGTATTTTGTTTTTGTTGCTGTGTATTTCGAGAATCCAGTTTCGCATGTGCTCTCGAATTGCCCGTCTTGATAAGTCTGAATATTCATGATATAAGCTGCCCCAAAATGTAATCAGAGAAACTTCTTTAAATGTTTGTATTAAATGGACATCTGAAATGATTTCGATTAAATTTTCATAATCTAGTGCAGATAATCCTTCTGGTTTCTCGGTTATACTGGATGGATTTCGAATCCAGTTATTGTTGTCATTGATGTTTGGAAAATACTTCCTGATGTTGGTGTATAAATTGCGAAGATGATCTACATTGTTGTTCTGAATTTCTTCTTCAAGTTTGCATTTGTTTTCTTCAAGGAAATCATTGAATGTTGGAAAGCAATCCAAATTATTTTGTTCTACAGACAAAATCCAAAACTTTAGCTTCCGGGAGAATTACAAAATTTTATCTTTCGCATTGAAAATAGTTACATACTTTCCTTGCAGCTATAGATTTACTTCATTTAGTTTTGTAAAGATGTCTGCAAGATACGCAACTATTGATAACCACGAAAAATTTATTAAACAACGCGAAAGCCGAAATTTGTCATTCAGCAAATATGCGGAGAGCTCCTGACGCAACTCAAATAATCTAACTAGCACTTTCCCTCGCGACAGCCACCTGACTTCCGTGTGTAGAAGCAGGGCTGTGTGCTGGCTACCCATATCTTCACACATAATTTTGAATAGCCTTGATTGCAACCGTCGTGTTTTTACATAATTAATTATCTGTACTGCTTCGTCCAACACATGTTTAAGAGAGGGATAAATATTTTTAAATACCAGTGCGTGCCGGTAGAGAACGCAGTGACTGCTAGTACAGTTGGGTGCTACAGTTTTTATTCGTATTACAGCGCCAGATACTGTTCCTACCATTGCTTTGGCGCCATCACTACAGACATCAACACATTTTCCCCAGATTATTCCATTTGTTTTCATAAAGTGATCAATACAACTAAATATGTGTTCACCTGTCGTATTGGTTTGCAAAATTTCGTATAAAAGCAAGTCTTCTTCGATAGATTTATCAAAATCATAACGCACAAATAGAAGCAAAACTGCAACAGATGCAACGTCGGTGGATTCGTCTAACTGTAATGAATATGCACCACATATGCGTAGCCTAGAAATGAGCTCCTTCTCGACATCAATAGCAAGATCGTGAATTCGACGTGCGACAGTATTGTTTGAGAGCGGTACAGCCTCAACCTTTTCACAGGCTTCCTTATTTAACATACACGTTTTGCACATGGTTTTATGAGCGATTCCCCTATTGTGTGCGCTTCTCCGGCGAGAGATATACGTTAGCTTACTTTATAGGATGCCACTGTAGCGTTTTCGGAATCAGTTTTAAGAGTTTTTAACATGAACTGTTTACTTTTTTCTAGTGAATTAAGCTTTCGCTTAAAAAAATCAATATCTGTATTTTTGCATCTTGTTATTCTCGCGGAACCCCTATTTGCGCTTCGCGGAACCCTAGGGTTCCGCGGAACACCATTTGGGAAACACTGGTCTAAAATATTCAGTTTTTAATATACGTTATTTAAATGTTCCGTCTGACATTTTTTCTTCAATATATCTGATCGAGTAAAAACTCTGCCAATGTATTGAATAATCCTGAACTCATTCCGTTGGACAACTTAAAACTTTTGTAGATGCTCATTATGCTCATTTTTCGATTGGTATTGTAAATTTTCAGGGACAAAGGCACGAACTAACGTTTATGGTGCTTATTCTATCTCGGCCTGCCATCAACAGCAAGACAGGATCATCTTTCTTCAAATCACACGTTATGCTGAAAGAATGTTTCTCCTACAACATGTTAGTTGTTGGAAAAATTGTTTCGTTTTATCTTTCTGTGATTTGTTTCATGTGTCAAATTTCTTTTTTTTGGGAACAAGGCCTCTGTACGCGTCTCAATAACGTGAGAGTTTGTTTTCAATATTATGGTAAAATTCAAGGAATTGAAATAGATAATGCTTTCATAACTCTTGAAACGTGTTACTCATCCAGAAAGTCTAGAAGGTGGGGAAATAATGGAAAGAGCATTCATTATTAGCAAATATCACAGTTGGAGCTTCTACTGAAACCGTATTCCCGCTTTTTAAGAGTCAAGCTTAAGTTAATTGTGATGAAACTTTTGTTATGCGTTTAATGCAGTATTAATGTCTTTTTAATTCAGATTGGTTTATTTAATAACTGTAAATAGCTTCTTTTAATATCCTTACGGGAAACACACATTTCAGAGGACCTATACGGAAGAAGTGTATAGCGTCAAATGTTTTTTCCGTGTGTTGTGTTATTTAAAGTCTGTTCATGGAGAATGTGGCACGTAGATATTATTTATCGCTATAATACGGAAAATGTGCTATGTTTCGTGTGAATAAAATAATAAGTGAGTATACTCTAGTTATTCTTTTGATTTACATCACATTGAAATAACTTTCATACCTCTGATGTTATTATACTATGTGGTTTCCATTCAGTTCATTCTTAATTGTTCATTTTTGTTCGACTATGAATCGACATTTTCTCTAACAAGTAAATGCCTAGGTAACTGTAATGGAATATTTTGATTTCGTAGTATAGGTGCATTTGTATAATGCAACTTTTCTTGTTAAGGAAACGGTCAATAATTTGAATGGTATGAACTAAGTTTTAAGGAATTATAAATTAAAATATTTATGTGGAAGATAATGACGAGTTTTAATACATTTGAGGTGTTGAAAGGTAAGGTATATTTTTAGTATGACGCGATTACCGTGAATATTTGTTTAGTATTGTGTAAAACTTTGGCTAGTCTTTCTGAATCTATCTCGAAATTCAGTAGCAAGCATATTGATCGTGTGAACTCAATATTAACTTACGTCAATTAATATTGGTCATTAGCGAGGCCTGAATTGGAGATAATTATAGTGTATTTACTTTGTAAGGGACAATTCTTATCATTATATATTTTAGTATTGTTTCAGATTACATTGCATGTTACAGTAGCGTAGCTAGAGGTTTCGGGCCCCTAGGCAAGAATCGCTGATGGGTCCCCTAAGCGGAAATATTTTAGTAAAAAAAAATATATATATATTTTTTTTATTGGTGTTTATTTTTCTCTGTGGTGGGGGCACTCTTGAGAAAGAGGTGAAAACAATAATCTGATGACAATTCATCAAAGTGACACTTAACTAGATAATCGTTGTCTTTCGCTCGTGGGGCCCCTTTTGTTCGAGGGCCCTTAGGCATTGCTTACTATTGCTATATGGTAGCTATGCTACTGGCATGTTACCAAACATTGATTTTTACATTATGCCCATTTTATTCTATTAAAATGCGGTGTCAAGTTTCTTTTTCTATATGTTAAACGGACAATAATTCAAAGACCACTGGTAACATCTACTCAGTAAGTATTTTTTATTAATATAATTTAGCAGTTGATGAATAATTTGAAAGTTACATCCAGTGTTTGAGTATACTTTTATATCACAGGTGGAATAGACTAAAAAATATAGCTAAAATAAAATTGCACTTCAAATTTTGTTAGTAGTCCGTGAAAGACTTCTACAAAGTGATTTCTCTTTTGAATGTATATAGATTGGTTTTAAAAAGTTTGCCAGCTACTTCTAGTGTTGTTGAATTGAACTTTCTATAACTAGCTCTTGATCAATTTTCTTTTACTGTAAATCAATATTTTTCTATGCTAAGCTGACACTTGCAGGGATTGTCTTCTGGCTGTTGGTTGTACTTGGGAAGGGAATGCTGACCAATATGACTGATGAACACTAACTCACTTCCTTAAGGTAAAGTTCCGCATGGGTTTCCTAGTGAGTTCTTACTTTTGGTTAATTTTCAATTTATTTCCAAAGCAGTTTGTAGTAGCAGTTCTCAAGCTGTGGTCACTCTGTCATCTGGAATTCTATACTTATTGAAGTTATTGAAAGAAAACTATATAGTTATTGAACCATACAGGTAATCTCCTATTTACGTTGTTTCAATATAACGTCGTTTACAAATAAGGGAAAGTTTTACATCGTTCGTCGTTTCTAAGTCCAATATAACGTCATTTTAAATCTTGATCTCGTGAAATGCAGGGCAGCAGGTAAAACTCAACAGAACCAACCAAAGGGACTACCGTAATTTTTCGTATATAATACGCATTTTTCAGGCAAAATTGATCTAAAAGTTGGAGTGCTCATTATACATGATAACAAATTCAAATATTTTATTCCAGGCAGTCAATAACAGTTATATGTATCTGTATGCATTATTGCTGATAAAGCATAGTTTTTATTAATGTTCTGTATCAATGGCATTTCTTTTCAAATTTTTCTTTGAAAAGCAAAAATGAGAACTTTTTTCTATTATCCATTGATAGAGATAAAACATCAAATTTCTTTGTAATTAACGTATAAATCTGTTTAAGAAACATTTGGAGTCGGTACATTATTACAGAAGATATCGCCGTCATCCCTAGGGCCATAACTCAGACTAATGGAAAATGATTGCTATCGGAAAAGCGAGCCGCTACAATGTATCGAATGCTTCTCCTTCTTTCAATCACTAGGCAGATGGAGGATTAGAGTTAATAATTTAATTAGTTAATCTTCTTTATAACATCCCAGGCGTAAATCGGAGATTACCTGTATTTGTGAATAGAAAAGGATATCTCCTAAAGATTGTAAAAAACTGAGGAGGAAGTTGTTTTCTAATAAAGTAATAATTTAATGGCATGTGATTAGCAGGACAAAAGAAGTGCAAATATTATCAACCATGATTGAGGTTTTCCATATGGTCTGGTATGCCATAAAAATTATTTTTATGTGATAATTTTTGAAAACTTTAAAGGGGGGAGGGGTCTGTTAAATGGGTGTGAACCACTAGTGAGGTGCAAGTAATTACAATGGAAATTTACATTTTAAAGGATTTTTCACTCTTTGATCATAATAATGTATGTGGAAACTTACTTTTCCTCTATATCCATTTCCTATTATCAGTCACTTAGATATGTAGCAATAAATTTTGTCAATTGGTGACTTGTCATAATATACATATTTCCTTCTTGTTTTTATTAAAAATTGCAATTAAAATTGAACATTAATGAAAGTAAAATCAGCATCCATAATTAAAACTTATTTTAAACAAAGTTTATTCATAATATCTTTGTATATTTCTTGTATATAATAAATTCTCATTATTATTTTATCAGCTCTGCTGTTGGGCAAATTATCACGTTTCTAAAACTATTTAAACCTTGACTTTGTTTTCTAATTTAACAAAATATGTTTTTGTATACTGAAGTACCATTATTTTCTGATTATAATACATTTTTTTCACGAAAAATTGACAAAAAGCTAGGGTGTGTATTATATATGGTAACACGCACATACAACTTTTTTCGTAAGGAAATAGCATATATTTTCTGAGATATTTTTACCAATAAATGTACATATCAATGCATTTTGATAACATTCCTTTAAATATCATTTTTCATAACAAAAATACGAATAATTATTTATTTACTTTTAGCTGTCTGAATCTTAGCCTCGGAATTCATTACTGCTGTCCTCAAATAGATCGCCAGCAATTTTGTGTTCTCTCGCATTGTCTACGTAAGGCGTCGCTGAGAACGTCATCTTCATCCTCACTATCCACTTTGGCGAAATCATCATCCCATATGATGTCGTCTTCAGAACCAACCATGGCATTTTGTGAGACAACCCTTTTTAAAGCCATGCTTTTTAAGAAAAAATCAATGCAAGTTGCGAGCCACAAATATTATTTTACATACCTCGACCGGCTTGTATGAAGACAAAGTCAGAACTAGATGTGATATTCACGTAAACTATCTCACTCAGCGGCAAGGCAAGAACTGTTATTCCAACTGACCAGATTATTACACAGTGCGACATGGAGTCATTTTTATACATTGTATCGATCTTTAAAGTGAGAGTCAAAATATATAGATGTTAAGTTTTTGTAAACACTCTTACACATATCTCACTTGGTGGCAAGGCGAGAACTGTCTTGATACTGCTAATAACCAAGTGAAAGTAGTGATCTTTTTACAAAAAATGAGCTGCGTATTATACGTGGTGATAAGACAATTTTCACATTTCACTCTTAAAAACATGGGTGTGTATTATAATCGGAAAATTACGGTACATTCAAAAAGAAAAGTCGAAGAAATATAAATTATTATAATTACCCATACTCTCAAACAATTCGTATAATTATTAGCCTACAGACTCCATTTAAGGATTTTCGCGATCCATTTTATAATCCCACAGAACTAAGGTTAAGAGTAACAGGCATAAAGCATTTTTGGAACAAATAATGTTTCATTTAGATTTTATTTTTCTAAGTACACTTTGTCACGGGGAGCACATTGTAAACTTGTGTACATCAGTGGTGTCCAATCTTTTCCGCATGGTGGGCCACATTAGAAGTTACAATTCTTCAGCAGGCTGGATTATATTTTAAATCAGAAGTTATCTTTATGTTCTGTGGTGCAATTTAAGTGAAAATAAATTTTAAATGAGATTTCTATGGTAAACATTCCATTATTAAAAGTTTTATTATAAAAATTTTCATAAAAATCCACGAATTAGTATGTTAAATTTTTTGTACTGCTTTTTCATCGTGGCTTTGCAGGCTGCATAAAAATCCTTCGGGGGCCACGTCTGGCCTGGTTGGAACCACTTGTGTATATCATCAATATATCATACAATGTATCATATATATTATATATATATATATAATATATAAATATTGATATCATAGGGCTGAGCGAAGCTAGATAGGAAGGAGAAGGACAGTTTGACTCGGAAGAATTCATGGTAGTTTACTCTGGAGTAAATGGTGGGGCAGGGTACTTAGGAAAGATATGATGAAGAGCATGACAAAAATAACAGCAACGAACGATAGGTTGATGGCAACAAAGCTAAAAACAGTCCCAGTGGACATGTTGATAATCCAGGTATATATGCCAACGAACAAATTAACGAGATTTACGAAGAAGACGGAAGAGGAAAGGTAAACTGCATAATAATGGGAGATTGGAACAGCATAGTTGGTGAAGGACAAGAAGAAAATGTTGTCGGTCAATATGGACTCGGGAAAAGAAACCGAGGAGGAGAAAAACTGGTAGAATTCTGTGTTAATAACGACCTAGTAGTGACTAATACATGGTTCAGAAACCATAAATGAAGGCTGTACACATGGAAAAGCCCAGGTGACAGAATGAGATGCCAAATAGATTACATCCTAGTAAAACAAAGATTCAGGAACAGCATAAAAAATGCTAAGACATTACCAGGAGCAGACATTGATTCAGATCACATCCTTCTAATAGTCGATGTAACTACAAAGCTGAAACAAATAAGGAAAACGAGAAGAGATAGACAGACTTGGGACCTAGAAAAACTGAAAAAAAAGAAAGATGCCTTCAGCACGAAGTTGGAAGATCACCTTAGAAATTTGGAAAACAAACCGAAGACCGTGGATACAGAATGGGAGGAAGTGAAAGCCAGCATCAAAGATACCTTGAAGAAAGAGATTGGGAAACAGAAGTCTAATGGGATTCGTGGTAAAGGAATTATTAATACAGATGGGAAAATAGTCGCAGGACCAAAGGATGTAGCACAGGTATGAGAAGAATACATTAATGAACTATATAAAAAGCAGGCAGGATCGGTACAAATGGAACTGGAAGAAGAGAATTGCATTGAAAAAGACAACTTGGGACCAAGTATTATGAAAAGCGAAGTAGAAAAGGCGATACAGGAACTAAAGAAAGGAAAAGCTACAGGCAGCGATGGAATACTGGCAGAGGTACTTAAAGTCATGGGATCGGAAGGACTAAAAGCGATTACGAAATTAATTAACAAGATTTACGACTCGGGAGAGTGGCCTCAGGATTTCTTAGATGTAACAATGATCCCTCTAAAGAAGAAGTCAAAGACAATGCAGTGTAAAGACTACAAAACGATAAGCCTACTGTCACACACTTCGAAGATCATCACGAGGATTCTTAATAAAAGACTAGAGAAAAAGGCCGAAGAAATGCTAGGGGAAGATCAATTCGGCTTCAGAAAAGGAAGGAACCAGAGATGCTATCGGTGTAGTGCGAATCATATCAGAAAGGGCAATAGAGTACAGCCAAGATTGCTGCGTATGTTTCGTCGACTGGCAGAAAGCCTTTGATAGAGTAAATTGGGTACTGCTGATGAGGATATTAAAGGATATAGGTGTAGACTGAAAAGACATGAGACTGATCAGGAATCTATATGTGAATCAAGTTGTTAAGGTCAGGTTGGAGAATGCGGACACCAGCAGAGTACATATCGGTAGAGGAGTTAGACAGGGCTGCCATCTATCGCCGATTCTATTCAATATATATGGAGAGAGGCTAATGCAGGAAGCGTTAGAAGGTACAGGAGATTTCAAAATCGGAGGAAGGATTATAAGAACAGTGAAATACGCGTATGATCAAGTACTTCTAGCAAGAAAGGAAAAGCAATTCCAGAAAATGATCAATAGGCTAGTAATAACAGGTAGGAAATACGGTATGGAAATTAATACAGAAAATCCAAGGTTATGCAAATATCAAGTAAAGAAGAAAATTTGAACATAAGTATTGGAGGAAAGCCATTAGAACAAGTTTCAGATTATAAATACTTTGGAAGCATCATAACGAGAGAAGCAAAATGTACCAATGAAATCAGGACTAGAATAACAAAAGCAAAAGTCGCTTTCAGAAGAAAGAAACTTCTACTAACGGGAAATATAAAGCAGGAAATCCGCAAGAGGTTGATAAAATGCTATGTATGGAGTATAGCTTTGACTGGGGCAGAAATATGGACGCTAAGGAAAAATGATATTAAATACTTGGAAAGCTTCGAAATGTGGACATGGAGAAGAATGCTGAAGATAAAATGGACAGATAGAGTGAAAAATGAGGAAGTACTACGAAGAATAGGAGAGAAGTGAACGATTATACAGACTATCAGAAAGAGGAAGGCGAACTGGATTGGGCATTACCTGAGGAGAGATTGCATGATTAAAGAAGTGCTAGAAGGAAAACTGGATGGAAAAAGAGAAAGAGGTAGGAAAAGGTTTTAGCTGGTAGACGACTTGAGTATATACGTGTGTATATATATATACACACACACACACCTCCACACACCCACATACACACACCCACACACAACACACACACAGTACCAACTAGAGGTAATTCAGTATCCTCTTGCTAGGATCCATTAAATAGCCTTTTACTTCAGAAATTTTGCATGAAAAATGCAGCATGCATTCATTTATTCATTAAATAAATAATAAAGAGAAACTTAAAGATATGACATGGATATGCCACTTAACATTCATCTATCTTCAGATAACTTATGGCTAACCAGTCATGAAAACACACCCAAGAGTTTGATGTCATCAATATAAATAACCTAATATTATATAGATAATACAAACAATGATATATAACATGCATGCTTCTTTTCATTCATGTCAAACAAAAGTACATTCAATGATAACATAGCAG
This sequence comes from Uropetala carovei, assembly GCA_036926305.1. Taxonomy (NCBI): domain Eukaryota; kingdom Metazoa; phylum Arthropoda; class Insecta; order Odonata; family Petaluridae; genus Uropetala; species Uropetala carovei. The sequence continues at coordinate 9,981,039 of JAXCHB010000015.1, forward strand.
TTGCCATTATTCACTATCCCTCTTTAACAGGGACTTTCAAATCTGTCTGCATTTCTTCTGAACTAAGGAGCAGCCCATTGGTTTCTGTATGAAAGAGAATATTTAAAATTATAATTCAATAAACCAAAATATGCTACCCTCAATGCCTATCATTTCATACATCTGGAGGGAATCATTTTAGTCTAAGTATGCCAGTTTTAGTCATAGTCCACTTTAATTAGTAACCCGTTTATCCAGAATATGATTGGAACACTACAAGCAGAGTTAGCCAAGCACTGAAGGGATGTGAATATCAATGGGGCCTCACAATATTAATATTTATAGTAATAATGAATGATTTGTGGAGCCCCAGTTTAATATTATAACTTTTGCAGAGTACCATATATCTTCGAGTACAAGGTGATTCGAATATAAGCCGAAGTGTACTTTTTTGCCTAAAACAGCATTTAAAATTCAAGTCTCAAATAAAAGTCGAAGCAAAGAAAACAAAAACAAGATAATTTTGAAATTTACAAAAAAATTAATATATATACAGGTGAACCTCTACTTATGAACATTCAAGAAACGAACAATTCGTATTTACAAACATTACACATACCAATGAATTGCGCCTCACACTTCATTTACGAACACACCCTCCTGCATTTACGACCATCGGTTGCAGTAAGAAAACGTAAACTTGTCAACATTTGTCATTTGTATTCAGAACTGTATGGGCACGTGTTTATCTATGTATTGTTTTTTTATTAACCTTGAAATATGGAAAACAATCATAAACGTAGTGTTTGTGAAAGTGCTAAGAGTGGTAGAAAACGCAAAGTGCTTTTGATGGAAACTAAAATGGACATAATAAATAGATCACAAAAAGGTGAGTCACTTTGATTGGTCGTGTTTATGATCTCAATCGTTCAACAACTGCAACCATTTTAAAAGACAAAGGAAAAATTGGTGATCATATTTGCAATGCAGGTTGTTCAGTCCCATGATTATAAGTAAAAAATGAAATGTCGTTGTTGAAGAAATGGAACGGTGTTTAACAATTTCAATTTAGGATCAAAATAAAAAAACAGTGCTTGAGTACTGAATTGATCTAGTTTGTGACTCAAATATAAGTCTAAGGTAGGGTTTGATCGGCCTAAAAAAGAAAGAAATTTCTCAACTTATACTCGAAGTTATACAGTATTTCTTTATTGGAAATCAGTTTGCAAGTGATTTTTAGTACAAGTTTATGCAAAATTTACACTCGATACTTGAATAATTGAGAACTTCTGGGACCCCCATTATTTGGAAGCCTGGATCCCTCGCTTCTGCCGCATCCCCCCTTTGGCCAGCCCTGGCTTCAAGTACATGTTCTATATTAATCAATGGGGTTTTGATCATAAGATTGTGATTGTTGTAATTAACAAAGACAATGTATTTTTTATTATATGTAAATTACTGATCACGTTATGACAAATCAACAATTTATATGCAAGTAGAAATTCAGGATGGATTTTTAATTGCTGCTTATAGATTAATTGCAAAAATGTACAAAAGCTAAATACTATCTTCGATACTTCCATGCATATTAGAAAATAATTTTGATCAAATAATTTAAAGGGAAACATGGAGAGAAGACAAGTTCCTCACCTGGTGGACCATCTACCAACCCATTTAAGGCTTGTATTGCGATATCTTCTGTTGTTTCTAAGGACACCCCATTGATTAGTTTCTTCTCCAGGGGAAGGGGCAATGGAGGGACACCAGAGAGAACAACGGCCATGCTGCGCTTTGGGATACCTTTGTCGCAACGCACTTTACGTAAAACTCCTTTTAATCTCTTGGTAGGTACCGTATGGTCTTTCTCATGCCATTCCTGGTGTTTAATCAATCTTTTCTGAAGATGAAAAAATAATTAATAAAATTTGTAATATTATTATTATATTGAAGGCTAAATCACTACAGACACTTTTTCACATCAGTGTCAGGCCATGATCAATTTCCCACGTATAAGGTGGCAGACAAGCATTTTTATAAACTAATTTTTTTCTAAAACTGGAAATCAATCTTGAAGTAAAATTTTCCTTTTTTCTCTCTTTTAAAACAGTTTTTATGAAATGAAATACCATGGCTGTCATTTATTGCTTGGTTATGTGACATTAAATGAATGACACATGAATCCATAATTATACTATTTGGCATACCTTCATGCAAAAGGTATAAAATATTATTTTCCGTGTTTTTCAAATGAAACCACTTAATATATATTCTTAAGTAGGATTTAGGTTCCCCAAATAGTAAAATTTATTTTATGTATTTGTGAGCACAAGATCTGAATTTTGATTGAAAAATATTCATAATTACTTGGTTCACAAATCACTGGAATAATAAAATCGGTTCCTTTCTAGTTGAGTGTTTTAACAGATAAATCCTCAAGTTTTTCAGCAACATAACCATAGCCTTCCATTATGACAGTAATATAGGCATTTTTGTTAATAATGGAAAATTAGCATTTTTTTTCCTACCTTGGTTGAAAGAACACGACCACATCCATCGAAGGTACACTTGTGTCTGCCAAGTCCTTCGTGTAACCATTTAATGTGGTCTTGAAGATATATTTCACGAGAATAAGACCTAAAAAAGAGAAAATCCCATATTCCTTCTCTTTTCTACTCTACCATAAAATAAAATCTGACGTATTTCAGCATTCATCTTATATGGAAAATTATCCTAAAGACTAAACAGTAGTTTGCTATTTCTTACCTTGAACATTTAGGGTATGGACATGGAAATGTAGGCCTGTCTGTCATGTGGGTCCTTATATGATGTACTAAGTTACCCTTGGTTTTGTATTTTTGTCCACATGAATCACATATAAATTCTGGAAAATAAATTAACTCTTCTAAAGTCACTGGATTTTAATTACACTCATGTTACAAAAATATTTTAAGTTATTATAGAATATCACATCACCACCTATGTGGGTATAAAACTCTTATATATGACCTAAATTATGTCCATGGATAATGCAATTTAATAAAATTAACCAAGGCATCGCTCATTAACTTCAGAAGTGTCTTCTGATTTAAACACACAACATCTCACAAAGCCTAAGAGGAAAGAAAATATATTCAAACAATACGAGAAAATTACCTTGCCAATAATTTTATTCTTCTGTGAATGTTATTGTTTAGTTTAAACTACTTACCCCGAGGATGAGCAGTTTTTCTGTGCTTCAAATATTCGGACCACCTTTGAAATGCCTCTCCACATCCTTGAATGTTACAAACATGTGTTCTGTGGCTGCGCTGATGTCTTCGCAAGTGTCCTTGGGTATCAAAGTTAGCTTCACATTCCTCGCACCTGTATATTATAGAAAAGTTTTACTTGTTTGAAATGAATTATGAATTTAATATTAAAACATAAAAAAATTGCTTGCTTTTCAGAAGCAATTTTATAAAAAAACGAAATGACATGTTTGGGAAATAAAACATCTCATTAAAGACGACTTGGTAGTTGCTTGCTTTGAAAAGTTAAATCAAATTCTGAAAAATAATTAATCAAGTGATTCCATTCTGTATTCCACCTCGTCCTAGGTTAATCCTTCTTTCCCTAGGATGCCTTATCTAACAACGTTTGTATCTTCTTCTCAGTTATGGTTTATTTGTTCAAGTTTTGGCAATGTAACCCTTTAAAAGAGTACTAACCTGAATAATTCTCCGGTGTGAGAGTGCAAGTGGGCACGTAAAAGATGGTTTTTAGAAAAACTTTTTTTGCATTCTGTACAGGAAAATTTCTTCTCGTGTTTCCTGCGATAATGTCGCTTTAAGCTGAACTCGTGCCTCATCTGAAGCCCACAACCTGGATAGGTGCACCTGCCCATTTAGAGGAAAAAAGTAGAAATTATAAACTATTTGATTTATGAAAACAGATATTTAAATCAGTTGTTTATATATTATAAAAGCAAGCATAAATTCCGTGACAAATTAAAAAAGAAACAAACTTTAAAATTAAAACTACATTTTGAAAATATTATTTTTAAAAACTCCTATCATTACATTTCTTCAGTGAATTGGAGTTGAGGAGCACCTTAAATTAAATGATATTTTAAGGGAGAAGATTCAGTAATATATAGATTTTTGGAATTTTTCCCATATATTATTTCCTTTTTCTGTAAAACAGCTCTGAGCACCAGTGTGTCTGACTTAGAATTTATTTTGCAATGGATTACTGAAAATTAACTCACATGCTATGAAAATGAGTGTACATATATGACAACAGGCTTAGATGAAATTCGAATAAGCACACATCTTCATTAATGAGATAATGAATAATAAATGTTGCACACACATAATTTGCTTTGATAGCGTTTGAATAGCACTATTTCATCTTCACTAACCTGAAAGTTCTCGTGTAAGGTTGCGATTCATGACTGTTAGCTATGTGCCTTTTTAAATGACAAGCATGGGTGTACGCTCTATCACAGTTGGGCCGATCACATTTGAATGGACGCTGAAAAAGTTCAAGATTGGTTATATGAATGCAATATAAATAATATTGAAATCCTGAAAAAAATAAATAACCAACCTCCCCGGTGTGACTGCACATATGCCGTTTCAATCTTGAAGGCCTTTTGAATGAGGATTTACATCCTTTATAGTGGCACTTGTGCGGACCTGTCGGTACCCTCAACTCACCGCTATCCGGTTTTACGTCGTCGCAGGATCCTTCGCTAACATCAGACTGACAACCCATAATTTTACGTAAAGTAGTTTAACGACGAAATTTTACTTGTCTATGAAAATTATCATTATGCTAGTAAACGTTTACATATTACCCCCAGACACATGTCAAAACACTTCATTATGAATGAAATATCGAACAATAGAACCATATATATCGAAAGCAGGGTTCCAACATTTCGAAGAATGTTAAAGTCAGTTAAAGTATAACTCCTTGTAGTTATGGTAGAAAAGCCCTTTCATTAGACATATATAGGTGGGTAAAACGACACCGAAATGTTAGTGTTAATAATGATAAAATACTAAAAGTACAAAATAAAACATTAAAATGGGATAAATTGATTTGCTAATTGGAGGACTATAGCTGTTGTTATTCATGCGATGTTGGCTCCGTAAGTTTATTATGGTTAATTTTTTTTATGACGATTCGTTATCCATCACAAAGTAATGCTATAGTTTAATTAAAAATCAGATTTTTGCACTCATTAACAAAACATGGTAATAATTTATTTACTAGGGCGCCTTTTCAACTTATCAGCAAATTTATTTTTGAAACGTTGGCACTACCGTTTCTCGTTTTACATACATCTCGATATCGTATATAGTTTCGATGTATCGAATACAAGGTAACCTTAATCGGCCAGTGTAATCTGTAAGATGTCTCTTTACAAAGTTATTATAGGGTGACTCCATATTCTCCTTCGCAAATCGGTCAATGTATCTCGTAAGATACACGTATTATAAAGACCACGGTCTTAGAATATATTCTAAGACCGTGATAAAGACTATGCACGCCAATGCCATCTTTCGCTTCTTTCTCCAACGACTTGCTTGTTTGATGATTGTCAGCATGGCGGGAGCCAGCATTTCAAATCGTCAGTCAATGGTAAGTCTGAGTAATTTTCGATTTATATATTTACATTTAAATTTGTTTAATAATACAAGATACATTGTTCATGTGCGGTAAATGATGAAATATTAAGTTTGTATGAAATCATTATAATTAGAATGCTACAAGCTTCGTCATTAGACTGTATCTCGAGGGATACAGTGCCCGTTAGAAGCAGTTGTATTATTTAGGTATTCTGTTATTTATAAACTATTTATTTTCTTACGCAGGAGATTTCACCATCTTATTTTTATGGCCGAAGTAATGTAATTATACCTCCAGATGGCCATGTGTCTGACATTGGTTCATCATCCGGCGATGATATCTTACGCCAATGCCAGCTATGAGTGATTCCGAGGACTCATGCGATGATAACATTCCATTGGCTGTTATGGAAAACAAGAAGGTGAGTAGGAGTGTTATAAATGGAAAAAAGATGATTTCTTGCACAACTTTTGTGTGCCAGATGATGAAGACTTTGAAGCGCCAAAAGAGCTTAGCAGCCCACTAGAGTATATCCAGCAGTTTTTTGATGATGAACTTATTAGTATTATTGTTGAACAAACTAACCTGTACTCCAACCAAGTCCAAGGTACATCTATAAACACATCTTCCATTGAAATAAAGGCATTCATTGGTATGCTTTTGATAATGGGATTGGTGGGAATGCCATCCTATGAAGATTATTGGGCCCAAAATACAAGGTATGACAAAATCACTGATGTAATGCCAGTTCTCGGACATGTTGGTCAGTCTGTATCAAACTCCTTTCAAGTCGAGAAGGTGGTATTTGGGTATTTTTGCTCAACTACTGGAGACATCAGTGAGCAATTCATGTCTGATATATCACCGTGAGGTGCAAGCAATGGGATGAAAAAAATTTGATAAATTGAAACTATTTAGAATGGACATTGCCAATGCCCTAATACATGCAAATGCACCCAAAACAGCAATACCATCACGAAGTGACATTCCACCAAAGTAAGTTAATATTGCTGCTGTGCCACATCCTGTAATGGATGTCAGATATGATAATGTTGGCCATTTTCCAAAACTTTGAGAAAAGGGCCGTTGCAGATTCTACACTGATGGTCAGACAACTATCTTATGCAACAAATGCAATGTGAGATTATGTCTTGTAACTGGCTCGAAACCCAGAAATTGCTTTACAAATTTTCATGTAAAGTAAAAATTATAGTCATTCTATCATTTTGTCTATTTTGTATGCACTTTATATTGATGTATAATGTATTCTGTACATATATTTCTTTATATTACATATTTTTTAAAACTATTTCATGTATCATCCATACTATTATTTTTTTCTATGTATTACTTTGTATTATAGTTAACTGATGTTATGCTGTATGTTTACCCAAGACGGGCAATGTATCCCAGGAGATACATTGCATAATTCATGAAAAATAAAGTTTTTCACAGAAAACAAAAACTTATTGTTCTTTATATTATAGTTATTCCTTTTTAGCACTTAAAAGATTTTTTTTGTGATTTTAAATACCGACCGATTAAGGGTAATTTAAAGGTAATTTATGAGAATAACAACTGGTTGAGAGTCATGTCAGCAAATACGATATTACTTTAGGGTGAATCTCCCCGACATTTACTGGCTATTGGATGTTCATAGCTTATCAACTGTAAAAAATGCTCTACTTAGCCAATAAGGAAAAGAACTAGCAAGCTTTATTGACATAGTTTGTCACTCTTCCACCTGACAGAAATTGGCACCGATCAATGCTGACCCATAACCCCCATAACAGTTCTAAGCCAATAATAATCCATCATTACTAAACGACATGCACAATGATTTAAGAATGATAGATATAACTTTTAATTTGTGTAAAATATTTTATCAACACACATAATTGTGTATTGAGATATCCTAATCTGGGCTTAGAACTGTTATGGTTCAACATCGATCGCAGCAGCAATTTCTGTCAGGTGGGAGAGTGACGAACTACGTCAATATTCCTAAGGAGCGTATTAACTTCCATACAAAACGAGGTTATCACAAAGCTTGCAAACCCATTTAACTTGCAGGCGTATTTAGCTAGCAAACCGGGGCTGAGGGATGGGTACCATTTAAGGCACCGTAATAACTATCATGCAAAATGAAATTTTTGTCACAAAGCTTGCAAACCGAAGAGGGATCTGCCTGTGGTGACATTTACCCACCCAATCACCAGCCAAATGGTGAGGGATACCTCTGGTCCAGAGAGGTGAAGGTTGCGACAGTGTCCAGACACTGCTACACCCGATATAAAAGGCACTATAATTTAGAGACAAAGTGAGCCGAAGGTTCACCAATATTCTTTTTACTAGGTAAATATAAACATTTACTTAATAACTCCAGAAGTTGTTTTATTTGCTGCAGTACTTTAGCACATAGTTCATTTTTGACACAAATTGGCGCTGCCTATGATATTGACCCATAACAGTTCTGTCCCACTATTTGAAGATCATAAGTGAAATCTTGGATGAATTTCATATGTTTGCAGCCTGAAGTCAAAAGTTGAAACTTGGTATAGTAAAGCTGATTTTAATAGCAAATTTTTTTTTCTCATAGTTGAGCAGTAATGGCTTAACATAACTTAGAGGTCTGCACGGGCCAAAATCTTCGGCCCAGGCCTGGCCCATTCATAATTGAGTCCAAGCCCGGCCCAGCCCAAGACTTCACCCCATTTTCGCACCCGGCCCGAGGCCCAAATTATTTTAAACGCCCAAATTCAGCCCGACCATGGACATTTTGTACATTCTTCAGTAAACATATACCCTTTATAAAGTATATTTTTATGTTTTAAAATTTCAAAGCATTTCAAATGTAAACACACTTTTTAAAAAAATTTCCTTGATTAAATCCATTTTGGTATTTTTGGGATTTATAAAAAGTTTTAATAACAGAAAATGTATTTCAAACCACATAAATGCAAGAGGAATACAAATTATGTCAATTTCTATCAGAAAAACCTCTTCCCCCCCTTGTTCCGCAGTAATTAATATTATATAATTTCCAATAAGAATAACATTACATCTAATTTAAAATCCTGATTCAGCAATGGTAAGAATTGAGATGCTAACATGGCAGTCACTTAAGTTCTGAATGCCTTTTCAAGGATAAAACATTCTCATCCTTGTTGGATCATTGCTGCAACTTATATTTCTTATCTTCCATGATATAATAATGGAATTTTAAGCAGGTACATTTGAAAAAGGTTCTTTTGAATTAATGAAATAACTTTTGATGATTCTTTGGTCAGTGTCAGGTGTGAACTTAGCAATAGGCAGAGTATGCAAGTACTTACAGCAGCCCGTCCCACTGCTGCTGCGGTGAGAGATCGTTTTTCATATCACCTGTGGTGCCGCGGCCATGCATATGTTGTCAACTAAAAATGTTATTTGATATTTAAATATGAAGCTGATTTTAATTAGAATTCAATTATTTTTAACTACAACACAGTATGTACAATATTCTACATAAATTCTTCTTGAAAGTTGATTTCTAAATTTTACTGTAGGCACTGTAATTTCCAGTCAAGTCTCCATCGATTGAGAATCAAGGAAACTCCATCATATATTGTCTGACTAACACATATATACATTTCAGTTACATAGTAGCTGGCCTCATTGGTAATTCATATGTTGTTGATGCATTTCAGAAAGGCTCTCTTAGTTAATGAAATCACAATGATTTTATCCCTCAAGCAAATCATTGTAATGCATATCAGGTGGCTGGCAGTTAAAATTTAACTCTTTCTCATTCAAATTGTGATTATCACACTGCCATTCTAAAAACGTTTTTGTGGTGATGGTTGGTAACAATTTTTGGTTGTCAGAGCCAATTGTTATCAATCTGCCCCTGATGTATATTATAAAAAAATCACTCAAAGTGTTAGCAGCTGCACATGAGTAAAGGAAATCAAAATACATGGACTAAGTCCTAAACAAACAAGAGATGATTGAGAAATTGGATGCTTTCATTTTGGAATCAGTTATCTTGAGATAATATGACCAGGATGAGGACTGAATGGAGGAAATAATTGCAAAAAGAAAAGGTCTCATAAGGATAATATAACGTACATGAAAATAGATTGAATTTAGTACGTAAAAGTTTTTGTGAGGGAAAGAACTTGAGGGGTACAAATACACTTGAGATTCACCAGGGTGTAGATTTTCTGCAGATCTTCAGAGACTAGTTAACCTGTTTGAAAGTGCTACTTCTGTAGGAATTTGTTTTAGGTTTAAGATGACTTTAACTCAGGAGTGTATAACAAATTTCTGGTAGACTTGTAAACCTTTTGTAAAATTGGAAAATCAATCAATTCGATTCAACCAACAACAGATGAAGAGAATTCTTGTAGAGTTGTATGAAACAATGCTTTTCCTTTAAGGACTTGAGAGTTTGCACTGCTTATCTGAAATGCAATTCAGAATGTTAATATACCATTTAAATATATTTTTTTTAAGGATCAACACTGATGGCTACAAGTATATGTACATATCAGAGGAAAAAATAAGTAAGATAAGATCTACAGTGTAAAATTGTAAGAGAATGCTATAATCCTTACCAGGACAGCTACGTAGTCACCCTTTTTTACTGGCTTTAACTGGGTTGAGTTTTGACTGATAGGAATTTCTTCTGCTGGAAATATGACTTTGATGTTGCCATCATTTCTGCCAGCTAAATCCAAATGAGACCTTTTGCTTTCCTAGAAAAATAAAGGGTGCAATAAGTCAAAATTAACTCTCATTTGAAATTTAAAAAATATAATACTGGCACTTACTCCCTCTACTAAAATAAGCTCCACCTCTCCAATTTTTTCCTTATTCAATTTGTCTGCTATAGTGCGGAAACGTGAAATCATTTCTTCCAAGCGTCTCAGTTTTGTCTCCAATGGTATGTCGTCCTTTAAGCGGTGATATGCACGGGTTTTCTAGGAGTCGGCAAAGGAATGAGGAGCACACAAAAATTATTTCAGTACACTGGAATCTTGTTAAAACAATAAATTTTCAGAATTAACACGTTTGCAACATTGTTGATTTTCACGGTTATAACTCAGGGACGTCATTGTGCACTTTGCATAATCATCCAGAAAATGCATTAAATTCAGTTCTGGAGATGTTTGAGGGATACTGCAACTGTAATTCCATCTTTCTTTCTTATATTTGTGATTTACCGCCACTGGTGCATGATTTCTGGAATTAACCCTTTGGTTATCATTGGAAATATTATGTCCTAAAACCAGTGCTCGGAATGAGCCGGAACACACCAGAATGACTTTTCGGCTCATCACATGCGCCAATGAAACCGTTCCGTTTTGTCAGACAAAAAATATCGTCCCTTATAACAAGCATTCCGTTTCATAAAAATTTCCGTTCCACTACCAATTCAAGTGTTCTGTTTTGTAATATTTTCCATTTTGAGCACCACCTAAAACACGTTCATAAGTAGAAGCCCAAATTGAAAGATATATAAAAATTTACAAAAAATGTTATAATACGAACATGAATCGGGTAACTGATGAGAAGAAGGGTTAAATATTTGCTGGATCATAAGGATTAAAAAAATTGATTTCAGATGCTGTGCAATATATATGGTTCTCACTGCACAACTTGCTGACCAGCATAAATAGAGAATTATGAAAACTTGTCGAAAAATTGCCATGTTTTTTACTCAATGATATTTCTTTTTCGTAAAAATAATATATGGATATACGTAAATGTGAATACAAAATTGTGGCTAGTAAGCATACAGAGTATAAACCTTGCAAACCTGCAAATAGCCAAAGTTAGAGTGGATTGAGGTTTATTGTGTTATGTTGTGCCGACCATTATTCGCACTGGTTCAGGTCAGGCTATGTGCCCCAGGTCTAAGGGATAATTGCTCCTTTTGGGTTGGGTCCAGGCACGTCCCTTAGACCTAGAAGATATTTGCCTCACGTGGCTCATTTATGTTTATTGGAGAACGTATACAGCTTTGAAGATTTTTCTCCTTTCTCTCAGTTTTGTTTTCTCTGGGATTCTGAACGTGACACACTAAACAAATAACTGTTCTGTATCATTTCTGTGTGCATACATTTTTATTCGTTCATGAGCCATATACCCATGGATTCCGGAAGCAAAGTTTCCTTTTCCGATTTCTCGGATTAAAATGATTCGTACAAAACCTCTGATTCAGAAGAGGATAGTGAGTGAGTGTCTTTAGAGGATGAACCTCATGAAGAAGTCAGTGAAGATATTAATGGAGTTGCTAGTAGAGGATCGGAATTGTGAGGACCATTTTCTAATAATGAATGTCGCTTTCTCTATAGTGGTCGCAGAGGTGTGCAGTGCGATTTGGATTTTTCAGATCCCTTATCTTTATACTAGCAGTTTGTGAATAATGAAGTGGTAGACCTAATAGTCTACATTTATTGGAAAGGATGCACCTTTTAGAATGACTTGGGATTCATCCGGCTTCTTTTTCCATTGGGTCGAGGCATGTGTTGGGTTGATGCCTTCACCCCCTCTCACTACATGCAAAATTCTGCCCTGGGTATAAGAATTGCAAGGCAGCTTCTTTTGTATATTGCTATACTATACTGCTGTTTCCCAGACACTTCTTTTTGTAAGTGAGGAGAATTGTAGGTCCTTGCTTTCCAATAATATTCTCGTATATGCTTAGGTCATATTGTGTGACATTTATTTCTTCTTGTTACTCAATTTCTTTGGCAATTTGTCTTTACTTTAGGATATTTCTTGCAAAATTGCAAAATCTAGAGAGGGTAATGATGATGGAGGGTTGCTTATTTTCTGGTGAAGATAAATGGGAAGCAATAAGAGTTTGCACATTTAGCAAAGAGCGCAACAAACCAGTAACAATGTTAATGTAATGCTTCAAGGAAAAACATAACTAAATAAATTCGTATGAATTAATACAAAACTAATGGAAACAACTGCATCTAATTGTATTTTACGACTCCTGCCATCCCATGGTGGTACACGCATCTGAAAATGTATTTCTCGTGGCCATCTGCGTAATATTATATTATTTTCTAGGTAAAACATATCAAATAACATGTTTGGTTATAGATTATCAAATAATCCCTTCATACAATAGATTTCATGAGTGCTAATTTGAAAAGTGCAGCAAAAATAAAAAAACATGACACCCATGCTCCACCGGTGGTACACGTATCTGAAAATGTATTTTTCATGGCCGTCTGCATAAAATGAAAGACTTCCAGCTTTCCATTTAGGTTAGGGAAGGATATAAAAGGGAAAGGTGGCATGTACCATTGGTGGTACACGATGTCGCGAACGTGCTAAGCATCACTTTAAGAAAGTGTCACAGTATCGTCAAAATTGCTACTAGCAAGTGGAATTTCACAGGCTGCAGAATAGTGAAACAAATGACATTGGTGGTTCTTAACCTATTTTGGCAGTGGCCCAAATTCTAGTTGTGCCAAAACTTCCTTAAAAAGTACACTTGCAGTGAATGATAAAATTAATAGGATAGGACAAGTTAATGAATTAATAAAAGAGATACAGATGACTTCTGAGTTTCGACTGTTCGAGATTCGACAAATTCGAGATTTCGACACAGCCGATCGAATTGGGAACTAGGTACTTTACGTGGAGTAATTGGTTCCGACCAACCATGCGAGGTTTAGTTTTAGTGTAGACGTAGTTATATCTGCTCTAATCGTTTGAATTTGTGCTGATTTCACTTTTTTCTGTTAATCTTTTATTTAAATTTATTTATTTTATTGATTTATTTATAAATTTATCACTTGACATGGCATCTAAAAGGAAATGTAATAGTGATAATGTAAGTGAATCAAATAAAAAAAGTGCATAAGAATCTTAGTTATGAATTGAAATTAGAAATTTTAAAGCATGTTGAGAAAGGTGAAAGCCATACTGAAATCGCACGATCGTTGGGAATGTGTCATTCAACTATTACCACTTATGTGAAACAGAAGGAGAAAATTCTAGCAGATGTGATAAATTCATGTAATTTGATAACAACAATAACACTGTGTTGTGATTCCTAAAATGGAAAAACTTTTAATACTTTGGATAGGTGATCAGTGTCAGAAACACATTCCTATTAGTGAGACCATGATTAGAGCAAAGGCTAAGGATCTCTATGATGATTTGAAAGAAAGGGATGAAATTTCTGTTGATGTGCCTCCATTTAGTGCAAGTCATGGCTGGTTTGACAGATTTAAGAGAAGGGCAGGTTTGCATAACCTTAAATTAACTGGCGAGGCTGCAAGTGCAAATACTGATGCTGCCTCAAGTTATCCTGATGAATTCCCCAGTCAATAGCCCATCCAGTTCCCCACCCAATAGCTCCTCTTCTTCCAACTAAAATCTTCTAAGTTCTCAATTAATAAACCAAGTCCAGTAAGTGAAGTTGAAAAAGATTTAAGGTATGAAAATATTTTTAATTTTATTGTTTCTTTATTCTTAAGTTATTTTGCGCCTTTTTAATAACTTTTATATTAATTTCGCTGTGATAAATAGTTGTATGTATAGATAGATGTATGCAGGTATGTTATCCAGCTCGCGTGAGTCGTTTCTAACAAAACACTCACGCGATCCGGACCAGGCCATCTGCAGAACATATTGCATACATCTATCTTTGAAGTTCGAAACAAAAATGTGCAAAAAATAAGTTATACATTTAAAATATTTATTATATAATTTATTCATAATTTAATATTGTTGTATTAACATATTATTAATGTTATTTTATCTTTATAGAACGTGAGGGGAGACTTTTTTCCGAGATGCGGGAACGTATCCCCCGATTATAACATGCAAGTATATGGAAAAATGGCGTTCAACATTCGACAATTCGAGATTCGACCACGTTTTCAGGAACACATCCCCGTCGTAACTCGGGAGTCGCCTGTATTTCATTTAACTTGCTTTTTGAATATTGCTATCAGTATATATCAGAAAATGAAAATCTAGAAGTTAACTTCATGGTATGCCTTGGTACATACATTGAGCAATTGACAACAACTAAAACTGTCCCTGGTTTCTTACAAATATGCAGTCAATTTCAGTCAAGCTAATTTGAACATTATGTGCTGTTTCATTTATATTTTCAGAATGCGTTAATATGTTGAATTTCTATGTATCAGTGTTTTAAGCTTCCAGTCCAGATTTCTTTTATTTTTAACATTTAACACTCTTGGGAGGATAAGAGTACTTGAGTGTCTTGCAATATTAAGGAAATACCCTCCGTGACCACACTCAAGATGGCTTGGCAACTTATCACATTCCAGATGGCGATCAAAAATGTGATTTTCTCTTATGGCCGAAATTTGTGAAGCGTTAAGGAATTACTGCAATTCGATAAAATTTTGTGAATACAGGGTTTGTGGGGCAGAGGGCTCAAGAATTGCATCAAAAATTGATTAGTGATCCCAAAACTGATCAAAGGGTCTAAAAGTGGACCAGGGCCCAAACTCTGCTCCTTTGACAAATATGAACAAAATAATAATTCACCTGAAACATAATAAGGAGCTTTATATTGAGGAATCGGGAATGTTTGTTTTTTCCCCTTGAAAAAGCACCATGCTCCTATTATGTGAAAAACAAATGCCTGCCTGGTATTCTTCTCCTAACAGAGAGCCTGCCATGCGGGCTCTCCATCTGGAGTGCAAAATCAAGAAAGCCCATTGGGCAGGCTCTCTGTCCAGAATGTGTTAATCTTGTATCCTGTGACAGAGGTTAAGAACCACTTATGGGAAGGATGAAAGCATTAATGCTTAAGCCTAAGTTTATGATAATTTCCTCGCTTCTTAAAAGAAATAGCATATTTCAGAATTAGATGATTATTGACACATTTAGATGAATTTAGCATTTAACACCTCACCAAAAAAGAATTTAAATCTAACCCTGTGGAACATAAAATTTTTTGGCAGGCCCATTCCAGCAAGATAATTTTAACACATTAGTACATAAGATTATCCCAATATATGTGACATCTGGTCATGAATGTATTATAATCTTGGTCAGCAAATGTAGTGAAATTCTTCTACATTTAAATTGACTAGTAATGGATTTTAAAATGTTTAATTTTATGGGGATGACTATGACATCAAGGATATTTTTACCAACCTCACGCATGCTGTATGGAAACATGTATGCCACATTATATTTGACCTTAGTCATCAGGTCAATGGTTTGGGAGAATTCTTCTTCTGTCTCACCACAAAATCCACAAATAAAGTCTGAAGAGATAGCCACTCCAGGTATTCTCTCTCGAACATGGTCTACAAGGCTTAGATATGTCTCTCGGCTATATCCTCGACCCATTCTTTCCAACACGTCACTGCTGCCACTCTGAGCTGGGAGGTGGAGGTTTTTGCAAACATTTGGTTGCTCTTTTATAACGTGAAGGACCTATGAGAAGTAAATACAAATATTTTTAAAGGAAGAGGTTTTCACAATTGAGTTACATGTTTTATCGATATGCATAATATTTTAATTACACTAAGCAACAGACCTCGTCAGGAAAATCTTTAGGGTGAGGTGATGTAAATCTAATCCTCATTTCAGGATTGATATTAGACACCTTATAAAGTAATTCTGCAAATCTTATACCCCCTTTTTTGGGTTTGTAAACGGTTTTAAAACCATCAGCCAAAAGCGTTACTTCTGATGATGATCGACTATCGTATTCAGACATATCTCTGTAGCTATTTACGTTTTGACCTGGTCAAAAAAAATGGTCAAATTAGTAAAACTATCGGAATTTCACAGCTTAAAAAAGGAAAATACATTTTTCTGCAGAAAAACTGAGTAACTTAATAATTCAGAAATGGCTTCAAGAAGTATGGCCACAACATACTATGAGAATAATGTCTCCAATTCCTTCAGATAGCTTTTCTACTAAAAAATGCAGCATATCTTTCAACCAATTTTTTGAGATTATAATTTTCAAAACTTCATCAAAAGAGTTGCTTCTGGAAGCATTCTACTATGATATTTACATATCTTGGTAATGCTTCAAATTTTGACCTGGTGAATACAAAACAATCAGAATACAATTTTCTTGTTTCTTACAGGAAAATACATCATTCTGCAGAAAAACCAAGCAATGTAACAATTCAGAAATAGTTTTTAGAATTATAACTACCACATATAATGACCTAGGAGGGTGACTTCTCGGACTCCTTCCTCTGATAGCTGCTTTACTTCATCTAATACAGACCGTATGGGACGAGAGCGCTCACGGCCACGCGTAAATGGAACAATGCAATAGGTGCACATATTGTCGCAGCCACGCATGATTGACCTTGAAGACGAATATCAATTAGAGTTTTAACTTTCAAAAAACAATGTGAGTAAATTCTTTTTAATTAATTTGAAAATAATTCCTCCTAGCCATAATTTATTATAATGAAAGAATAATCACGTTTAATATTATTATCATCATACTTAAATAATAAGTAAATAGAAGGAAATTATAGAACTGTACATCAGACAGCATCTACTAATGACAACAGCTAGGCTTTCATAAATTTAAAAATTTTAAAGCGAGCACAGAAATGTTTAGAGACCAGCTGAGAGGTTGACTGCATATGTGCTTGTCAAGTAGTTCCTCGACCCAGTCAAAATAAATAAAGCTACTGAACAAGAATGTTTTATACAGTGTGTCCACTTGTGCAAAAAAATTGCCTACAAAATTTTAATGTTTTCTTTAATAGATAAAAATTTTACAGCTTATTATGACTAGATCCTTTCACAGTTGAATATTGCATAACCTTCTCTAAATAGTTTTGTATTAAAAAATCGGTATCTGAGGTGGAATTGATCCTCATAAATGGGAATTTTTATTTCGTTCTTTTTTTTGTAATCTTCATAATATCAAAAACTAGAGCTAAGAAGGATTACAAATTTTAGTACAATTTGAAAAGATTGTATATTGCAGAATGAGCCACAAACTGCTATGAAGTTGATATATGAAGAAAAATAAATACGGAAATTTGTTGTCATTTATATGACTGTATTTAATTAAGCTGATATTACTTACACAAAAGCTGTAACCAAGTTTTGATTTAGTCTTACAGGCATCACATCAGCATAAGTTTCTTCTTGAGATAATAAGACATTGATAGCTTTTTGGTTGTTTTCAGTCAAAGCCAAAAGGCGAGGTAGATCTTTATAACTATCAGGGCCAGCAACAAGGTCAACAGATTTTTCTTTCTCTAGTAATCTTTCCTTCAGCCGTTCTGCCATGCAACCTGTAAGAATATTCGTCTAAGTTATGCAGTGAAACATTCTAGAAAACAAGTTCCCATTAAGTTACTTACCCAGTACTCCTACTTTCATGTTGGGTTTTCCTTTAGAGCGGGGACCTCCTTTCTTCAACCCCCTGAGAAAATTCAGCTTATTCCAAATTTTAACTTCTGCACCTTCCCGTATCGAACAAGTCACAATAAGCACGACGTCTGCATCTTCTAAAATTTCAGTTCTTAGAAAACTGTTTTTCTTTAAAATTGACCAAACGACCTCTGCATCATTCACATTCATTTGACAACCGTAAACATCCAAGAAGACTAAAAGAAAATGTAATAAGTTGGGTTTACTAATTAACTCTGTAAACAAGTATGATTCATTTATTAATCACTTACCTTTCCTATTTTTACCACTGAAGTAGTCGTTAGTTAAGTAATGGGAGGAATCATTTATGTCAACTGTTTTTTTAGAATCGCTCAAGAAATAGCTGATACCAGGACCTTCTATCAGTCTCCTTTTAAGCGATGACAGTTTTTCCGTTTCAATAACTTTTCCTCTCGCTTCAATGATATGATTATTTGGCTCCGAAGGTGAATACTTGAATGAAAGGACACTATTTAACGATATACCTCTATGACTAATGACTACACCTGATGTATCGTGTTTAAAAATGGATAAAACTCTTCCAGCAAATTTGCCATTGAAATTCCGCGATTTGTTTAACATTCTTGATGCCATTTTAATTGAAGACAATGAAATTTCTCTAGTCGTGATTTGCAGTAGATGATCGACCTAACTCAGATTACAATTATGAGGATACTGGACATTAAAACCCTTTCTTAACTTTCATCACAATACAGCAATCCGCTGTATATAACTGGTGTTCATCAAGGAGTTAAGAATTATATTAATGCAGTTTTCAAGTGATTAGATTTCAAATGAGGTAATGGACCAAACTGTACACTCATAATAACAATAACATTGGCTCTCATAGAACTATAATTAAACTGGCAATTATAAAATTTCTAATTCAAAATCACATTAACTTTAACTCATCGTATTATAAATTAAATCACGATAAATCTTTCGGCAACTTTGAAAATAAAATCATTTCTTGTTTAGCTCGAAGTCATACAAATGCGATTCTATCGCATATAGAAGCAAGTTGCCAACTATTTCGGTAGACAAGATATTTTGGTTTATAAATTCGCTTTGGTTTGAGCAATAGCTCTATCTTTCATTGTTTACAAACAGGTTACATTGCCTCTTAGATTGTATCGTAACTTAAATTTATAATTGTCTAACGTGCGAGAAATACGTGATAAATATCAATATTTGGAAATATATTTTTAAATGAGTTTTCCGAAAGTGACGGCTGGTTAGAGTTATCCCAGCATATTTAGCTATAGATATATAGTTTACATGGTGTCTATCTTATAATTAGACTAAGATTCTTAGTGTAAGTAATCTGTCGATCCTCACTTTATTTTGAAGAAGCACTTCCTTCGTCCTTATGACCAACAATATCACAATTCCTACACCCATTGTTCCAGCATTGTATAAAATTGCTAAATTAAACAAGTTGGGAAAGTGTACAACGTATCACAAATGGGCGCGTTTCGTGCAATGGAGTATTAGAAAGAAATTATATACCTGTACATGAGGGAAATAGCGTTTTAAAGTTCTTCAAAAATAATCCATTTTCTTCCTATTTAATAATATTGCATGCTCGCGTAAGGAAATTAAACGTTTGTGAGATTGTTTATGATAGCAACAATGAAGAAGTAACCATGTAAGAAATTTTCTAAGTTCAACTCGAATTAAGATGTTTTTGTTTGATTTTATCGATAACGGCTACTCTACAATAAAAATGTATAGGAAAGAAAATACTCTTCTTTACAAGTTCTACAACTTTTATTTGAAAAATATTTTGATATGAGCAATACCTTACGAGGTACGACGAAAATTTATTTTTGTCACCAGTAAAGTGGTACCCCTGATTGGCGTGCGTGATTCATTTTTGCGATTTTCTTATTACATTTCATTGTAAGTCCTTAATATCAAATTTCATGAAAATCCGTTCAGTAGAAGCTGGTAGAAGCCGAGAACGAACATGCGGACGGACAGACCGAAGATAATAGGCGCTCACGCTGGAAGCGAAACGCGCCTAAAAATGATACTAGCAGAAGTGCCTGTTGAATTTCCATTTATCAGTAGTTTACATTCGAGTGATATTTTTAATTAATTGTATTTGAACAATAAAATGCAACAGTACAAAACACGATCACAACGACAATAAATCGAGTAGAGAATTAAACAAATCTTCTAAAATGGAAGACAGCGAAATTCAGGCATTGGAAATACGTAAGTGCCATTTCTTCTGTACATCAAAGATATAAAATCTATATATTACAAGACAAGTTCCTTACAATAAGACAAGTTAATTTACAGTAGGTTTAAAAGACTGAAACATTTGTAAATATCAATGCCAAAAATACAAACACTGGACAATCCTTGAAAAACTGCTGGAATTGCCATCTGTGCCTTCCACAACTAAGATTTAACAAAGATGCAGTTTCTTGGTTGTCATTATTACTATCCACTTACATTAAGTAGCCAAGTTCTCATTCACAATGTAAAGAAAAATTACATTCAAACCACAGATATCAATTTTTGGTACATTTAGACAACTTAAGTTTCTTGAAAATGAATGTATAACCATATTTTATACCTCCCAAAGTTTATCACAATTACCTTCTCTTTAAATTAACAACAATGATTGCATATATATCAAGAAACAGTTTTTTAATCATTTAATAGTGAACTATTGACATTTAAACTTAAAAGCTGCTGAACTCTTTTGGAAGAAAGTTGTGTACGACGTTCACTCAGGACCAATCCTGCCTTAGAAAACAACATTTCACAAGGAACGGATGTCGCTATAGCACAAAAATGTTCTTTTACAATCTCCGACATATGAGGATAGTTAAATTTATTATCTCGCCACCACTTGAGAGGATCCTCATCTTGAGATAGAAGGCTTTCCTCTAGATACCTTTGTACTTCCACTAAGGCTCTTGAATTGTGTGTTCCTACCGGTTTATGTAAGAATACAGATTTATCAAATAAATTCCATGCAGAAAACTCCTGTGGTTGTTGCTGTGGCTTATCTGTGGAAGATGATTGGCCCTTATCTTCTTCTTGGATCACGATTTTTTGACTAACCAGGGAAATTATCTCTTTTTTGCTTGTTCTTCAGCCTCTTTGTCCTGAAATGCTATATTTTTAAACCAGGGGTAGTAGTATAGTTTGCACAACTGGTTTTATCACTCATGTCCCTTTTTTCCACACTTGTGATGAGGTCATTGGAGACTTCAACGAGTCCACTTGCAAGAGAAGCAGTCATGTATTGCTCTCCACTAACAAGTTTGGTGACTTCTTCAAAAGGTTTCAATATTTTGCTTAATTGCTTTAGCATTCTCCATTCTTCTGCATCTAAAGAAGGAAGTTTAACATTAAGCAAAGGGATGGTTGCACGAATGGCATCTTCCAATTCGGTGAATCTATCTGACATGTGGTAAGTCGAGTTCCACCGCGTCACCACGTCTATTCTAAGTTTTTTAGGAGGTGAAATCCCACTGTTTTTCTGATATGCCATTAGTTTTACATTGGCCTGAGAACTTCCTTTAAAATGACTAACTATTGTTCTCACTTTGGTTAAAAGGGATGAAACTGAGGCTAAGTTTAGCGCACTCCCAGTTATCAAATTTAAAGTATGTGCGAAACATCCAAAATGTTTCAACTTCAATTCATCCTTTATTGCATTCACAATATTCGTTGCATTGTCTGAAATTACTACTAGAATTTTATTTTTCATATCCCAATCATAAATAATTCTTTTAATTGAAGTTGCGATATTGACACTTGTAAGCCTTTCTGAGGATACCACACATTCCAAGAAAATTGTCCTTTTTCTAAAATGATTATCTATAAAATGGCCAGTTACAGCCATGAAACTTTTATTATTAGTGGAGGTCCACAAATCTGTCGTAATGCATAACTTTTTAATATTTTGTGCGATTTCTTTCGCGTGATGTAAACATTTCTCGTATGAGGCAGGAATCAAAGTTGTTGAAATAGTTTTTCGAGATGGTAAATCATACGATGAGTTTAGTCCGTTTACAAAAGATTTAAACCCTTCATCCTCTACGATACTGACTGGTTGAAAGTCTAATGCGAACATCCTTAGCAGGAGATTATCCAGTTTTTTCTTACCGTCAGCAAACAATTTTTTTGGTATGAAATGCTCCGTAGTTTGTTGGCGACAAACTCCTACATGTGAGTTTGTGGTTGTCGTGGGTTGGCTGGCAGACTCCTCTATTGCTGTTGATTGCAGCACCTCAGTTTCATCTCCTTTTTCTTGCATTAGCTGAAAAAAATTGTGATCAGTTCACAATTTATAATGTTCAAATTTAATTAATCCTTGTACTGTTCTACTTACATCTACATCACCAGATGTTGTTGCTTGTGATATTGCTGGGGGCACTGGATGTTGCAACATTGATGTTAAATTGATCGTTGGATGTCTCCGCAGCATGTGGCTTCTTAGGTTTGTGGTAGATGTTTTATAAGATACTATTTGTTTACACAGGTCACATACAAGGTACTCTTCTTTCTTCTTAAATGATCCATTATATTAGATGGAAAAAATTGTAAACGTTAAATGCTGCTATACCTATTAAGTAAATGTACTTTTCCACAGTGCAGGTTCCACCATACATGCGAACTGTCTACAGCTGGATGAATATCTGTGAAAATGTGGCTGCAAATGGATGTTCAGAGGACAACCGCTTTCGTGGATAGCCGATTAGGAGAAATTGTCGGTTAGGGGAGCGTTTTTCGATTTTGTCATTGCAAATTTAGCAATATCCAAACAAAATTGGGCTTAGGTTCACTATCTTACTCCCCAAACATAACTATTCCTGGGGTTTGCATTTTCCATTTTAATTCTTCCACACGTAGTTAGATCTAGATATTTACCCATTCTTATTACATACGTTACTACAATTACATGCAAAAGAAAAGACTATTGAAAAGTTTAGGGTGTCCGGGAAGTTTGGGGAGTGCGACAGTGGACCTGTTACCAAAATTGAATTTATTGGATTATATCCTTCCTATTTATCTTTATTTACTCTATTAGAAAAGGACGAAATTATTTAATTCTTCTGGACGTTTCTGTGAAAAACAGTCATATAATATTTTATCCAGTTCATCCATTTTTGACTTATGAAGCGTATGACGTTTATTAATTGATTTACTCGTATCAGAAGATGATACAAATTTCATTAATTTAGCCTTGTAAGCCTTGATATTGTAGAGCGTGGAAGATCCAACGTTGAATTATTTTGCTATGGCTGCTCTACATTCTCCTTTTTCCATTCGTTTGATCAACTCCAGCTTTTGCATTAGCGTTAAAACAACTTTTTCTCTTCTGTCCCTTGCTTTTAGGTATTTGTTTTGATGCCATATTCATTGGATGGGTAATTTTTTAAATAATAAAAAGCGATAAAACTGGAAATTGTAGAAGTACACCAAAACATCTAGACAATATAAATGGCTTACATAAACAAACAATGCCATGCTCACTCGACAGCCCCAGAAGTATACGGAGTAAATACATAATATATGTACTTATATCTAAAATTTTAAGAAATTTTGATGTGGCAGTTGTGGTATTACACAAATACAATTCATACAAAAATTCATAAAAAGAAAAAAATAGAAAATGAATTGTATTTGTGTAATTGCCGGTGTCCAAGGGTGGCCGGTTTCTAAATAGCCGGATAGCACAGCTATTACTGTATTTGCGTAATAGCCGGTATCTAAGGGTGGCCAGTTTCTAAATAGCTGGATAACACAGCTTTTACTGTACTTAGAATGTCCAAAATTAAATTATTTCTTGTATATTATTTTCTTCTTGCAATCATGCTACGTATACAGGGCCGGTTTTATAGGTATGTGCAGAAGTAGGGCTCCGTGCTGCTGAGGGCCCCCCGAATTCCAAAATGATAAAAAAATATGACCTCAAAAAAGGCTGCGCGCAGGGCCCCATGATTCATAAATTCGCTTGTACGTATAAGTATTTGCCAACTCCCTGTAATGAGCGCAGCTCGAAACACATAACAATAAATATAAATAAAATAAAGAATAATACAAGAGCGTAGATTAAAATGGTAACAACAGTGATATAGCAATGCGGTTTTTCACTCAAGGGCAACGAATATACACTGAAGGGTTACGTGGTTTTTCTTGCCAAATGACTTTCATTAAGAGGCTTATCTCGATGTAAACTTAGCAATAAGAGGGTCGATAGATTGGCTCGCTGGCAGTAAAATGGTTTATAAGACCACCCTCTTCTTCATATAAATTTGTACATATTGTAGAATTAAAGTACTATATAGTGTAGCACCTGAAGGGTCTTATAATTGCTGTCACTCAGAAAACTCCAAGCTAGGCATCCGTACATTATAATTGGCCTAATGGCAACTTTGTATATCAAAAGTTTGTTTTACACTTGCTGTACTATATTTGTTGTATAATGGAAACAAGATGAAGTGATTTAAAAAAAAGATATTTTACTTTGTCAGTCTACTGAATTCTCTGCCCACCATTAATTATTATCACAGTCAGTTATGGGTGGTAGCGATATAGTGAATAGAATGGTTTGGGTTTTTAGGCAGTTTATTTTTATTTTCCACCTTTGGAAGTATTTACTGAGTTTTAGTAAAAAGCAATAAAAAGGATGGGTAGGACTGTTATATAGGTAGGAGAAGGGGTATGATTCATAGTCCTGGGCCGGCTGACGGTTACCGCGAATACTATACAATTTCAATTCTAGGCCAGTTCGCAACTGCTAAAATTTTCAGGTTTTATTATACCAGTTTTCTACTCTTATGGAGCTTGACCTTGGTGCAGCGAATAGCCAATCAGAGCGTTTTTGCCTTCCACCACCATTTGAAGTTTTCGAGAGGCGCGGGAAAGTAGTACACTCTTGCCAGATATCCACTCTTGAAGAAAGTCGCATGCGAGGCGATATGGTGCCAAAAAGCATACGGTATTCATTACTATCAGTCATTTTCTATTGTGTGAAAATATTTCCCATCCTTCTTTTTGATCCGGGCTTTGGACCGGCACCGGCGAAGTTAAAAATATTTTTTCCTTTTTGTATTTTTAATTTTTTTTGCATATTTTATTCAAAAAATTATATATATATATCACTCTTTCAATTCATTATTAAGAGCTATCTTCGGTGTCCGATCCTTCAGAGAAAGAAGTGTCACTGCTATCGTCTTGCAGATTCACAACTATTGGCTCCATTATTGAATCCAATGCTGTATCTCTTCGATAGTCGTCGGATTGAAGTTTCTCAGCATGCTTAACATATTTTTCCCAATCACTCTTCGTTATTTTATCTAATTCTTCGTTCAGCAACACCTCTACATCAGCCAACCGAGAAGTTTTGTTTCTCTTTCCTGCTTGGTCTTTCACCTGTGACCAAATGAGTTCAATTGGATTGTATTGGCTGTGATAAGGCGGGAGGCGTACTACTGTGTGACCCCTTTTCTGCGCAATACAATCCAACTCATATGATTTGGTTCTTGGCTTCAATAATTTCACCAAAGAAAGAAGTTCCGCCCGGGTCTGATTCGCATCATGTGGGATATTTCTGGTCGATAGCCATTCAAGAATGTCAGCCTTTATTGTGCTGGAAGACGGTATTTGATCGAGGATAACTGAATGATAACTTGCGTTATCCATTACGATTATCCCGCCTGTTATTTTTTTCTCGTCAAGAATATCTAAAAAATTTACGAACCAGACTTTGAAAACTTCTGCGTTCATCACTTTGTGATAGTCGTCACTGCATGATTTGCCCGTTGGTCTGAACACAAGCTTGCATCCTTCCAAAAAACTAGTGTCTGCAGATCCAACATGGCACGCAATAACTCTCCCACCCTCACCATCTTCAGTCTGCCATACCTTTTTTGAGGAGTGGTCTTGGTCAATCCGTGTTTCATCTAAATAGAACGTAATCCGTTTTTCTTCATTCGATGCGGCTTGCTTTCGTAGATCATGCATTCTGCGTAAAAATGTAAGGCGAGCTGTAACTACGTCCATTCTTTCGAGTAGGAATTTCCTTCCGTCGTTACCTTTCCTATATCTGAAACCCATTGACTTCAGAATCCTCCACAGCGATGTAATTTTCCACTGAAAGTTCATTTCGTCTTTCAAATCTCGAAGAAGTGTTTTTAAGGTAGGATATTCTCCATTTACATAGTAACTCAACACCTTTCGGCGAATAATGTCTTTATCGAAGTCGTCAATTGCCTCAACGACGTTTTTCCTCTTCATCTGTTTACGGGGTGAACTGAAAACCGTGGATCCTGAGGCTTCACGGCTATCGCGTCCTTCTTTTATAATCCGCTGCACAGTACTTCTACTCACTAAGCATGCCTCTGCTACCCTTTCCTGTACTTTCGCTACGTTTATTAGCGGTCCGTTGTTCATTGCCTCCCTTTCAAAATACACGTAAACATCGTTAATTATTTTGCGTCCCTGCCTGCGTATCACTTCCTCTCTGTTTGCCATTGCAGATTATAATTACAATAGCAATCGCACTTAAAAAAAGGAATAACACGGTAAATAGAAACAGATCCACCTGGTAGCGTAAACGCGGTAGATCTGGTAACACAGTCGAGCCCCGATCGATGCGAACAGCACGATGGCGGGAGATAGACTGAATTTCTCCCCCCTCCATCGACAGTCTCTCGAGCTTTCACTGTGTTTCACTGGCTGCAGCAGGAAGCGTATACATACTAGGATTTTCAAGGTCAAGCTCATGGAGCCTATAATAAGGAGATTCAATTCCGCTTCCGAAAGTGCTGCCAGTTTGGTCGCTCAAGTCTTAGTTTCCAAAGTCGCCACACTCAATAGATAGTCTTTCTGATCATTTCTGATGTCGTGGAGCGTACGTAAGATAAATATGTAATTTTCGTGGTTGTATTTGCGATAATAGGTTGTTACGTAAGAACGCATTGGTAATATAAATCAGTCTATGAATATAAACTATTTGTTTTTACGAAGTACCGAGTATGTTACATGAATTACGTAGCGGGTCAATTTATTGTAATTACGCTGGAAGAAACCTCTTTCGGGGTATAATTACAGGACGGAATGTTTGTTCTGGTCTTCAGTATTTCGCTTAATCCATATTTGATAAATGTATTCTGGCTTTGGTCGACTATGAAATTCACTCTATAGAGGATAGATACTAGGTGGAGGTAAAATTTGGGCTGGTTTTCAATATCCACGGTATCTATCACGAATTCTAGTGCCTTTTACTTCGGTTCGGCTCCGGGCGTACATATGTAACCATATCCAAAAATATAATCAGTGCATCTAATTTTACTTAGGGTAAATATATGCGACATTCAGTATTTTATTATAATACGAAATGAGAATATTATTACAAAATACAGGCAAACATTCGAGACGAAATGTAAATGTTTTCACAGAAAGTATTACACCGTCATGTAATATATTTATGCCTCATTTTTTTCTCAAGCTGACGATTATTTAAATTTCGTAATATATCCAGAAGGTATTTTGTCTGAAATTTGACATTTCGAAATGCTATGCAGTAATATTGTCACATTAAATACGAACATCATATTTGTTTTGATAATCCAATAAGATATTTTATAGTAAAAGTAAAACGGGAATATGAAATAAGAACACAATGGCATTTTAAGTCTGTATTAAAACCGTTTATTTAATAAAGATCAAGTGTGTGGGAAAAAGCTATAGAATCTTAAGGAGTCTCTAGAAAAACCCACAGTTGCAGGAAAAACCCACAAAGGAAGGGGGTTAAAAAAGCTGCGAAGGATAATAGAAACTAAGCTAACCAAACTACGATACACAACTAATTAACCAGCACCTGAAAATAAAGGAAGAGAATTACTTAAAAAACCAATTCAAATGACCAAATTTAATGATGAACAATAATATTAAATAAATAAGTGCAAATAAAGTTGATCAATATTCTATTTGCCCAGCTCCTGAAAATAAAGATGATCACTAAAAATTTCTATTCAGAACACTAAAAACTATAGTGAAAACTAAGTACATATAAAATAAATTACTGCAATTAAAGTAGATACATGTACATTTTTAAAAACTTAGCAGAAATGATGTGCATTCAAGCCTCCTCCACACTAACGTTATCTATTCTATTTATGCCTTTACTGGCTAAATGCATTCAGGTAAATATTGAAAAACGCAATTCAACTGAGGAAGCACATCTGGAAAGACAGAAAGATAATTACAAACTATACCAAATTACAAGAACAAAAACTATAATGAAAACTAATAACACAAATATATATACGTACATTCATGGTCAGTTACAGGGATAGGCGACCTAGGTAAACACCTAGGGCTATGAGCAGAACACCTAATGGCACACATGGTCAGACATTGTAAGCTGTGGGCCTTATAAACAACATTCGCCTTAGGCTCTCGCATTCTCTATGTCTGCCACTGTATACATTACTTCAGAGACTTGAATTGCTTTAGATTGGCTTAAAGAAGGCGAGGGATGAACAGCAGTTGCCAAGGCTTTAGGTTTAAATGAAGCAACAGTTCGGACAATTAAAAACAATGAAAAAATAAGAGCTAGTGTTGCAGCAGGATCCTCCATCAGTGCAAAAAAGACGTCATGTGCGAGATTCAATTGTGGAAACAATGGAAAAATCCCTTATGATTTGGATAGAGGACAACACCTTGGATGCCAATGTAATCAAAGAAAAGGCTAAGAAGATTTATAAACTTCTTCAGGAAACAGCCATCCTCTTCTGAACAACAGTTGCATGTTCATGAATTTTCTGCCAGTAAAGGCTGCTTTGAAAATTTCAAGAAACGCTTCAATTTACGCAACGTAAAAGTTCAAGGAGAAAGTGCATCAGCCGATGTAAAAGCTGCAGAGAAATTTCCTGAAGAACTGGCAAAAATTATACAAGAACAAGACTATACTGCAGACCAAGTTTTCAACGTATATGAAAAATGCCACAAAGAACTTTTATCTCAAAAACTGAGAAAACAGCACAGGAATTTAAAGCTGCTAAATATCGAATAACCTTGATCTTATGTAGTAATGCATCCAGAGATTTAATAACAAAACCAATGATCATTGATCGATCTTCAAATCCTCAAGCAATGAAAAGTTATACATTGGCAGGGAAATAAAAAAACCTGGGTAACAATGACTATTTTTAAAGATTGGTTTCTTCGCTGCTTTGTACCTGAAGTTGAAAGCTACATGAAAAAGAAAAATCTTAATTTCAAATGTCTATTGCTTTTGGAAAAAACTCCGGGCCATCTGCAAGACGTAAGTCATCTGAATGTTCAGGTAGTTTATTTACCGTCCAACACAACATCTCTAATTCAGCCATTAGACCAAGGTGTAATATCAACAATTAAGACTTATTACATAAGAAGAACTTTCCAAGCAATTTTGGATAAGTTGGATTCAGATTCTAATCTTACAGTTAGCCATGTTTGGAGAAATTTCACAATATTAAATTGTGTGAAAATCGTTTCCTTGGCAGTTGAAGAAGTGCGATCCTCTACACTAAATGCTTGCTGGAAAGCTATATGGCCAGAAGTGGTCATAACAGAAAATCTCATCACACCAGTGGAGAATGAATACCGTCGAATTGTAAATCTAGCCCATTCTATGGGTGGAGAAGGATTTGAAGATATGGTTGTCCAGGATGTTTGTGAATTGCTAACGGAACAAGGTTTAACGGAAGAAGAACTGGTGGGAATGGCAACCTATCCAATTTTAGTTCAGTGAATACAGATTGTAATCATGAAAGTAGTATGTAGTTCAGATGAAGCAGTCCCAAATTTCACTTTCAAAACCATAAAAGAAGGTGTAGAATTGGCTAATAAGTTAGGATGTTATTTTATGGATGATGAGCCTTCTATGGAGAGGAGTCTAAAATTTCAAAGAGAATTACAAAAATCTTTGGCTCCATATCAGGAAATCTATAAAGATTTACAGAAAAAAAGCAAACAACACATCACGGAATTCTTAAAAACCAATACATGTGAAACTAAAGAAAGTGTGTGTTCTAGTGATGAAAACGTGCAACACGAAAGGAAAAAAGCAACATCAATAATTCAATTCTTTAAAATAATTAGACTTGAGTGATTGGTCCAAATTTTGTTAATACTACATATTTTCTCATTGTTTTCAAATTTCAATTAAGTTATTGAACTAAAAGATAGATTTTTTAATGAAAGAGAATTGCTTTTTGTTATTTTTCATTATATATTCATTTAAGCAATATATTTTTTGAAATAATCATAATCATCCTTATTTGTTTCATCTTCTGGAACCTAACCCCCTATTTTAAATTAGTTGTTAGTCTCAATTAACACAGTTTTGAATTACACAGTATTTTCATAGAACCAAACTACCGTGTTAATCGAGGATTACCTGTACAGTTAAAACTGAAGAAGCCAGAAGAACATGCCCGGTGCATCTGGCTGAACTACCTGGATAAATCTGCAGTGGCTGAACACTCCATATCCTCGGACCACAGAATAAAGTTCGCCGAAACAAGGATGATAAACCGGGCCTATGGCTTCTGGGACCATTTGGTCAAGGAAGCCATCAAGATCCGTTTAGAACGGCAAACTTTTAACCGAGACACGGGGTTCTTCCTCAGCAAGACGTGGAACCCGATGCTCTCCTGCCTAGCCGAAAAACGAGGTGCTCATTGGCCTACCTCCAACAGCCAATCAGAAGCTGAGCCGTTACGGCCGGCCCCTATAAATATCGGACCGAAAACTTGACTTGACACTTTTCCTTGAAGATGGCAGCAGAGAGAGTTGTCAAAACGTCGGAAGCATTATTCCACACCACCCTGCTGGAAACCTGAGAAAACTTTCTCCACACCAACATAACTTGCCCCCAAAGCAAGTCTGATATGTGTAATTTTACTGTATAAAGTTTTCTGTTGATTAATCTGTAAAGTTTAGGGGTAAGTAATCAATTTGTAATACAAAGTAGAATGAATGAGCTTTCCACTTGTTTTTATCAGGTTGATTGTTATATATGATATTCTTGTTTGCATCTTGAAAGGTGTCAAGTTTTATTACAAGGAGTCCTATTGACCTATTTATTAGGCAGAAGAAATGGATTTTTGAATCTAAAGCATTTTAGCATATTTTTCCAAAATAGAGTTTTGCATGTACAGGAAGAAGTTGAAGGTGTTCAGAAGTCATCTTTTTCTAATGAAAATAAAGAATACTTTATAATTTTGATCACCTGGTACAATAAGTTAGGCAAAGTATTGGCAATGCAGCTAGTAATTCTTTCAACACATAAAAATGCAACATATTAAGTATTTTAAACAAAGATTTGTATACTAGTATTCAATTGCAATATAATTTTATCATCTTATATATGCTAGTATGCAGTATAAAATAGGATAGTTGGTATTAATTGAGAATACATACATACATTGTAATTCTACCTTCCGGTATGTTAAAGTAAGGTGACCAGATGTCCTCCTTTTGGAAGGACAGTCCTCCTTTTTCAATCGTTGTCCTTCCTAAACCTTTGGTCCTTCCATGTCTTCCTTTTTTTTTTGAAAATTTGTGTCTGTCTTTGCCCTTCCTTTTACTTAAGCCAGGGTTTCTTAACTTTGTGTATCCATGGAACATTTATACCTACTTTGAGAACTAAGACCAATACCATGTGATTTTTGTGGATTGGCTGTCTTTGCTCCTGTCTGTTGCATTGTTATAAGTGCAGGGCATTCATCTTTCTCCCAAGACACAATTCTCAGTGTACACTAAGCTTTCTGGCAAGCTGCTTGTTAAATGACCTTTGTCCAGCTCGCTGACTGTGTTTTCTTAGTGATAAAGAACACTTTGTCTGCTGGAATAAATGTTTTATTTTACCCTTGATTATATTTGTTTGGTTTCTGGTTTATTAAAATTCTGGTTTAAACAGCATACAATGTATCCCATCCTATTCCTCAAAACATTTCTTTTGTAAAACAAAGTCAATTCACTCCTGTTCACTTAGTCATTATCGGCAATGCAATGGAGTTGAGTGATTTTAGTAGGTTTTTGTTTCTGT
Source organism: Uropetala carovei (assembly GCA_036926305.1). Classification (NCBI taxonomy): domain Eukaryota; kingdom Metazoa; phylum Arthropoda; class Insecta; order Odonata; family Petaluridae; genus Uropetala; species Uropetala carovei. The sequence goes on from JAXCHB010000015.1 coordinate 10,013,122, forward strand.
GCGTGCTAGACTTCCTATTGCTTGTTTTGTTTTTCGTCTATCAGTGAATTGTGAAAAAATAGTTATATAATGTGTCCTGCCTGCGTGAAATTTGAATAGCTGCATTTACTTCATTATTATGGTAAATATAATTTTCCCATTTTAATTTACAATGCAATATTCCATCTTATTATATTGATTTTTAAATCTTTGTTGTAATACCCTACAAAATGTCTTCAGTGAAGAAAATAAAATGTCACTTAAATGTAATGTTAGCTAAGGAATTTCCACATTTAAGAGCTGTTGGAAATGATGATACTGTCATTAAATGTTGTGTGTGTTCAGTCGTATTTAGTAAAGCAGTTGGTGGGCGTTCAAGTAATACGAAGCACAATCTTTCCCAAAAGCACCAAAGTGCTCTTAATATAGAATCCTCTCACATAAAAATCCTTATTTTATTTTTTTAAATGTGAAATAAAGCATATTAACAGTTTTTTTGATAATGCAATATGCCCTTCCTTTTTGTATAAAAAATTGGGATTTGTTCTCCCTTTTGGTAAAAATTATCTGGTCATCTTAGTTAAAGGCACTTCTAGCTCAATCTGTGCTATCTGAAGCTTTTCTCTTAAAGTTCAAAATTGATTTTTTTGGAAATGTCCATTATCGTGCTTATACTTGAATTTCATCTTGCTTTTCCTTTTCATTATACAAAGTTTTTCATAAAATTAGATTTTGAGATAAATTCTCACAAAATTTGAGAAAAGTTATCGCAGTTATTATGAATCACCACATCATGGAATTTGTTTAGTTTTTCTACTCAGCCTACATAGCATAACATACACTAATTCTATATAATGGAAAATGTTATGAAATTATTTTGAATTATAGGTATAACAAACTCTTAGTGGTTCATTTACATTACATCTATGACATATAAATGCATATATAGTGTACTCTTGAGTTAACAACTAGTGATAGATTTTTATGGAAGTATTCTTGAATTTTGTGATGTTAAAAATATTTTTGATCTCCATTCAAAGACGTTAAAATTATATATGCAGCCTCTTACTTTATGTTCTCCAAATATTGGTTCAGTCTATTTGGTTTAGCTCTACTAGTAGCTGATGAAGCATAAACAAATGTTACTCAAAAGATTAGAAAAACTGTGAGTCAGAAAATCTTACATTATTTCTCTTAATTTTTACTAGAAAACAAAATGTATAGACTACTTGAATTCTTTTCCTCCTCTATATTGTATAAAATACTGTAAGAACTTCACACTGCCCCAACACACTCAATAAAGTTTTTTACACTTCAAATTGAACTTTGCTGTTAAATATGTATCATATATCAATAATTATGGTAGGCCATGTGTAGATTATTTGCGCATGTGGCATACATTCTTTGTGAATTAGTAATTTCTGTCAAATAAGTACAATGAAAATGCTTTTCATTAAAATAGTGAAAATTGTAGTTTCATAGTATCAAATATAATCAAAAGTACAGGTATATGGTATACCTCACAATACGCTCGGAATGCATTCCTAAAAACTAGAGCATATTGTGAATAAGCATATTGCAAAACATTTATGCATAATGATAATCCTATAAAAAGGAGATACATTCCAAGCCAGATAAAAATCAAAGATAATAAAATAATGCATGTACAGGCAGTCCTCGACATCCGTACAATTCGCTCTTTCGTACATTATAAATTCTCGCTCCTAAACCGCCTTTCGTAGTCCGAATTCGGACTTTCGTACATCAGCTGACAAACAAACATTTCAAGCTATCGCATAATGGAACTGTCTGTCAGCCAAACCAACACTTTTAATAAATTACCAAATTAAAGTACACTATGTAATACAGTAGACTCCCGATTATCCGGGATAGTAGGGAATTTCCAATAATGGAAAATTGCTGCTATGTCTTGACTGAATAACAGCATGTGGATTGTGTGTGTCCCAGATGTGACTGTTGTGATAATTAAAAATACCCTCTCGAGCGAACATCGCCTCGTCTGTGAAAAGCACATAAGAGAGAAACCATTTGTCCTATGTACACTGTTGTAGAAACCACTGACAAAATGCCAATCGCCGATGATCATCTTGTGGTAAAAGTGCTTGAACCCGCTGGAAATGGTATGGGTAAAACCGATTTTCATGCAGGATCCTCCATACAACCGCTTGGGAGACACCCTCTTCCACTGAAATCCTCCGTGTGCTACTGCGCGGATTCTGTGCCACTCGACGCAGTATGTTTTCCTCAGTCTCTGGTACTCGCACGGTTCTTCGTCTCCCCCCTTCATTTCGTGGTGCAGACAATGTGCCATGCTCTCAAAGGCGGTGATGGAGACGAGCGAATGTCTGAGAGCATGGAATTCGACGACCAGGGAAAGTTTCTTGATAAAGCCGACGTGCTTGGTGTGTATTTCTGTTGGCACATCCACAATAAAAGTGCACGTTCGCCAATTCTGCATACATGAACTCATCCTCCGCCTCCGATTCAATCGATGCCAATTAAACCTTCAAAGAGGTGAAAGAAAAGCATTATTCGCTTCGAAATTAATGATGCATAGCAACAAATATTTACGGATAATTATTCTGTTGACTGCATATGGGAAACGTTTCTAACGATTTAATCGAAGCAACTGAATCTTCATTTCATCATTTGAATGCTGGAACCTTACCTTTTTGTAAGTAAAATTATTATATTATACAACTGTAATGCTTATAACGCAAATAGGCTCATGCATAAATTTAAAATTAGATGAGAATAGGGACGTAAGATATTTTCTTAAACATATTGAAAGTTACACGGTTATCTTCTCTTCGTATCTAATCTAAATAAATGGTTGTATTGATTGTTATATAAACGAGGATGGACATATTATTCAATAATAAGAAACAAAGAAAATAATAAACATAAATGTTTGTGATCAATTCCTGTGTAGCATTAATATCCTCTCTAATATGACTTAAAATGCAGATTTCTGACTGACTTATGGGTTATTCTCCCGAATGGATGTGGAAAATAGATGGAAGATTTAACACACAAGCTCTTAAACAGAGCTAGAAAGGTATGCTCTATTTTTCCACCAATCTCATGGGTTTAAACTGGACAGTGCAAAGGGGCAGAGCCCCTTTACTTAAAGAAACTTCTAGCAGAAGGAATAGAATTGAACTATATGATCATATGACTAGACTGCATAGTCCCATAATATTAGTTAATAAAAAGAATACTTTAAACTTTAATATACATAGGAACGTAAATATTTACAGATAATTATTCAGTAAACTGCATATGGGAAGTGTATCTAATGATTTATTCAAAGCAGGTGAATCTTCATTTCATCGTTTGAATGCTGGAATCTTACATTTTAGTACGTAGAACCATTATATTATATATCTATAATTCTTATTAACGCAAATAGCCTCATGCATAAATTTCAAATTAGATGAGAATAGGGCCACATTATTTTTTGACACATTACATGGTTAACTTCTCTTCTCTTCTCTACAAGTAGAAAAATATACCTCTATGGAGTTGTCTAATCCATTGTTTACATTTCTCTATAAAATGATCTTACCATTTCAATTACCCTTTTATTTTCCAATTGAATTCCAGTATTACATGCATTAAACGTTTAAATTGAGCTATTTCGAACTGTAGGTGGAAAATGATGAACAGAATAAGAAATTTTATAATGTTTTATTCGCAATGTTTCATAACCAAAGATTGTAGATCAATACTTTATTATTTTTATCTCGAAAGAAATGAAAGCCTGCAGGTCGAGAATTCCTTTTTTACGTGTTATTTTATGGGAAATGGAAAAGTTCGCAATCAATTACTGCGTAGCATTAATTTCCTCTCTAATATGAAATTTAAAATACAGATTTCTGACTGACTTCGCATAATAAATTGTCAATACCCACACGCAGCCGTGCCCTCACAGAGATTTGAACTCGCGAACCTTACCAATAACTGGAAAATACATTAGTATAGTTAAATGTGAATTATTGAGATTAACTTTTTTTACACACTCCTTAATTTTTGATAAATTAATTGAAAAAAACGCGCATATATTGCGCGGGTTCAGCTAGTAATCTTGAAAGTGACTAGTTCCAAATGCATGAATTAAGAACTGTAGATCATTACAAGAAAATTTTTAATTAAAATTTTATCCTTGACATTAATCATATACAGAATTTTATTGTAAAGTAAAAAAACCACTTGAAATTTTTATTCTCATACTGCATTCTTCTTTAATTAATCTATATTAAATAAAGTTTGGAATTAATAACAAATGAAAACTTTATTCAGCTACATTGTTTTGATACTAGGTGCAGTCAAGATCAAATTGCTCCAGTACAGTAGGGGATCTCTTCATCACCTTCCCTTCTCCTTTCCCTCCCCTCTCTTTCCTATTCATTCACAAATTATCAGTTCAAGAATTGTCATTGGTGCTAGAGGTAACTCCTGAATCTGAAAACTTGTGGATTTTCTTTGCAGAATTTATTTTTCCGTGGAATTTATTATGCCTACTTTGGTGTACATTAATTTTTTCATCTTGAATTATAAGATAATTCTGCTAGCAATTTTCAAATGAATTTTTCTATAACTTCGTCATAGTTATAGTTAATAATAATAAATTATATTCGTATGTTACTCTAACAACACCCCTTGTCAGCAAGAATTACAATTACAAGATTAAGAGCAACAGTAAATTATAGAAAGTTGTTAATCCAGATACAGCAGTTCTTAATGAATACTCATTCCCATTCCACTTATCATTATTATGAACAAACCAGAATTTGCAACTACTAGGTAAAAACCATCCCTCATCCCATACTTCTAGCTAAAACTCCTATCTGCTATTGCATACCGATGCCTGTCATCTGGGTGCAGCACACCTCTCCACTCTGCTCAACTTGGTCCATTTTGGTTCAGCATCAAGTGGAACTTCCTTAAAAAATGGAGAAAATTTTAAAAAGGTAGTGAATTCAATAAATTATACGAAGTTTATTTTGAAAGAATTTTCCAAAAGGTAAATCTCTGCTAAAGTATTTTCGCATTTTTCTACAATTGAAGATATGTGATATTCCATTACAAATATTCACATTATTATCTCAATTGCATTTTTCATTTCTTTCAATGTGAAAGATATTTTTAAGCTGAATAAATGGGCCTGCATAGTTTAAGGAAGAAGGGATGAAGAGGTAGTATATATGACATAGTATCTGAGTAACATGATTTCAGTAATGATCTTTTGATAATTTGCATTTATTTACACTTATTGATGGGAGGTGAAATTTGAATTTCAATTAGGATTGGCCCTTAAGTCAAGTGTAAAAATATGAACCTTAAATTCCAGGTGTATGATGCCAATTTCGCTGATTAACTTGAAATTAGCCTAATATTTTATTCTTATGATCTGAGGGACCATGATGAGGTTCGTCATTTTCAAGAGATGTTATTGTAAATTTCAATAGATACCATGTGATTCATACATAGTTGCAACTCTAGGGTCCAAACATATTTTACATAGTAGTAACCAATAAAATTAGTGGGGGTTATTTCTTGAATTCCTTTCAAGCTGGCAGTAGAAAGAGTTTTCCCTAAACAATATCCATTATTTCTTCTCTTTTTGCTTTCATGATAATTTGTTTTGCCATTCTCATCCTTACCAAATGCACACAAATTGTCCCTTCGGTTATTTTATCAAACATAACTCTTTCATTGCCTAATATATTAAACATAACCATAAATATCGTATCGCACAAAAGACACGTTGGAAAAAAAAAGAATATCTTTAGTTCAGTATTCCGAGATACTGAGTTAAAAGCAACGTACCTTCATTATCGAATCTTTCATTACGAGAAAATTTACGAATCTCACGCTTTAAAATATCTTAATTCATTTTGTTTAAATGTTTCCGCGACTGGCCGATAGTGTCGCGACTGTCGCAATTTCCAGGTTTCGGCGCCGTTATACTGCTGGATTAAGTTCGGTCGAGGTTGGATCGTTGGAGAATTGGTTCCCCGGTTTGATTATTTCGCGACTTTCTGGAAGTTTCTTCGAAAGTTCTTAATGGTAAGTGCCCCTGTTCCGCTTTTATTCCTGTAAACTTAGTTTAAAGTAGCACGTAAGATATTTGATTAATTTTTTGAACGATTGTGAAATGCATCGCGTGGTAGTGTATTCAAACTTGTGAGAAATTTCGCTTAAATTTATGTTTCAAGTGAGTGAATTGTTTCTTTTGTCAAACGAGATTATAAATAGAGATATCGAAAAGTCGTCTCATGCAGGAAGGTATGGTTTAAGAGTGATCTGTTTTGTCAGACAAGTGTTAACAGAGAGAATAAGTGGGGTTGAATAGGAATAGTAATTGAAAGTGACAATATGTAGTCTTAAAAGGAAATGGCTAACAGTATATCATAATAATGCATACATTTCATATATATATATATATATAGAGAGAGAGAGCATGTTAGCTATATTGCCAAGATATTAATTTTAATTACGTTGTAACTCGCCATATGGGAAACGTGTGATTTTTCATTGTCAACTAATTGTAAGGAACTGCTACAGTCTGTAATCTCGGATGTATATTTTCCAGAAATTGCCTCGGAATGATTAAGTCGACTGATTCCTATGCGAAAATGCCTTTTTCGATATAATTTATATAACAAGGATTCTCAACCTGTTTCGCGGAAGTAGGTTGCCTGCCTATCAGAGGCGTAACTGGGCCCCGGGGTTTCTCAAGAAGGAAAAAAATGATTATTGTAATATGAAATAAATCGAAAATGTTATATTTTTTAATTTCTAAAATGTAAAATAAAAATTTAGGTAGTCATGAAGTTTAGTCACTTTTATTATGAAGGGGTTCCAAGCTAAAGTTCAGTCACTTTTATTATGTAAATGGATATGTATACTTCAAATAACATTGAAAGGATGTATTGACGAGCCTTCGGCTCGCTCTGTTTTAATGCGTAGTCGGCTCCGGGCCCTACCACGCCCTTCGACTCGGCCGGAACCATAGTAACCCTCCACATTGTCCGGAGATTGGGTTAGTAAATGTCGAGACAGGCCAGTCAGTTTTTTGTCCGGAGATTGAGTTTGTAAAAACTGATTGGACTGTCTCGACATTTACAAACCCAATCTCCGGACGAGAAACTGATTGGCCTGTCTCGACATTTACTAACCCAATCTCCGGACAACGTGGAGGGTTACTATGGTTCCGGGTGAGGCGAAGGGCGCGGTAGCTCCCGGAGCCGACTACCCATTAAAACAAAGCGAGCCGAAGGCTCTTCAATATATCCTTTCAATGTTATATCCTCTTGACTGTTGCGCCGCAAATGCCTCAATATAATTCATTTGGCGAAACGCATTTCGTGATTCAGATCTTTTTAATAGCTTTTTACTTTGTGTTATTGAGGAGTATGTTTTGTGATTCACTTGAATTTATATTAAACATAAAAGTAATAAATGTTTTAAAAATTGAATTTGGGTGTTCTTGAGTGCTAAAACCTCCTTCATAATAAAAGTGACTAAACTTCATTAGCTTGGAACTCCTTGGATAATAAAAGTGGCTAAACTTTATGATTACCAAAATATTTAAGCTATATGTATAAATATTTTATTCTGTTATAGGGGCTACATTTTAATTATTTGCCTAGGGGACCCAAAACTGAAGTTACGTCTCTGTTGCCTATGCCATTTAAATAACGAATTTAGAAACATTATATGATTTTGAGATCTCACCCGCAGCCCCATTAACAGTTGGAAACTGATGACACATCAACTATGGAAATACGAATGGTAGTTTCCGTCATAATATTCTGTTCAGGTCTTCTCATAGATTCAGAGAAGCCCAGGCAACTTCCATATTTTGAGGCACAATAAAAATTTTAAATAAGCCCCATTTAAATATTTATTTTTATCTTGATATGAAAATTAATTCTGGTTCCATTTTGTGATATGTCATACCTGCCAAAAAATGTCTGAATTTGGCCACCCTTGAGTTCGAGGCCCCCCTCTAATTGGCCCTGGTGAACTTAGATTGTGACTACCTGTTTCATATATTTTGTATATTAAATGTGTTGAAATTTTCTTTGTTTTAAATGATAGATACTCAAACTGGAAATCTTTGGTTTTAAATATGAGCATTTAACATATAACCTTCGATATAATCTTTTGTAATTTCAAGTGAAAATCAGATAACTTAAGAAACGTTCTTTTGTTTCAGTAAAACATTAGCTGAATGTTTTAACATTCCAGCGACTAGCAAGTGAATAAGGACATTTTATTTGATTCTTGTTGGTTCTCTTAGTAGGACAACTTCTGCTCACGTGCGAAGTTACTTTTGATTTTCCATAATCTAAGGGTTAAATACTTAGCATTTCTGGCATTAGACGCACAAGGGTTCAGTACAGTTCTGGGATTCACAGGAAAACATGCCTCACTCCATGCATGACACATCATGTAGCCTATCCGAAAGACAACCCATTGACACAGCCATCTCTTCCTTCCCCTTGTGACTCCCAACTGCAGCATGTGCTGAACATTTAATGAGAAGTTCATCACAGTTAAATTCCTCAAAACAAACTACCATGTGTTAACAAGTAAGTTATGTAACAGAGATTAAAGAATTGAAGTCACTGTGAAATGTAAAGCGCTGTATTGCTGGCTGTACTACTGGTAATACAAATAAAAAATTTAACATGTAGTAGAAGGAACCCGGTGAAAGGGTTGACAGCCCATGGACCAATAGCGTAATGGCCAACAATATCATTTTAAGGAAACAGATTAATTGTTAACCGATAACATAAATTTACAGACATAGATAACTATATAACTGGCAATATCAATTTCAGAAATAGAATAAATTTTCAGATGACTATTAATTTACAGAAATAAATAAATTTTTTACGAAATTAAACTAACTTATACAAAAGGTATAAAATTTAAATTTGGCAGACATTCTTGATTTAAATATTAAAAGATGTTCTCGGAAAAAAATCCAAATTACATTTCAAGTTCAACTCCAGGGTATAACTTCCTCAATGATAACACAAAGGAATAAATTTTTTGTTCTTTCGAACTATCTGTGAGTCGGGACTGGTTTAATAATTGAATTTAAATTACAGTAATGTATTGAAATTGAAAAGATTAAGCTTTTAATATATAATTTCCTATTTATTCTTTTTTTAGATAGCCAGACAAATAAGGGTTCCGCAACAAAAGCCCCATCCGAGAAAAGTCCCAACAAAAGCCCCATTTTGTGAAAATATATACTGCAAAAGCCCCGCCTGTCATTTTTTCACTGATGTTTACCACAACGAATCTCTTTAAACAATTTAACGGGTTGCATTTTAAATTAACTTACACAGTACAAACAATTCAATCTGATAGTAGATATGAGAATAGAAATCCTCACTAATTTATTCCAAATTATTTAAATTTTGTTTTCTCTATAATATGTATATTCTTTTTGAGCTTGAAAATATGTTAGATCACTTCCACCCAGTGAAAGTACTTACATGATAATTTTTAACACAAACACTCAAAGGTTAAGCTTGTTTAAAATTAGTGTAATGAAATGGATGCTTAGTTTTTAGATGAGTTGTTTTGGCTCCCCCACATATGACTCAACATTCAAACAATAATTATGCTCAAAAGGTGGATGATTAATAACTGTTTTATTAATGGAAGGAAGGCTGAAAGATATCCAGAGACCAAGCTACCAAAATAAAATAACATTTTGATTATTATCTGTATATCTAAGATGCTGGCTGAACAGTTAAGGCTTATTATATAACATGAATAATCAAAAATTCTCTTCCATAAGATACTCTGCTTCTGTAAATTTATCTTTAAATGCATATTGAAGAAGGTTAACTAAATATAAATTAAAATTGGTACCTGAGATAGCGGCACAAAATTCTGTAGGCAGCAAATCTCTTAATGTTAACATATTGAAAAATTGTACTAGGTTAAATTTTCAAATGTCTGGAATAGTATCTGTAGCTGTGGAGAAAAATTATGCCGATTTATTTTAATTAATTATTAAGCTCTTTTAGCTATCAAGCTAATTATTTCATCTTCTATTTGATGATTAGGGCACGTGTGTGGTGAACAGATGGCTGAATAATCTAGGACAACTGTTTCTTGTGACTCATGCTAGACTCAAAAAGGAGCTTGCACGTGTGGCCATGATGCATGACATGGGTCTGCTAGGGTGACTACTTCTGAATAGCTAGTTTAGATGATGTTCATATTGAGTGAGTAATGACTCAAATTTTCTACTTTTAGCATAACTGCTTTTTCAATGCCCTCTCTAAGATCAGTTATAAGAAGCTAATGTTTGTGTTGTGTTGCTTACTCTTTGGAAAACAATTTTTGTATGTTTTGTTTGAATTTTATTTTCTGAATCTATATCTGAAATGCCATCAAATATTTCCACTGCCTTAACTTGTGCTTCATTATAAGAATGACTATGATTAACTTGAATTAACATAATTAATTATAGCCCATATCTGGCTAAGGTGCTTTTTATATCCTACTGAGGAAAAAACAATAATTTTTTCCTGGGTTATCTCAACAAAAAATTCATTTTTGCATTATTTTTTTAAATGGTCAATGCTAAGATGGTGGTATTTATATCATTATGCATATTATAATAAGCTTTCAAATGATTCTCTTTGATACTAACCCAAAATAAGAGATCAGCAAAACATTGAATTCCTAGTGTAGAGTATTAGAAATTCTCATGCAATAGCTAAATGTAATCATGCTGAGATATATAAATAATCTCTATGCAAGGGACCAGAATTTTGTCCCTTAATTGCAGGCAATTCACTAAATCGAGGAACACTATATCGGGTCATACAATACATTATTTATATGGGGCTTTGGTCGGGGCCGCAAAAAAACTGCCATAAATGCAGGTAAACCTTAAATGGGAGAACCTTAAATCGGGATTCCACTGTATATTAAAGCAGCACAAAGTCCAAAAACCAACAACTTTGGGAATTTGAGATTTTCCCCATGTCTGGGCTATGCATATGCAAGTAATTTTTCATATTTTCCATAGACAATTCTGTCTCTGGTCAGGAAAAAATGTCAATATTTCTTTCTTATGCTTTTTTGAGATCGTAAATGGTTGTTAGTGTTGCAATATTCTTTGTAGAAAAAGAATGGCATTTTTACAACTTTCACAGTTGCTTTGTAATAAAAAGAGGCATTGTTAAAATAAAAATTAACTTCAAATAACAGAGCTTTAATGCTACTTCAAAATCTTCCACATAACACTATATAAACATGACCGGTTTTGATGAATAATCACCATCTTTCTTATAATATTAAAATTCTAATCATACATACGTACGTGAAGCATCACAGCAGCATATTTCTTGAGAACCATTCGTCATAAAGATATGCGATAAATGGTGTTTTGTTTCTACTAGCTAATAGGTATTGTTTTTTGATTTTGTTCTTAGCTTTAAAAGTTATGATAAAATTAAATTTTGAATGCGTTAAGTCATGCATGGAAAAAGTAGAATGTTTAGTACCATTATGATTTAGTATGTTGTAATTTTCAAGACATGATTTATTCTACCATATTTAATCGATTGTAACCCGACCTTTTTTTTTACCTTTTTACCATCTCAGAAATCGCCACTCGGCTTAGATTCGGTGTAAAAAAAGTAGTCAATGAATTTATGTCCATAGTTACATTATAACGTGAGATATAAGTGTATTAAAGTGGAAGTAAACTATCTAATTTAAATGTATGCAAAATACAATCAAAATAACTGAACACCTACAAAGAAATAAATTATGTAATTAATACATGGCACATCAAAGTCATAAAAAAATGCAGCGATAGCAGTCGTATGCGTAAGAAGCTACATATGTACACAATGTTTCATTTTACTCATGAATCGAAACATTTACCTTTTATATCCACCTCCCCTTCCTCCTATACCTATCTTGTTTCAGTGTGTCTAGCATGCGCGTACTGGGATTTCCCGAGCAAACCGTTACTTCCTCATGCCTTAGCAGCATAGCAGTCAACTTGGGAGAATAATTTAAGAATAAAAGTGAAAAGAAAAGCCCAGGTGATACTCGTGTAGTACTAACGTATGTTATGTAATAAGGTCTCCGTATTTGATTGACGAGAAATGGCTATTTTTCTTTCGAGAATAAGATCCTGGGAGATAACGAGGTCAATTTACTCTTTTAGTAGAAGTTATGAGTAAGTGAATAAAATGTATTTTATGTGGCCGTAATTTTAGTTAATACTCTTTATTTAATTACGAACAGAAAATCTGAGGCATTCATACTTGGTATTTTGAAATGACCCCAGCTGTCTAATACACTTTAAAATCAAACTTTTTCCTTGTGTGGTCTTGTGAAAAGTGGAGGTCAGCTTACAATCAGTGTCGGCTTAGAATCGATTAAATACGGTATTAGTGATGAAAGCTTTGTTGTAGTTTTAAGGATACTACAGAGATCAGGGACGGAAGAATAAAACAGTGTTTTTTGTCACTTAGGCACTTACATATGAGCAGTTTCAATATGATCCATTAAATACAGTATTCTCTATGACACTTATGGACTAGAAATTTCTATAATGGAATTGGCTAAATATTTGATAATGTGTTCTTTCATAATTTCATTGCTATCCTAAAATTTTAAAGCTAATTTTATTATTATTTTGCATATTTAAATGCAATTGAATACAAGAAATAGCAGACAGAAACCTATTTAATATAGGTTTTTTTTAAAAGTTAAATTATTAGGAAGTTATTATAGGATTAAAAAATCTTGCTACAATGTAATGCTAAAGATTTGCAAATTCATTTTAGTTGCTCATTAAAGTAATTTATATTAATTGGTAGGATTTTATGTGTTGTGTGGCAATCATACTCCAAAACTATTTCATTATTTTTAGGTGCGTTTTGCTTCCAGCATGAGTACCTATTAGCTTCAGTGTGTCCGTCCATCCGTATGTGCGTTCTCGGCTTCTACCATATGAATTTTCTTGACATTTTATATTAAGGACTTACAGTCAAAGACGATAAGAAAATCACCTAAATGAATCACATTACCCAATCAAGGGTACCACTTTAGTGGTGACAAAAAATGAACTTTCTGTCATATCTCATAAAGTATTGGTCATATCAAAATAGTTTTCAAATAAAACTTGTAGAACTAGTAGAGTATTTCTCTTCCTATACATTTTTATCGTAGGAGTAGCCGTTATCAAGAAAATAAAAAAGAAAGTCTTAATTTGAGTTGAACACATTTGCTGATCTGGCCTTTTTGCTAGAATCATCCAAATTTTAGCTATTTTATATAAAAAGATTACTATAATGCATCTTCGAAGGTGAAGATATTAATCAAGTTGCCTATAATCTTGGTGTAAATTGAAACAAATTTATTTTATAATTAATTAAAACTATAAAATGCCAAAGTTTTCTGTAGCATAATAAGAATCATGGAATCATATTTTGCAATCTTATTTGGCTGGATGCCATTAGATATGGATCGGAAGATGCATTTTCATTTATATTAATTGCTTTTTAAGTGTAGAATATGCACACAGAAAGTACTATACCTTAACTTTATCTTAGTGTCAATTCAATATTAAATCATAAAGAGAAAACTTGTTGTATAGCTAATATGTTAATGCTTGTTTGTAGTGATCATTTGTATATCCTCAGTAAGTAGAGAGCAGAAAAATTACTAATGCAATGAGAAAATCAGTTAGTGCAGGTTAATTAGAAACTGCATCATTAAATTCAAGGAGTCCCAAAATTTCCTTTTCTACCAGTTGTTAAGATTGCAAAACAGAAATAAAACACATTATATTCATTTTTATAGTTTATTTAGTTACTGCAATTGGTCACAATAACCAACAGCATTAACATGGGGTTCCCAGAAATTACTTTACCCCTGTCATTTGGGGTGCATTTTTTATACTGATCATTTCAGCATTCATTTTAAATACAGCAGCACATTTTATGGTTGTTACTTGTAAAAATTTATTTAAAAAATAAATTCACATTCATATACTACTAGGAAATATATTTTGCTACATATTATGTAGCCAAGATAGAATATTTATTTGAGAAAGCAAATTCTGAACTTTTATACAGTTAGCTCACTCAATTAGCCCCTTGAATAACTGTTGTAACTGTAAACACAAGATCCAACATCAATTTGTTATCTTATTGTAATATAAATTATCTGAAATATTACACATTTTAAATTTGCTTGGAATTTAGCTCTTTGTAAATCAAATTGCAGTTTAACAGTTAAAGTGCATCTACACAAGAAAGTTTGAATTTTTATTTCGAAATATTTGCTGTTATGATATTAAAGATTTTTTTTCCCAGCTAAAACCATCCTCCATTTTTCGTAGTCTTAGTTATTATCTAGTATAGAAAATATTCAAAATTATGAACGCTAAGTATTCCAGCTGTAAATATATTTACATTTTGAAGTCCTACAAGTTTTAATACCTCTAGCATGCAATACAGCAAGATATACATTTTCCTAAGAAATAATAGTCAAATAAATTACATAGAAAAATTACGTTTTGAATATTGAATTAAATTACACTGCTTGAACTCTGTAGTCTCTTAAAAACTACTACAAAACTATTTAGTAATTGGTAGGACAAAAATTTGCCAATGAGGTGAGGCAACTGCTATATTTTGAATTTCAAAACTCATTAATTCTAATATATAAAATTTTCTTCATTGTCATAGGTGGGAAACTCTGTAATGCTATTTTTAACAACCTTTCCGAATAGTTAGAAGATTGACATTTGGTAGGAATGTTCGGTTCTTAAAGTAGGGGACATTTATGAAAAAAAAATTTCCAAAATCGACCCGAGTTCGATTCCCGAGAATGATTTCCATTCCTTATAAGATAACATGGAAAAATCGATATTTCGACCTGCAACCTTATTTTATTTTGCTTATTAAAATTCACATATTTGACCTACGATTTTCAGACTTGGACTGTATTAAAGAAAAATAAATGCAGTTTCTTATTCTTATCGTCTTTTATCGCATTCGCATCTAAATCTTTCGAATTTAATGTTTTAATATATTTTGACAAAATTCAGCATTTTTAATGTGAAGTTGCCTTGCCAACCGTTTACATTGTTAAACTCGAAGTCCTATTATTCTCACGTATGCTCACGTTCTCTCCGGACCTCCATGGACCCTCCCGGCATAATTCATAGGTATCAGAGATATCTCAGAATTAGTTTTTACCTCCTCCAATATACGTAGTATAGAGAAAGTATTGTTTTCATGAAAAAATTCGAACTCGAGATTTCAACAGAAATACACGTTTACAAGCAAGCTATGAAATAAATATTAAAACATATTTTTCTAATGTATAATGCCTTCATCCTATGGTAAAAAATGCACAAAAGGTGAAATGATTTTATTACCATATAATACATAATTTTATTTGCCAAAGACGTCTGACATAACCCGGGCATTGCCGGGTACTTTCAGCTAGTAATAAATATTTTTGTATGAGAATTCTTAAATAAAAGTGTTAAATAAATTAAAGGATAACAATAAAATGATGAAAGAAATAAAAATTTTTTTTATATACGGGCAGTCCCCGCTATTTGTCCTTCTGCTCATACATTAGTTCCTAATTAATAATAGTTTCATTCTTCATGTTTATTTGACATATTGACACTGCTCATATGTAAGTGCCTAAGCGATAAAAAACATTGTTTTATTCTTTTGTCCCTGATCTCTGTAGTATCCTTAAAACTACAACAAAGCTTTCATCGCTAATACTGTATTTAATCGATTCTAAGCCGACACAGATTGTAAGCTGACCCCCACTTTTCACAAGACCACGCAAGGTAAAATTTTTATTTTAAAGTGCATTAGACAGCTGGAGTCATTTATTTCAGAATACCAACAAGTATGAATGCCTCAGATTTTCATTTCGTAATTAAATAAAAAGTATTAACTAAAATTACGGCCACATAAAATACATTTTATTCACGTACTCATAACTTCTACTAAAAGAGTAATTTGACCTCGTTATCCCCCAGAATCTTATTCTCGTAAAAAAACAGCTATTTCTCGTCAATCAAATACGGACACCTTATAACATAACATATGTTAGTACTACACGAGTATCACCTGGGCATTCCTTTTCACTTTTATTCTTAAATTATCCTCCCAAGTTGGCTGCTAAGGCATTAGGAAGTAACAGTTTGCTCGGGAAATCCCAGTACATGCATGCTAGATACACTGAAACAAGATAGGTAGAGGATGGAGGGGAGGGGGATATAAAAGGCAAATTTTTTGATTCATGAGTAAAATGAAACATTGTATACATATGTAGCTTCTTACGCATACGATCGCTATCGCTGCTTTTTTTACGACTTTGACAAGCCATGTATTAATTACATAATTTATTTCTTTGTATGGGTTTAGGAAAATTCGTCTAAATGAAATTCATCTAAACACAATTCGTCTAACGGAAAATTCATCTAACCAACAATTCGTCTAACGGAAAATTCATCTAAAGAATTTCTGTTGCATTTCTAGTACATATCGCACCTTTGCTTCGAAATTAGCACAACTCGAAAACATAAATTTTAAAATGAATAAAAATTCTTCGAACACAGATTGTTAAATTAAAGTAATTAATTAAAAATAAAAAATAATTAAAATTATATTAATTAATTAATAAATCTACTATAATATATTTTGAATGGTTTTTTTTGTGTTTGCGTCTCTCTCCTCCTAAACGATAAAAGCTAGAATGATTCTTTTTTACATCCTAACTTAGTGAATTGTCAAGGTTTGCTCAACCGGAATTAATCAATGCTGCCAATATAGGGAATTAACATTTTTCCATAAGATAACACGTATGAATCCATTTATTGACCTGCAAGATATTCTTCCATCAAGCATCAAAATATGTATATATGGACCGATTTTTAGGCATGTTTCGCTTGCAGCGTGAGCGCCTATTATTGTCCACATGTTCATTCTCAGCTTCTACCAAACGGATTTTCATGAAATTTGATATTAAGGACTTTCAATCAAATATAATAAGAAAATCGCAAAAATGAATCATGTACGCCAGTCAGGGGTACCACTTTACTGGGGACAAAAAATTAAATTTTCGTCATATCTTGTAAAGTATTGCTCATATCAAAATATTTTTCAAATAAAAGTTGTAGATCTGATAGAGTATTTCCTTTTCTATACATTTTTATCGTAGGAGTAGCTGTTATCGAGAAAATCAAACGAATGTCTTAAATCGAGTTGAACAAAATTTCTTGCATGGTTACTTCTTCATTGTTATAGAGAATGTAATTTTCTACAACTTTCATTTGAAACAATTTTCCATAGCAGTTATTGTTAAGGAATTATTTATAAATAATCGGTTTTTCGGTTTCTGTCAAATATCTCCTTAAAAACGTCGTTATTGGTAATCTTTGTAAGGACCAAAGTTGTAGAGAATAATATTTCTTCCAAGTTTTGTTTGAAACAAATTTTCGTAGAACCATCCATTTCGGAGATATTTTGCTTTTTATAGTATACAGCGCCACCACCATTTAGCGGTGAATTTTGTAAAAATATTCAAAATATACCTAATTTACGGCAATAAGGATGACTATTCTCTTATGATAGGAAATAATAATTTTGTCTTATAATGAATGCTATTCATAATAATTTAAATAACTATACCCCAAATATGGAGAAAGTCATGTGTTGGCCACATCAGATTTTTTCGTTTTCGCTTTATTCGGCGAATAAAACTATACTATCTTATTTCTGCGAAGTTTACATGTTACACATTCGAAGTTTTCAGAAATACGCTATTTGTTTCGAAATTTTGTGGATTGCCAAGGCGGCCATCATTATTACTTCCGATTCAATTAGCATCGATGAAGCTTATAAATAGACAAAAGTTTAGCGTTATTCGATTCACACTTTTGTTTAAGCTACGAAACGATCGGTGTTTATGGATAGCAATGTAAATAGATACTGATTATTATTCAGGTAGCGTTTATTGATGAAAATAATCGAACCTTCTTTCGTCTATTGAATACTGGAATCTTACATTTTTTGTAAGTAAAATCATTATATTCTACATTATAATGTTTATTAATGTAAATAAGCTCACGTATCTGGTGTACATTTACCAGTCAGTGTTCAATCATGGACAACTGTACGTTGCCTTTTCACGGGTTTCTTGCTTACAAGACATAAAAGTAAATATTTCAGCGAGGCATAATTACACGAGAAATGAAGCTGGATTTGGCGAAAGTAATCTGATAGGAAATACAATTATCGTTATATTTGAATGCAATACGTTCGGAAACGGATTGTTACAAGCAAATATTATTAATTGTTAAGAAAAGCTAATTATAAGTTAAAAAGTATCTACTATATATTGTAAAGAGTTTGTATGTTGTGGTGTAGTAGCTTCACTAAATCCGTTGAAATTCTGCTAGTAAACAATAAATAAATTACTCACTCAAGGCATATGGTAGGGGAAGAAAGTGTTAAGGTTTACAACATTCAAAACAAAATATTGGCGTCATGGATGCTTGTTGTTTTTATCATAATTTTAATAATTAAATGTTTACAAATATTAAAATATAATTTTAATTACAGAATTAATAGAAATTATCTTTAGTAATGTGCAAAAACGATTTTAGATGAATTTTTTGTTAGACGAATTGTTGGTTAGATGAATTTTCCTGTGCAAAAACGATTTTAGATGAATTTTCCGTCAGACGAATTGTTGGTTAGATGAATTTTCCGTTAGACGAATTGTGTTTAGATGAATTTGGTTTAGACGAATTTACCGGTTACCTGTAGCTTCTTACGCATACGATCGCTGCTTTTTTTTATGACTTTGACATGCCATGTATTAATTACATAATTTATTTCTTTGTAGGTGTTGTCATTTTGATTCTATTTTGCATACATTTAAAGTAGATAGTTTACTTCCACTTTAGTACACTTATATCTCACGTTATAATGTAACTACGGACATAAATTCATTGACTACTTTTTTACACGGATTCTAAGCTGAGTGGTGATTTCTGAGATGGTAAAAAGGCAAAAACAAAGGGTCGGCTTACATTCAATTAAATACGGTAGTTTACTGTAACTGTGTGTGATAGTTGCTAGGACAAAAATGTCAGTTAAGCAGTTTTGTTAGGTCATTTTTGCTGTAGTTAATTAAAGAGAGCATGAGATGTGTCAAATGCTATATTCTGAATTTTAAAACTCATTAAAAAATAATTATTTTTATATGAGAATGCTTAAATTAAAGTGTAACAATGAAATGAAAGAAGTAAATAAAGATAAAATTTTTTTATTAACCTTGCAGTATTATCTCATTGTTTGACATGTTTATTTCATTTTAAAAATAACTTTTATTTATTGCAGAAGAGGGAGAGAGAAAAAATGGAGAAGGAAGATGGAAGAAGAGTGTGGAGATGAAGGTCAGTGAGGTGAGAAATGGGTGGGGAGGGTAGTGGGGTGGGAAGTGGGGAGGGGAACCCCCACACTCCTTATCCCATGCCCATCCACTCTCCTGCACACCCACTTCCCTTCCTACTCTCACCTCTTTGGTGGGAGTGAGGAGGGAAGTGGGTGTGCAGGATGGTGGGGTGGGCATGGGTTAAGGAGTGGAGGGGGAGAGGAGTGGGAAGGGAGGTAGAAGGGAGGGGGGAGGGGAGGGAGGGGAGAGGGAGAGGGAGGGGGGAGGGAGGGAGAGGGAGGAGGGAGGGAGGGAGAGGGGGGGAGGGAGGGTAGGGGGGAGGGAGGGTAGGAAGTGAGAGGAGGTAATGGCTCTGATTTTTCCCTCTTCTTCTCTCCCGTGACTGACTGTCCTCTTCTCTCTTCGGCAGCGCTCCTCTTCTCTCTTCGGCGGCACTCCTCTTCTCTCTTCGGCGGCGTCTCCTCTTCTCTCTTCGGCGGCATCTCCTCTTCTCTCTTCGGCAGCACTCCTCTTCTCTCTTCGGCGGCACTCCTCTTCTCTCTTCGGCGGCATCTCCTCTTCTCTCTTCGGCAGCACTCCTCTTCTCTCTTCGGCAGCACTCTTCTCTCTTCGGCGGCACTCCTCTTCTCTCTTCGGCGGCACTCCTCTTCTCTCTTCGGCGGCACTCCTCTTCTCTCTTCGGCGGCATCTCCTCTTCTCTCTTCGGCAGCACTCCTCTTCTCTCTTCGGCGGCGTCCCCTCTTCTGCCTTCGGCAATGCCTCAGCTCCTCTCTTCAGGCTGCGGCTCGGCTCTTCTCTCATGAAAAAAAAGTGTATATTTATTGAGTATAATAATAAAGCTGTAACATTTATTTGTTAAGTGATCTTCACTAACATTTAATGCCTATTTATAATGAACAAAACTTTTTATTCAAGAATATAAAACTTGAATTTGCTTATATGCATTGTATCCAAAAACAAATTTAGAATAAAAATCTTTGTAAAATGTCTAAACAAAATTGTATTTTTACCAACAATAAGCAATAAATATATTAATAAATGGTATAAGCGCTCTATTTAATTTTGCATACCCTGAAAGCCAAATTAAAACAAAACTCAAATGGAAGCTAGGAGAGCCTATAAACAATTCAACATTTAACCAACAAGTAAACAAATGCGGTTTGACAAATTTTGTATTTTCATAATGCACAGTTGAGGTTGCATCATTTATCACAATAATTCCTCAAGTTATGAAAATTGTATCATATTTATTTGTAAACGAACTGCTAAGTCATTGATTTAAATAACAAAACTGGGTATCTTATTTATAAGCCTACTGTAAGGAACACCAATAACTTATAATCATCCCACAAAATTACTAATGCTTTAAGTAGAAAATTAAAAAAGAATGCTGTATTAAAGGAAACTTATGCTGAAAGCTTTTTTGAACAAATTAAATGACGTATTGTTTCTATTCTATAAAATATGCATAAATTTAAAAGAAGTATTTTTGACAGGTTAACGCAATACCAATATAATTGAAAATAAACTTACTGATTGATATTTAAGCAACAAATGCTAAACTAAACAAATTGATAAACAGAATTATGAGCATTTCTCATAGAAAAGCAATGGACTCAATTACACTCATGATTAATAAAAAATTGAATAATTTTCAAAATCATTACTTTCAGTAATTTTTCATATAGAAAAAAACAGGTGAACAAAATTATTTGATGCTGTGGATAGCAAATAATTGATGCGAGATCAAAATTACTATGTAATGCTGGCATTGCTATCAATATTTACAAGAAAATTTGTTTAAAAATTGATGCAAGATTATAATGGAATAATTTTGATCATGATTAAAATTACTCTTAGCGGCATAGGTGTCACTCAACAATTACATATTTTGATTATAGCAACACTTAACAACATACTTTAAAATCATAATATCTCTTTATGAAGATATGTTTCAAACAAAAGTTGATAATGACAAATATTTACATTAATGAAGTTCTAATGGAGATATTTGGGAAAAAAGGAAATATATCAAGAGTAACTTCCAGTTGTCTAATTTGTCAAAATCTAATCAGACCTTGATTTTATAATTTAATTCTTAATTATAAAGTTTTGTGTTGATTTGCTTAACACCAGGCATATTTGAAAGAAAATAAGATTCATCGCTAGGTTTTACAAAAATGGTTCATCAAATTATAAACTGAATTTAAACCTCAACCATATAGGATTTTATTTTTGTTATTGATTAAAACAAATGCCATTTTTTTGGATGCCTTTATGATCAAATTCCAAGAATAAATACCCATCATAAACCATTTAAAAGTATGAATTAGCACAGACCTAACTGGACAAATCAAATTGAAAAACAGCATCAATGAAAGTACAATTTGAAAACAACTGGAAAAATCATTTTTACCATGAGATGTGTTTAGATTTAAGAAAGATGAAATAAATGAGGATTATAAAACAAAACAATTTTCCAAATACAGGAAGTACTTGAGTAACACCAATTTGAAGTTATGTTAATAACAGTTGGACCTATTCATTATTTAAGGCTCTTTTAATTTTAAGTTTTGGTTTCTATCGGAAATGAAGCAATGCTGTGCAGCACTGCTCTGCTTGCCTTCAAGCCAGGACTGATAAAGCAGCACAAAAACAATCCTGACAGTGCCCTGTGAATATCTCCACAGGTATTAGAGTATTTTATCTAAATATATTCAGTGTTTATGTACTAAGTTATATGAACTTGAGGACTCAAGTCTTTCAAGTGTGATTTCATATGTATTGCTGAACATTGGCTGCAATATGGAGAGGTTGATTTAAATAAAGTCAATGGATATGAAATGTTAACTGTCTATTGTTGTGAATTGTCAAAAAATGGCGGAGTTTGTATTTATGGATCTGAAAGTCTTAAATGTATGATAATTGATTTTAAATATCTTTGCATCGAATTAGACTTCAAAATTGTTGCAGTCTTGTACAAAGAGCAAGGACTCTTAATTGCATGTACCTACTGCTCACCAAATGGAAACTTCAGGATTTATTGTCTACAGCTGGAAAAAGCGTTATGTACTTTTGAAATATAACATGAAAATAGTGATTAGTGGCAATCTCAATATAATATCTCTTTATGAAGAAATGTTTCAAGCAAAAGTTGTAGAAAATTATATTGTCTCCACTTTGATAATCTGAAATATTTACATTAATGAAGTTCTAGTGGAGATATTTTGAAAAAAAATTAAAAATATCAAGAGTAACTTCCGGTTGACCAATTTTAGTCAAAATGTAATCAGACCTTGATTTTACAATTTTACTCTTAATTATAAAGTTTTGTGCTGATAATTGAAAGAAAAACTATCCAGGACTACTGCAATATTAATAATAAGATTCATTGCTAGGTTTTACAAAAATGATTCATCAAAATATAAACTGAATTTAAACCTCAAATATACCAGATGTTATTTTTGTTATCGATTATAATAAATGTCATTATTATGGATGCCTTTATGATCAAATTCCAAGTATAAATATCCATCATAAATCAAGTATCTGCTACTTAGGAAAGATACGATGAAGAGCGTGACAAAGATATTAGCAACGAACGATAGGTTTAGGGCAATAAAGCTAAAAGCAGTCCCAGTGGACATGTTGATAATCCAGGTATATATGCCAACATCTGCTCATGAAGGAGAACAAAAGAAGGAGACGGAAGAGGAAAGGTAAACTGCATAATAATGGGAGATTGGAAGAGCATCGTTGGAGAAGGACAAGACAAAAATGTTGTTGGTCAATACAGACTTGGGAAAAGAAACCGAGGAGGGGAAAAACTGGTAGAATTCTGTGTTAATAATGACCTAGTAGTGACTAATACATGGCTCAAAAAACATAAACGAAGGCTGTACACATGGAAAAGCCCAGGAGATAGAATGAGATCCCAAATAGATTAGAATGAGATGCCATATAGATTACATCATAGTAAAACAAAGATTCAGGAACAGCATAAAGATTGCTAAGACATTACCAGGAGCAGAATTGATTCAGATCACAACCTGCTAATAGCCAATGCAACTACAAAGCTTAAACGAATAAGGAAAATGAGAAGACTTGGGACCTAGAAAGACTGAAAGAAAAGCAAGATGCATTCAGCACGAAGTTGAAAGATCACC
The DNA here is from genome assembly GCA_036926305.1 of Uropetala carovei. Taxonomy (NCBI): domain Eukaryota; kingdom Metazoa; phylum Arthropoda; class Insecta; order Odonata; family Petaluridae; genus Uropetala; species Uropetala carovei. The sequence goes on from JAXCHB010000015.1 coordinate 10,036,794, forward strand.
TTAGAAATTTGGAAAACAAATCAAAGACTGTGGATACAGAATGGGAGGAAATTAAATTCAGTATCAAAGATACTTTGAATAAAGAGATTGGGAAACGAGAAGAAAATCAGAAAACCTTGGATCACTAAGGAAATGCTGGAGAAATGGATGACAGAAGAAAATGGAAAAATGTTAACAGTAAAGAAGGTATAGCTAACTATAGATGCATAAACAATGAGTTGAGAAGGGTAACAGATAAAAGCTTGAGAAAATTGGATAAGAGAAAAATGTAAGAAAAAACAACCAATGGAGAAGATGGATGATATGATATGATGTATGCTAGGGCACTGGAATGAGAAGATGAGAAGCCTAATGGAATATGAGATAAAGGAATTATGAATACAGAGGGGAAAATAGTCGCAGAACCAAAGGATGTCACATAGGTATGGATAGAATACATTAAGGAACTATACAGCAAGCAGGCAAGATCCTCACAAATAGAACTGGAAGAAGAGGACAACACTGAAAAAGACAACTTGGAACCAAATATTATGGAAAGTGAAGTAAATAAAGAGATACTGGAACTGAAGAAAGGAAAAGCTATAGGCAGCGATGGAATACCCTCAGAGGTACTTAAAGTCATGGGATTGGAAGGACTAAAAGTGATTATGAAGTTAATTAACAAGATTTACAACTCAGGAGAGTGACCTCAGGATTTCCTAAAAGTAACAATGATCCCTCTAAAGAAGAAGCCAAAGGTAGTAAAGACTACAGAATGATAAGCCTACAGCCACAAACTTCGAAGATCACCACAAGGATTCTTAATAAAAGACTTGAGAAAAAGGCAGAAGAAATGCTAGGGGAAGATCAATTTGGTTTCAGAAAAGGTCGAGGAACAGGGATGCTATCGGTGTAGTGAGAATCATATCAGAAATGGCAATAGAGTACAGCCAAGATTGCTGCGTATGTTTCCTCGACCGGCAGAAGGCCTTTGATAGAGTAAATTGGATACTGTTGATGAGGGTATGAAAGGATATAGCTGTAGACTGGTAAGACACGAGATTGATCAGGAATCTATGTATGTATCAAGTTGTAAAGGTCTGATTGAAGAATGTGGACATCAATGGTGTAAATATCAGTAGAGGAGTAAGGCAGGCCTGCTGCCTATCGCCAATCCTATTCAATATATATGAAGAGGGGCTAATGCAAGAAGTGTTATAAGGCACAGAAGATTTCAAAATTGGAGGAAGGATTACTAGAACAGTGAAATATGTGGATGATCAAGTACCTATAGCAGGAAAGGAAAAGGTAATCCAGAAAATGATCAATAGACTAGTAATAACAGGCAGAAAATACAGTATGGAAATAAATACAGAAAAACCAAGGTCATGCGAATATCAAGTAAAGAAGAAGAAAATTTGAACATAAGCATTGGAGGAAAGCCATTAGAACAAGTTTCACAATATAAATACCTCAGATTATCCACATTATAAGATTGCACCACATCACCCCATGATGCTATGCCATCCGTCATCTCGCTGCCAATCCTTATTGGCAGAAGGATATCGTGCCCCATGAGCAGGTTCCTTGTGCATTTCAATAGATGGGGAGGATCAAATACTGTTACAATCTCCTTCTCATTGAAAACGAAGAAGGGTTCCTCAGCAGTAGCACCCAAACTCTTTATGGCCTCCGGTTGTTGACCCCCGTGTCACATACAGTGGCCATAACTTCTTGACCTGCCTCAAATGAATGCTTCAGTGCCACTTTAATCAGGGCAACAAGATTTTCGGCCTTAATTTGGGAATGAGTGAAATAAAAAGAAACAGGTTGTTTCCAGGTACTGAAAATCCCTCTCAACATTGTAGATCATCTTTGCAATTTATACACCAACATCAGGAAGTAATTTCCAAACATCAATGACAACAATAACTGGATTCGAAATCCATTCGGCATAACCGAGAAACCAGGATTATCTGCACTAGATTATGAAAATTTAACCGAAATCACTTCAGATGTCCATTTAATATAAACATTTAAAGAAGTTTCTCTGATTACATTTTGGGGCAGTTTATATCATGAATATTCAGACTTATCAAGACGGGCAATTTCAGAGTTATTACCATTCGCGAGCACATACTTATGCGAAACTGGGTTCTCGAAATACACAACAACAAAAACAAAATACAGAAATCGACTAGATGCTGTGCCTGATATGCGAATTCAACTTTCCAGCATTAAACCAAATATAAAAAGAATTTGCCAAAATAAGAAAACTCATTTTTCACATTGAAAAAATGATAATTGCAGGTAAGACACTAAGTCTATGCACTGGAGTATGTCTAGGCTGGTTAAAGCATTTCAGACCACTTTCTGACCCCCTGAAAAATTTTCTTAACCCTCAAGTACAGGCATGGAGTCTCTCAGACTCCACCATATTTATTTTCTAGTTTGTTTTGTTAACGGTGACTTTGATCCGGCGCTTTGTGTATTCTACCTTTCTCTCTATGTTTGCTGAATTTGGCAAACACTTTTCGTCAGTCGGTGGACAACTGTCTTGGAGATAGAACGTATTGAACTTCTGCTAGAGTCTCACGGACTCCAAGCCTGTGATTAAGTGATTTTTTCTTATGTCGTGAATTTTTCATTCCGTCGACAATGGAACCATCTGAGATTCATACCGACGACCCTAATTTCGAGGAGATGTTAGAGGGCCCCTTAAGTGACGACCTAATAGATAGTGACGTGAGAAGTGACAAGGAAGACGAATTTATTGATAGTGATCATAATAGTTAGTCTGAACAAAGTGTGGTAAGCGATAATGATGAAGACCAAAATGAAATGGGGGATCTTGGCACAGCGTTTTATGGGAAAAGAACTGTTTCAAGTGAATGAAGCAACCATTTGTTCCAGTCAACACCAGAACTCTAAAACATAACATAGTATTACAGTTGCCTGGACTGAAAAATGAAGCAAAAATAGGTGATACTGCTGAACCCATATCAATCTGGGATTTATTGCTAACTGAAGAGGGAATAAATGATATCGTCATTTTCACCAACATTCAGATGGCTAAAATGAGAGCCCAATATACATTTCGGTCTAGAGATTTGTCCGATGTTGATGCAGTTGAGCTACGAGCATTTTTGGTCTCCTGTACTGCACAGAAATTTTTAAATCAAACATGGAAGACGTTCGCGCCATTGCACTGTTGCTTTTGTCCTCCAGCAAATAAACGCAAGACAGCCTACCAGTGCTATTTATGCAGTAGTCCTATATGTTTACAGTGTTCGATTTGTATTTGTAAGGACTGCAAATGTAAAATAGTAAGCGAAGTTTAAGTGGTTTTTTAATATTTGTTTTTAGTTATTTTCGTTTTTGTTCGATTACTTAGTTATTTTGTGTTTTCTCCTATACATTTATGACATTAGTAAGTGTCTATTTAAACATTTAAATAAATATCAAAACTGAAAAAGAAAAAAAAACATTTTGACAGGTGTATTGAAAAATTGTTAAAAACAGTTGTTTGAAATGAACAATTATTATTTATTAGTTGTTTTAATTTATCCATAGCACCTTTTATTCCAAACTACTAGGTCAAAGTGAAAAAAAATATAAACAACGCCAGAATATAACTAACTTATGTTGGAGTCTGTAAGACTCTATGCCTGTGAAAGTGTGATTAAAGTCAATGCCTGTACTTGAGGGTTAATGCAACATTTTTTCGTAGATGAGTCAAATTTGTTAAATGCTTTTATGACGATCGCCTCTAAATCACATACATAACGTGTAATTACTACTTATCTTCATAAAAATAGCAAATTTCAATATTTTAGATACCAAAGAAGGGAGTTTGACCACGAGTTTATCGTAATCGTCGAAATCGAAAAATAGAAAATTACTTACAACTTCCTGTCATTCGGGAAAGTAAAAAACTTGATGCCAGGACTTTCCCTTGTATTCCCGCAACCAACGACTGAACACATAATAATCGGCATTTTTCTTTGAAAACTTAAACCACAGCTAAAACACAACGTCCACAAATTCTCACAAGGTGTCCATTTTAAAAGGAGAAAAAGATGACACGAATTATACAGAGTTCCATTTGGTTCTGTTCTTTTCTTTTCACCTTTTTACTCGACACTAGCGCCAGTAGGCTTAGCGTGAGACTACCAAACTTGACAGTATGTATATATGCAATTACAGTTGCGAAATATTTATAAACAATGGATAATTTTCAAAGTAAAAAATACTTTGGGCCACTTTTCCCATTGAAAAAAGAATAACTAAACAATTTTTAGGTAGTGTCATGGATAACAAAATATCAATGCGCAATTAAAATTACGCTTGTCCCATCTTGCCACTGCTAAAACTTTAATAGAGTAACCATTTTTGTTTGTTCCAAAGAAAGTAGGAACAATTGTATCAGTAACTTGCATTTTCGACCAGTCCGCGGACAACCCGCAGGACTCTCGCGGAACACCTAAAAAACAATTTTTCAAACGCCTGTTAAACCCCTCCCAACACTAGCGTGAATTTTTGTCAAAATTTTGATGAAACATTGTGTCATGAAATGCAATTGTACTTTTTGACAAAATGTTTTATCAAATTTTATTTGCTCAAAAATTTTGACCGTGGGACACCGACTTGAGAATTATAATTGAAGTTACATTCAGTTGGGTAGTCATTCAAATATGTATTCCTTTAGTGGAAAGTTAGTCTCATTTAGCTCTCAATATCAAGTGCAATATATGGTTTTATTGTTCTTAAACAGCACAGAATTGATGTCACACATCCTGCACAAACTATTTCCAAAACACATAATGATACCCCTCTCAAATGCATAAAAGCGCTTGTTTCCCATAATTATTCAGGAATTAACATCAAATGGTAGAGAATTAGTTTGAACTGCTTTGTTTTGAAGCAAGAACTCATAATGCAATGTAGCTTTAAATTGTGTGATCACAATTTATATTTGAAAGTCTCATAAGCTATCCAAGATTAAAGCAGTGGCAAGAAGAAAATTTTAAATGTTTTGCTTAAGCATACATTGTTACTACAGATAATTGCTTGAGGTACTCACATGGCATTACTGCAAAAATGAAATAGGTAGTTTTAAACATATGAAATAAATAGGAAAAGTCAATGAATTAGACTAAATGCATCTTCTTTGATCAATTGTGAAAATCTAAATGGAGTTTTCTGTCTTGCAAAAAAATCTATTAACTTCTGAAGTAATAATAAAAGAAAAATCATAAGATATACTCCATGATGTATAAGCATTAAATGGTTGAAACCTCTCAAATTAAAATTTTTGACATCAAGCCAATTTTCAAAATATTTTAAGCTAAAGCTGAGAGATGCTTTTATGATAAAATATTTATGATTTATAAGCTACAGCAGTAAATGTACATATTCTCAGGACTAATTTCTAAGAATATAAGTCTTGAATTTTAAATATCAACTTATGAAATGAAAAAAGTATCCAAACAAATTTTGGGATCTAGGTTAAGTTGGATCAAGACTAAAAAAAGGCAAAAATCAATTTATTCATTATCTCAATTATATTTACATTTTGTCCAAAGTGCCAGAAAAATCACCATTTTTTTTATGCTTTTATGATCCAGCAAAACAATCCCTGAGGCAAGTTCAGCACATCCTTGAAATAAAGACTAAATACATAAAAATATAACAAAACATAAACATATACAGCTACATGACTACTGAAGCATACACATTTATATATGCAGGATGAAATGTTAGATAATTTGACACAAAAAATCATTCATGCATTTGGAGTGTTGAGCATTTAGCATTTTTGTACTTCATAGGCAAAACATAAAAAAATATAGAACACAAACACAAAAGAGGAATTACAATAATGTTATACTCACAGTGTCATCAAATGTTTTATGAAGTCATTAATATTAGATTGTGGTGAGTGCTTGCTAAAATAATTACTGGAAACTTAAAAGAAATGTTTGGGTGGGAGGAAACATGCTAAAATAATAAAGCATTATAATAATGAAATTGGCAACGATTCTTAAATGCTCAGCTATACTGTTGGCATGTATCACATATTCCATTCTTAGGATTCATCAATAAATTAGTTTCATTTCAGAATGTAATTCAACTGCAAAGATACATTATAGATGTAGGTGTAAATGAATTCCAGACATCTTTCAGATGTGAAAATGAATCTAATGTAATGCATGATGAAAAGCAAAAAAATACAGCTAACAACTACAGTCAGGGATAATTCTATATTTATGGTCAAATTATTGTTAAACCTCGGTTTCAACTGATTTACAAAAGGTACTATCATTACAATGTGCATAACAATGTATTTTTACAAACATTTTACATGTACACTTATTGAATCCTCTAATTATTTTTCCTTTTTTTTTTACCAACATCTTAACTTTTTTCTAGAAATGAACTTCATACAAAAATAAACTTCAATAAAAACAATCATTCTTTTGTTTGAATAATTTCCAAACTTAACAAGGATAGCATGTCCACAATTCCTTCATCATAGTTTTAGACAAATTTGACACTTTTTCAAAATATTTATAACTTTTGATTCCAATATCACCACCAAACAAGAAGAAGAGCACCTCTATTCATTGTATTGATTCCCAACAATGTTATCTCCTAGCAATATTAGCTACGAACAGCACATTTGTTGTCATTGCCATGACTGACATGCTGGGAAATTTGCTAACTTGCCATTTCCTTTTTCATTAATTAAAAGCCAAGTGTACGTAACATATAATCACAGAAATCTCACAATGCACAAGGGGAAAAATCCTAAACAACTACATTGTAGCTAATTTACTCAAATAAATTTTAGATATTGGCTAACTAGCTAACTTTTGATTCGGTTGGCAATACAATAAAGGATATTTTGATCACGATGGCCATTATCTCATTGATTATTAATTCTGCAAGTGAAATGGCAGTAAAAATCGATTACATGTTATATTAATGATACAAATAAGAAATTTCAAGTCTAATGTTAAACAAATTGCTCTATACGAATTTATAATGAAATAAATTGCTAATAAATTTCAAAGAACATGAAGTAAGACTAGATTTATACACAAAATGGAAGCATGCCCAAAGATTTTGTCAGAATGATTGACATTTAACATCTCTTAAAGCTACCTTACTTTAAAACTAAAACAGCATATTTAACCAGGTAACATTTTTTTTGCATACATATTTTATGTAACATAACTTTTAACAAATTTCACTGCCACAAAAATTCTGAAATAATAAATTCATTTTAGTTTACGCATTTGATTTACTAGCTGCAACTATAGCTGATACAGAATTAAAAATCCGGTAAAAATGTCAATTTCTACACAGTAAATTTGCATATCCCAGCTGAGGCCAATATTACAAATCCCCTTAAGTGCAATCTCATATTTTCAAAAAATATATCCTAATTTATACTACATTTAAAAACACTGACACCTAAAAAAAATGAGCAAAAACTTCCATAAATTACAGCACCTTGCTTATCTAAGAGATTCATCATAAGGAAACCCCCGTCCTGAGAACTGTACACTGCTCCAGAAATTATTGAGCAAATCCATCATTCAGAACTGTGAACGGGATCACAAATTCCTATACAACCCTCCATGCTCAATGATATGCTTATAGGATAAATCTAACTCGATCTGTTGAACAGCAACAAGCTCATAAAAAGACACAATCTTTGGAAACAAGTTTAAAAATGAATGAAAAATGACAGAATAAAGTAATCATGAACTACACAGCCATCTAACCTCTGGTACACTATTATAGTTACGGTTTAAAAAATCCCATGTCAAAAGCATTGCCCTTTTGAATAGTCATAAATATTCAATAAATAAGTAAAAATAGGGTTAGGCTAAGCTCAATAACCTGAGAAAGTTTCTTCGCCAATTTGGAATTGGCTTTTAGGTAAAACTTTTGCAGGTTGATGAGATTCAAAAGATAATATCACTTTCAAAAAGTGATATACAAGAACCACAAGAGCTTCTCCTATCAAAACAAAAGCAGCCATACACCAAAATGGTAAGATTAACTTGGTCCGTAATGCACCCGCAAAACTTTTATGAGAATTTTCAACACTCACAGAAATATGGCACCCACATTCACTCAGCTTCCAAATTACCTTCAATAATGTACAGCATATGTGACAATAAACTGACTGAAAATATTTAGTCACTTTAAGCAACTTTTTCGTCGTTTCAAATCAGACAATAGTTACATTCATGGGTTTGGAAAATATCATCTTCTGATTAACTTTTGTCAGAGACTTTTTCATAAAACACATAAAGGGAAGGTAATATTTACTGGGCCTAAGTGAAAATGTATGAAGTTAACACCAAAGAGTTTCTAGAATATCCAGATAGTTCTTGAGTAAGTGGGTCTAACATTTACTGTGCTCTGGAAATATGCGAGGAAATATGGATTTATTAAGGAATATCAGTCTATAAGAAAGGCCCATGGGTGTTCCACTCGGCCGTATTGAATGTCTGAAAGTGATTTTAGGAACTTCTGGTGTATGGGCATTTCTTGCTCCATCGTGGGAATGGTTAGAGTTTCGCCTTCAAAATAAATTGATGATACGGGTGCTACAATACAAGCTGTTCCTGCACCGAAAAGCTCCAGGAGCTGTAACAAAAAAAAGCAAACATTAAAGAACAATCCTTATCTACAAAATTAATTCATAGTAAATCTTCCCAAATCTGAAAATCTTGGAAATTGGAAGGAGCTAGTTTCTGGAATTTCTCAGATTTTAGAGTTTCTCAGATGACATAGGCCAGTTCTGGATAGCCTAACATTTCTCATACAACATATACAACAATGACGTTAAATTTAATGTGAAATTAGAGAATATATGAACAAAGATTACAAAATGAAAATAACATTCATTTTTCATTAAGTGCAATTATCAGATTATCACTCTCTTCCATAGTGAGAGGCATAGGACAATAAAATAAAATAGTTTCACATCAACAAACAATGGAAATCTAACAGGTGCCTTGCTTTGAGTGGTACTGATGGAAGATTTTCCATAGTGGAAGAATGTTACATCCGTGAATCATGGCTTCGAGTGCTATTTTTAAAATAGCCTGTTTTCAGAATGCCTGATTTGAACGTTTGCAATGAAGTAAACTCTCAATCACCCAGCAATAGATTATCTTGTTGTAAATTATGTATTCGTAATGAAAAACTAAACTGACAATAGGCATAAAACATACACAAACAATTGCCTTAACATAAATATTTGTTGAAGAAAAGAGGAAGTAAATGCTAATAACCACAACATTTTTATGATTTTTTAACTATGAGAAGGTTATGGTTTCATTTTGTATCAAGTGGAATGGTGTTGCCATGAATTCCCACTCAATTCAAACTCTGTTTATAGTAATGTCCCTAATATTGTGCCTTCCATAAATAAGGGACCAATAAAATCACCAATGATGAGCCCATTTGGTGAAAGTGTGTTATATTGAAGAAAATTATATTTATCTATCTGAAAATTGATGCACACATACCTAAACAAATTTAATAACCTATAAAAGCATACATTCTACATACACGTTTTTCTTGCAGGAGCATCTTTACTTCCTTCATTGTAATGATTCTCTCAGTGATTTTGAATTCATTCCATTCCCGAGCCAGCTCTAGGATTGACAGTCTTGTGATCCCAGGCAAGATTAAGCCATTTAGTGGAGGAGTCACCAGTTCCTTCTCTGCAATTAGAATCAACACATCATCATAATACCTGATATAAGAATAGTCACCTAATTGCGGTCTACAAATACGATTAATGTAAAACTTATATTGCATTAAATGTCAGCAAATTTTGCAATGGTGATCAACATTTTGAAGTTGTATAAAAAAGTAGCACATAACTAAAGAAGTTTAATTTGGTTTTATATGTGGCCAAAAAGAAAGTGTAAAATATTCTGCATTTTTACTGTAAAAATAGTAATAAATGTTATTAATTTGGTATTGTTTATTAGAAATTTATTTGTTGTGACTATTTCAGCCAGTCCCACAGAATGTAGATTAGTATATGAAATAAGTAATTCACATTATTCTAAATATAGACATGTTCAGGCTTGATTGAAAAGGACATAAAAATTAAAAATTTAAGAACACGTTTTTGTCTAAAAATTATTAGTTATATAGAGTTTAGAAATTTCTGTTTTCAAATTATGAGATAAAACTGAAAGAATGTCTGTGCCAAGACGATGAATTTCATGGCTTGCTAGATTAAATGTAAGTCTTTAGAAAACAAGATATTTTATTTATTTTAAAGAAGAGAATTTCATCCTCAATAATAATCGAACCAAACAATAACACAAAATTCTTTTAATGATAGAAAACACACCTCCATTATCATTGAGGAGAAATGCAAATATATTCATTGTTCCCACTTCTGTCAATTGATGGTCATCTCCAAACAGCCAAAGAACCTGCTGCAAGTTCATTTTCAATGCACGTTCCTGAAAAAGTCAACATTTTTCACTCAAATCTCCTGCTATAGATTAGAGACAATTTGAATTGACAAAACAACCTCTCAAATACTTAGTACTCCCTTTATCTCAATCCCTACTTCTAATACTCATTTCACATCCTAGAACATACAGCTAATCCCAACCCAAAAATTGTGCATCATGATGCGTGACACAATAAAAATTAACATAAAAAAATTTCAATTATGCAATAAAAAGCCATGGAATGGGCAATAAAATCAATTCCACCAAAGAAAATGACATCCATCACATAAACTCTACAACATTAAAATTATTTTTAAGAACATGCACATGACAACTTACCAAAAAATATATACAGTAATACCACGATATACAAAGTTTCGCTATAACAAACTTAGTATTTATGGCAATCAAGCCGATTCAATCAACGCCTACAATGTTAGTGTACATGATAATGGAATAATTTCTGGCTCAGAACTAACAAACACATGATATTAGTTAGGCAGTGAATATCAGATTCAATGCAACGCGGCACATCTACATTTCTCCAGTTTTGTTTATTTCGTCAAGCATTCCATAGGTATTGACTGTTTTCAAGTTATCCTTGTAACGTCATCTTCATTGTAAGAATTCTAACATTGTGTTGTTTTTCGCCACGATAAAGTGTTTAATTTGCAAAAAGCGACTGTTGTTAACCGAAGAATGTTATTTTACCTCAAAATGCCGAAACTAATGAAACCATGCACGGATGTTGTTGGAGCAGTCATAAAACCACGGAAAGTTATCTCGTTAGCACAAAAGCAGTGTTGTAAGTGAAATTTTACGTACACTTTTTACGTCTAATAGTGTAAGTTATTGTTATTACAATGTATGTACAATAAATAGTATAATACTATTTGCAAATACAATCTTTTAAAAATGCGATCAGTACTTATTAAAAGGTTTATGTTATAAGATTTTAAATTATTAAGGTTGGTATTCCATCCTATGAATGTTATTTGATATACGAAGTTTCAATATACGAACGAAGTTTCAGGAACTTCGTATATCGAGGTATTATTGTACAAATAAAAATTTTCTATAAACATCCCTCCCATACAGCTAATACTGCATGCAATGAATGAGAAATCACAAACTGACCGTTTTGTAATTTTGTAGACTACAGCAAAAAAATTACTGCAAAAAATTCCTTATGTCTTTACTTGTTTAAAGTCGTTAAAAACAATTTAAAGAATAGACATCATGTCAAGATGAAGCACAAGACAGAAGCCACAGCATTCAGATTTAAGTGAGAAATGAACAAAAACATGCTCCACAACTGTTGTTTTGCCAATAAAACTTCTCTCTTCAACGACATATTATACAATGCCTTATGCATAACAATGAATCATGGGATTAGTTTCTAATAAATTAAATTACAACTACTTCCTTTAAAGAGCCGCACAGATAATAATGAAGATCTCTGGGAGAAGTTCAATTTTTTTGAGCAAGCAAGAAAGAGGACTGAGCTCATCTCAAAAAATTATTGAAGCAATGAGTTACCTTTTTTTGTATTTTTCAAAACTGTCTTATTTGCTATCATCCTAGCTGCTGAAATAAAACATGGACAAATAGATGAAAACAGAAAGTTAGAAAGGAAAGCTAAAGAGATGAAAAAGAAAAATAAGATGACCGTTACATAAAACATGACAAAATGTTGATTAGAGAGATACATCATGAAATGTAACATTAACTTCAACTCAACAAAGTAAACCTAGATTTTAAAGAATATTAAAAACACAGCTCATAACACAACAATTTATAACCATTTAAAATGGTCAAGATCTTGCCAATAAAAGTAGAGCTAAAATTCACGTTATGGAAATCAAAATTGACATAAAATATTACAGTAAAACCTCATTAATTCGAAGTTCAAGGGACCAAAAAATTACGACTTTGAAATATTCAGGTTTGAAATAAACGAACTTCCGTAAAAATCGAACTTTTTTAGGATCAGCTGCTTGAGCTGCAAAACCGCAATACAGAATCTTATCTATCCGTCCTACAAATGAATTGGCCTTACAAGTTAGTAGACAAGGCGAATTCGAACAGAGCTGAAGTGAACACTTAGTTTGCGATTCACAAAGACATGAAAAAAGGCTCCAGCGAATATCCCGAATTTCCCAGTACATTTCAAGTTACTCCTTGGTGCCACGAAGAAAACACGTTCAACCGCGTGCCAAAAGATTATCAGTCATCTATACTCCATACTGCTGCATTGTGCTCTTCTTGTATGACATTATGGTAAAACCAGTGATGAGCTGAAGCCGGCTCCCGCTGACTCGCGTGAGCTGATTGTTAAATTTAAAAAAAAATATGAAAATTTATTGATTTTTGACCTTTCAAGTACACCCTTATCCAAATTTCCTTTTTTTTGAGAACCGGTTCTTAATATTTTTTCCAGCTCATCACTCGGTAAAACCGCTAGGTTTTTGTTTTTGGCTCATCACTTATTCTCGGGTAAAACAAAGGCATGATCCTTTTAGAGAAGACATTCGGTATAACTTCGTGCAACGTTATTTAAAGATTGGTTCAGTAACAGAAATCAATTTTACACTGTCTTTTCTCATGAGAAAAACCTTGTCCGGGTTTGGGAGGGCATGAGGATTGAGATAATAGGGGTTCTTGCAACTTCTGTTCATTTCAGCTTGGTAATCTGATTAATTTATTTGAATCATCTACGACTTTTATTTCACGTTGACTATTAAATAGGGTGACCATATTCCAATGAGGTGAAAATGGGACATTTCCCGTCATTGTAGGAAAAAAAGGGGCAAAATTTTTGCATGATTTTTTTAATGGTGGATATATGTCACTATCACAGTCTATAGCGAAAAAGGCAAATACAAACTTTCCTTATAGTCTGGAGCATGCCAGACTATGGCAAAGATCACGATCAAAAGAGAATCCGACTAGTGTCGTCGTCGTCGAAACTCAAAGGGAATAAGTTAGGTTAAACCCGAGCAGGATATTATATGAGACCAGGTTTGCCACCTCAAATTTATCAATGACCCTGAGGTTTCCTAACCTGACAATTGCGACAGTAATTAACATTTGTTGTTCGTTTGATAACCTCCAAAATCTATAAACAAACAAACATTATCATGTGTTCTTGTAAGTTTCTACATGTGATATGACGCAGTTCAGGTCGAAGTGGAGCGGCCAGTTTTGGCCGGCTTGGTAGGGAGAGGGATAAACACATTTAAAAGTCAGTACGGAAAAGGTTAAGCTCAGTTAATCTTTTGTTGCCCATATAGAAGTCAAAATAACATTTATACTATGTGGTTGGGCATTGGGAATGAATGCTATGACTTAACACTAATATATAATTTTCAATTAAATATTTGAATATTTGGGGGTCTGACGACAGGGGGGGGGGGGGGGGGGGGGGGCACGTGTCCCAGTGCTCCCCCTGGTGTGTGAGCATTGTAGACGTGTCTTTCTATGTTCCTGAGTGCTTTCAGATTATTACACATTTCAAGGCTAATGAAATAGTATAAGGATGCATCCATCATCAACTAGTTATAAATTCTTGGTTAAGAGTGAAAAAAGTTAACATTTAAACTGTTACCTTTGCAGGAGTGTGCTCCTTGCCTCATCACTGGCATTTAAATGGGTATTCTAAACTATGCAAGAGGCAATTTAAATCAGAGCTCAAGGGATTAACTGGAAAAACACAAATTATGGACTTAATTCAAGCATGGACTCAAAAAGATATATTTGGCAATGTTAAGCAATGGTTATTATAAGTTGACTTTGAATCTGTAGTGAGATTGGTATTATATAAGGATATATTTTAACTCTTAAGGTTAGTACAGATTTTCAAACACTGTCGGCATACTGTTTGCAAACAGTTTAGAGACTATTTGCAAACAGTTAGCATACAGTTGGAAAACAATATTTTGCGTCCACACCACAACAGATTAGCCAGTTGCAAACATCACGTCGTTGAGTGAAGGTGCCGCTGGTATTTGTGCTAGTTATATATTTTTAGTGTTATATATAGGATGAAAAAAGCGTGAACAATGGTGGAGAAGACAACTATTTGAAGAAGGAACTCGATGTGGAGACAATCTTCTGAAAGATTTAAATTTAGAAGATAGAGCTGGATTTAGGAATTTCGTCAGAATGACATTAGCAATTTTGAAGTTTTACTTCAAGTGGTTGGCCTAAAATATCACATAAGGATACAAAATATCGAGCAGCTATTCCTCCATCAATTAGACTGGCTGTCACGCTCAGATATTTTGCCAGTGGCGACAGAGCATTTTGAGGCCCGAGGCGCAAAATTATTTTGAGACCTCCCGCATCTTTTTATTTCTAAGGTACGATATTAAAAGTTTTTTGTATTACCAAAGTAATTTTTGTGGTAATTTATTTAAAAATACATGCATATTAAATATATATAATTATAAAAATTAATAAATAGAAATCTGCCAAATTAAAGAAAACCCTGTTATTCTTATCAATATGAAATTATTATATAAAATCCACATTATCTATGAGTTTAATCCAATAATAGTTTTATGACTTCTGAAAATATAAAAAATACCTACATTAGGTAATACCTTTGAGTTCCTACCAAAAACAATCACATCATTAAATAGGAACATTTTGTACAAAAACATAGGAACAGAATTGCCACAAAAATTAATAAAAGAAATACAGATAAATATGAATTACATGATTAAATCGTTTAAATACATAACAATTGGTTAATGACTTCTAAAAATAGAAAAAATGCACTGCCTGCACCAAAAGTAATCACATTATTGCATAGGAACATAAGAATTATCATAAACATTAATTTAAAAAAATACAGATATATAAAAATTATAAGATTAAATTATTTGAGTACAATCATTTTTGATAACACCAGACACTATACTAAGTTAACACAATTTTTTCCTGGCTTTTGATTTAGCAAAGGTATCAATGATGTCATAATTTATCGAGTTGGTTGCCTCACACTCGATAAATAATAATGACAAATCGGACATTTTATTTTGCATGAAATTATTTTGTAAATAGCTTTTGACTCTTTTTAATACTGAAAACGACCATTTGGCACTTGCATTAGTTACAGGCATTGTAAAAAATATTGTAAGAGTTGTTTCAACATTTGGGATCGTTGATCTTAATCCATCATTAATAATATTGTACATATCCGTTATACTTGTAACATATTCCTCTTTGGTATAGTTTAAGAATTGCACTACTTCTGCGTTAAATTGATTGACATCAATGCCATTTTTATAAACATGTTTCAATGCACGAATTAAAATTGTTTTCTGTCATGGAAGTATTAAAAAAAACACTAAACATATTTAATCTTTCTTTATTTATTTCAGTTCGTCGATTTAATTCTGCAATAAGTGTATTGCAAATAGCATTAGAGGTGTTTATTATAAATAATTCTTTGCCAGTTCAAGTCTTTTACTCCATCATACATAATTTTTCGTTTCTTTATTCGGCTTCGTTCATCTTTATATTGAGTCTCGTCAGTTAATAGCTTTGCTTCCTTTCAATAGTTTCAAAATTGTTTCTAGCTTCTAAAATAAATTCTTTCAACGATTTCAAAAGATTCGCACTTTTTAGCAAGTTTAATTTTGGGTCCTGAAAGGATTTGCTACAAGCATTTAGTCTTTCCAACATTTTGTCCCACATTGTCGTTAATAAAGCTGTTTCATATTCATCAAAATGTTTGGCTAATTTTGAAGACTAATCGGCTAATTAGTTTCTTGTGTTCATATGTTGATATCTTGATCAGAGCTTCTTTAATTTGTTTATATCCTATTTTCAATGCTGATACAGCATCCACTCTAGCTGACCATCATGTGTCACTTATCCGTTTTAATGTAACCGAATTGGTTGGTAGACAATTTTTTAATATGTTCCATCGTCGCGTTGACACAGAAAAAAAATTGTACAAATTTTGAACGAAATTGAAATAATGTAGTGCAGCAGAACAAGATTCTGCTACATAGTTTCCAACTAAATTTAATGAATGACTAGCGCACGGTATATAAAATGCTGTGGTACTGTTTTGTCTTATTCTAGCTTGTAAACCCGAATATTTCCCGGCCATATTGGAAGCATTGTCATAGATTTGCCCTCTACATTTTTGAATGTCTATGGATAAATCAGTTACTTTGTTTAAAATGATATTTTCAAGGTATTCTGCATTATGATGTTCTATGGGAAGAAAACCTAAGAATCTTTCTTTAATTTCTCCATTATTTGCAACATATCTGATTATTAATACTAACTGATCGATTTGACTTATGTTGGGAGTAGAGTCGATAATCACTGAAAAGTATATAGCTTCTTTTATTTCAGATATTAATGTTTCTTATGTCTTATTTCCCATTAAATTTATAAATTCACCTCAGGTTTAGTGAGAAAGATAATTTGTCTTACCAGGTCCACAATTTGTGTACGTTTCTATATGGCGTTTTAAAAATATGTCAAATTGACTAAGATATTCTAAACAACTCAAAAAATTTCCCTTACGTTCAGAATACCTCTAAATGCTAAGCCAAGGTTACCTAATAACTTAACTGTAGCAATGACTCTTTTTAAAACATCATGCCAATAATTTTCTTCGGCCTGTATTTGTTTCATTAATTCCGTATCAATACGTCCCATTGTTGAACATCTTTTCTTATACATGCACATAGACTGGATATGATCCTTTGAGCGTTCATGTTTAGTCAAAGCTCTAAAGACATTTTTCCAGTAGTTGAATCCATTTATAAACTTAATTTGATGACTTTGAAAATAATTTGCAAATGAAACAATATACTGATTTACTAGTCTCAGAAAAAATTAACCATTCACGCTTTTCTTTGGTTCCATTAGTTTTCTCACCGTAAAAATTAGATTCTTGAACATTTCTATAATATATTCGGTCACGTTCTATATATCTTACTTTCAAATTTTCAATTCTACCAAAATTTTTAGGGTTATTTATTAAATAGTATTCTATAGAGTTATTACTTAGGCTTGTGTTTGTATTTACTGGTCATTTTGCAATATCTTTAGGATAAATCTCAGAAGGCACACCTTTACATAATATTAATACCAGTATTCTGGTTTACGCTGTCTTCTCGTTCATGTTTTTGTTCCGTATTTCCTTCAATGAGTAAGTCTTGTTCCGGTAGTTTATCTGTATTGTGGCATACGCTGTCTTCTTGTTATGCAGTATTTTCTTCAGTAAGTTGGTCTTGTTTCACTGGTGTTTCTGGATTCTGGCTTGCATCGCCTTCTGGTTCTGTATTTTCGAGTTGTTCTGCGGTTCCTATTTTTCCCTTATTATTATTCGCAGATCAGGATGGAAGTAAAAACGATGTAATAGCATTTTTTAAAGCTATTTGCTGTTTTTCTTTCTCATTTTGCTTCTTTCGTTTCGCTGCTCCTGATTCGAATCTTCTTTTCATTTTCGGTTGTACGAATCTTTTACTTAATATTTCATGAAATTACAGTAAATTAATATATAAAACAGAAAGGTCATTTCATATTCATTAAGTAAGTACGTATATTATCTTATTTTATATTAATTACATGAACATGAATGTCCACGCGTGCCGCGAAAGACTGTGATTGTAATGTTTCATAGGTAAAGACAGGTAGAGATGCGAAGAACGAACGCGTTTGTTAACACAAGCTCTGCCCAGCATTTACTGGTGCCACTATGCTGGCACAACTCTCATCTCAAAAGCGCCAGACTGGTACCGTCAGTTAAAAAAATAATCAATCAACTATGTACTCGAGATGGAAGATAAAAAGCTCTGCCTGCCACCATCTAAACCTGGAAGAACAGTCCGGATCTCTTTCATATTTGTGGCTGATGACGCATTTGCTTTATCAATGAATATAATAAAACCTTATCCTGGACATCACCCAGTTCAAGCCCTGAGAGAATTTTCAATTACAGGTTAAGTAGGGGTCGCAGAATTGTCGAAAATGTATTCAGTAATCTATCAGCTAAATTCAGAGTTTTTTTAAACCAATCGCCATGCATCCCAACAAAGTGGAAAAAGCTGCCCTAACATGTATCTACTTGCATAATTTTCTACGTAGGAATAAAACCGCCACAAATTTCTATTCACCACCCGGTGAAATAGAAAATGAAAATGGTTTCATAAACTTGCTAAGTGTACCCAGGAGATCACTGAACTCGGAACAAAATATTAGAAATGAGTTTCGAGATTATTTTATTTCTCCAGGAGCAGTTTTATGGCAAAATGCATATGCATAATTTTTCAGGTGTAAACATGTATGTAATGATTATTAATAAATTGTTTGAAACTTATATCGTTTTGTTCTTCAACATAGTCTGTAGAGTGACTGCCTCTTGATTCATTTCCCTGCAGCAGAAATAATAGTGCCTCATACCCAAACCAATTTGCTTTTTTTCTGTGTTCTACTTTTCTTGGAATCGAGCAATTTTTTGTGCTCTTTGCGAAACTGGGTCTTCAAGGCTTGAACTTTTTTCTCTGTCTCCGAGACTGACATAATATTTTTTGCGAGTATATCGAATGCGTCAACCTTTTTCTTGTGGTTTTTATATTCCGAACACTGTATATCCCACAAACAAGGCATTGCCTGTATGTCTTCAATTAAATTTAAAGTATCCTGCGTAGACCACATGATAAACGTATGTGCCTCGCTGGGTGTCGACTCACAACTGACAGAAAAATGATGTAAATTGTGTGCAGACATGTCCACACTTGCAAACAGTTTGCAGACGTATCTTGTTATCCATTCCCAACAGAAGACAAAAAACATCGAATATTTGTATTCGAACTGTTGGCCAACTGTTTGCAAACAGTCTACAAACATAGAAAAACCCTGTTTGCCAACAGTGTTTGCAAACAGTTTGCCGACAATGTTTGCAGGTCTGTACTGGCCTTTAGGAATTTCAAACAACACACCATTCCACACAATTAACAAAACACTAACCTGACATTTATAAAAATATTAATAAAAATTAAAAGCACTCACTAAATAATCTGTGACATTATGGTGTAAATTGAAATCTGCTTAAATGAATCACCTTTAATGAGTTATGTGGCAAGGTATTGCCATAAAATTATTTCCATCAATTATGCAAGTAACTTACCTGAACTCTTATTGTGGGCGCATAGTTGGACCCAATCTTACTGTCACCAACACCACCAGGCCAGGCTCTTGTGTACTTGACATCTGCCAGGAGGGAGACTGGTTTAAAGCCAGATGCAAAATATGGGCCCACTGGGCAAAGCACCACAAACAGCAGGGCAGAGTCGGTCGGTCCGACTCCAAGTGTGGGCTGATCGTCAAATGGCAGGAAGAGAGGTTTGTTACACAAGGTGTGGGAACAGATAGGAAGGCTCCACCACATTAAAAAACAGCTGAGAGAACCACATGATTGCAAAGGAAGACAAGAGGCTTAAAAGAAATTGATCAGAAGCAGACATAAACATAGAGGCATCTCAAAAGAATAGAGAGAAAGCAAAGTGTACAGTTGTCAAAACAAATATTTCTTTAGAATGCAGCAGGAGACCACTTATCTGGGAAGCTTGGAACTTATGCAGGTTATATTAATCTTTATTGTCCATGCATATATTTGAGTACATATAATGTCTAGGCAGAGGATGTGTACAATAATTTTATGCAGAATTAAGATGCTGTTTACATAAGTTTAGAGTTATGGATTTGGCTGTATAAATGTTGTTGGTGCAGTGATGTAACATGCATGACGACATTGCTCTAATCAGTTGACCTAACCGAGATAGGGATTAAATTGCCACACTGACTGATTAACCTTATGGCCAAAGTCACCTTCAGTGATGTATGAGAAATCGGTTAAAACAGAGCAGCCCCATAACTAGATATTTTAGTGCCCGGGGCAAACTACTAAATTATTTTCTCTAGTTTATTTAGTTACTATCTGGATATTTTGCACCCCTTGCTTAGTCGCGCCTGGGGCAGATGCCCCACTTGCCCCCACCCGGGCGCACCCTAGTTACAGCACTGAAACTGAGTGTCACTAATAACAACTCCCAAGTTTTTCATCATGAAATCCAATATTTTTTAATAGATGGCACATGTTGCATTTTATTTTTTTGCTCATTCCAATATCTCAAATGCAAATAATGTCTTTTCGTCATTTGTCTTGGCATTCAAGGGGCTAAACTCCTGATTTATTTTGGGTGTTTAATGTATTTTGTTTACTTTCTTAAAAAATTGCATTTCATGAACTATCAGTAAGAAAATGTTCAACTATAAATATTTTATAGAAAAAATGAAGAATTACAGGCTGTTTTTTAAGCAGAAAGAAGCACTTTGAAAAATATTACAAAAAACATTATTGTGAAAATTTCACTTGCCTACTCTAACCCCCTCCCTCGTTAAGACAACTGAACAAGACGGCTCCCAAAACAAAGATGCTCCAATGGAAGAATAATATAACACAGTGGTTCTCAATCTTTTTTACTCTGCAGCCCCCTAAATATGAATTTTAAAAATTGAGGCCTTCCCAGTCCATCAAAATTACTAACAATTTAGCATTTTCAAACAATGAAAATTTGATTACAATTAACATACCCAAATAAATAAACCTGTGCGATTATATGCAAATTTACTGAAATGTAGGGTTACTAGATTTCAGTCTTCGCAATGTGGGGCAGACACCAAAATTTGAAGATTTAATAATGAAAAATTAAATTAAATGTATCATGAAATGTACACATTACATAATAAAATGCAAATATGTTACATGTAACAAAATAATGATAACCAACAGCAATATATGTATGTATTTTTCTTTTCACATGAAGGCATCAGAGTCACTCAAATACGGGACATTTATGTATCCCGATAGATCTTTCTGAAACAACGGGACAACCAAATCTATTTTAATGAGAGGGACGCGATTGCATGTTCTTGCATAAGAGTTCCATCTCAGGTGTAATGCTGGAGATACCAATTCAGAGATTTGCTTCCAAAGCTTATGTTGAAAGGTGTGACCTGTGCTTGTTTTTAAATAACAATAAGGATGAGAATGTGGCCTCGCATAAATAAGTTGACGCAAAGGGCATGATAATGGCTAAAGCTGCTGTTGTGATTGAAGGATACTCTTGTTGTCGCCTTAGCCAAAACTTAGCAAGTTCTTTATCTTTAACTTCAGTTTCAAGTGTAGAATCTGATCTATTTACAATTAGTTGTTATCGAACTAGCCACGGAATATGATCATATCTTACTGAAGTTGCAAATGGTGTTCTGATCCAGTCATGCTCTTTGTCCTTGTTCAAGTTTGGAAAATACTTGGCAAAATGAACTTAAAGTTCGAAAATGTGATAAAATATAATTCTGTGAATTTCAGTAGAAAGTGCAACACCATTAACAGTAAGGAATTCATTTAGGAATGTAAACATACCTATCTGTACACGCTCTTTCCAAATCTGACCATGCTGAAAGTTTGTACTGAAAGACCTGAAATTTACTATGGGAGTCAAAATGTTGGTACTTCTCCCCAAATGGGCAGGTAAATCTGGTCTCTTATTGTTAAGAAATATGCGAAGTTCATCCCTAAGCTCCAATAACCTTTTCGAAACCTTTCCTTGACAAAGCCATCGTACTTCAGTGTGATACAAAAGGCTTTAATGGGAAAGACCCCATTTCTCTACACAAAATACTAAATAGTCTGGAATTGAGAGCATGGTTTTAACTAAATTGACTATAGTCACAATTGCATTCAATGCTTTATTCAATTCAATCCCAACATGACGAATAACTAAATGTTCTCTATGTATCATGCAATGAAGATATTTTGCACAGGGGGCTGCTTTTTTCACTTCTGCTCTATATCCCAAATTCTTTCCAGTCATGGATGCTGCATCAACTGTGCATACACCTATGCATTTTGACAATTTAAGTTTATTTTCGGAAATGAAATTATCCACTTCCTTAAATATATCTACACATTTTTGTCTGGGAAAGGGGCCTACAGAAGAGAAAATCTTCATAAATTTTGAAATCATATTGATATCTTATAAAAACCATCAACTGAGACAAGTTTATGATGCCGGTAGATTCGTCCAATTGAATTGCATATGTATTACTCTCTTTGATGTGAGAGACTTGATATTCTCTGCAATGTCTTCTATCCTCCTTGTTACAGTCATTATAAATATGAATGGACCACAGAGGTTCAGCAATTTTGTTATCAAGTACAATTTCACATATTTTTATTGTTGCAGGCAACACAGGTGACTTCCCAATGGTGCGAGCTTTTTTGTTTTTAGCAATTTTTAAGACCATCTCGAAAGATGCTCTAACCAATTTATCATTCATCTTTGTACATTTTGTAATAACTTGCATTTGCTTGCCTTGTTCTGATGCTTTCCTTTGAAAGAATTCAAGTGGCCTATTTTGGTATTCAGGGTGCTTGGTATTCAAATGTCGCAATAGTTTTCCAGGCCTCATACTGTCTTTGGAAAGTTTGTTACATCAAATTACACATAGATCTTTCTTGATTGTTGACAGTTATAGAACTAAAACCATATTTTAAAAAACCAGGGTTATACCTTTGAGTTTTTACACTTGGAGTAGATGTGTTCTCTTCTTGCAAGGCCTTTCTTTTCTTACCATCTGCAATGCTTACCATTAGACTTGTTGTTAATGCCAAAGTAGATGGCTCTGATAATGTCAAAATTGACACTGATGATGCCACATCAGCATCTATCAATTCTTGCTCTTTTTCGCTTCTTTCTTCCACATTGCTAGTTGTTTTTCTAATTATCCATTTTTAGGATTAAAACAATTCACATCACAATCAGAAGGTCTATTAGTGTGTCTTAGTCCTGCCCTGCACTTACAATAATAAACTTTGAACTGACGACAATATTAAGTTCATCTGAAAACACTTAATCACTGCTCTTCAATAGATAAATAAAAATCCAAATCACTTTTGCCTTGCTTCTCTTGGTTGGGCTGGATGCAGGGCCATTCCAATCATCAGAATCACCTTGGGAAGTTTCTTAATCTGCTCCCAATCCTAACCAATTTAAAACATAATATTTATAATGACATACACTAATTATGATGTATTTCTAATATTTATTAAGGGAGAACAGAATTTGCCTAGGCTAGAGGCAATGACACAAAATTTTAAATGTAACTTACATCTACAGAACATTTGGAATTGAGCAAAGGTAACGAAATAGTATTTAAATACTATAAATGCACTAACCACTTTAATATTAGCTAACTTGATCCTATATTCACAAAACACCACAAGAAGACACAGTTCACACGACTGACGTTTCTTCGACGAGAGGCCTAGTGGAACTGATGAGAATGAAGTGCTTTTCTATTTTGTGAAATTGTAAAATTTGAAATTGGTGGTAGGAGGAGTAGGGGTTGGAGTCTGAGAAATGTGAGAACTACAATATATAAAAATGTAATGGAATTCCATCCTTCGTTCTCAGTGTGGGTTAAGAAAGGGCAGACATTATTGACATGTCGCCAAAGACAAATCAATCGCGGCTTCCATTGAAAATAAAATGAAGCATGCCAAAGGTGTGCTTTGGTGGGTTCCTCTCATGCTTTGGGACCATATGCAGCTGGGTGATTTTATCCTGATAGTGCAGAAGGGGACCCTTGAATATAACACCTGGATGCCACCGAATTAAGACCTCTTCTTGCAAACCGCCTTTCCTGTCGGCACACCCTTGATTACATGTCACATTCAGTCCATGGTAATAAAACAAAGATTACCCTTCTAAATTCTTTCTAGCCTCCGTTTACCCCTTTTTCTGACGCCTCAGCAAAATTTTATCCACGAACGCAGCACCCCTGGCACCACAATGTTTGATGATGGTTCAATGACCACAGGGGCAAATAAATGAAAGCAATGGGGAAAAAACAAGGCAATGACTGAGAAGCTTAGCTGTGGCTCCTCGGTAAAAGCTTAATGGCTCCTAGGGGACCATGCCTCACAGTTTGAGAACCACTGATATAACAATAATATACAGCTTTCCAGATAAAGTGTCCTCCATTGTATTATATACATAAAATCATACTTATGTGCAATATTTTGCAATAAATTTTGAAAGGTATACATAAAGAGATTTTGACAACCAATTATTAAAAAATTCACAGGTGAAAGAATACAAAGATGATGAAGCCATTCCATACAAATTTTTACATAAAATTCCAACAAGGACTTCTCCTTACTGTAAATGAGAACAGTGGCAAAACAATAGGTTAGAGTGGGAGGCCACAGGCCCAGAGGGAACCTTGATCTATGCAACTGTTGGGTGAGGGACCATAGACAATATTTTGCCATGGGCCATTCCACCTCCAGTTATGCCACTGATTGGGAACACATTTTGTGAACAATGAAGTCAGTATATTACTATTCTAGAACTAAGCACCACTTAAAAGGCCGATAAAATTCATTATCTCATACCATTATCGTTGACAAGGATGTATTATTGCAGCTTAGCTATAAAACAAAAATTTAAAAGCAACATATATATAAGCACACACACAACGACACAAATAAAAAAATCTGATGTGGCCAACACATGACTTTCTCCATATTTGGGGTATAGATATTTAAATTATTATGAATTGCATTATAAGGCAAAATTATTATTTCATGTCGTAAAAGAATAGTCGTCCTTATTGCCGTAAATTATATTTTGAATATGTTTAGAGAATTCACCGCTACATGGTGGCACTGTATACTTGAAATTTACGAATAAATTAATTATCTACTAAATGGAAGGTTCTACGAAAATTTGTCTCAAACAAAACTTGGAAAAAAAGTTATTCTCTACAACTTTGGTCCTCACGAAGATTACCAATAGTGACGTTTTTAAGGAGATATTTGAAGAGAACCGAAAAAAACTGATTATTTATAAATAATTTCTAAACAATAACTGCTATGGAAAATTGTTTCAAATGAAAGTTGTAGGAAATTACATCTTCTATAACATTTGTATAGAATTGTATATACAATAATGATGTTTTCACGGAGATATTTCGCCAAAACCTAATTGGATTTTGAATAAATCTCGACTTACGGTTAACCGGTACTGTCCAAAAACTAATCAGCTCTTCGTGCTCATACCAAAGTGTTATATATAAAATTTGGTAATGATATGGCAAGTACTTTTTGAGTTGGAGCACCCACAATCACATACACACACAGACATCATTCCGAAAATAGTCTAAACGTTTTCTAGGGATCAAAATATCTTATAAACTATCGGTTTTTTGAAAAATTCCTATCTACACACAGACAGTATCGAGAAAATAGTCAAAAGGTTTTCTTGGAACCTCAAAACGTGTATTTCCATTGAAATCTCGAATTTGATTTTTTTCATGAATACAATACATACTTCCTCTATACTACGTATATGGAGAAAGTAAAAATGAGACTAAACATGAATTTTGGCAATATTTACACATAATAGTTTCAAACACATTTATAATAACGTATTAATGAATTGCTAAAAAAATATGGAATCAAAGAATATTAGACTAATTTTTAAGTATTTTAATTTAATTTAAATATATAATCCCTACAGTTTCAATCATATTATTGTTTTTAATTGATCATATACTTCGTTTACTTTCAGCAACTGACATGAGATTCTTTCAGATAAACTTAGGACTGACATTCAAAAATATTTTTCATGGCTAAAAAATTCCATTGCTAATCAATTTTTATCAAGATGCTAATTTTTTTTTGCCTGACAAAACATTTCAAAAGAAAAAATATATGTAAAACAAATCACGTGAAACAATGTGAATGTTGATAAATTTATTTAATTTGCACTAAATGTTAGTTAGACATAAAAAGAGGCTTCTATTTTTATGACAAAAATATCTGGCAAGGAAATTTGCACATCTAAAATGATCTAAGAGCCTAAGTCTAATGGGATGGAATTGTAAAAATCATTTCAGACTGACAAATAACATTGATAAAATTAATTGGAATTATTTCAAAATATACCAGGAAATTTTTAAAGATCCCTTACAAATAAAAGAAAAACTAGCAAGAAAATGTAGAGTATTCTTGAAAAAATCTTTGGATGCCAAAGCACATTCTATTTCATCAACTAACAATAAGAAGCAAAAGTTATTGATATAAATTATAATATTTACACTTCCATACCTTGTATAAATGCACTCTGCAGTATTACATGCTTGTGAGTTAAACACAGTCTGCATTAATTCAAATATTTAGCCAAATATGTACTACACAATGAGTATAAAATAGTTCAAAATTTTGTGCAAGCACATAAAGACCACACAAACTAGATTTTGGCAAATGGACATTAATAGAAAGAAGCAACGGAGTAGCTAATTATAAATACACAAAGAAAAAGAACAAAAAAGGTGTTAGGTTTAGAGGAGAAGAAGAAAAAATAGGAAAGGCAGGGAATAAAATATTATTAGGCAAGTTTTTACATTAGTCAATTCAACATATGCATTATCAATTACACATCTTTAAATACAGAGCAGCATAAATTTCAATTTTCAAATACGTTAGCATTAAGATACAATACCAACATTTAGACATACACTGCTAAAAGAATGGAAAATTTCACCTTGATGTTATACTTTAAATTAATTCTTAGTAATTCCTACTTTTTTTATTAGAAGCTGAGATTTTTCAAACCTTTAATAAAATTATCATCATTGATTACAACATGCGTTCCTGACACAAAAGACTGCAAGCTACTATGAGAAGATATGATGTTCATCTTAGTTTGACCAAATGCCTTCACAAGTATCACTAAAAACATTAAAATTATGCAATACTTAATTTTATTTGTATTATGTTCAGTACAGGTGACTCCCAAGATTTGACGGGGATGCGTTCCTGAAAACGTGGTTGAATTCGAAGTCAAATCAGCACAAATTCAAACAATTAGAGCGAAATAACAATGTCTACACTGAAACTAAACCCCTGGTGGTTGGGCGGGCTGAAAATTACTTCGTGTAAACTAGTTTTTAATTCGGCTGATCGATCAGCTGGGTTGAATAAGCGGTCAAATCTTGAACAGTCGAATCTCAGGAGTCGCCTGTATGTGTACACTGTGTTAGCTGACTCCACAAGGTAATATCATATACAAAGAATTTCTACATACCTAAGAATTGTACAACTGAAATTTTTTTGCTTAAATTTATTGATAGTTTCTTAATTGCATTGCATTTCCAAAATAAATGATTTTGATAGTGTGAGCTATAGAAATGTAACCCCAATGACTTTAATTATTACTCATGTTTCCATTTAGAGTTGAGGTTTTTTGATATCTTGCCTCAAAAGTGACAAAGCATAAATTGAAACCTCTTGAGCAGAGAATTTTAAGGCTTTTTAGTCACCTAAATCGGATGGCATTTATTTTTATATTTCAGGCTAAGACTTTGCAACATTTTTCTGTTAGGTGCCATTTTTATCAACAATCAAAATTTGTAACCCTCTGCACATGTCACCCTTAAAATCACTTTGTCCATAATGTTTACACAAAGTGATAATCAAAGGCATCCTGAATATAATGAGGGACAATTAAAATATGGAATGCAATTAAAATTAGAGCAAAATTCTTTTTCAAATACATATTTCTTGAATTTTTATGAGAATTAATGTGCCATGCAAAACACATGCCACCTTTGGCACATGTGCCATAGGTTGCAACCCCCGTTCTTGACTGGAAAATATATTGCTTCAAAACTTATTCTTTCAAAGTAAATAACATTAAAAATAAGTCTAAAATCTTAACTGATACAGTAAAAACACTTGCATTGTAACAAAATGAAAAATAAGCCATCTTGCAGTTTAAAAATATTAAAGAATTTCATTTACCTTATAATTAACAAGTAACAAATTATGTGATAAAAATCATGATTCCAACAAGAT
Source organism: Uropetala carovei (assembly GCA_036926305.1). NCBI lineage: Eukaryota > Metazoa > Arthropoda > Insecta > Odonata > Petaluridae > Uropetala > Uropetala carovei. The sequence goes on from JAXCHB010000015.1 coordinate 10,065,237, forward strand.
TCAAACTCCAACTTCATATTAAAGCCAGGAATTGCAATTTACTTCAAAGGATAAAAATGACAATCTTTGATTCCTTATTAGAATTATTTGAAATAAATATATCGATGAAGCGTCTCCACATTAGGAATAGGTGTTACGTTGTATTCACATTCATTTAAGACTAGGACATTTCCAACTTAATTAAAAGCAAAATGAAATTACTTAAGATAGACATCAAACTTATGATAAATGTATTACTGTATCATTACAGTACTCACATCCGTCCCTATCATTGCAGGGCGTATGTACAGACTGGATGACTCAGAATGAGGAACCCATTCTTGATCAATCTCCACAAGTCTATTGATGCATTTTATGAGCTCATCTCCATCAAAGGTTGGGAGCACAGATGTAGTAGCCGAATGATTCATTCTTATCATGTTACGATCGGGTCGAAATAAACGAATTCTCCCATCCACACCTCGGTAAGCCTTCATTCCTTCAAACAGCTTCAAATCAAGAAATTTATCACTAAACGCTCATCCCCTCTTAAGTAGATTGTTCCATGTGTTAATTTTCTTGGCCACTTACCTCAAAGGCATAGTGAAGAACTTTAGCAGCTGGGTGTAGAGAAATGTTTTGAAATGGCATTATACGTGGGATTTGCCAACCACCATTAGATTTTGAATGAACAATCTGAATCATGTGATCCGTAAAATGTTTTCCAAAAACCAATTGATCTGGCTTGGGTTTCAACTGCTCTGGAGTTGCTAGCTGAACTTCTAAGTCCGAAAACTGCCAAGTACAAAACAATTTTAGAAAGCTGACCGGTTACATTTTGCTTAAAAAATTATGCTTCAATAAAGTCACATTTTCTTTACTTTTTCTAACTAAAGACTTGTGATACACCGAGCACTATTAATTTTATTAAAAAAGCGATTAAAATGTAAATAATACGAATTAATGACGTTTATGTAGCAATTATGATCGTTACGATAGATATGGATTAACATCGGTTATTCTAACTCTTATTGCTTTCGTTAACAACTTTATTTCATATACATACATCAATATTACCAGAGCTTAGAATGTTTATTTGGTTTTTATGAAAACAACATTAATTTCCGTTAATATGATTTCATACTTGCAAAGTAATTTCTATTATCCAATTACGATTTACTCAATCAAGCAGGAATTGGGTCATGGGCAACACAACTGTGATATTATGACATTGTACTTTTCAATTACTCACTTTGAAAGTAGTGTTTAATTTCATTGACAGCCATCTAACTTGACTTGACGGGTAAAAGAGGGTCCTGCTGAACAACTGCAAATATAGAGATTTTTTAGCATGCTAACCCTCATTCTTTTTACATAACATTTTCAAACCTAAAATATTTTTTAGTTAAGTATATTATCACTTAATTGGATAATAATAAAGCTATTACAGCATTCCATAGATGAAAGCACAAGAACATCAGATTAAACCACATGGTATTCTTATTTTCTGATTGGTAACATTATGAACTGACCCACAATCATTGTTACACTATTGGCTCCTGAGGGAGGTGTGTCACAACAAGGTATTTGCGAATGCGAATTTCCAAGGTCATGTTTGTTTCGCAATTAGCCAGTTACAATTTTCCTTAATTTGAAATTTATGTGCAATATTGTACATTCAATCTATAATAATTCAATAAACAGTTTAAAATAAACATCTAAAAACTTACCTTGCGCTGAACGTACAACCTTCGTATGTACATAAGACCGACCATGACTAAAGTGAGTAGATTGCCTTGTCCGCCTATAGATGGCATCACATTGAAATTGCAAATTCAATAATTGACAGATGGGATGCGCAACTTAACCATCTTTGGCCTTGGGTTGTAATTGTCGGTTTAATCGAATTTTCAAATTGTCTTTCGAAGGAAGGTAATGCTTTATAAAATGCCACGAGTTAGCATGTAATGTTATATTTCAGTACATGTAAATTTAACGTTACTAATTAACTATCTCTTCATTTTCTATGAATGATATCCCGAAACTTTAAACTCTTACGTAACGATTATGAATTTAAATTTGTTAAAAATAAAATTTTAATCACGAGTAAATAGTGAATCTTAAGAGATAATTTATTATTTAAAAACAATTTCTTCCTCTCTCGGAAGATATTGAAAGAGTAGCAGTTTACGTGAGATCGGTAATTCGTGAAGCCACTGATGCTGGTACTTTTACTGAAAATGTTAGTTGAACTCTGTGCATGAATCTGAAATTATCACTTCAGTTCTTAAAAAAGTTACATTCGGCAGGATTTACTATATTTCAAAGTTTATTTACCATTTCAGTTGTACAATACAACAATAAGACGACTATGACAAGTTTCATTTCTTCGATATTGATCGATAGAGCTGGCTGATTGTGCACAAATGCTCTATATTTCAGTTTGTAAACTATAAATCGAGGGTGTATATGGCAGCTCTTATACCTTCACATTTTTACATCCATTACATCCAACAACCAAATAATAACTATAATGCAAGTATTGTTCACATTACAACAGCACATTTATCACATTGTCTATTAAGTATCCATTTTACTTTCTCATGGATATAATCTCATGCACGCTCACATTCTCTTTGGATTTTGTACATTATTTTCGGCTGCTGTCACTATTGAGTCATTTGGCACATAAGCGTGTCTGCCACCATAAGAGGAAACTTCTGTTTAAATTATTTTGATCCTCGGTCTTGATGTGTTAAACATCTAAATCATTAATGCCAGTTACCTAGTAGCTATTTCATTGCTCATCATCATTACCTGTACAAAGATAATGAGCCATGATGTACTTAATGTCAGCTCATGATGTATTTCTTTCAACCAACATTTTGTTACTGAAATACTGTAGAATTGGATCTTATTACTAATAATATCATCAACTTGAAATGTAACCCATTAATTTACAATATTGCAGGAAGCTTGTGTTTATTTCCCATAATGATCAGGTTGTGACAAGGACATCAGTTAAAAATGAAATCCAGTAATTGCCAGAATATATTACATGCAATAAACTCAGTTTAAAATCACTTAGGTATACGATCATAAAATCATTAGTTGAACGTTAAACCCAACAATAAGAACAGCCAAAAATAACTTTGTGTCATCATAGAAGTATTTTTTCTATAAATGCAAGCTTTATTGATGAAGTAGCATTATAACCTGATAAGAGGGCTTTGGCATAAAACCTGGTGGTGACTTATGGAATTTAATAGTTTTTGCAAAACAGTAACCCTTTAAAATCCTGAAGAACATTGACATGGCAATTAAAAATATTTGATCATTTTATTAAGACCTGCACTTATCAATAACTGAGATTATTTGTGTACAATGAAAGAATGCGATTGAGGTGTATCAATTGTTACACAGTCAAACCTCTTGCAGTACTAGATTTTAAAAAGTCCAATTGCCTGAATGTGTATGGGTTTTATTTCAATTAAAGCTTGTTAATAATACTCACTGGAAAGTCAGAGCATATCATAATATCATTAGAGGATTGGCATAAAATTTTCATTGTTAGAGTGAATCCAATAGAAAATTCAAATATAAAATTTCAGTAAAAAACCGTAATACATCAATATTCTACAGGTTTATCAGTAGTGGGAACCATTATTGTACTATTTTAAACTATTAGTAGCATGTCATGACATTGGAATATTATAAACTATAGTAGCATATAGCTTTAGTTGCACAAAACAGTTAAACAGGCATACTATGCTATATATCACAAACATGTATACACTTTGGAAAATTAATGTAGTTCTCTTAAGTTGGAACAATAGTATCAGTTATAAGGAGGAAGCTGTTAGGTTGAAATACTCTGTTAAATACACCATTTGACCTTATTTGCTACTTTTTACAACCACTTTTTATGTTATGAGTCTTAGAAAACCTGAACCCTCGTCGACTGCTCTGCACACATTTCATAAGGCCCATTGTGAGGTAAGAAATAAATTAATACTTCCAAATCAACAATCATCTGTAATCGAAATCATTAACCTGATGCACAATGCAATAATTGTAAAAAAAAACTTATTAGTAAATCCACCATTTTCCTAAAAATGTGAAAAACTTCTTTCAATATCGAGGGAAATTACTGGAAGCAAAAATCGTATGAAATATGCTTTCACTTTGTGTGGCTAACTTAGATTTTTGAGTGGCATTTAAAATTATATAACAAATTATTGCAATAAAAATCATGGCTGAGAATAACATGGTTTCCAAATTCTATCATTTATTGAGTAGCAGGTGGATCATGAAATCATTTTTTACTCCTAGAATATAAATGCAAATTTAAGCTTTTTTCACTTATCATGCCATTAAACAACTTCGCACATAAAGAAAGCATAAATAAATCATTAAACAACTTCATTATTAAGCTTGTCCAAGTATAAATGATTCCCTCTAAAGGTTAAAAATAAAATACTTATCAAATGAAAGTAATTGTGTAATTACTTTTTTCAAAAAATTTAATAAAAATTGGACGTTCATTGGCTCATGATAGAGGAGTTAAAGCACAATCAACCACAATGTTATGATACTTTTAAATACACAAAGATGATCACCCTGACAGAATTTTTCTGAAATACAATATCTAATAAATTATCCAAGGAAAATGAACAATGATATATAAATTTCATATAACAGTAAACAAAAAATTATAAAACTTATGGCATATGTTCACAGAAAAATAATATTTACATATAATTTATTAATAAGACTCTCAAATCGAGATAGTCTTAACTCAACAAGTCCTATCCTATCAATCATTACCAATTGGTCAAAACAACTAGAGATCTTCATTGGAAGTCATAATAATATTTACAGTAGTTCACTCGTTATTTTATGGCAAACCTAATGTGGTGATCTTGGAAAGTCAGCCCATATAACTTCAGAATATATGAAATCTTTAGTGTTAAATCTATTTATAAATACTTCATTTACAATGCATGATTGAAATCTACTAATTAAAAGAAAATAAAAAAAGTTCAACATTTTTCAGTGAATAACAATTGCAATGTTATCACGGACAGTCAATCAAATTAAAAACTGTCAGCTTTTTATATCAGTTTCTTTTAATTAAAAAAAAGGCCGACATTCTCAAATACTTGAATAGGTTCCACTTTCCATAAATTATACTCTTAGAAGAAAACAATCTATTCCTAAATAAGGACATAAAAAAAATAAAATATATGCGTGTACAGAATCCAAAACTTCATTAAAAGTATAATCATATGACTCCCTTTCTGTTGTATGCAAAGTTGAAAATCCATCAATTTCAACAGTGCTGTGTAAGAAAATGCAATTAATTTACTTAGTTCTGATTCCATTACTGAGTTCTTCCAAACACTTAAAAGAGATAGTAATGGATTAATCCCTTTTTTGCCTGACACCCATTCATGCTGTCTAACAATCATTTACTATACAAGATGACTTCATTTTTTAGAAGGCTATATGATGAAATAAATAGGAAAGCGTAGTGTACTATACATATATGTAGATAAATGCTTTTTTTCTAGACATATTTTGGATAGCTTAGTATTGTGAAATCAATACCTTTGTCAGGAATGCGGAGGTTGGGCAACAAATCCACTTTCATTTGTTCGACATCCTCGACTTCGTACGCATCATTTTAAAACCACACTTTCCGATCCTAATGCACAAACCCTCAATGAGCCTGCTTTTTGTTCAGATTGGCAGTTTTGTCCTGCACTACCAAAATAAAAACAACACCACCTTTCATCGAAGCAGAGGAAGTACCATTGGGCAAGTTTCGAAAGTGGTCACATAACTCCGTGTTTACGACTAATACCACAGCCTCGCGATGCACCCATTAGTAAGTAACTATCTCGACACAGTCATCTTCATTCGTCTTCATGCCTCAACGGACTTGAACCGAACACTGACGTGGAACTTCCTGCCGCAGCGGCAGGCGAGTAACCCAATATATCAGATGGTGGCGAGAGGCTGTCTGTGGGATAAAAGAATGAGGACGCATTGGCACCAATGCTTCCGTTAGCCATTCCCGACCCTGATACCGCACCGGAAGTCGAGTGCGAACCGGATGGCGATGATGCAGTCGAGGATGTCGGAGAGGAGGTGGTCGCAACTGTTGCCGAAGCCGTCGAAAGGGTTGGATGAGAGCCTTGAACCATGAGGCTGGAACCCATGTGGTGCTCGCTGCCCGTCGGCCCGACTACGCCAGACAGGAATGATGGAGGAGGGAGATCGGGAACTGGACCATTATCTCGGCACCATAACTGACGCATCTCTTGGCGCCTTTGACGCATCAGAGACTTGTACTCCGAAATTCTCATTTTTTTCCCATCGACGATACATGTTCGCTTAGGCCTTGGTCGATAACGATAATCTGGGTGCTTTTCCATGTGAAGCTTTGAAAGCCTAGACTGTTCCTCATAAAATGGTTGCTTCTCTGCATTAGTCATGGCCTTCCACCTTGTTCCTATTAAAGTAATCATTTTCATGAACATCTTGCAACATGACTGTAAATACACTGTTATTGTACTTCTAACATAAATTAAACTTGATGAATTAAAAATGAAATAAATGATAATAACAGGGCATAAAAAGCAATGAATGAATATTTAAATAAAATATCAAACAGGCTGAAGATTAGAGGATTTTAATAATTATTATTAATAGGTGATGCTTACTAGAAAACTAAATTCATATGTCATATCAAAAGAGTAATATGTATTTAGTTTTTATTTATCCATTTATTTTTGACAATTTTTTAAAAGATTTTAATTAGATATTTTATTAGTAATCTCTTGCTTTAATAGTCACTCTCTGTAGATAACAGGAAATAAGTTAATGTGATTTACTGTATATCTCATTTTTTAAAGTAAGAAGTCAATGATTGGCTAACAAACTTTGATAAATGTGTCATAAAAAAATGAGCTAATATCAGAAAATGGTGTGGAAATAATAGGAGAGCTTATGCAATTTCCTTATCTGCTTTTAGTGCCTATATGAAGAATGTATACTAAGTTTATTTGATTAAGGTTATTCATTATTTTTCTGACTGAAGATGCTTAGGTAATCCCTTATCATCAGCAGTAATTTTGCAATTAATTTGCTGAGTAAAGACAAAATATTATAAAGTGAGCTTTTAGGTGATGATTCAGGCTTTCCTCATACTTGAATATCCTTGAGCTTATGGCAGCTGTTTCCTTCAACTTAGTGTTATGAACTCTCTTATCTGTACAATGTCACCCAAAAATTTAACAGCTTTCTTTTTTTTTATCTTGATTCACTATCAAATGTATTGGCCAATTATTTTCCATATCATTCCTGACTAAAATTTAATTAATAACATTATAGAATTAGAGCCACAGAAATAAAGATTTATCTGGATGTTGGAACTTTGATAATTTATAATTTACTGTTAGTTATATAAAGAATACTATCAGTGATGAGTCATTACTATATTCAACTGCACCATCATAGATATTTCATATCCTAATATCAAAATCTGTAAGCTATCAAATTATTGGGAAATTAAAGATCTTATGAACAAATGTTCATAAATAACTTTTAAATTGTTAGTTCAGAGTTTAAGTCCCTAAGATCTTCCTGAATGGATCTAATGGCTTATAATTTTTATTATGGTGTATGGCCTATTTTATTTAATTGTAATATTAAATTCTTCTTGATTTAAGTGTAGATATTATAGTTGCTAGGCATTAATTTACAAAATCAGATGGTGAGATATACTTTAAGTAAAATATGTGTATTGAGTACTTGATAACTTATTAATAGCTTCATGAAAAAATTGAGAACATGGTAAAAAACAATTTTTTCTTAAAATAGAAACAAAATGTAAAAGAAAGTGTTTCAATTTACTTACCAAGGATTTTGGAAATATTGGAATTGTGCATGTCAGGACATGCCTTAAGGATTTTTCGACGTTCATCTTTTGCCCACACCATGAATGCATTCATTGGTCGCTTTATGTGTGGTTTATTTTCACTCTCTCTCTTTTGCTGTCTGACTATTTTGGCAGCTGTAAAAAATTAAAACCTCATTAGAAATCTATAAAAATCTTAATAGATAGGAAACTATGATTAATTTCAAAATTTAATAAAATGCAAAAATTACTTGAAGGTTTAGAATTCCAGAAAGCATATCAAAGTCAAAGTCATTGTCGACGAATTAATGAAATTGCAAAAATAATTTTCAGTTTCAGTTTTGATGTGTTGGTTTATATGCCTGACTGGCAGTAAAGGAAATTTTATTCGACTCTAAAAAACGGAAGCGCTAAAAATAAAATATTATGACACATCGCGGCATTTGTTCAAATGGCATTGCTTCCTATGTTAGTTGAAAAGTAGAGCGAATTCCTTTTAAGGAAATTATGTTTTATCAAAATGAAAATATGGAAATGATATTTCTTTAGCATGTCATGAGATTTTTCGGTACATTCTTTTATTGAAATATCTTATACGCAAAACAAGTGTCAAATAAGGACTTTTTGCGGTAATCAATTTTTCATTTTTACCTTTTCATACAAAAATACGAAATACCCACATGGTATTTACAAGTAAAAAACGCTAAATGCAATGTATATTAAAACCTTTTGCGTGCGTCATTTAGGTTTTGAATATTTCACTCTTCTCCCTCTGTTAAATTAAAATAACCAAATGAAGCCGAACGCCGCCAATTTACAATATTTTTCGTGGAACAGATTTTGTAATTTATTATTGCATAAAATATGAATGTTTTATATTTAATACCTATTAAAGTTATAATAATAATTTAATAATTTTAGGTTCAGTCATTCAATAATGAATTGAAACGATATATGCTACATTAATAGAAGGTTTTTTATGGCGCTAGTACAAACTTGTTTGGATACTTAAAATTGTGATTCCTGCAGTTCATTCTTTGATTCAGGACAACTTTCCAAGTTTTCACAAATGCTTAGCGCTATTACATTTCACCGGTATATGCTTTACTTCATTAGATATTTCATAGAGAAACAGGCTTCTAGATCTAGTCAAAACACTATAAAGTAATCTTCTCGGCTCGGAAATTAGTAACAGCAAAAATTATTAGCCAGAATCCACGTAGTTAAGATTTATATAGTCAAGATTTGGGAATATAAAATAGTGATGTACGAATTCTTAAAAACAAGGAGTTAGAAGATAAAGAGACGGGTTAAAAGTTCATTTAAATGATGAGAAATGTCCTTAGGAGTAGATGTGGCCGCAAAACGGTTAATTACACCAGCTATGCATTTCAGCATAAGAGTTAGCCCTCGTCAATAGTAATCCGCTATTTAATGTATTCCGCCGCCGACAATTTCGCTTTTTTTAGGTTAGCGTAGTTGATCTTTCAAGCGTTTTACTTTCTCTCCGCCTTTAACCTTATTACGTAACCGATCGTGTTTTTCAACAATCTGCCAACGCACGAACTCATATCTATAGCAGGAAATCGTAACTGTTAAAGAACAAGAATCTCACGTATTCACATTATCCCTTCCCTATTATCGTCTTTCTTAGTCATATATATATCTAACTTTCGCCATATTTTCGCCCTTATGGCCAGATTTGTTTTCTCCGAAATATAGAAAGCTTAAAAAAAGTCGAATTTCCAAGAAGTGTTTTTAAAAATGAATGACCATGGGGGTGCTATCGATGACTATTTTCCTTTCAGTTTTGGCTGTTTACTAGGTCCTATCCTAGTAATCTTTCATTTTCGATGTGACAGGTCTTTCCAAATATGTTACCTTAGCAGGATACGCTTTCTTGCAGGGGGCAACACGATGCGACTTAAGAATACTTTTCCTCACTTTATTTTTTGTTCGATGTAAACATTTCCAATAAAATTAAAATGTGTAGAATGAAAAGGGTGTAAGAGGTAAAAATATCAACGTCGATAAACATTTAGGGTGATATTATTACATTTTTGGATAATCGTCGAGAATCTGCTTCATGGAAAAGTGCATGGAACTTGAACCAGAATTTATTTCAAAATAAACCTATTTTCATTTCGTATAGTGCATAGATTGAAGAAGGTAAGGTTAACGAAAACTAAAGAAAATAATCCAAGGAAGAACGTAGTTTTAAAGAGTCGACCCGAAGAAGAAATTGGTCAAACATTTAACTCTGAGCATCACATCGTTAATGGTAGCATAATGGATATCAAGGATAAAAATAAACTGGAAAATTTTGAGATGCAGATTTTAAGATCCATTACAGATGATTAGAACCTGAATTTTCAATGAAAATGCGTTGGAAAGGAGAGATCCAAAAGAAGAAGAATACATAACAGAGCTCATTTAGCTACTAGGGCGTTTTCAGAATTCGTAGAAAGACTTGATATTAACGGATCTAGTATGACCTTGTAACCATCCAATGACACACTAGTGAACGTTTTTACGCACCCCAGTCAGCTACAATCTGGGTTACAAGGCTCTGAGGAACGGTTTTTGAGGATTAAATTTCGGGACCTCAAAAAAACACATTAAATCGAAACGACCCCCGTGAACGATATACGAAAAAGTTGCCGTGAATAGAAAAGATGTCTGTGAGAATGGAGACGGAGAGAATGGATACTTGGAGCGAAGCGGGAAAACCAAGTGCTAATCGATTACAAACAGAAGAGTACGCGATCGCAGGTAAAAATATTACGCAAGATGTTATGTGAAATAACGAGGGATGGTGTGTTTCATACCTGACTCGACGTAAACACTTATGTATTCTTTTGTGCGAGTAAGGATGAAACTTGGAAAATTATAGAGTACGTACCGACTTCATTTACCATTAAAACATCCTAACTTAGCCGCTTCACGAGCAAATTTATCCTTTTATTTTTACATTTTGACGTCCAAAAGGGGCTTGGTACTTGCTAGAAGTTGCGCTAACGATACTTGGCAACAACCTGCCTCCCTTTGCCAAAATCGCTCATGGCCATTCCATCCGCGGCTTAATTATAGGTTGTAAGATAGGTCGAGGAAGTCTGCGTGAAAATGCAACGATTGGGAAACGAGGATCATCGCTAAGTTAGAAAGCCACTGATGACGGCTTAACGGGTCAACCAGTGCCAGCACATATAGATCCGCAGCGATATCCTTCCATAGCCTTCGTCCGCATAACCTTTTGGAATTCACTCTCTCCCACATGCCGGTAATGAAAAAAATTCTTATCTCTCTTGTGCTTTCACGGTCGCACGAAGGCGCGCACGCACTTAACACGCGGACCGAGACATCCGAGTCTTTTTTATCTTATTGCGTCTCCTAACTCATTTTATCTCGTCAATACAGAGGATTCGATTACCCTCTTTGCATAAGATTTATATTTATAATATATTTTTTCCAATTTGAGATATGAGCATTTAATAAAAAAAATGCTAAAATCAAAGTTCGTTATAGAATGCTCGAAAGACTTCCTCCTTTATTTATACGGAGCATACATGTCCCTTCTCTTTTAACGAGTGTTCTGGGTCATGCAGACTAATATGTGAAGATGTTAATGGTTTTGCTGAGTTGTTAGCAGGGATCAATGTGTCTCAAGATTATCGTCAGATTAGTCCAACCAGTTTCGGAGTCTTGAGAAAATGAAAGTATTATCAGATTTTCCATAAAACTTTAATGATAGTATTGAAAGAAGACGACGAAAATACATAATAATAATGGAAGAAATATCTAGTGATATATATATATACACACACACACAAATATATATTAGTTTTGTGACAAATTCGATAAAGGAGGGTTTGTGCTAGTTTTTCCTCAATTTTTTATTTTAACGATTCATAAGTTACCGAAGATAGTAAAATTTTGAGCGATTTTCTGCTTAAGTTTATGAGCATGAATGATTTCGTCCTGAGGATCAGAAAATCTTGACATAAATGATTATGACTATTCGGATTATAAATTAAGGATTCCAATGGCTTCGTTATATACAAATGAATACCGCGACGCGTTCCGCCCCTTCTGCTCTATTTAACTTCCACGCCGAGCTTTTAAAACAGAATCTTCTAAATAACCTTTTTTGTGAATATTCTTTTGGTATCTAGCTGTACGTTGGAAATCTGTATGTTGAACATGATAAATAGGAGAGATAAAGCATATTTCCTCGAATAAGTCAGAAATATGCAATGTAGGCGGCCATTTGGTTGCTTCATCAAAGAATAGTCCATGTTTAATGCCTATAGGCAGGTTCTTCATGGAATGGAAGAAGTTCCCAAGCTATTTTGACGAATTTTAAAAAATATCCATATTTTTCAAGCAGTAATAAAAAAGGGAAATAGTCTCCGAAACGTAAAAATGACAAAAAACAACCGAATAATAGAACTTTACGCGATAGTCAAATTTTCCAAAATCTATGAGGAAAAGTTTAAAAATCAATCACGTATACATATGTGCGAAAATAATGATAATTTTGACTAATATAGATTAATTCCCACCGTTCGTATCATGATTAAACAATTTTTTATTCTTTTAAAACCGGATACCGACATTTAAAATAACATACACGCTGGCGTAGGCCTATATAAAGAAAACCGTAACTCTTGAACTTTCTGTCCTTTTATAAGGTATGCGATTTTAACTGTAAATTCCTAAAAACAAGCACCGTGACCTAAAATCTCGGATTTACTAATAGAATTATGTGCTTTATTTGTTTCCAAGGCGCAAATATATAAAGGACCGTTAACATTTCGAGAGAAAGCCATATAAATTAATAATCGCTTGGCTGCGATCGTGATTAATATGTTAGTGGGTGATAAATACGAACTTATTTGTTCGCTGAAACTATGAAACTAGGTTATAAAAATTTAATCTCTGAGGTCGTCAAATTATAGCTACATTTCTGGATGTGTCAATGACCAATATTGGCCAAAATATATTTTTAACCTCTAGAAATCGAAACAGAAGCAATAAAAACAGGCATGATTTCATTTTAAACTTTTTATTCATTTCAATTTTTATTTTTTTAACGAAATAATTGCAGATTTAAAATAATTTCCTGTATGTATTTATTTACTGGAAGTACATTTTCGTAAGATGAGGTTCCACAAAGTATCGGCTTCTTCAGTGAAATAGGTTATGTCAATTTTATTTTTCTCATTATTTCTGAAGATGTTCTGAATTTTTTATGCGCGAGGAAAAATTTACACAGATTTTTATATTTCTTCGGCCATGACTAATTCTGAATTTGGCGAAAAGATGGTGAGAATTCAGGCGGAAACTGGAGATATTTTAAATCTCGTGGAATTGACAAGGAAGAGAAGTGTAAAAAAATCATACCGGATCATAACAGGTGCCGATGCAAAATAACACATTCTCGTGAATAATAAGTTAATCTATTTTACTGTCGTGAATGTCGGCCTTAAAATTTGATAAACATGCAGGAAGACTAATTAAGAACTACATTTGAGCGGCAATCACTCCAAGACATTCATGCCAACCTCACGATTATTCGAACACATTTCCATTATAAAGGTAGAGTTCCAAAATCACGGGACGTAGTCCCCAATCGGGGTTTCAACTTCTCAAGTTTCACAAAAAAATCCACACAATTTTCTAAACCTACATACAGTGCGAGCTACCAGAAACTAATTTTTGAAATATTAAAAGCCAAATGCTGTTCTTCGCTGTTATGGTGTAGGTACGACGCATCTATGAAAGAAACTCATTTATTAGACCGTCTTTTTTACACGCCTCGATAATTAACCTAAAATGTGTGGACCAAACAATAATATAAAAAATATAAACCCTCTTTCAATAATAAGTTTGGCGACACCTATGAATCAGGTTATTTTTGAGAAATTTCCAAGTCTTAACACTTCGACATTGATGTTCAATTAAATATGCCAAAATAACAGCGAATTCCTTCCTTATTCGCTTTGCATAAATGGCCGAACAATATTTAGCAGGTTAGGCGACTTAGACCGCATTCCCCATGATGTCCTAGCATAATATTAATAACATAAATATATACATATAGAAATTTAGAAAGTATTTAAATCGCACCAACCTTTTTCACTACTTTCCTCGGCCATTTTGAAAGATGGATCTTGTCCCCACACTGAAAATGAAACGTTGCATCAAAATTCAAACTTTTTTAGCGTTATATATCTAGCAAATAATGGCGCAAAATAAGCATTCATTATTGGGATGGTGTGAAATGATTTTTTTATACATTGATAACGAGGGATTGGGAAACTTTGAAGTATTGACAACACCCTCCATGCTGAATAAAATCTAACATGGGGAGGCCATAACATTAATATTGAAATTCATAAAATCCTTTTAGGAGGTGAAACTGGAACTAAAATATCAAATATATCTCTCGGCGTTTTTGCCAATGGACCTTTGTTTAAAAGGTATTAACAATTTAAAATTCAGGTTTAAGCATGGATGCATCATATACCGTCAACATTAAGGCTTGAAACATAAGCGGTGATAGCCGAACGGGTAGCGGGACTGTATTAAAAAAACAAGTACAAAAAATACGCCTGAATTTTAAATTGTTAATATCTTTTTAAAAAAGGCCTATTGGCAAAAACTCCAAGAGGTATATTTGATATTTTAGTTCTAGTTTCACCTCCTAAAAGGGTTTTACGAATTTCAATATTAATGTTATGGCCTCCCCTTGTAAGTAAAGTAGAAAAATTAAACAATTTGACATATTGAAAAATATACACGCGAATGGAAAAATATAGTTCAAAAGCATAAGGATCGAACACTGAGGTCAACAAAGGTACAATAAAGATTAAATTAAAAAACATGAACTATATAAGAAAAGGCAAGCAAGAAAACAAATAGTTGTTTCATTTAAACAAACTCAAAGCGTCTAAGGTGTTTATTTAAAAAAACTTCAAATAATTAAAAATTTTAATCAAGGAAAGATGTGGAAAGTTACCAATCAGACAAATGGAATAAAATTACTTTATATAATATATAAATGACAATTAGTGGAAAAAATGCATTCATATTTTTCAGGTGATTTCGAAATTTCCTGTAACAATTTCACAAATTACTTTGTTGTACTATTTACGACGGAAAATATTATATAAATTAAGAATGCAAATGAACTGAAAACGAAATATTTGTCGCTTTCCATGTATTACAGGCAGTCCCCGTTTTTCGTCGGTCCGCTTTTCATCGTTTCACTCACACGTAAGGTGCAGTATGACACAACTGATTCATTCTTCCGTCCTTGTGATCCGCTTATTCGTCGCTTTAATGTTTTTCGTCATTCCAATGTTTTTTGTTACGATTCAAATGAAAGTGCCTAAATGAAAATATTGTTTCATTCTTCCATCCCTGGGATTTGTTTACTATGTATGCCCAAATTACTCAATTGTTTGAGATTTCGTCATTCCGATTTATCTATCGCACAAATTTGTGGTGACACCATCTAGCGTCTAGCGGCCAAATTATGAACTTTTTAGTGAAAATTTCGTGTTTTGCCTATCTCTGGAAGATTATCCTGTCAGTTTTTAAAATCCTAACTTAAACTGCAATAGTATTTTAAATGGGTATTTCCGGGAATCTTTGACTCTAGTGTTCTTGGTCAGGTACTAAAATGCTCATTTAAAAAAATGGGGCATGCATCGAGCAGTGTGATAGCGGTGATGCAACGTACGTAGATCAAATTGAATGGTCCTACAAGTGTAGGGAAAAGATGTGATTACGATGTCATAAACAAGTTAGGAAAGTGTACAACGTACCACAAATGGGCGCGTTTCGTGCAATGGAGTATTAGAAAGAAATTATATACCTGTACGTGAGGGAAATTGCGTTTTCAAGTTCTTTTCTTCATCATAAATAATGCATTTTCTTCCTATTTTATAATATTACATGCACACGTAAGGAAATTAAACGTTTGTTTGTGAGATTGTTTATGTTAGCAACAATGAAGAAGTAACCATGCAAGAAATTTTGTTCAACTCGATTTAAGACTTTCTTGTTCGATTTTATGGATAACGGCTACTCCTACGATAAAAATGTATAGAAAAATAAATACTCTACTTTTCCAGTTCTACAAGTTTTATTTGAAAAATATTTTGATATGAGCAATACTTTACGAGATATGACGAAAATTTAATTTTTTGTCCCCAGTAAAGTGGTACCCTTGATTGGCGTACGTTATTCATTTTTGCGATTTTCTCATTATATTTTATAGTAAGTCCTTAATATCAAATTTCATGAAAATCCGTTCAGTAGAAGCCGAGAACGAACATGCGGACGGACCGACGATAACAGGCGTTCACGCTTGAAGCGAAACGCGCCTAAAAATGTGTAATTTGCTTTTTATGTTTGATTATGATGCATTGCATCGATATGCGTATTTTCAAATTATTAAAAGTTTTAAGTGGAAAATTACAATTATAATTTCATGGTATATTTTTAAATGGAAATATTTCCCATCGTTACCCCAGGAACATTGAACTTGATCCCTCAATTTAATGTTGTGTCCATGGAAAAGAGTGATCCGCATAATAATACATGGAAAGCGACAAATATTTCGTTTTCAGTTCATTTGCATTCTTAATTTATATAATATTTTTCGTCGCAAATAGTACAACAAAGTAATTTGTGAAATTGTTACAGGAAATTTCGAAATCACCTGGCAAATTTGAATGCATTTTTTCCACTAATTGTCATTCATTTGTGATTCAACAATTTGTTGAGATGAGACACTATTGGTGTTTGAAAATATTAAAATTTTCTGGAACATATTTTAATATAATACAGATGACTGTTACAGCCGGTAAACGGTCAACTACAAAACACCCGTCTTCAGTGGCATCTCCCGACTTATCGTTGATTTAGACGTATATAAAAATCGATGAATTACCACTGATGACTGCTAATTTGTAATCGAAAGGGGCACATTAAATATTAAACATTTTTGAGATTTTAGAAGTTTTATAAAAATATTCATGCGAGCCGTAATATTAATTTAAAAATTTTAATTGAATTTCTTTAACACAACTTTTTAAGAAATCTTGTGTAATTACTTGCATAATAAATTATTTTTGCAGATGATTCCGCAACTTAACTGCTGTAGGAAAGAGACCATATTTTAACCATACTTAGCAAGATAAGCTAAGAGTCCCGACGGGAAAAAGAAGACAATTGATGTTTGTAGCCTCGAAATCGTCAGGACCAGGGATTAATTAAAAAATATTGTCCAAAAATTCCAAAATATTACTGTGCATTGCAATAATTTCACTGCAATGCATTTAACTGGTCCGGCTCCAGGATGGGCGCCAGCGTAAAATTGCACGGGGTGACCAAAGTAAGAATGATTAAAATATGATCTTCCAACTACTCAATATTGACCTTAAAAAGGCGGACATACAATTTTGAGGCGGGGGGAAGGGCATGCTGCTGGAGCAAATCTGCAATATCTGATAAAACTGCGCTGCAACGAATCCATGATCGTACAACAGCCATGGTTTGTGAAGTCTGAAAACTATTTTTCTTTATTTTTACATGGTAAAAGCAGTCCGAGAAATATTATTTAGCAATAAAACTTCTATAATTAAATCCCGTTGCGCCAACTTGCAAGTGCCGAAATGCATTTTAAAAAAAACTGGTCATATAATAAGCCCGAGTTTCAAACTCTGATTGTTAAAAAAATTTCCTCTGCCTTACGTACCCCAGAAATATTATTTAGAGGTAAAAATTCCCCTTATTAAATCCGGTTCTAAAAAATAAATTCCGAAAGAAGAAAAAACGGCCGATCGAAGTGACTCACTCTGACACGCTGCCATGAAGTCTGCCTCTTCCTTCCTGGCCTCTTCAGCGCTGGCCTTGGGAGGTCGCTGGTGGTGATGGTGGTGCGGATGAGGGGCACCCAGGTGAGGAGGGGGTGGCGGGGGAGGAGGGGGAGGCAAGTACATGCGCAGAGGGAACTGATTTTCCGCGGCAGCTGCGGCCGCGACAGCTGCGGACATGGCCGTCGTAGATGAGGATGAGGTGGGAGGTAAGCCGGAGGGAGGCGGCGGACCGTGCTGTTGAGGCTGAGACTGGTGCTGCTGCATAGGGGGCGGTGACATCATGCCTTCCTTGCCTCCGGATCCTCCACCCTTTCCTGCTATCGAGGAATAGAGAATCGATTAAGTACGAGGTTTCAATAATGGTTTTATAGTATCGGTAAACGACGCGTTGGCCTGTATTCCGGGATTATGAGCACCCTGTTGCGTCTCCTAACAAAAGCATGATTTCCACAATCAGTATAAAAACTGAAAAATTAAGTACTTTTCGTAAGTATCCCCAACAGCCACATTTTTATTTTCATTAACACGAAGCAGTTCCACGAAGTTACGCCGTAAACCAGGGGTCGGCAACCTTTTTCTATATGGCGGGCCACATTCTTTGTTGTGAATGCTTCGGAGGGCCGCATTGGAAATCACGAGAGCTTCGGCGGGTCGGATGGGCGTTTAAACCAGAAGTTACCTGGAGATTTTGTAGTATTCGAAGATGCAGCGAGATGTGTACCATTAGATAACGGGAAAACTCCAAAACAAAAGGAGCTTCGTACGTCGAAAATCGGAAAGCTGCGACTTTGGAATTAAGTAGCGGGAAAAAGGTCACTTTGAGTAAAAAATGGGAAGAGCCTTAAAATTCACATTAGTGAAAATGAATTCTAATTTGTTTACTAGCTTTAAAACTATATTGAAACCACCGATGAAATTACGAAAGGTCTACCAAATCTTACAGGCAGTTCCCGACTTACGATAAACCCGGACTTACGGCATTAATGCAATGATACCTCGAAATCGACATCCGATGTCGTACCCCGGACATGGATTGCCTGTATCCCACCCTCCCCCTTACTACCCCTCCCCCCAACGAAATTTGCTAATTGATTGCATTTCACTATACTATAACAGACATATGGAACGACTATTAACACTAACTTTGCTCAGAATGCAACACATTCAAATTATTATACTTACATCTGTTGTTTAACATTACCCGTTCAATTGTTTATACTTCTCGTATTAATATTTTCCGTGCAATAGTTCATATACTATGTAAGTTAGCTAAATATGTAGCCCGTTTAATTGTTTAACTAAATTGATAGCGGTAAACATAGGCGAAAAAATGTCAGGTGGGGCTTTTGTCGCTTTTTCATGTTTAGGGGTGGGGCTTTTGTCGGTATCCACCCGGACATACGATATTCGACGTTCGATGCGCTCCGAGTGTACTTTCTTGAGCCTATTTTCTGCCGATATTCAGTTGGACGATACGATTCGTCCGCATTGTAAGTATTAATTTATTGATTGTTTTAAGTCTTAAAAATGTTTATTATACAATATATAACATTCATTGGTTCTTAACATATTAATTTATAGCCTAAATACGGCTTGGTACATATTTTTTCCAAGGTCCTGGAACGTATATCAATTTATAACATGCAAGTCTATGAGGAAATTGATATTCGACTTGCGGTAATTCGACTCATGAAGCGATTTTTAGGAACGCATTAGAGTCGTAAGTTGGGAACGGCCTGTATAGTTCTCGAAAAGTTGTGCTCTCTACCACCAAAAGTATCACCGTTAATATCACTTAAATAGTCGTGAATTTTCGTCTCGCCAGGAACATATAAATTCACAGAAAATTTTACTGCGAGAATAATATTATAATACATATGAAGTAATAGCTAAATAAGGAGAACGTGCTAAGAATAAGAGCTAAAGCTGACGGTATATGCGGTTTCAAAAAAACAACGCGATTATGTGAAGGTGAGGCGACAAGCGACGCAAAAACACAAAAAAATGTTTGCAAGGGCGTCTGAAAAACCGTACAAGTTTCTCAAGTAATCGAGGAGGTTGTTGGAAAATATCAAGGTCCCAGCTTTCGAAGATGTAGCGAGATGTGTACCATTAGATAACGGGAAAACTCCACAACAGAAGGAGCTTCGTACAACGAAAAGGGGAAAGCTGCGACTTTGGAATTAAGTAGCAGGAAAAAGGTCACTTTGAATAAAAAATGGGAAGAGCCTTAAAATTAATTTTTTGTGCTAATAGCGATGTCTTTGGAGAATTATCGTGTTCGTCTTATGACTAATATAAAATTGGTGCAATATGTCGTTCCCACAAATTTTTTACGGCTATTGGAGAGACAATGCGAATTAATGACAAGTTGTGAGGCATTTTCTGCGCTATATAACCATACCTTTCTTTCCTACATGCAAAGCAGTTTATAAATCACAACTATATTGTGATATTGTATGTATGTTGTGATGAAAGTGTGATTCGTATATATAATGCCATATACGTATGGTCACTTATAATTGAATACCGAAAAAGCATTATTTTTGCCAAGAAATGTTTCACACACTTTACAGCGCCTAAATTGTCGCAATTTTTATTTTTTGCATACAACTATGTCAATGATATGTATCCTTTGAGTGCCCATGTTTAAACTAAAGTTTGACTGCTGCTATTCTACATGGTGTCGAGGAAGTCCTTGAAAATTTGTCAAAATTATGATTACAATTAATTGCTATTGTTTGAAGAATGTATAATGAGTTTTTGCCTAGTATTGGCATTTAATGTGTGCTTAGTAGTGAGGAGGTCGACCTTCTACAAAATATTACATGTTACAAGCTAAAAATGTAGACCACAACTCTTTAGAAGAAAACGTTTCCAAAAGCGATTTTAACGCATTCGCTTCCAAGTACTAGATAAATCATATTTATATAGGGATGGGAAGCTTTGGATTGCATCAAAATTTCTTCATAGACTAACCGGCATCTTTTATGGGTTTTATTAACATTATTTAAGAAGCAAATTTCAATACACGCGGGATCCTTCATAAAAACGCATTCCCAGTGAGGGAAAATGAAAACAAACGATGCAGTAACGAAACTGTTAACTCTTTCATGGTCGGATTATTAATTTTAGGTAAATTCAATCAAACGAGTCATTTTTAGGCGCGTTTCGCTTCCAGCGTGAAGGCCTATTAACGTCGGTCTATCGGTCTGTCCGCATGTTCGTTCTAGGCTTCTACCGAACGGATTTTCATGAAATTTGATATTAAGGACTTACGATAAAATATAATAAGATAATCGGGTACTACTGGGTTATCCCGGACCCCTTTTGAAAAATAATATTTTGACATATTTCATTACATTTTAATAATTTATTCATTCTAAACAACTCTCAAAATTATATAAAAGATAATGACTTGGTTGACATTGTTATAATGCATTGTTATAATTTGCCAAATAATGAAGAAGATGCGGTAGCTTTCCTAATCCATGACTGATTGGCCGGTCTCGACATTTACAAACCCAATCACCGAACAACGGGGAGGGATACCTTGGTTCCGGGCGAGGCGAAGGGCGCGGTAGCGCTCGGAGACGACTACTCACTAAAACAAAGCCAGCCGAAGGCTCGTCAATATATCCTTTCAATGTTATATCCTCTTGACTGTTGCGCCGCAAATTGAGAGGATATAACATTGAAAGGATGTATTAACGAGCCTTCGGCTCGCTTTGTTTTAATGAGTAGTCGTCTCCGGGCGCCACCGCGCCCTTCGCCACGCCCGGAAACAAAGTACCTATCCCTCCCCGTTGTCCGGTGATTGGGTTTGCAAATGTCGAGACCGGCCAGTCAGTTTCTGTTAATGGGGTCCGAGATAACCCAGTAGTACTGAAAATCGCAAAAATGAATCACGTACGCCAATCAGGGGTACCACTTTACTAGTGACAAAAAATTACATTTTCATATCTCGTAAAGTATTGCTCATATCAAAATATTTTTCAAATAAAACTTGTAGAACTAATAAATTAGAGTATTTATTTTTCTATACATTTTTATCGTAGGAGTAGCCGTTATCCATAAAATCGAACAAGAATGTCTTAAATCGAGTTGGACAAAATTTCTTGCATGGTTACTTCTTCATTGTTGCTAACATAAACAATCTCCCAAACAAACGTTTCATTTCCTTACACGTGCATGTAATATTATTAAATAGGAAGAAAATGCATTATTTATGATGAAGAAAAGAACTTGAAAACGCAATTTCCCTCACGTACAGGTATATAATTTCTTTCTAATACTCCATTTGTGATATGTTGTACACTTTCCTAAATTGTTATTATTAAAATTAATCAATATTAATGACTCTTCGTGGCTTATATTTTTTATTATTTATATGCCGATTTAAATTGTACTAACTATATGTCTCAATATACCACCAATAAAAATTTTTAGATTTGAAAAAATTTGTTACAGGAAGAATTTACAAAAATAACAGAGAATACGATGAATTAGCAGAAAAACTAGTACATTTCATGAAAGATATGGATGTAATTAAATTTAAATTTATAGAATTTCTTCTCGGAATAAATCAAGAAAAAGTGAAAAGATCAAAATGATCTTTCAGAGTACTTAAATCGTTCAGAGATATTTACTTTTTCCTAGTTCTTAAATGTATCGAGTAGATCAGTGTTTCTCAAGCAGTGAGACGCCACGGTCGTCTAGGTGGGATGCGAAATTTCGAGAATAATTAACGAAAACTTTTCTTAACAAAATAAAGGAATATTTAAGGTCCGTAAAAATTCCATTATGATTAATATAATGTCAAAATGAACTTGACGTAACTATTTATTTATTGGAAAATATGGGATTTTGTCTATATTACGAAGGGACCTGGGTTTTTTTCTGACAATATGGTTGATGGAACGCAAGATGTAAAAGGCTGAGAACCACTGGACGATGTACGATGTATGGGTTTAGAAAATGCAGAAATTATAATCGCCCAATAAACATAGGACGCGAATAATTCTCCCAACAGCCACGAAAAGTTTTGTCAGTCACAAAAATGCTAAGATTCCACCACTTACTCGTCGGTGTGAGCGGACCCATGTGCGGCGGCAGTCCAGCGTACGGTAGGAATGCCCTCGGCATCACGAAATTGGGAGGCAGAAGCTTAGGGGCCGTCGCCGCCACCGGTTGCTCCGCCGCCCCCAACCCCAGACCTCCGATCCCCTGAGGGTGCAGGCCATGGGGCTGCTGGGGCAGAGGGTGGTGGGACTGAGACGAGGGATGGGGCTGCATCGCCCCTCCGCCTCCCTTCGGCTTGGACAGGTTCAATGGTACGTCCGGGTCGGAGGAGGACGGGTGGGGTGGCGAGCTCTGCATGGCGTGGTGCAGGTGGGGATGATGCTGGGGCGGTGGCGCGTGATGCGAGTGGTGCGAGTGATGGGAGAGGTGTAGGGGCCCGCTGAGGGACACGGCCGGCGAGGGAGAGGGCGAGTGGTGCTGTTGCTGGGGTTGGGGCTGCTGAGGAGGCTGTTGGAGGGGTTTGTGGTGCTGCGTCTGTTGCTGCTGCACCAAAGGGGGAGGAGAAGTCTTCTCCGCGCTCGCCGAAGACATGTGAGCCAGTTGCGCCGTGGCCGAAACCCAACTAGGAACCTGAGGCATCAACTGAAAGGAGGAACGATGTGTTAATAGGTTAATTAGAAATTACTCCAAAAATGATTTAATTCACTTGCGACTAAAAATGAACTCGACTGCCCATTGAAAGAGGGAAAAACATAATTTTCTAACATTTTTTTCCATGCAAAAAGTGCTTCTTCGATTAGGGACGTGGAATTCTAAGTGAACTGGTGGGGCATACATCAATATTTAATGGCCATAATTGGTATAACATTAGTAAACATATGGAGTTTTACTTTTTGGGTAATTTCTAAAGGAATGTTCTTTTCCTCGAGGATTAAGAAATAAACCAAAGGAAAAATAAATCACTGTTTGTTCTCGATTTCACACCAAATATTCTATGCCTATCAAGTAACTATGAAGCGAAAACGAACACCTCCTTATGTAAACAGTCAATAAATGGTGCTATCTTAAAGTTTAATAATTATTTCAATATTAAAGATAGCAACATAATAAAAAAGAAATGCTCTCTGATAGGATAAAAAATTTATTTAAATTAATTTCATTATTATTATTATTATTATTACTATTATTATTATCAATCTTATTTACATGTATTTTCCAACAGAGCCATAGGGACGGAAAAGAAAACATAATTGATACGACACTCAATGAAAAGGTCTGTGATTAAAAAATTAATGTAAGCTTGATGTTTAACAAATAAAGTTTTCAACCCTTCAGTGATTATTTTCTTTTAAAAATTGTCGCTATTCTAACAATAATAAAATATTCAACTTTGTATTTGTTATATTCATTTGAGACACCCTATAAAATAGGATTAATATTTTTGTATCAATTTCGCTGGTTAAACAAAAACTTGTCATGGATGCAAAATTTGTAACACCCTACTATATTTTTTAGACACACACCGATTTAAAATAATCCAATAAACTTTCTAATGAGTAAAATTACTGGACTTTTAATTGGAAATTTCTACAAAATCTCAATTATAAGACAGATGTTAGAGATATAATTTTTGCAATACTTTGAAAAAAGGCATTTTCTTACGTTTGCGGCGAGCGATGACTTGGGCATGGATACTTGGGGCAGTTGCTGAGGAGGTATGCCCACTGCTGCGGCTGCTGCAGCAGCGGCGGCCGCGCTGGCCGGAGGCAGTCCCCGCAGTTGGTCCAGGAAGGGAATAAACATGAGAGACGGAGGAGGGCCAACTCCCGGAAGGCTAAGGCCCTTGCTGCCGGCGTACTGGGCAGATATTTGGCTCTGGAGGAAATAAAACGAGGAAGAAAATAATAAGTAAGCAGGCGATCTGTGAGTTCACACCGCTATGGTCATTTTTATAATTTTAAATCAAGCGAAAAAAATATCTGAACTTGGTAAAAACAAAGGCCCCATTAAAATTTTTTGAACGTGAAATTCACAATTACTTTCTTAATTTTATTGGTGGCTACAGGAGATATTTCCATCGTTAATTGTATAAAGACAAAACGGGCGGATCCAGAAACTTCTCAAGGGGGGGCGATCGCCCCTCCACCTATCGAATCCGCCCCTACCAACTGCCCTATATTTTGAAAATCCCTACCCCTATCAGAATCCTTCTTTCCCTTGCTAAACAGACCTAATCTGCGACGTACAATTGAGGATTTTTGCGCGGAATGAATTTAAGAAAGCGCCCAGTGGGGTTATCCAAGGAGGGGGCGATCGCCCCCATCGCTCCCCCTTTGGATCCGCCACTGAGACAAAGGTGTAGTCTCGATTGTTCATTTTTAGTATTTCCTTTTTCTCTGAATTTATAATAAGAAATATTTGAACTTGGCAAAAATAAAGGCTCCACTAAAATTTTGCGGAGTTTTTTGTAAGTGAAATTCATTGTTTATTCATTTTATCGATGGCTAGAGGAGATATTTTCAACATTATTTGGATAAATCCGAAGCTTGATTACTCATTTTTCAATATTCCTTTTTTGAATTTATAATAAGAACAAACTTAGAAAGTACTACAAAAATGTTTGATTTTTTAGGATAAAAAAATTTCTTTTGACAAAAAATCCCTTTGATTCAAAGTATTTTTGGATTAAAATGCACTCCATCGACAATTTTATATTTTCATTTGATATTAGCACGTTGTAATCGGAATGATAATGAAGCTTTAACGCAAAAGTTTTAATTTTTGGATTCCAACTCATCCGCCATTATTTCTTTCCGACTATTCCTTAGATGCATGAACAAATGGCTCCATATACGCATACATTTTAAAATGTGTGAGGAAAACGATATTAAAACAAAGAAATTTTGAATTTATATGCTGTGATTGTGAAATTTCAATCACTTAAATTGAAATGTTAAGAAATTCTAGAAAGACAAATTTAGGAAATTGGAACTGTCAATTCAGCATCCACCATCTGATATAATTTCTTATTAATACCAGAAATCTTTAGTATTCAAAAGAGAAAATTATGCGAGTGGAAGAAAATTTTTTTATATACCTGTAGTTCTTGTATTTTTTGCTGTTGCTGAAGTATATGCTCCTGTTGCCTCTTCAGGTGTTCTGCCTGGAGGCGCTGCAACTCCATTTGCTTCTGCGTCTCCGAAGAAATGTGGCTCGCAAATGCCTGCAATAGACAGAATGTAGAAATTAAGAAATTTATAGAATTTTTGGCAACGGTTCATTTCGCTTTGACAACGACCCATTTTGTTTCAACAATGGTTAATCTTATATTGACAATTGTTAATGACAGTATCACATCCTAATTTAAATGCCGTAAGATCATAAAGTTATAAATTGCAAAGATACAAGAAGAATAAAGCATGAAGATCAGCCTTTGTATTGATTATACACAGACTAGAGAAGTAAATATATACAATAAAATGTAAAATTAATATAGAATGAAAATAAAACCATACCATGAAGCGGGCTGCGAGAAATGAATAAACATTCCCTCCCAATTTGAACGATAATTTAAAACTATAAGCTATAAGATTAGATAAGAAAGGCCAAAGGTGTGTTCTCCGACAGTTGAAAACGCACTCAAGCATCATTTCCCTCAACCTCTTCAAAGAAAACCCTTCTAAAGAAAGGATAAGTTCATTGCCGTACAAAGTTGCGTAATTGGACGTATGTGCGCGATTGAATAATTTTTAATACATTGTCATTCCTCGTGCATTGGAATACTTCCCATTTTTTCTTTCTCCATATGTGTAGTACATATACAGAAAGTATTGTTTTCATGAAAAAAATCGAATTCGAGATTTCAATGGAAATACACGTTTTGAGGTCCCCTGAACACGTTTTGACCGTTTTCTCGATGATGTCTGCGTGTGTGTATCTGTGTGTGCGTATGTGTGACAGAAATTTTGTGTGCGCTCTAACTCAAAAACTATTCATCAGATCAGCATGAAATTCTATATTTGTGATTTTATATATATTCTTAAGATTTGAAAACTTTTGATAACACTTACTCCAATCAAATTTTAGTTTTTCTTAAATATTTCGCTTAAAACTGAATTTTTGTTAACATACATATATGAATATAAAAGTCGTAGATATTATTTTTTCTACAACTCTTGTTTGAACTAAATTTCCACATGAGGAATATTTCAGGAGATATTCAATTTTCTTCGAAATTGACGGTTAGTGGGCAGCTCGCGCGCGTGGTAGTGACAACAATTGAATCGCTAGCGCTGAAGCGTGTAAGTTGAACTGTTCCTATCGCCTTATTTATTTGATTTTAGTTGACAACTTACGTATGGAGAAAGTCGTAAGTTGGACACATCAATTTAGTTCGGAAATTGGTTGCATTAAAATCAGTCTCGGCGTCGAGCCGAGACGAATGACCTTAATTCTCGTCCAATTTGCCAGACATACGTATTCTGTAATAAAGTAAAGCTTGAATTCCGAGTGTATCTGGCATGAGAGTCTCGCTTCGCCTTCGTTCTTACTGGAATATTCTATTAGCTCTAGACTAATAGAAGGCTTGGAAAAAATGCACCTTCTTCTATTCAGTATGAGTCGGTTGCTCCAAGGAAAATGTCTTGGATTTTCATTTTGGACAGAGTTCGTTGAATTTCTTTGCAGAATGAATATATGTTGTTATTTTGGAATCATAATACCAAATTGTACGGCGTGGAATTGTGTATGAATTCACAGCATTAAAATCTACCAAGTGTCTATAAAACTGACTGAATAGTTAGCATTAGTAATGTCATAATGCGGTTTTGTTGTGATCAAATGTTAGGTTAATAGTGTGAATAAGGTACAATTAACCTCTTTAAATTCGAGTCTGGAGCTCGATCTAACTATATTAAGACATTTCCCTCGATATATCGAATATTTTCAGAATATATTTCACCGCAATTAGAATATATTTAATACTCTCTTGAGGTTCGTGTCAATGACACTCTCCAAAATGGAATTTAGTTTCGTAATATAAATAGGACAAGATTTTGACAAATTCATCCTATAAATCTACGGTTGGTGATAATGATCAAACAACCCTTTTACCCAGAGCGAGACATGGAAAAACAAGATGGTAAATTGTTAGTGATAGAATTATGAGAATGGAGGATGGAAAAAAAATGGTAAAGGAGGGAGAATGAGGAGAGAGAAAGAAAGGAGAAGGAGAGAGAGAAGGGGGAAAATATACATGCTGGGAGAGGAAGTGTCGATTTGAATGGCTAAAGAGAGAGAAAGAATAATGCAAAAGATGAGGACACGGAAACAAAGAGAAGAAGGAAGTGAACGGAAGGGCGTTTATGCGTCTGTATATAGAGGGGAAAGATTAGGTTTTCGAGAAAAAATTTGAAACGTTGGAAGGGGTAGAGACGAAGGAGCGAAAGGAACAAGGATAGTGAGACTGAAGGTGAAGGGGGAAAGAGAGAGAGAGATAATTTTGATAGGGAGGCAAAAGAGAGGTGTTGAGAAGGGAAATTAAACGAGGAGAGGAAGAGACGGACGAGGAACGTGTGCACGATTCAAAGTCGGATAGAAAGGGAATGACCAAATCCGTTCTAGAGGGCAAATTAGTTTAGTAGCCGAGAGGAAAATAGCGAGAGATGGAGGAGGGAAGGATGCAGGGGTTGGAGGGAAGGAGAGAGATTGGATAAGGTATATAGAGAACCCCTCCCAGGCAGCGGTGGACGCCCAGGAGGTAAGCGGACCCTGGAACGCTTGGATCGCTTCTGTTCCAAGGAACACACGCACGAGAATTAAAATGAAAAAAAAATAAAGGACTATCAAACAGTCGCATTTCCTCCCTTCCAGAACCCTCCTTTTTCACCATCCCCCCCCACCCCCCCCCCTCTCCTTTTGCCGCACTTTGTTAATGAAATAACGAGTGGACTCCGTCTTCGCTTTGAGGTCGGTCGGAAGACCGTGGTTCCTCCCTCTCTCCTACTTTCTTCTCCCCTCTACCCTCGCTCTTTCTTCCTCTCTTTTCACCTCTGCCTCTCCTTTTCTCCGTCTCCCCTCCCCCTTGCCCCTTCTGTTCCTCTCTCCTCTCCTGTCTTTCACTCCGTATCCTCTTTCTCTCTATCACGCCTTTCTCCCTTTCCCCACCCCCTCTCCTCCGTCTCTATTTATTTCTCTCTTATTTGCCTCTCCCATCTTCTTCTCTTTCTCTCCTGTCTGTTTCTCCTCTCCTTTATCTCTCCTCTTCCATTTCCTCTCTATCTTTCCCTTCCTATCTTCCTTTCGTTCCCCCCATCTCTGTCTGTTTCCCCCCCCACTCCTCTACCCTCCCTCTCTTTCACTCTTTCTACTCTTTCTACTCTCTCTCTCTCTTCCCCATCTCTCCTTTATCTCTCTCCATCCCCCCTCTCCTCCTACCTCCTAGTTCTTTTCGCCTCCTCTCCTTTCCTCTTCCCTAAGCATCCCATCTTCCCTTTTCTCTCTACCTCTCCCTCCCTTAATTATCTTGTTCATTTCTCACGACTTTAAAACACATTTTGTAAATCTTATCTAGTTAAACTTGTATGTATTATTGTAATTCCATTATTGTTATTTTATGTATCTAGGGTTTTCGCAGGGTTTTTCCACCCCCCTTCCCTTCGTGGGTTTTTTCCTGCGTGGTCTTTTACTAGGATGGCCAAGTCAGGTCTTTCCTAGGTTTTTACCACAATTACTTTGTCTTTTTATAGAAATTTTCCGAATTTGTAATATGCTAATTTGCTTGCATGTTTTTCTATTTATTTTATTTTCTGGCTCGTTTCTGTGAATTATTATTACTATTTTTATTCTCACTTGTAAAATTGTTGACGCAGGGTTAAATGTAAGAAGGGACTATATAGTCTCAATTTCGCCCTAATAAAGTCGTTTGTCTGTCTGTCTGTCTCTCTTCGGTTTCTCTCTCCTTTCCCGTGTAATCACTCTCTGCTCTCTTAAAGCTCACCTCTGATCTAACTCCCACTCTCTGCACGCCGCCGTCGCGTCTTTTGCAATTATTATCACGTGATCCCAATTGGATTTCTAGCTCTGATGCAGATAGGCTCAAATGAAACCTTTTTCTTGCTCCTTCCTCCTCGTCGCAGACAAGACTTCCGGATGTTCCTTTGGATTTTTATTGCTCTTATATTTTTTATATATTTCAGAATTTTCTTCCGTGTTTGTAATCTCACCACAGCTACTGTCTCGATTTATTCAAGATTCTTATTAGTCTCTAAAGGGCTTTCGTTCCTTTTCGATTATAAATCCTACTATTACTATTCACTATCAACACGCATACTTCGTTACCCACGGAAAATTGTTAAATGTTAAACTAAAAGGAAAGTAATGTCCATGATTATTGGAACGGACAATCCTATAACCCTATCCTAGGGAACTTACTTTCCCAAATATTTAATCTTTTTAAATTTTTATAAATTATTTGAGAGGATAAAGTATATCAATAGAGCTTTAACTTGGAATTCACTATTTCAAAATATTTTTTTACGTTAGATACTGTCGATAAGCTATTACTTAATAATAAGAAGATGAGAAAGAAATATCGAGCTCACGTTAATGATTAAATAAAATATAAAAATTCCATTTCCCCAATAACTATTAAACGGTTACAGTTTAGATTATACTATCGGCGATTCACCACTGATGACGGCTGCTTTCTAGTCAAAATGTACATCTGATTTACCTAACCTATTTACGGCTATTTTAAATTGTAAAAACAGAGTTTTTCAATTTAACCGTGTTTGAAATTTATAATAATTAAACAAATTCTTTAAAATTTCGCTTTGCGTCATCAATAAACGCACTGTTTCGCATTAGAATATACAAATAAGGTTAACTACGGCGACTGGCGACTCTGCTTAGTGCATAATCTGTATCTCCTTGAACATCGGAGTGGCTAGTCCAGTTACGCGGGAGAGCCTCCATTAATATTTGAGCCCGAGCCCAGTAGTCAAACGGCTACGCCATGGCCATCGTACGGTCGACCTTATACGGAGAGATAAGTGACGCCAACTATCATTCAATCACGCGCCGCCTGCATTCCGTTCCCCATCGGCCATTACGAGGGAAAACATAAAAGACAAACGCAGAACAGGAAGGTGCTTTAGTGCCGAATCACCTGATACCAGAACCCATTATCCTCCGACGTCGTCCATCTATAATATAACGCCCTAATATCGCAAGATTCCTGAAAATAAAATCACGAGCGAATAACGGGCGGACTGTTACTCGCAGCGAAAGAAAGAGATATTATTTTTAGTATTTCGCAGGTTAAATGTTTCGACGTGGAGTCGCTGGAAATTTTAGGTTTACGTAAGAAACGACCAAAGTTAGAAGCAAAAAAAATAGGAGAGGGTTGAAGGAGAGATTGAGAGCGACGGGGGGGGGGGGGGGGGGGGGAAGGGAGGCGGGCTGCAGTCGGCAAGAAAGCTTTCAACAAAATGAATATCCACGCGACGTCACTGCCTCTTCCTGGAGAACCAGCGAACCTCTTTCATCACTCATTTTTACCCTCACTTCTACCCACCCGCCCTCGACCGTAGCCCCTTCCCTCCACTTCCTCCCCCCCTCCTTCCTTCCCCTCTCCCTCCTCACCTCCTCTCTTGACCAATCCCATCCTATCTTCCCTCACCTCTCTAAAAACCCTACAATCCTTTCGAATCATCCCTCCCACCTCTAATCCAATCCTTCTCTTTCCCTCCCTCGCTCTGCTTTTTCTCTCTCTCTCCCTCCCTTTCAACTCACCTCCCTTCAACCCTTATCTGCTAAAACACAACCTTCCCATCTCACAAAACTTCCATTCTGACTCATAATAAAACTCCTCCACCCCAAAAAAAAACCTCTCTCTCTCTTCGCCGCCTCAAACCAACCACTTTCTATCTCCCTATCTCTCCCTCCTGTTTCCCTTCTTATATATTTCCCCCTCTCTCCTTTTTCCTACACTCCTCTCTCCTCCTCCCAAAAAAAGAACTCACTCCACTCTCCCTGCGAACTTATTCTCCAATCTTGCGTTTCTACTTCGCTCCTCCTTCCTCCCTCTCCTCGCTTCCTACCTCCCTCCTTCCACCTCACCTCCCTACCTCCAACCTCTACTCCGCTTCGGGATAACCCGCCTACTCCTCTTTACCTACTCATGGAGCTCTGGCTCCGCAGCGATGCTTTCAAAGACTCATTTGCTTCATTACAAAGCAAACGGAGATTCTTTCTCAGCATTTACATTCAAGAGGGAAACCCTTTTTGCTCCGACTGGAGAATACACGTCGCTATCTGGAAAGCAATTTATTACCGCCCGGTTGCACGACGGCGCGGAAGGGAACGCCTTTGTCGTCCTTTTAGGGCGAGATTCGAGCGACGGAGGAATATTACAATAAGACGGGGTTAAAAGAAATGCGAGCGTCGCTTTTACCCGGGTATTGACATCGCTGCGACGCGTAACGCTCTCCGGCGTCAAGTGTCGCGTCGGGCTGATAACGACGTGACTTTTTGGGGGTGTTTACGAGCGATCGGATGCGTGTCCTTCTGCGAAGAATCGGCAAAGAGTAAGATTTAAAATACATTCAGGTGAGTGGTGTGATGAATGAAAGCAGTGGCGACTCAAGGGGCAGTGTGTATTCATCATGACATTGTTAGCTAATTAAATGTCAACCTGGATTTTAATTTCCAATTTTAGATTAAATTCTACCTAAAAAATCTCTGAAATGTTCTCATTTATATAATCAGTAAACAATCGTAAATATTACGATGCGAACCAACGTTTTTATACATTTCCACTTTTAAACCTACGATACTTCGCTGTGCTGGGTTTAATTTCGAACTTATAAATTTTTATTTGCCATTTAAATTGATAGAAAGAATGATCCGAAGATCCATATGCGACAGGCATAAGCTGTTATGATGGGAAATGAGGAAACAGGTGAAAAAATCTGCCATGACCGGGAATCGAACCCGGGCCTCCCCCCCACCCGCCAAGTGGAAGG
Source organism: Uropetala carovei (assembly GCA_036926305.1). Classification (NCBI taxonomy): domain Eukaryota; kingdom Metazoa; phylum Arthropoda; class Insecta; order Odonata; family Petaluridae; genus Uropetala; species Uropetala carovei. Next base: position 10,098,077 of record JAXCHB010000015.1, read on the forward strand.
CCCGGGTTCGATTCCCGGTCATGCCATTTAAAACATAAATTTCCTTTTGGAGGATAATAATTAGGAAAATAATTTTTAGTTTATCAATTTTTCTTATTTGCCATAAAATATGGAATATTGTCACTATTATAGGACAAAAGTTAAAAATTTTGCCACAACATTCAATGCTCATTTAAATCTATAGTGCGATATAGCGAGACATAAAGTCACACTTAAGTTTTATTTATTCGATAAAGCGATTCTGTGTATGCGTAATACGGGCAATGAAATTACTAGGGCAATCCTTAAAGTAGCCGAAATATCTCTGAATGCGTCCGCGCACGAGAGTTACGCTAAGGGTAGACAAATGCTAAATTATCTCGAGTAGAAAGTTAAGACGTGATTATCTCCAAAAAAATACGACTCAATTAACGGATAGGCACGGAGATACGTACGACCGGGAGGACTGGCGAGAAGCCAATTGGAATGTGACACGAGGAGAAGGGATAAAGAAAGGGTAATGGAAGCGAAGCGACGAACTTGGTTGATCGTTTTATTTCCCTAAGAGAGTTTCAGAAGCGACAAAATGTGAAGAGGCGATCGGTGAATGTGCATCGAACGACTAAAATTGACAACAGATGAGACATGAAATACATTTACGTACAGAGTATCAATCTGCATCGGGTCAAAGATATGGGCACCCACGAAAAATAAGACGAAACACGTGTGGAGGTTGGAAACGCGGAGATGTAGGTATAGCGAAGGAAATAATTTGGAAGAATAAAGTAAAAGTTGAGGAGATATTAATGGAAATATGAGGGAAACTAATTATAATACAGCTGACGAGAAATAAGAAGAGTAACTGGATAGGGAGTATCTTGAAGAGCGCGATTGCAGATGTGACCGAAAATGGAAAATTTGAAGGAAAAAGAGGAAGAATTAAAAGAAAAGGATTCGAATGTTACGAAGGCGAAACAAGAGTCGTGAAGAAATGAAGAACGTTCCGAAGGGTTTAGCGATGCGGAGAATTTAATCTCGGACCTATCTGCGGAAAGGTGATAGATGATGACATGTAGAAAAACACACACAACTCATATCATACTCAAATCATACATTCGCCATTTTAAAACGTGACACGATTTAACCAAGAGATATCTACATTATCGGATAACGAAAAAAGATAATAAGTATCGGAAACGAAGACAGAATATGAATAGGTATAACAGATATCTGTCGATAACTGCCCGGCAAAATTTTTTTGAGAGAGCTAATTATGATGTCAAATAATTTTCCTTAGCACTCGAATTTTATTTAAAAAATGGAAGCTCGAAAAAGAATCTCCTAGCTAACCTGATGGATTTAATCCGATTAATGATTCAGTTAAATCGCGTTAAATTGGCCGAGTAAACAATTTCGATTTTAGCTACAAAAGAGCCTTCCTCAGCGGACAAATCTCGCATCGTAGATTTTACATGCCGTTAAACCGTCTACATTAGATACTTAAATTATCCAGCTTATTTTAACGTAGAGAGAGGTTTTTACGATCCGTCCTCCAATCACAAAGAGTCGCGCCAATGTTATTAAACACGGTCATCGAATTTATAAGAATCGGGATAAATCCTATTACGGACCGTATCACCTTTTCGCGCGTAAAAAATAACGGTTCCCATTTACGCGCCAACGCTCTGGAATAAGGACGGTTAGCAAAAAAAAAAGAGGGGGCAATAAAACGAGTCGTCCCTTGGTCGCCGTTTTATTTAAAGCGTCTGGTAGGAGAGAGAGAAAAAAAGTATAATTGGCTCGGTGGAGGGAGGAAAACTGAAGAACCGGAAAGAAGCGAAAAAAGAAGGAAATTCCCTTTTCTGATTTCAAACGAACGTTGAGATATTTTATTTGATTATTTGGATTTCGGACGTGTCAAACGAATTAAAGCGTTCGAAGCTAGAAAAAAAGAGGAAAGGTGCGAGAGAGGAGGGTGAAGGAGGAGGAGGAGTGGGCGAGAGGGGAAGGCGTGGGAGGGAAAGTTGCTTTGGGTGCGTGGGAGATGCGTTCGAGAGGGGCAAGAAGGAGGAAGAGGGAAATTTCGTGTGTGAGAGTGAAATTTTTGGAAGGAAAATTGACGTGCCTACGTCGCGACGATGAAGATTCGTCCCATAAACGAATTTAACGGGAAACCGACGGCTGAAGGCCGACGCAAATTTCCGCTGCTGCGAGAAAAGATTTCGGTTTCATAAAAGAAATATCGAACTCACATTTTTTTTGGCTGAAATCTAATTGACGACGATTCGTAAAAGAATCGAGGAGTTCACCTTATTACAGAAATTAAATTTACGAACTATGTATAACCCAATAGCCACGAAAAAGTTGAGAAAATCGGGCGAGCATTTCGGCTGTTTCAGCGGTCATAACATATTAGAATCACAACGAGTCGCCGCTGATGACGGTTGCTTCGTAAACGAAATGGGGGCATCTTAGTTTTCTAGATTTTTTAAAATGGGTATCAAAGGAGCATGTTCCGTAAAATGACGAGATGTTAGCAGCGATAATGACAAAATGGCTGTAAAAAACAGATACGCATCTCGGCCAAAAGCCAGACGTCTTCGGTGGTGAAAGAACCGTGACCTGGTAGAATCTAAAATATGCGGTTCGCCACAAAAGACGGACGCCTTATAGCCTAAGTATGCATCAACCCTTTTGCGGCCACCGGACTTCATTTTCACGATAAAAACAGTAAAAATACGTGAGATGGTGGATATTAGTAAATTCATCCTTCGAACTGCACGATTTCGCTTTACTCGGTTTTGAAGCCATCTATGAGCGTTAACAACCATTTAAAATATTCAATTCAACTCAGGAGATTACGGGAAAGGACGAAGAAAGAAATGGCATGTTGACTAAAGGCGGGACTCAAACGTAACACCATGTACTCCTACGCTAAAAATATCCCATCTTGCACGGTTTCGCTTTGCACTGTCTTTTCCGGAAACACGCGTACCGTGCAAAGCGAAATATGGACGTATGAGAGCGAAGCCCGCGAGGGAAAAATTTTAGGGACATATTGGTGAATAATACACCCACTGCCACCCACCAATTGGTAAAACATTGGGAGGTGTAGATGCTACATGACCTATCCCCTATATATATATATATATATATATATATATATATATATATATATATATATATATACATATATATCATTTTATGAGCACTTTTATAGCGCTCAAATCTTTATCAGCTTACCATAATATTCTCCGGGTGATAACTTTGCGTGATGAAGGCGACAGGATGCCTTTATCCGACTTAAGCGAAACCGAATGAAATCGCTGGTAGGATCGACGTCCACGACGTCTTTTGTCGCAGTTCCAAGGAAAACAGACGCGTGCCTGCGTGTTATGTCTGAACAGTGACGTTCGCCCGGCCTACGACGAATCGAATTCTCCCCTCCCACGGAAAACAGTTGCATTTTGGAAAGAAATTTATAGACTCATAGACTGGTTAGGCACCGAAAAAACGTGGGCAGAATAAACTTCGCGCGTTAAGAACTCATTCGATGCGATTCAAACGTCTTCATACGTTATTGGGCCGCGGAGTTATATAGTGCCGAAATTTTTATCGATTTTCGGTGGGTGTTCTATTGATGGCGACGTTTATTGGAGAATCGATATATTTTACGCCGGTGGCGGTTTTATTCACCGAAGATGTAATTAAGTACATTTTGGGTATACAGAATGCTTTACATTACCATTTCAATTGATCGAAAATGCGTACGAAATAATTAAAAAAATCCTTTGTTGTATTCTAAAATGTTTATGCTATGGAAAGAAATTATTACGCAATGGTGTTATTTATTGTGGAATCGATGTGGATTTTTCATTTACTGAAGATATATTTAGATCGATTTGATAGAAATAGAACGCTTAATATTACGATTTAAACTTTTCGCAAGTGCGTTGGAAATCGTCATAAATTCGTAAAAAAAACTAAAACACATTTTCACGTAAACTTCGTCAGCGAGGAAACGAATCAATGTGGCGTAAACCGCGATATATTCGTGCACCGGAAAAGCGATATTGATTGCATTGTGTGTCATTGCTTTTTGCAATGAGATACGTATTTCATAACTAGTATGTTGAATTCCTGTGATTTTTAACGGCTTTTGTATGAAAAACATTTTCATTCTTAATGCAAGCGAAAAGTCTTTTGTATTTCATTATCAAAAATACTGAAGGGCACATGTCTAATTATGGCCTAAAAACTAAATTTTCCCTCCTGTTTTATGTCGAAAAGATGTTTATGCAAATTTATAAACTCACGCAATTTAATCTTTTTTACCGTTCAACAAAGCAATATTAAAATGACGTCATTTCATTTGTACGGTCTACGGACGGAATGATAAAAAGAATATTTCTATGGATCCTACATAAGAGCCAATATCAAAAGTTTTACAATCCATATAATACATTATCTTTATTTTTCTCGAACGCGAGAGGTCGCAAGAGGACGGAGCGATAACTCCCACGTATTCCAAACAAACCCAGAGAAAAATTCCCGGAAATCACCCTCGCGTAACTCTTTGTCGAAAATTATATCCGAGCGTTTATTTTCATCTCTTTAATTATCGCTCCCGCGTCCGCCGGCGAAAGAATTAAAAAAAAAAAATCATTCGACCGCCGAAACATTTTCCTTTCGGTTTTTATTTCCCCGCCCCCTTTTTTTCGTTTTTCTTTTTCATTTTGTTTGACGCGACAAACGGTGAGTTGATTCAGAGATCGCCCGCTCGGAAATAGCGCCGGAACCATAAACAATGCAAGCGGGGTAACGAGGATTTATGGGAATGGATATCGAGTGAGGGAGTACCACAAGGGTCGATGGGTGGTAAAAACAGTTCCTCCCTTCCTCTTTTTCGTCCTTTTTTCCCCTCCCCTCTCACTCCCTCCCTCCCTCCAGTCCACTAGCTCTATTTCGAGTAGAGCCCTCTGTCAAAACAACGGCTGAGGCAGTCGTTGCTTCGATTATGGAGTTATCACACACGGCCTCTCCAAAGGTTTACTCAGGCGAGGGTGGCGAACGGGTTAAAGGGGAGGGTAGGAAGGGAGGGAGGGAGGAAAAAGAGAGCTTCTGGTGCGTGGAATTTTAACGGCCTGCGATGCATCTCCTTCCTCCTAGCCGCGATATTACTCCCCTCCCCTCCCCTCCCACAAGCCTCCTCGTGAGATAAGCGCGAGGCTGGAAATAGTCGTTCCGAAATCAGAGGAAGGAGTCGTGCATTCAATCGTTCCCTCTCGTGTTAGCGCAATAGTTCTTCCGTTGGAGCGAGGAGAGCCCTGAGAGGCGTTTCTCGGGGGGAGAGGAAAGAGCGGGGAAGAAGAGGAGAGAATTCCGAGAAACCGATACGACGAACGCGACAAAAGTTTTTATTAATTAAAAAAAAAAAAATTTTTTTGCCACCGTAAATGCATTAAACCTTTTTCCGGTTTTCAGGCGCCCATAGGGTTTTTCCCGGTCGCGATACAATGGTCCACCTGATGTACCATTATATTTTCCCGGATACTGTAACAGACTTCTACGACTACTAGTTAATACTACGAATTATCCGGTAAACGGTTCTAGCTAATCGAATTCCGGTTCTGAGCGTTATAAAAGTGATTTGGAGTTGGGCGACGAATGCGTATTCGGGGCTGAGTTGCGAAATAATTTGGAACAACGGGAGCAGTTTCATGCTTTAGAAAATGGGCCGAAAAGTTTTGAATTCTTATGGAAAACGGAACTTTTTACGAAAGTTCTAAGCCTGTTTTACATCGACATATCATCTCCAAAAACCCCATTCTCTTTCTTTGTTCGTGAGTTTATAGCCACGGAAAGCAGTAAATGCAAAAAACAAGTTCAAAGATAACCTATAACTTTTTATTCAATATAAATTTTTTAACGATTGTTTCTTGACAGGGAGATATAAAAAAATAATGGCTCCACGATGAGAGATAACGCGAATTGCGCGTCGGTTAGACAATTATTACAGCTATGCGGTGGCGAGCGATAAAGCAGCCGTTTCCTCCACTTATATCTAACGTCGAACAATGGTCATTTTACGTCACAAGTGGGCGGAATATTTCCAGGACGTTAAAAAAATCAAACTTCTCTTAAAAAAGTGGAGGAAAAACAAATTGCCAAAAAATATGATTGCGGACGAAATGATACCCCGAAAACACGGCCACAAAATTGAGTGCTAATGCGTAAATGAAAATCCGAAAGATTACTGTTAGGAGAGTACATAATATGTATTGTAATGGGTATACTCCGTATTACCGTATGCATCTGTCTGTTGTAAATGAATTGAAACTTATATTTGTGACGTAAAGTCCATTACTCCGTAAGCAGATTTAAAAAAGAAAAATTGCGAATGTGAATACAATAAGAAAACCAAAAAACCCTTCCAACTTGAGCTGAACTTGCAATTCGACAAGATATTCCAAGAGGCGATCAACTGAACCACCTTATTAGCATAATAGACTTGCATATGATAATCGCGTGAGACAGAATTTCTACATTACATGTAAAACCGTAACTTTTCGTAAATTCACAGATAGTATAAATTTTTACACAAAAAACATCTAATTCAGAAGCGGGACTAAGGGCTCTGAACATCTTCAAAAAAAAAATTAATACACTCCACCCTCGAATCCACCCCATCAAGAACCCCCGCTCTGTCCCTTTTCCACCCCTTTTACCCTTTATCAGTCTCTTCAACACACCCACCCACATACACCCCCTTTCCCTCCCCACCCTTTATCCTCAAACCTACCCTATTTTACTCTCCCTCCCCTATTTTACTCTCCCTCCCTCTACCCAATCCCCAAACCCTCCCTTGATACTTTTCAACCCCCTCCTTTTCTTTCCCCTCATCCTCTTCCCCCTTTTCGCTCTCACCCCTCCCCCGACGTGGGTCATTACCATTCTTCGCGCATCCCGGTAGCATCGCGCCGTGCTCCGGATCAAAGGGAGGCTGAACTGAAAGAGATGCGGCCTCGAGATAAGGCTCCTGACGATGGGGATGATGAATAAGTTAAGGGGAACTTATTAGAGAATAGCATTTTCTCTCTCTCTCTCTCCCTGTATCGAAAACCCGTGTCTCCCCCTCCGTCTCCCCTCTTTCTCTACCCCCCTTCTCCCTCCTCCTCCGTCCCATTGTGCCCACCACGTGGAGGTCGCGCACCCGACATGGTTCCGCGCCCGGATATATGAGGCCACGTCGTTTATTTTGCATCGACGAGTGCCCCCTCTCTCTCTCTCATTCAATGGGGTGAGGGGGAGGAGAATGGGGAGTGGGGAAACAAGAAATATAAAGGAAGCATTGTTCCGTGAAAACCTTATCGGAATCTGAGATCTTTTTACCGTGCGATTGAATGAGGGTGAGAATCGAACGAGGCGGATACGATTGGAAGCCGCTCGGTGCACGGTATAGTGGCTATAGCGTCGTAAGATGTTTACTAACGTTTGGTAGAACGAAAATTTTCGATGGGATGTAGTATATGCTAGAACGTAGTAATATAGGGGTAAATATTTTGTGTGACATATCGTTAAACGGGTATAAAATTTTCAAAAATGAATCGTCTAGCTCCTATTATGCTCGGAATTCGTTTGTGTATCACGGTAATTCAAACAGGTAAACAAGATTTCGGCTAATCAGAAGGACATTTCGGCTAAAAAAAACAGGTGGAGTCCTACCAAATTTGGAGCAACCGGTTAAAACGTGTAAAACAGAGATTGGCGTTCCCAAAGCGTTGTGAGAAACTGATATGATTGGAATGCTGTTCACACGACTCTTTATTGTATATCTAATACTACTAATTTCCTGAGTTTAAATTTAAATAGTTTACATTTAACCCATTAATCTAATACTTACTACCAATTTCCTTTGTGATTGATCGATTGATTTAACAATTTTGTTGACATTTCGTTCCATAGAAACAAACAAAATAAAGTTTACATTTAAATATTAAATATTGTTGTATTCTAATACTAAATTAATTTCGCAATGTCCATCGGGTATGCCACAACATCATCTTCGTCTCAAAGTCTCATGTTACTTAGGAATTTAGATAAATAAAAGGACTACTTAATGGCACCCGATCGGTTGTAAAAAAAACTGCAAAATAACTTTATCGACGCAGAAATTATTACGGGAAGTAACGAAGGAGAACGAGTGTTTATTCCACGCATTAATTTGATAGAAAGTGACAGTAGTTTACCTTTCACCATGCGAAGACGCCAATTTCCAGTCATTTTGGTTTTTGCATTGGCAATTAATAAAGTTCAGGGCCAAACATTTGATAATGTTGGTGTTTACTTGCCTGAGACATGGTCAACTCTACGTGGCCCTCACAAGAGCAAGAAATTATAAAAATGTGAAAGTCTTTGTACAAGACACCAATTATCAAGGAAAGATTTTGATGAATGAAAAAAACATTCACCAAGAATGTGGTGATTAAAGAGTTGTTAAAGTGATTTTTTCATCCGATCAAGATGAATTGTCTTCCCGTCATTTTTGACGGGTTTCCACTAGTTAATTATATTTCTCTTAATTTAAAAGTTTGAATATGGGAAATTCACTGATCTTCACTAAGATCTTCATAAATACGAAGCCAGTTATCGACCAATAATTCGAATGTTACCTATGATTGACTGCAATACAATGTGCAGGTGATTGCAAAACCGATAATGTTTATAAACAGGAAATGTTTAAGTAGATTATTACGTCAATTTTACTTAAGTTTGCCCAAATGGACCAATTAACTTAATTTTACTCCAGTTTTAGCTATGACGGCACGTTAAATAACACACATTTACCATATTTAGGTATCTGAGTGTCATAAAAATATGTTACGTTGCTATAGTGGCAGCACAGTTTGAAAAATATGGGCTCATTCGACCCCCCTCTGATGCATATAATGAATAGCAATTCATGTTCCCACGACGTTCACCGATGAGCTCCGTTAGTAAACTGGTTAGGGTGGGAGGATTAGTATCGTATTTTAATGTCACAGACATACAAGCTTTACAAGCAGCAGTAGAGGTATGGTTATCAATGGGAAATATCACCGATTTGTTTTTATGATAGAAAGGTTTGCTTGTTTTGAACACACACGGGGATTTACGAGTTACATTCATTAACGAGCAATCATACTTTCCTCCCAACTATGATCTGCATACTCAATGAAGATACAAGCATCGTCCTCGCGAGGCAATTTTTTCATCCGATCGTAATAGCCGGTATTCACCTCCCTCTCACTGTCTCTGAAGATCGCTTTGATCTACGTAACCGCGCCGAGGATTACAACGGGGACGCTACAAAATGCATTCGTGCAATTTGATGAAACGCCATGATCCCCTAAGCATTTATCCCGGGTAAAACTGACAACTATCCTCGTAAACCAGACGTATTTAATAGGCCCGTGGAGCTATTCAATGCTTTTAATTACGCTGTTTCGAATTTATCAGTCTCCGGAAGAACCCATTTTCAGTTGTCGCTTTGAAAACCGATCCTCGCGAACAATGGACGTTATTTTCTTCAAGTTAGTTCGGAGAAAAACGACAATTTATTCCTTTAAAGGGTTACAAAACATTTTGGACCCTTGAAAATATAGATATTTCGAACTTATTCGAAAGTACGGGTTCCAATTTCGTGCCCTTTCTATATATGTACATTATGAAGATACTTTCAGGAGTAGGAAAATATTCAGTCAGGGACTATAAATTAGTACACACAAAGCTCACGAACCATCGAATCCCTGTCGCCAGGGAGAGCAAAATGAAACGGCGGCGGAAAGGATTGGACGCATTCGGCGAATTTCGTTGATTGGGGATGTCCAAGGGGATAACGCAAGTTTGCGGGCGACGCGTATCATCCACAAAATACATACACGGGCACACACATACACACACACACACCGCCATCCACCCCCATAAGCCATCCTTTATTCCTCGCCCGCGCTAATACCGAAAGCGGATTTCAATAGGAGGAAATGTTTGAGTGTGTGTCACTCTCCTCTCCCTCTTTGTTGTATTCTTTCGCAAGATTCCTTTCTCTACTCCATCCACCCTTCGTGTTTCTCTCTCTCCCCCTCCCCCCACCCCATAACCCATTCCTCCCCCACCCCTCCATAGTAGTCCCTTTCGGCTTTGATTTCCCGCGAATGAATGAGGGATGATGAGAGAGGTGATGGAGAGGGGAGAGAGGGAGGAGAATGGAGGGAGAGGATAGGAGAGGTTGAGGTGCGGGTGGAAAGAGGTGGGAGGAGAAGGGAGGGGGGGAACGAAGAGGAGAATATGGAGAGGAGAGTGGAGGAGGAAGGAAGGAAGGAAGGAGAGGGATAAAGTATGTGAGGAAGAGGAGAAAGGAAGAGGGCGAGAGGCAGAGGAAGAGAGAATTGAGAGAGGAAAGGAGAAAGGAAGGTGTGACATGGTAGGAGAGAATGGAAATAGGAGGAAGGGGAGAGAGGAAGAGTAAAATAGGAAGGAGAAAGAGGGAGAGCTTAAGAGAGAGAGGAAGAGTAAAACCGAAACATAAAGAGGGAGAGAAAAAGAGGAAGAGAAAAAGTTAAAGAGAAAGAAGGAGAGAGAAAGAGGGAGGGAAAAGGTGGAGAGAGGAATGACTGATAGGGTAGAAGGAGAAAATAGAAAAAGAGAGAGAAGAGTACACACACAGAGCAAAAAGGAAGAGGGAGAGAAGGTATAAGAATGAGAAAGCTTGAAAGAGGGAGTTGCGGAGGAGAGAAGGGGAACAAAGTAGGAGATTGAGAGAAGGAGGAGGGAGAGAGCCAAGAGAAAGGAAAGGAGAGATAGAAAGCACGAAAGAGAATCGAAAGAGGAAAGGCAGATGATGGATGAGTTGGAAGAGAAGTGGATAGAGAAGGAAGAGAATATGACCGAAGTGGAGGATGAGAGAGAGAGAGAAGTGAATAGGAGGATGGGAGATAGAGTGGGGAAGAAGAGGATACAGGGGAGGGAAACTGTGGGAAACAGGGAGGATGCAGGCGATGACAAAGGGAGTCATAGAAGGAGGGACCTTGTTAACTGCGTGGTTAATCCGGACGAATCTCTCTCTCTCTTCATGAAACTATACATACGTATGGGCCTCATGGCGTGTGTGTGTTTGTGGGAGGAGTCCTGGAGGGGGAGGGTGTTTGAAAACCACGGGATCGGAAAATGCGACAAATCAAGATCGGATTTGGAAGCCGCAGCAAAATTTTTCGCCATTTGGAGATTATCGAAGCGGAAGAAAGAATGAAAATGATACATTTGAAAACAAAATTTTAATTTGATGATAAAATGACGATATATGTACCTATATGTGTGCGCGTTGAGTGTTTGTGTGTGAAAATGTCGCGTCAGAAAACTAAATTTTTGACTAATGTTAATTCTTTATAATACAGGAAATATCTTTTAAAATTCCGGCATATATGTATCTTAAACATCAAAACTATCATAAATTACGCGCGTCCTCTTTCTAGAGTTCCCACGCGATTGAATTTTACTTGACAATTCGTGCTTAGTGCTACTCCTTTATTGATACCGTAAGAAGGAAAAATAAATAAAGTAATTAATGAGGAGGCATAGAGACTTACGGATTTAAAGTTTGTTTAAAAGGGAACTGCTTAAAAATTAACAACATTTTTCCGGTAATTACCGAGCTAAAAATCTCAAAAGTAAACTCCAAAATTATCGTTCATTATTTGTGTCAGCAAACTCTGCTGCGCAAAGAAGCAAGATGATTTTTATCAATAACTGATCATGGAACTCCTCCTGTGATCGGCTCTAACACTTCTGTAATGATGCATATTAGCAAACGAACAATCAATGTTTTTTCATAATTCTGACATAAGTGTATATATTGAACTGAATTTGCCCTTCTAAATAATTATATTTCACCAATTAATTTCAAAGGTACCTATTGCTTTGGGGAAATTTGTACACGATTAGAAATGAAGAGTGCGTAATTAAGTTTTCTCCAAATATTAGGGAACATTTCGTGGCATTTATAAATGTCTGTTTTGTTTATCGTGAACTCACATCATAATTTTTAGTATAGCCTCCGTAGATAGACATAAAAATGCCCCAATGCCAGAAATAAGAATTGAATTTCCATCTTAATATTTAAAACAAATATCTCCTGTATCTATAGAAGACAATGGAATATAAGAGACAAAATTCATGATTAAATAAATTAAAACTATCTCTTCGAGCGATTGTCCTTCGATTCTAACTTAAATATTTATTTATATTATCTATTTGTGCATGACATATTTGCTACTGCTAATTTTTAAATTTAACTTATTTTAATCGTTATAGTCCAGTGTTTAAGAAACGCTTTTTATTAATTATTACTTTTCAAAACTCTGCCTTTCAAAATAATGCTGAATTCATCCATAAAATATATAAAACTTAGTATAATGATTTGCAGTTCACTGAAAGCAATACCAGTTTGCTGACTACAATCCATTATTCTATTTCCTTATTGTTGAGTGGCGCGCAGAAGGAAATTTGAAATCCTCGAGGAAGCCATACCCGAAGTGGCTTTGGCATTGGTCGCAGGATGGCAGCACTGAGGAATGCAGTGAGCAGCGAGGCAATAGCCTACTGCTGACAGCAACGGCCTGAACGAAACGAAGATGTGCAGCAGCTTCTGTATGCAGTAATTTAAATGCATAAGTTAATACTATTACTTCATTTTCTTTTTTGTGGCTTTAACATATATAAGTACGTTGATGATGTTTAGTGTTTCCGTTGTCTGATGCATTACATTACATTAATTCAACTTCGCGATAATTCTACTTTTGATAATAATCTACTTTGAATAATAATCTAACTTACTGTTTAATCATCATGAATTTAACATCTTAATTGTTAATGAATAATCTTCAGTTGGGTAATGGAATGAAGCTTTATAAAGCTTGTATATACATTGCCACCTGGCCAACAGCCTATTTGTAATGTTTCAGTAATAATAATAATATCAATAAAACGTGTCTAGTTTCAGTCTCCAAACATGGTGCGTTTCGTCAAATCCTATGTTTCATATTAATCTTTTATGCCTCGAGACTATTTCTATCTTTTTCACATTTGAAACAAAACACGTGCTACGGCCGAAAAAAGAATCGAAGTGAATCATCATATCATTCGTGATATAAATCTCAGGATCCTTGAAATATCGCCTTATGACAACGAAATCGTAAAACTATTTCTAGCGCTGTGATTCTGAAAGTGAATGCAAATAAATGTCGTGAGTATTTGTATACAAAGCATATTCAAATACAGACTCGTATATATTATGCCTAATTTTTCTATCAGGATTTATTTTTGTGTTTTTTAAGTAAAGCATTAATTCACCGAGTGGCAGAAAATCCTGCTAAGAATAATCCATAACAGTAACAGCTTAAGTTATTGCCTGTGATTATGTTGAGCAAATTTCACAAAGTGGGATTCAATCGATGATCATAAGATATGACTAATCCAAATTAAGAAAGGGTTCCTAAGTACTTATTTTTCAATTATACGAAAACATTACGCGTAGGACGAAAGATTGTTATCAATAGGAAAAATAACCGATTACACAGAAGAAGCGGCTTTATCAGACTACATGACAGGCTCAAATATTTCCTTTCTTTTAGCCCAGCTGCTCTTTACAAACTTTTGTTTTTCCGGTGAAATGCGAAAACTCGGAAAGCGACAATTCAGGTCTGTAAAATATTTGATTTCGTGACGGAAGATTTATGCCGTTGACGGAATTCTTCGCGTTTTTTTTTCGTGTTCGTATATAAAAGGGTGAACAGGAGACATTTCTTTCCTCTCAAAACCACCAGATGGCGATGGCGCATCACGACAACGGACAACAATAAAGACTCATTCGTTGGATGGAGAGAGAAGGACTGGTTAATCCAGGATTCTCAGAAACGTGGATTGGGGCCGCACGCGACACATCAGTCCTAAAATTGCGGCCCTCTTGTTATTTTTATGCTACAATAAGCAGGCGGAAGTGAAATCGGAAATCAAACAACTTTGAGGTGGCGAAGAGATATAAAATAATTTCTGAGTGGTTAGCATAATTATTTTTTTAAGAAGTACGTTTCTGGTCAATAAATTAAATGATCTCTACTTCAGCGTCCTCGAGAATGATTATCGGCGATTGCACCCGTGAAGAATTATTTAAACACCGAATAATTTTCATAGGAATCCCCTGCCAAATTGAATAAATTATGCGTAAACAAAATTTATCTGTTGCTATGAATAACAAAATATCGACGCACAATTAAAATTATCCTTGGCAGCATATGTATCGCTGTCAACAATTAGAAAAGTTTACCATAACAACGGAAATAATGGTATCACTTAGCGACATACTTAACATAAATTCAGACGAAAAATCGAAATATCTCTTAAAGAATTGGTTTTTATCAAGAATGTTTCACACAAAAGTTGTAGAAAATGACATTCTCTACAACTTCGATAAGGACAAATATTTACATAAATCGAGATCTGAAGAAGATATTTAAAAAAAAAAACGGAAAATTGACTAGAATAAACCCCTACCTACTTCCCGTTTACCAGTTTCATACAAAACTCTTTCAGATCCTGAATCATTAATAAAAACTTTACATATAAAGTTTTTTGCTGATATAATCATTAATTTTTGAGTTACGAGCGCCTACAAAAGTTCTATAACACACACACACGTATCATCGAAAAAATAGTCGAAACGTACTCAGGGGACCTCAAAACGTGTATTTCTCTTGAAATCCCGAATTCGATTTTTTCACTAATACAACACATTCTCCTATACTGCGTATGGAGAAAGTAAAAATATGATCCGAGTCGCGTGATTTTAATGTTCAGGCAAAATGTGCACGCTCGTTGTCGTAAATTTTGGCTCTCCATACATGTTGAAATTATTACTGAATGCGCCCATTCGGAATTACCTATTTCCCTCATGCACTGTGAGCCTGAGACCCAACATAAAAGAGCTCAAAGAACAAACAACTCAAGTAATTGAATGATTATTAACATCTAGCGTCAAAATGTCATCGGACGACGATTGTTTGGAGTCACAGAGAGCAGAACTTGGAAGAAAATTGCATCTCTCTCTCGATAAGATTTGATAAATACGCCGGAAAAAAACCACACGAAATATAAAACGGAAGTTTGCATCTTAAGAATCTCGACGCTTTCTCTCTTTAAAAAAATCTTCCTCCTCCCCTCCCCCCCCACTCCAGCCTCCAACTCCGCTCGCAACAACATCGGACACCCACTCACTCAGCGAAAGGGTTTTTACGACCGACTACTCTGGAACATTCCCACGAACACTCACGACTTTCCTTCACTCGCCATTATACCTCCCTGGCTCTCTCAAAAAAAAAAAAACTCCCTCCTAAAAACCTCCCGCCACTCAAACACATCTTCCTTCAAAACTATAACCTCCCCCCCTCTCTTACCCTCCCATCTCCCCCGACCACTGTTTGTGCGTATGGTAGGTGAGGAGTGAAGAAACTTAAAAGAGGAGGGAGACGGTTTGAGAGGTGGGCGCGTAGGAGAGAAAGCAGGGAGGACACACTCCAGACACCCTCCCCTAGATGGATGAAACAATAACATCTCCTCGACTTTTCTTTTTTCGAAACCGGCATTGTGCCTAAGAGTGAGCCGGAACGGCGGAAAACCTTTTTCCGAATACTTGCATCAATCGTCGGAGGATGACCTATTAGAGCATCTGCCGTCCACGTAGAATAGTGGTGTTCAAAGTGTGGTACCAATACCCAAAGTGGTACCAAGAAAATCTTGGTATTATCATGTTAGTTACCTCATATACCAAAATCACTCATCTACTTGGTCTTTCACCTTCATTAAGTTGCTTGTATAAACTATTTGGTAATTCTACAGGGTAAGTGTAAGTTTTCCACTTCACCGCGATTTTGGTGAAATTTTTTCAGGAAAATTTCTTTTTTATGAAAATATGTGGTGGTACCAAGTAGTCGTTGACATTTTCCAAAGGGTACATGCAAAAATATGTTTGAACAGCACTGACGTAGAAAATGAACATTCATAAAGAAAAGCACGACGAGAGGTAGTACAGTACGTTATTTCGGTAAATGATACGAGTTAACCCAACCGCTTCGAATTGAAAAATGAGAAACGATACATAAAAATAGGAAAAATAAATATATTATGCGAATGATGAGAAAAAGGATAGCCAACCTGGATTTGGCGTTCATTGAGAAGGCACTTCGTGATTAATGATCCGACTGAAGGAAAATGAGATGACGAATGAGAAAAAAGGAATGAAAGGGTTTGGCAGATGGACGACTTGAAGAGGAAAGGCATTGGCATTGGCATTGGCATCTTAAAGAAATGAAGAAGGTAGCGGAGGTCAGGATGGTTTGGAGAACCAGGTTTAAGCTATATTCACGGTACTATCTGCGTGACGGACGGTTAATGAGAATGTAGCAAAACATGGCCGATGAAACGATAAGGAACTTTAGACTAAAACGAATAAAGTCCTTTCTATTTGTCACTACAATCAATGACCGGTGACACACTCTTACAGACGCCAAATACGCCACATAAATGCGTGTATGATTGAACAGAAAGCTTTGACACGACCAATTTTCTATGTATTTTATTTGGAACTATTCACAAACTTAGTAATTAATTTTTTATCATATCAGCAGCTAAGCTATGTCGGCATAAAATAAGCAAGGATATATTCTAATCTACCATTTGGTAAGTATATGCGGAATGTTATCACTTTAATTTTTTCCATCGGGGTTATTCGCCGCATCCTTCTGAATACAAGAAACTTTGATAATATATTCGTATGTTCCGTGATTTGTAACTGTTCTGGCGACATATCCATCAAGATGGGGTCGTGTTTCTAATGCTTGAGTTTCGCAATTTTTTACCCCGAATTAAACTATAGACTTTTTATTTCAGTCAACATATTAATCTGAGAATGTTCCTACATTCCTACTTTTTGTTATTCTCCCCAAAATTTCCTCTATAGGGTTTTATTTTTCAGGAACTATTTACATCCCCTCTCATCATCATCTCTTCTGCCCATTCTGCGCGTTATTTCACCCTCGAACCTTTTTTCTTTTTACCACCTCCAGAAAATCCTCCATAAAGTTAAGGAAGAGACACATTTCCTTTCAGTTCTTTCCAGACCGGCAAATCACCTATGAATTTCCACGTTTAATTTACAGCGAAGAGAAACCGAAGACCACGCACGACGGCGATGACCGAGACAAATATAATATTTAAACGCGTTTGAAATCTTCCACCGCTTCCTTCACAAGAACGCACCAAACCGCTTCTCTTGGATCTTTCGTCTTTTGCCTTGAGGATGGAAGAAAAGCATGCGACGGATCAAGAGACACGCTTTCGATATATCCGACACTTGTAGAGAGACAGAGATGTCGGAGGAGAAAGGGCATTATCTTCCCGTCGTCGCTCCGCACCGTCCCTTGGGAACGGAGGAGGATTGCGGGAGGGGGGAGGAGGAGGGGGGAGAAGGGAGGGGGGCTTAGGGGGAGAGGCGAAGGGAAAGGATGCGTCGGTGGTGGCAAAAATGGAAAGAGATTCACAAAGACACAGATCGAAGTAGACAGGCGATTCGGGCGAAGTGGGTTATGGAGAGTGCAAACTTCATCCAATTGGAAACGGCACACACACCCTCCTCTCTCCCATCCCCACGACACCCTTTCCTCAACAACCCCAATCGCAAAATCCGACCGTACTTCCCCCCCCCCCCCAATCCTACTCCCCAAAGCACCCACCCCCAACCACACCCCTCCGAGACCCATTCTCGGTCCTATCCCATGATCCTCTTCGCCGCCTTCCTCTCGAAACCTTTCTTTCATTCTCCCTTTTGTTCTCTTTCCTTCCTAATATTTTCCCTCTATTCCTTTCTTCCCAATCTTTCTTTCTCTTCGCGCTCCATCCTTCTCCCTTGCATACTTACGAAGTGTACTCCTTCTGTCTCCCTTCATTAAGCTACTTACTGTCTCTTTCACCTGAAACCATCCGATTCTCATTTATCTCTCTTTCCTTCATCTGTCTCCCTCTTGCGCTTATATCAATTATAAATATTCATTCTTCCGGTTTTATTTTTATGACGTAACCCAACAATTCATATCAAACCTTATAATGAGGAAATTTAATTTTAGATGTACAACAATCGTTTTCTTTGGCTCCCAGTCAGTTATTAACTCCAACATAGAGTGCCCATCACGATAGTTTAATCCTCTTAATTAAGAAAAAATGTTCTAGTTGTATAAAAGGAATGCTTAAGATGACAAATATAGTACACGTTCATTATTTTATCTAATGTCGTACCAGAAATTCTTTCTAATTAACATTTTTCGTTGTTACAAATTTGATGCTGTATATGGTCTGAGCTCCACAAATCGTAACGTAATCAGCTAAGATTACGATTAAGGAAGAATCGAAAACTACTCATTTATAAATAACATTCTTCGTGGTGCAAAGAAACACTATTGTAGAATATTTTAAATTAATATTCAGTAATCTGCATTAGATTGTTATATAATGATTCTGCGGCATAGGTCAACACTGAAAAGGAAGCATTTGCATAATACCCATTTAACATGAAGCACAGAATGAAATTGAGTATAGTACCGACTATTTCTCATTTTATATCGTTTTTCTATTTACGCGTAAAAAACGATATTAGATAATCCGGCAACTCACAGAAATAAATTAACGTTTTTTGGACGCTAGTATCAGAATGCATATCGTGCAAGCCGTTCGACTTTTACAATCATTCACCCGTAGTTTCAAATTCGGGTTCTCAACACGCAGTTTTTTTTAGCGATCTAAAATATCACGCCAGAAAGAGACATCTTCCCAAAAATAAAAGCCATTGCGATTGTCTCAGCTATATGGAAACTGGAACGAGTAACGGATGACTGCCAGGGAGAAGAAAAAAAAACCATCCTGAAAAGGACAGGGCGGAGGAGAGAAAAACTTTTTTTTGTGGCGGAATACGAGCATCGACATAAGATAAGGAAGGCCCGTCCGCATCGGGCGAAGAATCGCTCATGAGGGGGAGAGAGGGAGAAAGGTTAGGGGAGGAGATGTTTTGAATGGTTCGATGAATGCGGGCGGACTTAAGAGATACACGGGTTGCCGAGGGAAAAGAGGAAACAATGGAGCAGATGCAGAGGTCCTGCGCATGTAAACACGTAGAGAAAGGAGCCTTAAAAAAAGAGGTAGAGGGTAGAGGAACGAGGGAGGATTGAGGGAGATCGAATAGGTGAAGAAAGAGGAATAAAATATTGGACAGGAAACCAATATAGCGGGAGTGAATCGTAGCGGAGAAATAGATAGATAAACGTCTTTATTAGGGCGATATTGAGACTTAATAAGTCTCGTCTTCTATCGAAAGAGGAGAGGAAAAGAGAGAGATAGAGAGATTACGACAGAAAAGGAGTGAGAGGGATGAAGAGAGAGGAAAGATGGAGGAAGGGGGTGGAGAAAGGGGAGAAAAATGGGAGAAGAAAAGAGGAGAAAGAAGAGAGGAAAAAAGAGGAAGAAAGAGAAAGATGAATAAAGAAAAGGAGGAAGGACGGAGAAAGAGTAGACGAAGATAGAGAAAGTAATGGGAAAAGAGATGAAGAGGGAGAGAGAGAAAGGGAAGAGGGAGAGAGGAGACAGATATGAGCGAGAGGAGAGAGAGAGAGAAGATGAAGGTAGAGAGCAAGGCGAACACCAGATAAGAAGAAGGATCGGGTAAGAATAGGAGAAGCGAGCGATAGATAAGGAAGGCGAGTTTGAATTGCCCAACGTAAACGTGTGGAGAAATTCGGGGAGGCGGAGCGAGGAATCTGCGAAGGATGGATGTATCTTAGAATAAGGGAAGCGTGTGGGAGAAAGAGGCAGAGCTGCTAAGAGAGAGAGAGAATTGGAAGGAGTAGGAGAAGAAGTACCGGTAGATGTAGGAAAGGAGGAAGAGCATTAAGAAAAGGAGGAAGCGTGAGAGAGAGAGAGAGGGAGAAAAGAGGGGATCGAGAAGGTAAGGAAAAGAAGAGGGGAAGAGATATAGAGGAGTAGGAGGGAGGAACGTATCTCCTTATGTTGGCTCTGACTCGGCGCTTTTCCAAGGTGCATCGCTCATTTTATTCGACCGATGTAGTGGAGGGAGAGAGGAAAAAAGGAGAGAGACAAGAGGGGGAGATAGAGGGACATTTTTAGAGAGAATAATGCCAACTCACCAGGAGCTCAATGGGGGGGGGAGCATAAAGCGGACTTAATTGCCACCGCACCGAGAGATTCCGCTCTCAGATTAAAATTACATACACTTTATAACTCGAATAAATCGTCCGCGATGATGCCAACAGACCAACGAACGCTTTCTTTCCCCGTTCCGAAGGATCGATCCTCTTTTTAAATGGCGGACCGGTGACCGGAAGAGGTTTTTTTTTTGCGCGCGCCTAAAGAGAGAAATAAAAAAGCGCGCGTCATCCTGCGCTACGCCCTTTCATATTTTCGGGAGAAGGTTCCCGCTTTAATCCCCGGCAATTTAACCATTCTTTTCCCTATAAATCTCCCGCTTCTTATCAAGATCCTTCGACGTGACCTATCTCTTCCCTTTATGCGGCTTATCTTCCCCTTCTTCCCGGGGCATCCATTAGCCCTCCTCCCTATTCCTCGCTTTAAGGACCGCTTCCTATAAATAAACTGATACATTCTATGATGCGTCCTCCTTCTGGCACCATGTGCAAGACATCCTCATCCCGCCTTTCGTTTTTAATAAGTTTATTTTCTGAGGAATTCACCAGATACACCTCTAATGTTACTGCCGTCTTTATCTGTTTTGGTGTCAATAAGACGGCCGTATAAAGTGAAAACAATTTGTCTTGAGATTTCTTCATCATTTGCTTTGATTCCTTTGCTTAAGCTATGGGTATTCTTTTCTTCGTTTGGAAATTATTCCATCGCAGGTTAAATTGCTGTCGAATTCTTATTATTTTCAATCGTGTACAGTAAGGTATGTGCGTCAATTTAAATTGACGCTTTTGTTCTGCTTTAGATTTATTTATAATCAATATTGAGTAAGTTTAAAGTTTCCGAAAATGCACTAAAATTATTTATTTCTATTAATGGTTAACATTATTTTCTTTAGCATTCCAATTATATCGTGTCTCACAGCGAAAGAGTATAATTGATAAGAAACTTCATCATAAGACAAACAATTCTCAGCGAAAAGAATTTGCATATAAAATTTCATTTCATGGCCTCCAAGTCTCTACATTATATTCTTCCTTTATACTTATTTAGATAAAATGAAATGATTAACAGTTGATTTGCTTATATGTTGAGAACTATTTATCTAAGATATCCTCTCAATAACTTAATAATCACTTAACACACAATATTCATTGCAAAATTGCGCGCAGTCATGAAAAATTTATATTCAACCTGCCTTCCACATTAATATTTGAATTTGCTCCAAGAAAATAATTCCGACAACGTACAATGTATTATTAAGCTGCTTAAGTATTGAAATAATGCTCCAACTGTTGCTTAACATTAAATATGTGAGTCTTTGAATCTTCAGACGAGAACAGAATGCCGACAGGAAGAGAAACCTTTTTATATGATTAATTAATTGAACGATTGCAGGCCTTCTTATGAGAGACTGAGGATGAATTTTTGCACCATCCAGTTAATCAGACCTGCGTCAATTTCAGAGCAATTAAACCAGCCTATACCGAAGCTAAATGAAAGGATTAACGCGGGGGCACAAAATTTCGGACGTAATCCTTCAATTCTTCACCCTCGTGACCGCTTCCGTTCCTTAAGACCTCTGCATCACTCCCAATCAAACCAATCTTCCATTCCCCCCCCGACACCCCTCCACGTGCGAAAAGAAAGTATTCCTTCGGAATCATAATACTCATCTAATCTCGTCCCCAAATATTTCTACCCTTCCCTTCGACGAAAACCATCTCCTTAAAAAGAAAACCGTCCTCCTCCCACCTACCCCTGACCCTTTAGCTTTTCTCCTTCCATCTCCGGAACCCTTCCCTCATTTTTACCACCCCTCAAACATAACTTCCCTTCTCTGCCTATCCTTCCTCCCTCCCATCTCCTCCTCCATTCCCCAGCCATCTCCCTCCCTCCCTCCCTTCCCCTCCTCCGCTCTCCTTTCTACGTCCACTCTCCCACCGCACAAAGTACATCACGCGGCGCCTTTCTGCTCGCCATCTCTCTCTCTCTCCCTCTCGGCAACGTTACCTCTCGATCCCTTTTCCTTTGTGGACGGCAAGAGGGAGCGCGTAGCTTATTTTCCAACCGGGTGGTTCCCATGGGGAAGGAACCTCTCTTTCCTTTCTCTCTTTCTCCCTCTTCTCTCCTATCCTCATCTTCTTCTCAACCTTGCTCTCCATCCTTCTGTGTCTTCATTCTATCTCTCTCTTCCTCCCTCTTGGTCCTATCATATCCTATATTCTTCTCCCCTTCTCTCTCTCTCTCCCTGTACATCCCTCAGTATCTCCCCTTTATCTCAACCTTTATTCCTGTATTTTCTTAATTAGGATATTGTTGTTTTTTGGTCCATTTACTTACGTTCATAGTAATATGTAGGTGCAAATGACTGCCTGTTTTAGGCACATCATTGGTATGCTCTATAATTTCATATAAAAGTCAAACTTTTCATCATGCTATTAATTATAATAGAAAGCCATCACACTCCCCTTATTGTGGGGGTGGGAATTTTTCCTAAGCAGCACTGTATTTTTACTTTCTCCATACGTAGTAATGGGAAAGTATTGTGTTCATGAAAGAAATCGACTTCGAGATTTCAACGGAAATACACGTTTTCATGTCCCTAGAACACGTTTAGACTATTTTCGGAATGATGTATGTGTGTGTGTGTGGATATATGTGATTGTGGGCGCTCTAACTCAAAAAGTACTTGTCATATTAACACCAAATTACATATATAACACTTTGGTATGAGTACAAAGAGCTGATTGGTTAACCGGAAGTCGAGGTTTACTCGAAACCCGAAATATCAAATTTGTTTTGGTGGGGGGCCTACACATTTTCCAGTATGCCACTGTAAATAACGTAAATGATTATTCGTATAAGATATTCATAACCTTTTTAGACAGTTACCAAAGTTTCGGTCATGGTAATCCATATCCTCAAACAGTTCACTTGTTTAAATAAAAAAATAATTTGGGAATTGAAGCATTGAGTTAGAGCGGATAATACTGTGACGATTTTGCTAAACGCGAAGCCAATCGATCCATGACAATAAGAAAAAATAAATCGTTTTGGCAGTTATAGCACGGTTCATTAAAATACTGGAAGCCGACTCCGATCCTTTTATTTTGGCGTGTATATCCAAAAATATTCCTAAGCATTGCAATGAATAATAAACTTCCTATTTACCGGATGCCTCGGGACCAAGCTTATTCCGGTCGATCGATATGCTTAATACATAGTGTACGAAAATGAAAAATTGAGTAAATATTAAGAAATAAAGGAAACGGTTAAAATATCAAGCATTACTACGCTACACCTTTATTGCGACCGTGACAAGTAAATACCGTACATAAAGCAACATAAAAATTTTAAGATATAAGTTTCATAAAAATCCCTCTTAATTGAAGTTCTGATTATTCGATATTCTTTTAATTGGGAGTGTGATGCGTAACAAAAATAATTAAGCCCTACCGGCCGAAATGCGAAGAGATATTCGAAGAAAATGTATGCTAGGCCATTATGTAAGATATTTTGTACGCTCTCAAAGTCTCTATTTCATATTTTCTTTCCGCTCTTGTATTTCCCTCAGACGAGGATAACAAAAACGGATGATATTCTCCAAAGACGTCCAAGAAATTCTTATTCCTACGGTAGTAAAATGGAGGGTGGTCACTATTTCCCCTTCTCCTACCTTACCCATATACTAGAACCGAATTCCTTCCTCTGCTACAAAGTCGCCTATAATACCGCATCCTCCTCCTTCATTCCCTCCATTCCACCTCCGCGCTCTCTCCCTCCCTCCCTCCCTCCCCCTTCTCTAGCATCCCTATCTCAGGTCCCTTATCGCTTTGGCCTACGGTGTCGCCCTCCGTGTCATCCTCCGGAACAAAGATCGCTCCTCTTTCCCCATTTGTGGTCCCCATGGGAATGCAAAGCCCAACGCAGCAACCAATCATGGCAAAGTTATTGGTTTCGGAAAAGAAGAAGTAGCTCCTCTTACATCTTCTCCCAAGCAAACTTCCCCTTTTCCGCTCCCTCTCTTCTCTCTCCTTCCCCACCTCTTCCTGTTCTCTTGCCTCCATTCCTTCCTCTTCCTCCTCTCTCTCTCTCTATCTTCCCATTCTCCCACGCTTCTAATTGCACCCTTCTCTGACGTCGCCTTCATCCTCTCCGCGTTCATTCTGGGCTTTCATTCTCTTGGCCATTTTCGATCCCTCGCCCACAAATTCATTTCTCCTCGCGATTTTTTCAGTCGTCTCATTCTTTTTACATTCCCCTCCCGTTCTTCCTACGTCTTCCTATGCTCGTGCTAGAGTTTCATTACCCGCGATGCCTGTCATTCCCAATTCATCCCGTTACATTCTTCCTCTTCCCGATTCCGTCGGAGCTTCAGATATTTACTAAATCAACTCTATCGCATCCCCTCATTCTCTCCTATTTTTTTCATTCTCGTCCTCGTCCCTCCATTCTCCTACTCTCGTTATCCAATTATCGTTATCCTATTCTCCATACTACAATCTCATTCTACTATCGTCGCTCTCATATTCTCATTTTTCTCCTCTCATCGTAATCTCATTCACCTCTACTCATTTAATTCTCCTCCCTCCATCTCGTCCCCTCATTCTCACCCTCTCATTCCCCTACATTCCTTCCCCTTCCCTTATTATCTACTTCTAATTCCCCTCCCTCCATCCTCTTCTATTCTCCCACCTCTCCCTCCCCTCATTCCCTTACCTACTCCACTCCCCGCATTCCTATTCCGCTATTCCTTCTTCTTCATTCTCTGCCATCACTCCCATCTCATTCTCTCCAATCATTTTCCTTCCCCGCCCCTCCGTTCCTCTGTCTCTTCTCATTCATTTCATCTTTTTCTGTCTCTCTCTCGCTTCCCATTCTCTCCCTACACTCTCCGACGTCTTTTTTCCCTATCTTTTTTTTTTCAACTTCCCAAGATGGGAGATGGGGAGAGTGGAAAAAGGAACAAGAGGCCATCGATTGTGTGAGAGAGAGAAAAAGAGAGGAGGAGGAGGGGAGAAAAGGCAGAGAAGCTTGGGGAAGAGGGGCCGCGCGGAGGAGAAAGAAGGACTGAAATATTAACGAACGGCAGCAGCGGAGTTCAAGTGCGCGGCTGTTGTGGCTGGCGGGTGGGGGAGGGTTATGGGTGAGGTGGGGGAGGAGGTTATGGAGGGCGGGAGGGAGTGGCGGTTAAGGGGGAGGGGGGGGGGATAGAGAGGAGGAAGAGGGCGGGGTTTGGAAAGGGTTCTTTTTTACCGGAGAGTTCGAAAAGGGTTCCCTCTTGGCGGGAGGGAGAGCAAACAGGAGAGACCGAGGGACAAAGGAGCAACGAAATGCGAGTGCACACAAAGACGGCCCTGGGATGCTGAGATGACCCCGGAGAAAGGAGGAGAGGGGTGGGAGAGGGGGGCAGGAAGGGAAGGTGGAGGAGGAGGGGGAAGAGAGAAAGGGGTAAGGAGGGAAAGATAAGGAGAAGGCGAGAGGGAAGGAGGGAGAGAGGAAGAAAGAGGAGATACGGAGTAATAAAGGAAATAGTGGGTGGATAAACAGGATGGGATTAAAGTAGAGAGAGTTATAGGATGGGGCGAAATGGAATGAGGGAGGAGTAATCATATATACAGAATAGATACAAGAAAATACCTTAAAAAGCTCAAAGTTTGGTGTGAGCGGTCAACTCGAATCATTCGAACAAACCCTTTATACCATGGCGCCCGCCGAGGTTCGTTGTAGCGGACTCCAGGGTTTGTTCTGCTGTCCTCCCTAACACTTTGAGCTCTTGTGATTAATAGTGTTTAGCGTCTACGGAATGCTGGAAAGTACCAATCTAATAAGACTTCATGACACTGTCTAATAGAATTCACATACGATCTATTTTAAGTTTTAACTCGCAGTTTTATTCGCCAAGACATGAATACTGGCACCCGCCGCTTTAGCTTTAAAGTTGAATGCGCCCTTACCCACATGAAGGTTGGGAACCCCTGCTTTATACACACGTTCATCGCTAAACATGCATGGTCAGTCGCGCTACTACTATGAAAGAATAATTCGCCGCCGTGGCATTTTCTTTTGTGCTCAACATAAATAGCATGTACGAGGAAGACTTAGTGGCGTTAAGAAAATACAGAGAAAAACACATGATTTAAGAACCTTTATTTCAACCAACCCACGAAACGCACAAGAATTTATTTTAAGAATCGTCATCTTCGCAATCGAATGCACAAAGGGAAATTTGCTAAATGACGCGTTATTATAATGTATTTTATGAAACAATTCTTTCGTTAGTATCTTACGAATTTATAACGTTACAAAATTTGTTGAGCATATTAAATAAAATCAAAGATAAAGTTTGCCATTTCTTCTCCTTGTTTCTTCTTACAATTAATTTGAAATAAAGTTTGCTCAGTCCTATGCATTCACGAGTATGGCGGGGAACTGGCCCGGCGCCTGAGCGTCTGAGGAGGCGAACTACCCTATTCTGCAGTGAAAAGTCGAATAAATTTCTAACAAGGCCTTGGCTGTCATAGATATAGAACCCGTCCTGTTGTCTCGTGACCGGAACCATTTCATTTCTTTTTAATAATAATGACATCATCCTCATTCGTAAATCGTTTCTTTTTGATAGCAAAAAAATCTTTTTTTTATTTAAACCCGCGATGAGTGCATCTAAAAAAAACCGTAGAGAGGACAGCGTACGTCCGCAGGTCAGAGCCACATTGTCCTTCCCTCAAGCCCTATCCCCCCCCCCCCCCTCCCAATCCGGCTCCCTCTCTTCCGTCATTCCCTAGTCATTCAGGGCGCCATTCAACGCGACTGAAAGGCCGGCCGAATTCCACTCCAAATATTTCATTCTGACGGTCCCAGAAATAAACGGAATTAAAATGAAATAAAAATGTTTTTCTTTCAAGCTCGCAAAATGTCTCCCGCATTTTATTTATTTAAAAAAAAATTTCGGAAGGGGGAGGGAGAAGAAGAGGATTCAAGAGAGCCCTGGAAAAGAGGAAGGAGGGAGGAAGAGGAGGGAATGGAGAGGTGGGAGGAAAGAAGATGGAGAGGAATAGAAATAATGGAGTTGGGATAGGAAGGATAAGGTAGGGAGGGGAAGGAAATTTGAGGAGGGAGGGGGAGAAAGGGATAGAGGAAGATGGGAGGGAAGGGAAGAGAGATGAAGGAGAGAGAGGATGGAGAAAGGATAGGAGGGAGAAAGGGAGAGAGGAGGGAGGAGAGAGGGAGGAAGAGGGAAAGAGAGGAGGGAGGGAGAAAGAAGACGGGATACAGGACGATGGGAGGGAGGGAAGAGACGAAGGAGAGGATGAAGAGAGAAGAGGGAGAGTGATGAAGGAGAGAGAGGAGAGAGAAGAGGGAGGAGAGAGGGAGGAAGTGGGAAAGAGAGGAGAGAGGGAGAAAGAAGAAGGGATAGAGGACGATGGGAGGGAGGGGAAGAGAGAGGAGGGAGAGAGAGTAGGGAGAGAGAGGAGGGAGAGAGAGGAGGGAGAGAGAGGAGGGAGAGAGAGGAGGGAGAGAGAGTAGGGAGAGAGAGTAGGGAGAGAGAGTAGGGAGAGAGAGTAGGGAGAGAGAGAGTAGGGAGAGAGAGTAGGGAGAGAGAGGAGGGAGTGGAGAGAGCGGAGGGAGAGGGAAAGAGATGAGGGAGGGAGAAAGAGAGGAAGAATGACAGAATTGAGGGACCACGACAGGGATCATGAATTGGGAGGTTGTGTTTTGGCATTTCGGAGGGAGGGTGAGGAAGGGTTTATCGAACAGAATGAGAAGTGGTAGGTGGATAGGACGGAATGACGGAGATACGGAAATGCCTCCCTTCCCAAGTAAAAACTCGTGACGATAATGCAAAATAACTGGATTAAATAAATCGCGGTTAATGAAGGCTTGTTGGTTTCAACGTGAGCCGAAAACTCCAGAATATGTGTTATATATTTGCAAGGTAGGAATGCTCACGAAAAGAATATACAATTTTCGACGTTTTTTTTTTACGAACTACATATTGAATTTTGGCGAATCGGCCTCTTCGGATATTATCACCGGAACACGTGAACATGTACAGTTATTTGGAGTCTCCTACCTATGCCAAGATGGAAAGTTTTGCATCCGTTCGGAAGTTTATTTTTTAAAGGCTTTCATTACGCATTTTATCGAGGTTAAAATATGCTAAGAACACGCTGCTATGCGCCGAGTATGTTTACACGTCTGTTGATGTTAAGATTCCTTCTCCCACAGTTCGCATCACGTGGCGTTTGATATCCATATAAAGATGCAACGGTTGAAGCATAAAACAAGAATTGAAGCTGATGCTGGCATTTATATTATGGTCTATTTTAAGAATAATAGCAAATGAATAAACAAGCGTCCTTGTATGCAGGGCTTTGGAGCCGGAGCTGCCCGGAGCTGCTTTTTTTGCTGGAGCCGGAGTCAGAGCTCTAAACTTGCATAATTTTCCCCGCTCCGGCTCCGACCACCGTGTTTTTTAAAATCTTCTCAGATTGAGACATTTTTCTCCCGCTACTTTCATCATCCCAACGAAACAATTACAAAATAAAAAATTCATTCAAGCATTCTTGTCAAACTGGCCTTTCTGGAATGGTTGTTCTTTTTAGATTTATAAATATATGTCATCTTTATTTATTGGGGCCCCGAACGTACGAAACTACGGTAAGATACGAAAAAAATTGAGTTACGGTCCGGAATTACCATACGATAATTTTCTAACTTCGAATTACGAAAAAGATTTCGGACCGTGCCGAACTTCCAGCCTTGCTAGTAGCCACTCAGAAGGGTCGCGATCATGTAAAGGTCTCACACGCTTTTGAACTTGCTTCAAGACCTGCTAAGGCACGAGTGAAATTTCTTCTTTTGAGGTAAAAATACAATCCACAATTTCAATAAGTATGTTAAACACAGAAAATCCGTGGGTATAACAAGCTTGGTGTATTGTGGTGTGAATACTGAAGTCATAACAAGGGCTATCGGCATGTATACTAGCCTGGGATGAAAAAATATTCATCTCCTCCCAGACCGTATTCCGTCACACCAACAGTATATCACTCATGAAAGAGTGCTTTGATGAGGGAAGGCTATATAAAAAAATCAATGCAGAAGAGGAAAGAAGAATTGCTTGAAAATGACATTTTCCTAGCTGCAATTTATGCTGATGCCCGGTACTGCATTTTCTTGACTCCCAGGCAACTTGTACTTGCAAAAGAGGGTTTAGAGGCTGTTGCAAAACTAATTTTGAAACAGGAGACAGAAAATACCCTAGAAATGGCTGAAATGTCAAAAGAGCATACAGAAGTGGAACAACCCCTTGTTAAAAGTCCAAGCAGCAGTAGTGAGGAGGATGATTTTGAAAGAGAGCTTGATCAGACGGAAAGAAGACATCATATAAATTTAGTGTTGAAGTCAGAAAGAGGAAATTTTGAACAACATTTTGAAGATGATTGCAAGGCCATTGAAGAATTGGGGAGGTTAAGAGTAAAATCTGTTTTTGAGGTAATTGAAATGTACCCTAATCAGATTCAGGAGCCACGCAGGGTTGTATCAAGTTTGACTGTTTCACAAGCTGGTGTTGAGCGATTATTTTTACCCCTAAAGTTCATTTGTAGTGACCTCAGATCATCAATGAAACATGATATATTGGAAGGTATTCTCTTCCTACGTATGAATCAAGAGTATTAAAATTTAAAAAAATTGATTTTTGCTAATTGTAAGGGACATCAAAATAAAATAAACTTATCCAAAGTATTTGTATTTTATCTTACCACTGAGAGAATTTTAGTCATTTTATATTTGCATGTAACACTTGATCCGATTCATATTTGTTGTTGTTTGTTTTGTTGTAAATGATGAAAAGTAAGTTAATTAAGAAATAAAACTGAGCTTTGATTTAAAAATCTGGACACCATTTAATATTTTATTATGAATAAACCTGAAAACTGTTAAAAAATATAGTCATATTAAAATGAAAAATTATTAATTGAAACAAAAGTTTGGCCGGATCCGGAGCTAAGAAATTAACCGGAGCTGGAGCCAAGCTCCAAGACCTCGGCTCCAAAGCCCTGCTTGTATGTATTCTGTCTCACATAGTGCTTCCAAACAGGTTTTTACCATACCCAGTTAACAGGTTATTTTTCAAAATTTCAAACTATTCGTTAACCGGTTAATTTAGTCCAATTAACCGATAATTTGAAGGAAGAAAAATTGCTTTCAATAACAGTTTTAAAAAATCAGAAGGAATAGAATTCGTTTGAATAAATCGCTATAAAAATCAATATCATTAACTTGTGTGTGATGCAGTGCACTCGTTCACTTGGATACAGGTGGGCCGCGTTCAAAACAACAGTGTATATTGTGCGTGGTCTAAGCTGTAGCGGGTCTGCAGAGCAGTCCCCCACCCATACCGCCACTCCTTATCTGCCCTAGTTTTGGTTCGAGCGGTGTGTTTCAATTTAAAATGGCAGTATCGGACACAGTAATAAAAAATTATTACCAAATCCCAAAGAGGTATGGTAATAATTTATAACTATTGAAACATCTCACAGCGAAACACCAACCCATTCAGTTACCTTAGAAAAGTAGAAGGTCAACCAATGATTTCGGAAATGTATGAAGCTTTAAAAAAGGGGTTATCAGAACGCAGAAACAAAGAATTAGTTTCGCTTTTTAAATACCTCCAAAACGCGTCCGTCTCGAAGTCACTGAAAAGTCAGGAACTTCCTTATACTCCAAAGTCAGTGATATTATTTTACACAAGAGATATAATGCAAAGGATTTATCCTAATTGTATACCACCAAATGACAATTCTGTGAATCAAGTTGAAACACCGCCAAGTTCGCAATCCTTGAAGTCGATGACAGCTGTCTTCTACCCTAGCTCAATAGATGCGTGAGAGCATATCATCCATTTTAGCAGAGCCCGAAGTGCCGGCGAGTGAATCCTGGTCTGCGTTGGAAAAGGAATTTCAGCTGTTTGAAAGTAGTGGTACTCGAACGACTAATTTAGAGAGCCTTTTCAACGTAATTGCAAGTATTCAGCCTACTTCTACAGCCAGTGACGAGTTTTTTCTGTAACCAATAACTTTTCGTCCAAAATTCGTAATTCTATGAAATACGAAACACTTAATGCTCTGGTATTCCTGAAATACTACTTTTTTAAAGGATTAATAAATATTTTTTCTTGTATTATTTTGTGCTTTTGTAAAAACTATAATTTATTGTACATCTGAAACACTGAATATCGTTATTATTTCAAAATCATATAAAATACCTTGTTCTTGTATTCGGATTCACGATGTTGTTATAACAAACATTGACCGAGCTTGAATCTCTTTGAAATGTTTATTTACAGAAAAAACTAAGCAGTTTTTCTTGTATTCCTTTGAAATTTATTTAAATAAAAGTGTCTAAAATTTAATTGAAATTTTCTATTTTTACCGGTTAACCGGGTAGCTGATGATCTAACCCGGATAGCGAAAATTACGGTTAATTGGAAGCCCTAGTCTCATATATCTTAGAGGTTTTATA
Source organism: Uropetala carovei (assembly GCA_036926305.1). Taxonomy (NCBI): domain Eukaryota; kingdom Metazoa; phylum Arthropoda; class Insecta; order Odonata; family Petaluridae; genus Uropetala; species Uropetala carovei. Next base: position 10,129,877 of record JAXCHB010000015.1, read on the forward strand.
CTATTTCTGTAAGCACCATTTACTATCTCACTCTGCAATTCACCGATCGCTGGATTCGTTTGATCAAGGTGAAGATTATATTGTTCGCCGCGCTCCAAACTGACCCATCCGAACGGGGATTTTTGAAACAGGTTTCCATTAGAGTTTGCAAAATCATTCAAAAAAGAGAAGGTGAGAACAATTCGTCTTTGTATTTATCGAAATTTAAAGGAAATGCTTCTAATAAACCTATCATAAAAATGGGTATAATAATTAGAATAACACTTGCGAAAAACTACACTGCTAATGTTATCTGCAAAATTTTTACCCTTCTGGCATGATTTTAGAAATTCTAAGTTTTAATGAATGGTGAAACATAATTAGTTTAACATAGTGTGTACAGTTTAATCTTTAAATCGCTCACTTAGACCGGTTGCTCATTTACAGTGACTGAAATGCTTTGAAAAATACACAGAATCTATATTGTGATAGATTACAATTGTCAATTACGATTCTTAGCCTTTATACATAGAATATAATCTTATGTGATGACATTAGAAATGCAGCCTAACTTTAACCAAATCAACGTCGAGGAAATTGAAATAATTTCCTTGCCACTTAAAATGTTGTCCGTTTCAGTAATTCCTACCACAACATATTATACGTTTTACATTGCTCAACATCTTAACTTTCGGTCTATGTTCATTTTTAGTGATAAAAAATGTATAAATACCCGAACTTCAACAACAGGAAACAAAAATATTTATATTCATGAAGTTGAAGTTAAATAATAATAATAAACTCAACGTTATTTTTGACGTCTTGAATGCATCATTTATCTAATTTAAATATAAGTACGAACAGACACATTAACGGTTTGCGATGCAACGCAAGTTATTTTTCAGAATCTGTTATCGTTTGAATCACCACTGATGATGGCTGCTTCGGAATCAGCATGCGCAGCTGGTTTTGCCTTACAGACATATACTTTATAAAATGGTTCCACCCGTCAGTTGGAGCTACATAATTTTTAAAAGAATTATAGCTCGCACAATAAAACTCGTGATTTTTTAAACGATTTCATAACTACAAATTTCATATTCGTACTTCTACAAGAATTTTATCTGTTTTTTGTAGATAATTTATGTAAAAACAAAAATATGAGTATTACCTTTTTTCCTCTTGTTATCAAGATCACAATTCCCCCATATCGACGCGGCGTGTGTCAAGGAGGATGATTAGATACATTACAATCAATAAAAAAATACACGAATGTATATTTTAACACATTCTCTCTTACATTGATCATGTATGTAAAAAATGTCAATATCCCGAACAATAGACTGCATCAGTACATTAATTGAGAATCCATTCTAAAAAACTAAAATAGTCCACTTCAGCGCCATCTGTTTTTGAAAGAAAACTAATTATCCCGCGGGGAGGAACAAAAAAAAACAAAACCACAAAAAACAGGCTGGCGATGAAATAAATACATTGTGAAACCCGCGCTCTTTCGAAACGCGCAATTTACAATCGCGTTTATCAATCTATGAGGAAATCCGTGATGAAGACATAGGAAAAACGAGAGGGGGGTGCCGCCGGTCGCTCACGTTTCTATGCTGAGCCGAGAAAACGCATTATGGAAGTACTTTTCAAAGCTTTTCTTTGTTTATGCACAGTGACCTTTGTGACGGGTCATGGCAACACCGAGTGGCCAGTTACTTCGCGTGACATCACAATGACCTTTTCTCTTGTCCTCCGTTGGGGTGAGAACTGGACGTAATCGTTGGGCAACATGGAGGGAGTGAGCGGGAGAGAGAGAGAAGAGAATAAGGAGGGAGAGAGGGGGAAGAGAGGAGGCGGAGAGGAAGGAGAGAGGGAAAGGGAGGGAGAGTAAGAGGGCGAATAAGACAGAGGAGTGAGAGAGGAGGCAGAAAGGGATGAGAGAGGGAAGATAGCGTGAGGAGAGAGAGGTTGCAAGGGAGAGCGGGAGGAGAGAGAGAGGGAAGAGAAAGAGTGGAGGGAAAGAGAGAGGGAGGAGAGAGAGGAGAGAAAGGAAGGGGGAGAGGGGGAGGGAGGAGGGGAGAGAGAGGGAGGATTGCGGGAGGAGTGAGAGAGAGCGGAGAGGAGGAGGGGAGAGAAGCAGGAGAGAAGAGAGGAGAGAAAGAGAGGGAGGGGGAGAGAGAGGGGAGAGAGGAGGGAGAGCGGGAGGAGAGAGAAGGATGAAAAGAGGAAGATGGAGGTAGAGGGAGAGAGATACAAGGCAAGAGGAAGGTATTAATGGGAGAGGAGGGAGGGAAGAGAGGAATAAGGGGATGAGGAAGAAGAGGGAAGAATAAGACACAGATAATCGGAAGAGAACCGCCGTCAAGTTCGAAGAGTCTGGGCTATCATCTGGGTGGTGGGAGGGTTTCGAAACAGTGGTTCGCATTATTTGTGGCCTCATATAGGGTTTCTTGAGTTTTTAAGGGGTGCTCAAGAAGATGTATAGCGAATGAGAGAGAGCCGCCGAGAGAGAGAGATAAAAAAACCTCAAGGGTGAGGAAGGGTACATCGTTGGAGTTAGACAAATGCTTTTGTTTCGAAATTGAAAAAATGTTGGAAGAGGAGAACGTGAGCTTGCTCCATGTTTCCGTAGGAACCAATTTTTTCTACTTTTAAAGATCTTTATTTATTTCAATGTCGCTACCATCGGTTCGCTTTGCAGCAAACGTATTGATGATGGTAAGTGATCGTTGGAAGTCAATGTCAAGGATTATTATTGCTTACTCTGCTATGAAGTTTGTCATAAGACTCTGATAGTAAGCAATAATATTATTTAAAATTTGTTTAATAGTTCTCCATATACGATTTTAAATGGCAACATGCCTATTTATAGAGAGAGACCCATGTTTACCATGATTTTAAAACTAAAGCTTTGACGTTGCATGAAGAAATAGCTGAAGATTTCATTAAATGCAAAGTCCGGGAAAATAATTTATGCAATGAAATCGTTAATCTCAACGTAAAACACATAAATGTACATACATAGATGTAGATGCGAAAATAATAATTGGGCCACGTCACCATTTCGCCTTAAATAGATATTTCTTTAGATCTCTTACGAGAATCCCCGAAACCGAGCGAACAAACCTTTTTCGTAAAAAAATTAATGGAATAAAGACAAATCCACTTAAGAAGGACGCTCATATGAATAGCTACATCCTATTATAGATAAAGGAGGGGTCAAATTCCATAGATAAAAAAGGGATTTCCAAACGGAGGTTTTATCCACAGATTTTTGCCTGAAAAAACCATAAAAAGCTTAAATACAGCATTACCACATATGTGAATAAACATGCAAATAATTGAATAGAGAATTACTGAGCTCGTCTTATAACTGAAAATAAAATCCAGAATAAGCGCTTAAGTAATAATAATTGAAAAAATTAAGTATGTACTTGTCTTAGGTATCTCCGACAGCCAAAAAGAGGATATGGGAAACCACAATCGATAAACCTAATTACACCTCCACGTATATGTTGACATAGGTACACACACATAAATATTTGTAAATAGTATATGTAACATACAGCACTTTACAAGAAAATGCATGGATACGTATCGATACGCACACGCACGCACGCACGCACACACACACATATATATAATGTGTGTGTGTGCGTGTCTTGTGCTGACGAAGAGATCATCCCGAAAACACCAATAACTTCTACAAATGTGTCTCTCCAACACCCCAGTGGCTCTCCTTCCGGTAAGTGCTCACTGGGTTTTCTTCAACACCTAGTTGCCCTAAGTATCCTCATTTACCTTTCCTCTTCCGTAGGTTTATATATATATATATATATATATATATACACAATTTCATAATAACATCGAGTAAATCTACAATTATAAATTCTCAATATTTATTCCCCGCCTTTTTTACTCGTGTTCTTTTTATCTCTCACCTTTTTCTCCTCATTCTTATTTCGCTCTAAATTCATTCTCTCTCTCTCTCTCTTTTCCCCATCTATCTCATTCCCTTGTCTCTTTTTCGCTTGCCACCCCACTCCCTTCCCTTCCCCAGCCTCATATTCGAAGGCCCTTAATGTCTTCGTGGAATGGCTCACGGTCGACGAACGAGTGACGCTTAATTAGCTCCAGTCGCTGACGAGGGACGAGTGTTTTTTTTCGGAAAGAGGGAGGGAGAGAGAGAGAGGAGGGTATCGAACTCGGGTCCAAAACCTCCGCATCCACTTATAGAAGTTCCTCTCGAAAGTATCACACAAACCCCCTTCCCTCGTCTCAGGGCACAGATAACGCGGGGTTTTTTTAAGTTGAGAAACAAGGCTGCAACAAACAAGTAGAGCGAGATACAAAGCTCGTTCGAGGAAAAGCAATCCACTTATTAATACTACCTCCCTACTTCGTCCCACGCACTCGCAAAATCTCTCTCTCTCTCCCTATCTCTCTCTCTCCCCCTCTCTTTGGCTCTTCTTCTCTCTCCCCTTTCCATCCTTCGTTTTTATGTATTTTTCTCATTCCGCCTCTCTCCTTTCCTCATCCCTCTTCTCTCTCTCTCTCCCGTCTCCTTATTCTTCATTCTTCCACCCAATTTCTCCTTATTATCTTGCTATTTTTATTATATTTTCTGTTTCTCCCACTCTCCTTCTCCTGTTTTTTCCCTTATCCATTTTATTTCCCGATATATCTTTCTTGCTTTCCTCTGTAAGCCATTTTGTAAATATAATAATTTTTGCATTTTTGTACCACCTAAGTATTATTTCACTGTTGAAAAATTTGCGCTGATAATAAAGGTCACTCAAATTTAATATAATTCTTAAATGAATGTTTTTATTGCAGGTGCCACTGTATGGATTAATATGGTGAAATTTAAACGAAGTTTATGCATATTAAATGATATTTTTTCGTAGTTTAAAACACATTAAACTTTTTTAATCATCGTTATTATTAAAGTATATTTTTATTTTTAAAATTTACCATATCTTAAAATGGTTAATTGGAGGAGGAGGCTACATAGCTTCAGCCTCGCCATTAATGGAATTTCCTTCCTTTCTTTCCATTCGTCCATCCCTTTCTTTTCCCCTCCCTCTCATTCTCTCACCTTTTACCTTTACGTTCAGGCTCTCGTCATCGGTAACACCAAAGCCATCGCGATTTATCACCAGAAACACCTTTCAAACGTTACGCAAAGTTTGGAAATGTTTATAATAATATATTACTACCTGGTTGTTATCTTTGGCCCGGACTATGTGCGAGTTTTAATCTCTCCCTCTGAATAATAAACTCGGTTTTTCATTTATCTATCAGTCATCCTCTTCTTCCATTTTCTACTTTCAACCCTTCCTTTCTCGCTACATGACAATACCGAGCCAATCAACCCCTTCTCCTTTTCCATTACAATCCAATCCTTTACCTCTCTCCGCCGCTATTCAAACTCTCCCAGAACAACCGAATTCCCTTCCAATTCCATACTTTTTCAGAATTCATAGCGTGTTTGTTTGTATACATATAAGCGGACTAATTAGCTGAGGAAAAAGTAGAGTAGAATTGCAATAAGATACGAAATACATATAGAAAAGGTGTACATATTTAAAAAAGGATGATAGCATGTCTCCAACAAAGCAATATTAGTAATAAATCAAAAATGGAGGGTCCGGAGAATACCAATAAGCGAAAACTCCTTCCACAGCTATGCAAAAATCTTGCGTAACTTCAACGAGGAATAAAACTCACGTGGATTTTACGTTAATGTTTGAATTTTTTAAATATGTATATCTGTTGCACGGCTAGGTGGAAGAAGAATGTAGCTATAACCTCCTATAGTAGATTCAGTCGTAGAAAGGTAAACTTCTATTGACATCATATAATGGGACATAACCAACAACATAAGTGCCTTCGGTACTATTCACGCGGTATACCACAAAGAAAAACATTTTTTCAAATGGTTAACATAGAAAAACGCTACTTTGTATGAAACAAAGTTAAAGATATTGCTAAAATTAATATTATTAAAACGTGGATTTTCTATTCAAATAAACTCAACCTATCCCCAATTCTGTCATTTCCATTTTAAATATCACTGATTTCTCCGTATTTTTCAGGAATAAATGTATTATTATAATTAATTAATGCTTAGACAAACTCTTCATCATTACACAGGAAGAGTAAAAATATACATGTGATTACAAGAAAAGCGAAAAGGAATACAATTTCTAGAGTGGTTTCACCGTATACGAATGATTCTGAACATCTCGGAGAACTAATAGGGCCCGTGGCTTTACAAAAATAAGATTTTTATCTCCGACCGATGTACTCCAAATCCCTCGCAGCCCCCCCCCCCTCCCCCACCCCATTTCCATTTTATTCCCCCTCCCCTCCACCTCCTACCCCATTCTCTTCGGCATCTCCCATTTTCCGTTCCCCTTCTCACCTCCCCTCACCCCCGTTTCCCTCTCCCCCTCCCTCTTCCTCTCTTAAAAAGGGGGAAGGAGGATTGAACGAGGGTCGTAGGGCTCAGAAGTGAGCATCTGCTGCTCACTACATTAATATGTTTCCACTCTCCTTCACCCATTATGCCATCCGTGGCAGTCAAAAAGCGAAGCGGGAACCCATTGTCCCGTCAGATATGTTTGCCATCAAGTTTATAGCGTCTGGAGAGCGGACGTTAAAAAGCGTAATTTTTTGGGTTATGCTAATCAAGTTGCGTCACCAGCATTTACGTCTTTTTTATATTTAAAGCGATGGGCGACGAAGTATTTAATTCTTAAAACATAATATTTCCTTCCTTTCCCAAGGGGAGATTTATTTAAAGCACCGCTTGTTTCCTGCTTTATTTAACCTGATTGTTTTACATGGCCGATTAGTAATGCCGCCTAGACGACAGGGGAAGTATTGTTTCCCAATCGGATTACCCATAAATACTCAGGGGACTTCAAGACGCGTATTTCCGTTGAAATCTCGAATTCGACGGAGGAATTAAAAAGGAGTGGAATTAATAATCATTTACATCCAAGTAATTTTTTGGCATTTCGCCATGAGTTAATTCAATAATAAAGAATGCATATTGAAGATACGAATGCTTTAAATTCCTTCTCGCTTGAATTCTTCACTTTCAAATTTGAGCTCTTCTTTCACACAATTTCCACTTCGGCCATCATTTCCCCGCCAATTAGTTTTAACAGTAATTCTCCAGCATTTCTGTCTATCGTTCGCGCGATATTTTTCTGGGTCAATGGATGGAGAAACCTCCTAACAACCTTAAAAAATTTATAAAAAGTACGCTGATTTAGGGGAATTTGCTGCACGCCAGAGACAAAGCACTCACGCAATCTCACAAACACTCCGGGTTTAGGAGCTCTTTGTTCACACATACACAGGCTAAAAACGACACGCGAGTACTTCTTTTCCTAATAAAATGCCTAAGTGCACATTTCGGAATCAAAGACTCCATCCTCAGTAGCCTTAAACCAGTAGGTGAATACTTTTCATAAATTTTTTATGGTTATTAGGTTTCTCTATTCATTTTTGTATCTTGTAATTTATATTTTTTCTTCCTTGGTTGTTGAATTGTTTTTTAATAACTTTTATATTAACTTCAGCCGCTTGTGTGTCGGTTTGTAGAAGGCATAATAAATTCATTACTACTTCAGAACTAGCAAGAGATCAAAGGTTGGATTGTTTAGCATTCAAAAGTTTCAGGTAATATTACAATTTGTCGTGGTATAAAATGAAATAAACTGAAATGTGTACAATTTTTCGTATCCCTGAATGTCGCTTTGTACGCCCGCCATCTAGCAGCAGCCTGAAATCTTCCATGACTATGCGCGTCGATATGAATTTCCACAGGACGTTACAGGATGACTAACTAATATTTATGGAAATAAACCACCTTTAGACTTTAATAGATGAATTTGATACCGTGACTGTAAGTGAGTGAGAGAGAATGTGCGTGGATGTGTGCGTGTCTGTGTGTGTGTGTGAGGGAATGAGTGAGGTAGAGAGTGTGTGAGAGAATGCGTGCGTACGTGAGTGATAGAGAGAATGAGTGAGATAGAGTGAATCTAACAGTGCGTGGATGAGTGTATGTATATGAGATAATGTTTCAGTGTGTGTATTTGTATGATTTTCTTTATAATATAAGCGAATGTGTAGGTTTTATTGTTATTTTCTTTATACTAAATATGTAGAAAGTAAAAACTAAAAGAATATACTAATAAAGAACGAAAGAATGCTCCTCTTTAATTATCCAAATCGGATTTTTTACTGTAACTGCTTAAGGGTCTTTGTATAACTGATTTTGGCCGTAGTTTTGAAAAAATGGATGCTGCTGTATTCCACGATTTATATGGTGGCAGAATTAAGGAACATAAAAATAAACTTCACTCCGCGCTTTTCCTATAAAAACAATAAATAACCAAGATGGCAGTTCCTCACACGACGTCAACAATTTAAACAAAAACGACGAAGCTATGACAACAAATATGGTTAGACAAGAAAAAATCAGCGTTATCGCGACGACAGAACGAGCATCCTTTTCCCATCAAGCTTATTGAAATGCGCGATAAAAGTCCAGGCGAATGCACTTTGGAACCGTGATAATGACAAAAAAACGTATCCATATATAGCAATATGTAAATATTCGAAACGCGGGGAGGGAAATTTTTTTCTCCAGCTTTTTTTTATATTTCGAGGGAGCGTAGCGGATCAAAAAAAAAAAAGAATGTGGGCGCCGAAAGAAGAATCCTTTGTGAAACGAAGCGTAAATTCGAAAATTTATGTCAACCGCCGCATCTTCCATCAAATTTGAACAAGGACGGCGGTCCCCCCCACCCTTTTTCCCCCATCACAAACACACACACACACGTAAGGGGCATGCATGGGCGATCACACGAGAGAGGGCAGCTACACTAAGCTCGCATGTCCGAACATGTCACTGCGAGTGGCAATATTGCGGAGATCCAAAACCCCATCGGGGGCGAGCGGCAAAGAGACACGTGAATGCTTTATTAGAGACGCGGTAGGGGAGGACGGGGTGGGAAGCGGAACCCATCACGAGAGATGACGTATATGCCTAGCCAAATCAGCGACTTCCCCCCTCCCCTCCCCCTCTTCCTTCCCACATCTCCCCCGCAACAATCATCGACGCTTAAACAATGCGGTCTATGGGGGAAAAAGAGAGGCACACGACCGGTGCTAATACCCTCTTTCCCGTTCCCTCTCCCTCGATCTCCACACCTCCCGACCCCTCACTAAAAGGAAACGAGAGTGGGGAGAATGGTGTGTGTAGGGGGTGGAATAGTAAAGCCTAGGAGGGCTCGTTACACGCGACAAAGGGACCATCGTATCGCCGTCTACCGTACAATACCACTCTTACGCCGCTCCTCTCTCCCTCTTTCTCCATTTCTCCTACCCCTTCCCCACCCCCTCACCACTTCCCCCTTCCGGTTTCCCTCACCCTCGCGACAATCAAAACATCCGAACTATATATTCACGATCCAATACAGAGTGCCCCACGGTATCCCCCTACGACCACTTCATTCGACGCTGATACACTCCCCATCCCTTTCCTAAATAAAAACCAGCTAGCAACTCATCTCTCTCCCTCTATTTCCCCTCCTGCTCCCTCTCCACCCTCCCCCCCCCCTGCCTCTCCCCCTTCCCTAATCTTACTAATAACAAACCCACCTCCCTTCCGCTTCCTTGTCTACTCCTACTGCTCACTCAGTGCCTCCTCAAACCAACCCCAACCCCTCTCGACACACGCACACGATATCCCCTTCCACTTTTAACCATCTCAATGAACTCGAGCGACCCTCTTTCGTTTCCGGTCACACCCTCAGGGGGAAGATGGAGAGGGAGAGAAAAAAACAAGAGGCAATGCAAACGATTTCCTTCGGACATATTACTTCAAAAGACCTTCGCCGTTTCGAGTGATTACTTCGGGGCCTCCAGGCGCACGTTTGTGTTCTACGCGAATATTATCCTCTAACGCGTTATTTACGCACAATGAACGAGGTTCATTTCGTAAATCCTTGCGCCAGTACGGTTAATCGGCTTGGTCATGAATTATTTCCTTGTATAAAGCCTAATATTCGGAAGGTTGACGCATTTTAAAACGGTTCTTGATTGGGCCGACGCTAATTATCAGTGCCTAGATAGGTAGATTTGAAAGCCTGCCTTAAACACTGAATGCTCAAAATCTAAAAGAAGAAACGGCGTGAATATTACGTAGATGGAAGATAATACGTGTCAAATCTGACTTAAAACAACATTGATTCAATTTGATAATAAAAACAATAAGAACTATTAGCACGAATATCAGGATGCAAGGAGGAATATTACGGAATGCTCAAGCTGAAGAAAACGAGAAAAAACGCCACGAGAACCACCATTATATTTTGAAAAGTCGGTGGTTTTCGACGCGGAGCATGCAACCGCATAAATTGTGATTTGAGCGGCGGTGTATAGGACGTGATTCCTGCCTCTTCATATCCCCAAACTCTCTCTCTCTCCTCTGCTACTTACAAACTTTCCCTGCCCTAGAGTCTCCTCCTCCATTCCTTCCCTCTTCCTCCCTCCAATCCCTCTTACACCCTTTCCCTCATACAACTTCTTCTCCCCCATTTCCCACCCCTTCTTTTCCCCTTTTTATCTTCTCCTCATCCCCTTGTGGACTGGTCACGTGGCTCGATCATTTGTGCTACCTCTCTCTTTCCTTTACATTCTCGAGGACTAAGATTCGGCCGAATGGGCAGAATCACGAGTGTTCATTACCCAGCAGACTTCCTTTCGACTTATTGTTCCAAAAAAAAGAAAACGCAAACTCGGAATCCTACTCCATTGTGTCTACGATAGTTAAGAGACAGAAAGAGCCCGAGTCAAAAAGAAAAAAAAGATGAAAGAAATTGCGGTATGAGGTGAAGTGAAGAGCGATCCAGTTAGTTCGAGTGAAGTCCGCGTGAACTAACGGCGCTGTTTGCGCGTTCGTGGAAGAGAAAGAGAGATCGGAGAAATTAAAAAGGCACGATAAAAATTATTTCGCGTGCGATAACCGAGCGATTACTCTATCGCTTTTTTTTGGAGCTAGTTTTTTTCTTCGCGCTTGAAGCGAAGGCCGAACTATGCGAGAATTTTTTCCCGCGAAAAAAAAACATGTAATTGCCTGCCTTTGAAGTACGGTTTCTATAACGATTTCCTTTGATTACGCAGTATATAAGTGATGAAAATCAAAATCAACTCGTGAGCGCTGCCGTTAACCTGTGAAGTAGCGAAACTTTTCAAACTGCGCGAAAGGTTCGGTACTTAAAAAGTCAAACGGAAGAACTTTTTTTCTCGTCGCTAGAATGCATCGCGAACATATTATCTCTAAGTAAGACATTGCGTAAATCGCGTTAAGCATCCGTTTTCAGCGTATTTATTGGAGGAAAGGAGAAAAACAAGTGCCGGTGGACTAATAACTCGAACCTCAATCGAAGAGAACGGATAAAATGCTCGATCCATCGAAACTTCGAGTACTAGAATTTAACTGTCACGCATATCGCTACGTGGTAAATACCGCTGCTAACTTAATTAATTCAATTAAATTTTGAAAATACACGGTTGATTAAACGAGAAACTTTACCGAGAAGTTAACCCCCGCGTTGCGCAAGGGAATGCTGTACTGTACTTAGGAGTACAGATCTTCTTCGAGTTATCGATAATTCGAGCTATCAGACATTCGATAAATCGAATTTCGGCTGCAATACCAACCTCTCCAGAGCGTTCCAATTTTTACAGAAAGCAAACAACGACCGTTTTAATTTCTCTCTGACCTTTCAGCATCAGTCTCAATATTATCTTTCCTTTGAGTTTTTAAACCCTTCTGTTTCCTCCTTTATTTATTATTCTTGTTTGTTTTAACTATTTTTTCCACGCCGCTCCCTTTTTTCCATTCTGCGTCCGTTTGTTTAATTATTATCATTCGTTCCGTTTTTGTTTTCTTAGGTCGCATACTTCTAAAAGGTATCTGGCGTTAACATTTCTTTGGCGATGCTCTCTATTAATAACTGCGTTGAGAAATTGACATTGGGAAAATTGAAGAGTAGCAGAAACCCCCGAAGGGGCATATGCGCGGTCCAAGGCAAAGCCAAAAGTCACAAACGCGTCAGTCTCCCCCACTTCCTTCCTTCCTTCCTTCCTCTCTTCTCTCTATCCCCCTCCCCATATCCAAACATCCTTTATCGTCAATCTATAAAATTCTACGTAGTAAAAAAGAGAAAGATAAAAAAACACGCGCGAGTGGACTTTCTACGGACTTTGTATCCACACAAATTATGCTTTTCCAATAGGCATGAAAACGCTGGGAAAACTAGATGCGCATTTCGGCTACGAAGCGGAGAATTTTCTTTCGAATCTGCGTCATTCATTTATTCAGTCAGCAATAATGAAGGAAGAACTCGTATTACAATAATATTCAATGGATTTTCTTCGGATCAAAGTGTTGAGCCGTTTTCATGGAATGATGATTGGAATTTAATCGCGTCATTAGAAACTTCCATGCAAACATCTTTACGGTGATAAGACGAAGAAAATATTTATATGTGTATAGCATTATACTTACACCATTACTCTGAAAAATTCGTGATTGTGGGTTAAATTGAGTCATCCAGGTTTCTATTCCATGCGATCTTTTCGATAACTCTCTTATATCTTCCCTTTATATTTATTTTTTGGTTTTAATAGTTCTTTCAATTATATCTTAACACACGCACGGGATTCTTTGATAAGTTACAAATGCATGAATGTGTGCACAGGTAAAATGAAAACCGAGACAGAAATTTGATGCCGATGGATGTCAGGAGCTGCTGTTTGCTTTAAAAAAAAATAATGACGTACTCTGAGAGTAACTATAACAGAGTTCAATACAATCAACGTATTGAAAGCCATTTATTCGATATAAGGCTCTTGGTTCACCATTAAAAGTTCCTAAGAAAACAGGAAAAACTTGGCTATTCCAAAAGAAATACTCAGCGACAATGCTGCAGATTACAAAAAAACGGAGATTAAAAAAAATTCTGATTCATTTTTTCGAACGAGACTCGATAAGAGCGGAAACGCAAAAATGACCGAGGTTGTAAAATTGGCGGGAGTAAGAGGAAGAGAGGGAAATGGAAGAAAAGGGACGGAATAAGGAGTCGAAATAGAATATAAGGAGCTGGGAGGGAACAGGGCGGATATTTCGGATGGAAAGAATAAAAAAAAAAAACAAATGCTTGTGTGTGTATAACTATAAATGAATACACGAATAAATAAATATATATAAACTCTTGCCTCCCCCGCCCCCTTACTCCCCTCTTCCCCCACTCTCCTCCTCCTTCAAATTTCCCCTCCTCTCCACCGATTCCTCCTATCCTCGCTACCTTCCCGACAAAGCCCTCGACAGAGAAGCTTCGCCAGCCTTAATTGGAATCTGCGTGCTGTCGGCCATTGTCCGGCCTCTCGATTCCGCCTCTACCGATCCTCCTCCCTCCCCACACCCTCCCAAATAAAAAAAAAGAACCTCCGGTTTCTCTCTCTCCCTCCCTCCCCCTCCTTACTCCAACTCCTTCCAACCCTTCCTCCCCTCCTTATTTCCTTCCTATTATCCGACACTTGTGACTTCCCCCCCTACCCTCCCCCTCCCCCTCATCGCCCCCCTTCGCTGACTCCTCTCCCCTTGTTCCTCTTCGGCTCTTTGGACCGCAAACCAAGTGAGCCAAGTGGCCGGTCCGGAGCGTGGGATAATAAACGAGGAAGGAGGTTTTATTTTTCTTTTTTCCTTTTTTTTATTGAGAGAGGGAAACAAAATGGCCCCCCGGCGTCCTCTCCCCCCCCCCCCCCCCCCCCTTCCCTCCACACACACACAATGTGTTTTTGGATTTTAGAAAAAAAAAGGGCAGCGGAGGAGGATAGGGGTGGAGTGGAAGGTGGAAAGGAGAGGGTGATGGGGGATAAGGAGGCGTGGAGTAGGGAGGATGAGGGGATAAAAGAGAGTAACGGTGGTTATTTGCAGTGTAGAACGTAAGTTTTAAAAGAAATAGTTTTCTTTGTCGGGTAAAATATTCGGTGTCGGCTGTCCGAACGAGGATTTTTAGCATATTTAGTAATTGAAGTAGGAATTTTCCGCAACGACCGAGATTTTTGGTTATTTTAATATCCAATTGTATAACATACATCATTCCGGTAGCATCTCGTTCTCACTAGAAAGGAAAATGTCTTGAAGATGGTCTTTATTGAGACCAATTTAAAATTTTCGGCTTCTATCCTTTCTGTTAAATTTATAAAAGTTGTAACATAATTAAAGGATTGAAAGCTTGATCATTATATCAACATTCGATTCCATAATTAGAGCCGGATAAAGAGAATCTCGGGCACAAGGCAAATATGTAATTATGGATACCCCTACTTCTGGTACGCCAAAAGGACATATATTTTCTCAATAAAAATTTCTCGCTGTCCTTTCCAAGACAGTAATTACAATAAAAAGGAAATAAACATTAAAAAATAGAATAAAATCAGATTTTGTACATCCTAAATTCTGGAACTCCAGCAATAACGCAATTTGCCTAGGCAATAAATCGTATCGTGCTATGCAAATTCCTGTTTTTTTGCCGTAAACTGGGAATGGAATGAATTTCTAATAATAATAAAATTCACGGTCGCTTATTTATTCGCGACATCCAGAGAAATATAAAGGAGAAGAAGAGGTGAATGAGCCATTTCATCGCAACGAAAGGGACGATTAAGAAATATGATAATCGCGTTTAAAGGAAGGATATTGGGAAAGAGGGAGTGAGGGAGACGGATAAAAAGAGCGAAGGCTGGAAAGGATTTAAAGGGAGGATGGGGGATAAAAAGGATTGAGAAGGAAGAGAGCGAGGATTAAAAGAGACTCGGAGGGAATAAAAAAAGAAAAGCAAGAGTGGGAGAGAGATAGAGGGAGGATTAAGAGGAGGTTGGTTAGAAGTGGTGGTAGGGTGGAGTGAGGAATGAAGGAGAAGGAAGAGGCGAAGGATGAAGAGAAGGATGAGGCGGAGAGGAGTGAAGGGTAGGAAGAAGAGGGGAGAGAGGAAGGAAAAGATTAAGAAAGATAGGTGAAGAAATGGTCTGAGAGATAGAGGAGAAAAAAAACTGGTGATGTTAGAGATATATATTTAACTTTTGTCACGTTTGTAACTCATACAGTGATGCATAATGGACATAACGTCGCCGCGGACGACTTTTAATTAGGTTTTACGGAATTTCTTAAAAGCGGACATTCGTACCGGATCTAGCGTAGAGAATAAAATCCCGTTAATACGGAATACCGTTCTAAAGTGGACGCTGTTTTTTAAGAAATAAAAGTGACCGATCGGGGTAGGCTGGAAAAACATTCATTTACGCCCTAGATGCTGTGACGACTCTTAATTCAGTCCCGGAAACCTCGCCCTAATTATTCGCGACAGAAAATAACTTCTCCGCATTGATTATAGAGCGATATTCATGAAAATAAGCGTACGTTGTCGAAGCAACCGACTCTTTAGCTTCACAATGATCTTCGAGTCTTCAAATCGAACAATTGCGTCATTTTCTCACACATACTGAATCATGCCCGCGCGTCGTGTTTATATAAACTTAAAATAAAATCTTCTGGGTAAACCAGCAATTTTCATTTTTCCGGAACATCCGTTCCAACGGAACGACCTTGAAAATCGACCCAATTGGGATTTTTAGTAACATACAAAAGAGTAAAGAGGCCTCTTTGATGACGATTTCTCTGCACCTCTCAGGCAGTCACGGCGGACTGTATATCGAGGGAGTGGTATCTGAGAGGGCGCGGCGAGAAGAGATAAAAGAGGAGAATTAAGATGGCTCCAAGCGAGATAGGAACGGGGGTCGGCGAAGAGGGAAAGATCCGACCGGACGCTTTGCATGCCGGGAAGAGGAGCCGGCAGCGAGATAAGCAGAGCAGCAGCTCATTGTAATAACCGACAGAGAAAATTTTTTTAAAAGAAGGGCGTGGCGGAAGATAAGGGAGGGTAGATGGCGTGGCGGAGGGGGCGGCTGTATCGGAATCCGGTGGCGCGGAGGACTTTAAAAAAAAAAAACTCCCTCACAACATGTTCCCTAAGGAAGAAGCATTTTCCGTGTAGCCCAACCAGACCCTTCTATAAATATAGTTATGCGACGAAGTTTTTCGACATTTACTCCGTATTTTTAGCCGCCCTGGAACGAAAGACGAGCGAGGGCGGAGGACATGAAGGCGAAATGACAGTGTCTTGGAGCGTACAGGGGGGGGGGGGGGAGTGGAGGGAGATAGGGGTAAGGTGGGAGGAGGATGGAAGTGGTTGGAAAAGGTGTATAGGAGGAGGAGGAGGAGAAGAAGGGAGAAAGAGTGAATTTGAAAAAGGGGGGAAGGTGGAAGAGGGTTATGGCGGAAACGGTAGGGAAGGGAGGAGGGAGCGTGGGAGGGGGTAACGACGTCGGACATGCGAGAGAGAGAGAGGGAGGGAGGGAAAGGGGAAGAAACAGAGGCGTCGAAAAAGGATTTTCATGATGGAGGGGAAGGGAGAGGGAGGGAGAGAGAGAGGGATTTTTTTGAAATGGGCATAAAGGGGATCTTAAAGAGCGGTTTTAGAGGAGTTTCTCATTCGTCGGTTTAGGAGGCAATTTCTAGAGAGATTTTTTTCAGAGTGATTAGGTTAAGGGGATTGCAGCGTTGTTTTAGTCAAAATGAGGAGTTTGAGAGGATACTGTAAAGGAAATATTTTAACGCATGGTTTTTATAGTTCTGAAACAACCATGATGAGGAGCGATAGTCTAACCTGAGCTTTGACACAACGAAATATTGAAGCGACGTTGCAAATCCATTCTGGACTCGGTAGAATGAAGGTTAACGTGTATAGCTCTTAATTACAAATACACATGCAGGAACGGAAGGAAAACGCACCATGGCGTGGCAACATAGCTGTCTAACAAATCTGCGAGCTCACTCATTCTGTTTTCTTTGGCTTTCATAGCTCAAGTTAGATTTCTTCGACTGCGGAAGGAAACCGTTGCCCAGTGAAAGTACCGAGTTGTTTTATGAATCCCTTACAAATTGATCTCGGTTGAATAGTACTGTGAGAACTGTAATTGGAAATGAAAGAGCCAATAAGTAATTTCTGGACAAAATAGGTCGGAAAGGAGTTTTGCTAATAAATCCAGACGCAAGATGATACCATGTCGAAATCTTGAGTCCTTTGGTACATCAAGGAACCCTTTGCAGCGGATAAACAAAACGAATAGAATATTATTTGACATGCCAAACGAAGATTCGAGCGTGTTTTGAGGGCGTAGGTTTGTCCAGCTCTCGCCTAGTAAGACGGAAGACACCGACAGAACGGCACAATCAACAAGGAATTCACAAGGCGGTGAATAGCCGGATGATCAAGAGAGAGAGAGGAGCCGAGGAGGAGATGACGCAACGGAATTGGATAAGAATTACAAGGCTTCCTTTTTCCTTTAAGAGGCGCTCATTTGAACCGAGTTTGATCACTGAGAAGAAAGGGCGTGGCCTAAGGAGGAATTAAGGCACTTGATGTAGAAATAGAGGGAAAGAATGAGATGGGGAGGGAAGGAGGAATGAAGGAAGAGAAACAGAGGAAAAGAGATAATGAGACACAGAAAAGGGGCGAGGAGAGAGAGAGAGGAACAGAAAAACATGCTTCAATCGGGCGAAATTCAGATTATAGAGTCCTTTCTTATATTTAATCCTTCCTCATAAGGTGCAGTTTACGTCAACGAATTTAAATATACTACATCAGTAGTTAAGATATACAACACAATGTTATTGCATATCAATATATATCCCAAAGAAGGTTAATGAAAGATTTTGATAAAGAGCTTTGAGGTTTCAGGTTTGAAGGGAGAGGGAGGAGAGAGGGTGGAGAGAGAGGGAGGAGAGAGACTTAGGAGAGAGATGTAGAAGAGAGGGAGGTGAGAGAGAGAGAGAGAGGGAAGAGAGCGAGAGGGAAGAGAGCGAGAGGAAAAAGAGGGAGAAGAGAAAGGGAGAAGAGAGAGAGGAGGGAAAGAGAAGTAGAGAAGGCATGGAGAAAGGGAAAATTGTTTGCCGCTTAAGAAACTCATGTCAGTAGGATAACAAAGATACCTCAAGGGTGCGACAAGGTCCATCGGGACCGGAAGACTAGAAGTCTTAAGGAACAGCCGTACAGATTACTTAAACGCCAATTTTCATCATAGGAGGCCTTGGAGGGTCAATCTGAACCTAACAGGTAAACACATCTGGGTGACAACTGTCAAAGGAACGAGAGGAATAAGGAAGAGGGAGATGGGGAGGAGGTCGGGTCATCTGAGAGGATCGCACCGGAGGAAGAGAGAGAGAGAGAGAGAGGAAGAGGAGGGACCGGTCGAAGTTGGGAGAGAGGGAGGTAGAATGGGGGACTCAAAGAAGAAGGAGGAGGAGGGCGGAGGAGGACGACTAACTCTGGGACTGACTCAGTGCGGAATGGACGAATGTTGGATATGAGGAGTGAGGCTGGTTATTAGCGAGTCTGAGAGATGGAAAGGGTTGGAGGCTCTATAATAAGAAATCAACGGGCCATTGAGGGGAGAGGAGAGAGAGAGGGTGTGGTAGTGGGGAGGGGATTTGTGGGTTGACGGGGAGGAGGAGGGAAAGAGGTGCGGAATTAACGCGTTATGTGGAAGGTGATGCGTATAAGACGTCGCGGAGTATATTTTATAGGATATACGTACAGTTGTTGCAAGGCCAATTGGTTGGCGATCGCGACCCGGATATTTTTTTATCGAAAACATGTGGGAGGCGTCAAGTATCCACAAAAATGTTTGCTGAAATCCTAAATAAAAAAAATTAATAGACATCTCCGTTAATACCCAGGTAATTTATTACCGCTCGCGGCCTAAGCCTCGCCAATTCACGAGAGGGCGCCGTAGTACAGTGACCCAACTACGTGCGTATGTGCGTCAATAAATCAGTGTTAAGTCATCTCTCATTTTTAGCTGTGGATGACTTCCACGAAGACTCTACACACGTAATAAGTATAACCTACGAAACCCTTTAAAAATGGAAACTTTATCCTGACATTTGACTAACGATTGACAACTTTTAAGAAGTTAAAACATTTATCGGTGGGCGTGTGAACACAAGTCGATATATCAAATCGTTTAAATACGCCGATCAACTTTTTATGACGGATATAGCGACGCGAAAAAGCCTCTTGGCAAACTCCGCCGGTGAAATTGTTTGCGCAACTCAGAAATTAATGATTCAGAAACGAATTATTGAACTGACATTATGGCACTGATCCAATTGGTGGTAAAGTCAACTCCTGTAGCCATAGAATCAAAGACTGGTCAATTATTACTAAGGATAACTCACAATCTTGTATATAAAGTGAGTTTTAACCATAACTTATGGAGCACATAAGCTAGTTAATGACACAATATTAGTCTCCAATAGCCATGAATAAGGTTAAGACAAACAGATGCGAATTTCGGCAATAAAGCGGTCGTTGTCAGATAAATTACAGTAACTCCTCCATACTTAAAAGGGTAAGGAATCCGCTTGCATATTGTCACTACTAAGCCGCCATCGTCAGTAGCAATTCACGGCAGCAACATCACCAGTACAGATGAATACTTTGTTGTTGAATAAACGCGTACGATTAACCTTAACTTGCTAAGGTATTTAACCTATACCATTTATCCATCCCCGTGGCAATGGGCGAAGTCTGAGGGGATAAGCCTCTTCATCACCATCCACGCGAGCAAAAAAAAAAATGGAAGGAACGTAGCGATGTTTTAAGACAACGGGAAATGCCCCGCGGTGTAATAGATGGGATCCCGTGGGCGAAGTGTCGTTGAAAATGGCGATGTCAGGAATAAGGGGATGAGGAGGGGAAAGGGGGGGAGAGAGGTCGAAGAATTGGCAATAAGGCGAGAGTTCGTTGGAAGCGGGAAAGGTGACGGTAAGGGGGAAGGAAAGATAGGAGAAGGGGGAGAAAGGCAGGAGAGGGGAGGAAGAGGGGAAGGAGAGGGCGGAATCCCTACGTCATCCGAGTTCCTTCTTCCGTAGTTTCCTTCTCTGAAGGATGGATTTAAAAAAAAAACAGGTAAAGCGTGCGTTAAAAGGATAGAGAGAACTCTTACACGTGCGTCGGGATTTATAAAAAAAAAAGTTCAAAAAAAATATTACTTCTTGGCATCCGGTTTATCAAAAATCAACCCGACCCATTTCTCCAACGTACCACTCCGCGATTCCCTTCCTTTTAAAAAAAAAAACTCTCCCTCCCCCTCTTTCCCCCCTAGCGTGAAGGACGTGCCCCCCGTGTTAAAGTACGCGTGTCACGCGCGTGAATGTATGGCTCGGGCAACTGGGGAGGAGATCCAAAACGGGATTGGAAAACTATGAAAAAAAATATTCATATTCGTTTAATTCCATCGCCTGCCGCGGGCTCCACCTGCTACCAGAGGGAGAGAGAGAGAGAGAGCGAGCTAAGATGAGGTATTTTTGAGCGGAAGTGGAGACACCTGGCGGGACCATTTGAAATCGACACTCTCCGGCTGGGAGTAATCCGGGAAGGCATCTGGGAAGGGACGAGATTAGTTGATGAACCGACCGGCATAATTTCTTTGCCTCGCGAAATCAAAGCATGAGCCGACATTTTGAGAGGCGGCGCGGGAATTCCGAAAGGGGCAGAGTGAAAGCGATGTTACGTTGCCGTCGAAACGAGTGCTGTTTGTGGCAATAAATGCACGACTTGGATAATTATTGTAACCATTAAGGCTGCATAGCGTTCAGATTGTATAGGTATCGGGTGAAAATGAATAGGTCAGGGGTCGGCAACCTGCGGCTCTTGAGCCTCATGCGGCCCTTTAAGAACTTAACATGCGGCTCCCTGAAGACGCTCATTCTCCAATATAAGTGTTCGGAACACCAAATTTGCTCGTGGCTTCAATTACCCAAAGGTCACATTTACTTATACGAAAGTTCTGAAATATTAATTTAAATTATTTTAATAAGAACCTTTTTCACCTCTACTGCGGCTCTTCTTATGATAAGTACTTTACTGAATCGAAAAAAGTGGGTCTTCCTATTTAGCCGGTTGTCGATCATTGTAAAAGGGTTTATCTGACGGAATATTGTATTGTTTTAATCCTACCATGTTTAAAATAAAAAATGATATCAGCTTATATAAATATCGAAGCTTTGACCACTCGTCCGCTCGCAGAACAACAAAACTGAAATAGCCATTCGCGTATTTATTTTTACAAAGGTGGCGGCAATGATTTTCGGTACACCTACAGAATAGCGAGAACGGTCCGTCGAGTGGTTGACATCCGAGCGAGCAAAAAGATTCGGAATGGCAAGGCCGTAGCTGACGCGCGAACCCAGCTTATCCGCGTAAAAGCGTGCCAACGACAGTTTTTTTGCGAACTTTTCGACACTCACGCAATGGACATAGTTCTTTCCCACAGGCACGCAAGAGCGCGAGATAATTAAGTATACGCTAGCGAACCAAAGATAACTGGGGAGGATAAAACAGTCAAGTGAGTAGATTTGTTCCAATTTTCCAAAAAAGCAATTACGTGATTACTCTTCCGCGTACGTAATCAGAAAACCTTGACCAAAAAAAACTATAATGAAAAAGTTTTTTCGAAGGGCATACGACATAAATTCTTAAACTTGTAAAATTCTTCCACTGAAACTTAATCAGTTAACAAACCTTTGTTGGACTTTGGTAAGGATTGTTTCACTTTTAACTATGACTAAATGGTGATTAATGGAATTTAGAGTAACTTCAAGTCATCTCTCAACACCCTTTGAGAACAATTTAATTGCCATTATCCCATAATCAGCGCTCGAAGCCAGTTACGTTTAATTTAACTACGGTAAAGAGAAGAATAGCTTTCCATGTTCAATATAGGATTCGATCCCGTACATTGAACTAGAAGTTGGCAACTAGACCTAAAGATTTATTACAAAATGGATGAAGTGTAAATTAGAAGACGTTTATCCAGTACTCCACTAATATAAATTTACATATTACTTTCAAATACTAGGACGTTTTTTTAGGAGCTCATCTATCGGCAAAAAAACATTTCGTTCAAATTTCTGCGAGTTAAAAATATTATGCATTTCAAATGCAGGAAATTTACGGAAACATCTCCGATTTAACAACGCTACATGAGTTAAT
Organism: Uropetala carovei; assembly: GCA_036926305.1. NCBI lineage: Eukaryota > Metazoa > Arthropoda > Insecta > Odonata > Petaluridae > Uropetala > Uropetala carovei. Next base: position 10,152,070 of record JAXCHB010000015.1, read on the forward strand.
TTCTTCGGATGCGCGATGAGTACAACTTTTTTAAAAATTAATAAGATTCCGATTTATCAATTGTGTCAAGGTGTCGCCGTGACGGACAGAAGATGGCGTAAATACGTATAAAGGGGCATTAGAAAGTGAAAGAGTTGAGGTGAAAGGTTGGCGTGTTGGAGGAAATTGCACGAAGGCGGAGAAGGAGGTAGATTTTTGGAAAGGAGAGCTTTGCTTTAACTCCTTCAGACCCACTGCAAAAAGTAATTTACATTAGAGTTCAATTTAACACGATTCTAGGAACATGCTTTACATCGTAATATGCATCTAATAGGTATATTAAAGCACTTATCGTGTGCTGCTTCCTTGTGGTCATTGCATTAATTTCATGTACGTATGTTTGATGAAATTAATTTCTCCCTTCCACCGAGACTAGTTCCAATCTGAAGGGATTAAAGGATGAGAAGATGTCGGATGTGAGAAGGAAGGTAAAAGTGGTATTACTTGAAGAAAAAGAGATGAAAGGTTTGATTCAAGTAGATCTTAGCCAGCGGCAACATTGGGTATCTGCTAATAACGTAATTTTACTTCATGTTGTCAACTATAAAAACGGAACGAAAAAATATAGCGTGAAGAGGAAAAGGGAAACGCGTCAGTGAAGGTGGCGGAAAGGAATGGGGAGGAGAAAAACGAATCAACCCCTACATAATTTGCTTGGTTATGTATGATAGTGTCAGTCGGCGTTTTCATTGGTTGAATGGCAAGCCAATCAGGGTTCGGGACATCACTTGTGTAAGTGACGCTCGACTGCAGCGCCGTTTATAAGGCGTGGAAGAAACGCGAACTAATAGAACATGTATATGTGATGATATAATTCGAAGTTATTTGCCACTAAATTTTTTGAATAAATTTGTGATATTTGAAAGATATGAATTAATCGTTTATAAGAACAATAAGTACGAGATTTTAAGTTAAATAATGTATTCCTTCCCGCCATATTGACAGGCTTATATACTAGTAAAACATATTCGAGAAGAGGTTAAAGAAAGGGAAAAAGGGAACGGTAAAAATGCTAATGTAGAGAGAAGAGAGAGAGAGAGTGAAGAAAAAGATGCGAGTTTTGGAGTGAGGGGAAGATGAGTGAAGGTGGGAAAGGGTGTGTCGGTGCAGGGGGAGGGGAAATAAGGGGGAGAGTGGGCTATTTTAGGGAGAGGGAGTGGCCGTGGAGGTATTTTGGAGGTGTGAGAGAGAGAGAGGGCGAAGGGTATGAAAGTGATGGGAAGTGTGTGTGTTTCTTTATTCTCATTTCCTCCGACCGAATATTCGTCTACTTCATAACCCGCGTGGATTCTCGGACCTTGGTGGCGTAAGTAAGCGGAGGAACACAGAAAGATCCCTGTTACCCGCGGCCGTTAGCAATTGCTCGACGATTATATTCCCTCCTAAATTAACTCCGTTTTGCAGATAAATTTCAGCGTTAAATGAATTGCATCGCGTTTGGGTGGATGAATAACTTAACTTTATCTCCGTGCGTAAAATGGCAAGGTAACAAGTTTCCGTCCCCACCTCGGTTGCAACTTATTAAAAGTTATTTTGGCGCTTTATGAGCGCTTTTATTACTGTCAAAGTAAATTTTAATTGCCTCGAAAATGGCCCTTATTTCACTTCCCGTGTTCCTTTCTATTCGTCAAGCAAACGACCCTACCGTGAAAATTTTCGCCTCATCGGAATGTTTCCTACTCGTAACATTGCTATTTCTTTATCTATAAATTGTTTATTACAAATATGACAAAACGAACTAATTTACGGCTGGAATTAAATAAAAAAGGCCGGTGAAGCCGTACAGGGACTTCGTCTAGAGCGCAGCCTTCCTCAGTGGTGATCCATCCGGTTTTCCCAAACATTCTTTAGATGTGAAAATTATCTCCATTCCCATAAACCAGGGTTTTCCAAGCTGTGTTCCGCGGAACCCAAGGGTTCGGCAGAAACTAAATGGGTTCCGTGATAGAGACCCGATTTACAGCAGGAAACATGAGCCTCACTTGTAAACTGTATACTGTAAGAAACATAAACTAAATAAATAAACATTATAATGATTTTAATGTTAATTTTATTGCGATTGGGCTTACCATCTCTTAGTTAGGGTTCCGCGAGAAAAAAAATTTGAATCTAAGGGTTCCGTGGCTTCAAAAAGTTTGGGAACCCCTGCCATAAACCATTCAAGAATAATAAAATTTCATCACAAAAACAAAAGAAATGAAGACGACTTTAAGAAACATTCCACGATAACAATTTATTCAACTAACTACATAACAGGATTTCAACGTTTCATCGTCATCATCAAGAAGAATATTTTACAAATTTATTTTCCTTTCTTGTGCTTGAAAATGAGTTTCGCAAGGCTTCATATGCAAAATTATGGGTTCACATAAGACTGAAATGCAGTCTAGAGATGAATAATTTGATCGAAACACTGAAATAATTGTGATACACGGGAAATATAACACTCGATTAGGGATAAACCTTTACTGGTTTTAATTATCGATTCAATAACGAAGATTGATACAAAAATTGCTTAAGGATCATTTGGATATAAAAGCACCGTAAATCTATTTCTTCTGGGTCTTAAAACAGATACGTGTGGAAGTGCCTTTTACACCAAGTTATGCCCAAATAAAACATACATAGATCTTTTCACACGCGTGCGATTAGCTTTATCCTGAGGAATAGACAATACGTACGAAGAGAAATGTTTGCTAAGAATATGGTGGAAGGGAAATAATAATGGAACAGGGAGCATAACAACAACTTCTTTTTTCACGATCGCTCGAGGGTCCCCCTACATGATGTCTGATACAGATTCAAGAAGGACGAGAATCCTTGAGAATGAACCATAGCCCCTTTTATTCCACATTAATAAAACTCCCTGCGTCATTAAGCAGCACCAATCGAGATAACGAAAACACTGGATATCTCTCATAATCTGCTTCCTTCTCGACTCTTTTGAAAGAGTCGGGCAGCAGTGAGAAAGGGATGAGGTCAACGGAGGAATTCAAGAGGATGGAGAGGAACAAAGACGCATCGCAATTCCGCTAAGAGCATCCAATAAGCGGCATTACAATCGCAACCATTGTATCCAAATGAGATGAGAAAACAAGTCTCGGTGAAAATGAGCGATTACCATTATGAGGAGATTTTTGCATTCATTTATGAAAACACTGCCATATTTAGTGTCAGATGCGATAGGGGAATTCAAGGTTATGTCAGTAAAAGATTTAAAACGAACATAAATAACTCGAACGTAAGCAAATAAAGCATATTAAGTCGAGTTTACAAACTTCAGTAAAATAATAGTGTAAAACACCCCAAAATAAATCAATTTAACGGCTTCTCAAAAGCCTTATTTCTTAGGATTAGTAAACCGCGACGGGATTCTCATTAAAAATGTAGGCTACAAAGCAGCCCTCATCAGCGGTGGTTCATCTATCTTAGATTCTATTAAATTATCAACTCGACGTCAGCCATTTCATGATCTAGGTCACCCTTTCTTAAAACGAAACTACGCATCAACATGGCGATTTAGCAGATTTTTCGAATCTTCCAGAAGTTTCACATCCGTATAGCTTGTATACATACACACCTGTATAGAACTTCACCGATTTCCCTTTTTAAAAGTTCGCCTTCGTTCCGTTCGCATAAATCAATCTTTTGCATTCTTTCTCTCGATAGTCTTTCGTCACCATCGATCTAAATATCATCCCCTCCACAACTCCATTCACTCCACTGTCGCCCCCCCTCCAATGGCTCCTCCAAAACCGCTTCATTATACTGACTTATCCGTCATTCGCGAAAACAGCCTCTCTCTCTCTCCTTTTCGGAAGCCACCAATTCTCCCAATCCAACACCCCTTCATCTCCACTCTCCTTTTCCCCTTCTTTCTTCCCCTTCTTTCTTCTCCTTTCTCCTGTCCCCTTTCTCTCCTCTTACGCTTCCAAACCACATCCGCTTTTCGTCCCAGAGTCCCATTCCATTTCGCTCCTCTTCCATCTTATTACTTGGCTCGTCGCATCCATTTCCCATACCAGGGGTTCCCAAACTGGTGCTCGCGAGCACCGCTGTGCTCTTTGGAGGCCTGATGGTGCTCTTTGATAGCCTAACTGTGCTCTCTTCTACGGTGCTTAATACCCCATTTCTTAGGACCAATAATTTAATTTGCTCGGTTGATTTATTTCTATACGTATTAAAGATCATTAAGAATAACGTTGATGTTGGTTTGATTTTATTTATTATCATTATTACCCTTGCGGAAGTGTAATGGCGCTCTTTTGATATTCTAGGATACAATTTGGTGCTCGCTTGATGTTCTAGAATACAAATTGGTGCTCGCCACATACCCCTGTCCCACAGACTTTCACCTTTTGAACCTCGGTAAACCTTTGCATTCTCCAAAGGAGTTTTCATTATATATGGTTGAATAGATGTGACACTTATTAAACCGAGGCGTATTAAACTGTAAGCCGTCTTTAATTTGGCGCGTATAACATTTTACGTATGTAAGTGATGTGGCAAAGCTCGCGATTTTTTTACCCGTAACGCATTAAATTTAGGTATTGCAGTTCTGCCAAACGCGAACTTTTCCAAGAAGGTAGTAGCTACCCCGATGGGCGATTGTATCTTTCCGACATACCCTCCAATGGACTTAACCTGGTGACTCATCACGTTTCTCCACTTAAAGTTCAATTCCATTCCCTTCTTCCCTCGCCTCTATTCAACTATTTCGAGTTCCTCACTACTCTTTCACCCCCTTTTCTATTTCCCTTGGTTTTTATTCCTTCCCCTTTTACCATTAACCCAAACCGATCTATTTTCTTCCATTCAACTTCCCTTTTCGTTTGGTTTGCCGAGGAGGCCTATACATTGCGTAACTTCCTCATAAGAATAAACGGGAGCGGTAAATAAAACATATTTCAGCCACAGTTCCTTTTTTATCATACATTCTTAACCTTTTTAGATTAGATGTTAGAATAACTGCCATCGGATACCAGAGTAGCGGGTCCGAATCCCAGCAAGGGCATGGATGTTTTTTTATTGTCATTCCTGTTTATATGTAAGAATGCACCTGATAGGCTAAAGTTTGCTCACAAACAAGAACGGCTTATTATTCATATTATCCCATTTTCTTTTCTCTCTTATCTGATCTTTCTTCTCATTCTCATTCCATCTATAACAACTTCGTTCACTCACACCTCTTCTTACTCTTCCTAACATTTTCCCACTTCTCTCCGCCATTTCTCCATCTCCCCTTGTTCCTCCTCTCCACTCCTCTCATTTCCCCCTCTCTTCCCTTTACACACCCACCCTTCTCCCCTTTCGTTTATTCAACCTGATCTCCCACTCCATTTTTTTCATTCTCCCCTTCACTCTCTCTCTCTCTCTCTCCCTCCCCTTTTACCCCATCCTTTTTTTTTACTTTCCTTGTCATCCTTTCTTTCCCTCTCTTCTCTTTTATCACTTGCCGCCGACCCAGGATAGAGAGGGAGAGAGATCCGCCTCTGTTTTTCGTCTTCCCTTGGCCGAGATTTGACGCACAAAAAGCGGAGTTGGTGCGGGGAGGGAGAGAAAGAGGGAGAGGGGTTTATGGCGTGGAAAAACCTAAGCGTGATCCTACAAAGAGCACTGAGAGATAAAGGCGCCTCTGTTCCTTAGCGAGGGACCCTCTCTCTCCTCGTCCCTTCCTCCGTTCTCTCGAAAAATCCTTTCCTTCCCCTCAGATGGCGATGATGAACTCGTTCACTCTTTGTCTCTCTCTCTCTCTTTTTCTTGGGATCGTTGTCTCCGGATTCCTGGAGACTGAGCGATTTCCTTCGTGCAGACCCAGAGGAGGAATCTTCGAGCAAAAATTCTTAACATGGGCGCTCAATGACACATTTACCCTGCGATTCATCGCTTTGGTGGGTGACAGGAGGAGTCAGCGACGGATTTAGCGGTGATGGGATATCTTTGATTAGCGATTTATGGTGACGTATGGTTAACTATACCTATGAAGGCCATTTTCTCAATGTGAGCTACCAATCATTACCAAATTTTGGGGTTAAATGTGTGTGACGGAAAAGGGGGAGAATTAGGCGACCAAAACCTGGACTGACTTGATGGCGGTGCCAAAGGACCAACTGCACCTGTTCCGCACACTCCAAAAAAATATTAGCTGTACTTTTAAAGTATATAAATTTTTAAAACTATTTCGGAAAAAATATCGAACACTGTCATAGTGAAAGACGTTGCTTTATTTATTTAAATTTATCATTAAAAAATTACGACGCGTGTAACGCCTTGCACTGGGCCCCGCGATCTTACTAGTCGGCTTCGACTAAAACATTACTAAACAATATCATAAACTACCGTCAGGTGACGAAATAAAGAAAACTTTCTTAAACTCAACTTCAATGTGTATTATAAAAATAAAATAGTAAGTTATTAAAGTATTTAGGCTCTTTTTTTTAGCCTAATTTTGTAAATCAAGATGATTTCTGCAGATATACTTTAGATTATTCTCATTTTTATATTAACTTATCGATTAAAAATAACTGCATGTAGGTCAATGACTTACTCCACTCTCCATTTATTAACATCAGACGCCAACCATATGCTGAATTTAATTCTTTTACATTTTAATTTTAAGATAAAAACTCTTTTTGTTTAGACACTAATCAAGAAAATGCTAATCATCATCTAATGTGAAAAAACGTCTTAATTAAAAAAAATCGTGATACTCGGAATTTCGTTACTTTTACGTTAGGAAAAACAATTGAGAATGCTACCACAGCAACAAATGCCTATTCAAATCCACAGAGCGTTACGATGAGATACACTCTGGTTTTTGTTTATACGGCGCACGCCAAAAAATTGAGAAAATCCTGGTCTATTCATAACGGCACTACAGTCAGAGAAAGGGAAAGAGAGGAGAGAAAAAGAGATTGTGTTCGACGGAGGAGATGACAAAGACAGCCGCTCACCGTGAAGAGGCGGAGTCAAGATGCGCGCGCTCAGAAAGAAGATGGTTATTTATATGGAAGTGAGACAAAAGGGCAGAAAAAAAGAGGCAGGAAAGCTCGATAAAGGAGTCAAATATAGAGTGGAAGGATTGAAGTATGAGGGAAGAATAAGCAGAGAGGAGGGAGAGATAGGGAGAATGGGAGGGGAGGAGGAGCAGCGGGAAGAGGGCAAATGGAAGAGAAGGATAAGATTTATCAGGATGAGTCTGAATGAATGGGAGGAAGCTGAGGGGAAAGAAGGGGGGAGAGGGGGAGGGGAGGGTGGAGCGGAGGGAGAAGGAGAGCGGAGGAAGGAGAATGGAAGAAGGGGAGGGAGAAGTGGTGGGAGAGGAAAATAAAAGAAAAGATGGGAAACGAAGAGGGAAAAGAGAAAGTGGAGGGAGGAGGGCGTAGGGAGAGGAAAGGAAAGGGATTAGAATATGAGAGAGAGAGAAAAGGAGCGATAGGAGATAAAAATGAAAGGAAAGAGATGATGAGGAGAGGAAGAAAGAGGGTAGGAGGGAGAATGGAAGGCCTGGGAATGAAAAGAGAGGAAGGAGGAGGAAACGAGGCAGGGAGAGTACCAAAAGAAAAGACAGATGAGTCAGGCAGAGGGAAAAACCGAGAGGATAGTGAATATACATAAGAAAGAGGGGGAAAAGAAAAAAAATAGAGACAGATATCGGGAAACATGCGAGAAAAAGTAGCAGAGGAAGGAAACGAAAGGAATAGAAAGATAATGATGGCAGAAGAAATGGATGAGCCACAGGAGAGAAAAAGAGAGAGAGGAAAAATGACTGGGAGAATTGGAAGGTTCACAGGTGGACCGGAGCGAACTCAGAATGGGAGGAAATGATTGGTAAGAGGAAGTGGACAGGGAGAAGGGAAAGGGACGCAAAGGATGAGGAGTTGTTAAAAAGGAAAGGAAACTCACGGAAGGGGACAGTGGAACGAGAGAGAGAGAGGGAAGAGGAGGTGGCAGGGAGAGTCTTATGGAAGAGGACACAGGAAGAGGGCGACTGTGAGCCAAGAAGAGTATTTAAAATGAGAAGAGCGCGGGAGAGCTTCTGAGGCGTGACCGAGGTACAAAACGGATGGAGAGAGGGGTGTCGCGGGAGGGAGAAAAGAGGAAGAAAGAAAGAGAATGGAGAATATAAAAATTTGACAACAAGCGATGCGATCGACGCTAGACATATTTAGCTAAATATATATAGATCCGACCAGTAACTGTAGATTTCGCGGCTAAAAATAACAAACTATAAATCATCACCATTGTTAGACTATCCGCAGACAAAATGACGAACTCCAACAACCATTAAAATGGTGGGAAAAACCAGGCAAAACCTTGGCTAAGAAATAGCCGTCATTGCCAGCGATTCATCCAGAGCTGAATGCAATAAAAGGTAGGTACCTACATTTAAAATTTCCGTTCTTGATGAATCGCCTCTGATGACGGCTGCTTTGTAGCCGAAACGCGCAAATGTTTTTTCCAAACTTTTTATTGCCAATGGAGAGACATATGTAGTTTTCAATTTTATTTCAGCGGTAGTTTTGTCTTGAACATCCTTGGACAGATATGTGGTTAAAGGCTAAACCAGGTTTGTCTCAAAATGGTTCAAATGTTATTAATTAATTTATTTTTCGTATATGGTAACTTAAGTGTGCAGGCACATCCAATAAAATTCTCTATCCAGTCCTATTTACCCTGCTAGAACTATTTTCACTATTTTTACTTTCTCCATACGTAGTAATGGGAAAGTATTCTGTTCATGAAAAAAATCGACTTCGAGATTTCAACGGAAATACACGTTTTGAGGTCCCTAGAACACGTTTAGACTATTTTCGGAATTTTTGTGTGTGTGTGGATGTATGTGATTGTGGACGCTCTAACTCAAAAAGAACTTGCCATATCGATAACAAATTTCATATATAACACTTTAAGGTGAGCACAAAGAACTTATTAGTTTTTGGACAATAACGGTTAGCCCGAAGTCGAGGTTTATTCGAAACCCGATTCGGTTTTGACGAAATACCTCCGTTAAGACATCATTATTGTATGTACAATTCTTTACAAAGGTAATAGATAATGTAATTTCCTACAACTTTCATTTGAAACAATTTTCCATAGCAGTTATTGTTTAGGAATTATTTATAAATAATCGGTTTCCGACAAATATCTCCTTAAAAACGTCGTTATTAGTAATCTTCGTAAGGACCAAAGTTGTAGGGATTAAGATTTCTTCTAATATTTCTTATAATATATTATTATAATATTTCTTATAATATCTACTTTCGCAGTATTTTCCTAGCTTGTTTTTGGTTTTGCATTTTATTGTTAACAAGAAGTGTAATTGCTAATACAATAAATCATTTGCACTTTCCAAAAAAACCTTTAATTTGATAATAGCAAGTTCTGAAGAAAGAAATATTTTTCTGCTTAACTAACCAAATATCTCACCATCCGGCACATTTCGACGATTGCATGGCAGCAACTTCCTGACAAATAAATGGATATTCTAGCAATCGCTAAGATTCGACTGATCCCAAAGAAACTCCAGCGATCGAGAGAGAAAATGATGACGAGTAGAGCCTCCTTGAGCTCGGAAAGAGGACTTCAGAGCGCTTGCTTTACACGAATAATGTTATGACATGTACTGATATAGATGACAGGGTAGTCAAAGAATGGCGAAATTATTCGATTTCATATCATATTTCAAAATACAATACGGCCTCAAAGCAAAGGAATATTAATAAATATTTCAAAAACAGTGATATGAAATAAAACATTGATGGCTCATGTTTTATGTTAAAATCGCCATTCATTTTCCTGCGATACATTTTTTGTTTTTATATCTTTCCATCATATGAGGTACCTGTAATTACATGAATTACATCGTGCGTCGAATTTTGCGATTTGCCCTACCAAGCCCATCCAACATCTACCAGGCGACGACAACGGTATCCGAAAACTCACAAGCGAAGGAGGGCTTCAAATTTGGCGCCCATAAGAGCTCGCCGCCAGGGGAGCATGTTATACCTGCTAATCAGTGACCAGAGAAATAATGCAATGAATGATTGGTAGGTTGATATAAAGGAATTATAAAATGATGATAATATGGTTCAATTAATTTCGCTGCTAATTTGTAGATTGAGAAGTATCTAAAAGAAGAGTAAATGGAATATTCAGAGATGTATTAGGTTAATTTACGCGGTCTCTTTAGCCGTATCGATGGGTTAAGATAGCCAGAGGATCCCACTGTAAAATCAAACGAAAAAATGCATTTTAGTAATCCTGTGCATACGATGAATTATGTGAAGGAATGTGTACGTGATTGATTGATTGAACGAACGAAAACGGCTGCGTATAAGTGCGAGAGAAAAAACGATGGGTTGGCAAATGAGAGGTTGTGTGTGTGTGTGAGGGTGTGCGAGAGTGTGTGTGTGAGTGCTGGGGTGTGTATTGGTGCGTGTGTGAGGGTGTGTGTGTGTGCCATAAAAAATCATCTGGAATATATGCCACCCAACTTGCACAACAAACTCCTGATTATTAGGGCCTAATATATATACGACCATCAAACACTTGATTGCCCCTTCAATACAGACCACCCGACACATGATTTTACCCCCTGATTTATGCCACCCAATTTGCACTTGACTGCCGCTATAACATATTCCTCCCTAGATGCATCAAACTCCCCACGCTCTTCTGCCAAACGATGTACACTCTACTGCACCAAACACACCGAATACCCCTATGCTTATATAGCTCAGAAATTCTATAGATATATTCCGCGATCTGTTGGTTGGTTTGTCGGATGTAACGCTAAATCCGCTCGCTAGAATAAATGCGAACAATGATATTTTTATTTTGACATGCCCTCGGCAGGATTCAAATCCGCGGCCGTAACATTGGGAGATAGGCAGGCTAACCACCCCCTCTATCGATAACTCGAGAGAAAATAGAGATAGAAACTCTAAATTTGGCGAGAATGCTCTATTCACATATGATAAAGTGGTGACGAAAAAAATCTCGAAAAAAGTGCTGGGTTCGATTCCACTGGATGACATTTACATCTCCCATTAAAATAACACCTAATAAAATCGACTGTAGGCTTTCATTATTTTTACTTTCTCCATATACGGAGTATAGAAAAAGTATTATTTTCATGAAAAAAATTTCAACGGAACTACACGTTTTGAGGTCCCTAGAACACGTTTAGACTATTTTCGAAATGATGTGTGTGTGTGTGATTGTGGGGGCTCTAACTCTAAAAGTACTTGCCATATCGTTACCAAATTTCAAATATAACACTTTGGTATGAGCATGAAGAGCTGAGTAGTTTTGAGACTATCGGTTAACCGAAAGTTGAGGTTTATTCGAAACCCGATTCGGTTTTGGCGAAATATCTCCGTTAAAACATCATTATATACAATTCGATACAAAGGTTAGAGAGAATGTAATTTTCTACAACTTTCATTTGAAACAACTTTTCGTAGCAGTTATTGTTTAGGAATTATTTATAAATAATCGGTTTTTTCGGTTTCCGTCAAATATCTCCTTAAAAACGTCGTTATTGGTAATCTTCGTGAGGACCAAAGTTGTAGAGAATAATATTTCTTCCAAGTTTTGTTTGAAACAAATTTTCGTAGGACCATCTATTTCGGAGATATTTTGCTTTTTCTTAATTTGCAGTATACAGCGCCACAACCATGTAGCGGTGGATTCTGTAAACATTCAAAATATACGTAATTTACGGCAATAAGGACGACTGTATACTTTTACGATACGAAATAATAATTTTGCCTTATAATGCTATTCATAAAAATAATTTAAACATCTATACCTCAAATATGGAGAAAGTCGTGCGTTGGCCACATCAGAGTTTTTAACAAAACTTCAGGATATTTCCACTTTACCACCTTTATCCTGATTTTTTTTAAAGAGAATTAGTTCAGCTACAATCAGAAGCTTTACATGCATTTTATATCCTTTTTAGAGAGCGTCCATTTTTACGCCCCAGCACAAGAAGATATTCCATACACAGAATCTCACCACCTTCCTTAGCTTTTAATTTGTTTTACTCGTTAACGGAGAGGATGAGGTGAACGCGCCAAAAAGACAGGAGGCGTGAAGAGGGGTTTTGGAAGAAGGGGAGTGAGAGATGAGAGAGGGATCCGAGAAAGAGGTCGGGGTGAGTCCTCTTCAGCGAGGGATCAGATCGACTACCCCCCCCCCCCCCCCCCAAGGCCCCTCTCAACCCCTTAATTGGCCGGAGAGGAAGCGTCGCGTATTGTACGTTCCCCAATTAAATCATTATGAGCCGGGGGTTGGTCTCTCTCTCTTCTTCCCTTCCTCTACCTTTGTCTCTTTTCCCATTGTTTCCCTCTCTTCCCCTATCCTCTGTATCCTATCTACCTTTCTCTCATTCTCTTCCTCCATCTACCTCCATTTCCGCTTCTTTTATTTCGCTCGTACTCTTTTATTTCCTCTTCTACCCCTTTCTTTCTGCCTCCCATACCCCTTCCTTCCTTCCTCACCCATCTCTTTTCCTCCCTCTTTCTCTCTCCAACTGTTTAATATAATGCATCTTATATTTATTATATTACTTGTAAATGACACAGAGTTAGGTAGAAGAAGAGAATTATTAGTCTCAATATCTTATATTTATTTTATTACTAGTAAATGACAGAGTTAGGTAGAAGAAGAGAGTTATTAGTCTCAATATCGTTCTGATAAAGACGTTTATCCATCTAACTATTCTCCATCTTCATTATCTTTCTCTCACCTCTCTCATTCATTGTCTCTCTATTCCTCTCTTCCTCTCCTTTCTCTCTCTCTCTCCCTCTTTGCTCCTCTATCCCCCCTCTATCTGAACCTCCCTCTCCTCTCTATCTCTATCTCCCTCTCTTTCCATGTCTCACCTTCTCTCTCTCTTTCTCGTTTCCCTTTGTGTTTCTACGTTCCCTTCATACTCTTCTCTGCTCGTATCTCTCGCCCACGAAGTGTGTGCGTGGATCTGCGAGCGAATGGGAGAGACAAAAGGGGTGCAGAGGATGAGTAGGAGGATGAAGAAGGTGTTGGGTTGGACCGAGAGGGCAAGAAGTGGATGTTCGAGTGTCGTGAAGTGCGAGTGGGTGGGTAAGATAAAGGGGAGGGGGGGGGGGGGAGCGGCGACACGATGGGGGAGGATGAAGATAAAGGACGTTGTGGGAAGGATATCGAGAGGGTTGGGATAAAAAGAAGAGGGAAGTTTCGTTATTCTCTCATAGGAAGTCAGAGGGAGTAAGATGTCAGACGCGGGGTTGTGTTTGCGTAGCGTTCATTGTTTCTTTTTCTATTGCTCCGAGCCACTAGATCTTCAATGCCTGTCCATGGATGAATGAAAATGAGTCATCGATCACAGTGTTCGGTAGAAAATGCTGACGTTTGAAAACTATATTGCTGGGGAGAAAACATCTTCTTCTTCAATTTAAATCTATGCTAAAAAACGAAATACTTACTGCTAAATTATACTATTTTAGTGGAACGTAACAGTATAAAATTTTCTTTGTTTTGTCATGGATAACTTCTAAAGAGTCACGCCTAAAACAAGTTGGACATTTTTTTAATGTCGACAACAAAAATAGAGGACAGTATCGTACAAGCATAACTAATATGTGAAAACTTTTTGTTAGTACCGAGTTCAAAATGATGGCTCTGAAATTTAGGTCGGTACACGTGTACGGGCAACAGCAGCTGGTTTTGGACAGAAAGTTTCGTATACACGTTCATCGTGATCCGGCCTGAGGAAGCGATTGTATAAGGTCTATGCATACGAGTACCGTAATCAAACGAATGCGTTTGGTTGATATTAGAATATCAGGCAATGAACGCACAAATAGAAAATGCTTTTTAGCGTTGAAAATTTAACATAATGCCGTAAAGCAGGGTTTCTCACACTGTGTTCCCACACTGTGTTCCGCGGAACCCAAGTGTTCCGCAGAAGCTAAATGGGGTACCGTGGTATACTGAGGAAGAAGCCCTTCTCCCTTTTCTTATTTACAACAGAAAACGTAAGCTTCACTTGTAAACTGCATAATGTTAAACACAAATTATGTAAAAAAAATTACAATGACTATACAGTTAATTTTATTGACTTCACATATCTTAGTTAGGGTTCCGGGAGAAAAAAAATATTTGAATGCAAAGGTTTCCGCGGCTTCACAAAGTTTGGGAATCCCTGCCGTAAAGTTATAGATAGGAAAATTATAGTTTGGAATATTTACTAAAAAGATAATATACTAATTCAGTATATTCCTGCATAAACCATTCTAATTTACACTTACCTCAAGACCGACGCCTGACGCACTAAAACAACACGTTCTCTAATACAGCCAGCGCCACTTCACTCAGTATGAAACTTGTTGTGTTCCCTTGCTGACAGATGCCCATCCGGTAAGTACTGCAGACTGACCATCAATGTCAGTACTTTTAGCAATAGACCCGGGTGTCGGAATTAAGCCCGTGTCGGAATATGGCTTAGCTACCTTATATATATATGGTTCGCATTAACGCGATTTGTTCTGACTTGGGATGTAGGGTTCCAGATTGCTGAGTGAAGAAATGACATGTCGGAGGAACCGAGTAATTTGTTTATAAGATTAGATAACTGGCAATAACATTCTCATTTTATGTGCATCAAAGAGAGGTTGGGAATTTTGGGACTGGAGGAATGAGTCTGAAGGACCATGTAACACAATTTCCTTTCGTTATGTAAATCCAGGTTCACATAACACTGATTCACATCACAGGGCACTTTTTCACGCATCACACATCTAATAGGAAGGGCGGGTGTAACTCACAAGAAAAATACTCGCTCCCACAAATGTACATACATTATTCGTGTCGATTTCTTCCTTAAATTTCCATCAATTAAAAAAAAATCTTTTCAAAAGAACAAAGCGACGCGTACGTGTTTCGCGATCATCCGCAAAAAACCGTGGGACAAATAATTACCGGTCACGATAAAACTGATACACCAACTGCTACGTTGTTACAACTTAAGGGAGGTTCGTTGAAAGGTCGAGGAGTGAGGGAGAGGGAGAAAGGGAGGGAGAGAGAGAGAGGGAGGAAGAGAGGAAGGGAGGGAGGGAGTGAGGCCGTTGAGGAAGATCGCGAGGGAGGAAGGGAGAGAGGGGGAGGGGGAGGAGAAAATAATGAACTCTGGCTGTTCGGAGGAAACGCGCCTCTTTGTCCGCTCTTATTAAGACGCAGAGAAAGGGAAAGAGAGAGAGAGAGAGAGAAAAAAAAGAGAGAGAGGGAGAGGCGTGCTTTTATTCAATGTCTCCTTTTGTGAGGCGATGCGCGGATTGCAGCCTTCGTCTCGCTCGCGTCTTTCGGTCAACCGCCGTTCAATAGGGCTCGATTGTCTCGCCCGAGGAGGAAGAGGAGAGATGGGAAGAGAGAGAGAGATGCAGGGAGGGATTGGATGTGAAACCTTTCCTTTTTTGAATGAGTGAGTGTGAAAAGGGAGGGAGGAGGGAGATAGAGGGTGAGAGGAGAGAGATAGAGAGTGAGAGGGTTTTGGAGGAGGGAGAAGATAAAGAATAAAGGAAGATAAGAGAGATAGAGAGCAATATGGAGATAAAAAGGGAAGGAAAGGGAGAAACTAAGAGAGAAAGAGAATAAGAAATAGGAAAGGAGGGAGAATTAGAGGGAGAGAAGGAACGACAGAGAGAGAATGAGAGAGAGATAGGAAGAGAGAGTGAGGGAGAGGGAGGGGAGAGAAAGGAGTGAGACATACATAAGTAGATAGAGAAATGGAGATTTAAAGAGGGAAGATGGAGAAAGTACAGGATATGGTGGAAAGGAGAATGGGAGGAAGAGAGATAACGGTAGAGAGAGAAGGGAGTACAGAGGGAGAAAGATGCATAAAAGAGAAGGAAAGAAGGTAGAATAAAATGCACAGGAAAAGAAAAGCAAAGGACGGCGGAAGGGATAGGAAAAAATAAAATAACTGGAGATTTTTCTAGGAGAAGATGTTAGAGAAAAAATTAGCAATAAGAGGAAAAGCGTTGGAGAAAGCGGAGAAAAAAAAAATAAAGGACAGAATATGAAAAAAGTAGAAAAAATAAAAGAGAGGAAATTTTGTAGGAGGATAAGAATCGATAGCGAGCTAGATAGAGGAAAATATAGAAGAGAGAAAAAGAGAAAGAGGGAAGGAGAGAGAGAGAGAGAGAAAGTTTCTTGCTATGTCGTTACCTCATGCACCCTCAGATTGTTGCCGGTACAGCGCCGTAGGCTTGCGGGTCGGACTACTCGAGGTGATGTGAGACCAAGAGTTCTTTCTTTGCCCTTTTTTAATGAATTTCAAATTAACAAAGTCTCCTTCTCCCTCGCTCTCCTGAATCACATGTCCCAATAAGCCTTTAAGACGCGCTCGCGATGCGGATTCCGAAGAATTGCGACGGGAGCGAAAAAGAGAGGGAGAGAGAGAGGAATGGCCCACAATGGAGGCATTCTTCGAAACCGTGCAAGTCTCTCTTCGGCCTCGTCGAATAATTCTCAAGGCCTGCTTATTATCCTTACAATCGCGCTGTCTGGTAATTTGTGGCGAATAATCTTGGAGGAACGAGCTTTCTTTTCTTTGACCTCAGGTTTGAAATGTTTCGCGGATACATATTCTTTTTTTTTAGATGCAGTTATTTTTTGTGGGTACTGAAATGGTGTATCCGACAAAGTGATCGAGACTGTGTAAAATTTAGATAACGGACGCATACGTGAATCGTTCGGTTGGTGGCGTCTTATGATAAAACTGACTCGAGAGGCTGTGGAACAAATTTTGACCTGATTTTTTCATTAACATGTCAACTTTACAAATTTAAAATCGTGAAATATGTAATATATAATTATATGGACGTACATCCTTCTTTCTTTCGGTTATAAATGTCTTTTTAGCGTAATTAATTCTCTTCCAGACACTTGAAACTTTAAAATATGAAATTACCTATTGTCAATACAATATAAATTAACTGAACTGTCTCTTATCACGTATATTTTTTGTCGAAAAATTAAGTAAAACGTTCCGTATATGGTTGAACACTGAGATAAATTGTTTTATATGTGAGGCCATAATTTTACGAACTTAGATTAAAATACTGGACTCATTCTTTAGTTGCAGAATATTGTCTCAAAAAATCGTCCAAAATTTTCACTTTAAGTCATAAATAATATTATGGAAATGTGTGTAAGTTATACAAGTTACAGATGTAGTTAATTTCGTACCAGTCACAACTGCAATTGGAGAGTCAATTTCGCCTTTTAATATTTTGAATTTCACGACGAGTAATCATTGTGCCATTTACGGCCATGGTGTGGTGCCCCTGTTAATCATGTCTATTGTTAGATAACCTTATTCGCACTCATTAAACCAGAGTTCTAGCCTACACCGTTCATTTATATCCTCAATCGTTTTGTATGGCTTTATGAAAAGTCCATTTTTGAGTTTTGAATATTCTTGCGAAAATATAGGAATATAAAATCATTGTCGAGAAGTCAAACTTAATTGCGTGTAAATAGTCAAAGCTATTTATCTAGGCATTGGCTGCCTTGAAGATGCGGCTCGAAATATATTCGCAGAAGCCTGTAGAATAAACGGAACGAATTAGTTGAGATCTAAACCAATATGCATTCCTGAGAGAACCGTGAGGGAAAATTATCAGATTAGAACTGTCAGTTTTAGAATATTTACTCTTATAGGAACGAATTCTGCATTTAGATTGTAAGTTTTTATACAAAAAACTCACTCTTTCAGCAGATCGACATCATAAGCCATTTCGACGGTTGACTAGATAAAGAATCCGTGTTTTCGAGCTCTTCGTTTAGGTTAGGTACTCATCCCTTATTCGAGAGTTTAAGAGAATTTTGGGGGAAGGGATTACGTTTTCTTGGAGGAGAACGACGGTGGGAGAGAGGAGAGCGTCACCTCATCCGAGAGCAAGAAGGCGTCACAAAACCGATGACAAAAGAAGGGCGATCGGCGCGAGTGGATGACTGAAACGAACGGACGGAAGAGATGGATTTTTGGGGGGAGTGAGGAGGTGAATTAGGATTTTTTTGGAAACGAAAAAAAAGAAGAAAGGTGAACGACTGTGCACTCGTGATATAATAGGGATATATATAATGGAAGGAAGAAACGCGGGTTTGCAAGTTAAGTGCGCTTTAAGTGCAGGAGGTTAAAGAGTGAGGTAAAGGTCAAGAGATAAGATTGGTTAGGAGGAGAGGAGATCAGAATAAAGCATTTTTTTCCATTTAACACTTCATGTTATACTTATTAATTGGTAAATAATTTGAGAAAATGAATGCAAGCACATTCAAGAATTTAGAAAATAGCGTGGAGTTAGTAAAAAGCTTTCGAAACCTTAATATCACGTTATTTTTTTGGAAAAATTAACGTTCGAAGAGCAAATTATTTTTATAATGTTTCGAACAGGTTTCATCGAGTCCTGGAGTCGCAGGTTCGAATCCTACAGGAGTCGTAGCTGTAAATAGCCATGTTTAATTTTGCTAAAACATCCATTGAACATTAGCCTTTATTACAGTTTATATTAAAATAATAAATAAAAATTACACCACAATGAAATTTAACGACGTTGAAATGAAGAAGTGACTGTATTTAATCTCACAACATTCTTTATTTATACCTTTTTAAATCTTAACTTGTTCACGACTGAGTTTATTTGTAAATTAATCTCCAGTTCATGAACAATTTGATCAGATTTTACATTACATCTACCGGCATGACATGTGTGACTCCCTACCTAACCTTCTATCACTCATGCAATGTAAATAAATTGCAGAAAATGGAGCACAGACAAGAAAAGGGACATGAGAGAGAGAGAATATGGAAGGAGTAGAGAAAACGCTACAGTAGGAATGGGTAAAGTTTGACAAGTGATAAAATATGAGGGGTGAGGTAGGTTTCAGGAGTATATGCGACGACGAGAGGGGAGATAGGAGAGAGTAGGCGGGAGAGAGAGAGAAGAGAGCAAGAGAGAAGGAGATGAGCCGAGCTTACGAGAAAGGGAGAGAGAGGGGAAGTTAGAGGAGCAGTTTTCGAGAAAGGTTGGACGGTGAAGTGAGACAGATTGAGGAGCTGAGAGTATTATGTTGGAGTCAGAAAGGGCAAGAGAGAAAGAGAGAGAGAGAGAGATGTCTAGATTGGAGTCGTTAACGCCACGACCATTTTCAATGGAGAATATACTATATACGTGTATATATATATATATATATATGTATGTATGTATGTGTATATATATTTCAGAAAAGGAGAGAAGCTTACATTGGATGACATAATATCCTCCGGAAAATAAAGAGTGGGGGAATCCCGCATAAAGAATTTGGAGCAAACTTACATTGTCGAGAGGAATGAATTGAAAATTTATTTAATAACCGTTTCTTTTTAAAAATTAAAAAAAAGAAACCCGAAGGGTATATAAAGAAAAAGAGAGCAGCGTTTAACCGTAAACTTAATTGTGTTTGACTCCGCGTTTACTGGTCTCGCACATTCAGAAAAATAATAAAAGATCCCTTCCTTCCCCACCCCTCTTCTACCGCTTCCACGCACAGAATGGCAGCCGGGAAGTTATTTATATCGCCATTATACAAAAAAACGACATCTTTCGAGAGAGAGAGAGAGAGATATAAAAAAAGAAAAAGACGAGCGAGTGCAATTTTTATATGTGAGAGACTTAATTCTTTTGGTTGGAAGAGGAATGAGAGGAGGGGAGGAAAAGGGAGGAGGGAGAGAAGAGGGGTAAGGGATAACACGAGAGAGAGAAAGAGAGTCGAGGGATTTCGCATTTTTTAAAAGGCGTGCGTTGTATGAGGGATATGAAGAGAGGGAGGATCGCTAATGGGACGGAGGGGGATGGAAGAGGAGGAGGGGGCGGAAGAGGGGTGGGGCGAGGTGGGAGGGAAGGGTTAAACGTGAGAGAGGGGAAGACGCGGGGAGAGGAGGACATTAGAACTTGCTCGGTTTGAAAGATGGACGTCTTCTCCCCCCCACCCCCGCCAACGCTGGACAAATGAAAAGACAAATGAAGCGAGAGGAACGAATTTTCGGTTAGCCTGGGATATAAAATGGCGGGGAGAGCCGGGAGAGTAGGAGGAGGGAGGGAAGTCCGCACAATCGTAACAAGCTCGCGTTTTTTTTTTAAATTTTATAAAAACCACAATTATTTCGCGTTCCTGGGATTACATTGGCATGGACAGGAATGTCGCGCTCGGGATTGGAGTTTGAAAAGAGACAATTCTGTTTATAAAAAAACGGGACGCGTTGAAAAATGATTCGAGATTAATTGCGTGTATTTTGTCTAGAGAAAGACAAAGAATGTTGTTTCAGCAGGACAGGACGGAGCAGTAATTCCTTTACGAATTTCACGAAACGATGTCATCTTGGAAAATTTATACGCGATTCCGAGAGCTAAAAATATATGCTCGTCATAATTCATTCTCAAAATGTAAAGGACAATATCTTCAGTTAAGAAAATAATTTAAACT
Organism: Uropetala carovei; assembly: GCA_036926305.1. NCBI lineage: Eukaryota > Metazoa > Arthropoda > Insecta > Odonata > Petaluridae > Uropetala > Uropetala carovei. The sequence continues at coordinate 10,172,620 of JAXCHB010000015.1, forward strand.
TTCTTCTTTTGCAGAGGCAGTAGATTAGTCAAATACGCGATAAACTAAAAACAACACCAGAAACACACGTTATAAAATCTACTAATTTCTACAGATATAAGAAAATAACTAAATAGGTCAGAATCCTGCCTATAATCCAACACCACCAGATTAAAATAAAAAGAATTAAGTTCATTAGTCGTTACAGAGAAATAAGTGATTATAAAATAATGAAAACATGACACGATGTAACAGGAAACTTTGCGATAGTCACTAAGTATAACCAGAATGTCGATACGTATTCATGAAAGGAACATTTAATATATTTCTCCGGAAACTTGAACGAGTGAAGGTGGTAAAACCGATGGTATTAGGATCTACTGGCAAAAAAAAAAGTATAAAGGTCATCTGGCAACTTTTAAATTAAAAAATGTACAGATGCTTTCTCTATCCATTCAGTGCTGGAATATCTTATTCTTCAGCGTTTTCTTGTCGATCGCTAATTCATGAATATTTTTTATTACATATTTTTAGCATCACAGAAACCTTAGCATTTACAGTGGAGTAATTCTGAAGCGATGGTTTTGATAAAAATCAGGAAAACGCTAAAATTATTTACTTAACCATTTTCTAAATGGCAGAGATGAATCGTCGAGAGTCCGAAGAGTTATTAAGGTATACTTTCTCAAATGAGAAAGCTTATGGAATTGCGTATAAAATAGATCATACTTGTACCCACGCACTCAAATAATAAACAATGAATATATATTTTTGAGAGAAAATAAACAAGATACGAAAAAACTCGAGCAAGTTCTTAAAAGAAAGGAACACGTGAAATTATAAAAAAGAGACAGGGAGCACGATGGGGTGAATATCCTGATATTTTGAAATGAGATAGAATAGAAAGAATAAAATAGGGAGACGAAGAGAAAAAAACGGACAAAATGAAGATCGAAGGAAACTGGAGGGCCGAAACAAGGTGAGCGAAAGTGGCGCGTTCGAAACTGAGAGGGAAATGGGGGACGATAAGGGTCGAAGGTTGCTTGGACGGAGGAGAGACACGCGAGGGATGAAATGGGGATGCAGAAAACGTTTGCAAGAGGGGAAGGAGAGATATAGTACACATAAGGGGAAGGTTAGGGCGTAAGGAGGTTGGATGGACATCTGCATTAAGGACATATGTGGAGTCCCTTGGGCACTTCCGCCATTTACTTTTTTTTAATCCACCCCTTCCTCACTACGTCAGCACTCCATCTCACCTCTCTCTCTCTCTCCTCTTCTTCCTCCCTCCCTTTCCATTGCAAGTGTCGAGTAATTTCATCACTTCTTTTCAAAGGAGGAGAGGGATGGGAGGAAAAGGGGAGGGAAAGGAGAGAAGAGATAGAGGGGAAAAGAGGGAGTTGGGAGAAGCACAAAAAGCCGGAATAAAATAAGTTGGTAAAACTGTCGCATTGAAGACGGCGATGCCATCCAACGTCCACAATGTTTAATCAAGGAGCACGTCCCGACTAATGAGCGTGAGGCTCCCTCTCTTGGCTCGTCCGTTAAAAAAAAAGAACGGATCGTAATTATTATAATCGTTATAACAGGCTTTCACTTCACTACCTTCCTTTATTATTTTTTCGAAAAGTTTTTATTTTTTTGCCTTTTTCCTCCCTCCCTCCTCTCCTCTCCCTCTCACTCAGTGTGCTACATACGTATACAACGTTTCAATGGAAACATTTATATTAGAGTAAAAAAAGGGGAGGGAAAACGTCTCGTTCTCGCGACAAGTATTTCGAAAAAAAATATTTTTTTTTGAAGCTCGTGCATCCTCGTCCAAACAGCTACAACTCCAAAGTTTGTTTCTCTTTTTCTTTATTCCTTTCTCTCTCTCCCTCTATATCTCTCTTTCTCCGAGGAGGTGGAACGGTGACAACCCTCGACCTAAACTCCACGTGCAAAAAGCCTCGCCTGCTTAGGTGGTGTCCCCTTCGGTACCATCCTCGGACCGCCCAACTTTTACCCCCTCGCTCTTCTCACTCTGTCTCTCTCTCTCCCCCCTCTCTCCTCATCTTTTTCAGACGTAACTACTTAAAAATAAACGGTTATTCAACGGAAAATAATCCTCGGTTTATTCCTTTAATTAAGCGTTGTAATTATCTCGACCTACGGTTGTCTGAATGGGAACAAAGGGCGATATAACGTCGGACGAGTCGAAAAACAAAACACGACGAGGAAGCCCAACCGAGGAAGGATGCGAAACCGCGACCTTATTATTGGCAATACGACAATTTTTGTACGAGAATTTCTCCCGAGACTGTAATATTGGTGCAATTAAGGGAATTTTGTATGCGACCCGAAGGATTTTCGAAAAGATAAATGAGAAATTAAACAACGGAAACACATTGAAATTACTTTTATTTTTTAAAGCGCGTTTCTAATTAACTTGGTATCGTTATCTTAAAAAAATCGCCGTAGGGAAATAATTATGCACTGCAATTATTGAATTAGTAAGCTTCGCGGAACATTAAAAAATTTATTCTATCATTAAATTAACATTCGGTTTTACAAAAAGCCATATCACGTGTAAAATTAACGTAATAAACTTTTCAAAAAAGTCAAAGAAAAAAAAAAGAGAATTGAATCTTTTATAGTTAAGTTTTTTGTTCTCAAACCCAAAGTTGATGACACCTTTATTAAAGTTATATCTATACGCACACATCCGAAAACATCAGCGTAGTTAAATTTATACTTGAAACTTTCCTTTATCTGCTTTATCTTCGCTCTTTTGCTTCCAATTTATATTTGGACTGCATCTGTGTCCTCTCTTACGTCTCTGCCCTTGTCGAAAACCGCACCACGCGTTCATCTCCTATCGCACGTCTTAAAGTCTTCCCCCTTTTTACACTATACGATTCTTGAGTTCAACTCCTTTTCACATCTATGCTCCCTCCCTTCTTTTCTTCTCCATCCTCTTCTTGTTACACCTCCCAGAGTCCTCGCACACGCATCTCTTTATCACATCCCCTCTCTCTCTTTCTCTGGCATTTATAAAAAAAGATATATGTACCTGCGCAGCACCTCAAATCCTTTGCCATAGCCTCGAGCATTGGCGAATCGTGAATTGCCACGCTACCGAATAAAACGCTTAAGTGGGTCAAATAATTGCCGTTCCACGCTTCTCTTGCATATCTCCCCCTTTTCTGCCTCCCTCCCTCCCTCTCTCTCTATCTATCTGTATCCTCTTACCGAATCCCACTCCCCTCGGCCACTTCTCGCCTCATCGTGTCGTAGTAGCAATGCTTCGAGTGTCCTGCTGCCAACACAAGGCGAAACCATTCTGCGGGTGAATGTTATTGAACGGATCCTCTCCCGCTTCTCTCTAACACCCCCCCTCCCCCCTCCCCATCTCCGGAGTCCACTCTCCCCCACCCTGCTCCAGCCTCTCTCTTTCTCTCCCCTCTCTTCCAATCTCCGTCGACATTCCTTTCTTTATTCCCTCATCCTCCTCTTTATCGCCATGCTTGATTTGCCTCCCGTATGCTATCCTCCCACCTCTCTCCGCTTTCCTCACACACTTTTCATCCGCTACCCTTCCGTTCTCTAACGTTCCGTTTCCTTATTCCGCTCTAAACATTCTATCATCTTTACCGCTATTTTCAGTCTTTTCTTTTCCACAAACAGCATTAATTACCACTTTGTACGTCGACTTTTTTCCTTTCTATAACCACTTTCTGATTTGCCTTTCAACTTGGTTATTCGATTTTTTTACTTATTTTTTCTTCGTATTTTCTCTCATCGTTCGCCATTTATCCGTCCTTTATCTCTCTCAAATTTCCCTTTATTTTCTTTTTCTCCTTTCCGCATTCTATCTTGACTCTTTTCTTTTAATTCGCCGGCTTTAAATTCTGTAACAGTTTTTACCTCCATCTTCCCATTCGAACACCTGTTATCGATGGATTCCACTGATGCCGGCTTCCTAGAAGGCTAAATGCATATATTGCTTTTCATGACCTGTTTATAGCTATTGGAGACACCAGAGTGACTATTCTGTCAATTTGATTTTTTTTGGTTACTAATTCCTCTTGCTACGGATAATTCTCCATTCCCTCTTTTTCTTTCTGTTTAACCTTTTTACTGTCTCATACGTAGTAATGGGAAAGTATTGTATTCATGAAAAAAATCGACTTCCAGATTTCAACGGATATACATGTTTTGAGGTCCCTAGAACACGTTTAGACTATTTTCGGAATGATGTCTGTGTGTGTGTGTGTGTACGTGTGTGTGTATGTTAGTGTGGGCGCTATAACTCAAAAAGTACGTGCCATATCGTTACCAAACTTCATATCTAACACTCTTACATGAGAACAAAGAACTGATTAGTTTTTGGACAATAACGGATAACCGGAAGTCGAGTTTTATTCGAAACCCGATTCTGTTTTTGCGATATTTCTTGGTTAAAATATCATTTTTGTATTTACAATTCTATACAAAAGTTACAGAGAATGTAATTTCCTACAACTTTCATTTGAAACAATTTTCTATAGGAGTTATTTATAAATAACCGGTTTTTCGGTTTCCGTGAAATATCTCCTTAACAACATCGTTATTGGTAATCTTCGTAAGGACCAAAGTTGTAGAGAATAATATTTCTTCCAAGTTTTGTTTGAAACTAATTTTCGTACAACCATCCATTTCGGATATATTTCGCTTTATCTTAATACCAGCCTACAGCGCCAACACCATGTAGCGGTGAATTCTGTAAACATTCAAAATATACGTAATATACGGCAACGACGTGTCTTCTTTTACGATACGAAATAATAATTTTGCCTTAAAATGCTATTCATAATAATTTAAATATATGGAGAATATGGAGAAAGTCATGTGTTGGCCACATCAGATTTTTTCTTTATATATTCATCCTCTCTATCTCTACCTCTCTCATTTCTCATCCGTTTACTCTTGTTCCTTTTCTCTTTCTCCTGTCATTCTTTCCCTTCCTCCTATTTCTCGCTTCATCCCTCCCACCTCCCACTCTCCCACACTCACACCCGATTCTCTCGGATCGTTCGCGGAATATAAAAAGAAAACGTGTTGAATGAGGTCTTTCAAAAACGAGGGTTTCAAATTGTGCGGAAGGAGAGGCGAGGGGTTGTTTAGATTTTTCGCCCATTTAGTCAATCGAAGTGTTTTGCGCACACATTGGGAAGAGTCTGAACACATTCAACTTTTTGAATGCGTCGAAAGGCATTTTTCAATTGGCGAATGGCGTTTTCGAGTGCCTCTTCGACGACAGTGAAGCGAGGAAAGCGCATTTAAAAATAAAAATAAAGCGTCCGGGATTGAGACCGTAAGGGATAAGATTGGGAGGGAGAGGAGATAACATCGAGTCCGGAGAAAGAGTGAGGGGTGGACAGCAGGAAGAAGAGGGAGGGAGAGAGAGAGGGAGGGAGGGAGGGAGAGAGGGAGGGAGGGAGGGAGGGAGGCAGTGACGGAGGAAGAGATGGAGGGAGAGAGGGAGGGAGAGAGAGGGAGAGAGAGAGAGCGAGGGAGAGAGGGAGGGAGGGAGAGAGAGAGGGAGAGAGAGAGAGGGAGGGAGAGAGAGGGAGGGAGAGAGAGGGAGGGAGGGAGGGAGTGACGGAGGAAGAGAGGGAGAGATGGAGGGAGAGTGGAAGTGAGGGAGGGAGAGACAGAGGGAGCGAGGGAGAGAGAGAGGGAGAGAGAGGGAGGGAGGGAGAGAGGGAGCGAGGGAGAGAGGGAGCGAGGGAGAGAGGGAGGGAGAGAGAGGGAGGGGGAGAGAGAGAGAGGGGGAGAGAGAGGGAGGGAGAGAGGGAGGGAAAGAGAGAGGGAGGGAGAGAGAGAGGGAGGGAGAGAGAGAGGGAGGGAGAGAGAGGGAGGAAGAGAGGGAGGGAGAGAGGGAGTGAGAGAGGTAGTAGAAGGCAAGGCGGTCGGACCCGTCGTATCGTTGTATCTGATCCGTCGACCAGAGTTTTCTTCTTTTAGCAAAAGAGAGAGAGTTTTAAAACAAAGGAATCCTCACCACGGATCCATTTCCGGGAATGCCGGAGTCGTTAATCGCAAGAGCAATCCGTTTACAAAAGAAAAGAGGACGACCAGAATTCGTTTTGCTCTCTCTCTAGGAATTGCTTTCGAGGGGATTTGGTTTTGGTTCGTTTAGAAAGCCTTGGACGAGAAGGAACGAGGCCGTTTTGAGGGTACGTCCTGTTGTGGCATCCCTGAAAACACTTCAGGAAACGTGACTTAACGTCCTCCTGCGTCGAAAATCACGCTATAAAAGCTTCTCGTATGCATCGAAACGGAGGATGGGGAGCCTTATTTGATTCTAGAGCTACGTTTTTCAGATCGTTCTTGCTCTTCGATGCGTTAATTTTACAGCGAATGCGATTCAAAAGAGAATTATCGTGATTACCTTATGGAAGAAACCAAAATGACAAATTATGTATCCAAAAAATCGAAAAAGCTGTTTGGGAAGACCAGATGAGCATTCCAGGTAATAAGCGGGCGTCGTCAGAAGTGATTCATCACTTATGGCAGCTGCCAAATTTTGGAATTTTTGATAATTACTGCGAAATTTTCTCGTAACAACACACTACACTTCTATATAATGCGGGCATAGAGATATTATAATATACCCTTCGTTACAAATAAATGCGCTCTGGAAAAGAGCGTTTTTAAAAGATAATAATTATAATAAATGACAATTATCATAAATAATTATCATAAATAATTATTATAGTAAATATAATAATGTATTCAGTATTTTATTTAATTTTTATCTATTTGTTGGCTGCTATGAATAAGAACAGCAGATAAGATAAAAATAGTTCCATTTTCTCGAGGCATGTGATTTTATCCGCGTAATACCTCCATACGTGTTATGACGAGCCGCACAATTGCGAAAATATAATATTACCGAAAGAGGAATTTTACGTACATTTATTCAGCTAAAAAACATACAGCAGAACTTTTAATGACATAATCTTAGAGCGATGTGAGAACCATTGGATTTGTAAAAAAAATCTTAGCTTCGGTTCCTTTGGGAGGAAAAGAATCGGAATAAACTATCTTCTTCGGTTTGTCGAAAGTTCGAGCTATAAATTTTGGAGCGACTGAGGTCTGGACGTAAATGCATTGGCGCGAAATCTACACGCAGTATCCGACACTCGAAGACACAAAACCTAGGCAAGTGACTCGAAAAATCAATACAATCCGGATCTAATCTCATTGGACTTCGCAAACCACCGGTAATCGACAAAGGCACTCGGATTTATACATGTACCGTATACCGTCCGTTCCCGTATATACGTCACGTTTAATGATATTTGCCCATCGCACTCAATGTAATTTGCCCGTTAATTCGCACGACTTAAAACGCATGAGAGAGCCCTTCAGGTGTTTAGCGATCACTATTCGGACCCTTGTGACGACGTGGGATGCGGTCGACGAGATAGCGAGGCAAGTGTAAGGAAGGAACGCGCGCTTCCTATGTCCTTAGTCGATGGAGACGACATCTGGTTTTCACGACGATGACACCGCAGTTGAGGAGCATAAGTCCCTTTGACCCTCTGTGTCTGTGTGCCACGGGATAGAACGGGGGAGCGCGGTTACGTCCACTAATCCAATCAGCCGATGTCCCTCCGATGGAATCAGGGATAGGAAGAGTGGTATGGGGAGAAAATGAGGACTGAGAGAAAGAAAAAGAAGGGAGGAGAAGAAAAGGAAATACACAAGAGACATCTGAGGAAATAGAGAGAGAGAGAAGAGGACGAAAGAAACGAAATTGTACAAAGAGAGAATGAGAGGAAGAGAGAGAGAGGGGGGGGAATAGATAGGGAGGAATAGATGGAGAGGAAGAGATTGAGATGAAGAGAGAGAGAGGAAGAAAGAGATAGAGAGAGAGGAAGGTAAAGAGAGTACAAGAGAGGGAGATGAGAAAGAGAGAGAGATACGAAGAGAAAGATGGTGAGAGAGAAAGATATATAGAGGAAGTGAAAGAAAAAGGGAATAGAAGAAATTGAGAAATAAGTGAGAAAGTCACACAGCCATGAATTTCCCAGAAAACTTTTCCTTTATTCCCTGTCGGAGATAAACGAACACGTAAAATATACCTACCTCCAGTTATTACTTGGCAGACAAAAAAAATCTCTTTAATAACATCTTCCCGCTCTTAATTAAAGAATTTTCGGTTTAATCAAATTAATTTTTTACCCCTCACCACGCGAATTGACCAATATTTTCTACAATAACGACGTCAACGATTCCTAGTCTTTCGAGTCCACGGGAAGTCGATAGGATTAAAAAAAAAAAAAACGCCCGAAATTCCCCGAGTAAAGTTACACCAATCAACGAACGGAAATTCCGTTGGATGTCTAAGGGATCTTTAGCCAACCAATTACCTATCATCCGTTGAGAGCACCAATTCACCTCTCAGCAAATCGTCTCATCCACGGAACTTTACTTGTAACCGTAGCCTCTCTTCCGACCCATCTCCTCCTCGCTCTTCTTCTTTTTTTGCTCCTGTCCTCTCTCCTCCCTTTACTCCCCTCCTCCTTACTCCTTCGGAACTCGTCTTCTTTCCCTCTCCCTCTACCTCTACCTCCCTAACCCCCTCCCACCCTAACGAAGCTAATACAGGAAATCGCATTTGGCGGCTCAGGAACTCAGCCCTCGTGGAAGAAGGAGGTAAGAGGAGACAGCGGAAGAAGGTTAAGTGGAAATGGAGAGAAAGAAGGAAAGGGGAAAGAGAAAGGGGGAGAGAAGCGTTGTGTGACGTTCTAGCGATGGCATTATCCGAATAAAAAAAACGGTAAATTATTTCTCCGGAAACTTGTCCCAATCGACCGAGTTGCTTCCGTTTAATTATTTACTAATGGGGACGATTGTGTTATTTCGAGGAAGATAAATTGCCGTCGAAGCGAGAGGCAAAATGTAACCAAATATGCATGTAATATATCAGGAAGCATCATAACGAGAGAAGCAAAATGTAGCGATGAAATCAAGACTAGAATAACGAAAGCAAAAGCCGCTTTCAGGAGAAAGAAACTCATACTGACGGGGAATATAAATGAGGATATCTGCAAGAAGTTGATAAAACTCTATGTATGTAGTATAGATCTGTACGGTGCACAAACATGGGCGATAAGAAAAAATGATATTAAATATTTGGAAAGCTTCGAAATGTGGACATGGAGAAGAACGCTGAAGATAAAATGGACAGATAGGGTGAAAAAACGAGAAAGTACTACTAAGAATAGGAGAGAATCGAATGATTATACAGACTATCAAAAAGAGGAAGGCGAACTGGATTGGACATTACCTGGAGCTCCAGAGAAAGCTGTGCGAAGAATTACCTAATCGTTCGTACAGATATGTACGGTTGGTTGCATACATTTCGGGGTTAGTACTAGAGATTGCACGTTCTAGAGCAGACTCATATACGTATCTCGTCAAATCACTAAGTACGGCACTCAAATCTTCTGTAAGAAGGTGGAAGAGGTAACAAAGAGCTACTAAACAATATAAATTTCTTATAATGGTGACGTACTATATTTAATTTTTTAATTAAAATATTTACCATTTTAAATCTTAGGATTATCATTGTGACATGCGGGTCGCCATATATTTCGACATTATCTGTTTAGAATTTTAGTAGAGTTCTGGAAAATTTATGTTATTAGCGATGGATTTTGAAAACCTGGTTTTGAGACTTGAAAGTTATTCTATCAGCATCGACTTGTTTTTATTATAAAAAAATCCTGCAACAATTCTTCATTTAATTCTTCCTTAATCTAAGAATAAAGAGATTTAATTCTATTCGGCAAAGATCTAGCTAGCGAAGAAAACCAATCCGTCGATAACTCATATGAGGTTACTTATGATTTATTTCGAGTAATTCTACAGTTAAATCATCTCAGAACCTTCGCGGAGGACAACAAAAAAAAAATAGAAACTCGCGTTTAAGTCAATGAATTCAAGTTTGTCAAACTGGAGCGTTAAAAGCATTTGCATCGTGCGTCCTTAGGAAGGAAAACGTGTTTGGATTTGGTATCAGAGATCAGCCACCTGGACGAGAGGAGGAGAATAAACGGCGGAGGAGAAGGAGTAAACGGAACGATCGTCTCGAAAAATAAAACTGCTAGGCGTCGGATGATCCAGGGGGCGTATTTGCCAAAACCTAAAAACGAAAACTGGAAGAGAGGAGAGGATTTGTATAATATCCATCTCCACGTCGAATTAGGGACAAATGCTCATGCAAACAATTCGTCCGAGTGGATAAACACGACGAATGGCGATGTCTGTCTGTCTGTCTGTCTCTCTCTCTCACACTCACTATCTCTCGAAGTTTTTAACCGCCCGGAATTATCACGATAAATGAAATACCTTACGCCCTTTAACGATTCGTTTTATCGTCGGTTCAAATTTACTCAAACGCAAGAATAAAAACTTCGATGATATCGGACTGGAGAGGTAAATTTATGGAACGTATCCGCGGGGTTCTGTGAAAGAAAGGGAGACAGTAGAAACGCGAAAGGTACTTGATGACAAGACGTAATGAATGGATATACATACATTAGTTCAGATGAGTTCTCTTTGTGCGTGCAAGTGAATACTAACGAAGTTTGAATGAAACTATTGGAGAGGGTTAATTAACTGGGATATGAAAATAGCACAAATCATAACGATTGATAGATAATGAAATAAAAATCAATAAAAGGTAACAATTTCAAAAGACAGTCGGGAGATGAAGAGGATAATACAATCATAGTATTATTAAAATATATTATCAAAATGATATAATTAATTTTCTCTGTGATTTTCATACGCATTTATATAAAGCAAGGTTTTTATAACGTGAAATCACATTTTTCGCTGCAAAATATAACCCTTTCAATAGGTGACCACTTTAATATAACCTCATTAAAAGCATATTAACATGCGATAATTTGCAGAATTTCTAAAAATAATTACGAAGGCACTGCGTTGCAAATGCACTATTTTTTTACAATACAGATCGATCTAGGCTTAACCCTTTTCAAATCATATTCATATATAGTGATTACGATTTAGCAAAATTAGTTCGATTATCATTTCATATTGCCGAAGCTCTCCGTAGAATAGAAGAAATATTACGGTAAACGCTTCGACCATGCCTCTCCTATCTTCTAAATAAAACTTCCAGTAACTCCATCCGTCCTCTGTGCCTCCCCTCCTTCCCCTCCAAAATCCCCCTCACCCTTCAGACAACCCTTTATTCCCACCCCACAAAACACCAATCCCGGAGGGAATATGGGAATAAAAATAATACCTTCCCACGCAAAAAAGAAACAAAAATGAATCGAAATAACCCGCGTTCGCGGTATCGAAGGAAAAATAACTACTCCGGTTGTACAGAATGGGGGGAGAGACAAGAGGAGAAGGGGAAAGAGAGGGAAGGGGTGGGAGAAAAACAATCTTTCACAACCGCAAATACTCCATCATCCGTTCCGAAAGGAAGAGAGGGGAAAAATCCGATAGATTCAACCAACCCAACCCCCCCCTAGCGATTCCCTAACCTCACCTCCCATTCGATACCCTTCGGTTTTTTTTATCCGATAATATCTCTTCGGTGAAATAAAAACAAGGTACCTATAAACCTCCCAAACCTCTCTCACTATCTCCCCCTTCCTCCCTATTCCTCTTTCTCTCTCTCCCTCCTCTTCGCCTTTTTCTCCCTCTCCTCCCTTCTTTTTTCCCCAGTTCTCCACCTCTCCCCCATTTTCTTTCCCTCTCCCTGTATCTCCTCCCTCTCTACCTATACCTCGAACTCTCATCTCTCCCATTCCCTCTATTTCTTCCTCTTTCTCTAACCCTCTCTCACTCCTCATTATCCACATTCCTCTTATTCTCCTCCTCTTACTCCCACCCTCATACTCTCCTCCTCTTCTTCCTCCTCTCTCCCTCCACCCTCACTTCCTCCCCCACTCTTCCACTCCATCTTCCTCCCCCCTCCCTCTTCACCCTCTCCTCATCTCTCCCTCCTCTACCCCTCTCTTCCTCCCTCCACTCTCTACCTCCAATCATATCTCTATCTCGCCATCGGTGTAACTTCTCCCCCTCGTTTTTCTTCCTATCCGCATTTCCCCTCCTTGCTTTTCCCTCCCTCCCTCTCCTCCCCTTTCTCCCTCTCACTTGTTCCCCCCTCCCCCCTTTCCGACTCCTCTTCCAGCATAGCCTCAAACCACCTCCCTCCTCATCTACCTCTCCTTTCCTCCCCGAGCCCGGATCAGACTCCGCCCAATCAAATCCCCTCCCTCTTGTCTCCATTCAATTAATCCTACTTTCCGGTGTATCCTCCGTGTCTCCCTTTCCCACCTCACCCCGTGGAATCTCTCCCACCCTCCCTCCCTCCTCCCCCATCCATCTCTCTCTCTCTGGATACACATTCATATGCTCGCGAACTAACTCCCCCCACAAATGGTCCATCCCATATAACTCCACAACCACGGTCCGTGCGTCCATTTGAAGAGGGACGCCTCGACTCCCCCTCCCCTTTCCCCCTTCCCTTCCCTTCCCACCCCTCCCCTTCCCCCTCCCATCCCCCCTCCTCTTCCCCTACATGTGAAACATAACGGGTTGTGGTCATAGAATGGACGTCGGAGAAAAAAGGAGTGGAAGAGAGGATGAGGAGGGTTCGATGATTGCGAAGTTGGGAGGCGAGAGAGAACGTAAAAAGTGCCAGGGAGAGAGAGAGATATGGACACTGCAAATGGATAGATAAATATGAGTAAATGAGGAGCAATGGGACTATTCTTCAAAAAGAATGAGAGTGAGGTGAACGAGAGAGAATGATCTAATCTGAAGAGGAGTGGAGTATATCTAGGGTTAAATGAAGATGAGGGAGAGGAAGATAAGGAGGAAGAGGGAGAGAGAGAGAGGAGATAATGGGAGGTGGATAGAGGAATAGAGTGGGAAAGAAGAGAAAGAGAGAGGGGAAGGCGGAGAGGAAGAGAGTAAGATAAAGGAGGAGAGGAAGATAGAGGGGGAGAGTAGAAAGAGGAGAAGATGTGGGGGACAGATTTTCGTTTTTATTTCATTTAAAAAAAACCACCTAGAATTTCATTCCCATCTATTTCTCTTCAGTACGGTTCAGGAACGATATGCAAGCATTATAAATTCATAAAGCTTTTCAGTTCGACTCAAGAGGTTATAAGCAAGAATAAAGGAAGCGGTTCTGAATACAATATAACTAAATTGCTACAAAGTAAAGTGTAACTTAAGATATTGTTTTTCTTTCCGTGATATTTTTCGGAGTAAATTTCGTAAAATTAATCTTTTCACGCTGGTCATTCCTCCTGGAGATGTCATTTGTCTTTTGCAATTTTCGACTTTTTTTCAGTTTCGCTGCGGACTCCCGTTTGTTTTTGTATTTTGTCGCTTCTTTTGCGGCCTCTTCAGATGATCCCTAGCATACATCTCTCCATTCCGTTGTTTGCATTTGTTAGATTATTCTATCGTACCTGATCTAGGGTCCTAAATCCTATGTTATACATGAACCGGTCAGAGCGAAAGTGGTTAAGTCAACCTCTTTTATTTATGCGATACGGAAGTTTTTGCTTTGTTTAATAGAAAAATCAGTTTAGTACGCACGGCAGTACAATCTACAATAATGTACTCAGGAAAGGTCAAAATTTTATTTCATATAAATATAAATTGGGTTTTTATTGATTTTGACTACAAGTTTGACTTTCGCTCTGAACGGAACATACATCTTATGACCTTTCAGATGCAGATCTGTTGTACGGTAAGGTGAACAACTTTTCAGGAAGATAACAAGAGACGTATTACAGTGGCTTGTATTTATAGATGGATCAGTCTTGGATAGATAGATATAACAGATGTGAAATAACTTGATGTGACCAATGGGTGTGTTTCGGGGTGAGATAAATCACGTTTTTTTTTAAAAAATAGGGACAAAAGTTGGGACTTTCTACAAATTGAATGATGAAAAGGAAGGGTTGTCCCTACAAATTTTGGGAAGGTATGTCAACCTAGAGGACGGGAATCTACACTCAAAGTCATTTATATAAGGTATAATACCCATTAGGAGATTTAAAATCATTAATTGTCGGGAAAAACACAATTATTTTCCTTGAATAAATATCCCGGAGCAATTACGGCACCTGGAATTCCTTGCTAGGCATGAGAATGTGACTGATACACTCAAGAGGACGAAGAAAGCATCGCGTTTAAATTGCCGCCAGAACGCGCATTCTCTTTCAGGGACTATCACGAATTAACCGGAATCCCAATACCGCAAATACCGACTCACCCCCGACTCCTCTTCCCTCCCCTCACACCCCTCACCTAGGACCCCCCTTCAACCCTCTCATTCCACCGACCCAAACTATCCTTTCCACCTAATCGCCCCCGCGAGCAATCACCCCGCCCCCATCTCCCCTCCAATCCCTCTCCTCCCTCCTCATTCCACTCCCCCTTTCGACACAATTCGGACTCGCTTCTCCTCTCCTCCAATCAGGGAGCTCCGCTGCCAAAACCTCCCATAATGCCGAGCGCGGATGTCGGGATATCTGCGCAGGGGAAAACAAAAGGATGGGAGTATTTCGTGCTCTCCTTTATGAGGGGAAAGAGGGAGAGAATGGGGAAGTGAGAGAGAAAGAGAGAGGGAGAGAGAGAGGCCGACGAATACAGCGATGGAGGACTTATGGGGGGGGAGGGTAAGGCGGAAAAAGGGGTGGATGTAGACATGGTAGGGAGCTATAGGATAAGAGGGAGTGAATGGAGGTAGGGAAAATGGAGGAGGGGGAGAAGGTATAGAAAGGAAGAGAGAGAGAGAGGGTTGATTTAAAACCGCGTTTCCAAACTGTTCCACCACCAACACCCCCTCCCCTCCTCAACTCCACCTACCTTCCCGCGTACCATAATGGTTCCCGCACTCTAATACTGCTAATCTCCGATGCGTGGCGCCACTGCTATCGCTCCTCTTTTGTCTCCTTCGCACAGAGTTCGTCTCACTTCCTCCATCCCACTCCGCATCGTTCCTTCTCTCCCCCCTCCTTCCTCTCCTTTCCCTCCCCCTATTTCTCCTTCTTCCTCTCTCTCTCTCTCTTTCCCTTGCGTCACAAACGAGCAGGCGTATAAATAAATCGAGCGAATCTTTTCTATCTTTTCGTTTGAATTTCGAAAAAAAAAACCTCTAGTACCTGTCTTTCAACACCATTTGGCGGCTCGGAAAAAAAACCCTTTATATATTTCATTTTATTTTTTCCCCCGGCAAAAGTATTTTAATAGTTCTCCTGTCATTTTATGTCGGTTAATTGGAGGATTCTTCAGTGAAAAATTTACTAGAGAGAAAGAGAGGTATATATTGTAAATTACTCTCGAGCGATCTAGAGGCGTAATGTACTGTAATCGTGAAAACTGCATTTTATCACGCCGTTACGGAGGAGAACATATTTACGAGTACAAGTCAGGCGATGAAGTTTACACGACGTTTACACACCGAAATTACTTTTCGAGGTAATTAACGTGACCTCGTTCTAAAAACTGCATTTTACCGCTGTATTTCATACCCTCGAGGATAAACATTATTGACCGTGGCCTTTTGTTTGCGTGAAACTCGTGCATATGTCGGGTTTGATTACTCAATCGTGGGAGACCGCGATGGATGCATGTAGATATCTTTCGCCAATAATCCTACGCTTAGCATCCGAGCGCCACGTCCATTACCAATCGGACAACACCGCGAACAAATATTCCATAAACCGGCGGCTCGCTGACGTTGCTCTAGATTGCGCACGGAATACTCAGACAGAGGAAAGGGAGGGCGGAGGGGGAGGAACGGAGGGGGAAAGGAAGGGTAGGGGGCGAGGATTGATTGGGGGGGAGGGGGAAAAAAATTTACAGGGAGAGTAACAATGGGAGGGTGAGAGAGAATGGAAAGGGAGATAGGCTGGAGGGAGGAGAAGAGAGCGAAGGATAGGGAGATGCAAATAAAGAGAAACGTAGAGAGAAAGGGATGAAGAGAATGTGATTAAAGAGGAAAAGAAATTATTTAAGAGGATAGAAGAGAGAAGAAGATAGGAGTGAGGAGGAAAGAGGAGAGAAAAAAACAGAGGCGAGAGAGAGGTGGAGAGAGGCGTGAGAAGTAAGAGAATGGAAAAGGAGAGAGAGAGGTAGGGGCGGAAATATGGAGAGAGGTAGAGAGAGAGAAGCGAAGGCCAAAACCATTTCATTCGTCAACGGATCCAACGCACCCTGCGTATTTCGGTACAGGCGGGGAAGAGAGGGGAGTGAGGATACAGAACGAAACGGAGGGGGAGGGATAAATGATACGAAAGAGAAGGAGATTAAAAAAAGATAGTTTATACTGAGGAGTAGTAGGTGGAGGAACGAGAGAGAGAGAGAGAGGGAAGAGACAGAGAGGGCGCTGAGAGGTTACGTTGATAGAGAGGGTGGGATGAGACGATGGCAGTGGCAGTGTGTGGGTAGAGGGGAGGAAGAAGGTGGGAGAGGGGGGAGGGGGGAGAGTGGTAGGTCGGAAGGTGATGAGACGCTGAAAGGAACAGTGTCAAAGCGCAGAGTAATGAGGATGCTGAGGGCGCTCCGCTAACAGTGGAAATAATGGGGGAGGTTTTCCGAGGGATGAGGGAGGCACGGAGAGAGGGACAGGGTGGGAAAGGAACAGGGAAGCGAGGAGGGGGTGCGGAAGGGTTTTTGTGGTGTGTTTCAGGGGCGCGCTCTCCTTTCGCCGTGAAAAGAGGGAGGGAGTGAGAGAGGTAGAGAGGGGAGTTAGGGAGGTAAAGACAGAGAGAGAGAGAGAGACATATAGTTTAGCAATGGAGCGTGGCTCCACCTAGCGAGCACTGACGTCGTTGTGGCTGTATTGCGGTCCGGATCTCGCTTCTTTCCCATCTATCCCTGTGACGTAAAACAAAAGACCGCGACGGCGCGCGTTTCGTTTGTCGGTTTTCGCGAGAGTCCCGATTCTCTTTCTTTCGCGGGTTCCTCCTTTCTCTTCTCTATCGCGCGCTGAATAATCGATGGAATCCGTATATTAAACACGAGAAAAAATAAATCGTGGAACGACGCGACAAAAGTCGGTGATCGTTGTGTCGGATAAAAGCGAGAAAAAAAAAGTTTTTTGAAACTTGCACACTGCGGGTGTTCCGCTTTTGTGTTCTTCTAGCAGTGACTGCTCCCGATGCGCTATTTCACCAGCGGCGGAGAGAGAGAAAAAAAACTTTGTAAGGAAAACGATGGCTTTTATCTGATGTAGGTTTCGTTCGCGCGGGATGACACTGCGATCAAACAGAAGGCGGATTGAAGCATAGTCCGATAAAATGGGCGAGCGCGAGAGAAACGGAGAGAAAGAGAGGAAGAGAGAGAGAGACGAGCGAGTCGTCGAGCATCAAAAGGAGTGTGTATGTGTGTGTATGCGAGAGAGATAGAGAGAGAGAGAGAGAGGAAGAGAGAAAATGCTCATGGAGACGGAAAAAGGAATTAGTGAGGAATGGATGCTGCGAAGACGCCTTTTAGATATATGGGTGGGAAAAGGGAATAGGGTTTCGGGCCGGGGGCAAGGAGCGTAAACACACAAATACACGCACCCTCTCGCGTGGAAAGAAGGAAGGATGGTGGGATGGAAGGGAGAGAGGGAGGATAGAACGAAGAGGAAGAATGGGGAGAGGAGAGGACGAAGGGAAAATGGAAGAGGAATTGAGGGTGGGAGAGTAGACAGAGAGAGATAATTTTTGTGAGACGGAGAGAAGATAGAGGAATGCGAGAGGGAACAGATAAAGGCGATGGAGAGAGAGAGAGGTAGGAGGAAAAAAGGATGGAGGAAAGAGACAGGAAGAAAGATGGAGGGCGGGGAGGCAAGTAGAAAGATAGATAATGATGTTGGTGGAGAAGAAGAAGACAGGAATGGGAGGGAGAATGGGCGTAGGACATGGAAAGAGAGGAAGAGGAAGGAGGGAGGAAGAAGATGAAAGGAGAAAAGGATCGGGAGGGACGGAGAGAGGAAAGAGAGATAAGAAAGAGGGGAGGGACGAAGAGAGAGAAGCGAGGAATATGGGCCGAAAAGGAGGGAAATAGGATGGATGGAGAAAGGGAGAGGAAGATCCTGAGAGAAAACAGGGGGAGGCAAAATGGAGAGAGGGATAGGAGAGGATGTTTGAAGAGAGGAAAGGAAGGAGAATAACGGGGTGAGAGAGAAAGGAGAGAAGAAGGGACAGGAATGTGGAAAAGAGAATTCGATGAAAGGGTATGGCGGCATTGGAGGATAAAGAGAAGCAGAGAGGTAGATGAAGTTAAAGGTGGAGATAGAGAGAGAGGAAGGGAGAGAATACACGTCGAGTGAGATATATGCGAAAACAGGAGCGAAGTAGCGAAATAAGAAGAGGCTGAGATTTGTTGTAATAGAAACATTAAATTGTTAAAAACAAATTTCAAATAAAAAATATATCATTTATCAACAAAATATGCTGATATATTTTACATTTGTGTTATTCTTGTAAATAAATCCCGTTTTGCTTGAAGCTTTAAAAATACAATAATTTTGAAATATTTTAGATATATTTACGTAAGTATTGATTATTCTCCACGTAAAAAACACTGACATTTCGGCCGAACATAAGTAACGGTAACATTTAAATGCTTCTAACGAGAATGATAAACCAATACTAAGACCGTATGCATCTGAGTATTAATACCTACCATAGCAGTACTCAAAGTTTTTAATAATCGCACCTTTAACAATAACCCTAGCTATTCCTTCTATTGAAATAGGACGAGCAAGTTCTCTAACCAGTCTAGGAAAATGCCAGTTTAAACGATAAAGACAATCTGCTAAAAGTTTGTCAATCAATCTAGTTATTTCATTAACTACAGATTACCGAGATTCAAATGCAATTTTTTTATTGACAAATCCTACGCAGAGACTAATGGATATTCACTAAAACATTTAAAAAAACGAAAAAAAATATCTTGAAAAAACACTATCTTAAACTCACGATTTCTCAAGATTGGCGAAATATGACAACACCTGCATTTCAGAAGCTGCTACCTCTTATTTAAAGAACGATTAGATTGCCTAAATAAATTAAATTATCTACGAATTTCACAATTTTGAAGTGTGAATACCCTTTACGCCATTATCTTGTAAAAATCGTCGTACATCATTATTCCATTAAGATTCGAGGCGTATCTTTGAATATTTACTTTTGATGCAATTCAGGATCTGTAGCATCCGAAGATTATCGTTGCTATTGAAGAGGATCAGTCGATACAGAGAATTAAAGCGATGAACCTCTTTTTTTTTTATGTTTCTAAGAGAGGAAGGGAACGAAATCTGAACAAAGCAAATTTTTTACGTAAACGCGTATGGTTTTGAAAATATTTGTTTGAAATCTAAGTAATACACCTGAGGTCAACCATGAAACGAGCTAAACAAATCTCCAAGTTAAATCTAAGTACGTATTTTGTTCGTATAATCGACAACATTCGTGTATTACACAACTGTTTAAGAAGAAAATAAATTTTATAAAAACGTGTTGAATTATACCTTCGGCGGTGTTAATATTCATTTCAAATTTACGGCATAACACGAATAAATCAATTATTGCGTGGAAATATGTCGATTTAAAAAATGTATTCAAAGGTTGTCTTTGAAAAATTATTTTTAACCTGATGGCATTCATGAAATTGTCTGTTGGCAATAATAACACTACCGACTCAGTAAGTGCGGCATTATTATTATCTAAAATATAGATTGATTTATTGAAAGCTCAACTCAACTTGTTTATATGCATTTAGTTAAAAGAAGGAATAAAATATTAAATCATCAAAATTGAAAATTTTAAATAGTAATTGAAACATATAGCTTCGTATTCGTTGGAATTCTAGAAAATACTAATTCTATAAAATAAATATATATTTAGGCATGAACAACATTAAATCCCAACCAAAGCGATAACATTTTACTAATTGAAACTTGCGATCCAGAACCAAGTATACTTACCGTAAAATTTTTTCGATGATAAAATCGCTCCATCTTCTTTGTTTATAACACTCCCTCCAATTAGGGAGACTCTTTTACACCCTCGCACTCCCCATCAATTAACGCCTATTAAACAAAACTACCGTTAATTCACGCCCAAAGGAATCGCCACCGATTGTCTCCCTTTTCATTTAACCTCTCCGTCTTGTCCTCTTAAAGGCGGACGCTAAAAGGGAAAGATGAATTACAAAAGGACCGCGTAAACATCAGGTGCGCAGTTCCGTAGGTCTAAAAGGGTTCCTTTGAAGGACCCCCCCGAAGGGAAATCTTTTATGCGGATAATGAAGGACCCGAGACGGAGCATTGTGAGGGCCAATCACGGTGAGAGGCGCCTATTATTGGATCGCAGGAAAAGCATAAGGGAGAACACAATGGCGGACCGAGGCATTGTGGCGCTACTCTGGTGTTCCGCAAGGGAAGGAGATTGGAGGAGGAAGGGGGGAGGGTGCGGGAAATGGGAGGGGAATGAGAGAAGGGGGAAGGGAGGAGTCAAGGAGTGGGGGCGGCGAGGAAGTACGGGGAGGGGGAAGTTTGGGGGGAAGGAAGCGGGGGGGGGGAGGGAATAGGGAGCGCCGCGGCGCCTCGGGGCGTCTAGAGGGAGAGAGAGAGAGGCAACGGGAGACTGCAAAAAGAGGGAGGGAAGGAAGGAAGGTCACGCGATCCCAAGAAGACCGCTCATTGGTCCAAGGAAACAAACACCGCCCACGTGACGTACGGCCCGCTCTCTCTCTCTCTCTCCCCCACCACCTCGCGTCCTCCTAACCGCCTCCTCCCATTGTGTTGCTAAGGTGAGCCAAGAGAGAGAGAGAGAGAGTGGGAGAATAAGACTCCTCCCCTTCACCTCTTTCTTTGTTCGGAAAAACCCAACTCCTTTTCTTCCCATTGCTATACTAACATAAGCCAAATGCATTGCGCTAAGTTTTTGCTCAGAGCTCTTTAATTTTTACAAAGATTAAGAGTAATTTTCTGTCGTTACCTCACGCCCTCCCACTCCCACGAACCAAGTTTTATTTTTCTCTTCGCGAATGAAATCGCCGCCCAACCCAACCCGGTCGAACTTCTATAAGTCGAACGTCTGTAACTCGAATTTTCCTCAACTCTAAGCGAATTCATTTCACAGGAAAAAATCTTTTCCTTGCTAAGTTTCTTCCATAACTCGAATTTTCTATAAGTCCAATATTTTTTAAATTCCCTCGAGGTTCGACCTATATAAGTTACGCTGAATGTATTATTATTCGCGTTTGAACGTGCTTGCGTTTTGCGCTTCTCCAAATCCGTCTTCAGCTTTTGCCGGATTTCACGATAAAATTTGCCTCTTTAGGAGGTGAGAAAAAGGAGAGAGAGAGGGAGAGAGATAGAGAGGGACGTATCGCGTTTCATTCTCTCCTCGGCACCTCTCGAGTGTTTAAAACTCTTCCCTTCACCTCCTACCATCCCTCTTTCTCTCGCACTCTTGGTTTGAAACCTTTTTCTCCCTTTCTCTCGCCCGTCTTCTTTCCTCCTTCACACCTCCATCTCTCTTCTTCACCTTTCCTTTCTTCCACACCGCCTACTTTCCTCCCTCTCTCTCTCTTTCATCTTCCCCTCTCAGAAATCGATCGTGGACTGGGGAACATACGCCGATTCCCCTCCAGCCTCCAGGAGGAGGTTGGAGGTGGGGAGAGTGCAGCGGGCGAATCCTCCTCCTCCCACCCTCTTCCTCCTCCTCCCACCCCCCTCCTCCTCCCCTCCTTCCCTCCCTCCACCACCCTCCCTCTCGGCTGAACAGAGTGTGTTTGCACGATGGGAATTCACATCGCGGAGTCGGGATTGGTAAAGGGAAAAACAAACAGGGGGAGCGTTTAAAATCGTGTACTTTCGCAAAATACAAATACCAGCGTTACTGATACAAATCCGAATGTTCCAGAATGTTGATTTTCTCTTTCCTCTTGCCTCTCCTTTCCCATCCGTATCCATAAAACCTCCACACCCCATTGGCTGGATAAACCTCCCGGTGGCCAATCAATGAGCTCCCGATTCCAACAGGAAAAGCACAGCCGGCACCTGCAATACGCGTGGCTATACATCCGATTTGGACGTCCATCGTGAAGCAAGAGAGACACGTTGATGGGTTGAGAGAGGTTATTGGGATGGGGTCATCGGAGGAGATTACGGAAAGAGGAGAAAAGACGCGCGCATTCGGACGAATTTGGCACAATGGCTAAGCATGCGGAGGAATTTTGCAACGCACATCCCTCGGATTGTGCGCGCTTTCCCAGAAAATGTCAAGCGAAGCGATGCCGTGCAAGTAGCGGCAGGTTTTGGTTTTTTTGGGAAATACGTTAAAAAGATAAGAATTGCCTTAATACACATGCGTAAGCAGCCAAAATATTCTGCGGCATTTAAACATTTTTTGGCTCATCATTGTGAGACGCGGCCTGCAATATGTTTCGTAATTATATATTTGATCTTATTCGCATTGAATTCCGAGCATTAATAAGTTCTTAACGCTTTCCCTCGAAAATACTATATTATTCCTCTGATCTTGATGAACACGTATGATGTAAATTTATTAGTTATACTGAATAGAGTTGACATGTTTCCGGACGAGTCTTTGTTTATTCTATTATTCAGATCAATTAAATATATTAAGAGAAATGAGATTAATATTAAAGCTCGAGAAACTATGGGGACAATAATGTTTAACTGTGGTGTAAACTTTGCCAATCAATGCTTGTAATTTAATAATTATTTCATGAAATACATCAAGGCAATCTGTACCGAAGTTCGATATATTTATCATTTTTTTCCTCATTCTATCAATCCTTTAATTTTAATTTATAGGTTATAAATCTAATTTTTGTTTTCTCGAGGGTCGGAATCTTAAAAATAAAGCATTAGTTAATTTTAATATATTTACATTTAATATAATAAATCTAATTTAATAATAAAACTTTAATTAATACAGCTACTTATACTAGCTTCGCTCAATTTTTTAGTCCTCACATCATCTTTATTGTAATTTATAGCGATATCTGAATTTTTGATGAAATAATTTCTTTTTAGGAAATATTAAAACAAGTGAAAAAATCTGATATGACCGGGAATCCGAACCCGCATCTTCTACTTCCCGGGCGTATATTCTACCACTGAACTACCGTGGCAGACTATTTCTCCTCTAGTCATCTGAGTGCAACAACAAGAATATTCCAGACTATTTATAATGTACCGAATAATTTAATCAACATATGCCATAGTACGTCTTTTTTTTTAAAGAGATTCATGATCATATATAACGAAAATATTCCTTAAGATCCAGTTATTTTCTTGAACCAAAAATTTATTTTATACTTTCCAGTGCGCTTTATAAAAAAAGTATAAATGAAAAAGATTTTTTATATGTTTTTATTACTTCTCAAAAAATCACCGGGGTTCGCGGCGACCGAACATCCACACGGAGGGTGTCGCATGGCAGATCTGCCTGAGGACCACTGCTCTAGATGATATCCCGTGAGAGAATGAGAGGGAAAAGCCCGATATGTGCTGTCCTGTCTGTTAGGGTTCCGGGAAAAATTATTTTAAATATAAGGGTTCTGTGACTTCAGAAATTAAAAAAAAACCCTACCTTAGGTAAATCATTATTATTTAGGCATCAAACTTGTTTGCGTTCTACCAAGTTATGTTTTCTTGGAAGCGATTGTGTGATCGAAAATGGAGTAAATATACATGCGAGGGAATCGCAGAATAGCGGAGAAATCACCTAATGAAAGGAATTCTTGCCCGAGGCGAATAAGAGAAGAGTTGAGGGGAAAGGGGAGTAGGGCGTGGGAGGGTGGGTGATTCGGAAAGAGGATGGGGAACCAGGGTGGTGGAAATGGGAGAAGAGAAAGGGGTAGGTGAAGGAAGGAAGGAGCTGAGAGGGAGGAGAAGAGAGGGAAGGAAGAGGAGAGGAAGAGGAGAGGGAGAGGAGAGGAGAGGGAGAAGAGAGGGAGAAGAGAGGGAGAGGAGAGGGAGAGGAGAGGGAGAGGAGAGGGAGAGGGAGAGGAGAGGGAGAAGAGAGGGAGGGGAGAGGAAGGGAGGATGGAGGGGAGAGGGAGGCGAGAGGAAGGGGAGATGGAGGGGAGAGGGAGAGCAGAGGGAGAGGTAAAGAGAGAAGAGAGGAGACTGAGGAGAGGGAAAGAGACATAGAAAAAGGGAGAGAGAGGAAGCTGGAGAGGGAGGGGGATAGAGAGTGAGGAAATGAGAGAAGAGAGGTAGAGGGAGGGAGAAGAGAGAGGAGACGGAAGGCAGAGAGAGAGAGATAGAGGAGTAGAGATACGATAGAAGTGATACCAAAGATGTTAGGAACAGAATGGTATGGATGTAAATGGAGAATTCTCAGACAAACAAACCGTATGTCATCACATGATATCGAGGATTTGGAAATATGAAAAGGGGGGAGGGACGGTAAGAGGAGAGAGAGAGAGGGGGGGGGGAGAAGAGGCGGGAGGAGAAGGAGATATTGAGAGGCGACGGCGCAAGGAATGAATCAAGGAAGAAAAAAAATGGGGAGGATGAGATAGAGGTGGAGAGGGGGAGGGGGGTGAGAGGGGGGGGGTGGGAGTGAGAAGGGGGTGGGGGGGTTAGGTAGTAAGAAGGAAAGAGAAAAGCAATTCTGGGCTTTATATGTTTACTTAATTCCTCGTGTCTTCTCTTTTTTTTTATTCCTCAAGAAATTCGGAGGAGCTAGCTCTGCCTAAGACTTCGTCCTACCTGCTTCCTTATTTTTATTCCTTACCTTCATAAGCATTCTGGATTTCTTTATGACGTTTCTCGTCTCCGTCCCTTAGGGTACCTAAGGGAGCGAGTCGGGGGAGGGGGTTCAAAGTGTATGGATGGTGGTATATAGTTAGAGGCCATTCTTTTGAGGATTTTAGGCTAAAATCTGCTAGCGATGGTGGTAGTGAGCGAAACGCGGTTTCCTTAAATTTACAATAAAATTTTAATTATATGCGCATAACATTCCTAATGCGTGTTCGTAATTTTCCCAAAGACATAAACTATTCTGACACTCAAACTCGTATCAACTTCCGCAACAGATGTGGTAAAAATTCAATTACTTCGTAGTTTTGTGTAATTACTCACCTAAACGATGGGAAATGTTTGAAAAATGTTATCGATGCCGCAAGCCTGATTTATGATATTTAAAGTGGCAGTTAAACAGAACAGACCGTATTATGTTTTTGTGGGAAAATTAATTTTGAACTACAGAGACTCAATCGTGGCTTAAATATTCATAAAAAAATCAAATGTAAGTATTTCTGTCAGCGAATATACATCCGATCAGGTAAATTATGACGCTTTCGTTAATTTTTAAAACTTCACCAAATAATACATAGGAAATTCAACTAAAATATTGAGATTTAAAGTTTTATCGTATACTGAAGCAAAATAACATCTAATTAATAGTAATTCTTATTCAAATATTCGGAAAAATATTGGATTATAAGGAAGATGGGGAATTTCCGATGAAAGGTAAAAACAAATAGAGAAATTGATTATTATTCACACGAATGAGACAAGAGAAAGGAAGGATGATATATAGCAAGGAAATTATAAAAGGAGCGAGGTATAAGAGAGAGAGAGAGCAGAAAAGATTTTATGGCGAATTCTTACAAAAAAATCTTCTTTCATCTTCGGAGAAGTAAATATACAAAAAGATTGCACGAGAGCACAAATTTCTTTCAACTCGCGTGTCTTCCGAACAAAAATTAAGGTACCAATTAAAGTTTGATTTTCATAAGAAATTTCAGTGGAATTTAGACAACAGAAACTTAATGCCCATGTGAATAACTTTATTATCTACATTTTTAGATTTAATTTTTCGTTAAGTATTTACGTATATAAAATGGAAAGCTGGTTCTCTCCACTTCGTTATAAAACAAATCACACTAATTAATTTTCTTTCGACTCTATGGCTGTTAAAATGAATAACCGAAACCGCGAATGAAGATACTGCGAATGTCGAGGGTCTATTTATTGTATTGGAAAATGTGATTGTTCGAAGAGAGGCAACATGTGAAACATAACTGAAAAATAGCCGTGCTTGACAATCTTTTCTGTTCCATTAATTTTCAGGGCGTGGTGCGAAATTATACTATCTAAAAAAAGTTTATATTGGTGCGTGTTTCAATTAATGGAAACGTGAGTAAACGAATGATCGCGCGGAAGGAGGGCGCTCTGATTCGAAGCCGCTCAGATCTGAACGATTTGGAACCGTGATTACTAGGATCGTTTTTATTGGAACAGAAAACAAACCCAATGAATATTTTAAAAAATAGGAATAAAAATTTAAGCAATTTCTCGGAGCGGATAGTTTCGAAATAATTTATAGAAGCATTCATCGGAGGTCGATTTATTAGAAAATAATAAAGAAATAGTAATAGCGGAAGAGAATCATTGCGATAAAAAATATTATTCCTGGATAAACGAAACATTTCCAACAGAAAACCAATTCTGACGTCATTATCGACTCCTAACACACGACGGTTCATAATAATTTCATTTAATGTCTACTTTAGACATTTTTAAAAATATGGTGAGGGGAAAAGGAAGAAACGTGCCGAGGAAGGGCGAGAGAGATTATCCGAAAGGGTTCCAAAGAGGAAATGAGCATGAAAGCAGGTAAGAGATGGGGTGAAGAGGCAGGAGGAGGGGATGGAGAAACTTATAGATGATCGGAGGATTGGAAATCGATCAATTCAGATAAGATTATCGATTCCATCGTTCCAAAAATAAACGAGATTTTTTCTTGTTGTCTTATTTCTACATATGCAACGGTCTAAAAGTAATGCAACAATTTCAAATCACTACGCATTTGAATACTTAGGTGGGATTATAATAAAAAAACAGAAACCCAATTAATAAAATTAATTTTACGACACCTTCAACTGACTTCGGTTATTCTTCTAACACAACCCATGGTGGAACTATTTTCTTCGGGCAAAGCCTCGTTAGCTTAAAATCATTGGGTTTCTTACAAGAGACCACTCTACAACGCAATGCTCGGGGCCTCCGTGGGACTCCTCTAATCAAGAGGCCCTGTCGGAACTGCGCTCCAGTCAATACTCACCTGTACTTATGGCAGATTTTTCGCGATTTTATCGGATACCCCAACTCGCGAAATACGCTGAAACATCGCGATAGCGTACAGAAGACGATTTTTGACGCGTCATTTTCGAACCATTCCCAAATGATTCAGGGGTCGTAAGAACTTCACCTTCAGCTCTATCGGAAGCCATTCAAGAATGAAACACTCTCGGACATCAAAGTTTAAGTCGCGTGATCCACTGCACGACAATATTCACACTATTATTATTATTTTTTAAGGATTTAGCCGCGTAATAAACGACGGCGACAATTCAGTTAAGCGCAACAGGCACCGCGTTACGAACCATTCTCGAACTAAGATTGACTTGTTTGGTAGGAGTGCCATAGGGGAAAGAGAGAGAGAGAGGGAGAGAGATAGGGAAATAGTGCGGCGCTGGGGAGTGGGAGAATGGGATGGGAAAGTTACGTGGACCGGGGTGGGTTTGGGGGGCTCAGGAAGGGGGAAAAGGGCAGAGGACACGCAGACCCTCCCGGGGAAGCTTTGCGATCCACCGTTGACAGGAAGGGAAGGAGAGGAGAGAGAAGGGGAGAGATCAGTGGGGGTATTCGGAGGGGGAGAGAAAGGGAGAAGAAGAGATGAGAGAGAGAGAGAGGGAGGGACGGAGAAGAAGAGATGAGAGAGAGGGTCAGGGAAGAGGGTCGTGGATGGGGACATCTGCATGCTGCGACACAGCGACCCTTTTGAAGTGAGGGGACGACAGAAATTGGAAAAGAAAGCGAAAAAAAAGATGGGGAGGGATAGCTTTGAGAGAGAGAGAAAAGGAGAGGGAGAGGAGGGGTAGAAAGGAGAAAGAGAAGAGAGAATTCGAATTTAGGAAAGAAGAAAGGAGATAAAGAAAGAGTAGGGAAAACTACGTGGGACTGTGAAGAGGTGTGAGGAGAGAGAGGGAGAGGAGAGGGAGAGGGGGGGAGAGGGAGAGGAGGGGAGAGGAGAGAAGAAAGGAAAGAGAGGGAGTAGGGGGAAGAAGGATGCTAGGGTGACTAAGGCAGCAAGGAGAATACGAATAGGCAATAGAAATAAATCTCGACACACGAGACAAGGGATAAAACTACGCCATTCTCGGATGTAAGAAAGTAACCTAATTGTCGTTCTTTAACACGAACAAATGCCTTTCCATAAATTACTAAATTTAAAACTCACCAAAAAATGTTACACGTGTACGCTTTGGGATCGGTTCAAAAAGGAAGTAAAAAGAAACGTGAAATGTGACGCCATGTCGTAAAACTACGACCCATTCAACCGTTCTGAAGAAAGGAAGCGAGTTTTTTGAGGGGATGCAGGGATTCTTAATTGGGTGAAATTCTTCCTAACTGCGTGACCTACCTCGTGTTACAAACTTCTAGGGCGAATTATTTGACCTTTTCCATGTCGAAGAAAGCACTATAATGCAGGGATGCAAGGAAATGGGCTATCTGAGAGGACACAACTTCGTCACAATCCAAATACCTCACGAAATCTTTCTTCTGAGATAGACGAGAGGAAGGTGGAGAGAGAGAGAGAAATATAGGGATAGAGAGAGAGGGTGAAAGAGAAAGCTGGAGAGAGAGAAAGGGAAAGAGAGGGAGAGTGGGAAAGAGAGAGAGAGAGGACGAAAAGAAGAGAGGGAGAGAAAAGATCAGAGCATTGGACTGAATATACGAGGGAAAATAGGAAAAGAACATTATAAAAATAATAGTGAACTCTATTAGTAGTAATACAGAGACAACCAGATACTTCATACATGTAATTCAGAACACATCTCAAATACCCAAGATACTAACAATAAGATACGACTTTGATATCCGACAGCGGATGCGCCACCTAATCCTCTATCACAGAGGAGTCCAGTTGGATTTGAATGCTCATCAAAGTTGTGGTGAGCAGTTCATCATATTCGTCCCATAATACAAGTTAAATGCAACGTTAAGAAACAGGACGTGTAATCATTTGAAAGTAGGATTGAAGATTGAAACCGACATAAGAGGATACTGGTAATATACTAGTATACAGTACACCGCAGTTACTTGTATTCTTAGAAATCTTGACAAAATAATTATTTTCTACTCCTCATGGCTCCAGCTTAGTAAGTAAAATATATATTATTATATTACACTCCAAATTATTTATTATGGGAAATGTTTCCCGCAGTGATGTAGAGCATCTATTCCCCACACGTGGCTGGTGATGAACCTATTGAACACTCTCGCACTAAAATAAAATAAGATATAGCGTAAAGATATTAGAACCCTAAAAAGGAAGAAAAGAACAAGTAGTGTTGAGGGGATGGGGACGGACAGGAAGACCGGGAGAAAAATACGAAAATGAGGTGATTGGTAACATTTTGATGAAGTAAGAGAGGCATAAAAGGCCATTGTAGGCTGGGGAAAGGGGAAAGAAAAAAAAACCTTCCTCTTCTTAAAAAGAAAAAGAGAGGAGATTAATTTTAGGAAGAGTATCAGAAGTTAGGAGGAGGAGGGGGCGGTGGGGTGGGGAGGAAAACGCAAAGATGAAGACGTAGAGAGGAAGACACAGAGAAAGAGACACAAAAAAAGGGAACCTCTATTAAAATGGACCAGAATTCCTTATACCTCCCCCTATCCCTCTCCTACCTCCCACCCACCCCTCCTGCCCTCTGGTTCTTTCTATTCCTCTTTGGACCCCTTGGAAAGGCCCCTATTTATCCTTCCCCCTCCCCTCTCCCGAACCCGTCCCATTTATAAAAGATACACGATACACAATCTCTTAAAGAGTGAATTGAATAATTCAATGGATGCTCATTACCAAGGTATAAGTGGACGTGAGTTACAAATCGATGCCTAATGCATATCCACGCGAGGCGCTCCAAAGAGAATGACATTAATTTCGAAACACGGAGAGAAAATTAAAGGATGAAGGAATATTAAAAAAAAAACAAAAAAAATAACGAAGTCTCCTTGAAATGGGATTTCGTTTCGAGAAATGGGTTCTTTTCGGATTCGGATTACTTTGGAAACTTTTTATTTTTGGCAAACAAGGAAGAAATGCCAAGTGAAATAACTGAGGGAGATCCTTCTTCAACTGGGAATAATGAAGACGATGAGAGAAAGGTAGCGAAGAAAGGTACGTTGTTTGTTTTATAATTCTCCGAAGGATGATGTAGAAATGTTAAGATTTAAATTAATTAAGGAGACGGCCGTGACTTTATTTATCCTGAGAGAGAGAGAGAGAGGGGGGAAGGGTGAAAGAGAGCCTTGTAGTAATAGTGTTACATTCGAGAATAACAAGTCAATAAATCAAGACGAAGAAACATTTCAAATGAAAATGGAACGAATATTCGAGGAAAATATCTGGCATAAAATTATTCCTGTACAAATTGTCTGGTTTAGAGATATGACGAAGTGGTTTGCCCGAGAGCTGCTACAAATCACGCCGAATTTTTGGTACGTGCGTTAACATCTATTTTGCTACTACAGACATACGAACGAGTTATTTCATTTTTAATTATACTGATACCAACAGAGTGTTATTAGTAAAAATAACGATAACCATTATTTACGTAACACAAAATTGGCTTACCCAATTATACTTGCTATAACAGTTGCAATGACGAACGCATACGACGATATTACCCAATGCAGGATTCGTACCCGAGACCCTTCCATTTGGAGCCATATATGTTAACAACCACTCTAACAATTTCCAATTAGCGATATTTCCTTGGATTGTTTTATTGAAACAGAAAAATGACAAGAGAGACCCGTTTAATTGCATTAATTAGTGTATTAAGTACACCCCTTTAAATATTCCCTAACCTAACGCATTTATCGCAGATATCGTTAAATCTATAGATATCTATAAAGAAAAGTGTTTGTATTTATGTATGTATGTCTTTTATAGCTCAACAACTACCTAACCGGAATAAAGAGTTAAGTGGTGTAGTCAGGTTTTTATATCGATTTGATTGGCCTGTCTAATTTAAAAAATATTTTCTTATTTCATTTTCTCCATTTGAATAACATAGGGATGAGTGCAGCTTATTTTTCATTTGAATTTTAAAATTACTTAGAAACATGGAACGAACCTGAGACTTAGATGGTTCTATGAAGGAAAGAACAAAGTTAATTTTTATTGAAGGTAGAATCCGTATCCTTATAGAATTAGCGTAAAAATGCGTTTAGAATCAGAAAAATAGGTGATTTTATCAGTTTTATGACAATGCCAATTATAAGCTACCGTGACAACTCCTATTTTCGCTTAAGCTGAGAGTCCAATGCATTGATATGGGTAAATTTTTAACGTAAAATCGTTTTTCAATTTCTGTGTGCGATTTTCTTTTGTTTACATAGCAACCAAATATTTGTTGCTTTTTATTGAAATATTACTAATATTTTTCACAGCGCAAGATTTTCTTCCTTATAAATAGGTAAATGCGGAGCTGTTATCTTCATTTTTGTTTTATTTAATAGTTAAAACTGTGTACTATCTTATTCTTGCGATGTTTACATGTTACACAGTCGAAGTTTTAGATTCACTGAATCCGTTGTTATTCAACGGGCATTTCTGCTTGTATTTCAATAAAGCGCTGCCTCTCTTCTGTTAAAAATCAGTAGACCTAATCTCAACGAGTAAACAAGACATTAAAATAACGATAAATCTTTTTACTCCGTTTTGTAGTCAGAATTGTCTTAATAGTCGGTTAAAAAACTTCAGAAGTAGTTAGCTAAACAATGGACTTATTTTCTACGTTAATTACATTAATTAATTACATCTACTCGATTGTTCTCATTCTGTGTACTAAAATGTTCCGAGAACATATTTCCAGTAATGAGGTATTGTGCATTAGTATACCAAGCACCCAACCTTACACATCATTCGACTATAATGAGATTTACACAACGTGTTCATCATTATTTATTTACTAGCAGGAGTGCCCGTTGAATTTCAACGGATTTAGTGAATCCAAAACTTCGACCGTGTAACATGTAAGCATCGCAAGAATAAGATAGTACCTACTCCCTCCCACACCCTTCCACCCTCTCCTTCCCTTCTCCCCCTCCCACCCCTCTCTCCTTCTCCCTCCCTCCCCCTCTCTCCCATACAAATGCATTGAACTCTCAATTTCGGCGACAATGGGAGTTGTCATGGTAGCTTAGAATGGGTATTGTAATAAAACTGATAAAATCACGTATTTTATTGATTCTAAATGCATTTTTATGCTAATTCGATCAGGATTCGGATTCTGTCTTCAATAAAAATAAACTTTGTTCTTTTCTTCGCAAAACCATTCATGTCTCAAGTACGTACCATGTTTCTAAGTAATTTTAAAATTCAAATGAAAAATAAGCTGCACTCGTCCCTGTGTTATTCAAATGGAGAAAATGAAAAAAAGAAAATATTTTTTAAATTAGACAGGTGAATCAAATCGATATAAAAACTTGACTATACCACCGTACTCGTTATTTCGGTTAAAATGATACCTTTCTCTTGCTTGTGCGATCTGTAGTTTTCGAGTTTTAAAATTATGATACACAAACACACATTCATTTTTATATATTAGAAGATAACCTGGTATTTAGACGCAAAAGTTTCATTTTTTTGACTTCTCGGAGTTCTTTCGTCAATTAGGGATCAAGTACACTGTTTTTTATCTGTGTGTTGTGACAGCGTTTAATCCCTCGGTAACGGCAGTGAATCCCATGCTATATGAAAAAGTCACCGGAGGATTTTGACATTTTAGTACCTTAGGCTACTTCGCGGAGTTCCTGTAAAATTCACCGTTCAATCTATATGATAAGGGCCCGAAGTCAGTACATATATCCTGGACTTCGTGCATCTGGAAAGCCCTGGACTGAAGCCCATAATCCGTCACTGGAGAGAATAAGCTAATAGCATTTGTTCCTAACTTCTGGATGGAGATATGTAGGACGTTAGTCTATATTTCTATCTACGCTTAAAACGGAAGATGCTAACGAAATAGATCCACAGACAAAAGCATGACTGACCATAACTGGAAAATCAACTGACACAAATTTCACCCAAGATAAAATTGAATGAAAGATGAATCTTCTTACCTTACTCTGCTGCTCCTGCTGCGCCAAGAGCTGTTCCCGCACCATCTGCAACTGCAGGATCATCTCCGAGAGACGCCTCTCCTTCTCGGTGAAGCTCTCACCGGCCAGAGCCTCCTGCAGGCAGGAGGCGCCACCTTCCCTCACGCCTTCCGACGCCACGCCCTCCGCACCGGACTCTACGCCGCTCCCGGAGAACTCCCTTACCGCGCCACCCCTGGCTCCCTCTTCCGGAGGCGGAGGAGAGTGGAGGAGGGCGGCAGAGCTCCTCTGAGGGCCACTGCCCGGAGGAAATGCAAAGGCAGCACGTTATTGGGAGCAGGTGTAGGGAGAAACAAGGGGAATATCACTTTCGGAACCTATTGATTATATCTTTAATCTGTTCACTATCGAAAGTCTCTTGGCCTTCATAGAGCAAGTAGCCAATCACGTACGTTTCCCCTTCCATCGCCCCTCGCAACTTTCGCGCGGGAGGCCAGATACCCAATCACGAACAGCAACAGCAAGGAAACGGCGGTAGAAATGGCAACGCAGACCAATGTGAACGCTTCGAAATCAAGAGTAACACTGAGTTCCCCCAACTACCTTCCCAAACGAATCGTCTCCTATTGGCTGCTGCTAAGTGGCGTACGCCTCGTTTTCAAGGCCAAGAGACTTTAGATAGTGAACAGACTATAATATATAATAATATCTGAACATTGTATGTTAGAGGTATGATAGGGCAGAGGTGCTCAAGACGTCGATCGCCAACTCGTTTTAGGTAGATCTCTGAAACTTTTTTGCTCCACTCTAAAACATTTTTGGAATGAAAATGGACGGTCGATGTGGAAGTTGATAAGTTTAACTCTTGAAGCCCAAATGACATTTAATTAAATATCACCTGTGAGGTCGAAGTCAATTCACTTGGGTTTATTATATCGAATTAAAACAACCAGGAGCTTAGCTTCCTGCGATCGATTTCAAACCCCCCATCCCCCCTCAAAATAAATTTTAACAGTGAAGATGGGCGGTCGATCGACACGTAAGTGGAAAATGATAAGTAGCTCCCAAGCTTGTAAAGTCTGAGCAACCCTGTGATAGGGTATGTGCATCATGTTCGCATTTATTCTATAACAATTTCATATGGATCGAGCTAGGGGTATAAGTTTTTCTGGGGGACCGCGATGTAAAATCGTCAGATTTAGATCGTCTTCTTGATTGAGTAGTACGTTTTTTTCGTAGAAGTATCTAAGGAAATTTTTTGTACATAAAAACACTCCGTTCATGAAAAAATTCGATGATATTTAAATATTATTTTACTTTACCTACTGCCAGGTCTTCGGTTCAACATTCTGAGTGATGTATTAATTTTTCCTTAATATTCTCTTACTATGAACCTATATAAAATCCACCTATGAATTCTTTTAACATTTCCTCCAACTATTTTTCATTAATTTTACTAAATCTCTCTTTTACAATTACTATTTCCTGATTTATTATGTTCTGTCTACATTATTTTATACAACCACTGCCACAATATTTATATGCGTTCTAATACACGCATATTGTTCTTTCCACAAACGTCAGAAAAGGCAAATAATTTTCCAAGTAAATATTAGTTTTAATAATCTGAACCGTCAAGGGATGTAATAATTTTTTTTGGAAGAAATACTGTGCTATCTTTCTTTTAAAATTATGGTTCTTTCAAATTTCAAAACTATATTGGTGAATACCTACACATACAGTGACCATACGTCCTTTATTTTAAAGGACAGTCCTTTATTTCAGGGCGTTGTCCTTTAGATTTTTAAAAATACAAAAACACTTTCTTGTCCTTTATTTTTTTTCTGTCCTTTAAAAGTCCTTCGTTTTCCATTAGCATTTTATGTTCTCTAGGGAACACAACATTTTTGTTTAAATGACCTGTGGTAACACTAACTGCATAATCACAAAAACATCGATTGTGAATTATGCCAAAATTTGAACTAATTGTGAATTTTGGTTTGACATTTCACGTAACTGTCATTTTTAATTTTTTTCGTGTTTAAAGCAAATAAAAATGGACCTTTTCTTATCATTGATTTTGGTAAATTTGTCCTTTATTAATGCCTGCGTCATTGAGGAAATATTCTGTTATCATTGATTTGATGTCCGTAAGATTGGGGAAACATTCTGTTTTCACTTTTTATTCTAGTTTTTGAAACCCATGCCACCGAAAAGATGTGTTTTTAACAAGGACGAATTTCCCTTCGTAAAAAAAAACATTTACGGACAGTGATGTGAAATGCGAGAAGTGTTTAGCCCATTTCTGTATCGCGAACAGTGGTAAAGCAGCAATTACTCAACATTTACAAACAGGAAAGCATAAGAAAGCCGATGTCGCTGCTTCTTCAAGCAAGTTGTTAAAAAAAGTCTTTGATGATAAAGAAAAGCGTCTGGCACTCAAAGAAGCTACTTGGGCTTATCATACTGTACAGCACAACCATTCATTTCGTTCAAACGATTGCAGCTCCAAATTGATAAAAAATGTTTTGAGGAAAGGTATTCTTGTGTTAGAACAAAAACGGAAACGACTGTCTGCAATATTTTCGCCCCATGCTCTGTGGATTCAACCAAAGCTGATTTATCTGAAGTAAATTATCTTACCATTTATTCCGACTGCTCCAATCACGGTAATATAAAGTTATGCGGAATTTTGGTAAGATATTTTTTGCCAAACCATGGTGTCAAAGTAAAAGTTTTGAATGTGAAAGAGCTACCAGGAGAAAATTCTGACATCATAACAACATGTATAAAAGAATCGCTGGAAAAACATGAAATTACTGACAAATTACTTGCCATATGCGCCGACAACACCAATTGTAATTTCGGGGGTGCATCAAGAAGAGGTGAAAATAACGTTTTTAATAAAATGCAAAAATCTGTTGGCAAAAACTTAATTGGTGTCAATTGTGCTGCTCACGTTTTAAACAACTGCATTCAAACTGGGGCAGAATGCCTTTCAATTGATGTTGAAGTTTAAATAGTTAAAATCTATTCATTTTTTTACATCTACACAATCAGGATTGAAAAATTAAAGGAAATATGTGTCGATGTGGATGTTCAGTATCACAAGTTACTGGGTAACAGCAAAACTAGGTGGTTAATCCTGCAGCCGGCTTTAGAAAGAATCTTGAAATTGTTTAAGGCATTGAAGTCGTACTTTTTGGAACAAGAAAAATGTCCAACAGTTCTAAGAAGCTTTTTCAATGATCCATGTGCTGAAACATGGCTATTTTTTGTTCACAGTCAAGCTTCAACTTTTCACAAATATATTCTCAAAATTGAATCTCAACATATATCTTTGTGTGATGCTTCTATCAATTTGAATGAATTGAAATCAAAATTAATTGAACGAAAACGACAAGTATTTTTACCATTTTATGTTAAAAAAGCAATTACAGAACTAGAAAAAACAGGAAACGTTGATGCCACAAAATTTAGAGAATCAGTGCGGAGGTTTTACGGGACGTGCATCGATTATTTGAACCAGTGGGATAGTGTGCTCGAAGAAATTGGAATTTTTGAATGGGTTCTCCTGCGTGATGTTCCCTTGTGGTCAACGGTGGAAGAAAGTTATTTTTATTTCAAATAAAAGGGATTTCAATGTTGATGATCGTGAATTATTTTATGAAGTTTGTTGCCTTAGAAACTATGTTAATAAAGAAAAGTTAGAAGAATGGAGGAAATCTTATGAAATTATGACCCATCAGAAATGAGTGGAAGTTTTTAAGTATTTATGGAAAAACAAATTCCATTCAAAAATTTATTAAAAATTGTTGAATTTTGTTTAAGCCTACCGACGTCAAATCTCTTACTGAACGAGTTTTTTCCATAATTAACAATATGTGGACCAGGGAAAAAACTCAACTGAAGGTCGAAACAGTAGAAGCGTGTGTTTTTATTAAGTGCAATTTTGATATGAATTGTTTACAATTCCGCCATTTTTTAAGGGATAAAAATGACATTATGAAAAAAGTTCATTCCAGTGAAAAATACCAAAAATAGATATAATAACGAGCATTTAATTTAAATATCTTATATTGTCAAAGAAAATTTATTTTTATTCTAGTCTTGAAGACGTTTAAATTATTTTGTTTTGATTCTGGTCTTGAAGACTGATATGTTTAAATTTTTTCGTTTTGATTCTGGTCTTGAAGAATGATATGTTTAATTTAATTTAATTTTTGAATAATTTCTGGTTTACAAATAAAATTAATGGACACAAATTATTTGTTTTTATTTTAGTGCTTTTTCAACATACTTGCCACTTTTCGAGAATGACTTTGCCAGACAAGGCATAAAATGCATATTATTATAACAAAAGTTGTTGCCGGACAAATTAGGTGAATGTCGGTCTGTCCGGCAGAGTAGTACCGAGCAGGTGGGACTATGTTTTTCAGTGGGTATCCTTTATTCCCCTCCAGAAATAATGGTCACCGTACCTATGTATACACCTCCAGAAAATAAGCGACGGAGAAGCAGTTTCGCAAAATAACCGCGCGAAAATCTCGCAAATATAAATTTCTGTAATTTTCATTTTCTTGCTAGTGCTGGTAAACGTCTTGAGCTTACTTGTAGCAACCGCAACTGGTCGGAACGGTGAGATTAATGTCTCCGAATTGATACAACGACGAGGCGAGGCGCTCGAGCAGCCTCGCGTCGTTGAGAAGTCTTGGAAACGAGAGAGATGTACATACATAAGGACAACAATGAGCGTAAAATGAAGCTCTTTACAGTGCGCAACGTTTAACCTCTAGAAGTGAAGGAACTATAAAGTCCAACGACGAATGCAGAAAAGGAGCGCCAGGGCGAATAACTTAGCAGTAAATGACGGTCTGGAACGCTGGAGGCAGGCGGTGGTACATTGTAGCTAAAATAGCAAGGAGACGAAGGAGAAGACAAGCGATAAAGCACGAGATAAAATATATACATATATACACAACACTGCGTTGTTTTTTGTACGGGGGAGAAGTTCTCTCGTTTCCTTTATTACGTTGAATCCTTTACAAAATATTTAACTGGCAAAGAAATACTAAGCAGTGGGAGAAAATGAGGTAATGATAAAAATCACATAAACTTCGTTTGTGAAAAAAATTCGCGGCAGCTATCATCATTTCTTAAGATCCGATATGGGAGAACCATTGAAAGGGGAAACTGCTTTGCGGCCGAAATTCTTATCTGGTTTTCCCAAAATTCTGACGGCTATTGGAGGAACTATATTTTCAACAGCAGAAGAGATGAAACGGAATTTAAGTTCAAGCAGCTTCGACGATCAGTACAGCCATTACCTGTCTTTACGTTGACAGTATATCTATCCCTCGTTCGATGCTGTAGATGAGACCGTGTTAAGCGAATCCATGCAAAGATTTTAGCTCCTTATTGAATTCAACGTTTAACAATTTAATTTATTATTCAGCATCGCTACCTTAGTATATCCTTTCTTATGGCATATACTATGTTGAAATGAGACATTTTAATGTTCGAATGTAGTTTCAAAACGTGTTAGAACGAAATTAATGACCGTGTAACTCGAGGCAGTTCTCGGCAAAGAAAACCTACGGTATGTTAAGCGAAACCGTGCAATTCGTGGGATGAGGGTTTAGTACACACGAGTGCACAAACAGTAACTCACCAGCTATTCCCGCCCCATTTAAGGATTCAAGAAAACCGTGATACTGGCTACATTTAATACACATCATAAGGGAGAGTTTAGCACAAAAACGAAAAATTTTATTAGCGCGGATCTTCCCAGCTGGAGAGCGAGCAGAAACCTCCCATGAAGGAATTACGAAAAGCGAACAAAGAAGTTATGGGTGAGCATGCACCCGCTTCCGCGATGCATCCACCCTAGGTGCACACCAAGAAAGGTAGGGAGAGAAGGGAGGTAGGAAGGAGGGAGGTAGGAAGGAGGGAGGGAGGGAGGGGAGGATAAGGCGGAAACTGATCCAAGAGGAGGATACAGACCGCTTATGCATTACCTTCATAGTCGAAGTATGGAATATTAATGCGGCCATTGATTAAGGGGTAATGGCAAATGCTCGTCGAAAACCTAATTATTCCTGTTCTATGCTGAGACGAGAGGCTTAGATGGTCTAACAGGGATACCACAAACCAGTGAGTGAGACATCAGCTTGGTTGCCAAGGTAGCGGATGACTGACTGACGTACCTCCGTTTTACTTCAAATACAATCTAAACAGTTCGCATCGTTGGGTAACATCTACATTCGCCTTGGTCGACAAACTACGTGAAAACATTTTAATTCAATAAAATCATTAAAATCATTGAAACTGCGTGTCGTAAGCTTCTTTGTTTGTGTGGTATAACTCGATACTATCATTTCCAACTTCCGTCAGCCGTAACTTTATGGAAATTGATACGATTCTTGGAAATAGCCTAAACGAACGAACATAAATCAATTTATAGAAAATAAACAGGATGGTATTTCCGTGAAACGACGAATGGAAAATGTGTGACGAGAAATGGAACTGGCATACATAATCGAAATTTCAAAATTTATTCACCATTTTAATTCTAAAACATGAGAAGGGTACAGTTTCTTGGAATTATTGCAAAGGTGTAAACATAGTAACATCTTCAAACACCCATATACCTAAGTGCACTATTTTATAGTATTAAGTAATAACCGACGCTTCAGTTTTGACAGGATAATCGCCAATAAAAATGTAAAAAGAGAGTATAAAAGAACTCCGATGTATTCTCGCTTTTACACACGAATTTCCAAATTATATCCCTTCCTAAAGCTAAAATAACATTTAAATTTACTTAAAGATTTTCTCAAAAGTCTTTTAGATGAAACCAATACCTCCTGTCATATGTCTAACCAGATAACTAGATGTTTTAGCGCCCGGGACAAACTATTAAATATGCGCCCTCTCCCTCTTCAAGAAATTATTTTCTCTAGTTTATTTAGTTGCTATTTGGGTTTTTTTTGCCCCTTGATTAGTTGCGCCCGGGGCAGGTGACCCGCTTGCCTCGCCCTAGTTACGGCAGTGTCCATCTAATTATCTCGCAATTCTTCCCGCGTGTTATTGCATGGTAAGGTTTTCTCTAAAAGCACATTGAAGGAATATGAAATCAAATAAACTAATTGAATCCATTACGTCGTTACTTGAACAATGTTGGAACATTTCAATTCGCGAACTGACAAATGTCAAATTTCTCCTGTTTTTAATGTAACTTCTTATTTCATACATTATACTGCTGCTTGCTTGACTTATTTATTTGTGCTTAGCTAGCTCACTCCATATGCGTAGGCGAAACATAACTAGATACAGGGTCGATAAGGCATATCGTGTTGTCCCCCATCTCTCATCCTCTCTCTCTGTTCTCATTAGAAGAGGCGCGTAAAGGGATTCAATGCACGCGCTCCCCTGACGGAGAGGGAAGGAACTAGAGGGCGGCTCGCGTTGTGTATGTAGTAAGGAAAACGCGATCTGCATTCGACGACGGAGAGTGAGCTTCTGTCACCGGGAATTGCTGATGACGAGTGACTTTGGAAGGACGGCAGACACACTGCCGACCCCATTTCTTTCGCCGCCAAACGGCGTCATACTTTTCCTCGAATTCACACCACCAGAGGAATGTCAAAAAATGCGTGGTTATAAATACCACTATTATTCCCTGGGTCACAAGTTATTTAGAAAAAAAATATATATATGACAGTCTACCTTCTTTGGTGCATATTTAGCCATCAGTTGGCCTAAGTTACTTACAAGTAAAAATGAAACCTATTGTGGCTCAGATTAACGCAAGAAATACGACGATCGTATGAAAACCGCATTGAAACGTTGCGAAGTAGGATCATTGAAAATTGAAATAAATATAGCACATAAATCAACGGCGCGGTATAAAATATAAAAAGTGTTGAGACAATGTCCACTTATGCATCTGAGGAAGCGAAATTTGTTGTTGAAATGCGTTCCTGGTATACTCATCTCTTATAGGTAGATCATCTAGTACTGCGTTTCTCAACCGGTGCTCCGCGGAGCACTGGTGCTCCGTATTCATTAGGTAGGTGCTCCGCGAGCTTTTCATCCTTCATCATTTTGTATCTAAATGTAAATAACCAATATATAACGTGTGAGAAAGTCTTTAATTTGATTTCAATTTTTTGAGTTACTAATTCTTTCATTTTTTTCCTAGATCGATTTTGTACTGACAAGTGTACTATGATGAACATTCCAAATGGTAGGTAACAAATGTTTTCCCAAAAAGTTTGTTCTAGTGCTCCTCCTAAGTTAATGAATACCTCTAGGTGCTCCCCGGTCTACTAAAGGTTGAGAAACATGGATCTAGTCAGTTCTAATTAACGGAATAGTCCTCTCGAGAAACCTGAACCCGTTTTATAAGGCTTTCGTGTGAAACTGACGGTGTGCGTAGGAAAGAATAGATAAACATGTTCAAAGCTAAGTTCAAAATTAAACTATCCATAAACTCAAAATTTTTAAATATACTAGGAGCGCTATAAAAAACTCGCCCCTTGGATGTAAGAACTTCCAAATGAACGAAACTCCTTTTCATTCATTTAACTTTAGCGGACCCAAAATGAACCAAAATATTTATAAAGAATCCACAGCTGATCACAACTGTAAATCCAGTTGTGACTTCTTACGCCGTTTTAAGCCAGCCAGTTGAATTATCATTTTTGACAACGTAAATTTGTATGCTTAGTTTATATGAAGGAATACTATCTTAATCTTCAACTTAATGTGGTCATTACGTAAGTATGGCATGGTATGATATAAGTATGGTAAATTCTATTATGTTCATAGATTATGCCACAAAGAGCTATACCTGCATTTAAAGTTTCTAATTTCTGCATCTGATTTTAACGTGACACAATTTCTCGCTAGCGCTGTTAAAAATTCACTTTTACCACTGGATATCGTGACTGAATTTCAAATCAAACGAGTCGAAACTTTATGATAAAACGCAATAACAAATTTGACAGCAGCATTGAAATCGCAGAAAGGAACCAATGCTATCATGCCAAAAAGACGAACTTCGTGCTTTTTTTCATTGACGCTAAGTTCGGCTCAATATTAGTCCTTCGACGAGATTATTTACATTCCGAGTGACAAATTACACCGCGGGATTCGGCGCTCATTTTGTCCTTCGACTTCTTAATTAACGCGATTAAACGCAGCACTTTAACTAGGTAAAAAAAATCAATGTTTAGTCAATTATTAATTGGTCGCTTGGATGGCCGTCGACTTAATTTTGCGCGAGTCGTTAACTGGCGGGAATTCGCGCGTCTCTATGAGCTAATGAAATATTTTGAATAAGAATAATGAGATGTGTGATAAATAAAACAGACAAATTGGCCGTAGAGTGATGAACATGAACGGCGAATGGCGTAGCGAGTCAACTGGATAGAGGCATTTGGTCAAACGTAAATCGTGAGAAAAATAATGGGCGAAAACTGAATGAGCAACATCGGTGATATTTTCGTCGTTGTAATAGTACATCTAAATATAAATATTGCACTAAAGCTGATCATATTGCTGGGTCGCAGGATGTGCAATGCTTCAAGCTGTCCCTAACAATTCTTACTGTCGCGATTCCAGTTTCCCTAGGAAGAAACGAACCCTGAACATAGCTGTGTACTGTAATCGATTCAACGCCTTTTATCTCCCACTTACAAGGCAGATTAAATTAATGTTCCTAAGGTAGCGTCTCCGATGAAACTGCTCAAGAATCTTCAATTTAGAGTTCAGCATTTTTTATTTTCATTACCGATTTACCGGACGCCTCGGGACCGACCCTATTCCGGTTAATCGGATATCCCGGTCGATCAGTATGCCTGCTTACTCGTACCGTAGTAAACATAAATGATAAAAACCGAGTAAATATTGAGATGGTAAAAAAGAATCTCGGGGAAAAGTAAGTTAACGGTTAAATGACCCAATTACTGCTACTGTACTGCGTATTAACACCTTTATTAGGCATAAAAAAAGTAAACAGGATGCCTTTGTTTGCACGTAACGCAGTATAAAAAATTCAAGTTATACGTCTCACAAATTCCGGTTAATCGATATTATTCTGAATTTATCGTAGATGGTTTTGTTAGTATTTGTGGTTATACCGTCGTCTTAATTTCTCCTGCAATTTCTGCTTGCTATTGGCGGATTTTTGTCGTGTTTATTTTTGATATTTCTCTCATTTTTCACCAAATTGGCGTTTCTTTCTCCCAATCGACATCCGATCCACTTGGAGACGGTGAATTTGACAAGATTGGAAGGAAAAGTGAAGAGGGGGGGGGAGGGGGGGGGGGGAGAGAGGCGAATCGGAGGTGGAGAAGAAAAAGGAGACGTCGGAAGAAGTAAAAGTGGTGTTTGGAAATCTCGGACTTTAAAATTGCATCTCTCAATAAGGGACTTTTGCTGAGGTCACGGAATAACGTTTAACGGTCATAATAATTCCCATTATTTCCCAACGGTGACCTCCTTTTATCTCTTGCCACTCGGTTCAAAGATTATTTTCTCCATTCACTGCGCGTCGTGGGAGAGGAAGAGGATTTTTCCCAACCGTTTTATCTCATTCGATGGGAAGGAAAAAAACCTTTTAATCTTTTAATTTCGAGATCGATTCTTTTCTTTCGAGATTCATTCGTGTGATATTTCGATTCAATTGTAGATGCTATCGGATTAGTTTTTACGGAGTTACACGCAGTTATCAGCGCACGCGCGGAGAAGGATGCTAAATAAATAATGACTCGAGGCCAATGCCAAGTAATAAGTCAAGTTCTCTCAGATGAATATGGCTGTTATGGAGAAAGAATAATTGAGCCGTTGATCTATTAGTTTCGGGAGCTGGAGATAATTAAGATGTTTTCTAGATGAGGAATAAGCGCTGATTAAGTATAAGCATTCCGTATACTTGACCTGGGTTCGAAAGGCAGCGGTTAGAATTTCAAATCAGTGCATGACCCGTGTTG
This sequence comes from Uropetala carovei, assembly GCA_036926305.1. Taxonomy (NCBI): domain Eukaryota; kingdom Metazoa; phylum Arthropoda; class Insecta; order Odonata; family Petaluridae; genus Uropetala; species Uropetala carovei. The sequence goes on from JAXCHB010000015.1 coordinate 10,216,795, forward strand.
GTGAGGTCATAAAATAAATATATTCATCCATCGTTTATTACCGAAGAAAGTTCAGCCATGCGAATCGCTGTTTCACTTTGCTCTGATGGGATAGCTTCTGCCCTTAACATTTTGTGATGGAATCTCTGTTAGATACCACAGGAAACGTACCGCGGTTGTTTAAATGAGAAGTTATCGCTGTGTAGAGCTGCTACCGGGTAGGAAATCAGTCGTGACCTTATCGCCTTCTCAGTATTCAATAACTTTTTAAAAAAACCCTCTAAGCAATCGTGAAGGCGGCTACGTTATAGTAACAAATTCCAAAGCAAGATTTTTTTCCTTCTAGCGATTGGACGAAAGAATTCCATCTATGTCCCAAGGATGGAAATTCGATCCTCCGCCCTGCGTTTGGCAAGAATCGACAGAATTTTAAAAAGAAAAACGAAATTCAGGATTGGAACAATCCTTGATAATATGACTAAGACGGTTAACAATAATTAACACCCGTCGAACAAAATAGGATGTTTCCCACCTCTTCACGATTCTTGCTGCCGCGTATCAGGAAAACTTTTTAAACCGATAATTGCGTTTGTTTGCTTGTTGAATTTGAGTGACGGAGATGGGTGAGATCACTTTTTAACGACACCAAGAGGCATTTAGTACGGCTCCCTTTGATAAAACCTCCCTTTCCTCGGAGGATGGGGAGGGGTGGGGGAGGAAAAGGGGAGAAAGAGAATAAAACGGCTGCCTAAAAAAAAAACGAACTTCCGTTTGCTGAATACCACCTCATTTCGCGTCGAACGTTATTGGCTGGCGTCAATTTCGATTACGAACAAAAAAAATCCCTTCTAGCCAATAGGAATTAAGAGATACAAAAACAGTGAATTTTATAGGCTACGATCCGTTTTCATTATTAAAACTTTAACAGCTCAACGTTGATTTCTGATGTGGTAATCACGGAACGCATTCTTCAGAGACGGAAGATTATATATATTTTTTTCAATCTTCCTAAAGAATGCGAATGTTCTCAAGAAACGCGGTAAAATGCTATCCCGAAGGGGAATGAGCGTGGAGTTTGGAGATCGTGTGACGCCATGACTATCTATTGGAATAAAAGGTGTTTGCGCAGTAATAACGTGTGAGATTCAAATGACAACGGTCAGCTAAACTGCGACAACAGATATACGTATACAGGGTTAATTAAATGGAACAGGCGAGAACATAAACATTTGTACTTCATCTTTATGTTTTGAATGCATGAAATGAACGGTGGTTATGTTAAAAAATCCGATGGCCGAGAGCACAGCCTAAAGCAGAGTCATACTGCTCCCATTCGAGAAATTTTTATTACTACCTAAATAGATTAATAAAAATGGAGAATAAATACACAAGTATCCAGACGGCGAGCAGATAACGGATGTCATTCTACTGAAAAGCTAAGTGGGCATAGATATTTCACTAGATCAAGAAGTCCACAACAAATCAGCTTTAGAACTAGATTTACCAGACGCTGGTAAGGAGTTGAATGTGAAGCACGGTACAAATTGGGAAAGAAATCGAAAATCGGAAACGAATCGTTGGGTTAGCGCATCCAATTATTCAGTTATCAATCTGGCATAGAAATAGTCCTCGTAGATTTTTAACAGCTTATATACAAAGAACATAGCTACGGTAAGCCAGTGCTACCCCAAAAAAGGTTTTAAAAAATCGAAATTATCATTAAGATATTATTGCATTATACACGACGAAAAAAATATGTAGGATATATATAATTGCTAGTACGATTGGGAGCTACGTTAGCAGGGAATTCTTAACTAGATCTTTGAAAACTCTTTAACTTCTCGCATTATTCACTATCCACTGTAAAAATATATATTTTAGCACATAATTCTTCGTATATTATTATTTTTCTGTTGAAAAGTGACAGCTATCCGAATTTTAATATGTGCCTAACAATAAACGAAGTCGAATCTGCGTTACTCACCTTGCCTTGTGGGCCGGCCTGGGAGATGGAGACGACCGCTTCATCTCCTCCGCCAAGCTGGAGCTATTCATCTTCGACGTCAGACGCTTGAGGACGTCGTCCATGGTGCGTTTCGGATGCGCCCCCGTACCGCCCCCTCCGCCCCCGCCTCCGACGCCCCCCGGCGAGTGCCTCTGGTGGTTGAGGTGGTTGCCACCGCGGGCCGCCTCCTCCCCCCTCCGCCCCCCTTCGGGGGCCGAACCCCTCCTCCTCTCCATCTGCTGGAGCATCTGCTGCTGCTGCTGGAGGTGGACGGCGGAAAGGGCAGGCACGAGAGCTTCCTCTTCGCCTTCCTCGGCCTCCTCCGCCTCCCTTTCCCCTCCCTCCCTCCTCAACCTCTGCTTCTTCTTGCTTGGCGGAGAGGAACCGTCCTCTTCCTCCTCTGCCGCCTCCTCCTCCTCATCGCCTCCCCTCCTGCTCCCTTCTTCCTCCTCTCCGTCGTCCTCCTCTTCCTCCTCCTCGTCTTCGTCCTCCTCCGAGGAATTGGGGGAGAACTTGAAGAAGGCGACGGAGGCTGCACCGGAGGCTTCGCCCGCTGCCTCGTCCGCCCCTTCCACCTCCTCCATGCCCGCCATCCTCTCCTCCTCCTCCTCCACGGAAGGAAGTTTGGCGGTTGACGACAGGTGACCACCTCCATCCGAGGACCTCGCGGGTAATCCGTCGAAAGAGGTTTCGCCGCAGGATAACCCGTCCGCGGACACCGCCCTTGGTGAGGCGTCGTCGGAAGGCGAGAAGTCCGCGCTGGCCGCAGCCACGCCTTCTGAGAGCTTCGTGGGAGGCGACTTCCGCTTGGAAGACATCTTCCTGAGTACGGAAGGATTTCACAGTCAGAAAAATATATTCCTTTTCGCGTACATCATTTTGTAAAACAAATCACTCCCCTTTGACTGGTTATTTTAAAATCCTTCCCTAAAGTTATCTGAAAAAGTTAAAAAGCATTTCAACCGCATCTCTACCAATGTGTGGAAAATACTACTGCCAGAATATGAAGTGCTAATTTAGACAGCTCATATTTCTCATAATATATAATTTATCTGGGAATTGAAAGTATTTTGCAAAATATAATCCGTCGAATGAAGGGAAACTTGCTGAATATTCATAAATCAATCAATAAATTGTCTCGACATAGGGAACTTTATAATTCATAAAAGAGAAAATTGTAGCCAACATTTCGACGTAGAACGTCATCATCAGTCGCGTAAAAGGATTCTGTTATTGTTAAGTTATTAAGCTCTCTGTGGACATAAAAATATAGAACTCAAGAGAATGTAAGTCTTTAAATATACAAATAAATAGAAAGGGGGAAAGGCGACAATAAATAAATAAATCCAAAGAAGTTTAATGCTATTTTATAGAGTAAAATGTCCGATTTTTTTTATTGTGAATAGGTTAAAAAGGGATCGTTTGAAGATAAGGATATTGGTAGCGATGGGTGTTGAAAAGCAGGATATTTATAGCAATACTTGAACCTTCTGCCTATAATGTTCTCACTAGTAACTACGATATTCTGTGAGTATTTCAGAAAAATTTCCATTGAAAATTTTCACCTGAACTAAACAATTATTTCTTTGCAATAATATATGCCAAAAAATAAGAATGTGGTTCCGCATATCTGCATTTCTGCTGCATCTTAATCGAAGACCGTGAACTCAGAATTGTCGTTATCACATCTTTGTTTACAGTTTTCGCCGCCTTGGAAGAAATCTCTCTATCTAGGATGAAGAAGTACGAAGTTATCAAAACGTCACTCACAGACGGAAGAGCTATTTCAAAGATGCTTTTGAAAGCTATTTAGTTAGGAAAATCTTTCACTCGTATTGATCCATGAATGATAAAACTTGCTAAAATCTGAGAATGATTTGAGAAAAATAACGTCCATAGGGATCACTTTTATGACGGATTCGTTACATTCTAATGCCACAAATTAATTGCTAGTTCAGTGAAGAATGAATGAATCTTTACTCTGTATTGGTATGTTTCGTATCTGAATATAATGTAGAAAATCACTAAATCTTCTTTCATAACTCGAAATTTTCGACAGATTGCCGGTACGTAATACACGAAACGCATACCACTTACTATACTACTAAAGACAGCGAGATATTCTTCTATTCGGACGTTCTTTGACGTAAAAAAAAAGCATCCAACTATGTCGATAAGCAGCTTAGATACAGTCGTGGGCGTAGTTATGACTTTTGACCCCTCTCTTCATCGATCCCCTTCTTTCTCTCAGTCTGTTAACCTCTCTAATCCGGAAAACGTCGGACCGGAGGAGTCCCGAAATATAAAATTTTCCCAACTACTGGCAATTAAAATGTAACGACTGTTCACACTACCTAAGTCATAATTTTATGTCTTTAACATAAGAATAAATAAAACATGGGAAGAATAGAGATTCCCAACCCTTTCAATGTGGCGAGCACCAAGTTCTAACTTTTAATATCAAGCAAGGGCCACCATACTTCAGTAAACATGGGAATAATCATAAATAAGATCAAACCAATATCAAATTAATTGCTAATGGTATTAAATACGTTTGGAAAAAATCGGTACAACATACTTTGTACAAACTTTCTCCTATACTAACGCGTCGTTTAGTTATCTTTAGAAACATGTGAACTATGTGTAATCGTTATAACCATCAACTTAAATAACTATACGAAATTTGATGAAATTTTAGAAAATCCAATTGTTGTTAAAGTTACCAAAGAATAAACTAGCCTTTATTCATTTTTTGAGAAATATGAAGTATTATTGCAGAGGTATACTCAAGGAACGGTACGAAATTGTATCAAAATCGTTGGAGGCGTTTCTGAGAAAATAAAAATATCGTTAAAATTTCCTAGAATAAACTAGCCTTATATTCATTTTTTGAGAAATACTATGAACTATTTGGTATTATTGAAGACGTAAACTCAGGTAACTGTACGAGAATTGATCAAAATCGTAAAGCCGTTTTTGAGAAAATCAAATTGTTAAAAATGCGTAGAATAAACTTCCCTTAATTACTGAGAAATGTCAACCATTTCTTCATAGCTTCTGCTCTGTATGACAAAATGCCTAAGTGCAATATTTCATTAATTTTCCCTCTACCGTTTAGGCTCTAGAGTCAGCAACATACAGACAGACAGATGGCATTGCGAAAACCACTTTTTCGGACTCAGCTACACCTAGAACGTATATTTCCGTCAAAATCTCGAATTACCAGGTTAACCAGGTTAGCATACTAGAATAAGAAAAGATAACAGATATCATTCTATACGAGAGTTAAACGTCTTAAAAATTATTTATTAAACTGTGAAAACAAAGAGAACGAGGAAATCGAAACGCCAACCACGCCACATTTCCGAACGTTTTTCCCAATAAGTCAAAATTCCGGAACCATTGCTTCCAGACCATATAATTCCGAATCACAGAGGTTCAACTTTATCGAATAACTATGCCCATTTCCTTCTATTTCTCTCTTTCTCCATCACCCCTCTCAAGATCCCTTTGTCGGCCACCTCGCGGCGGAATGGCAAACCTATGCAGGTGTCCGCTATCGCGGGTAGTGTCTCCTTTGGCTTAATTGCCACTTCGAAGCCCGCGATCGGGGATAGAGCCTCAGCAGAAGAGCACGAACGCCGTGGATAGGCAGAGGGAGAAGAGGAGGGGAGGGGAGAAATCGTCGAGCAAAAGGCAGAGACGTGATTGGTTGAAGAAGTAGAGAAGGTGAACGGACCAGGGTAGAGGACCTATTAGTTTTACGATCGTGAAAAGACGGGGAAAAAATCGATCGGAAAGTTATTTTTCCAAGTGATCCTCGAGCACCTGGTCTTTTTAATAGCTCGATTTTTTTCTCAGGACTGGTCGCGGAAGAAATAAAGATTCTGCATTTCTCGAAGAGAATGTACGAATTTAATGCGTCGGTATTGTGAGGTGGAAATCGCGGGGAGAGATTTATGGGATAGCGAAGAAAGGAGTTGATTTAAGCGAGGAAACGGATTCCAAAAATAATTTTCGACCCCGTCTCATGGTTGGTATCTAATTGATAATTTTTTAAGCTCTGATAGCTATAAAATTTAGAAACTGCTGTCAATCACCACTGATGGAGGATGCTTTGTAGCATACGGGGTGCGACGCTGAGTCGCTTGACGGTTCAAGAACAAGATCCATATGGTTAAAGGCGCTCTTCAATAATATAATTTAAGAAATCAAGAGCCACCAAAATCAAAGCGATAAATAACAGTTTCGCAGAATTATTCAAGACATGTTTGTACTGAACGAAGTTTTGTTTTTTAGTTTTTAAGCTTGACTCCCCTCTGCCATCGCAGCTAAAATATCTAACATCCCCATATTTGACTCTTTTAAATAAATGCTTATTATTAATATAAATAGTCAAGATATAGTAAACAATTCAAGATACGAAGAAATGGTGGGAATCGTAGGAAAGATACACAGAAGTGTAAGTTCAAATTTCATGCTGAGAGCTTTCGGGCACTTTGAATGGTCGAGGATCAATTATTGAAAAACGAAGAAAACCCCGTTTTCCACTCATTTTAATCTCTTAACCTTATGTATTAACACAATGGAGTACGCTGTTATCTTTTCCAAACAAATATTTTCTCGACGCCTTCATTCTCTCGTATGCATCAACGATTTCGTATTGATAATAGCTGATTCACGATTTAATGTGATAAACTGGTTACTCGAGGTGGTATATTTCAAAAGTTTTAGCACTTGTTGACTACATTTTCAATTGAGGAATGCCATAAAATAAACTTAAGATCCCTGAAAAACTGTCATACTAGGCTTCCTAAAGATTTTTTACTTTCCCATACACGTAGTATACTGAGCAAGTATTGTAATCGCGATAAAATTCGACCTTGAGTTTTTGATGGAAATACACGTTTTAGGTGTACATATCTGAGTCCGGAAAAGTGGTTTTCGCCATGTCACCTGTCTGTCTGTTCGCGGCTCTAGAGCCTAAACGGTAGAACGGAAGTGAATGAAATCCCGTATTTAGACATTTTATCATACAGAATATAAACTACGAAGAAATAGTTGACATTGCACAATAATTAAGGGCAGTTTATTCTAGGCAACTTAAACAATTTGATTTTCTCAAAAAACGGCTTAAACGATTTTGATCAAATTTCGTACAGTTACATGAGTTTACGTCTGAAATACATAGCTTATATTTCTCAAAAAATTAATATAAGGCTAGTTTATTCTTGGGCAACTGTAATAACAATTGGATTTTCTAAAAAACGGCTAATACGATTTTCATTAAATTTCTTTTAGTTATTTAAGTTGATGTTTATAATGATTCTACATAGTTCATATTATTCAAAATATAACTAAACAACGCATTAGTATAGGAGAAAGTTTGTACAATGTATGTTGTACCGACTTTTTCAACTAGATTTCAGCCATGAGGTGAACTCCATAATTCTTTCTTGAATTCATAAAATTTCGCACGGAGACATTTATGTGAAAAGGCGACGACGAATTAAAAATCGAGCCATTAAAATAGCCTTTTAAAGAAATCACCGAAGACTCTTTGGTTTAATAGCTTCGATCTTCCGAAATAACATCGGTTAAACCCATTAAGTTTCGCGTCACATAATTGGGATCGAAATTAACAGTCGGACCGCTACGCGATAGTCTACACGGGTTTGATTAGGACGACCTTAGGTTTGGCCCTTGACGACGAGTGACCGGGATGAGATGGACAGGGAGATATTAGAGAGGGGTCGAGGGAGGCAGAAAAAAAGTGGAGGAAGGACCCAGAGAGGGAGGGAGAGAGGGAGACGAGGAGTGATACTTCTTTAAATAGTACCAATCTATACACAGGTTCGATTCAAACCCTCCTTGGGTCCGTAACCGGATTAGAAGACAGCTTCTCCAAAAGATATGAACCTCGCGTTGATTCCTCTTCCCTTACCCGGAGGAGAAATCGGTCGTAGCTTTCGGGGTGGTCGTGCCCGGAAGGACAAGGGTCGGCCGGAAGATGGACGAGATTATGGGAAGGGAAATGGAAACGGTCCATTCGCCTCATTCTCCCGCCGTTTTGGAATTTCGTGAAGCTTCTAAAAAAAAAATATTCGCACGCAATCACAGACACTTGATTAGCAAAATAGCCGGGCCGAAATCGGTAACGGGACTGCTGGCGGATGACGAAGCGTTCGCAATTTTTCGTCTAGTTCATGACCTAATTCTCCAGTTAAAAAATCTGGCAAAAAGTCGAAGAGAGGAAATATGCGGTTATTTTTTTTTTCATTTTGCGACTAAATAATTGGCCGTCGCAATTTCTTGGAAGAATTTTAATGTGGCCATAACCCAAGCGAAAGCTACCTACTGGAGTGGCAAAACGCTAAATATTGTTAGAAATATTGTTACAAATGTACGTTTTATTAAAAACATCTCATAATTTAGTGTTCGGAGAAACTTCTTATCGTCAAAAGATAGGATAAACAACATCCATTATAATTTAAACAGTTCTGAATGAAACCTAAGATGTAGTTTTTGTACCTTTGTCGTTAACTAATTACTTTTGCAACTGACAATTTTCTTGTTAAACAAATGTTGACACATGCTGGTTAAGTTTCCAGATTCCGCTTAATACTTTGCAAGATTATATAGAGATCTTAGGAGTAGTTTTAAACATTAACGCTGAAATATAAACTCTTCAACGACTACATAAACTAACGAAAACACTTCTTGAGTTTCTAGGAGGCGAAGTTTACTGGTGGGCAAGAAAAATGGCAGAAAGGAACTATGACGAACTCAAAATTAATTTCTTACGATAACACACTATAAGTATGTATGGTTTATATGCTACAAGAATGTGCTATGTCTTATAGTGCAATATTTCAAGAGGCATCGGAAATTACTCGAGTAAGTTCGAAGTCGTTTTTGACGCTAACACATTATAATATATACATGGAATTGAGGGGAGTATGTGAAAAATACCAACAGTGTAATAATTCTTTAAAAACACAATATTATTAACAATTTCTTGAATAAATACTTCAACATGTTGTGATATTTTCTCTGGCATCTTGTTAGTAACCCTAAAAGAGTGACGCATTGGTGCGAAACGAAATCTTTAAAAGAACAGGTCTCGTCCCACTTTCAGCATGAGTAACTATCACATAGTTTACCCTAGCACATTTAATGCCTGACTGTATATACTTTTACAGGATAGAGAATCATTCACATTCGCTTTGTTATGTGATATATTATTAGACTGATTAAGCACTTACGGTGGAGCGTCCACAAATTTGAAATTTTCAATTTATCCTTAATAATGATAATATGTTGCTTATAAATTATCTTCATCGTCATTATTCTTCTCCCACGGCGTTCGAGTTATTTGCTCCAATTATTACAAATCCGCCGAGAAAAAAACTGAAAACATATTGTCTAAAATCTTGTGCGTATGTGCCTGCGTGTGTAGGTGGGTGCTCTTTTCTCCACACATCTCTGAGATTAACCACCACCATCTCTCTCTCTCTCTCTCCTCCACTCGCAAGAGTGGCGGCCATTTCCTCAAGGAACACGAGGAGTAGTAGGAGATGAGCCCAATTTCCTCCCACTAATGCAGTTCGTCGCAAAGGAGAGGCGCCGAGGGAGCGGAAGGTGGAGGGAAAGGAGGCGAGTCGTTGGGGACAAGGGGGGAGGGAGGGCGAGGCGAGGATGGGACAGAAGAGGAGAAAAGGGAATGGACTGGGGGAATGAGGAAAAGGAGACGGAAGGAATTCATGGAGGAAACGCTCACAAATATGGTGTGCGTCGCCTTTCTACTTGAAAGAATCACCTTGCTAAGAGGCTGGTTTGTATTAAAGAACTGTATTATAATTTTTTTACATCTGTCTACGCATTTGTATGTATGTAATACAAACTTATATGTATATATACACATGTTTATGTGTATGTACTGTAACCAACTTCTGGATGAAGTCCTTCATCACATTATTCGGTCTTTCTCCACGGCGGTTCCTTCATGCTTTTGCGCTGAACTTATCGCTAACTCCTTAGCCTCATCCATTTAACATTAAATATAAGATGTAACATTAATTTCAAACTATTATAAATATTTATTTTATTTTCGCAAAATTCAAACTTAATTCAAAGTATATATCTTTGTATAAAATTAGAAAACATAAAAAAATTCCGTATTCGCTACTCTGAAAACCTTTCACGACCCCTAACTTGAGAACCGCTGCTCTAATCTCATTAGTTGACTCATAAAAAACTCAAAAGTTCTTTATCCCACTTTCCTTCTTCGTTGTCACGCGAAATCCGATGTATAAGCATGTAGAAGAACGCACGTAAAATATATTTTTAAAATAAAATTATAGAATAGAAGTAAGATACAAGAAGAGAAAAGGGGCGATAAAAACTAATGAGAAAGAGTGCAGGTAGCTGGACCGGAGTTTTACTGAGAAAATGCTGCACGAAGGAATATTTGTTTGAAGAAAAATGTGAACGGAAAAAAAGGAAGCAAAAGGATTTGGATATTGAAAAGAAATATATACCTATCATATATATATATATAAGGGTAGCAACAAGGTGTTGGAGGAAGCCCAGTGGACACTTGTTTCTCCGTCGCTGAAGAAGGGCATCAGCCCGAAAGCTCCATTTTTGTGTAGTTTTTGTTCTTTTGTGTTTTTCGTGTGTCCTCAGCACCCCCAGCGGCTCTTCATTCTAGGTAAGTGTCCACTGGGCTTCCTCCAACACCTTGTTGCTACCCTTATTATTACCTTTCCTTTTCCTTAAGTATATATATATATATATATATATATATATATATATATATATATATGCACATACGTGTATATATATGCATATGTGTGCGTGTTCGTATCTTAAGGTAATTTCCATCGGAATCCAATTACAATTTAGTTAGAGGAAACAGAGAGGGGGTTAAAATCTAAGTAAGAGGGGGGAAAGGGAAGAGAGATGACGGGGATGGCTGAAAGGGAACATGTATAATTAACCGATTGTTTGCTGCTACTCGTCGGCGCGTGTAATTCGTCTCAGAATACGTAACCGTTTCCCGTTTCAGCGGGGAAAAATAGGCAAATTCCATAGCGGAAGGGTTCCGACTCGAGCGGAAGTCAGTTAGGATAATGGTCCGACTTCTCCACGAAAAAAATAGCGTATTTCTCCATCCAGGGAACTTCATTGATCGAACTGATTAGAAATTTCACGTGAAGATCTATGCTTATAGCTCGAGGGAAAACCAAGCGTAAAATTTAAAGACAAAAATCGTCATCGAATGAAGTAGGTACCTATATTATGTTTTACGCGAAAATGAACACTGCTATAGCAATGGTTAACTCGAGGAAAAAACAGAAGGTGCCAATTTACGACAATATTTGTCATCAAACGAATGTATCTAATGTGTGTGTGTCCATTAGAATTTAGAGCTTAGAATTTTAACTTATCGAAAAGAACAGGAGAAGAGATGATCTTAATTACAGCAATTAGGTGGAAGGAAAACAAACTACTTAAGTCAGATTCTGAGAGGAAATAACGTAGACGTAGGTTACACAGATGTAGATTCTAGAAAATAGGAATAGAGGAAGGAAAATGAACAGGTATTTCAGGTAAATACATTTAAATAAGCTGATATGTCCTTTACGTAACGGGAGATGAATGAACCAAGACTTTACATCCACGCTTTACCTTACAATTCACCAAACTGACGAATGGCAGAGAATCCAACACACCAAATTGCTCCTAAAATTTTCCTTAGAAAGCTCGACACTCCTGTTATGATCCCTGATCGTCATAGGGAAAACGACCCCGATATCGTTGTCCTACATTCTATAATATCGATATTATCGTCTCGATTGTCTCTGCCAACATACCTGGATGTTTCAGCGACCCTAAAAACTTCCTCGGCTAATGATTTCGACCGATATTCATTCAGAAACCTCAGCATAGCATCCAGTTGGGGATACCCAATTAAGTAGGCCGCATGCAAAAACGCCTGCCTAGGGGTTATGATCCAACAAATGAGGTGAGGTAATATAGACCCTAATTCGACTACCAAAAGGATAATAATGAGAAAAAAGCTTTGATTAGAATCATATGTTCTTCTCGCGATTATAACTGCTCTTCGTTGAAATATTTTATAATGCAAGTAAGAGAAAGATCACACGAATCTAATTCAATATTAATAACTGGTGATATTAAGTATTTTTATTATAGTTTAATGTTTACGTTACATTTGTCCGTATAATACAAGTTTACCAGTAAATCTAGATGTGACAATCGTGTAATGAATACATAGAAAAGAAAACGAAAAAAATACGTAGTTTATAAACATGCAGAAGTAACTGAGCATAACAAAAATCGAGCGTGCAAACATATAAATTAAGAATAACAAACCCGACGTATTTTTGCTTCAAATAACATTTGCTTTCTGGTAGGAAACAGACGCAGATCTCCCGGAGGACGGTTTATGCTGCTACATAACGCCTCCAAACTTCACAAAACGCTTTGGCCTTTTTATATTTTTCGTGTTAACCTTCGAAGTCTTTTTGATCGGAAGGAAAAACCTGGCGGTTAAGAACTCTGAGAAAATATTTAGAGGCCCATCCCTCGCTTTGTACTGTTTCATTTTACACGATTTTATCTTTGCACGGTTTCGCTTTACAGGTTTTCGGATTAGCGCAGTCTTCGCTTCATTGAGATTACACTGCCATCAATTACAATTGACAAGTTTCCGAACGCTCTCCAAGAATTTAAAAATGATAATAATTTTCATTTCGACTAGAAGGTTATGATGAAGAATAAAGGAAGCAATACTGAACACAACATATTTTTTGCACGTTGAACTAGAAAAGGTACTCAAACGTTATATCATGTATTCCTATAGAGAAATATATTCAATTTGCTCGGTTTCACTTTACGCGGTCCTTTACAGGAACGCACGTGGCGTGCAAAGAGAAGGGATGAGCCTATTTAATTTTGCGGAACCGTTCGAAGAGCATGCTCTCGAACATTCTGTCTTGTTTTCATTAATTATTTCTTATACTGTGCAACCAAAAGTGGAGTTGTAAATCCAGAAATTCACTGCTCGCAGCTATGATAAATACAACCAATATCTTCGTATTAGGTACGGTTTTATGCAGAAAACATGTGGCTCATATACTTAAATTGTTCTAATTAGCTAAAGAAGTGGTAGAAATTATCTTCAATGTGAACAGATTAAACTTTTGGTACATGAATACCGTTACAGCTTTTATGGGAAGTTGATTTAAAATCAAGCTATATACACATATATTTACTTCCAAGAGGGTTTAGCATTTCTTCCGATTATAGATCAAAACGTACTGCAAAATATTGCGTGAATTAGAGCCTACGGAGATATACGAATAAAATCATTCGATTATCAATAAAATTTATTAATATTTTGAAAATACCTTTTTCCAGGGGATAACACCCGGTGGCTGAATCTTCAAACAACAGAAAATCAAATGAAACGAGAAATTTATAATGCAACTATTTTTTCAAACGATTGAGGAAAAATGAAAATTGAGGAAACATTGCGAAAATTAAATTTTATGGATTATTATTATTTCACGCAATCTGATTGAGGGTGTTGATTTTCGATATCCAGCGATACGTGACCTAGTCTCATTAATGCGTCCCCTGAATAATGATTAGAGAAACTATCAGACGTTCGCCATTCCTTCACTCCCTATCAATTTCATAATTCTTTCAAACGAGCCATAGCAACGTTACCATAACGCGTCACTTGCACATTATCCTCAAGGCGATTACATTACGCAAGGATTTGTCCGAGGGCAGCTAAACGAACGGGGTCAATCACGGGGTCCACACACACAATTCAAACAGGAAGAGGAATTGTCACCCGTGGGAGTGGCGATAAAACGATTTTCTTCAGATTCTCATTCATCGCAAGGTATCTATGTTTTGCTCTTATTAGCTATAAGTAGTGATGTATGAGCTATAGGTACACATATTCTTAGAATTCTGTATACGTACGTACCTAAGGTTGCGAGCCGTCTGTTTTAACGTGCTAATTTTATTTTCACTTGCGCTACAAAATGCATTGTTGCAGCGTTTTTAAAAAACGTAATCATCGGCAAAATATTTAGCTATAACTGTTTAATAATGGACATGTTAGTAAGTTACACTTTTTACAAATTTTGGAAGAGCAACACCAAGGCAGTTCACTTTCACCTAATGGGCCAAATGGGCTACAAACTCTATGTAGCTTCCTTATGCGGCTTGCTTGCACTGATCAGCTATAAAAAATCGAACCGATGCGATGGTTACGATACCAAAAGGAAGCTTCGGAAAAAGAATCAAGACGCATATCGCACCAATCGTCACAAAAGTGCTACATATGTGGAGCTTCTCCTAAGGAAATGAATAATGAAGAAACAGCAAATGAAAAGAGGGTAGCAGATATTACAACTTATGCTTTCGGACTTTCTACTTTACGTGCGTGGATTCGTTGTTTTGAATGCTTACTGCACATAGCATATCGATTGTGTATAAAGAAATGGCAGATTAGAAGTGCAAGTGACAAGTCAACGTGCGAAGCAAGAAAAAAAGAAATCAAGCAGCGATTTAGAAATGAAATGGGTTTATTGGTTGACCAACCAAAGCCTGGCAGTGGCACTACAAATGATGGTAATACAGCAAGAAGATTTTTTAAAGACCCTCAGCAAAGTGCTTCCATAACAGGTGTCAATAAAGACCTCATACATCATTTCTGCGTGATTTTAGAAACAGTTAATAGTGGGTATGACATTAATTTAGAGACTTTTGAAACGTACACAGTCAAAACAAGGAAAATGTATTTGAATCTATATCCTTGGTTCTACATGCCTGCTACAGTGCACAAAATTTTAGTTCACGGTGCTGACATAATTAAATCGTGCATTTTACCCATAGGACAGCTTTCCGAAGAGGCTCAAGAGGCACGCAATAAAGATTTAAGAAGATTTAGGGAAGGTCATACAAGAAAAATCTCGCGAATTGCTACTAACGAAGACTTGCTTTCCATGCTATTAATAATCTCTTCCGATCCAGTTATTTCTAGTATAAGAAAAAAGCAAAAATTTATCTCCTGAAGTGTTGGACCTATTGTTGGACCCTCCTCCACCTTCCACTAGTTCCCACGAGGATTCGCGTTGTGCAAGTGACACGGAAAGTGAATAAAATAAACTATTTAATGCTTCTTTGTGCAGTTATAAAGGAAAGAAATACATATTTTCTTTCATAAAAATGTAGTTCAGTAATTCTGAAATTATAGTATAATGACAGAGGAAAATTCGAACGAAAATGACCTCGGTATATGCGTTCACTTCGAGGAAAAAATGTAAAACTCATTAAAAACACTCAGTTCATAATGCGCTACCATTTAAATGACAAAAAAGTGGTATTTTATATATTAAGATTTTTGTCCACCTAGATCGGGCATATTGCACACTGTGCATCCGTAGCTTATTCAGGGACTTGCAATATGAGGAACCCGTCGGTGTGTTGCACGGATTGCACCTACGTTAACAACGCTCCTGCCTAATTGTAGACTTTTAGCTCATTTCTCTTATGCTGACCAATATAACATCCTTGCCTTAAACATTTCGTAACCATGTCCTTTTAATCTATCCAATGTATATCCCCACTATCTTTGGCATTTTCCTATCATCCTTCCTTCTATGAATTTCTTCAGCAGTACACTGAATCTACAAAGCTGCTTCTTCCTCTACCTATGCGGTGCAATTAAAATCATCCCTTAGAGTTTTATCAGGTTTTTCATAAACTTCTTACAGTTATTGGAGATACGCAAGACAAGCACTTCGTTTTTGAATTTTGATTGACTTAATGGATTATTCTTGAATTCATCTTCTCCTATTTCGTTTAATGCTTCTTCCAGTGGCGTAGATACCGCCCGGACGAAGCCCGGGGGCCCGCAAAATATTGAATGTTGAGACCAAAATGTTAAGAATTTCTTTAACTTTGCCAGGACAATTTTGAACCATCTTTCTCATGAAAAAGCAGAAACATTCCGTAGACCCAAAGGAAGCAAGCAGTATAGGCATAAGAAGTCTACGGCCTAATCCTCACTCACGGGATAAATACAAAACGATGAAGAAATACAATAGGAACAGGCCAAGATAAGAGACACCCTCTTTGTGTACCCTTAATTAAGCAGCATAGGGCAATGTGGTTAGGATGAATAGACCGTTTACAAAGAGTATAAACAGATTCCTTGCAACTAAGCGTCTCATAACTCTTGCAGACGATGCTGCTTCGGTTATGAGATAACGGACGGTTTCGGGCGATTAGGACCGAAGAGAAAAAATACTTGCAGGCTTGATGGCGGTGCGAACGGTGAGACTGCACCGGGCCCCTCGATTCCTATAAAAAAAAACATTTGTCGTACTTATAAAAGTACACGCATTTAAATAAAATCTGAAAAATATCGGTGTCATAATGAGAGAGAGATTACTTTAGTTATTGAAATTTACTATGAAAAAATTTTGACGCGCGTGCACACTTTGCATCAGTTCTCGCGATTATCCTAGCCTGCTCTGAACACTTGGTTTGCTTCTGATGATTGGTCCACTTCCCATAGCACGATACTGTTTTGCCATAGCTAAACACAGTTTGAGATTTTGTCTTCGTGGTGGTGGAAGTCGGTTCTCTCGTTACCGATCAACGATAATAATCATTTCATCTACATAATATTTTAATTATTGTGAGGGTCAATCAGGTCGACTTACAAACATCTGAGCGGGTCCAAGAAACGCAGAACGCCTTTTAAATTTGGGCGATTTCTCTCCTGAAACTACGGAATACGTTCACTTATAGTGGGGCACGGAAAAAATTTACGTATTTTACGTATACCTTATCCACGTCTTAAAAGATTCATTTTTGGAAGAGAGAGTTCAATGAATTTAACACCTCCAAATTCATCATCAAATAGATATTCGCCGCATTAAAAACGTGGAACAAAAGTCGGCCTCCTCGCTATCGAATAGTTCTAGCGTTTTATTTATCTTCACATTTCTAACTTTCGGGAGGTTTTAGTGACTCCCAAACCAATCTGTCCAGGGATCTTCTCTTCAACTTGCCATACCCATCCCCTTCTTTTAAGATATCTCTTTTCTCTTCCTATCTTTCCCTACCTATTTTCTGCCATTACATCAATTCCGTGACTTCTTTCGACAGACCGTTACCTCTCAAAATTTCACCTATCCATTCCATTTGTCTAACCCTTATCACTCTAATTAACCTCCTTTCTTCCCCTATTGTATTTACAGCTTCATTCGTTTTCCTCTTGAGTCTGGCTAGTAAATGACGGATGGAGACTGTCTGTCATCAATAATCGCCGTACCATTGATGCCTTCTGTATTCTTCTTATTCTTCTCTTTGGCACTCCAAGCATCATGAATCAATATAAGCACTACCAAAATATGTAATGTATGGTATGCCCCTCTCTTACTTTACCGTTTACTCTTGCTGGTTTAGTTTAAAAATTAAACTTTTGTTCTCCATTGCTGAAAAATCTCACGAATCGTTTTTATTCTCAATCATTTTTACGTGCCATTTAAGGAACATGCAAGCGCATACAGACCCTTTCCCGAAATACTAGTTGCCGCTTTGTCATTCGAAAATGTAATCAACGTTAGGAAAAATGGCGAACATCGTTCAATGAATGAGCATGTTCAGCGTTCTTTAAAAAATGCTCGTTTACAGATTGGAGACATTTTGAGGTCAATTTGGGTAATTTTAGATAAAAATTTCCCTGCGTCATTCTGTTACGAATGCAATATGCCTTACCAGATGATATACGCGTATTAGAATGCGGGATTTCGGGAAATAAGCAGTCACGAGGATGAGGAGGAAGAGGCGGGACGAGGTAGGAGGAGGGAGAAAGAAGAAGAAGGAAAGAGTTCCTGTATGCGGTAGAAGCAGATGTGTTATAAGGCCGACTAGTAAAGGAGTTACCTATTGGGAGTTTCCATTCATGAGAGGGAGGCTGCGGAGGGAGAGAGAGAGAGAGAGGGAAGAGGGAGGTGGGTGGAGGAGGAAGGAGTCGCGGGGGAAGGGGTGGGTGGGAGTGGAATGGCGATTCTGGAGTTAACCGACAGAGGGAGCGCTGAGCAACGGCCGTCTTAGTGCATCGAGCGATGAGTTAAATTTCCGGCTTTGTCAAAGGCATAAGAAACGACCTCTCATACTCTTTCGGGTCTGTGAAGGAAAGGAGACGCGAATAAAAATACTCATTTGTTTGTATGTGTGTGCGTGTGTGTGTGCGTGCATGTGCTCCAGAGTTTCAGAGATTCTCTCTCTCTCTCTTTTTACCCCCTCCCCCTCTTCCTCCTCCTCTTATCTCTCTTATCCCTTTGCTCTGTCTAAAAACCTCACTCTCCCCTCCCCCTCCCATTCGTACGCATCGCGAGAATCTTCCCCCTCCCTTTTGGAACATTATTTCTACCAATACGCAATGACCTCCCAGAATTATTTTTTTTACGATACCGACAAGAAACGTCGCATTTCGATAAACTGGCGCGAAGTTTTTGACGAATTTTTGCGCATCTGATATAACGGCAACCTAACTCATAAACAGAAATGCTCAACCCCTCTAAGGATACCGAAAGAAAATAATCGAGACGAGCTCGTAACTAATGTCGAATCGTAATTAATGCCACAGACGATTCATCGGCAACTTTGTAGCCCGAAATGTCCACCTGGACTTCCCAATCTATTTACCTATATCGTACACGAATTATTCGTCTCGGATAAATGTTGGTTTTTAAAGAACGTCCCAATTGCGAAAATATTTCTCTGTGGATCCGGTCAATTTGTTCGCCCTATAAACTAAGCTTTTCTCGCACTGCAGACACGCAATCTGGTCGAGAAAGCTCTTGGGCTGTAAAAGAAATCGGCCGAATGAAGCAGTTTGGAACAACCAAAATACCTTTTCGTGCGTTTAAGGCGCATGAAATCCTACCACTTCAAAGGATGATATTTGCGTTTCCATATTGGAATGTTGGGTAAGATGAGACAAAGAGTATACAGTGAGGCGAAGAAAGATGACGGAACGTACCCGAAAATCAATTACTGCCATAGACGCTTGAATGCAAAAAAAAATAATGAACAAAGGAAACCGCCGCATCCGGTAATTTGTTGAGTAATCCACACACATATGTACATATATGAACAGTAAAAATTGACGTTATCAGGGGCGATCCACCGCTCTTTGATTTTGATAAAGTATTTTACACCACTCAAATAAATTCGAATCGATGCTATTTTGAGGTTTCAGGTGCATATATGGTTTGAAACCCACTCTTTTTTTTTTAACGGCAGTACAATTTACCTTTGTCATTCATTCGAAGTTTAGATCGTTTCTCCCGCTTTTTTTCTGAGCGACGGGATATTAGCAAAATAACAACACGCGAGTTTACCACGTCACATCCGTTTAGCGCCCCGTTCTTGGAACGTTCGGCGTTAACTTATGAAAATACGGGAATTTTTTTTTCTTCGAGAAAACTGAGAAGTCGGTTATGAGGGAAACGTATCCCAAATAGAAAGAGTATCACTGGGTCCACACGAAATAAAAAAAAAATTCTCAGTAATAACATCACCTGCCCCTTCCTTCATCTCCACACACACACGCACACACTTCCTCTCTCTCTCTCTCTGTCTCTGCCCTTCATCTCATCCTTTCTTTTATTACCGAGCTTCTTCCTTGTATCTTCACTTCCTCCCTTTAAATCCTCCTCCCTCCCCCAAAAAGGAGGAAGAGAGAGAGAGAGAGAGAGGCCAGTTGCTCATTGGCCACCCCCACGGCGAGCGGCACAGATCACACGGAGTCACGAAGACTGCGTTTCCACGCAACACCCTCCTTTTCATGCTCCAGGATAAACTTCCTCTTTCCCCGTCCACACGCCGCCTCGCCGCACCATCACCCTACTCCACCTTCCTCTCTCACTCCACTCCTCTCTCTCTCTTTTACTAAACCTACTCTCCTCCTCCTCCTATCCCTTTCCAATATCTCCACCACCACCTCCGTCCGCTTTTCTGGGAATTATTCCAATTTGGGGACATACCGGGAATTATTGTCGTAAACTACGCCGAGAGAGAGAGAGAGAGAATGTTAATATTATCGCAGGGGGTCGGTACAAATATTTTGGTATCCTGAAACATTTTTGGGCCAAAGGATATCTGGACTGGAATGTCACAACGAGAGCGATTTCGGTTGCCTTTCATAAAAAAATCGTCGGTCCGTCATTTTTTTTTTCGACATGTTAATTACGAGGAAGGTTCCGTAGAAACTTAATCAAACATCTTAGGTTTCGGGTGAACTTTTCTTTTCGTTTTCTGAGAGAAACACCACCGGTTAACTTACTTGCGGACAAACAAATGCCAGCGCACGTCGCATTGCACGCGCGGAAGTGACCAATTAATAATTCAATCAAATCCCACTTTACCATAAGCCAGTTCGATATGTCCCCTTTTCATCAATAATATCATTAAAATAGTTTTTCGCCGCCTAACGTTCCAAAACCCACAATTTCAAATGAAAAAATCATATTTTATCTGAGTTCTTCGTGGGGGAAATGTAAAAGCATTAGAACATTATGCCAGTATCTTTGTATATTTGTCAGTACTAAAGTTTGCTATTATTTTGTTATTTTATAGCTTTCAGTCGGTTTATTCTGTACATTAAAATAATTTAGACCATATTAATTGACATAAAAATTATTTATATTAGCAACTCTAGAGAAATATCGAGCTCACCTTACGGCTGAAAACAGACTCAAGAATAAGCATTTCAATATAAAAAATTTGAAAAGTAAGTACTTATTAACAAGTTTAAGACCTGTAGAGAATCTACTATCGGTGAATCACCACTGGCTACACTGTAGCCGAAATGCACATCTGATTTATCATAATCTTGTTGCAACTATTGGAGATACCTAAGATACGTATGTACTTACTTTTTCAAGTATTTGATATTGAAATGTTTATTTGAATATATTACTATTATCGACATTTAAATTATTTATATTTAATTATCAGCATGGGGAATAAACGTAAGCAGCGAAGAAAAACGCATCTTAGAAAATGGAGAACAGATAAGCCAATCACATAGCAAAAGCGAACTGGATAAAACACTTAGTCAAAACGTTTTTTAAAAAAAACGTCTTCGTTGCTTTCCCAAAAGAGAGGAAACGCCTAACGTGGTAATACACGCCTAAACGAGTACTTGGACCCGAAACACAATTATACGTTTTAATTCCTTGTCTACTATGTTCTTAATGTCTGAATAATTGAAACCCTCGAGGAAAAGGAGATATAGTATAAGATACTATAAGCAAGCGGGAGGGGAGAGGGACGGGTCGTGAGAGGAGAGATGAGGGATGGAAAAGAAGTCGAAAAGGGGTGAGCCTGGGAAGAGGGGGAGATTGTAGATGGGCGGAAAAAGAAGGGACGGAGAAAAGAGGAAGGGAAGAGATTAAGCCAGAGGGAGGGAACCAAGGGGAGAGGTATTCGGGGATATAAAGGATGGATCAGACCGGATTCGAGATAGCGTAGGTGGGATGTTTGGGGGTACGTGTGGGTGGGAGTTGTTAAATGGACGTAGTGGGTGGGAGAGTGCGTATGTGAGCGTGCGTGCGTGTGTGCACGTTCGCGCGTGCGCGCTAGGGGGTGGGAGGGAAGGAATAGAGGGTGGGATAGGTTAGCGTTGGCACCTCAGCGGTGATTCCAACACCGAGTGATGGATGACTTTTTAATAGCGCGGCGGGGAGTCTTTCTCTTCCTCTCTACCGCCCTACCACACCCTAAAACGCCTATTTGCCCCATGTCTTCTTCTCATACCCTCTTTTCCAAACCTCATACTACTTCCTTCACTGTCCTTTCCCTCTCTTCCATTCACCCCCTACCTCTTTCTCCGCTAACTCCCTTCCTCTCTCTCTCTCTCTACATTTCCTTCTTAATCTCTCTCTCTCTCACCCTCCCATCACTCTCCATTTCACTCTTTTCTCCTACCACCCTCTCTCCTCCCCTCATCCTCCTTTCTCCATTACCTCCTTTCTTTCTCTCTCTCTCCATTTAACTCCTTTCTCCTCCCTCCCTCCCCCCTTCCTCTTCCCTCCCTCCTATTTCCCTCCTTCCTTCCTCCATACATCCATTTGAGGGACAAGCTATCTCTTGATGACTAGCATTGTCATTAGGGTGAAAGGGGAGCGGACGCCGTTGAAAGCAATGGGGAATAGAGGATCGGTATTGTGGGTGACATAGGAACGGTGAGGGTTGATGGAAGGGTGGGATTAGGAGACCCGGGCTTCTTACAAGGGTGTTTCAGGGTAGGGTTCTAGACACTGGGAAAATATGCGATTGGGGATTACAGGTCACGAGAATGTCTTAGTGGTGAAAGTGATGGACAGACTTCCGGAGGACATTAAGGCAAGATGATGTAATGGCCACGATGGAAATAGGCCGACAAAATGCTATAGATTGGATTAGTTTTCATCCTTTACTGGATAATATTTCCTTCCTGTACTAATGCTCCCCGAACCTAATAGACATTAAAATGTGAACGGCCAATGATAAATTCTCTAGCTCAAGTTTCTCTTGAATTATTAGATGGTCAAGGTAACATCTACAGTCAAAATAATGTTGAGCAGGCCAGATGCGCATTTAATCTACAAAGTAACTATTCTCAATGGTAATTCATTGACAGTTTATTCTTGTTGTAAAGTAAAGACGGATGCTTAATAAATAAAAAAAATTTCCATATAAATACATGCTATATTGTATTAGCAAGGGCCGATTTTTGAAGCGTCATTATAACTTTTTGGAGGACAAAGAGGAAGGTTTTGGTATGATTCCTAGAAACTAGGATGTAAGGTGCTCAGAGTACTATCGTCCAAAATGTTAAAATACACCATCGATTAACAAACTTTCAAGCATGATATTGGTTTGAGTAATGTGTTTTAAATATTTTTGACATTCCGAGTGAAATTGACAGCCATGAAATTCGAGGTACATAGTTCTCTAAAATGAAAA
The DNA here is from genome assembly GCA_036926305.1 of Uropetala carovei. Taxonomy (NCBI): domain Eukaryota; kingdom Metazoa; phylum Arthropoda; class Insecta; order Odonata; family Petaluridae; genus Uropetala; species Uropetala carovei. The sequence continues at coordinate 10,239,857 of JAXCHB010000015.1, forward strand.
CCGTGCTAAATCGAAAACGCGCTAAGCAAAACCGTGTCATGTAGCTACTGATGGAAGTTCTTCACGAGATAGAATTTTCTAAACCACTCCAGATAATTCAAAACCGAAGAACTGACCTCGACTTCTGGCCTGAAAACTTACGGCGATCTAGATAATACTTGCCCTCCTAAACGGGCAAGCCAACCGGGAGAGCATTCTAGCTACAAAGTAACCGCCTTGATCGGCTCATTCAACGCGGTCGGAAAAATGTCGCTTTCTAGCTGGAATGCTCATTTGGTTTATTCAAACGTTTTATGGCAACTTGGTTTAACTGGATCAACAGGAATCCATATAACGGTATTCCGAATCAGATTACTGAAGCTAAGTCCCAGGTGGAAAAGTGTCGAGGAACTTTGGCTAGCGGATATCTTCGGCGTAGTACGGTGTGAGGGTAAGAATATCGATATACTACATTTACTGAAACAAAGGTGGGATAAATACACTGTTTTCTTATGGGGAATTGGTCATATCAGAATCAAATAATCTTTTATTTTCTCCTCATAATTTAGGTGAGTCAATTACGCGAGTAAATACGGTATTTATGCCTGTGTATTTCACGGCTAATGTCTGCAGAAGCCCGTTAGGAGTCGACTTATGTCGGCATCAGCCGGGTGTACCGGCTGATAAAATCCGCCCGTGATAAGACTAAGCTTCTTACTGGACAGTAGCGCCATTAAGAGAAAATTGATACCAGGTTTGGTAGTTTCATTACGTCTTAACTGCAGTTCAGTCGACGAACTTCGAACACCTTTTTCAAATTTAAGTTAAAGAAATAGTGTGCAAGGTACACGACGCTAATGTAGACGCACACACGTTATATAGTACAATATATTTAGTTTGTGTTTGACTAACGACTGTGTTCAAAAAGCTTAAGTATTAATCTCTACCTTATTAAAAGTAAGTACCCACTGTATTTTCTTCCTATCCTACTTATTTATTAACGTTTTATGTGGAAAATTGTAAATTATTCGACAATTGGTTTAGGTGTAAGAGGGGACTAAAAATCCTCAACCTAGCCTAAATAAAGGCATTTGTCTGTCTGTCTCACTCGATATGTGCACGTATATGTATATCCACACACACATACAACCATACCATTAATTTCCAATAGGGTCATCGATTCTTCTTTCCATAGGGGTGGTTTTTTTTTGGGAAGTATATCGCTATTACCATTCCCAATGCCCTGACACGGGGCTCTGCATTCAAAAAGGCCCCCTCATGAAAAAATAAAAGGCTCAAGCGAAGGGTGAGCGGGTTGGGTACAGTGAGGGTACGAATGGAGGGGTTGGGTTGGGACTGCCAACGTCTGATGTATGAGCCTATGGAGGATGGGAAGTATTTTTTTGGGGTTTTTTTCTTGTACTTTGAAGGGGGAAAAAGACATAAGACTAACGGCACACGGGTTTTATATTTCAGGGGATGGTCGCCACGATTCCTTACCACGATTCACTTAAGAATAATGCCAAAGTTCGCTTTTATTTAATCCAAAAAATCTTCTCCAGGACGAATAATAGGATTTTAAGGTAAACTAAGGCATTGGTAACTGGGACGGAAAGCAGCGTATGCATGTCATTAGGCATATTAAATTCTAAGGAAGGAATGAATAAACAACAACTAGGTTTAAACATCATTTAGAAATTTTTTATACTTATGTTTATGAAAGAGGAAATTTTGAATTATTGATTTGTATAGATGAAATACTTGTTATTCTAGGTATTAGGTATAGTCTAATTAAACATACTCGCTTGTTGGGAACATTTGAATTTACGTGAACTACAATGAGATGTGACTCAATTTTATTGTGTTATTATTTCACATAACTGAAAATGTGACAAATTATTAATGCATTATTTTTGATTTATCAATAAGTAATTAAACAATAAAATAAGCACTGCTTTATTTTTAAACTATTCAATGATTCTCATAATGTACAGGAACGAGACTGACAGACCTGTAAATGAAATCCAATAAAACCCCTCCATTTGTAAATAAAAGTGCCCCTTTGAGTAGTGTTTAATGTTGCGCATGAGAAGGTTTCCTGGTACACATACTAGAAATGGATAACTAAATAATTCCATGAACTACGGGGTTTTTAAGTACTCTCTCAGTATACGCATCCCTCGCGAAGTCCAAGTTTTATCATATATCTATCATCACATTACGCAAAATTAATATTGTGAGTTGGTATATTCGTCGTTTCTAACTTTCCATTAAATTAAATTTCCAAAAATTGTGTTTTAAAATAATTCTACTGATTTTAATGGATAATTTTTATTGTGTTCCTTCAGTTTCAGTTAATAAAAACAAGAAGAAAATACACAGCATTAGATTTCATGATCACTATCAAAACCTTTCATCCGCCACGGAAGATATACAAACAAGAAAAACAAACAAAACATTTCCTATACTCATTAATGATGCGCATTCATGCCTTCTTCTTGCGCGCGAGTAAATATCGTCCTAATGTTATACGCTTCGGACCTTTTATCCCAACGGAAAAAAGCATTTAACCTGAAATAAATAAGTGACATCCCTGAAAATAACCCCCTCCCTCTCCATATCCCTCTTGAAATGATGGTCACCGAGGAGAACTTCTCCATCCATGCCCATTTCCAGCCGAATCTTCCGCCAAACGCACCACCACAAAACCCCTCCAAATTTCTTCACATCCCTCTTTCCTAAGTTACCCCGCCCATCCCATTATACGCACACACACACACACACACACAGTACACACACATATACCCCTCCATTCTTTCTTTCTTCTTATACTCCCGCCATCTCCTGCTACTTATTTTCGAACCTTTCCTTTATGGAGTTCTATTCTCTATCTCTTTACACCTCCCTTCCCTCTCCTACTCTATCCACTATTTTATTCGTATATTTATCTCCTGTTCCCCCGTCTTCTCGCTCCTTCTCTTTATCAACCCACTTCGTCCAACCCCTTCCCATTATATATTTTCAATCTCATCCTTCGCCATACACCCGTGTAAAGCGAAACCGTGCAAAGTGGGATGTTTTCCCATAGGAACACATGAGTTTCAGTCTTTAGTTAAACGTGCAACGATTTATATATTTACTGCGTCCTTTATTCTTTATTATAACCTACGAAACGTTTAATGATTTTTAATGCTTTCCATTCCAAAATCGTGGGAAAGTTAAATCGATCGCTGTGCAATTAGTTCTCTAAAAAGAAAACCGTGCTAAACCGAAAACGTGTAAAGGGAAACCATACAATTCGATGGATGAACGTATTTTCTGTTTACCTTCACTCTTTTCGGCACCATTCCCTCCACTCCACCTACTCTCCCTTCTCATTTATCCAGATTTAAGCAGTTTGTCTGTCTTTACCGCTCTCCTTACTGCCTCTCTAACCTCTTCCTTCATTTACCTCCTCCATCTACCTCTCCTTTCTCCCTCCCAACTCCACTTCCTTTATCTTCTTCCCTAAATCTCTCACTCCTCTCCCACTTCCACTCTTCATACCTTTCTCCTTTCCTTCCTCTCTCTCTCCACAATATTTCTCCCTTTCTCCCTGTCATACCTCTTTCCCTTTACCTCTCTCTCTTTCCTTTCTATCCCTGCAATTTTTCTCCCTTTCTCCATCTTACACCCATCTCTCTCCCTGTCATACCTCTTTCCCTTTTCTCACTCCTCTAGCTCTCTCCCTTTCCTTTCTATCCCCGCTCCATCTCCTCCCTCCCCTTCATCCATCCCTCAGTTCTCCTCCCTCCCTCTCTCCTCCCCTCTTTCTCCCTTTCTTGACCTCCCATACACCACGTTGCCCGATGCCTATTCTTCCGTGAAACGCCCTCCACTTCAAAGGCACCCTTATAGTGTCCTTCCCTTTTCCGTTGCATTATGGACCAGTTCCACACGGAAAGACTTTACTTCCCTCCTCCTCTCCCATTGGCTATTCGCACTTCCGGTCCACTCTCTCTTGACCTCTCTTTGCCCCGCAAACCCCCTCTCCTTCCCGCTTTGTGCGCTATGTCCATCGGTTGACCCTCGGCATCGAATTTCATTCGCTTTAATCGGTGGGACTGCCTCATCGATTATGAATATGTCTTCATATTTTCCCAGAAACATCTGTTATTGGAAATAAAGGAAAAACTGCAGGTTAAGACGAGCCAAAAGAGTCAACCAGCCAGTCTCCGACCCTATTTTCCTTGGAAACAAATTCAAAATAAATTTACCCGTCACTACATGATTAAAAGATACTGTAATTGATGCAATTTCAAAATACATGAGACCAATGTTTATCGAAATAAATATTATAACTATATAATTGAAGTTCTTAATCAAAGGCACTAATGTGGAATAAGGCTTAAATACAAATGGGAAGTTCTATATAGTGTAATGAAATTAAGCAATGGTAAATTGAAAAAGTATTGATGAATAACACTGATGCTATCTACCTGCGACGTACAAGACAATGCATCCGTGGTTTTCAGTTTTGTACAATAAAATTATAAGGATTAGAAGTGAAAATATCTTTCATTATACTATAATGCTAAAATAAATTCTTATACACAATAACAATGTATTTTATCATAAGTTAGAATAACTGATCTCCAATATACCCCGCGAACTATTTATGATGCCGAATAGATGAAAGACGAAGACAAAATACACAGTTGAGAAGGGAATGAAATGCGGTGAGAAGAAATATAAAGCATGAGAAGGAAAAGGGAATATTATAAGAGAAGATCACCATGAAAATGTTTCCAAATCGGGAGATTTAAAAAAGGTGGAGGAAGAAAGAATTTATTCATTCGTCAACGGGAAGCTAAATACTGCTCACAGTCTATTTTCCACTGAGCTATCAGCTCTTATGTTAGTTGCATAGCGCTGTATATCTGATACATAATTTTTAAAATGCCCCAAAGCTGCTCTATGGAGATTCTTTCGACTAACGATATGTATCATAAAGTAAAAAATTTTTCATCGGCTTAATAAGATCTCATATACATATAGTAGATACGAAACACTATTTTAGATTTTCATCAAAATAATTGAAAAACTATGTCTCTGCAATAGACATATTAAGGTTGGGAAAATCAGCTGAGAATTTAAGTTACAAAGCAGCCGTCGCCAGCGGTGATTAATCAACAGAGGGGTGCGGCCTGAGGCATCCGGGCCCCCGAATAATGGGGACCCCAGAAGTTCTCAATTATTCAAGCATCGAGTTTGCAAAAACGTTTACTAAAAATCAGTTGCAAACTGATTTCCAATAAAGAAAAACTCCGTAAAAGTTATAATATTAAACTGGGGCTCCATATATCATTCGTTATTATTATAAATACTTAAATCGTGGGGCCCCATTGATATTCGCACCCGGGTCCCTTTCAGTGCTTGGCCGACTGTGGACCTGACCGTAAGGCGTTCATTTTTTTTACTTCGTAAAGAACGCCTTATGAACGCTTTTTGTCGCCGAGAATCGTAAATACATTAGTCTTACAATTAGTTATGTTTTTTATACTAATTAAAGCTAGCTCAAAATTCAAGATACATTATTTTTCCTTCAAATCAAATTTCTCATAAAAATCACTAAACTGGTTGATAACCATAGAGAACTTATAACGATTACACACTTAAATCCTGAAACAAAGGTACGTGCGCGTTCTCTATTATAATGCAATACCATAGGCCAGTGATGGCGAACCTATGGCACGCGTGCTATAAGTGGCACGCAAGACGATTTTGATTGGCACGCCAACGGATTTCGAAAACCAATCAAAACATTTAGCGTATTGATTTAACGCCGCAGAAACATTTGTGTTATTTAGTTAACTATTGTAAACGTTAGTTTTACGGTTACAATCTTATGTACTCATCACGAATTTAAATAAGTTGGCACCCAATAAAATCAAGGACTTTTTGTGGCACGCGAGGCGGAAAAAATTCGACAATTTCGGTAATGCGGACTATAGAATGTTCGCCATCACTGCCATATGCAAATGAATGATGAAGAGTAGAAATCGTATCTATGCCAATGCAACAAGAAAAAGTCGATAAAGGAGCTGATGGAAATCAAATGGGAGAGAAAGAAAGAATACAGAGAGACAGTAACGGGAGGAGAAAGAGAAAAAAAGGGGTAATGGGGACATATGGAGATATATGCAAATGAGGAGAGAGAGAGAGGGAGGAGGGGGGGGGGGCGGGACTATGGGAAGGAGAGTTTTTGAGGTTATTTCGAGTTTTGAGGCTCGTTCCGTGGAAGGATGACACCAATGCCATCGACGCAGTGGGCGTGGCAAAGTGGCGGCACGGAGAGAGGGCGGAGGTGGAGGCGTTAAAAGAAATAGTGGCTTACCGGGAATATGGACTTGTTAGGAGAGGTTAAGTTCAGGAGGGAGGGGGTTTTGGGAAAGGCACCCAAAGAATAGGACCTCAGAGAAAAAATATATGTCATTTCTACTCACGACACTAGCGGGAGATTTGTGCTTCTTCCCCGTGGCCTCAGAATGACAGAAGATATGCTCATCTATATGTCGTGGAGCTCACCTGAAAAGATTGAAAAAAAAAGGATGCTTTAATTAAAAAATGTTTTGCAGTGAAAGAGATTATTCACGCATGCACAATTGAAAATCATCGAATTACCCATACATCATACATTTGTAGTTACATCTGAAGGGAATAAAAATTAAACGACAGGCTTCTGAAATTATCTATTTATCATAGAGAAGTCGCAATTGCTCCCCTCTTTCGTTTCTACTTGAATATTTTGAAGTTTTAGATTATAAAGGTATGAAAATTAACATCTTCCTTCCATCTATGGCTGGGATACGGAGTCTTTATGCTTAAATAAGATACATACACATTCCTGTTTCACCGCTAGTGTACTACACACACACACAACACACTCATACATAAATGTGTGTTATGTGTATTCGCATATGTACACGCAAACATATTCAATGACGGAATGCTGCTATGATACCTTAGCACATTGGTTTCCAAACTGTTGGGCACGTCTCCCTGGGGGGATTCGGCATTGTATTTATTGTAACTATTCCTTAAATTAATTGCAATTGCATAAATCTAGTAGGTATTGCTCATGAACTTTGATTGAACATGATGTAGAGGGGGCGCAAAGACAATTTTCTGAGGTGAGGGAGGGCGCGGCAATGTAAAGTTTGGAAGTTTGCCTTAGCAGAGGGGTGTGTAGCTCGCTTATCTTCTAATACCGAAATAAAGGAAATGGGCAGCTGTTCTTGTCTATTTCATCACTTCAAATGTTCCTATAAAAGAGAAAATCAAACAAAAAATATCAAAATCTGTACTCCACCCAGCTCCCAAATCTAGCACCCTTCGCAGACTTCCCAATAAAAAGTATAACTCTCTTCGAAACGGATCTTTTCGAGGAAAAAAAAAACCACACGCGCCTATTTATAAACCGTCGAATGTGAAGAAAAGCACTCTACAAAAAAAGGTGGGCGTCGTTATAGGAACCACGAAGATATTGTCGAATAAAAGGAGCGCTTAATTTTACACGGAGGAAGAGAGAGAGAGAGAGGGGCACTAGTTCTTTCTCGCCGGGATGAAAAATAAAAACTCATCAAAGCGAGAGGGATGGAATCGGAGGAGAGAAAAGTAAGGGCGATGGACGATGGGCCGTAAACTGGTGGGAGGATCGGAAGTCCAAGAAGGAAGGAAGGATGGGGGAAAAGTCTTTGGGTATATGCGGTCGGGATTATGACGGATGGACCTTGCCAGGAGGAGTAGGAGAGTTATTTGGTAAGGGATGGGAGAGAGGCAAGAAGGAAAGGGAAAGAGGGAGGGAAAAAAGTGGAGTGGATGGGAGAGAGAGAGAGAGAGAGAAGGGTGGGCGAACGTGCGCGCGCGTTCGTTTGTGTGGGCGGGGAGGAAGCGAGAGGGGGTGGTGGTAGAAGGGGTGGCGTGTCGGGAGAATTGGAGATGAGAGAGAGAAAAGTCAAGGGAGAGAGGAGACGGAGAGACTGCGGGAGGGGAAGAGGGAGAGAGAGAGAGAGGGGGGGAATTGGACAGCGGGGTTATGGGGTGGCGGTGGAGTGGGGGGGAGCGGGAAAAGAGTAAAGGGGAGGGAGGGAGGGAAATGATTGTAAAAATAAACATTTATTCATTCAGGTCGCACTCAGTGAGACGTGACCGTCTACTACCGAAGCTCCATTTGGTCCATTCTTCACGGAATCAACGCGCGCCATCAACCCTAAGGAAGAGACGGAAGCTGAGCGAGATGCTGTTTCCTCCACGCATTCATCCCAGTCGAGAGAAGGAAAAAAATACACGGAGGAAAAAAAAACGCTCGAAGGGAAAAAAATACGACTCGGTGTCGTTGCCAATTCTTTACGGATAAAGATAAAGAGGCGATCCTACTGTCATCTCGCGACCCTCAGCGGAGTTATCCGAGGAATTCTACGCAGTTCCATCCATTCATATATAAAAATCGCTCGCGAAGTAAGGTCAGGTTTGGTCAAAGATATGATTTTAATGTATGCGGCGATAAATTCGGGACGAGCGTTACTTCTGCGTTGGTACAGCAATAATTAAAATTTATCCGATGACTTGATGAAGAAAACGGATTCGTCTGAGTTTCAATGTCACTTGCAGACATTGGCACACTGTGGTGACTGTTATCCGTAATACGTTATAATCATAGCAATTGGACTAAAAAGATACACGATGCACCACAAACACCGTTATTGAATTCTTGATATATATATATCATGATAGGTAGTCTGTCCGTCGACAGGTCCGTGATTATGGTTAAACTTGGTCTTGATAGCACTCTTTCCCTTTCAAGTCGTCTATCAGCTGAAACCTTATCTTACCTCTTTCTCTTTTTCCATCCAGTTTTCCTTCTATCCATCTTTAATCATGCTCTCTCTCCTCAGGTAATGCCCAATCCAGTTCACTTTCTTCTTTTTGATAGCCTGTATAATCGTTCGCTTCTCTTCTATTCTTCCTAGTACTTCTTTGTTTTTCATCCTATATGCCCATTTTATCTTCAGCATTCTTCTCAATGTCCACATTTCGAAGCTTTCCAAGTATTTAATATCATTTTTCCTTAGCGTCCATGTTTCTGCTCCATATAAAGCTATACTCCATACATAGCATTTTATCAGCTTCTTGCGGATATCCTCGTTAGTAGGAGTTACTCTATATATATATATATATATATATATATATATATATATATATATATATATATATCATCCGCCCATCTTCGGTACAAGAGTATAACTAAAACTAAGTGTCTGATTGGGGGCAGAGGGGATGGGAAGAGGATGGGGTTCATGGAAAGGAGGCTAGGGTATTTGAGGTGGGGGTGTCAGCGGAGGTTTAGACCGGGAAAGGAAAGAGAGCGGAGGATTTCTATGTGTGCCAATTCCCATTGGCGGAGTTGTGGTGCGGGAGAGTCTTTTGGGAGAGCCCGGATTGTTTTGACTGTAAAAAATCTATTGAAGGGTAGGGAGTGACTTACCGCATGATCGGCCACTGGGAGGAGGCGTTTATGAGCGACACTGCCCCGATGACAGTTCATGCGGATGTTGATGGGAGTGGTGGTAAGGCTCACGTAAAACGCCGGGCATTGTGTGCAGTTTAATAAATAGATTATATTTCTGGAGGTGCAGGTTCCGTGGGACGTAATTGGGTAGGTGATGTCTGTTATCGGGCTGGTGAACGAGGAGGAAGTCTCTATTTTAGGGCAAGTGAGGCATCGTGGTCTTTCGCATGGGAAAGACCCTGAGGAGGGTGGTGTTGGACCTGTGGGGAGTTCTTTGCGCCACAATAAGTCGATGAGATTCCTAAGTCGACGGAATGATATAATGGGAGGCTTGGGGAAGAATGTAAGAGTGGTAGGTGAGGACGTGAGAATGGGGTGGGCGGCGGCATGGATGTTTTTCAGGGCTTCGTGTAGCCCCGGGTGGAAGGTTGTTGTGAGAGTCAGGAGGGTGTCGCTTTGAGTAGGTGGGTTTGGGTTCGGTGTTTTTCCGAATGCGGGGGGGGGGGGGGGGGGGAGGAAGAAGAAATGGCGCAGTGTATGTGGTATTAAATTAATTCTGGAGGATAGCCTCGGTTCAGGAATGCCTCCTGAATATTTGTGCAATATTCGGATAGCTAAGTGCTATCCGAGCATATCCTATATCCTCGGCGGGCGAGGGAATAAGTGAGGGATTTTTTGGTGTAGTGTGGGTGGCAGCTGGTATAATGGAGGTATTGTTGGTGGTTGGTGTCTTCGATATGCACCGAGGTACTGATGCGTCCATTTCCAAAACAAAGATTTACGTCGAGGAACGTGGATTCTGTCGTGGAGGAGTGGAAGGTGAAGGAGAGGGTAGGGTGGATGGGGATTGTATCAAGGAAGCAATTAAGAGATTCTGTCCCATCGGTCCACAGTAAGAGGATGTCATCGATGAAGCGGAGCCAGATGAGATGCTTTTGGGGAGAGGATTGGAGCTGGGACTCCCATTCTCCCAAGTAGCAGTTAGCATAAGAAGGCGCCATCCGTGTGCCCATTGCAGTTTCTCCAGACGCGAAATTATTTTTGGTGAGAACCATCTCTGCCAGCGTAGTGAGGAAGGAAGTAGATGGTCTCTTCTCCTCTGACCTCTTGTCAAGAGAGATTCGAAGAGTGGCAAGTCCTTCTGGGTGGGGAATAATCGTGTAAAGGGAACACACATCTATGGTGACTATGATGGTGTTTGGTGGGAGGGAGGAAGGAAGTGACTTTAGGCGATGGAGGAAGTGGTTCGTATCTTTGACGTAAGAGGGTAGATGTTGGACAAGAGGCTTGAGGTGAAGGTCGACGAAGGCGGAGATTCGCTCAGTTGTTGAGTCGAAACTCGCCACTATTGGGCGATCTGGGTTTCCGGTTTTGTGAATTTTGGAAAGGAGGTAAAAGTTAGAGGTGCGGGGGTTGGGGGGCACAAGTCGGGCGATAAAATCCTTCGATAGTCCTTCTCGTGGCCCCTCTGTGTGAAGGAAAGCGGAAATATCGGAGGTATAGTCTGTGGGATTAGAGTCAAGGGAGCAGTAATATGTTTGGTCCTAAATTTGGCGGAGGGCTTCTTGGTTGTAGTTCTCCCTATCGAGGATGATCAAGGTGGAACCCTGGTCTGCGGGTAAAATTATAATATTTTTATTGGACCTGAGTTGGACTATAGCGTGCCTTTCGCCTCTGGAAAGGTGTCTTGGTGGTCGAGGGATTTTCGGAAGTCCGGATGAGAGATGGCATTGGAAATATAAATGATGCTTGTTCTAGGGGGTGGTGAGGGGGAGGAAAGTGTGGGGCGTATGTGTTGGGATGGCAGTTTGAAGTGAGAAAGGGGCTCGACCTTGTTGATGTGTGTGGATGGGTTCACGGAAGATGGTGTAGGGGTGTTGAATTTTAACTTTATTCAGAGGGAACGGGAGTAAGACTGTGTGCCCGCTAGGAGGCGGAAGTGGTCGAACTTCGGAGTTGCAGAGAAAGAGTTTATATACACACATACGCGCATATATAATGTGTATATAAATAAATAACTACACAAAAGATATTCTCCGTTTTTTCCCGTTTACATATCGATTTTTACTTTTATCCCAACGTGTCGATACCCAATATTCGGAAAATTCTAACTTCGAACAATACAATTTCCTATAATTGGAAAGAATACTGTACTCAACCCTGATTGGATTGAAGCACCATTTACTGGCGTGTAAAAACTATAAAACGGACGCTTACTATCCATAAAAAAAACTTTACTTTTTTCCAGAAAATAAAACTAATCAAGAAATGGAATCCAAATAGAAAGAACCGACAGAAAAATCTAATAAAGCGTAAATTTTATTACTAGAACGGGAAAAATATATAAAAATGAAAAAATACGTTATTGGCCCGAAACCAAAGAATAAAAGAGGGAACCTAAGAATCGGAAGACAATTCGCTGGGGTTAGAGGAACCCTAGACGGATAGGGGCAATAAAGAGGCATCAGTGCAGCAAAAATTATGGGAAGAATATTGGAATATAACGGGCGTTATCGATTTCCGAGCGCTGCTTTTCGATAAATGGGTCGATTGTAGAAGTGAGTCACGCCGACTATTCCGCGAGGAAACTTAAAAATTTATGTATACAAACACACACACAGACATATATGACGTGTATCGTGGGACAGTTGATTCCAAAAAAAATGGGAGGGTTTCAGCTCATTTCGAAAGTAGCAGCAGCGATATAGAAAACTGATAAGATCAGCTGACGAATATCCAATCCAGTGTTTCTGATGACTTTATTTTTCTTGTTTTTCTTTTTCCGTTTTGTTCCTTAGATTTCGAAAATTTTACAGTTTTACGAATAATTATCAAACAATTATAAGTGACGACTCATCTATCCATGTAATCCCTGAACAGCAACAATATGATGTACAGCACAATATGAAAATGGCTGCAGCTCTTTTTCGCGACAGCGTTAAATGACACATGTGACTTAATAATTAAAAATAGGTAAAACACTCGAATTTTATTTCTCATGAGAACGTTGGCTGAAACGTCTATATAGTTTATTCAACCATTTTATGGCTATTATGTTTAGCTACATTGATGATTTAATGTAAGTCACAATATTGTCTGACTAATTCAACCTAGAAACAATAATTTCGAAATATACCATAAATGACCGAATAGAAACCGAATCCAAATAAAAGTCGACCCACTAAAATTTTAGAAAAAAAGTAAATTTAAGAGATGTTACGCTGAATTGTACCTTGAGTGATGCAAAACCTTGGATACCCTATTCAGTACAGTTGTACACTTAATTTACAAAGAAACTTACGTATGAAGGATAAAAATCGATTGACTTTTTTTGTAAAAACTTTCCTCTTAATACAAAACAAATAGACGATCGCGTAAAGAAACTTCTAATCAAATTCAGTAACAAATGCAGTAACTTAGATAATATCTATTGCAGAAAAAAATGTAATTTATTTTTTTATAAGCAATATAACATCTAATGATTTTAAACGTGTAATAATTATTTTTTAATTATATTTTAATCTATGAAAGATTGGGTTAAAATTATACACGAGCGAAGGGTAGAACTAGAGTCGGAGTTCCTAGTTTCTTTCATTTTTACATGATTATCAATTACGTTTTTATCTACTATAATATATTCTGAAGTGTGTGTTTGTTGGTTTGTTCATGGAACTCCTCCTAAACGGTAAAAGCTAGAATAACCAAATTTGGTGCGATTCTTCCTTACATCCTAACTTAGTGAAGTGCCAAAGTTTGGTCAACCGCGATTAATCAGTGCTGCCAATATAGGCGATTAACATTTTTCCATAAGATAACACGTATGAATCCATTTCTTGACTTGCAAGGTATTCTTCCTTCAACCATTAAAATACGTAAATATGGACCGATTTTTTTCGTTTTTGCTTTATTCGACGAATAAAACTCTAAACTATCTTATTCCTGCGAAGTTTACATGTTACACGGTCAAAGTTTTCAGAAATACCCAATTTGTTTCGAAATTTTGTGGATTTTTCGTACTCTTTCCGGGCGTTGCCAAGGAGTCTTTCATTGTTGTCTCCGATTCAATTAGTGCCAATTAAACATTCAAATAGAAGAAAGTTTAGCGTTATTCGATTCGCACTTTTCTTTAAGCAACGAAACGATCGATGTTTATGGATAGCAACGTAAATAGATACTGAATATTATTCAGGAAGCGTTTATTGATGAAAGTAATTGAACCTTCTTTCGTCTATTGAATACTGGAATCTTACATTTTTTGTAAGTAAAATCATTATATTCTACATTATAATGTTTATTAACGTAAATAAGCTCACGTATCTGGTGTACATTTACCAGCCAGTGTTCAATCATGGACAACTGTACGTTGCCATAAAAGTAAATATTTCAGCGAGGCATAATTACACAAGAAATGAAGCTGGATTTGGCGAAAGTAATATGATAGGAAATAAAATTATCGCTATATCTGAATGCAACAGGCTCAGAAACGGATTGTTACAAGCAAATATGATTAATTGTTAAGAAAAGGCAATTGTAATTTAAAAAGTATCTACTATATATTTTAAAGAGTTTGTATATTGTGCTGTAGTAGCTTCACTAAATCTGTGGAAATTCAACGGAAAATTCTGCTAGTAGTTATATAATTCAATATAATCCGTTTCCCTTTCCAATAGTTTACGCCGTTGGGGACACCGTGGGAGCAGGAATTTTACTGCGTAAAATTCAAACAGCTGAGCACTAATTCCGCCATCACGGTTTACGTAATCGTCTGTTTGTACTCAATGTACACAATTACATCAGATTTTATGAATGGGAAGAATTTTAACATGCATAAATATATTACAACGGTTAAAATAATAACGGCAGTTATTAAATTTGAATGGAATAAATAATAAAGTAAAACTAATAGACAAACTTTTTAATAATCAAGAGAATCCCTACAAATTACTATTCTTATGATGATACATAAAATTTAGAGTTTAAATTACTGTATTTAATCCCAGTTACTATCGGACCCGAATTTAAGCAGAGGGCAGATTTTTTCATGTCCGATTTAAGTGAAAAACGTCGGCCTGTATACGGGCATTTAAGGTAATTCACAAGACAGATTGAAAGATAAGTAATTTGGCTTCACAACCATAAATTTGCATTTTACAGGTGAAATCAAGGACTTTAAAAGAATTAAGTTAAGGGGTCCCCAAACCATGGCCCAAAAAGCCATATCCGTATATTTTCCAGCATGAGGTGTCATTTGACATCATTTATGATATGCAAACGACGTTTTTCGAGTATGTGAATGCAATAAACTTTTAATATAGGCCTTTAACTCATTACGCAGCCCAAAAATTTCAAAATTATATCTTTGCTGCGATTTAAATGGTCGTATGTGGCCCGCACGGCGCGGCGTTATACAAAATCCCAAGCGGCCCTTTAGTAAAAATGTTTGTTGATGACAAAGATGGCCAAGATGGTGGCAGCAGGAAACCTTTAAAAGTAGCGAATCAACGATCGGGTCACGCGTTAAAACACTACAATCCGCATCGGATTTTATCGATCAGCGAAGAAAGAAAGAAACTCCGCGAAGTCTAAACATCTTACGTATTCCGATTCGTCATCACATCCCGCCGAAAACACCACAGGTCTCTGACCTCAGGTGTAGAAAATAAAAACCGCACGAATCCGACCAAATAAATATCGGAAGAGGGCACTGTTATGTCGAAAAATTTTAATAAACGACGCGTGAGGATGTCTAAAAAGATTAAGACGTACTACTTTCCCGTGCGCTCATTTCTTGCCAAAGAATCCACATAAAACACGTCAACTACCGACTTGATTAAATAGAAGGTTCCCAGCGGGATTTTGGATTATGAGAGGAACAGGAGGGAAACGTCTTTTCCGCGTCACGAAAAAAAATGAGCGGTCACGTGATCAGAAATAGGCGCCCCATTAAAAAAGATAATCCTCCATATATACGTCAGCACGCATTAAATCTCCGAGAGGCCGACATTCCTCATCACAGCGATGTCTAATTATTGTGTTTTTTTCTCTCTCTCTCCCGTAGGCTATGCTATGGGAGGAGGGAGAGGGTGGCCGGGGGGAGGGAGGGAGGGGGGAGGGAAGGGGGGAAGCTAAATCCCTTATAACTCCTTGAAGCGGATATTAATACATCTGTCAGCGGAAACTCACGCGGATAAGTTTAACCTCGGCATAAATCTCCTTTCAGCTCGAGAAACAGGGGTTCGACCGTTCTTCTCTCTCTCTCTCCCTCCCTCCTCCTCCCTCCCACTCGCCGCGCGTGCCATATAGTTCTGCCGTCGAGAGAATTGCCCTGAGTAGGTTAGATGGTGGAAGCGACGGTGATATTATCACGCTTTAGATGAAATAACTGCTGGAAGGAGAAGTTGAGGTATTGTATACCTGAAAATCTTAAGAAGGAGCTTCACTTTGAACACAAACTTCTTGCTGGGGGGGAAGAAAATTTTGTCTTATAATTTGAAGCAATTTTAAGACTATGCCTCCATAAAATTTAGAAAATTTAGACAGTAGGATCATACAAAGACTACCACTAGAATCTACAACGATAATTAAAATTTTAATTTCTGAAAATGCGAAAAAGGCATTTACTAAGATTTTGTCTTATAATTTGAAGCAATTTTAAGACTATGCCTCCATAAAATTTAGAAAATTTAGACAGTAGGATCATACAAAGACTACCACTAGAATCTACAACGATAATTAAAATTTTAATTTCTGAAAATGCGAAAAAGGCATTTACTAAGATTCTTTTTTTTTGCTTGCTCCAAGAGTATTGGAATGGTTAAAATAATATTCATTATTATTTCGCTGTCATTAGTGTCCCCACATACCTAGTTGGTTCCTTCACTTTTGGTTTCAAAGTGTTATAATTTTTCGCGTTTCTATATAAATTTAATCTAATTGAAATACCTATGCAAATTTTATGTGCTGTTAGTTCTTCTGATTATAAAGCGGGAAAACGAAAGGATGGAACTCGAGGAACAAAAAATCACTTTGTTACGTTTTTGATGTCGCGATTAAGAATATGTATACAGGCTTTTCTCTCGGCGACTTGGCTATACTAGCTCAATCGACATTCTTAATTATCAACCTCTACCGTTTCATGGACAAAAACACCCTATGCTATTCCTTCGAAAGCTTGGTTCTATTTCCACGTCCATTTCATATATACCGGAGCAAAATTTCTCCATTCTTTCTCTCCCATTTCTCCCACCGTCGTGTCTCCCTTATTTTCCTCATCGCTCCCCACTCACTGACTCACTATCTCTCCCGACCAAAAAAAAAAAAATAATAATAATAAATCTCAAGGACCGCAGCCATTATTTCACCGTAAGTGAGGAGTCTTGCGGGAAAACACTGCATTCAAAATTAGTGATTTCTCCGACCTCTGCTTCGAGCAGAGGTCGGAGAAATCACCGGAACAACCATTTTTGCCATCGGCTGCTCCTCTCCTCCTGACTCACCCATTTCTTTTTTCATTCAAATCCGTTAATTTTTTTCAACGCAGTTCTCGAATCCATGGTTGCTCGATCGGGACTCCAGTGTGGGTCCATCGACTAAATAAACTTTCGTAGAGTTCGAGAGAGAGAAATCTTTCTTTTTAAACTACTTCCCAATGCAAATAAATAAACGCATGCATATTTACGTATGCTACACGCGGCCAGGCAATAACTAAGGTGAATTTACATTATATACGGGAATTTTGGAACCATTATGTACTAATTATCATACTATAACCTCGTTATCTGAAATCATAGTACAGTTTTTATGATATAAAATCGACAATGTGGTTGCCGACAGCCGATTAAACCTCTTCCAGTCTCGAAAAATGAGTTCAACTGGTGCAAATTGCCCACGATCCTAATAGATGGAAACTGGGCATTTAAATTAATTGGTTAATCTACTGACCGAAAGCTTTTTTCTCTCGTGGAATCAGAGAGGTTGTCAGCCACTAGAATCGATGTGTGGACGTAGTACAGTACACGTTTATGTTTCTGGAATGTACTATTTTGAAGGTATTCTTAAACCCTTTATTTAGTCTTTATCCCTAATATATATCAGCATTCTTATGCACGTGAAACATAAACACACATTTAAAAGATGAATACGCTGCGAATAAACACATTCAGTCACCATGTCCATTTCTATAGACATTCAATTACATTATTTAACAACGTCTTACGCGTATATAAACACAACTGTGGATAGAAATATGTACGGACTATGGTATAAAATTTTGGCGAAGGAATTACTAAGATATTCGTAATTAAGATGCAATTACCAAAAACACAATTATTTCATCAATAAAATAAGTGACCGAAAGAGTTAACTCTGGTATTAGTGCTCGTTCACCGCAATAATTCCATCATGAGGCGTTTTATTAAAATGAAACATCAGTCGATTACCTCTCAGTACTGCTACTCTGTAGTTAAAATTTGCTCCTAGGTTAATCAACCGTTTATAACAGCGAGAGTTACCCATATCATATAAAAGGACGGAATCGGTTTAATTTTACTGAATCACGCTGCAATTCAACTTCAAAGCTAGTTTGAAAATGCATATGCTTTCTCCCTCTCTCTACACACAAACATATAAATATCCGTATATATTTGTAATTATATTTATCTATTGTTTTTCTCTATAAAATGTTTTGCACTAATGGCGTCCTCTTCAATTATGCACATTTCCTATTTCTTAAATGTATTTGACGGACGTGTTTTCCGTTTGATGACATCACACATAACTTTTCCTCTTTCTCTTCATCTGCTCTCTCCCTCTCTCTCTCTCTCTCTTTCTCGCTCTCTTTTTCAGAGTTCAGAGAGAACTGGCTGGTCTATATTTCGCCAGATAAAGGATCTTTCCTTTTATTTCTCCCTTCACTCATTCCTTTATAACCTCTCTCTTCCCGCATCTCCCTTTCCATTTATATTTTTATATTCTTTATGTCTTCCCCTAAGCGTAGGAAACCCTTCTCCAC
The DNA here is from genome assembly GCA_036926305.1 of Uropetala carovei. Classification (NCBI taxonomy): domain Eukaryota; kingdom Metazoa; phylum Arthropoda; class Insecta; order Odonata; family Petaluridae; genus Uropetala; species Uropetala carovei. The sequence continues at coordinate 10,258,396 of JAXCHB010000015.1, forward strand.
ATCAATCTCCCACTCACTCTTTCTCACTCCCTCCTCTTTTCTTTTACTCCATTCTTTTATATCTTCCCCCTTTTTTCTTTCACGCTCTCTCTAGATTCTATTTTTCTTTCCCGCTGTTTCGTGTTTCTCATAGTTCTTTCTCTCTTATAACTCCCTGCCCTCTTTTTACTTCTAAGGTATACTCATTTTTCATCGCTTTATATCCTTTCCTATTTCTCTATTATACTTTGATGAGATAAGTCTGCTATGACACTTTTATTTTGTATTTGCCTGGCTCCTATTGGCTACTCGTGCCTCTTGTAGATGTCTCTTTATTCAGTTAATTTTTTGAGCTGACGTTCTGAAACTGAAACTGAAACTGGGGTGATCTTTATAAATAGATAGTAAATGCGTGATTTTTTTTTACAGTTCTCATATTCCTCTACTGTTTACTTGCAGCTAAGTTGACTTGCTATATTAGTGGGTAGGAAAATAAGTAGCTCTAGATTCAGGCGCAGTATATAATGTTGTATTTTCAAACGTTCAAAATCGAGATAACACTTTTAGGTTTTAGACCAATATTATGCATATTTTTATTCCTAGTTCGTATCCAATAAAATTCGTCCCGGATGCGCCTAAAAAAACATTAATCAAATGATTTTTTTCTTCACACTTTCAACTATGTAATTTTATCGCCATGATTTTTACGTGCATTGCTGCCGTTAACTATTCGCGCGGGAAATGGTATTATTCACCTTTCGTAAGTAGCGTGCGATTAGCCGTATTTAATTAACAAGGGGGTTGTTTATCAGATACTCTCCTATCTCTAGTATTTTTCCTAGTTCTTCCATTTCCCGCATTCCCGCTCATTTTCCCTCTCCTCCGTTATCTTCATTTCTTAATTTCCAATTAGTCCTCTCCTCTTACGTCACTTTTCTCCGTCACGTTTTTCATTCTTTTTACTTTCCCGCAATTTTTTATCACCGTCTCCCTCTTTTGTTCCCCATTTCTTCCCTCGACTCAATTTTTTTTACCGTTTCTCTCATATCTCTTTTTCTTTCCCGTCCTTCCCATTCCTTTTTCTCTTCCCTTTCCCCTCTTTTTCCTTTCTCTCATCTCCCACCTTCTCCTTCACGCTTCCTTACTTTCCTATTCTCTCCCCTCCCTCTCCCTTCCCTCCCCTTCCACCTCTCCTTCTCTTGCTCCCTTACTCACTTCTATTTCCAGCCCCTTCATATTTCTCCATCTTTTCCCACACAGCACCACGTCGCATTCCATTCGTCCCACCCCACTCCATCCCTTATCTCCACCCCACTTTCGCCCCCACCACCCTTTCCTTCCTCCCTCCCGTTCTTCTCTCCTCCCATTTTCCCTCTCTCTCTCTCTCTCTTCCTCTCCAACCCCTTCCTCCCGAGGACCACATGGAATGAATTATTTCTCCATTTTTTAAAAAAAGAGTTCTCCCGGAGACAACTTCAACGTCCTCTCCTCCTTCCTTTTATCCTTTCAAATATCGAATAAGCTCGCCTGGATATATATCTTCCATTTTTTTATTATACACACACACACAACGGATCGCTTAAAATGTCCCTCTCTTTCTTTCCGCTCAAATTGTTCGCGACGAATGGCGTTCCGATAAAGGGTTCTTTTTTTACGTTCGTCCTTTGTTTGTTTTTTTTATACGTTTCGTATCGTTCGTAGTATCGCGGCACCTGGTGTCACGACGCCTTAGTTTTTTCTCGGAGTAAATGTTTAATCGGTCGTTTGTACGGTATTAAGCTATTTATTTAGTATCATCGTGATATGTTTTTAACTAGTATGGCCAATTAACTGCATGTAAACCGATAGAATTATCGAACTCAGTTTTATAGTTAGTGTAGAATCGAATCGGTAAGACAGCTCCTTTAGCCATAAATGAGTAAATTAAACCAGAGGAGAATTCTGGCCACTAAGTAACCATCCTGAAGCTTAATTATCGATTGAATTCCAGCTTTGAAAATACTCATAACTAAACAGTTTTCAGAAAACTATAACGGTAACTGAAAAGTTCTTATTAACAGCATCCTACGTTAAAATGCCACTGACGGAGAACATTTATTAGTCCATATGTTTAATTGTTTTGCTCAGCCTTTTTTCTTTGGAAGAGTATATTTATTACCTAATTGTAATTTTGGTGCAAAGGTTTTTCTTAAGGAAACCATTTAAGTATTTCATTGGATATTCAATTTGCAAACGATCTTTTCTACAACCGAAAATGGTTCAAGATACAAAACATCAATAAGGCCCCAGCTCATCACACCCTAAAATTTACACCCTTTCAGAGTTGCCAACCGCAACATAATAACACAGATCGATTTCGGCTTCAACGAGACAATATCGTGTCCGTTTCGAAAAAAAAACATTTCGACCGTTTTTTGTGCATGGGGTCAAATGAGCGAGAAGGAGGAAAGACCCTAAAAAAAAAAAAAAAACTCGAGGAACAGTAGGGAGATGAACCGCGGGTTAGAGGGAGCTTATTTTCCAGCGAGGCGGCGTCCAGGGACAGCGCCTTCGTTATAAATAAACCTTCGTTGTTGAATGAATGGATCCCTTTTCCCTCTCTCCTTCTCTCTCTCTCTCCCTCAACCCTTCTCTACCCATCTCTTCTCCTTCCCCCCTCTTCCTTCCTCCCTCCCCACTCCTCTCTTCATCACCTTTCTTCCACTCCCCTCCCGCCATCTCGACTTCTTCTCTCTCTCTCTGATCTACCTTGTCTCTATGGACCATAGTTCTCTCTCCACACTCCTGTCTTCTCCTGCCCTTCTCCCTCTCCTCCCTCCCCTCCCCTCCTTTCCTCCCTCCCCTCTAATCTCTTCACCACCTTTATCCTACTCTCTCCATCTCGACTTCTTTTCACACTGTCTACGTTGTCTCTCTCTCTCTCTCCCTCTCAACTTATTCTCTCTCTCATCTACCTTGTCTCTATGGAGCATCCTTCCATTCTCTCACCGTCCTAGTTCCCTTCTCTCTCTTTCTCTCCCACCCTCACACCACTCCTCTCTCTCTCTTCCACAACCTCTAAACTCCCCCATCCAATTCTGTCAAACGAGTATCAACTAGAAAAATGCGTGACCTGCGCCGAAAGGGCGGCGCGCTTTCTCGTAGCACACGTTTCGAAGGCGAATCGATACTCGTCTGCGACTCGACTCGCGCCTCCCTCGCTCCGGCTTTTTATGTAAAAGAGGTTGATCGCCCGCCTCGTTTCTTGAGGAGGAGTGTCCCGACGCACTCTGTTTTTTGTGTGTGGGAAATACCTCTTTAAGGTATTTACGTCGAATATTTAACCTTTTTGGACGGTAAGTGGTCAGACGTTCGACGGTCTCTGATTTTAGAATTTACTACGGGTGAATCGCCATTGATTATGGCTGCTAGTTTTTTTTTGTGGCAATTGGAATTGGTTAGTTCGCCAATCGGAATCCAAGCATTGAGCGAAACCGTCTTTTCTTTCTTGAAGTTTTGATTTTTCCTACAATAACAAACTTTTGCGAAGGTTACGAAAAATAGTTGATTGGAACAATTGTTTACTTTTCTTTGAATATTCGCTTTCTTTTTTATAAAAAGATTGATTATCTTATTTCCCAAATTACCCTATTTATAATGCTCAAAATGAAACCAGGAAAAGCACTAAATCGTAAGATTCAATGATAATTTTACCAGAGGTCTGTTTTTTCCTCACCTAAATTGTTAAGAACCAATAACTTCTCTCTTCATTTCTATCAGTTCCTTAAAACGACGATTATGTCGGATCGCTTTTGCTGCAAGAAGGCACGATAAAAAAGTACCTATCGCATTATCTCATATTTTTCTCTGTCTTTCATTACACGCTTTGCAAAAAGTGCCATTAAACTGAATTACATCAACTGATATTTTTGCGTAATCAAGCGACAACTTTCTGGCATTTATTACAGGTAAGTTTCTTGCTAGATATATAATTGTAGGGTATACAGATTGGTAACAATATTCGCGAAATGACTAATTTGACTGAGAAAGATGCTAAGAATATTGTATAGCGTAGAGATAATAGATTAGATATTATTACCCAAAATACCGCTATGAATGAAGCAATCAATAACCACTACAGCATATTTCACTATCGTATCAAATTTTCCCTGAATAGGTTCGACCGACAGTCTCCGAGAAAATAGAGATACATTTGTAATGATTATCGTCATTATCGAAAGGGCAATCTAAAAAGGAGAATCATTGAACACATGGTATAGCGTCTTACGATGCAAGTTTTATCCACAAATATTTATATATAAGTTTGTAAGCGTCAATGTATAAGCTCCATGCGTGAATGTAGGTATGTATTCACACATGGCGTTGTTCAAGGCAGCCGTTTTCAAACCTTTCAAAATTACGTCGATACTTTCACGAAAGCAAATATTTTCGCCTACATCGAATACGCATCAAATAAGGCCTTTCTGTTCTACACAAGGAACAGATCGCCCCAGAATTCCCGCGGCATCTCTTTCCGTAACACGCAAGCGCACTCACGCACGCACGAATGCAGACTCGACTGCATAACCCGACAGACAGTTGCACGTAAAACCCAGACGCGCCGCCGCGCTATGAGACCTTGCATCTCAAGTCTCCAGACGAATTGCTCCCACGGATGCAACGACGGAACAAAACGAAATGAACCTCCTGCGCCCTCATTTGTTTACATTTTGGGGAGGGGAGACCCTCCTTCTCCGCCCCCCTCCCCCTCCCCGACCACCGCCTGGGGAAATGAGAGAGTGAGGGAGGAGGAGGGAAAGAGAAAGAGGGAGGAATCCTTCATGTCCCACCGCCACCCAAACACAGAACCACGCTTCCCCCGGCGGATTTCGGAGCAGCGGATCGGCATGGAAAAGGAAATAACAAAAAAAAAGGAAGCCGAGTCGGGCCAGCGACTTCTCCCATGCAACTTTTGAATACATTACGGGCGGGGGGAAAATATTCCCTTTCTTTGACGCCGGAGACAGGAGATTGATCTTTTTTGAAGGAAACGCACAATAGGAAAATGATACGGTACACAAAACAGACATCGTTCTTGGATCTGTGTTTACTTTTATGCCCGAGCATAAAAGAGGCACGGGAATAAGATAGAGAGAGAGAGAGGTGGGCTTTAGCCAAAAAAATATGATGAAATCAAAGTAGAAGAAACGATACAGATAGGCTATGGATGATCAACGTTGATGGACACAAAAGCAGCCAAAAGAACCGCCTAAATTTTGCACAGAAACGTCTTATTATAGATTTTTCGAAAATAATATTTACCCGCAAGTCGTCTTAGGTTTTTTCTTCAGTATAATATCATACTTCATCAAATTCTCCTAGTCAAAGAGGCAATTCCACAGAAATTGAGACACGTATTGCAACTAACAATATTACTCACATGGCAAAATAAATAGAGGAACTTTCATTTTTCTTTCGATTCAACAGACTTTACAGACATTATTTCAAGTACTTCAACAGTTAAAAATGTGTTTTCTTGCGTCGGATTTATTTTAATTCGTTTTCGAAATGTGAGCCATTTTTAATGAACTTTAACACGCATTTATTTACTGTTATGATATTCTTGCTACGTAAGTAAAGGAAATTTTTCAAATAACCTTGGTATCCAAGTTCCTTCATTAACATAATCAGCGGCAAAACGATATATTTTTCCTTATAGAGTGTTTTAAGTGAGGGAGAGCGTGATGGACAGGGACAAAAGGACTGTGAGACAGAGAGATGGAGGAAGCGGGTGGAAGAGGAGAGGGAACAGAGGGAGTGAGTCTTCTCGGCTTGTTATTCTCCTCGGCGCCTGAATTAGGTGAAGTGCACTGCATTAGGATCCGCTGGAGTGGGTCGCGCCGTCTGATCTGGGGGCGCATCAATGCATCTTTTGTGTATGCACTCGCGGAGTCGGTTGCAACGACCGGGCTGTTCAGTTCGGAGGAGGAGAGGTCGGACGGATATCGAAGGCCGTTTTGCGAGATGCATCATTGAGTGAAGACGCTTGCTCGAGGATATGATTAGATTCGCTACTCAAGGGATCATTGGTCGAAGTGTTATTGTGGTTAATAACAGGCATATGGGGCTGCGAATCGTCCTCCTTCTACCCCCTCCTAATGTAAATCATTTCCTTCCGGTAGAGTGACGCCTCCTGAGGTAACGTAACGTTAGGTAAAGTACACAATATAACGTTACCCAAATTAAGGTAAAGTGACGCAACGTATACTTAAGTGCTTATTCTGGATTTTATATTCGATCAGTCTCCATAGTTCTTTAGTAAAGTGACGCAAATTAACAAGTAACGTAAAAAATATAGCGCAAATGAACGGAACGGAGTGATATTTAATCTCGAATAGAGTTCGGATTTTATAAAAAAAATTTTAAATTCTTTCACCGACTTTTTCATCCTTAACGTCCTCCATCCAACTGATAAGCAATACGGTTCCGATAAGTACTGACTGCTTAAAGAAAACAAAACGTTCATCTAGGCAATTCACCGCTCGTTAAATTCTAAAATTTAACTCGACAAGACATTTCTGGAACCACCCGCATCATTTTTACGAATCCCGTGAAAAATCTTTAAAAAAAAACTATTTTATCATATTTTCAAATAACTTAGTTCGCCGATTGGTCAGCACCGGATAAATTTCCCACAGCTTTACTAGGTTTATGCAGGTGCCAAACGTGAAACAAGCGTCCGTGGTCGAGCATTTGCGGAAAACACCCTCTGAGACGATACGTACCGCACGCGGCGGAGAATGCGGATCACAGTGCTACCAACCTCCAGGAGCAGAATAATGTTATAAAGTCCGCATAATGCGGCGCTCATAGGCGTCCATGATGACGGAAGAGGAGAGGAGAATGACGACTCATTCCGGTTGGTGGACACGACAGAGAGTGAAATAAGAGAAAGAGAGAGGAAGGAAAGGAAAGCAGTGTATTTGGGAGAGAGAGAGAAAGGAAGGAGAGGGAGAGAGCGAAAGAAGAATGGAAAAGAAAGAAAACGTCACGTTGGTGGCTGCAAAGCACTTTCAATGGGATCTTTTGTTTGAGTACATGGCAACGCACATTCCTCTTACTTTAATCCGAGAGAGAGAGAAAGAGAAAAGGAGAGGGATGAAAGAGGAATGGGAAAGGCGGAGAGGGATGAAGGAGACAAGGGGAGGCTGAAAGAGGCTGAGAGAGAGAGAGAGAGAGAGAAAGAGGGAGATTTATAAACAGACGATATTATATACTTTAAGAGGACCGGTTTGGAATATTTATCGGATATCATAACGAATAGAGAGGGCGAGGCGAATTATAAAAAGAGACTGCGCACGTATGAAAAATGATCAAACACAAGTCGTGGCATTATTTTCCCGTTCAAAGACTTATAACATGCGGGTCTTATCTGATGTTTTATTTTAAGTAGCGTGACTTCATGCACTTCAAAAGCAACTACGGAGGTAGGATTCTAAAAGGCGCACAAGTGCGGTTCTTTGTTTGGGATAGGAAGGCTTTTCTTTTTTTTCTTTTTTTTGTTAAGGGAAAAAAAAGGAGAGCGTTTGTTGCGAGATCGCATGTACATTGGTTATTCGAATGGTGGACGGTCGTAAAATCTTCATCGAGCCCTAAGTGCGAGTGCGAGTTGGGAAGCAAGTCGACGAAACCGCGGAACGGAAAAGACTTATTGCATCTCGCTCGGTGACGTAAGAGACAAAAGAAACGCAGAGCGCGGATTGTTTCTTTTCGTTTTTGGACGATCGGGATCCGAGGGAGAGAATTAAAATTAAAAGTTTCGAAGTGGAGTTCGTTTTGCATTGTTCCCGAGAGATTTGGTCTGTATTGTTCTCGAGGGAGTAAGTTTAAAACGATTGAAAATAATGGCACTCAACCCGTTTCTGACGGTGTGAAGGGCACAATTTAAGCCTTTTTACGCCTCAGTTTTTTTTGCAACTCTTTGGAAACAACTGTGTCTGGAATTTTAGCAAGGCTTGATCTACGTACGTACAATTAGCGGACGGATGATGCTTATGTTATTGTTACGAGAGAAGCGAAAAGATTTGCATGTAAAATAACTGCGATAGAACATGCTATGCACTTAAACGTTATTCAACAAAAAATATTTTGCAACATTTCATAAAATAGTGTCGAGAGAGTATCCGATATATTGCTAGTTAATTTTAATGAAACCGCTGAATAAATCATTTGTGTCTCCAATATAAATGCCCTTTCTGTACCAGTGATGATAAAAGCCAAAGCTTCCTGTACAAGATACATTTAATGAATAGCTTAATTCACTAGAGAATTATGGCTGAAAATAAATTCCAAAAGCACTTGAATATAAAAAAGTGAAAAATGAAGTACTTGTCCTAGATATCTCCAATACTGCCTTCTTACAACCATTGGATATACCTAAGACAAGAACACCATTTTTGAATATCCTATACTATTTAAATGCTTATTCTGGACAGGAAAAAAATACGAGGGAAGAAAAATACAATCCTTACCCTAGCGCACCGTTTACAAAAGCAATCTTCAAGTTTTGGCAAAGAATGCCTAAAAAATCATCGAACGAAATCTAATCATACTTCAATATTTTCCCTAATGACTGCTGCAATTTGCAATAGTGATAGAGAGAGGTGAAAATATACCGATATAAAGCAAGAAGAGGGAAAATAAGTCATATAAGGAAAACAGGGAGAAAGAAAAGTCCTTCCAAGCGAAAAAATGAAGGAGATAATTGTAGAGTATAAATAGAGTGGGGAAAGAGAGGAGAAGAGGAGAAGGATAGAGAAAATAGAGGGGAGAGAGGAAAAACAAGCGAGTGGAGATAGACGACAGAAGAGCAGAAACAGGTAAGAGGATAGGTAGGTAGATAGATAGATAACGTCTTAATTTCTGGGAGAAACTGAGACTGGATAGTCCCTTCTACCATCTAACCCAGGACAGAGAGCAGGTAAGAGAAAAAAGAAAATTAGAGAAAATGAGATTCGTAAAGAAGAAAAACAACGCCATCTTTGTCGGGCGTGATAAAGAAGCGAGAGGACGGAGACCGCGAAAGCGAGAGAGAATTAGACGGAAAGAGGGAAGGCATAAAAGCCCCCCGTAAAACAAGAGTTTCTTAGCAACTTTTCGGTCTCTTTTCCTTGTCCGCGCGTCGCGCTTTTTACTCCCTTAACCCGTACTCCGGCCTCCGCCACCCCCACACCACCCCGCCTCCTTCGAGCCCCTTCGTAATCACTCATCTCCCTTATTTTCCCTCCATCGCAGTTTTTCGGGAGCGGCGGCAGAAAATGAACGGAGAGCGTGTTAAGATGGAAGGAGAGAAAGAGAGAAAGGAGGCGGTAAAGGGAGAAGAAGGGGGAGGCGCCGGGTTAGGAAGCAAGGATGGAGGTTGGTGCCGAGGGAAGTCGTCGTTGGGGTTTTTCGGAGAGCGGGAGTGAGAGGGAGGGAGGGGGGGCCTTTGCCGATTATTATTGGAACTTTCCCAGGTTGCGACAAATGGCGGGGGCAGAGAAGGTTGATGGCGCCAGAATAGCGGAGAATTGGGAGGGAGAGAGAGAGAGAAAGAGAGAAATAAGAGAAACGGGGAAGAAAAGACAGTGCGAGAGAAGGGAAACGAAGATTGAGGAAGAAAGCGGGTGAAAAGAGAGGGAATGATTAGTGGACGTAAAGAATTAAGGAAACAGAAGCAATTTGAGAGAGGAAGACTTAACGAAAAGAACGGTAAAGAGAAAGACGATAAAGTGCCTGAGAAGAAAAGATAAGGGAAAAAGGACATTGAAGAAATATGCAACAAGAAAAAGGCGTAGACAAAGATAAAAGGAAAAAGAAAGATACACAGAGTATAGCAAAAAAGAAATATTTATAAAGAGATTGAAGGAGATGCATAATAAAGGAAATGGAAAATAAGATAGAAACAAGGCTTCTAAAGTGTAAAGAGAAAGAAGAAGCAGAGTTGGAGGAAAGAGGTCGACGGAGAGAGAGAAAGACAGGGCAGAGGTAAAGAGGGACGGAGGAGGTTATAAGGGAGGGGCACTAAAAACAAATGAGGACGTTTGAGCGTGGATTTATTCTTCTTTCCGTTCGCATCGGAGGAATAGAAGCAAAAAAGTCGGATTCGAGACCAAAAATAAATTCCCGAGGAACATATTATCTCAGCGCTCAAAAGGCAAGAGATGATGGGTTCCTTTAATTCCGAACTAACAGAAATATGAAGCCATTATGAAAGTGTAGCTCGGGACCGTTGTTTTTATCTCCGCTCCCCGGACATATTTTTGGAATTAAAGGCGTTTCTTTTCTTTTTCGTTTTAATTTATCGCGCTATGCCATATGACTGGCAAACAGTACGTTCACGACTTGAAACCCTTGTGGTCCAAGAAGAATAATGCGCGACTCACTGTCCCTGCCGGATCTCTGCTTTTTGTTAGAAGATGCTATAAAAGAAAATCACGGCGCCAATGAAACGGTGTTTACCACTACGAGGTTGCTGCATCACTATTTTTTAGTCGAATATAGAGAATTACTCATCTGAATTTGGAGAAGAATGCAAAGGACTGTATAGGTTGAATTGGGTTGATAACGAGATCGGCTTGAACTAGAAGAATCAGAGGATAAGATAGTTGAACTGATACAGCAAAGGAAAGATTCGGAAGACGAAAATGTTCAATGAGACGATTATGTCGATTGGGCCCAAATATTTGGTTGAATATAACGTAATTTTTGAGGTGATTGAGTCTGGTGAACTGTAATTATTAACTATCTGGCTAAAGCGTAAGGGCTGTCGCTCGACCTTTAGGAGTTGGAAACAGATTACATACTTGAAAGAGACAACACAAATTAGTTACGTAAGATGTAGTAAGCGCTTGATTTGACCTGATGCTTATATATATTTCTTATAGGATGGCCGAGGAAAAAGACAATGTTTTGTAGGTTGGTGGATTTTTAATCTCATGAATGAATGAACATGAATTGAGTGGAGACTTGAGGAAACAGAATGGGAGAGTGCCAAAAGCTAAATATGATGAATAGGAATTTAAATTCAAAAAAATCCTAAGCGAGGAGGTTAAACTCGGTTGTTTGTCGCGGCTCCACTAGTCTTACTGCAGTCCTATGTAGTAAAAAAGTCGTTATTTCTAGACTTCTACAGGCATTTAATATAAATATATATATAAAACCGTTATATTTTTTGGCAAACGAAAAGCTCACCCTTTTAACCTCCTTACCATAATAATTTTGAACTCTGAAACAAAAATATCAAAACTGAATATCGAGCTCACATAATGGCGCGAATCCAATAGGTGGTCAAGTAAATTCTTTGGCTGTAAAGCGGTTGAGCGAACCTAATGAGCTATTTAACAAAGAAGTTGCCATCCCATTTTAGAATCAACGAATCGCCATCAAAGACGACTACTTTGCCGGGATTCATCAATTATACTTATTTGCTCAGCTGCGAAAACAGATGAAGGTAACTCAAAGTTTTACTCGGGAAACATCGATCTGTAGACTGTGATACGAAGACTATTAGTCAGTCGAATAAAAGGAATGGTACGAGTGGAAATTGTCACCATAAGATATTGAATGAAAATATATCAGAATAAGGGTGGAAAATCACGGTCTGCGAAACCATTAAGAAAGCGAACCGATAAATTCAATACACAAAATACCAATTGACACTAAACTAATGGATAAAAATATTTTCTGGCGAATTTATGACAACGAAGAACTATTTATCGCCGATTTTCACTGATAGGAAAGTCTTTCAAATGAATTACAAAGTGAAATATAATGCCTCCTACACGCAACTATTACTGCGGTCCAGCTTCAGAAGACCTAAGACACGGAATATGGACGCCGAGAACTGCATGAATGAGTAGGAATAAAACAACGGCTAGTTAAAACCACATGAATGAACGGAACGATTGAAATACTTGAATGAGTTCGAAGAGATGCTAAAATAAAAAGGATATTTTAGACACGAGAGAGAGAGAGAGGAAGATAAAGTAAGGGGTGAATGAGGTATACAAAGGGATTAACTAGTTGGCGGCTGTTATGAAGTCTAATCGGGTGGGGAGATGGATAGAATGGGGGAAGAAGGTCTCAAAAGACATATTAAACATCGTCCCTCTGGAACTTCCCTATTTTCTCCTTTGTCTTCGGACAAAAAACTAAACCGTTCTTATTAGAGCCGCGACATGTCTCTCTTTATCTCTCAGATATTCTCTCGCTTCATTTCCCGTTAAAAACAGTCAACGGCCGATGCCAAAGATGACAAAAAATCGCAAGGGTAGAAGGGAGAGTGAGGGGGAAGAGGGGCGAAGAGGGGGAGGGAAGAAGAGAGAGTGAAAAAGGGAGATAAAGAGAAATGTAGAGGATGAGGAGACGGAGAGAGAGGAGCGAGGGAGAGAGATATTGAGAAAGAGGTTGAGGGATATGAGAGGGAGGAGTGAGAGGGTGGGGAGAGAGGAGAAAGAGGGGGAGGAGAGAGAGAGCAAGAGGAGAGATGGGGAGGTGAGAGGGAGGAAAGAGATGGGGAAACGAGAGGAGGAAGGAAATAGGGGAAGAGTGATAGGGGGAGGAGAGAGAGGGGAAAGAGAGATAGAGGGGAAGAGACATGGAGGATAGAGAGATGAAGGAGAGAGGAAAGAAGAGATGGAGGCAAGATTTGCATTATATCGACAAGGACAACTTAGAAAAATGAGAATATCTGCTCCGCGGAGCGCCATGGCGAGAGTTTTCGAGAAAATCGAACAGCGACAAACAAATGAATTATGCCGACGTCGTTACGCGAAGGCTTTCCGTCGGTAGTTGGTGTTGTCACCTTTCCGTCGCGTGACGATTTCATTACAGTCTTTTCAACTGGTTCGCGAATGACTTTTTTTTTCGCTTTGTGACATATCTTACCCGTCCTCTCCATCGCAATTTTCAAAGGAGGTATTTTCAGATCAAAAATAAAATAAATCGACGTTTTCGAAGTCGAGGAATGTCACTTTTGGAGACTGCGGCTCCGTATCGTTTCGATAATCGGTTGTGTCACATAAGACAATTATGAAGTCGGGAGAAAATTGCTTACTGTTTTTGTTCTTCTAGTTTTACGAGGAAAGGTTATTTTTAACTCCCTTGTAATTGCCTCCCAAAAGGGTATTCAATTAACATTCGTACGGAAATTTATGCAAATCGTCGTGTGTTTTAAACAGACAAAACAGTTTGAAATATTATATTTTTTTCGTTTCGAAAATAAATCAGCTGAAATTTTATTTGAAGAATGTCGTCCGGGTAAAACACTTTCCGAGATATGTGCTTATCGTCCTTAAGGGGTAAAAGTTCGCGTGGAACATTAATCTCTACTTACTGTCCTCTATCGCATTTGAATTTAGAATCTAAATAAAGAAAAAAATATATTCGTACACGAAGAAAAATATTTGTAGAAATTTACGCAAACACAGGTAGTCCATCACGAACATCCTCGACCGTTTTCTTTATAACGCAGAAACGTCCGCTCGCCATTATAATAGAAATTTTTTAAAATTTTAATTTCCAACGCCGCGATATTATTGAATTTCACAACGCCGTTGCGTGGGTACCCAATTTGCATTGACTCATCAGAATGGAGAGACAAATTCGAGTCTCACGAATGGACAAACAGAGGAATTAACGGCCGCCGCGGTGCGAGTGCGAACGTTTGTGCGTGCGTGTGCCTCCTTATGTGGAATACGTAAGGGGAGAAGGGGGTAGGGGGGGGGGTAGAGAGGGGAAGACTGCGAAAGTGGTTCTCGATTTATATTCGGGAGAGAGTCACGGAGGCACCACAAAGCAACGCAGTCATTTTACTCCGAAAAGAAGCCGACTTTATCTAACGAACCGCGAATCCACCATTCAAACAATATTTTTTTTCCTCTTTCCTCCACTGAGTGGAGACGATGCGATCCCTTCGAAGGAACGCGTCTCGCGAGGACGAGATAATGAGAAAGGGAAAAATAAACTATTTCGCCCTAGGGAAAATTAAGGGAAAAAAAACACCTCCGTTGACTGGCCCAAGATAACTCGGAAACTCACCGCGTTTCAGAATAAACTCAGGCAGGCAATTTTCGAGCGTATATTTTAATATTTTCCCGAATTTTTGTTGATAAATCCATTGTATGATGGAGACTGTTTTTGGATTTATATAGCTAAGTATTTGTTTAAATAAAAATATATATATTCACATACATCTACCTATAGCTTATCAAATGGAGAAATTAAAACCCTTTTGGCCTCATTCCGAAAAAAACGCGACACTCAATGGGTTAAGAATTCTGCAAGACATTTTACGTGAACGTCCCATTTTATCAGCAACGAAACGAGATTTCGATATCGATAAAAATCCCACTTTCCTTATCGGTACTCACAAAATATAAGCTCTAATTGAAAATATTTTAACGTGTTTGAAAATGTATGCTAAATAATACTGCGCACATCGCTTCTTAATGTCAAAATTTCTCTTCTTCGACTCGGAGATGAAAAATATCGAATGAATAATTCAGTCTCGGATACGACTAAGGCGCAGAAAATATGATATCACCTAGATAAATACATTGTTTCGTATAAAAAATAAACGGTAAAAATTCGTTAATATATTTTATCTGGTCTGAAATATTCTATGGCAAAACTTCGATATCTTATTCGGGAAAGGTGACGAATACTAAAGAAGAACTTTAATTAGTTGTATTAGCTACAAATACACCTGTTTTTTAAAACTCGATAATGTTATTGAAAACATATCCCATATATGGTAGAATGACCACTGATCGCTATAATAAATTCTATGGTAATTTGATAGGTTTTTACTATGCTTTCCATTCGTGTTCTCACTGCCGGAATTTTCATCATAGCAAATACGAGAAAACTTTCCAATAATTACCACGTAACCTGCAAAATTTACCTTACTATTCTAATTATTTGCTGTTTATATCCCTCATGTCTTTAAATGTGTCTCATATGAAAAAATATTTCAAAAAATGGAAACGGATCCTTGTAGGTAAAATCCTATACATTAATTATTATGTAGTGTATTTGCGGGCATGCGTCACACCGGAAGTGGCCGACCTGGAATAGGTGAGAATCTGAAACTTGACGGCCGAAGGTACTAAGTATATTTTTCTCAAAGATAGGGCCCGAATCCTCAATTAAAAATTCATTTGATGCTAGAAAAAGTAGAACTTTTCGAGATTTTAATGAGAAACTCTGGTATCTTGGAAACGAGCTGATGCTTTTTAAATTTACAATTTTATAATGTTGTAAATATGAAAGTGGGAGTGATTGAGAGAGAATAAAAAAATCGTATTTTATGCCGTGAAAGAAAAAAATGGAAACTTATATTTATAAAATCTTTTATATGCGTTCGTCCAATATTTATGTATTTATTTATATATTTTAGGGTAGACCATTATTTGTTTCCTCATATCGGATCGTAAAGAATGTTACATTGATTGAAAGCTAATGGCTTGCAGATGGTTTTTTGCCGATACATAATATCGTATCTCCTCTAGAAGTTAAACTGCGAATGCTCAAACTTTCCAAAAGTATATTTGGTTGCGGTGACTCTGCTGGTGTGTCTGAGGGCGTTTTAGTAGCAAGAAATTGAACTACTACGTACATAATCACAACATTATTTGCCCCTATGTTAGAAATGATAACGGGAAATACGGATTTCAACGTGAGTTGTCATTTTGACCAATATATGGCGAGAGAAGTTATAATGCTTAATTGTACGAAATTTTTTTCCTATTTCTATTATAAGTATCATTTTATACCTCTATAATCTTCACTGTTTCAAAATTTTAACTTTTTCATAAAAAAATTGACAACTCGTAATCAGTAGATGGTTCCTCTGGGAAAGTATTTTTATTCCTCACGTTTCGGTAGATAGCTTCTGGGTAGAAAAGTATCTTCAAAATTAAAAAAATTGCGATATGGGGTGCCGTGGCGTAGTGGCGAGGGCGTTGGCCTGCTACGCTGAGCATACCAGTTGAAAAGCTGCGAAAGTGGGATTGTTTTAATAAATCTTGCGGCCCCCTATCTACGTGTTTAGAGAAGAGCACCCGAATCAACGCTTCATCATTCTAAAGGAACGTAAAGTGTAGGCTAATGCCGGTACCGGGTTTCTCATCTTATTTGCTTTGTAATTCAGACTGACGAGCTTACTAGCGCCAGAGTCGTATGAAGTCACAGAGTTCAACAAATCACGACTTTGACATCAATCATTGTAAGAAAGCGATTGAGGTAAATAATTTACGTTTGTTAGTTTTCATTGAATGTTACCCATTTTCGCTCTTAAAAGATGAATACAAGTAAGAATTTTAAAAACATTCAAAAATAAAATCTTTTTGCTTTACAAAATAGGCTACCTTAAAAGGATAAAACAAGAAAAATTCCAGTCTGAAATTTTTCTTGTTTTATCCTTTTAAGGCCGCCTATTCTGTAAAGCAAAAAGATTTTATTTTTGATTTTTTTTTTAAATTACAATTTTATGACATGACTCGATTATTCCAATGTGGATGAAAACAATAAAGTTTTTAAATTTTCGTTTCTTAAAGAATAAATATTACGAGTAAACATTAATATTTAAAAAATCTTTTTTCTAGCCTTTCGCCGATATAACGCTATATGTTAAGGATGAATCGTTTTACCTTATTATTCTACTATATCTAATCTAATACATCGAATTTTTTGTTTCAATATATTCGACAAAAACTGATAAAGAGGTTAATACCTCCTTTAAATATTCTCATATGTGCACATTTTCCATAACGGTTATCTTTTTCGTGAGTTCTTGGACAACCGACCGTTCCGAAAGGTCGTGGTAGACAATACAATCCGTAGTGCTTTGGGTGTTGGTTTATGCGTTTGGTTGTGAGAGTACGGGGAAGGGGGGGGGGAGTGGTTGGAGAGAGGATTGGAGGGAAGGGGCGGAGTTGGAAAAATGGACCACGCCGACGCCCTTTCTCTCCGCCCCATTCACCCCTCCTCCTTCTCCATAAATTTCTTGCATGCTGTTGCAGTTCCAGAGGACCCTCGAGACACACTAGGAATGTGACACCCTCGACATACTAGACCTTCCATTCCCTCCCTTCAAAACTCCCTTTTCAGAAATGTCCAAGGACGCATAATGGTTCCTTGGAGAGTTGTCCCCCTCTTGCAACCTTTTCTTTTCGGCCAGCGCCATCGCATCAAAAAGACAAAAGCCAACTAATGAACGAAATTATAATATTAACCTCTCTGAAAAATATCCGATATTAGAATTCACAACCTTTTCAATGTAGCAAGCACCAAATTATATCTTAGAACAGGGCTGTCCAAACTATGGCCCGCGACTCCATTTAATATGGCCCTCGAGCCTATAATAAGTCTTTGACATATTTTGCTAGATAAAACAATCAAGCAGTGTTGGAAAACGTTATGCGTAACGTAACTAAATGATTTTTGAATAACTTAACGAAAAACGTTAACGAAATTTTCAAAATAACTGTAACGAAAAACGTAGCGAAAACGTTATGTATTTCGTATTATTTCAACTTAGGTTTTTTATTATTACCTGTTTTTACTTCTAATTAATGTTCATTTCAGGAAAAAGAATATTTTCTACTGTATAAAATAATTGTGCTCCATTTATTTCGATTTATATTCGGTGAAGAAAAAATAAACGTTAGATTGGACATGTCAAAGCATTTTCCAGAAAAATCGTAATTTACCCAATTCACTAAGCCACATTTTAATAAGAAAATAGCGTATGTTTGTATAATGTGTGCCTATATTTTTAAAAAGTTTTTCATGTTGATACACTTGCCCGCGAGCATAAAATTTATTGATCAAGTGGCTCACTTGCAAATAAGTTTGCGATCCATGTCGTAGAATATCAAGCGAGTACCACTGGGTATAAGAATGATCATAAATAAAATAAAACTATCGTCGAATTTATTCTTAATATTCTTTGCCGCGTTTATAAAGAATGCGACCAAACTAATGAAATGAATGGTGCTATAAAACGTCGACAAAATTGACGCAGAAGAGCAAAGTGAGGCTGTAAAAGAGCACAGCGGTGCTCGCGAGCACCAAGTTGCAAACCACTTGAATACACCATTAGATCCTTGCGTGGCAGTGCAAAAAAACCATATTGTTCATACAGTTTAAGTTTCGAAATATTGGTTAATGGAACAGCGACAATGTATCGACTGGTATCGAGGCGTCCGACAAGCCTTAAACAACATTAGAGTTCCTTATTGTTTCTGAATGAGCTATGAACGCACGATGGAACATACGCAGGCACACACATACAGACATATTATAACATGCAAGTGTATGCAAACCATTTTCATCCCGAGGAAGTACTTAAAAGGTTCAAAATTCAACCTCCTTTCTTTGTCATATGGGTTAATTGAAAGGCAGAATTTCATTTATGAAAACTGGTGATATAGCTATATAACAGTTGTGATGGTTATATTGGCTTGTAAATCTACCAATACAGAGTTTTAGCAGCTTCTGCGGTCAAACTTTGCTTCAAAACATATTCCATTCATCACCTTGGTGCTACATTTTTTTCACCACTCAAAGAACGTGCTTATTTGGAATTCTAAAAGGTGGGGAGAAACCAAATTTTTCGTTTGGTATATCTCATCCTGACCGATGCATTTACACTAACAATTAGATGAAACTGGCCATATCGAAAAAAAAGTTGCTTTCGTCTATGACAAATTTGCAAGTCCTACTATAGCTGTATTGACAGAGTTGATAGATAGTAATAAAAAATTCTGCATATATCGGGAATTGAATCCGGGTCTTCCCCTTGCCGGGTGAATTTTCTTCTACTGGACAATCGAAGGCCTTCAAACTAGCATATGCCTTCAAGAACGTAAAATTAAGATTCAAATTATCCATCGCGTAAAGCTATCATGACCATCTGTCGGATCCGTCCGGTGAGGTCGATAATTCATTCATGAATTATTCATTTTTGAAGGACGTCGATCTTAGCCTGACTACGCTATAAGCGGCAACGCTGGCCTATCGAAGTATTCAAAGAAAGATGTAGCGCAACAATGAAGGGTATATTATTCTTATCGATGTGAGACTAGATATGTATGTACGTAGTTTATGAGAAAATTTGCGCAATGTACATTGCACCGATTTTTACATATTGCTTTTCTTATGCATGCACCTTACCCTAGAAATGATCCTATTATATAGAGAAGGCTTCTACAGGATTTTGCCATAGCATCCAAAACTGGGTGCCACTGCACGCTGGGGTGCCGCAGTTGAATGTATGCATGAATATAAATCCTTTTATCACCGCGAAATCCTGTTTATCTTTGGAAGGGTGCCGAGTCTTCAAGAAGTTTCGTAACCACCGTGTTATAGAAAGGATGCGAATTTAACTGACACTACCTTTCAACAAAATATAGGTATTCATACTATCAATACTCCCTCAAAAAATAATTTCCATGACCCTCAATGTAATACATCAAAATATGGAATAAAGAGTATAAAATATCCGTTTATAAAAAATTACAATGAATTGTCCTTAGAGGTAAAAACCACTGCATCTCTTAACAAACTTAATAAAGAATTATTAAAAATATGTGGAATACAGTTTCAGAATTATAATATATTTATATATCATATACAGGTTTTTATGTATATATGCATAGATCTAGGTATGTGTATCTGGATTTGTGATTACATGTTTATTTTCCATATTTAATATACCAATTACTACCTTTTGTCCTACTTTCTTTCCTAACTGTATCTTATAGATGTTCATATATTGATTTTGTACTATGGATTGTACCTTTATGTTCCTTGATATTTTATAATATGTATGTGATAATTGTTTACTTGTTGGCAAACCACAAAATTTCCTTGTGTGCCGTCCCTTATATGAGCATTCTGTTCCTGGGACATTTTCTATATTAAAATAAAAGCGTACGTAACACTAAAAGATATGGTTTACCATCAGAGATAGAGTATCCGGATGACACGCCAATAAATACGCACCTGCAGCCACGAAAACGAAAGGAAACCGCGATTAGTCTATTCTTGCGAAAACGCACCGACTCCTTTCTTCCATAACCTCCTCTTAAACCATATTAACTGCCGCAATAATGCATCCTTAACAACGCCCCAGTCAGGTACTGGTCTAAAGATCCGCCAACGCCAATTCTTAAACCTCGAACGAAGCGTTCTACGCCGTATTCTCCGCGGACATAAATGTCGTGCGTGCGGTAATTACGACAACGACGATTTCTCGTGGTGCCTACGTGTCGCCGAGCAGAACAACTTAATATTCCGTAGGTTTAAAAAACAATCCATTTATCGTCACCATTGAAGACCTTAAAACTTCATTCTCAGACAAATAATTTTGGCAGATAATTACCATGGTGACTTTGGAATTATGATGGCCGGAGGGCACTCTCTATCTCTCTTTCGAAAAACATCGGCGGACGAGCGAATTGGTAAACCACGATCGTCCTGCCGGTTTAATTGATCGGAATGGGATACGAATGCCGGTAAACACAATGACCTTCGTGCGAAATTTGTCTTCTAATCTGCGTCAATTAAAGTTTTGTCGGACGACTGAGAGAGAAAGAGTGGGGGACATTTTGAGATGTTGAAAGCAAAGAAGGATGAGAAGAATTGTAATTAATCGGGTCGTAACGCACGCGACATCTTTGTCCGCTAATTGTGGGCGAAATGTCTACTCACGAGAAAAAAGGCTCTTCTATTCCACAGGAATAGTTCCAAATAATCAAGCGAGAGTATCGTTTTATGTTTCAAACAAATACTATATCTGAGAATACTTCATCGTAAACGTGAGCACAGAAGGAAATGATCGCCGGGTTTTGGTAGGTTGGTTTTCGTTGAGTAGGATTCTTTTGTTAACGGTAGTTAACATACATGTTCGTCACAACAACGCGGAAGCATCGCGGAATTTAATTTCGGTTAATTTACAATAAAAATGTTGTATTGCTTTCGTTAATCATAGAAATGGGTTGCAGAATTCTCGCTGTGAATGTTAACCGTAACCGTACATCCAGCTATGTATAGTAGCAGAGGCGGAATAAGTAAGCCACGATGCAAAATATTTTTATGTCCTCGCATATTAGAGCCATTATCATAGGCTTTTCCAGGTTATTGAATTTATGATTCTCAAGGAGCCTTTTATAGTCCTAGTCCTCCCACTGTACAGTAACTATTTGGTTGATGCTCGCGAGGAGGGAATTATAATCTTTAATAATGAAAATCTAATTAGGAAACGGGATTCGAGGAAAGTAAGGCTGCAGCCACTACAGAAGAGCCAATATATGATTTTCCGATGACTATTATATAATACATTCTCAAGATAACAGGAAAGTTGGAGGAAATTCTAACTTCGCCTTGTAACTAATGGTTCACATAGTGTTATTATATCGGCGGCGTTGCGATTTGCATTATGGTCATTTGTATTTGTATCATCGTTATGGTGACGTAAATCATTTGCTACCTCATTGGTTACTATTGCCGTACCGAATTCTGAACGCTCTAGTATGCTGGCGTTCGTTCTTCGAAATTGCGCTAAATGATGAAATTAAACGGGAATTTCAACTTTTTCGATTAAAAATAATGAGAGCTAATTCACAACAAATTAGGTACTCGAATACAAACTGCTAATTATATTTGACGAATTTGACAATTTATGACATAGATATTAACTTCGATGTGGAAACGTTAGATGTGAAATCACCTGGAAAAACAAAAATTAGTTATTAACTAAAAAAAGCTTCAAAGACAATTTACTTCGTCGCGTCCCATTATGAACTCCCCTTCGATTCACACAAGGCGAAGAAATACGCATGACTTTTTTCTTCAAAATATAACGCAGTCAGCGAATTTCAACTCACTCTTAAAAAAAAAAACTTTTGAATAACCCGCTCAATTTTAACGATATTACGAACGGAAAAAAATCAAACGGTCTGCCCATTCTTCAGTTCGTCCAACCTTACAAAACGACAATCCGATCCACCCATTCCGCAATTCTTTTTAAACGCGACCACCGCTTTCCTTCTCCGCGTTAGAAAGGGGGGCGACACCGTGCAGACGGCCAGTTTCTGTCAACATCGGGTGGAGTGAAGACAGAAGGGCTGAGAAACTTTGGCGAAGGAGTGAGGAAGAGGAAGCGAACGGGGATGTGGAGAGGGGGTTAGAAGAGAGGGGAGAAAAATGTCGAGAAAGGGAACGAGGAAGAAAGCTTCGGAGCCGAGAGGAGGGAAGAAGTAGAGAGAGAATGAGAGACTACGAGGAACTAGAAGAGAAAGACAAGAAAACAGTGGCTGTAGACAGAGTGTTGAAAGGGACGAGTCAGAGAAAAAGGTACCGAGCTTAATATATTGTTTTGTGCGACGCTATTCGGGAGCGTTCTTCGAGTCTGTTCTGGAGTCCATTAACTCCGCTGTGTCAGTTACGTCGGCGTCCCATTATTTGCGGAAAAGTTGATTTATGTAGCAGACCGGAATCAGCGTTGTGAATTACTGAAGCGATAAAAAACAATTTGGAATTGAGATACGAGGTGGTGATGTAAACGCAAGACATTGAACTTAAATATTCCAACAGAGGCTCTGTTGTAGGCTATGTAACGAATTAGTATAAATATATTATGCAACCGTTCTTAGCATACATATATTAATAAGAATTATGGTTAAAATGGTAATTTCTCGATCTATCTAAATACTGAACACTACGTCTACATGATACCCTGTAATTCATTAGACAGGTAGACCAAAGTGGGTGCACAAAATTGCCTAAAAATCTCACTTGAAGGCTTGAATATCCTGTGGTGACACCTAATTTTGTTTTATGCTCGTTTTTTTAGAGGAAAACACAGATCCTCGATATCGTTTTGTCCTGATGCCAATCTCACGTTTTTTTATCCTCGAACTGTTGTTACCTTTCTATACAAATACGTGCATCAATTATTCAAAATATAAATTTCCTCGGGTGGTTTCTTATCAACATTTCTTTAATATAGCGCTCAGTCGGCGCTCCTATACCCACAATAGTACATCCATAGACTGAATCACCTCGAAGTTTTAAAAACGTTTCAGTTTCTCATTTGACGGCGCTTTCTCGATTCTTTACATTTTACGATTACCGAGAGCTGAGAGCATTTGTCAATAAAGCTATACAATGAGCCATTTGTCGACTATTTTATAAATTGTCTTAATATACCGGATTAACACACGAAATGCTACTATTTTATGGCTACAAGTTTACCTTCCCCTATCAGCCAAGGAGACGGAGCGCGTCTTAATTAGAGAGATAGATGCGTGTAAACAGATGGAACAGAGAATATCAACAAGAAGAAAAATGGTCCATTCTTAGACAATGAACCGACGTAATGAGTCTTCTAAGGCCATCCGGGAGAGAAGTAAAGCAATGGAACGAATGTCTCTTGGCACGCGTTGTTTCGTTACCGAACGAAAAATGTTCCGACCGTTTCTACGATTCGTATCGTGCTCGTTCGCGCGCTCTCGACATCTCCCAACACGAACAGGTGGCTCGGCGGTATCAACCACTCCTTCGGATCGAAGAAAACCGTCGCAATTCCTACACAACTTAGCAAAATCTATCAAACGGTTTCTCCTTTTGATATTTTGGTAACATGACGAGATAGAGAATTATCGAGCTCGTCTTCTGGCTGAAAATAACATCCAGAATAACCACTCAAATATAAAAGAATGAAAAACTAATCGCTTGACTTAGGTATCTCCAGCAGATATAACAAGGTTATAACAACCTTTTAAGTCATTTCATTCTTAGAGCGGCGATGAAGAGCGTCCTGCATATCTGATGTATATTCCGAAAAGTTGGCTTCGTAATTGGGAATCTTGCTCTAAATCTATCACGCTTAAGGGCGAGGTCTTTCCAAGTTTCAGGTTCCATTTCTCAATAAAAAATACTGCATTATTTGAATCCTACAGGGATCGTAGCTTCATACGGTAGTAACTCACTAATCCTCAAATTTAAAAACATAATTAAAACTGATGAAGGTTGCTTAGTGGGAGAAGGGGGGGGGGGAATGAGCGTTAGTTTTCCCCGACAGTTTTATGGATGTTGAAGTAATACTGATTACTTACTCTTCCTTTTATGAACTTTTAAAAACTTCGGCAATTTGTTCCTAGAGTGATAATGAGATGAACAAAAGTTAACATTAATACATAAATATTCATACATAAATAAACGCGTGTATATATAAGTTCACTTACACGTATGCACATATATATGCATACGTATAAGTGAATATGTATATATTTTTACATAATAAGTATGTCTGCACTCGTGCATATATGTCTTTGGGGCAAGGCATCACGACACACGGCCTGCAGGGGTAGAGACGGTGAGGAAGGAATGAGGAGTGTTGGAAGGAGGAGGGAAATTTAGGAGGAGTGGGAGAGAACAAAGGGAGACATTTCCTCCTCTCCTTTCTTCACCGCCTCGGGTGCCCGCCCCCTCATCCTCCTCTTTCTCACTCCTTCCGCCTCTCTAGCATCTGTTTGCCATTACTCCCCTCTTAGCCGCCGCCGCCGCTGCTCTCTCTCCCTCTCTCTCTCTCTCTCCATGGGGGGGAGGGGACGGGAGGAGGTATGGGCGGTGGGTGGATGGAGGGAGGAACGAGCAGTGAGTTGCGTTTGAGGAGACAAAAGCTACGCCATGACGGTCTCCCTACTCTTTCTTTCGAGTGGATAGCTTCCGCTAGAAACTAGACTCTTCCCACCATTGTTGCGCATTTTCCTCACGGTTGTATTAGAAATACGTCACGCAATAAGATTAGGCTCGTGGCTCGCTCTATAAATGCACAATGGTATGTATAGGTGTATACTAGAATGTGCGGATTCATATTTACGTAGGTATGCATATGTGCGTGTGTACATACGTGTATGCGTATATGTATGTGTGTATGTACATGTATGTGTATGTATATGTATGTGTGTATGCGCATATGTATGTGTGTATGTATATGTTTAAATACAGGGTGTCCAAATTATGTATAAACACTTTATTTTGTTGACATCATGACCAATTTTAATAAAATGTTGTACATTTTAAAGACAAAATAAACAATGAGATTTTCAAGTATTATTTGTTTATTTTAATAAATTAACAAAATAACAATAGTTTAACAATATTTTGAAGATTGATGACCCATTTATCCATGGAGTGTTTATACATAATTTTGACTCACCCTGTATACATGTATAGCTATGTATATTTATTGTTTGTTTGTATATGGAGAGATGTATAACTTCAATTTTCTGTCCGTTTCTCACGTTCGGAACATAACGAAGCGATCCTATCCATTAGAAAGCTTAAGCCCGCGAGAAGAATTTATTCAAGATATTAGGCCCCTCTTACAGCTATCGTTTGGAAGAGATGTGACGCTGTCGAACAGGCATCGCTCGCATTCCACACGTTTGTGTATCCTACAGGCCTAAATCTCTGAAACAGTTCTGCCTCCTAAAGGATAGGGGACGCTTGGGAACATTCCTTTGTTTCCTGCATACGCCCACCCAGAACTAACGCCACAGAAACCGCTGATGTTCCAGGGTTGAAAGAATGATCTTCCACGCATTCTTCGTTAAATAACATATAATGGCCACGAAGCAGTTGGGAAATCGCGTGTCTATTTAGAGCAGAAACCATACCTCATCAGTGACAGCAGCTGAATCTAATTTCAATTCGAGATCAATGAATTATCATAGATCATTTTTATTTGAAACATGCATAGAATTTATTAAACAGGTTCAAAATAATAAGCTAAATTACAGATCTTAACATTAATTACATTATACAGAATATACGCAACATTACTAAAACAATGCGGAATATTCTGAAAATTCGGTTGTTTTGATTACAGTTTTCTTTCATAACTTATTAATTATTTCCCTAGAAACTTATTATTTTACCAGAAAATTGCAGTCATAGTGAACATAGCCACTTTGCGGCCATGCTATTCTAGTTTATAGAATAATGGAATCTAAATTAATTTCTGCGCAAAGACGTAGAAGTAAAGTTAGGATCGACGAAGAGCATAAATTAGACAGGTGAATGTTTCCGACTCACCACATTTGGCGAGTGGCGGCCTTG
This sequence comes from Uropetala carovei, assembly GCA_036926305.1. Taxonomy (NCBI): domain Eukaryota; kingdom Metazoa; phylum Arthropoda; class Insecta; order Odonata; family Petaluridae; genus Uropetala; species Uropetala carovei. The sequence goes on from JAXCHB010000015.1 coordinate 10,284,526, forward strand.
TTAGACACCACTGGTCGCTAATTCAATTTCGAACCCATTCTTGACGCTGTTTACGAAAATACACGGACCTTTCCTAAGACGCTATCAAACCACTTGCACAACTACGCTACGATGCTTTGCAAATTGCTCGAAGTAGCGGGATATTAAACTCAATATTTGAGCGGATGACCGGTACGTCTGCATTCACGAGAAAATGAACGGCACTCCGTAATGGTGAATGGCAGGGGGTTTCTCGCAGACGGAACGAAAAATAACGAGACGACGAAGGGAACCGTCTCCTCCTGCGAATATATTCCCACCTCTTCCCACGACATTCGAACCCGACCCGGAATAAGAACGCTACCGTGGAAGAGATTTAAATCGACACCCTCGACACGTTTTGTAAATTTCTGCGTGCCGAAGGATTTCCTGGAAACACTTTCAAGCTTATTCCGTGTTGGACACAATGGTCTCGAGGCGAACCTCAACGCTCAACGTCGAAAAAATGAATAAAATCACTCAACAACGCCCCAATTTTATTTTGGATATTTGCGAATCATATTCCGAGAGAGAGAGAGGTATAATTAGTGAACATTTTTCCATTCGCGCCCTCGTGGGAATAAAAAATAAATCCGTCGAAATAATTGGGAAATCGAAAACAAAAGCTTTTATTTTTTTTTTATATATAACCCGACCAGATGATAATCGCATCGACGGCCGAGGACATTTGTCTCCCGCTCTCCAAAAAACCCCCACGTTGGCTTTTTCCATTAAAAGCAGCTGGACCGAAGAGTCATTGGCTCCTCTTCGGGGGGAATAAAAAGAACAAGAGACGACAAGATGGGGAAAGAGGAAGGGGAGGAGGACGCGAGGTAGTGGTAGGTATTGCAGGGAGGAGGAGACAGAGAGAGAGAGAGAAAGAGAGGGTGGGAGAGAAAAAGAGTCGACTGGAGACGAATTAACAAGTAGAAGTGTTTCCTTAACGATTCTCAAATCTGCAGCAGCAGTTCTCTCTCTCTCCTCAACCGAAGTGTGACCTTAATTAATTACAACGGAAGGTGACCAAGACGCACGCAAAAAAAGCAGCGAAACAAATGCTAGCGGGAGAGAAAGAGAGGCGATAGTTCGCGCCCACACAAAGCAGCCTTGACTCTGGTGGCGGTTGAAGGGATAGTGTTGGGAGAGAGAGAGAAGGAGAGAGAGAGAGAGGAGAGAGAGAGAGGTGGGGTAGAGTTCGACTGGGCGTCAATTAGCGAGGTTCCGAACGCGGGCAACCGGATCCCAAGCGGATCAGATAGCTGGGGAGGGGGAAAGGGGGAGGGGAAGATGCAAACGGTACGAGGAAGGGGAGGGGGGAGGAAAGAGAGGAGAGGGAATTTTTTGCCAGAGCGAGTGGGAGGATGAGGTGAAGGGGATTTAAGGAAGGGGAGAGAGGGAGGCTGCAAAGAGAGATGCGCGCGCATTCTGTACATCCTCCTCTTTATCCCTCCTTTCTTTTCTCTTTCTCTCTCTCTATATATATATCTCCTCTTTTCTCTTCCTCTTTACTCCTTTTTTCCTTCCACTCTTTTAAATCCCTTTTCTTATCCTTTTACTGTCTCGTTTTCTCTCTTTTATTCCACCTCCTTTTTTATTTTTTGTCTTTCGTCGTCTCCCACGCCACGGCAAATGTTGCAGGTGAGGTGATCCTTTGGCACTCATTAGAGTAGTGTGGGTAAAGGGTGGGGTGGGGAGGGAGGGAGAGAGGGTGGTGGTGGGAGAGAAAGGAGGTGAATGAAGGGAGAGAGATGGAGAAAAAGAAGGGAGAGAGAGAGGGAGACAGAGAAATAGAAAGAGTAGGGAGGTAGAGAAATGGAGAGTGAGGATAAGAATTGGAGGGAGAAAGGAGGGAGGATGATAGGAAGATATGGAGGATGGGAGGGAGAGATGTAGGAAGGGAAGAGAGAGGGGATATGGAGGCAGAGGTAGAGAGAGAAGGAAGAAGAAAGAGAAGAAGTAAGAAAGAAAGAAAGAAAGGAGGTGGATGAAGGGAGAGAGAGAGAAAGATGAGGAAAGAGAGGGAGGTAGGTAGAAGGTGAGAGAAAGTGTAGGATAGAAAAGGAGGAAGGGAAAGAGAGGGAGAGAGGAACGGAAGCAGAGAGGTGGAGAGATGGAGGGTGAAAGAGGGAGATTGAGAGAAGGCGAGAGAAAGAGAGGGAGAGAGATACAGAGAGAGGAAGAAAGAGGGAGAAAGAGAGGGAAGAAGAGAGGGGGAGAGAGGAAGGAAGAGAGAGAGGAAGAGGGAGAAGAGGAGGCAGAGAGGTGGATAGAGAGAGAGGTTGAGGGAGAGGTTGAGGAAGAGAGAGGGAGAGTAAGAGGGGGAGGCCGAGAGAAAAGAGGGAGAGAAAAAGGAGGAAAAAAGGCGAGGCTTTACAGTCCCCTCGCTTCATTTGTCTCCCTCTCTCTCTCTTTCTCGAGAAGAAAAAAAGACGAACGACTCTCGCAAAGAGCGCGAGACGTTTTCCACGGCATCTGATGCACCCCAAAAAGGCGAATTACTATCAATTTCAGGTGGCTCTCTTAATCAGCCCTTTACGAAGAAACCTGTTTTATTTTATTTTTAAGGCTAGGAGTAGGTGAAAGTCTCCTTATCCTCTTTAACTGCTTTCAATTGGGATTCTCTCGAAACGGCTAACCGTGCAATCGACCGGATCAAAACACTGCTGAGACGGAAGAATTAATTGATTTCCACGTTTTTTATGGTTTCAGTTCTGTAAAGGTAGAGTTCAATTTACGCAGGTTTTTCCTTGGGAATAAATTGTGACGAGTAGAAAAAAAAAACTCCATAACGCATGTCTTTCTCCGGAGATTGCCTTGAATTACGAAATGTTTGAATTCCTGCTATACTCAAATTACGCAATCGCTACTTGATGATGTTAAGATACAACTTAAACCGGATTTTGCGAGTATACATCAATAAAAGTTTTCATTTGATTTTTGCTTAGTTTACATACTAAATGTTAATATGCATTAACCTTTGCACCAGCCGTAACAATAAATTTGGGTACAAGTTAAAAAGGAAATATTTTAAGGCAATCTTGAGTGGTAAAAATAAGGGAGGGCAAGTATATGAAACATTCCCATAAAGGTTTTTTTAATAAGACGAAATTGCTAGGTAAAAATCGCATGGCACGATTTACAAAATATCCGAGATTTCAAGGTAAACACGGTTTAATGCTTAGAAAAATATATATTTTTATAACAGAATACAATAGATTAGTTTGATTCTACCGTGAGATGATGGAAGATACAGCGTGGACAAGACAACCGTGAAATAACAAGGAGTTACAAAGCAATGTTCGATATTTAGGAATTGTATGGTAGCTTTTTTTAAATAAATAAACATACTTCGAAATTATACATTTCGCTCCTAGCTATTTGGGTTTGAGATGACTAGCGTTGAGAATATCCATATAGGCAGAAAAATAATTTATAAAATCTAGAGCTGTTTTGGGAAAAATAGGGCTCGCGGGCCGCGTGAGACTCGCGAGGGCCATGTGGAATTTTACACGAACGATTTCTTACTCGCGCATGCGCATGCGACATTTCTCATAATTGAAATACATTAGCTAGGATTTCATATTGCACATTTGCAGGGCACTGCTAAAAAAAATTCTCGGTTAAATCGTTTGGAAGAGGCAGACCCCAAAAAAATCTCGGAGTTTCCTTCTCACGCGTAAAGAGATTGACTCATACGAGCTGAAAAATAACACTATAAAACCAGATCTGGAATTTTTCGGAGTATTATTATTTTTTCAATCTGCTGAGTGATTCATGGATTTTATGATAATAAACACAATTACTTGACTATAGTTGAGCCTCCGAACACGTACCTACGTATTTGGCTCGAATTTTCCAAGAAAACAAAATTTTCGCCAGCATTATTAATTATCAAACCGAACTTATACAAGTAGAATTTTCAATGAGTCGGAAATTTTCCTCGAACTGCCTCATTTCGAGTTATCGACTTTTTGTCACAGTTTCAACTCGTCTTAATGGGAACGATGGCAGATAAAAGACACTTGACCTGGCGGTTGGTTAGCGTGACTGCCTCCAAATAATAAGATCTCGGGTTAGAATCCCACCATTTACACTTTAATACGTTCTCTACTTCGTTATTTTGTCTACGCCCATTTCAAATGGGCTCCAACGCGATATTTACGAGACAATTTTAAACCGTACAAAACAACGAAATAAATAAACTCGATTTTCTTCCAAATAATGGACGCTTTGGGAGGAAGCGGAGCTTTCAAAATGGAAGAAGCGAAAGATATGGAAATGTCCATCCATTTGCCATGGGTGAAGAGTGAAAGAATGGGTCTAAGAAACGGAGAGACCGTAAGGATTTATCTCCCTCACCCTCCTTCAAAAAGCCTCCTGGAGACCATTTCCCTTTTCTTCTTCTCCACTCATCTTCCAGAGAGACAAAGGCTCCCTCTGTTCTCCCCCTCTCGGTATGTTCTCCAACCTCCCACACACTCCCTTCACCATCTCTCTCTCTCTCTCAAAACCTCTCTCTAACTCCATCCAGTCTACTCCCCCCTCTCCCAACCAAAAACCCACTCCATTCCAGTATCCAGGCCGTCTGTGTGCGTTGTTGGGGCGCAAAAAACAATCGGAACGAGAGAGGGGTAGGTTGTGGCTGGTGGTGGTTAGAGGGATGGCTGGCGGATGGGTGGGTGGAAAGGGACTGGGAGGGAGAGAGAGGGAGAGAGAAAGAGAGAGAGAGAAAGAGTGGGCGGAGGAGGGAAGGTGGTCAGCATGTGTGACGTTAAGAGAAAGGGAACTCCGGACCATCCGGATGCTGCATTTCTTTTCTTTTTAGTGTTTCGGAATGGGACGGCAACGCTTCTACGTATTCGTTTGTACGGATTTTTCCGTCTCCCTCTCTATCTCTCTATATAGGGCGTTAGGAAAGCGAACCGTCAGATGTAGTGCAGATAATTTAATAATAACTGGTAAAATTACGGCTGAAAAACCATTTACAGCAAAGTTTATGACGCTAAAATATTTACAAAACTCTCCATTTTCACAATAAGGGTCCGTAGCATTCACTCAAGTAACTCCCAATTTGAGCCCTAATGTGGCTTAAGCCCCCGCAACTGCTAATGTGGCCCGCCTCGTAAAAAGTTTGCCCACACATGGTTTAATAGGGTGTAATACACAAGTTCAACTTTGAATCTATAGCTTGAGATAGAAGTGTGACATTTTTTCTGTAGAAATAAGAACAAATTATATATATATATATAATATTTTTTCTATTTTTAATTTACCGTACTTGTTCTTCCCTGTTCCTCAAATTATCGGCCACTTCAATGAATTTAATTAAAGCATTAACTACGGTAAATGAGAAAATATACTTAAAATTATATGCAAAATTGTATTTGTATTGCGTCTGGGGGCTCTTACAGTTCAGAGCGTGTCAGCGAATTTCCTTTTTTCGAATATCTTCGCCATGTGACTTGTTTTTGACGTACGATAATAAGTACAAAATGAATTGAATTTTAATGAAACCGAGATAATAACTTTCCTAAAAATAAAATTGGAAGGGAACTCGTGATGTGGCGAAGAATACTGGGAGGTCAACGCTGGTCAACATTAAAAAAATAACTCGATAAATCAGTCTGGAGAGTAAGATGCTACAGGAAACGTCAGGAGGACCGCGCATCGTCCTTGTTTTGTTTTCAGACGGACTCAAATCCTCCGAGTAAAAGAAAAAAAAAGAAAGTATGGCGTGGGTGGCTTAGTCGTTACAACAATAAAAGGTCGTCATAATCGCTTTTAACGCTTGAACAAGACGAAGATACCCAAAAAAGGTCCAAAATAAACCGTTTTCGGTCATTTGGTTGCGTTATTATAAGTGTTTATCGCACTTTGTCCTCGATGCGTAACAGAAATAAACATTTCCGTAAGTCGTGTCTACGGATCATATGTTTATCGTATGATGACCCGCCAGAGTGAAGAGAAGGGTAGCTAGGTCAGAGAGTTTCCAACACAAGATGCGGGTGGGTGCCTAGCAGGCGGAGTAAATTGCTTAAAATATTATGTTTACCTATAGCAATGACTTTCTTTATTAAGAAAGCCCTTTGTGTATAATTTCCAAACTCAAAATATCCTCGAATTCGATAAAAGAAGAAAAAGCGCTAATTTAATCAATTGCCATGGATAATATTCTAGTTGCCTATATTAATTTTGCGTGTTGCATGTCTAAAAATATTCTGGCGTGCGATAATTCGAAAAATCAATCGATAAAACTCCTTTTTATTCAAATTAAAAGTCGAAATTGGTGCTAGAATCAACGAGTCGAATACGACCAAAAGAATATTTCACCCCTTATAATTTGAACGCGTTCCTAATTTTCTAAAATTAGTCAATATTGGAGTAAAGCGCCTGACCATCTGGTGTATTTTTATCGAGTTCGAGAAATGACCCGTAGCACCAGTGTTATTGGATACGATTTCTTTTATAAATTCTACTATCGGCTTTCTTTGGTTGGTCCCAGACCCAGCTACATTTTTTAAAGGCTTTGGCATTTATGACCTTTTCATTAGGGCAGACCTTAGTTTTCAGTCTTACTGAAGAACATAAACCTCATACGATCGATTTCGGCGAATTTATGCGTGGGAGATTGCGCGAAAGTTTTTGTTGGCTTAACTTTATAGTTTAGACCAGGACTCGGCAACCTACGGCCCGCAGGCTTCATCCGGTTCCCAGGTCAGTCAATTCCATATTTTTCAGTGAAATTATGGTCTCAAGACCTTTTCTGGTGGAGTTTTAAGGAGAGTAAACTAATAAGAATTGATTTTCACTAATACGAGTTCACAAAATCTCTAGGTATCTACTGACCGAAGCTCTCGTGGTTTCCAATGCGGCCCTCAGAATCATTCACAACAACGAATGTGGCCCGCCACATAAACAAGTTCGCCGACCCCTGATTTAGACATATATTCAGATTTTGAGCAAAATATTATTTTCTACGCTTACTCAAATCATCGGATGAACGACAGTTCACTGCCTTTTACGATACATATACAACAATATCAGAGTGTGTATAGCAATTCTCACGGAGATTTCCGTCAATTCTTAAACGCTGCCTATATTTTTAGATCACAATTGAAAGGAGAAATAGTAAGCAGCATATATTTCCCGTTGAATTTTCTTAGCACATGGTAGTTTAATTATTCCCCCAACTCACCCAATATCACCATCCTAAACGCTTAACGCTTATTGTTATGTCTTGACTATTTTATGATGTTGGTGTGTGTGTGTGTGTATATATATATATTTAAATTCTTGAAATTATAATTTTCTTAACAAACGCTATATATTCGGTTCGTCTGTTCAGGCAATATATCTGGAATTTTGAAACTTGGAAATTTCAAGATAAATTGGTTCATATGAAGTCTGGGCATGGCAGAAATTTGGTGGATATACGATCTTCTTATATGAATAAATTAATAAATAATCTCCTCTTGCACGTCATCCATATTATCTGTTTTGAGAACAATGCGTTTTCTTCGCAACTAAAACAATCCTATCATCCGCGACCACTGCAAGAATAATTTGCACCTCATCGTGTCAATATTTCCTTAGTAAATTACGTAATGAACGAACCTTCGAAGATTATAACCCTGTGATGTCTCACACATTTTTCTTCTTACACTTCTTTCTCAATGCAAGCCAAAAAAAAACAACCTTGATGCAATAAACCGGCGTAAAACTGCTCAAGGGACGAGCTTCGACACGTTACACTCGGTAAATTGGAGTCTGTAGGACGGGAGAGAGAAGAGGAGGGGGTGTCGTAATGGGTAGGGAAGGGGAGGGAGAGAGAGGGTGGGGGGGGGGGAGCGAGAGAGAGAGAGGAGTATTGGGTTTGATGACGCGAACTGCGGGAGTGGCCGGAGCACATTCCGAGAGGGGAGGAGACGGCCGCCACTTCCTCCTCAGGGTGCCTCCTCTCCTCTCTCTCTTCCCAGACCCTCCTCCTCCTCCATTCTACTCCCTCCTCCCCACTCCATCCACCCCACAAGGGAGAGAGGCCGCCTGAGGGATGGTGTTAAGCTTTGGGTGCGAAGAAGAAAAAAAAGGGAGGGAAAGAGGGCGGGTTGATTCTTTGTCTCGGGGTCCAGAGACGCGCAGGCTGCTGTTGTTGTTCCAGTAGACAAACAAACTGCGCGGGGAGATGCAGGAGGAAGAGAGAGTGAGATAGAAAGAGGGAGATGAGAGAGGAAGGGGGGTAACACGTATGCTGGATGGTTTTGTGAAGGCGAGACGAAAAAAGTCTCGCGTTGACTCGGAGGAGAGGAAGGGAAAAGACTGGCTCGGTTAACTTTTTTGTGATTGACTGCTCGCTTATATTTGGGTGATTTTTAGCTCTCCGTCGATGTATTTCATGCAGTCCTGCAGCGCGGTCCGTGACATATACACAGGATATCAATCGATGTGAAATCGAAACTATGTGTGCCTGAATGCAAGGTGATTTGCACGTGGTAATACATATCGATATATGTCGTGTAGTGCTATGACGGATGACAAAGGAGAACATCGATGTTTTTGAAAGAGAAACTGTATCAACATGAATGGTTGGTGAGTTCGACATGGGCTTGATCAGATTTGTTTTAAGCAGAGGGTGTGAATTGTACCAAAATGCCCTTAGAAATCCTCATCTGTTGCCATTGTCCCCCGATTCTGACTCCTAATAGCCTTAGATTGCGGTAAATCGTGACCGATCCTTGGGGGAGGAATGTAATTTTGAGCAATGATTTTTATGTCGTAACAGTACACGGAGCTCGAATTCTGTCATAAATCCAAATTATTCCTTTTCTACCATGTTATTTGAATCGAGAGAGTTGTTGAACTCACGTTACGGTGGAAATCAATTTTACAAACCAGCCGTGAAAAGTTTGCGCAATCAAGATGCGAACTTCGGCTACAAATAAGCCGTCATCAGTGGCGGTTTATCGATAGTAAAAGAAATGTTCGTTTTTATAATCTATTGCCGTTGAAGCATCACTGATGGCGGTTACTTTGTAGCTGAAATTCGCACCTGATTTCCGAAACTTTTTGCGGCTAATGGAGAATCATTTTACCATTCAATTTATTTTTTGTCGTTTTGGATTACTTTTCACCTTGAGCCATCCATTTTATACCGTATAATGATCATTTAATAATCATTAAATTTTAAACAAAATAAAATTGACAGAGTAAATTAAGTCGAATGCTCAGGTGAAACTATTTTACCACGAAAAACCAAAAATAAAATGAAAACATAAAAATTTAGATTTATGAACACCTTTCAGTAGCGGACACATGCATATGCATCCGGAGGTATTTTTAGTAAACCTTTTAACCTCCCCCCCTCCAGAAAAGCCGAAACTTCATAAAAACAAATCCCGAAAAAAGTTTATTTTTCCAAAAATTCCGAGATAAAAGAGAAAGAGACCGAGAAACCGTCCACGTGCGACACCCCCGAAAACAGTTGACTGACGGCCGCCGCGTAACACGCGGTCCCTCGCGCACGCGCACTAGAGAGGGATAATACCGCGATTTTGAAAGCGGGTGGAAAAAGCGTGAAAAGAATTGTTTCGGTATGGTCGACGTCGGGAGCGAAAAGGGAGGGTGGGGGTGGAGGGGGGGGGGGAGGAAACGAGATGGGGGAATTAGGAGAGAAAGGAGGGAGACAGAGAGAGAGGAGCTGGGGTGGAAGGAAAGTAGAGGGAGTAGAGCCAGGACGTATGGGTTACTAGTTGTTGGAGCACGGTAGGTGTCGAGGAGAGAGAAAGGGTTGAGAGAGGAGGAGGGTGCGTGGAGGGGGAGGCGTGTCGCACGTCTGCTGTCGTGCGTGCGTGTTTGCTTCGCCCATTAGCGCCACCCTCCCGCCGCCCTTTCTCTCTCTAGCTGTTTGATTTTGCACTCCACGGGCCACCGCAAGGGGGAAAGGCTTCCGGCCGAGTGGGCCCCTTGGTGCGGGTGGCCGCTGAACAAGCCTCGCCGGACCGACACCTGAACCCTGCGGCACTCTCGCTTCTCGACGCCTACCTATCGACGCGAGGACGGCCAACTTCAACTGCTCACTTTCTCCTTCAGTTTTCCCGTAACTATGGTTCCTGGGACACAAATGGAGCGATGCAGCATTCTTTCTTTAATCTTATGGGGTGAATGTCTTTTTTTTGAAGCGAATCAGCACAGATTCGCGGGAAGTTGTACAGACGTATTTTTGCGTAACTAAATCAAAAGAAATTAATTATTGAGAAAAAATTAATGGGATCTATACTTTTTTTCCATTAACTATGGTTTCATTTAACCGTTAAGGAATTTCGGATAGTTTGAAAAAGATCGATGGAATTTGAATTTAGACACGCTGGGACTCCTAGCGCTAAACTATTGGAGCCCATGGAGCTGAACAATTGGAGGCCCTGCAATCTAAATATATGCTGAATCCTTACCAAACGACTTCACTTTATTTGACCTCTCATAATAATCGCATTAATAAATAACGTTTCTACGTCTTTTTTTAAATGATTAATATTTTTGAGATTGTATAGAAGTCTGACTCCTAAATCCGCCACTGAATTTGGGTATATGGCCGAAGGGCTGCGAAAATTAAAAAATGGGACTTTATAAGGGCCAGTCCAAAGTTATTTTCACCGTCAAAGTTACACTAAATTGGTGGTAGTAAACTCCAAATAAATGAAGTTATTAAACAGCACTGCTTACATTTAAAATTTAACTGTGAATACTAAATATATAAACGACAAATGCTACCACTCATAGTGCAATAAAAGGCCATTTAACGGCTGGAAAACTAGGCAAATGTTTGATGCCCAGGATTCAGAGGATTAGAAATGGATTTAAATAGGTTTCTCATTGGTTCCGCTTTATCAGAATGACTTTTCTAGTTTACATGTTAGTGCAAATTTGTTAATATGGATTTGTGCCTTTTCAACTTACTGGAAGTAAAGGACTCATAACAGACCACAGTCCAGTATGAATTTTTCTTGATTACAAAACATACGCATTTATAACATGTTCAAGTAAAAAATTTTCCGTTATTAAATAAGCGGCAATTCACGACTATTAAATCGTGCTAAGAAGTATGAATGTATAGGAATTAATCATAGGTAAATTTACATGCGCTACGAATACTTTTATTTCTGAATTCGGTATATATGGTTTCACTAGCCCTTCTGAAATATACAGGACTTTTTCTTGATTCACGCAATGAGCTGAGCTTAACAATTCAAATTTGGCTGATTTTAAATGCTTTATCCTTAATACATATATGAGGTCAAATAATCGCGAAATAGAAAGTTAGGACTAATCTAATTCTAAGGCTAATAGTGAAAGTGCTCTTAAATGCATACGTAAAGACCCAGTAAAGCTCAAGGAAAAATCTGACAGTTTAGTTTTAGTTTTTTCACAGTCTATAAAAGAGCAACAGTGGCAAAATTCTCGAAAATCAGTTAGATTCCCCTCCAATCGGCCTTCCTTTTTTTATTCTGCGGGATAAATCGGTTTCGGGTCGCGAAGGAGAGGGTGATGAGAGTGAGAGGGAGAAAAAGAGAGAGAGAGAGAGGGAGAGAACCGGAACAGGTGACATACGTGCGAGTGCCAGTCGGTAGCTCAAAACGCTTTTTATCACGCCGAAGTCTTTCCACGTCCTCAAAGAAGGGGAATAGATGGAGAGAGGGAAGAGGAGGAGGGGTCGTGAATGGCTCTTCGCACACCGGCACAACCAGATGCATCTTGGGTGCCGAGCCAAGCTCGGCAAAGGCTCGGCGGAAGAGGCAGAGGATTCCTCTCTCTCCCAGTATTGTCGTACGCGGAGACGATAATTCGAGAGGACGGGGTTGAGGATGAGGTGTGGGAGTGCGGAAGGGAGAGAGAGGAAGGAGAGAGAGAGAGAGGGAGTGTGTGACTGGAAGGAGAGGTGAAGAAGAGGGAAAGGGGAGATGGGTTTATGGCGAAGATTCTGAAGTGGAAGGGGAGGGATGAAGTGAGAGAGAGAGAGAGAGAGGGGTGGTGTTGAAGGCCCTGGGGGCTAATTATAGAGGAGGAAGAGGAGGAGTGAGGCGGGAGAGAGAGAGATATATAGAGGAGAGGGAGAGGAGGAGGGAAAGATGGGAAGGGAGAGAGATGGAGAGAGGGTAGGAGGGAAAAAGAGAGAGAGAGAGGAAGTATATAAAGAGGTTTATTTCCCTTTCTCTCTCTCTCTGTCTTCCTTTCTTTCCTCTCTTCCTAACCCTTCGCTACCCGAGTTGGTTTGCAGTAGTGAGTGTGGTTTTGGGGTTGCTCCAGTTGGTCTCTCTCCCTCCCCCTCCCACCCTCCCCCCTCTTGAGGCATGGTCCGGTGGTCGGAGGAGGGTGTGTGAACAATGAAGATCGTATACCAGCCACCCTTTCCTTTAACGCCCTCTCGCCCTCACAACCACCCAAAGTGCTCTTTCTCCCCTGTTTTTTCTCTTCTCGCACGCTTCTTCGTAATTTCTTCCTCAAGTTATTGCTCGCTCCGAGACAACTTTTTGTCTTTCTTTTCTGTCTATTCTCTACTTCCCCCGCCTTGCGTATCACCTTCGTAGATGTACGTGTGTCTCAACGTAGCTGCGACGTGACTGTAATGCTTCACTACGGCTGGCCATTAAGTAAACGTTTTGGAACAACAAATTTCAATGCTAATGTTCGGTATGTCTTTCCCTATCGTTTAAATGTTACACGTAAGAACACCGGAAACTGAAATTAAAATGTACGCAAAAATTTTAAACATTTTATTTATCTCGTCGAATTCGGAATAAAGAACCAATTGTATCGGTCGGTTCTAACTATTATTTAAATGTATAGTAAGCTCCCGATGCCTAGGGGCCGAGCCTATTCAGGTTAATCTGATATATCGTTTGATGGATATGCTATTTACACCTACCATAATGCACACAAATAATACACAATGAGTAAATGTTAACTACTCCTTTCTTCGTCATCTCATCTCCCCCAATTTCTTACCTACCTCCACTCAACCGTCCTATTTGTTTTTGGACCGGGATTTCTCGACCTCTTTTGATGTATATTCGAGGGAGATATGCTCATCAATTTTATTTAAGGCATCAGATGAACTCGATACTCCTCTTTAGTATTAATTTATCTAATTAGCCTCATTTGTTCAATATCTTCTCTCCAACTTCATTTATTCGTTCCTTATTGCACTGATTTTTTTACTAATTCACTTTGTGTGACAGTTTCTTAATTTACCAATTTAAATAGTTTAAAGTGTAGATGGACTGAAGTCGAATCATGGAATATTCGTAAAAACAAAGAATCGAAGTTGGTGATATATCTGTCGCTTTGCATGGTTTCGCTTTGCACGGTTTCAGCTTAACGTGGTTTTAGTTTTCAAGAGCTACCTCGAATTGCACCGTCATCATTTTCATTTCATCACAGAATTATCTTCAACCAATATAAAATCGTAAAATTTTCAGTTTTGTTAAAAGATTACTAAAAGGAATATAGGATGTGATCCAGAATGAAATATAACTAAATTGTAGCACAATGAACACAAGAAGACGCTCAAATGTAACTTCATGTATTCCTACGGGAAAACCTATCTCACTTTGCACGATCTTTTTCAGAAACGCATTAACCGACCAAAGCGAGGGATGGGTGCACTCCAAATTTTAGCAAAGGAAGTAGGCAATACCATTCAACCAGAGATTTTATCCAAATTTCTTTATTTATTCGAGATAGAAATGGTCATTATTGGTATATACGAAACGCTCTCCATAATTTAATCGCATTTTATTTCAGCTCAACTTATTTCGCCATACGCTTCATTTGCATTGTACTCTTCTTTTTCTTTAGCGCTCAGTTGAAAGTCGTCCGACGGTCTCAAAAATCGTTTGATACGAGCCCTTGACGAAAAGATCATCAGGTTTCGCGTGTGGGTTCGCGAGCGTAGGTGCGGAATTCAAACGTTTCCTTTTATTCGGATTCGCAAAGGAAAGTATTTAGGGATTTCTTTTCGGATGGCGTTGAGCGAACGACCTTAGCGCGACGCCCGCGCGCCCCCGTACAAAATAAAAAACCCTTCGCGGCAGAGAGAGAACGGCGGGGGCAAAACGTGTTAAAGAGGCGTATCTGAAATTAAAATTGGCGAAGCGATCGAAGAGAGAGAAAGAGATAGTGAGATGGAAAGAGAGAGACAAGAGAGAGAGAGAGGGAAAAAAGGAGAGAGGCGGAGTTTAGACGTCGCGGCTGCCATTCTCGTCTGACCTCACGACCGATTCCCTTTTACCCCAAACCTACCTTACCTGCACGTGGTGTCGTGCTTTTATTTCTCAAAGTGGGGAAAAAAAGGTAATTCGTTCGTAAGTTGACCGTCTAATCGATTGAGCATTTTGAGACGCCATATCGAACGATACTAATGTATACAGAATAAATTTCCGATTATAAGAAATAAAAATTATCTGGGTATCGAATTATTCGAGTGAAATTGGAAAAAAGTTTAAAAAATAAATAGAATGATCTTATAGAATTACTTTAAATAAATAAATAAATTCTCCTAGAAGCGATTAATACAGAAATTAAACATTTCTAACTCCTTAACGTCGGCATCTTTATAGGCTCAGATATCTGCGTAGGACTAATATTTTTCATAATTTATCTAAAATGACATTTTTCGCATATTTCCCCTAAATTTTTAACCTTTTAAAATTTATACTCCGGTTTTAAGGAAGCCGAACTGCAAATCACGACTGTCCTGCCTCTCATTAATGAAGTACAATGGAAATTAATGACTTTTCTATTGTATCATGAGTAACCTATGCAATTACGGCGAGATAATGCGTGGGAATGTGTTATGATATTATGTTATTCAACCGATTGCAATACACTTCAATGGAGTATTTTTCTTGGTTAAACGGTTTCCAATTTTTCCGACTTGATTAAATGATATTAATAAAATTTTAGGGAATGCAACTAACTGATAACAAAAGCTATCCTTATAAAACTTTACATGCAATCAATTATCTACTATAATATATTTTGAAGCGTGTGTTTGTTGGTTTGTGTTTTTGTGTGTTTGTAGATGGAACTCCTCCTAAACGATAAAAGCTAGAATAACCAAATTTGGTACGATTCTTCCTTACATCCTAACTTAGTGAATTTCCAACGTTTGGTCAACCAGGATTAATCAGTGCTGCCAATATAGGGGATTAACATTTTTCCATAAGATAACACGTATGAATCCATTTCTTGACTTGCAAGGTATTCTTCCTTCAACCATTAAAATACGTAAATATGGACCGATTTTTTTCGTTTTTGCTTTATTCGACGAATAAAACTCTATACTATCTTATTCCTGCGAAGTTTACATGTTACACGGTCCAAGTTTTCAGAAATACGCTGTTTGTTTCGAAATTTTGTGGATTTTTCGTACTCTTTCCGGGCGTTGCCAAGGAGTCTTTCATTGTTGTCTCCGATTCAATTAGTGCCAATTAAACATTCAAATAGACGAAAGTTTAGCGTTATTCGATTCGCACTTTTCTTTAAGCAACGAAACGATCGATGTTTATGGGTAGCAACGTAAATAGATACTGATTATTATTCAGGAAGCGTTTATTGATGAAAGTAATTGAACCGTCTTTCGTCTATTGAATACTGGAATCTTGCATTTTTAGTAAGTAAAATCATTATATTCTACATTATAATGTTTATTAACGTAAATAAGCTCACGTATCTGGTGTACATTTACCAGTCAGCGTTCAATCATGGACAACTGTACGTTGCTTCTTCACGGGTTTCTTGCTTACAAGAAATAAATGTAAACATTTCATAGGCATAATTACACAAGAGATGAAGCTGGATTTGGCGAAAGTAATATGATAGGAAATAAAATTATATTTGAATGCAATAGGCTCAGAAACGGATTGTTACAAGCAAATATGATTAATTGTTAAGAAAAGCTAATTGTAATTTTAAAAGTATCTATTATATATTTTAAAGGGTTTGTATGTTGTGCTGTAGTAGGTTCACTAAATCCGTTGAAACTCAAAGGGAAATTCTGCTAGTCTTAAATAAATGCATCTAAACAATGCATGGATCAATTCAGTCAGACATAAAAGGATATTAACTATTGAAGAGGCGTCATAATACATGAATTTTGAATATAGATTTTCCACTTCGTTTCGTCTAATTAATCAGAGAGAGAAATAAAGGAATGTAAGCGACCATTTTGGGAATCAATTTAATTCGCATAAAAATTAAATTACGCTACGCGTAATAAATAATTGAAGTTTTTAAATAATAAATTATAAAATTATCCTCCTGTTTTAATCAGAGCGGTTTTTCGGTAATAAAATTCGACAATTTCTCCCTCTTCTCAATCCGTTTGCTTAAACATCTTCAAGCGCTTTATTATGAACGAGTAATTTAATATGGGTATATTGAACGTGAAGGGAAGATGGTTTTAGAGGACTAGACATGTTGCAGCATGGCGTCATAATTTATACAAAGCATAACAACTATTTTAGGAAAATTAATGTGTCGTGATTTAATAAAAGTGTGTAAAAATTTAATTTGACGGAAAATGTTTAATAAGCGTTACATTTTGTTTGATGAAATTCCACAGCTGAGAAGTAGATCAAATTATTCTATTGTCATATGCTTATCAATGTGTCAAGATAGCCGAGAATGTGGATGAGAACAGGGGAGCAACGTTGCATAATTCAAATTATTCTAAATATAAGAAAGAATTTTGGTAATATAGTAAATAATCGTAGAGTTCTGGAAGAATCATTCATCATGGGTTTAGACATTTTCAACGTAAAAATTAATTCAATGAATGTTTATGAGCAAAAAAAATATTTCTTCTTGAAACTTACAGGGAAAAATGAAATAATGAAAAATGAAACTCGTTCTCGAAATATCTTAATCTAGCCGTCTTTTGCGATATTTTGAAATCGACTAAGAAGCGAAAGAAATGACGTGATTTTCCATTTTTTTCAGATAGGATAATTGAATCTGCCCGTACATTGTCTAATGTTTCGAAGAAATTGCACTGCGTAAATATACACCGATATCTCTCGCAGTTTATATTCGCCGGCTCGTTTCAAGAGATTGCTTTATAATCGACACGGAGAGACACACTGACCTCCCAAAAATGATTACCCGATCACGCCGAAAGGGTAATTAAAAAAGGTTTCGGATCAAATCCTGACCGATATCGCAAACGAAGTATTGATTCGGTGCCACCCTTTCAACTTTTACGAAAAAAAAAGCAATTGAATATACCTCTGGAAAATATACAATAGATTACTTAGGACCCTTACTAGCGAACTAGTAAAGATAATATTGAAACGGACATCGAAGGATAGAAACGTTCATAGAGATTGAGCTTCGGTTCATTAAAAAGGATCGATTCATGTTTTCTTCTACTTCTTGAGTTTAATAAGAAATAATATGAAATTCATATGAAATTCATATGCTGTAGTTCTGAGTGGAGTTACCGTTGGTACCTGAGCGATGATAGTTCTTATTTCTGGTGGCAGTGAACGCAACCGCCTTCGAAAACGATATACGAAATCTGTGTTCTTCAAATACACGCAATAGTCAGCAACTGTAGTTAATGCATATTATTTTATTCTGCACACTAATCAGAAATTACGAATAATAATTTCAAAAATACGATTATCCTATGATGATATAGAAGCCTTAGCCAATTGCTACATAAAACGAAAGAAAGATACGTGAAGTTGACAAAAGAGTCAAGGGCGAAAAAATATACCTATTACTGGTCACGTCTCTTCATACTGTTTTTGAATTTATTTTTAAAAATCCTTCTTCTGTGAATTAAACACAAACTATGTAATTTTAAAAAATACAAAGATACTTTGAACACGAATGACATTTCCAGCTGCTTGCAATTAAAGAATGAAATACGTGTTTTAAAACTAGCTTATACAAATAATTTTACTGCCTTTTGCAACGAGCGCAACAACGACCGCTAAGACATACAAATACAATCATGCCCTCGGCAGAATTCTAACACGTAACCCCAGGATTAGGAGCTAGGCAGGCTAACCAAGGTCGGTTGAGTATAGGACTGGAGTGAAGGAAAGCAAATAAACTCAATATTTACTCCTTTGCCTCCCAATAAAGCAGCGAAACGAACTATACGCCCATTTCCGCGTGATCGAACAAACTCGATATGTATCGAAATTGTTTCGAGCGAGAACGAATTTGCTCCATATTGCGGAAAAGAGAGCGTAGAAAGAGAGAATTAAAAGATAACGGGAGAGGCGGATTCTTTTTTTTTATTTCGATAGCTTTAAAAGGTTTTTCGTGCAGGAAACGAGAGAGAGAGAGAGCAATGAGTGTCTGAGGAGGAGGTGGCGTGGGGGGAGAGAAAGGGGTTGCATGGGGCGGCGTGGAAGGAAGGATGATATTTTAAAGGCAGAAAGGTTTTTGCCGTGCGAGAGGGATTATGGAAGGGGAAGAGGAAGAGATGAAAAGGACTGCGAGCGGGGTTGAAGGGTCGACGGCCTCGCCAAGCGGAGTAACGTCCAATTGATGGACCAATCTCCTCCTCCACCGAACTCCCATCTCTTTATCTTACCCTAACAATTTCATTCTTCGAATTTTACGGATCTGATTTCCTGCATCTATCCAACTCCCACCGATCTAACACATTTTTTTGTCTCATCTCCTTTATGTCTTTCTGATTGATGACTTAGAATTTCTACAATTCGCGGTTCCGCCTGTTTGTATGCGTGAATAGTCGCTTGGGTACGAATCCTTTAACGGCCGGAACCTGCCAATCTACTATCGGTCCAACATTGTTATCTCTAATCACAAATGATTTACAATTGCTTGGGAAGGAATAATAGTAAAAAAAAAAGGACCCGACTCTTGTACAACACGCAAAAAATCAAGACCTACATTTTTCTCTAAAGTTCAGCTGCACAGAATGCATTAACAAAGATAAATATTTTAAGTTTGAATTCTGAAATAGGTGTAACAAGATGGTAGTTTTATAAAAGTAAGATAGAACGCACAACACTTGGAGTTATTTTTAGGGAATAAATAAAATCTTCGCATGCGTGTACGTGCGTATGAGCATGTGTGTACAAAGGTGCTTATATGAATGTGCATGATTGCTGCTACCGAAGACGAATTCTCGATCAACTGACTTCTTAGAAGTTTTCCAAATAATTATCCGAATGATGCCGCTTTATGTCGGTTTCGTATACTTATTCTTTAATTTAATTTAAATTTAATCAAAGGGAGTGGACATTTTATGATGAGGTCTCATTGTGACAGCAAGAGTATAAACGAATTCGGCGAGAAGCTTCTTAGCCTGTCTGCCTGCGATTTTTACACCCGGTCTTTTTCTTTACGAGCACCAGCAGCACTTATTATCTCGGAGGCCGCGAAGGATGGCCGCGAGGCGGACGGCTTGCGCGGTCCAGTCTCGCGGAGGACGTAAACGCCGCGACTCGCCCACGGAACGGGCAGATTTTAGGCGCAGGTGGAAGATTGACTCTATGATGGAATATGGAAAGTGTAATAGGTTAAACGACTAAGGACTGTATGAGAATACGGATGCAAAAATATCCGATTCGATTAACCAATCGATAGTTTAATTTGACAACAATCCCATGTTAATAATAGTTTGTAATTATGCCCCATATAAATAGACAAAACTCGTTTCATAGTCAGAGATATGTATGTATGTATATAGATTTTTTCAAGCTCACAATGCAGCGTATGCAGCATTCGCATCTGATCAAAGCTTTAATAACTGAAGACATTTTAACGATTCCGCCAGTTGAAATTCGAAATAATAATAATAATGTAATAAAACACTAGTGGCATTAATAGTTGCGTATCGAATAAGTCACCATCTCGTGTCTATTTAAGCAGGCGTGCCTGACATACAGGACTAATTGTAAAGAATAAGGATGAAGAGCATTTGCTGAAAATCAATGAATAAGATTTAGAAAATATATTAGGTTTTTGAAGGCAAATGGGGACACCGAAGAGTTCAAGAGGAGATGAGAACTGCAAGAGGAAAAACAGGCATGTAAGCTAGCAAAAAAGACGACGAACACAAAATGGGGAATAGGTAATGAAGTTACAATAGTTACAACATGGGCAGATTCATATCAGTGAAACCCCTTATCATATCAACAATGATGGTAACGAGGCGGAGAGGAAATGACATTTATAAGCTATAAAAATTCATAATATGCATAAACACCTGCTCATGAAAAGGTACCCATTTTATAGGGATGACATGATTTTTCAAAATCTAATCCATTAATTATCAATTGAGCCTTCATATGTTGCACGCGCCGGTATGATTAACTACTAAAACTTCTGAGCACTTAATTTTTCCCTCTTCTCTCGAATGAATCTTAATGGAAAAATCCTCAAACTTGGTTTGAACTAAGGCAAATCTCGCCCGATGAACAAGCGTGAAAGAAAAAGAGGGAGCAGGAGATGGGTGTAATAGGCCAGCAAAACAAAGGCTTCGAACGAGACGGAGATGCTGTCTCAGAGAGGGGGAACGAGAATAATTAGAGCTGAGGACGAAAAACCAAGAAAAGGAACAGGAAGGGGAAGTGGGAAAACAAAGATGAGAAGGAAGAAAAGAGTCAAAATTAAAGGAAGAGTGGGAATGAAGAGTAGAGAGGAGGGGGGAAGGAAAGGGGGGGGGAGGACGAGTCTGGAATTAAGGGATGGGAAGAAAATTTCCGATGCGGGGGAGGATGACGCACGACGAAAGAGAGAGGGAGGGGGGGGAAGGAACGGATTTGAAAAGGGATTGAATACTGAAAGGGAGTCAAGCGCCCATCTAGGGTGTGTGTGTATGTATGTGTATATATATATATGTATGTGTGTATACACACACACGCAAAAATAAAAGATATAAGAAGAAAATTAAATAAAAAATAACCAAGTGCGCGACAGAAAACAGCCGTGCGGATAAAATACGTGTAGAAGTCAACAAAGGAGTCGTGACAATGGCAGGTTCCTTACCGCTCTCAAGTTATCTTGCCCTCTTGCTCGCTCACTACGCCGCAATTAAAATTGTTAGGGCGGGAAAGGGAAGAAAAGAGAGAGAGAGAGAGAGAGACAGAAAGAAAAGGAGAGAGGAAGGCGGCAACCGAGCCATTTCCCTAACAATAACGACAGTTGCTTATGCGGTTGAGAAGGTTGCTAAGGAGGGAGAAGGAGTGAGGTTGGTAGGAGGGCTCCCTCTTTCGCTCCGTGCATTATTAAATCACGGAGCCATTGTGATCCGGGAGCATCAAGGGGTCCGGGAACCCGTGGGAGGAAGACGAGAGAAGGAAAGAGGTAGGGGGAGAGAGGTAGGGAGAGAAGGGGTTGGGAGGTCGTAATTGCAAAAAACCACAATTGTCTCGGAACGCTCACAGTGAGGCGACAATTTGAATTCGCACCCAGAAAGGGTTCATAAAGAAAACAAAGGAAGGGGGAGAGGCGAACGGGCGAAGGTTCATTTGAACGTCTCAAAGGCTCGTAGGGAAGTTGGAGGGAAGCGTTTGTTTTCCGGACGATTGGATACGTGGAACTGTAGTTGTTCGTCTCAGCGCACGCACGCATACCTATAAAATACACGTTTATGTTTTTAAAGCATTCGTTAGAGCATTGCAGTTTCTCCAAGTTTTAATTTTTTTGTTCGGGATTTTGTCTTTTGAAATTATTCTTTTCCGATGATTTTTTGAAAAGAAAACATTGATTATTTCGCCAGACGATCTGAGGAGTCTTTTGTTCAACAATGATTGCAGCCAGTAAATAATACGCAGGGATAAATAACAGTTCTTGATTTTCCAGTCGTTTCATTATCAAAATTATCAAAAAGAAAAGTAAACGAATTTGATGAAAGTTTGGAAAAAATGGAATATTTTCGCTTCACAAAATTTGCGTTACAAATAAAACTTTTTATTAGCTTATCGCGGAGTACGAGTGAAATACCATGCATATTGTAAATGCTCTTACCAAAGAATTAAAATTTGATAAATATATTTCGTTTAAATAATCTGGATTTGACAACCCATTCCTACTTAATTTTTTTCAAGGATTCTCAAAGGTTTCCATGCCTGTTAGTTTTAATTCGTAACCCATCTTGTTCATAATATTAAAATTAACCATATCACTTTCAAGTTACTTCTTATTCAGCACTAAAATTCATACTTCAACATGACGTAAATTTTAGATTAATTTTAAAAGTTTCTCTTCTGATATTTGGCTGTAATTAATTTTACGGCTCCTTGTTTTATTAACCGTTCAATGCACGCTACACTTTTAAAAGTCTTTCTGTAATATAACCCTCAAGTTTAAATGGGCACTGAGACTCTTGTAAACTAACTTATTGGTTGATAGCTCATAAATACCGTGCTTTATTACATTTTAAAAAATAAGTACGCGAAAAGGAATTTCTTCGACTGAAAACCAATAGAAATTAAAAGAATTTTCAGGCTTATGCAAGCGGTTTACAAGAATTTTAATGGAAATGAAGCAACGTTATTAATTAACTAAAGAGGTAAAAAAGGGAGTTCCGTTATATTATTGACTGATCATATAGCATTAATAAGTCATGACGAAATAAATAAGCTACCGTTACCGCTGTTAAGTTACTCATATCATAGCATAAATACCCACAACATTTGGTGAACAATTGTATCGGTTTAAAATTATAAATATTTTCTAAATATCATTAGCTAAATTAGAACTTTGAACTACCAATATGTTTTTTTGTGGCCCAACCGAGACAAATATTGCAATTGAAAAGATTTCCTTTCTCCTACTGGCAACTACACCTTTCATCCATTCATTCATTCCCTTGCTACTTCCTCATTCTAATTTCTATAAGAGCGAATAGGCTTACGACATGCACCCAACTGACGATACAGGAGACATATATGACTGTAAAATTGTTAGGTAAATCACTGACGTATTAAAACCTCAAAGTACGGGTCTTCAGGAAAGAGTGAATCTAGTTCTCAAACTGAATCACCAAAAATTGTTAACTTCACTCATCCTACCGTGCATCTATCCCTACACATTAAACCAGTTACACTTAAATACTTTATATTCGTGAAACAAACGCTTATGAAAGTGAACTTTTGTTATCTTAATAAGCAAGCGGCACTATTCGTCAATTACTCTCTGCGACCAAGCTAAGCCCAGATACAAGCCCAAATCTTAATTTCGACCTAGGAAAAACTCAAAATATTTCATTCCTTACTTCTTAGAGTAAATATCCACACATATATAGAGGCCAAAAAATATGGCGCAGAGCGGGATATGTCATCGACCGGAAACAAGATCATCCTATTGTGAACGAAGATTGTCCTGGAGAACAGCGGCTCTTCAAAGCCATTCGTTAATTCATCTCCACGACGATAGCATCGCGCCTCACAATATGGCGTCCTAATTCAATTAGACATAACGTGACCAAAATGGTCCGTTATTTTTAGGGGAATAGAAACGCACGGGTCGAATTCCAGAACGATGCGCCAATTTCCGGAATCGGGCGTTTACCCTCGACAAATGCTAGACGAAATCAAGTGACTGCAAGGAAAACGGGAGAGACGGAAAAAGTATTATTTTAATTTAATTTCGGTTCCGGGGCGGATCCCGAAACTTCCAAAGGATTGGGTGACGCGGTAATTCAATGTTGGGAGGGAGGGATTGATCGCCCATTTCCCACTTAGGTAGTTCCTGCAGATAACCGACCACCCTTCATTCCGAATATCCCTCCAGTTTTCCGGGGTATTTCTTACCATTGTCATTTTCATTGTGAAATCGAGTAATTTGTGTCAATGAGTGAGTTCAAGGGTGCACCTAAAAGGGTATCGAAAAGGATATCAAAACAGGACGGTTTGGGGATCCAAGGAGATAGCGACCGCCCCGGAAATAAATCAGCCAGTGATTCGATCTCATATGATTCTGCATACAGAATTTTTGGGAAATAAATGCAAATATTGTACACCTTCGTGCATCTAAATGTCCTAGTCTTTCTCGATGCGTTCAATAAAATTATCTATTTTTAGACACAAATTTTTCTTGTGGCGGATGTCTTGGAAAGTTATTGTCTATCTTTCATAGAATTTTCCGGAAGGTTTATCTTCGTATCCTCTAGAGGAGCTTATTGCTTTAAAATTCTAAATTTCGAACATAAATTTCGAAGACGGGTCCGACGAAAGAAAATTCGGATTACGAGAACGCCAAGGCCTTAAAGAGATTCCCGATTCACTTGGAACCATTCTCGCAAAAAATGAAGCTTGATTCCGAAACATTTTTAACGATCCCTTAATTTGTTTTGACCGGGAGGCCTCGAAAAATCATTACTTATCAGATTTCTCCAGACATTTCGCATGTGTAAGCACTATCACCTCGTGGTCCTGGAAGGATGACAGCACTTATTAAATTAAAAAAAAAATACTAACGCTGTTACGTAACGGAAGCCGAGTGAAAGACACTGTCGATTAAAGCGTACTTATCTCTCTTTCTATTCCTCTGCTCCTCTCGCTGACTTTTAAAAAAATTATCCTTCGGACGTGACACTTAGCTGACCTTCCCGACTGTCCCACTGAGTGTTGTTCGCGGAGTGGACTCTTCGCATTAGGGCAATTTGAGACGCGAGCCTCTGTTTGGACAGTTGCGACAGAAGGTGTGCATCGTTAGGAGAACGACAACAGAAGGCGAGGACTTAAAACGCGTAAGAATAGACCTTAAGAGCTTTATCATGCAGCGAGTGTAAAGAGTGTGCGACAAGGTTCGTTCTCGTTTCGAAGCTCGTGACAATCGTGCTTTTACGAAATTAGAGCGAAGTCGGAGAGCTTTTTTTCTCGGATGAACAGGTGAACAAACACGATCCGAGACTAAAAGGTGCCATTTTCCATTGTTTCCGAGGAAATAAATCTGTAATTTTTTGGCAATACCTAAACCTAAATCTAAATGTACAAAATGACAGAAAAGCCTTATCGATGCAAAATACAAGGTACTAAAATAGTCACGGTTTGTAATGACGGGCTTTGTATTGACGTGGTCGTTACGACAACATACGACGTATATCACCAATGTTTTCACCGGAAAGAATAATTTTGAATTGAACGATTTTGTATAAACGAGATACAATCTAAAAATAATAATTTCTGAACTTTATTTTGTGCATCGTGAAGTATTTAATGTACAAATTGTATGAATTAAGTAGTTCATAATTTAGCCTCTTGAATATTAACGATATTGTGACAGAAAGTTTAGTATAATACTTACTCTCCTATCGCAGCAATAAATCCGTTACATATGAAAAAAATTATAAAAACGAATTAATGCTTACCAGAGCCACCGACGTCAAATAGATATAAGGAAATTTAGAACTTTCACAGTTTAACTTCTAGATGAGATGCGAAATTGATTATGGTCTAAGAATCATCTACGATGCAACAATCATTTCGATCTAATCATTCGTTCAAGAGATCTGAGGGAACAAAAATGGTCTACCCCAATACACACACGCACATATATATCGGACGAACGCATATAAAAATTTTATAGAAACAGAACCTTTCTGCAAATTTCTAGATGCACTGTATGAGCAAATAGCTGGAGTATCCGAGTCATATAAATGTATATTTAAAATCGGGCTTGTTCCACCATATACTTGTGTGTTGTGAGGAATACATGCAAGTCAGTAACCTGTTCGTCAAAAGGGACATTAAGCTGAGTAACCCCTTGGTGTTTCTCGTGAAGAGTAGACTAATGCCGACACCGCGTTTCTCTTTTTTGTAGGTGTGAATCGACTGAAAAACCCGTGGGCTGAGCAGTTGCAACTAACTTCCCAATGTTCTGTCCCAATCGGTCGCTTACTTTGTGTTACGAGAGCAAAATACTTAAATTATTTGTTCTTATCAGCATAATTACCCAAGTTCATATAAATATCAAGCTTGGTTCAGACTGAAAAAAAATGGGTTTAATAAAAAAATGGCGGGAAAATGGAAATGTGCATCGGATTGTTTTGTCTGTTCGCCCACTTTAATTGACGACTGCTCTAACATATACCACAAGTGAAGGTGTTGATGTAAATTCTATGCAGAGACATATAGGTACTTCTCCCAAGTATAGGATTTACATCAACACTTTCATTTGTGTTTATCTGGCCATCTCAGTTAACAATATGACTCTGTAGTTCGGTGGTAAATTATTTGCTTAGCAAGTGGAAAACCAGGGTTCGATTCCCGATCAAGGCGTTATTTTTATCGTTCTTTTTCAGATTATTTTCATATACACCCTGGATGATGGAATCGCTTAAAACGGTAACATTACCGAACTCTCGGTACCTTATACAGTTCTTTCAGTTCACGCACGAGTCGCTAATTCGACGAGCGTGCGATTTTAATTGTCTCGTTGCTCTGCGTGAATTCCCACACGACGTACTTCTCTGTTGACAAGGTTTCCGCGACGAATCGCTTGGCGGTTTCCACCCTTTTGTGAACGTCTTGCGACTTCGCTTGGCGCCTATGGACTGTGTGAGCCTTTTAGTTAACGTTAAATGCTTTAGTTTTTCTAAAAAATGTTTGAAGAATCGGAATGGACTATTTGGAGCAATGGCATTCAGACGTTGCAATGTTTGCCAGAAGATATAAATAGAACTCACAAATTTGCACAAGTTTATCTTGAGGAAACCGTTGTGTGCATTATAAAAGTTTTGTTCAATTTTATATTCTCAAACTATGGCAGTCGATGCCGATTGAGCCTGAGCAAACAAACAATACACCGCTAAGAAGCTAAATATGCTTGTTTTTTATATTACCTATATCAGATATAAATTAGCAACAATTG
This sequence comes from Uropetala carovei, assembly GCA_036926305.1. Lineage (NCBI taxonomy): Eukaryota > Metazoa > Arthropoda > Insecta > Odonata > Petaluridae > Uropetala > Uropetala carovei. Next base: position 10,311,400 of record JAXCHB010000015.1, read on the forward strand.
TTGGTATCTGTTTAGTATGAACCTGTAATAAGGTCAGATAGCGTCATATACTTCGTAAAATAATTCCTAACATTTAGAAGAAAATAATTTACACAGGAATTTGTAAAACCCGCTGCTGCATCACCGACTATTAACTATTTACGAAAAATTTGAATTTTTAACTAAAACTTTTAATATTTTGACGCATCATTTTATGGTTTTATGGGTTTGCGAAACGTAATACTCGGATACTGATAGACCTGAGATTTTTATAATGCAATTTGACTACACTACCACGATACAAATTCAGGCGATAAGAACGAATTATTGCAAACAAATCCGAAGGATGTGTTTAAAAATTCGCGTCAGCAGTTGGTAAGATTGTGTGGTTGGAATGCAGTTTTTTAATTCGGTTCAAAGGAAAAGAGTTGCTAGTGATCATGAAAACTGTTTCAACAGAACTTAGGTAATAAAAACTGAAGGCATGTTACGCAAAACTCGGTCCATCGCATGATGTTGAAAAATATTCTAGAACGTTATAGCGTACAAATAATGAATGCGTTGATAAAATGACATACGGAACGTCGCGTCGCACAGATTATAGATATGTTTCGTCTATATCCACTTTGTTGTACGCGATCAAGCTTAGTATAAACATTATTTCCATGACATTCAAACTGAGCATAGCTAAGATTGCAGCGAGAAATGTGAAAAACATTTCATAAACAAACGGATATAAAATTATCCATCTTGAAGAACGAGGATGTAGCTGTGAGGTATCTCAAAACTTACAAAAACTAACAACGTCCTAAGACTTTGCATTAAAAATAGAATGCTCGATAAATGTCCAAATGATTTTGAGCTCACTCCTTATTGGGAGTGAAATGAGTCTAGGCTATTATAAAGTCGGGCGAATTATCTCAGAAATACCATTCATGAAAGAACTATCGATCTAAATTTATATTAGAAATAAATATTAAAAACTATATTTCCACAGGAGGCATGCATACGCATTTCGACCTCAAAGCAACCGCCATTAGAGTTTAATAAATGGTTCAGAATCTAAATTGGCGAATCACCACTGATGGCAACTATATTTTAGCAGAACTGCGCATCCGGTTTTCCCAACCTTTTAACTTTCTCATCATCATCATAAGTAGTCTGTCCGTAGACAGGTCCGTGATTATTCACGGTTAAACTTGGTTCTTCATATACTTCTATTTTCCGCAGTCTTCTTCATGTCTTGATATCTCTCTTTCCCTTTCAAGTCGTCTATAAGGTGAAACTTATTCCTACCTCTTTCTCTTTTTCCATCCACTTTTCCGTCTAGCACATCTTTAATCATGCACTCTTTCCTCAGGTAATGTCCAATCCAGTTCACCTTCTTCTTTCTGATAGTCTGTATAATCGTTCGTTTCTCTCCTACTCTTCGTAGTACTTCCTCGTTTTCCACCCTATCTGTCCATTTTATCTTCAGAATTCTTCTCCATGCCCACATTTCGAAGTTTTCCAAGTATTTTATATCATTTATCCTTAGCGTCCATGTTTCTGCCCCATACAAAGCTATACTCCATACATATAATTTTATCAACTTCTTGCGGATATCCTCGTTTATATACCCCGTTAGTAGGAGTTTATTTCTTCTGAAAGCGGCTTTTGCTTTCGTTATTCTAGTACTGATTTCATCGGTACATTTTGATTCTCTTGTCATGATGCTTCCAAGGTATTTATAATGTGAAACTTGTTCTAATGGCTTTCCTCCAATACTTACGTTCAAATTTTCTTCTTTTAGTTGATTCGCATGATCTTGGATTTTTCTGTATTAATTTCCATGCCGTATATTCTACCTGTTATCACTAGCCTGTCTTTTTCTGTAGTTCCTTTTCCGTTCTTGCTAGAAGTACTTGATCATCCGCGTATTTCACTGTTCTTCCTCCAATTTTGAAACACCTCCTGCATTAGCCTCTCTCCATATATATTGAATAGGACCGGCGATAGACTCTTACTCCATTACCGATGTTTACTCCGCTAGTGTCCGCATTCTCCAACCTGACCTTTACAACTTGATTCACGTATACATTCCTGATCAGTCTCCTGTCTTTCCAGTCTATACCTATATCCTTTAATATCCTCATCAGCAATACACAATTTACTCTATCAAAGGCCTTCTGCCAGTCGAGGAAACGTACGCAGCAATCTTGGTTGTACTCTATTGCCCTTTCTGATATGATTCTCACTACACAGATAGCATCTCTGATTCCTCGTCCTTTTCTGAAGCCGAATTGATCTCCCCCTAGATTTCTTCGGCCTTTTTCTCTAGCCTTTCATTAAGAATCCTCGTGATGATCTTCGAAGTGTGTGACAGTAGGCTTATCGTTCTGTATTCTTTACACTGCATTACCTTTGGCTTCTTCTTTAGAGGGATCATTGTTACATCTAAGAAATCCTGAGGACACTCTCCCGAGTCGTAAATCTTGTTAATTAGTTTCGTAATCACTTTTAGTTCTTCCGATCCCATGACTTTAAGTACCTCTGTCTGTAGCTTTTCCTTTCTTCAGTTCCAGTATCGCCTTTTCTACTTCGCTTTTCATAATACTTGGTCCCAAGCTGTCTTCAACGTTATCCTCTTCTTCTAGTTCTATTTGTGCCTATTCTGACTGCTTGTCGTATAGTTCCTTAATGTATTCTATCCATACCTGTGTGACATCCTTTTTCTCCAGCATTTCCATAGTGATCCCTGTTTTTCTGATTTTCTTTTCGTTTCCCAATCTCTTTATTCAAGGTATTTTTGATGCAGGCTTTCTCATATACGAAGTATATTGAAAAAGTATTGTTATCACGAAAAAATTCGACCTGGAGATTTTGATGGAAATATACGTTTTAGGTGTACCTGAGTCCGAAAAAGTGGTTTTCGCAATGCCGGCTGTTTGTCTGTTATTGGCTCTAGAGCCTAAACAGTAGAGATAAAATGAATAAAATCTCGTACTTAGGAATTTTATCACACAGAGTAGAAGCTATGACGAAATGGTTAACATTGCTCAATAATTAAGGGAAGTTTATGCTACGTATTTTTAACAACAATTTGATTTTCTGAAAAACGACTCTAACGATTTTGATCAAATTTCATATAGTTACTTGAGTTTGCCTTCAATAATACCAAATAGTTCAAATTTATCGAAAAATGAATATAAGGCTAGTTTATTCTAGGCAACTTTAACAATAATTTGATTTTCTCAGTAACGGCTCGAATGATTTTGATAAAATTTCGTACCGGTACTTGAGTATACCTCTGCAATAATACTACATAATTCATAGTTCTCAAGAAATGAATAAAGGCTAGTTTATTCTTGGGCAACTTTAACAACAATTGGATTTTCTAAAAAACGGCTGATACGATTTTTATCAAATTTCGTATAGTTATTTAAGTTGATGTTTATAACGATTATACATAGTTCATATTTTTCTAAAGATAACTAAACGACGCATTAGTATATGAGAAAGTTTGTACAATGTATGTTGTACCGATTTTATATATCTACTGAAGAAAAGTCGATTTTCAACAGCAAATGCCATTTCCAAAAAGTAGTCTACTTGAAATAGTATCTTCGAATTATCTTTTGACATTGAAATGTCCAACATATATATTAAGTGGTTTTAGGTGAAAAAATAAACTCAAAATATCGGTAAAATTATAATATATAATCGGCTAATAATTTTCCAGAATCACGCAACTATATTCAGAAATATCTAAAACAAAAGGCTGTGTTGACAGAGTGCAGCAGTGACACAAAGAGGAGTCTTAGTGACAGAATCTGCAAGATAGAATGTTTGAAAAAGTAATCTATACCAACGACACATTCTTAAAAACGGCTAAAATGGATAGAAACAGTAGAGGCAACCCTTGCTGTTGAATGGCAAGCGTACCATTCAAACATGTGACCATTCTTCGACAATGTATTGTTATTGATAATACGTAACATCAAATATTCGTAGGCAAAATCCCAGAATGTTCGTCTTAGGTAGAAAATAAGTAAAAATAAAGCCTATAATGCGATCGATTTCTGGATTTTCCCAGCCACACCTGTCAGAATTACGAGTGCCATCGCGCGGCATAGAATCCACTCGAGACGACACGGTCGGTGAAAGAAAGCATCAACATTTTCCATCCTCAGCGATTCACTTTGCAATTTTTCGTTTCGCCAATTCAAAGATTTTTTTTTTTGAGGTTTCATGTAAAGAGCAGCTTTTAATGAAACATGACTCTATTATTTTTCCATATAATAGCAAACGACAAGCAAGTAATATACGAGCTTTTTGTTTCGGATATTAAAAAAATTCAGCTTAAAAAGAAAAATACGTTGAAAGCTGAATAAATATTTTTTAACAACATAGATACACATTTTGCAAAGAGAAAAAATCCGAATGGTTTTATGTATCCTTAATGAATCGTACCCATCCTTGCGTTAATTATTTTATTGGCAACTTGAGGAGTTGCAACATGCACGCCCAACGCAAGCTTCCCACGATGTAAATGCGCACCAAACCTTTCTTAAATTAAGTAATCAACGAAAATTACCTAATTTCAAATGATTTCAGATCGTAATACGGGGTCAATTTAATTTTTTTAAACTTGTATAACTTCCTGATAAACGTATCAAGTAATTTGTTGGGTTGTGAAACGCTTAACTTCACCGGGGGATGCTGGTGAATAACTGGTACTCAATACCTCCGAGAAAAAGCCGCCAAAGTATTTTTGTAACATTTATAGCCTCTATAGGTTTGCTTATGTAGCTCGCAAAATATTCGTAAATTAAAACCGTTGGAAAAATATGCGAGAATAATTTTATCATATTTCCTTTCATACAAACAGATTTCACCAATCATGTTTTTCTATTGGAATCGGTGCAGTAACCTCCAAGACCGCAGCGGGATTCGAACGCAGAACCCTTCCATAAATAATAAGAGAGTTAACTTTATCCACCCAATTCTGCACCTACGGAAATTTAATGTTTAATTACACTTTTATTTTCTATCGAGTATGATGTAGAGTAAATATGCAGGGCGCGACATGCATTCTTTCTATAAGTATAGGATACTGAATAGAACAGGAATGAATGAAAAAAGTTAATGATAGGACTTAGGTCCCCTGCTTTCCAGATGGATTCACGAGCAAAGCTATATTCGCCATCAGGCTAATTCTCACTGTATTTATGTACATCAACTTGTTACCCCGAAATTCATCCTACTGTTGTGAGGCAGAGGAGTACAATACATCAAAATTTACCTAACAGGTACCGTTTGCAGGTTTTACTCTAGCAGATTGTTCTAGGGAAAAACGAGCTGCAACTTCGTTCTGTCCTACAATATATCTCAAGTATTTTATCGTGGTGATAGCGTCTCCCAATATATATTATGTACTTAGGTGTTTCATCCATTTCTACAGCCTCCTCAGCTAAACCTTCCGGTCTTTACATCTCCAAAAGCCCTACCCTAATCTAACATAGCTACATGTTCTATCAAGCTAATTTTTCAGTATATATAAGTTTGTTTTGTTTTTAATCCTGTTTCGTTCCTTCTATGTTTAATTTATATTTTATTAATGAGTCAGCTGTGATTGGCGACAAGCGATATGCAGAATTTTTACGAATAAATAAATAATTATTTATTTGATATGTTAGAATTTTGAAATTCCGTGATGTCATAGAACTGATGTTGAACTGAACCCGATAATTTCCGTATATTTAAAGAGAAGGCTAGAGAATTATAACATCGATTTTTTTTATCTTCGCAAAAAATTTATGGGTTCGCAGTTACACAATTTCAGCCCTTTATAAACGATTTCATTTCTGAAAATTTGCATTTTTACGGCAAGGTCTAAGACTACAGTACAAGTCTATTACAAGATATCCGTTTCCTTTGCAGTGGATTTGCACCTAAAGACAACGCAACGACATATTTCTTACCACCGCCTTGACATCACCGATTAAAACATACAATCAATCAAAGACCAATTCTTCCCTCAATCATCATCTTATCTTCTGCTGCCATAGAGGATTCAGCGAAAACGTTTTCCATCAGAGAGGAGGACTGGAATCGACAGAATCATCGATGGTCTTTTTTTTTTTGGTCGGATGAGTAGGTAAGGTATTGGAGGTGAGGAAAATAGAGCTGTGTTAGCGCGTGGTTGCTACTCGGAGGCACTTGTACATCTATAAGAAGGGAAAACGGAAGGTAGGCATGACATGGTGTACTGTTTCGTGTGGACACGGACACCCAAATTCTTTTTTTCTTCGGTTTTTATGGAGCGTACAAAAACCTGGATAAGCGCCTCGTTCCGAACCTAAGGAATCTACATAAAGTAAATTAATGTGTCTAGAATTATAAATTATTGAGTGATAATTCAGAAAGAAGGTGTGAAAGAGAGGCAGAAAGTGGGAGATGGAGAAAAGGGGAGAGGGGAAAATGATAGGGGAAAAAGAGATAGAGGAATAGAGTGAGAAAGAGAGGGATGAAGAGAAGAAAGCAAGGAGAGTGGGAGAGGAATGGCGGGAGGGAGGGTGAGAGAGGAAGATGAGAGGAGAGGAGAGATGTCTAGTTAGTACGTAGTACCAGAAATTATTGCGTGCTAATTCAGGAAGGAGGGAAAAATGAGAGAAGGGTAGAGAAATGGAAGGAGAGAAAGAAAGGGTGATAGAACGAAAGGGAGGGAGAAAGCGAGGGAGAGAATGAAGGAGGGGGAGAGACCAAGAGAGAGAGAGAGAATGAAAGAAGAAGAGAGGAAGAGATAAATAGAGGAGAGGGCGCGGGATGGAGAGAAAGGATAGATAGATAGATAGATACACGTCTTTATTCGGGCGAAATTTAGACCATAAGGTCCATTCTTACATTTAACCCTTCGTCAATATAGATAGTTTCAATTGAAGTTAGAATACAACATTACAAGAGTAGAGAACAGTATAAAAGTCGAACATAATGAGAAAATGTAAGTTTAAGACATTTAAATTTGTGGGGAAAGCCTAGATAAGAACAAACTTGTCCTAACTAGTAAAACACTCACTGAGAAAGGGAGTGTGAAAAACCTGCGAAATCCATAGATAGTGGGAGAAGAGATGGAAAGAACTGAATTATTCAAATAACGCAAATACATCCTAAGGACTTCTAAATTACATCACAACCGCACATCTAGCGATAATTTTAATATTTCTAATCCCTCAAAATAAAAATCGCAAGTTTTCCATAAGCCGATAATGAATTCTCCCGCCCTTGACCTTGCTAGTCCATTAGTCCATCTGGGGATAAGCTTCCGCACACAGGAAAAACAAAGTCATTAGTTTCGCCATTCTTGAGATGAGCGCAAAGGGGTGGCGGCGGTAGAAAATTACGACGGGCGTTAACAAGACCGCGAGATCAAACCCCCTGTTTTTTTTTCACACCTCCGAAAGAGAGAGAGAGAGAGAGGAGATGAAGAAAAAAAATCGGATTTTTTTATATCGTGACTAGGATCGCGATAGCAGGTGAAAATCGAGATCGATAGCCGGAATTTACGTAGAAACGCTGATTTTTCGGGATGCATTGTCGTCGAACTCAGGATGGAGGAGGCTCCCTTAATGACACGACTCCGCCGCTGCCCTCTTCGACAATGTGTCGCTAAGAGTAATTAAAATCAACCCTCGGCCTGATTAATTCGTGGAAAAAAAAAAATGAACGTTTAATTCTCAAGGAGTTTTCGGCGTGGGAACATGCCCTGCGGAGCGAAAACTCGTTTTATTTTCGCGGCGCTCATAATCATTCGTCGAACAAAGGTTCTAAAAACCATCAAATTATTCTCCACTCCCTCTTACCCTTTTTCTCTGCGACATTTTTTTTTAATTGCGAAAACCTGGATGGGTGACGTATTAGGAGAGTATTAAGAAATATCAGTATACGTGTACGGAGAGGTGAACGCGGAGAGGATAAAGCGAGTGGAAGAGGGATGGGGAATGAGATGAGAGGTGATTAGAAGAAGTGGTAAAGGACTGGGTTACGGGGAAGTGGAGACACGAGAAGCATTAGAAAGGAAGAAATGAGAGATGGAAGAAAGAGGAAATGTTGGCGTGGGATGAAAAGATTAATAACAACCAAGATATTAAAAAGAAACTCTTGCATTGTAAATTTAATTAATGTGGTGACTCAAAGAACGAAATTTTAAATGATGGGCTCTCATCTTTCACCAACAAAACATAGGCAATTAACTACTGTGCCATGAGCCTCTTATGGAAAAGCCGGTTCCACAACGATATAAATTGTACACAATTTCACGGTATGTAAATACAACACGGTACTTCGCATCTGTAGTGATTTCTTTGGCTACGATGATTGACAATGTGTCGCTCAAAATCCGCTTCCTTTAGCGTATGAATAACCTCTTTATGCTTATTATCACTTGCTATTTTAAAATGTTCTACTTATATTTATTATTCCATTTTATACCAGTTGTTTATCAATATTATTGCTTCAAGCTTCGCTCAATTTAATCCGATTACATTAATTACCTTTGGAAATATAATGAAGGAATTTTTAGTCACTCATTTACGCTGAGATTAGTTTTAAGAGCGACTAAAATTTTAAAATCTAGATAAAAATGAAATGTGGTACGTTTTCGAGAATTACTTCAAAACCTTATCTTCCAGCTACATATTTAGATCCCGAAGACATTCCTCTCTTTCAAGAATATTGAATCAGCTATCACGTAAAACAACAATACAATATAATTATTATTTAAGGGCTTCCCTAATAAACAACGAACTACTATTGAATCTATGTGATTAAATATTTGCTCATTTAAATTTAAAATTAACACCCTCACAAAAAGAATAATAGTTTAAAATTGAGCGATGTACCCAACCAAGATAAATGATACAAACTTCTTACGTTAAATAAATTGCTGACGTTAAAAATATGAACGAATAAACACTTTGCCTGATGTTTGCATTGGGAGCAACCACCTCACCTAAATCACCAGCAAAAACGATTTTAAATAAACCTAACCTTTTCATTCGGATACTAACGACTCCATATTTATTAAAGAACGCAACGTTCCACCCGAAGAATCCCATCAGATTCTACCTATTATATCACCCCGTGGTCGCCATTTAACCATTACGGTAAGTTACTGCGTACAAAAGGCTTCCAAGGGATTCCCCGTATCGATCAATCGATAGGACTGGACGAGCGAAATGGAAGAAGAGGCAACGGCAGCGAGAAAAAATAAAAGAGGGAGAACGGAGGCCACAACCTATAATGACTAATTAAGAGAGATTTTAATCTTTTATTTTTTCCCACCCCCCCGTGGGGCTCGGCGCACGCATCGTGGATGCCTTCCCTCGCGCTTGCGGTTTTATACGCAAGCGAATCCGTCGGGCGATCAACTGCGTCTAAGCACGCGGGTGCACGCGTTGAGCGGGATGGGGATCGTGGTTTTAAGCGTGTCAGATTACGAGGGATGATCTTTTTTTGAAAAAGGTTTTATCCAAAAATATTGAGACGCAGTTACGGTAACATCCATCGCTTGCACCGAGAGTTTGGTATTCTTTATTGGATACGGTTATTATTTTCTCCTCGGAAATTTTTACCCGTATTACCATTAACGTATTAGCGCGTTTTATGTTAAACAAGTTGTACCCGTAAAATGTTTTGCGAAGTCAGTCAGAAATCTGCATATTAAAAATCATATTAGAGAGGAAATTAATGCTACACAGTAATTTATCGCGAACTTTTATGTTTATAATTTTCTTTGTTCCTTTTTTTGCAATAAATGTCCATTCTTTTTTATATAACAATCAATGCAACCGTTTATTTAGATTATATACGAAGTGAAGATAATCATGTAATTTTCAATATGGTAAAAAAATAACGTACGTCTCTATTCTTATCAAATTGTAAATTTATGCGTGAGTCTATTTGCGTTAATAAGCATTATAGATGTATAATATAATGGTTATACTTACAAAAAGATAAGATTTGAGCATTCAAACGATGAAAGAAAATTCAGCTGCTTTGATCAATCGTTCGAAACGCTTCTCATAAGCAGTTAACTGAATAATTATCCGTAAATATTTACTTTGATATGTACAAAGTTTGACGTTGCTACAGCAATAATTTAGATGCTTAAACAAAAGTGCAAAGCGAATAACGCTTTTCTTTCGTGTATTTCAAGGTTTAATTGACACTAATTGAATCGGAAGCAACAATGATGGTCACCTTGGCTACACCAGGAAAGAGTAAGAAATATCCACAATTTTAAAAAAATAATTGCGTATTTCTGTAAACTTCGACCGTGTAACATGTAAACATTGCAAAAATAAGATAGTGTACTGTGGAATAAAGCTAAACACGAAGAAAATCGGTCCATATGTAGGTATTTTGATGAACGAAGGAAAAAATCCTTGCACTCTGCAAAATCGAAAATCCCATGTAAAGTTAGGGGGAAACTACGTTTACAGCATTTTCCTATGACAAACTGTTCAAGAGATAAAAGGAGGACGGACGGACGGACGCTTCTAAAATTATATGTAAGATTTATAGAAAGAGTGGGTGACGATAACACAAATCTTTAAACATTAAGGATTAGATATAATAAAAAAAGGAGCTGACCGTGTGTTTGTTCCCAGAGAGTACAGAATAAAGGCGAAAATAAGGTTTATGGGAACTGAATGCAATAGTTGACGATGGTATTTAATAAAACTGTGTTTATTGCCCATATGACACTTCTTAAGGACACTTAGGTCAACAATAAAAATGTATATATACACAAAAATAACATTATAGCCGCTCTGTGTCTTTTACAAGCTAACGAGGAGTAAAGCATAGCATTGAAAAGAAGATGATTTTCCATAATAAAATCCTTATAATCCTCTCAAATCCTACTCTAAAATTCAGTCTAAGAAAAAATCCGTTTGCCTTGCTCAACGAAGAGTAAACTTAAATTTATATTTTACACATGAATCATCGAATACTGAGTGCCTACAGACGGCGATTAATATGTAATTGTTACCATTCGGTACCTCGCGATCATCAAACTCATATAAAATAGTTTCTTTTCAAAACTGGGGAAAATTAACCTTCAGGTACAACCCCGCGAACTACATTGATGTTCCAACGGACTTCTTCATCAAGATATTACTTACTAGCCAATAATATCTCATTAGAGAAGAACGGAATGGACTTTTAGGAATCAAAAAGGTACAATAACCGCCAACCTAAAACAAATTGCAGTTTTTTGCGATTACCTAAAGAATCTCCAAATCACCTAGCGACCCTACGCGACTACGATAGCAATCGCTACACAACCTTTCAGAAGTTTGATCGAATATACCGCGTGTTTTTGTCACCTTCCGACCATATAGTCGGCTGTCAATCTTTCGTGAGTGGATACGTGCGTTGAGGGTTGCAGGGCGCCGGGGTATGATGCCGCCGGTGGCCGACGATTGCCACGGATCGATGCCGGGAGAAGGAATCGCCGCGGCCGGGAAGAAGGTCGGCCGAGTAGCGGTGCAACAGGAAATCGTTTTAAGAGGGTGAAACGGCGGCGATCTACCCAATCGCGCAAAGGAAAGGAGGACACGGCGAAAGAAGAGGTAAAGAGAGGGGCAGGGAGAGAGGAGATTACATGACAGAGAAATTGGACGAAGTCGTGGGGAGAAAAACGGATTAGAAAGAAAGGAAGAGAGAGAAAGATTGCATGCAGCTACGAAAGAGTTGGAACGAGGAAGGAAATACAAGATGCAGAAGAATTAAGAAAAGTAAATAATTAAGGGTGTTAAAATCTGGTGAAAATTCCTTCATGAAAATATGTCCAGTGGTTGGGCGAAAAAGAAGAATCCATGAGAAAAATGTTAATAATATTTACATACCCGCCGCATTATTTTTCAGTTATTGCCAAAACGAACAAGAGTAATCGATCAATTAATTCTACGTGGAGACTTCCAGTAACCCCAACAATCAATCGGAATTACATTTTAAGCTTTCAAAAAGCGAGTATGAAAGTTTGTAATGTTATTTACGAAATAAAACACGCTAAAAATCCAATATATACCTACGTGGCAACTATAAAATTGCCAAACCAACTCAAAATGGATTTTATGCAGAAATTTATAAGAAAAATGCTAAATAATACCTAAAATTATAGTAATATTTCACTTATTTTGTGAGAATATTTCGCAGATCAAGTTTCTTAGAAATTAGCGGAAACGAATTACATCGAGGATTTGCACTTACTTTTAGTGTATGTACTGACCAAAGCCATTTTTAAAATTCAGAAATTGCTGCTGATGAAGCTACCGGATTGATTAGATACGGAAAATTGCTAAAAGTAATCTCAAAACTAAATAATAAAGTAAACAAATATTGTAGAGATTTCTACCTATAGCATATTGTTTTAATTAAAAAATTAATGAAATGTAGCACGTGGATTTGAATGCATACAATATTCAGGAAATCCAATTTTATTCTCATTTAAATATAATTTACTTTCAAAGTCGAGTCAAAATTCAATCAAGTCAGACGATGATATAATTTATCTGAACGAAGAAGAGATTAATTTTGTTGTTGTAGAAATAGGATTGGTCAGTTCGCGGTCCCCTATAATCGAAAAACAATTCTTTGTTTCAGAAATCCGTTTTATGTTTGTGGTCAAAGAAATGTTTTGTTTCTTTTATTTGTGAATGCGTCAGATCTTTATTGTCATAAGTACGGCAGCAATATCGAAGAAGGGGACAGACGAATTTCGTCAAATTAATAAAAAAAAGAGTCGCAGTGGGCTATAAAGAAGACCGCAGACTTAAAACAATTATATCATGCTAAAAAATGTTCCGCTCTTAAGTGTCATCATCACAATAGCACACATGAATCATAAATTGCTGCATTAAAAATGCAAACAGTTCTACAAGTGATATTGCATGTAATAAGTAAAATAAGTATAAAATATTATCATCATAAAGCGCCCAAATAAATCTTTTTGGAGATTAATGTTTTCAAAATGACAATAGTGCATACAGTAAAAAGTTGTATATGATTTTAGAAACATGTCCGTGTTTTATTATTATAGTGTGTGTGTATATATATATATATATATATATATATATTGGCTATTTGGCACTATTCTGACGATCACTGTTTGTTTTTATGTGAACATTCCCAACTAAATCAAACTTGGTTCGGATACTATCGGATTTTCATCCTATCTTATCGTAATTGAATATGACCAATACTTTATTGTTAGATACAATTCATTAAGAAAGTACTACATTCCTCTCCAAAACATAGGGAAGAACCAACTTGCCAAAAAAACGTAATCAATAAATTTCGCTGGTGGTATTAGGAGCCGATTTATCACGGTTACGCCTTCCTAACAACAACAATGTGATTCAGTAATTATTTAGCCGTAACGTGCTAAAATAAAACACCTTAGCTTTCTGTTCGAACGTTCGACGGTCGCACGCGAAAATACCGGTCGCCGTCCAAGTTCTACGAAACGGGCAAAACCGAGCGAAGACCGAAGCCAGACATTGCAGGAACACATCCATTCGAATCTTTATTCACCTCAAGAGTCTGCAAATTCCGAAAAAACAAAGTTCAGCAGCAGGAGCAGAACGACGACGAACGCGAACTTTGACCCATGAGGTAACACGCTAGGAAAATGAAGACGTGTTCCGGAGGAGGAAACCAAACACGAGGAGTGCGCGAGGTCTCTTCGAGAACGGGCCACCGGATTTACCATTCCGTGAAACGTCTAACGGTTAGATGGAATTAGGGATTAGACTCTAACCCCTAATGACATCACTCCCGTAATCAACAACGAGAGAATACCATTTATTCAGACATTCCACGAACGACTCTATTACGTAAACTGGCCTTTTCATCAACTTATTAAAGACGTGATCGAAGGAAAATATGAAGGCAAAAGAAGATGAAAGAATATGATTCGTTTATTAATATAGCAAAAAAAGAATAGCAATAAGTTTGCAGAGTACCGAATGGACCTGATTTAACCAGAACCGATCTCTGGAGACAGTGCTGAGGATGATGATGCACCGACTCATACAAACTCAAAACAAAACAAACACGTTTAACTCCATTTCGACTAAACACCGGATTCTCGGAAGACTCTTAAAACGGCTTCAAACATTTCCTCCACACTCAAATCGCACACGCGTTTAATGGGTCGGCAAATTAATCGAAAGAGAATGCAATCGAAACTGCGAAGACGGTCCGAATAGGGAATAACATGCAAATCGGGAGTGAGCGAGAGAGAGAGAGAGATAAGGTCGATACAATCGGCAACGGCGGACGACGAGGATTTTTTTTCCATTCATCGCGACTGACGTCACGGGATGAAAGACAGAAGATCGCACATATTTTCCCTTCCCGACGTTTTTTCCCCTCTCATCCACAATTCCTCAAAAAACAGGACCGGCGCTCCGATAAAAGAGCCCGCGAGAAAGGACGATCCTTCCGGACGGGTAAGAACACCGAACGACTTACCGGCGAGAGGACTTCGAAGCCGGCCAATGAGTAGATTCGACGAGCTCTCGCAGAGGGAGAGAAACGTAGAGGTTTTCTTTTTAAAAACGCAGACACCAAATATTCAGTCAAAGGGACAGTCTCTCGTCCTTTTTGGGCGTCGACCCCTTCACGAAAGTCTCACACAAACGGTCGAACGGAACTTACCGTCCCTTCTTTGGCACCCATTTCGTCTGGAGGGGTAACAACACTGGTTAACTACGGAGTATATTCACCACACGAATGTTTTCTTCGAGAGAGGCCCGGAGAGATTCTTCTTCTTTCCGGTCGACGCCTCCGGAAAGAGCCACCACCACACTCCCCGGAGTCTCAAGAGTGTTTATATAAAAAAAAATTTTTTTAACCCTCGTCTCCACCTCAGATACCGGCCTCTTCCTCTCTCGTCGCACACGACACGAACCCGGTACCTCCCGACTAAGAAAACTCTCCTTCAACAGCTGATCTTTCCTCTCCCTCTCTTTCTCTTCCCGCCTGGGTCTCTTTCGGGAGAGAGAGAGAGAGCGGAGAGAGAGAGGGGGGAGGGTGAGAGAGAGAGAGGGAGAGAGAGAGAAGAGAGGGCGAACGAGAAATAGAGAGAAATACAGAAGGAATTCAGTCACCTACGCCCCCTTCCTCCAGCGGCAAGCGATACACACTGGTCGGCTGCTGTGACTCCGGAACCCAGTCTTGGAGCGCCCTCTTCCTCCCCTCCCTCCCCCTCCCCACCTCTTACCATCCTCCCCTTCCTCCTCCTCTCCTACCCCTGTGTGCCGGCGAGAAGAGGGTAGAGAGAGAGAGAGAGAGAGAGAGAGAGAGAGTGTGTGGGAGGGGAGGAAGGGGTGAAGTGTGTGTGTGTCGGGGAGGCGGGGGAGGGGAAGAGAGGAGTGAGGAGGGGAGTGAGGGGTGAAGGGGGAGGGGACTCGACCCGATGCTCGCGTTGTGTGCGCGCTCCCAGCTCGCCGTCGATTGGTGGATTCGGACTTCTTCTCCCTCCATTCCTCCCTCCCACTCCATCTCTCACTCCCTCCATCACCCTTCTCTCTCTCTCTCTCCCTCTCTTCCTCCATTCTTACTCCTCACTCCAGGCTTTTTCCTCCACCTCCCTCCCTTCTTCTCCCCTCTCCTTTCACATCTTTCTCCTCACCCCCACTCTGTGACAACCGAATGGTCGGGTAGCGTAGCGTCCTCTCTCTTCTTTCTCTTACTCTCTCTCTCTCCCTTTCTCTCTCTCACTCACTCTTGGAGCCCTTTGGCCAAGTGCTATTCCCTCGCTTTATCGATCATCGATTAGCGAGACTCCGTGGGATTAGTCCTATGTCGAGAAGATGACAATTCGCCCTCCCTTGAAAAAAAAAAGAAGAAAGTTGCGTTTCCTAAGCATCCCGATCGATTCGATTCCTTATACAGGACCGTTCTCTCGCTAAGGTTCCGTTTATTTTATTTATTATTATTTTTTCCTATTTTCGAGAGAAAATTAAGAGTGCTCTTTGTTGCGAATTTTCTCTCTCTCTCTCGCTTCTTTTCTCGATTTAATTCCAACGACACAGGAGAGGACGGTTTTGGAAATTCTTGCGACACAATGGGACGAGCGAATCTTATTTCCACATGCGTCATCGAAGGCTTGAAAATTTATCACTGGTGTAAAACCGCTATTGGAAAAAATCTGATGATTTTCTACGGACACAAAGAATCACACGTTTTATGGTAATTTTTATGCGCTGAATGTTATTTAAGATAAGGTATACAATTATAAAATATAAAGATAAAATATTCAATAAAAATACAAGAAAAAATATCGAGCTCACTTTATGGGTGAAATCAAACTGAAGAACTTAGTTTTTCCAGCAGCCATCAAAACGTTGAAAAAACCAGATACACGTTTCTCCTAAAGAGAAATATAGATATAAAGCCGTCATCAGTGGTGATTCATCGAAAGTAAATTCTAATATATACGTCATTTTATCAACATTTTTATTGCCGCTGAAGAGTTTTTCGATTAAATAATTGAAAGATGATACTGCAAGACATCGGAAACAAAGAAACCGCTACCAATATATGCTTTTAAAGTACTTTTGGCCTGTAATTAATCAATGATGTAATTGAGAGTTTAATTGCCTCAAGCACTAGCTTTATTTTATTCTATCGCTGTGGTGATTGCTAATCCCTCGTTAAAAAAAAGGATTTGAGGGAGGAGTGGATTTTAATTTCCGTCTTGATTAACAGCTAAACTGCGTAATTAACTCTTTGACGACTCTGAGTATAAGGCAAGCTGAGGAATCATGGGTGTACGCACGTATATTAAGTGACTGATTCGACATAGCACTGGCAGTCAAACGGAATGATGTTGTGTATTTTCGTTGTCCAAACTAAGGTCACGCTATTACAAATAAAGATATATTTAGATTTAAAACACAAATTTCCTGATTTCGCAGCGCACTACTTACATATAATATATGTATATATTTTTTATAAGAATATACGTACGATTTCACCTCTTTTGTCAATAAAAGCCTGTCAAATTTACCTTGATCTCAAAGAGCTCATCAGTATGACGATATCACACTTATAATCGAATCGTGAAAAATTTTCCCTCGAGACGACCTCTAAAAATTTTTTCAGTGGCATCTCTCTTAAACTTTCCCTTTAAAAAGTGTTTTTTTTTACTCTCTCAAGACACCCTAACCCATTTCAAATCTCACCCCATCCCGGCAGCTCCGAACTCCTTCACACCTTACCGTTCCAATCACAGCTCAGATACCAGCCTTTTAAAGAAGCCGAGACTTCGAGCCTCTCACACCTTCTAGAAAAAAAAACCACGCAGAAGATGATCAACCAACCCGTATGATGACACCACGCTGACCGAACTCCGGTTACCACGTTTTACCATTATTCCCTTCTCACACTCCTGATCCTAATTCAACCCTCACCTAATCCAGCTGTGCTAGACACTCCCCCTATGCCAACACCTCTCCATCCTAGCCCCACCTCGCTGACTTCCATGGCGTCTATACTAGGTGCTCAACCTTCACCCCTCCCCCACCCACCCCAGTGCTAAATCACCAATCTACTGCCTCTGTGATTCGCGCATCACCCATATCGCATCTTGCTTCGCGTTCTTTTTAACCAACCTCTCCTCCGACCGCGTTTTTACCTGCTTCCAACGTCTCGCTCCCTTCCCTTTCCCATCTCCTATCCGTTTTCACATCGCTTGAATTTCCATTTTTCTTCTCGATTACGTAGCCGGTTAAACGAAATGGACTCTTCGAAAATGTTTTTTCTCCTCTTTCGATGAAGGGCTGTATTATGACTGATGTAATTTAAGGTAAGAAATGGTGAATCGAGTATATTTATAAACAACTGTTCGAATATCTCGCTAGTCAAATTTGTGTGAATTAATCGCCAAAACGTAAATAGTTATAGAAATCTCTTAATAGAAGTTCAATTTTCGGCACAAGTTAAAATAACTAAATATGTAACACGTTACAGAGTCGATAACAAAAGAGAAATAAAAATGACTAACGTTGACATTTATGTACAGTTGGTTGTGGTCTTCGTCAAGTGACTTGGGGAACACGTTTCGCCGTGCGTTGTGTCGACTCTTATATACGTATGTCAATCGTTAACAACAAAAGGCTAAATTCCACAAAATCAAGTTATGATAAATCTTATGTTTACGTTAATTCTACGTTAATAACTTTTAGATAATACTGTCAATATTGTCTACACAAAAAACGTTTAGTCTGCCACATGCATTTGTTCGACCAGAGATATTAATATTCATTTGTAGTTACTAACATCGATAATTCAGGAGGAACAAATTTCTCTAACATAATTTTATGCAATAACACCGTTTAGCAAATGATAACGAGTAAATAAGCACGCTTCTTTGTGTGACTCACCACATCACCGTTGTTCATCCATTATAAATTCCCCAAAACAAGCTTCTGAATCATCTTCGGTGAGCGGTCTTATGAATAATACGTGTTTTATTTTTTTCATTTCGTTTACCTCATCTTTTTACATAAAATGTCTTTGGTGCCGCATTACCATGTTTTATTCGGGTGAAATATGGTACATTTTCTATCATAGAGTACGCCAGGAACGTAATAACACTTTTACCATTTTGCATAAAGGGAGAATAGGTTTCGTTATACGTCACAATTTTCATGGAGGAATTTACAACGTATATTGGGGAATTACTCTATGTTTATTATATTATAAAGTTGATCAAACGAATTCCTAAAGCGGATGTTTAAATTAAATTCACTTTTCAGCGAGCATGACGCATTAATTCTCCGTTCAAACATTGCATTGCTACAGGAGTTCGTTACTTTGAACATCCATAGATTCAAAGCATAAAGTGAGCTGAACAATTCGATCTTGGAATATTGAAATTTGCAATCAAATTCTCTTTGTCGCGATTTTCCTTATCTATTTAACAGCTTTCGATAATTTAAAGCACTCAATTACAATAGATGTATCTTTGAAAAACAATATGGTTTCTCGGTGATTA
The DNA here is from genome assembly GCA_036926305.1 of Uropetala carovei. Taxonomy (NCBI): domain Eukaryota; kingdom Metazoa; phylum Arthropoda; class Insecta; order Odonata; family Petaluridae; genus Uropetala; species Uropetala carovei. The sequence goes on from JAXCHB010000015.1 coordinate 10,330,430, forward strand.
CATGATTATACGGTTCTGTATATTCAGTTCATTCAACAAGACAGTTTTGAAATAGATAAGACTGCAGTATATGATGCAAATGTCTCAAAAAATCGCAAGAATATTGTTACACATAAATGACATTGGCAGTTTCTCTTTTGATTCTTTTAAAAGAATGTACCTTACAAAAATAGACATACATATTAGCATTTGTCGAGCTTGGAGGAAATGCCGTCGCCTACTCGCTAATATCTTCGGTATTTTTTAGCACTACAGTCATTATTTTTGGCGTCAAAAACACACACGATAATATAGATACTTCAAGAAGAAAATATTAAATAAATAGAACAGTTTTAAATTTACCTTTGACTAAAATTGTTTCGCCGTTAAAAATGCCACAAGCAGGAGTCAAACTTCCGCTTAATTTTCTTTCATTCCTAAAAAAAAATGCCTTCCCTTCATCTTATCGGTTAAATTATGTATTAGAAAATTCGTTAAATTTGAATTAAAATACTTGTTTGAAGACCAATCTAATCTATTTCAAAATAAATATTCAAATGTTGAAGCCACGTTACAGCATCTCACGGGACGAGATTATACTATCTAGCTTTTGAGCCCTTTCGCTCTCTGTATTTGCTTTGAATATTTACCTGGTAAAGTAATTTCTTCGAATTCGTTCATAATATAAGATTTACAATCTCTTTCATGCTATTTTCGCTGCGATTTAACCGCTTTTTGAACCACTGTCTACTGATTCTATTTTACAACTTTAATTATGGACGTTTGATAAAAGAATCTAAATACAAAATGCTTGAGTATCCGCGTCCATTGGAGATAAAAGGCTATCTCATTCATTTTCTAGATGTGTGATTTATAATAGGTCTTAACGCCCAACAAACAATTAAAAATACAATTTTCCATCTGGTTAATGCAATCAATTCTGCTCTTTTACCCCTCAGATCCAGAGGAAGAAAATTGTTTGATCTCTGAATTTCAGACACAACAGCTGGGTGTGTTTTTTTATTCTCGACACATAAATACAAAATATAATCCCTTAAGGGTTAAAATTAAAGGGGTGGCCTATATGCAATACAAAGAGGTTCGATTGATTGTTTGGATCAATGCCCTCAGTTATAGCATAAATATTCAAGTAAAAGGATATGGACACCAAATTTCATTCGTGCAGTAGTTCGACAATGGAATGTGATTAACGTAAATGAAAAAAGAAATTAAGTTTTAGGATTAAGAAGATGGCAATAAATTAATTAGCCAATTCAGAGGCGGCGATCACAAACACAAACTTCTCCATATAGCGGAGATCGATATATATCGGAGATCGATGTTTCCATGATCGATATATCGAGGAAGTGATAAGAATATTTTTGAGAGTGGATGGGTCTTTGATCAAAGCGTGTAAACGCTCTTTCAAAAAAAAACAATTCCAGGGACTTAATTACCCATAAAATGCATCATACAGTGAAATCCCACTGAAAGATTTCTTTCAACGACGATTTCTCCAAGGAAAATGATGGCGGATGTGATATTTCTGCGTTTACAATGACAACTATGTCGGCGACAGTAAAACAATCCCATTGTTCTCAAACAGATTACTATACTAGAAAAATATTCTATTGCTGGCGGAAAGAAACACATAAGTCTTGGAACTAAAGAAATTAGAAAACCTGAATTAAAAGTTTACTATAATTACCATATTTCCCATTTAAAGTAAGTCCTTTTCAGCAAATATCTTTGTCACAATCCCATTGTTCTCAAACAGATTCCTATATTAGAAAAATATTCTATTGCTGGCGGAAAGAAACACATAAGTCTTGGAACTAAAGAAATTAGAAAACCTGAATTAAAAGTTTATTATAATTACCCCATTTAAAGTAAGTCCTTTTCAGCAAATATCTTTGTCACAATCTCATTGTTCTCAAACAGATTCCTATACTAGAAAAATATTCTATTGCTGGCGGAAAGAAACACATAAGTCTTGGAACTAAAGAAATTAGAAAACCTGAATTAAAAGTTTATTATAATTACCACATTTCCCATTTAAAGTAAGTCCTTTTCAGCAAATATCTTTGTCACTGTAATCAATTATGAATAGAAGTCAATTTTAACTCAATTTTAAAGATTTTTTTACGAAATTAATTAACTTCATGGTAATCATTTCTAGATTTTTGTACCTATCCCCTTTCGCCCGCCAGCCATGGAATTAACATCCTTGACAATACGAACGTTAAGACAAACACGCGAATAAATAGAACGATTTTTACCTATTTATGCGGTGCTTTGCTATAGGCAACGGAGGCAAAGAACAAGAAGAAAAAAAGACGATTGTATTACATGCGGATGACAAGAAATGTGGAAATGGGAGAGGCTGGCTTGAGGCGTAGACGGCTTTAGTTTTGTGGAAAGCACGGATAAGCCGACTAGAGGAGGAGCGAGAGAGAGAGAGAGAGAGACTTGGAGAGGCGACGAGAAGAGGTGGACTAGCAGACTACAGAGAGAGAATAGGAAAGGATATGTAGCGTGGGAGGGAGGAGGGAGAGAGCGAGGCGGTGTTACAACAGCAGACAGGGTATTGAAAGAGAGAGAGAAGACGAGAAAGGGCGAATAGGCATAAGTGGACGGATAAAGAGAGACGAAAGAAGAGAAGCGAAGAGATAAACGGTGGCGGATAGGAGTGGAGAAAGAAAAGAGCGGAGATGGCGTGGGAGGAAGAATGGGATAGACAGAGGAGGGAAAGGAAGGGAGAGGTGTGCCCAGGATGAGAAGTGGGCGGCTGTTTGCGGCGCGGAGGGGAGGAGGAAAGGGAGTGAGATGGGAGAGGAGATGGGCACAGAGAGGAGAGGAGTCGATGAGGGAGGCGGAGACCGGGTCGATATGGAAGCCAACGGAAGGGTGAGGGGAGGAGAGAGAGAGGGAGAGAGGAGAGAGATTCCAGGGAGATAAGGAGGGAGGAGGGATGCTTGCGGTGGGATGTGGAGTGTGGAAGGAGGGGGGTGGGGGGAGTTGGTGAATCCGTAGGAGGTGGAGGGGGACGCGGGGGGCAGAGACCTCTGAGACGAGCGATCGGAGGGAGAGCGGAGGAAGGGAAGGGGGGTGGAGGCGGGCGGGGGGCGGAAGGGGGGGGGAGGAGGAGGAGGGCGGCGCGGGGCTTAAAGAGGGCGGAGAAAGGGTGGAGTGGGTAGCCTCCGGAGTCAGAATGCGTGATGTAGGAGATTTTTTTAAACGTGTAATTGTTTCCACGGTGGATATTATCGGTAGGAGTATTCCGGGGCGGTTAGCGCCTCGCCCATCCATCTTTAACGTGAGATGAATGTAACGGCGTGAACGGTAATTAGGCATGAAGCTTCCGTAGGAAGGGGTTCGGGTTATAGGTCCGGGAAAAAAGAGGAATAAAATGTGCGAATGGATTGCGCCGGAAAGGATTTTGGACGTCTGGAGGAATGGCCGCGGAGAATGGATGTGAGAGTTTTTGAGGATTGAGGAAGTTTAAGATGTTTGGAGGAGGTATTGAGGAGGATATGAGAAAAGTTGAGGGGCGGAGGTGGAGAGACGTTAAAGGGGAGAGTGATATCGAATCGGTCGGTTGATATCGAAGGAGTTTGTAGCGTGTAAAGCGTCATTTATTCCATTTATTTCGAAAAAATACGTAATAAAAAATAAGAGCAAATTATTAATTAGGAGTTGATTAATTTTGCATGAGGAACGTTTTCCATTATTACACATTATTTTACTGGAATCATCATCGCACATGAAGAATAATGTTCGACTATACTATTTTCGTCGTTGTAAATCTCAGAATATATGTTCAAACATCTGCAAGATTAATCAAAGCTTTTCTCATCGTAACAGACGAAGCAGCAGTATGTATTGAAAAAGGCCTGACGTGCCATATTTCGTCATTCCGGTAATTGTGATATCGTTATTCATAAAGTTGTAACATTATGCGACGCACTCGGACAGAAATAAATTAGACACGACGAGATAACTCGCTGTACCTGGTGAAAGGGAAATTTAAAAAATACTTCATGTAAAGAATCCACTGCGCACGTTATGGAAAAGTTATTATACGAGTGTAAATGTAATTCACATTTAAAAATGTTATTAGAAAGCTTTAAAAGCAGATCCTTGGTTTATCAAAAGCTTTATTCTACGACAGAACTAAACCGATCCCACAAAATAGAGCTCCATAAATTCTATCTACTGTAAAAAATGACTGACGAGATTTTACTTTTAAAAAATTGAAAATATTTTATTGAAGATAATGAATGGATAAAAACAATCTAAAAACCCACATGTAAAAAAAGTCATCCAAATCTAATAATTTAAACCACATTCGATAACCACCATATTTACCCTAACCAAAGAATTTAATATAATACAAAATGGCATGCATAATATTAGTTAAATTAAATTTCTTGAGTGTCTCGAACATTTAAATAAAGGAAAAAATTTGAATCATAAGATTTCAAGTAATCGCACACACCTCCCTCCTATAACACAGTTTCTTATAGCAAGGTCTCGTTATTAGGGTTGTTAAAGTGCCTGAAAGGGTATGGAATATAACCTCCGCTATGTTAATATAGGTTCATGTAACACGGATTCATGTCACATGACACTTTTTCAGAATGCATCCCCGCGTTAACGGAGTAATAGATGTAGAACTGATTACGGCAAGTAAAATCTTCGATTAATCGAACATAGGAACAAAGACTCGAAATATGGAAACTCGACAGAAGACGACCGACAGGTGCATCCCTTCGACTCACACCTCGACATTTAATATTCGACCCATCTTCACTAAAATATTTTTACCTCGGAGAAAAATTCACGCGGATTTAAAACACGATCACAACGGAACGAAACGCGAAAAAGACTGCAAAAAGACGACGACGCCTTGAATACTTCACGAGTCGATACACTTTGCGCCGACGCTAGGGGTGGTCCGATTGTTTCGCTCGAAGAGAGAGAAGAGGCAGGTGCGCGCACGCCGCTCTCTCTCTCCCTCTTCTCTATCTCCTTCTCTCTCCATTGTTCCCCCTTTTGCTCCTCTGCCACCGCCCCCACTTGCGCGCCGCCGTCGTCCACAAAGATCCAGGGCGCAGGGCTCGGCGGTTGGGGGCGGAGAAGCAAAGGGGGTAATTCGGGCGGATGGGAAGGAGATGGAAGGGAAAGGGGAGGAGGGAGAGAGAGAGAGAGAGAGAGAGAGAGAAGAATAAGCGGGCGGACCGAGGGGGAGAAGGAGAGAGAGAGGGGAGTGGGTGGAAGAGAACAGGGAAAACCAACCAATGGAAGGGAGTCGATCCTGTACACATCTCCCCCACCCCCACACCCTTTCCACCCCTTCGAGAGAACCGGATGCTTCGACCCATTGTTGTAGGCCTGCGTGGTTGCGCCTCGCCCTCCTCTTTCCCCCGCCCCCACCTCTCCTCTCTCTCTCTCTCTTTCCTACCCCTCTTCGCAGGCAAACATGCGTGCATTCGCCAACCACAAGCCTTATTGGGGGAGGAGTGGGGGAAGGAAGGGTAAAGGGGTGAGAGGGAGATGGATTGCACGAGGAGAGGGTGGGGGAAGAAGGGGAGGGAGGAAGGGAGGGGGATGACAGCGATGGAAAAGATTGATACGGGGATAATCGACTTAAGTGGGAAATGATGGAGATTATTAAGTGCCCTCTGTTATTTAACTCATCGGTATTATGTGATGAGACAGTTACAAGGGAATTGTTGATGACGACGAATTCATCCAAGATTAATGCAGCAAAGGGGAGATAAAGAGGGAATGGGATACAGGAGAAGATAAAGATACTGATTAAAGCTTTGCCATTAGGTTGAGATTTTTGGCAGAGGGCGTCATATTCTGTCCAAAATACGTTCACTTCAAAATGTAAAAACACAACAAAAGCCTGGAAGTGGTAATTCTGTAAATATAAATTTAAAACGATAATCGCAGATAAATACATTTAAGAAGAGTCAAGCTCATTCGGGTATGTTAGAACATTTTAATAGGATTTTAATAGAATGGGACAGCTATGGCCGTTATCATTATATATTAGCATAGGGAGAAAACGGCTATAGTTGACGTCATTATGTTGCTGAAAGGACACAAGTCGTCTCAGTCATGATTTCGAATTGTAAATAACTACCAATAAACTCCGCTTTTTAATATAAAAAATCCGAAAGCATATATAAGGTACACTAATACGTCTCCACAGAAATTCATCAAAAATTTACTGCAAACGAATGTGTTAAACCAAGCAATACCTCCTCTGTTATGAACCAAGTGCGAAATTAAAAAAATAAACAAATTTTTTTCCGAGAAATGTATGTGTACCTAAATAATTAGTTTTTCTACTTCACCTTAAGAAAATAGCAGGCCAAATATAAATTGTGAACTAGGCCTCGCCTTAATTAATAACTCGATACATGTAGAATAGTGGTTCCCAAACATTTTGTAGGCGGGGCACCCTTTCAAAAATAAACAGAATTTCGCGGCACCCCAACCCCGGAACAAACTTTTTTTATTTATTCATACGCGTATCACAACGCTTGGTAGGATCCATTTGTTGGAACTACACCATAAGAAATTTATTAGAGGAAATAATATTTCCTCTAATGGCATATCAACATTTCCAAATCGTTGATTTATTCGGTTAGCGAAGTTTTCCGCGACATCCCCTTAGATCTAGCTAGGACATCCCAGCGTGCCGCGGCATCCAGTTTGGAAAACACTCCACTACAATTATAGCTTGTCGAGATATAGTTAACGTCAGTGGAATATTAATCGATAAGCGGCTACAGTAGAGGCTAGAGGGAAAATCTGGACTACATCCCGGAGTGTGACGGGTTAATTGTAATAGCAGCGATTTTTAATAATAATTACTAAAACTTACAGTTAAAACTCGAAAACTCTCTTTTTTTAAAAATGCCCAAAATGGAAATTTCCTCCTTAAGGACCGCATAATTTGTACTCGTTGTCATTGATGAGACGCACGCATAAGTTCATTTAAGGGTCCACTTAACGGGTAGGTTCTAATTAACCGAATTGGACCAAAATGAAAGGTTTTGGACAAATTTCAGCTTAGCTTTCTCGTATCTAGCCTCATAAAAAAATAGAACAAATTATTTATAAGGTGAAGAAGGCATAGAGACAGACACTGCATCCCCTGAGCGAACTTGGTTCGCGGGATCCGTGCAGAGAAAAAAAAAACAAAAACGTAGGCTATTCGAAACATTATAACGCCTGTAAAACTAAAAATATTCCAGTGTTTAGTCATCGCCACAAGTATTTTTAGGACATTACCTAACGTGAAAAAGTTGAATGAACCTCGGACAATGAGTCGACGACATGAGCATCTTCTTTTTTTTCTTCTTAGGAATGCTTGCTAATATATTGCAAAGTGAGATAAAAATAAAACTAATTGAAGGAATGAGGCGGGAAGAACGTGCGGGTAGAGACAGTTTGACGGAGAAAAGTTGACGCAGAAATTTAGTGTTTGAGGGGGGGGGGAAGGGAGTTGTGAGTAATAAGGAAAGGCACTCGGGTTCGAGAAATTCTTTGCGAACATTTCCACGAAATACAAAAACACATACAATATAGCTTAGTTCGTGATTAAACAAAACTATATGAGATATGTTATTCTTTACCGAGGAAATCAGCGCAACCGGATGCAAAGCAACCGTTATAGAATGTTGAATGTTTTATTTACTAATGTTAACGCTTGAAAAATGGTTTATATTTATCGGCAAGTTAAATATGTTGGCCAGGAATAATATATTATAAGATATTTTACCGTGACGGGATAGCTTATTCTCCCCCTCCTACAACTACAATCGCCGAATGTAATAAAAATCATAATCACGAATGATGAACCAACAGAAGATCCATTGAACCAGAAAATGTAAACATTGAATTTATTAATAATTTCAGGAGAAAACATACCTCACTTTCTTGGAGAACAACAATGCCGAGCTCTATTTTTAGAATACTTCACGGAATCATACTACTCTCCTGATCCGCGTATGTTTGCCGGAAGAACGTGCAGACAGTACGATGTTTAGTCAGGATGAATATTTGAGAAGTGAATTTTTCTTTTGCCAGCAAACGATACGATTCCTCGTGTAAGGTACGAAACTTACATTTCGAGTATCTGAAAAGGACACCAAAGCCAGCGGTGCGTCCAATCGATTCCTACCAATCAAGTAACGATATAGCCATAAGAAAATGTGGAGATAATGAGGGACAGAAGATAAGGAGATGAAATGGGAATGGTGACATTTGAAGAGAGAAGACGAATTCGCGTCAAATAGATACTTCGACCAAATATGCCACCAACGACACCAATTAGATGCCATTTGCGTCGAATTTATGCCATTTCTGTAAATCCGTTTCGTATTGATTCGGTGGCGTAATTTACATTCATCAATTTTTTCCAACTCCCCCGTCCTATAACTTGACACGAAAGGTATTGTTCACGAATTTTACCGTATTAGGTATATGAGAGGTATTAAAATTATTTCCTTTTTAAAACGTTAAAAACTTATATACGAATAGGTTAAGCGGATGATACAAAAATTTCAGTTCTATCCCTTTCTGTAAAATAATTTTTAAATTTTCGAATTGACATAAAGTTACTATTTATGGATACCCAAATATAACAACAATAATTCGGAGAGACTAATTCTCGTATTTTTTCATAATATAAGGATTTCGTTACAAAAACAGAATCATTATTGCTCTCATTTATAACACGAATGTAACTAGACAGAACCGATGGATTGGATTAAAGCACGAAACGAGACCGTTTGCGACACGGTACTCGCTCCTCCATACTGGTTCGCGGCAATTTGCATAATATTGCAATGATTCGCGTCTGCCTTGTTTGGCATGTATACAAATCCAACGCTACTTTTTACGGCGGATGCGATATTTTTCGCTCAGTATTTTCCAAATAGAGACGTGAAACGTTATCATTTGCATTCGCCTAGTTTGAATTCATACGCGTCGCGATTGAAAAGCGCACAGGGCTTGTATAAATTCAGCTCCGTCGTTAACCGGTGCTGCGCCGCTTTTTGATGCAAAACGCAATTATTCTTTGAGAATAATGGGCGCGTCAATAACATTGTTTGCAGAGCAAACCGTGCCAAGTTCCATGCATAAAATGCCAAACCGGTCATAGGGAATACAAATCCCAATGGATGGACGACCACGCGTCAGGATTAACCTAAAACCGCATGCACGCAAACACGAAGCTCCATTTATAACGCTGGGTGCGGGTTAAGAGGGTAAGTGAGAGAGTTAGGAGGGGAGAGGAGAGGGAGAAAGAGGGAGGGAGAAAAAGGTAGAGGGAAAGAGAAAAGGGTAGAGTGAGAGATGAGTATGAGAGAGAGAGGTGAGAGAGGAAGGGAGAAAGAGAGGGAGGGAATAAGAGAGGAAGGAGAAATGAGAGAGACTGAAGGGAGGGAGAGAGACGGACGGACAGAGAAACGACTTTATTACTGTGAAATTTAGACTATACATATATGGTAGTGGGAGAGACAGAGAAGAAAATGGGAGAGAAAGGGAGGGAGATAAAAGAGGAGAGTGAAGAGAGAGAGAGAGGGGGGGAGGAGGAGGAGGGGAGATAGATAAATGTATTTCATTGGGCGAGGTTGCGGCTTCCAAACCGCCTTTTATTCCTAAACCCATTCTTCAATAACAACAGATTAAAATGCGATTAGAAATAATAATAAAGAAAATTACAATAAAGAAAATAAAAGGTATGGCAATATGAAAGAAAGCATAAAGCACAACAAGGATGAATACAGCGAAAATTACCAAATCACAATTCAACACATTGAAATGGTAGTAGCAAAAAGACATACATTCAGTTTATTTATTTAGGGAAAGAAAAGGGATGAAGAGAGAAGGGATGGATGGATAGAGAAAGATAAATAGAGGGAAATACATAGAGGGGGTGAGAGAAATATTTTAAAGAAAGCAGATAAATGGAGAACCTGTGACGGTAAAAGATAGGGCGAGAGAAGAAGTAAGGGATTGGAGGGAAGAAAGAGAGATGGTAGGAATGAGACGTAAGCAGTTAGAGGTAGAGATGGAGGAAGAGAGAGATGGCCCAAGTTAGGAATAGTGTTCGTTTATGAGGAGTAATTTTTCCACAAAGGAAAAATTGGAAACAAAAGAGGGATGAAGAGAAGGGGGTGCATAGTGTCGAGTTTTTGGAGGGTTGGGTTGGTGTGTGGCCTTTTTTGGGGTGACATGTAAGGGATATTTTTCACAAATAGCGTATAGGGGAAAATGTGGGGAAGATAATTTATATAGGATAATAGGAGTGGGAGACATTTAGATGAGATTTTGTGAGAGAAGGGTGTAACGAAGAGATAGCATTGAGGGGTTGAAATGGGAATAGAGGAATGTAATAATGACGAGGGAGCGTGAGTATAGAAGTTGCAATAGCAAGAGAAATGGAGAGGAGAAATTTTTGAGGTGGGATTTGGATGGATATTCGATGATTTGGAAACGAATTAGTTAGGTTTGGTGATTTTTTTGGAATGGAATGATATGTACGCCACCGCACGTTTACATCAAAGCAACCCGACGGATAACGTTCATTAGCTTCGCATTGTGGAAGAGGATAAAAAAATCCTATCCCAGATTTACGAAGTAATCACCCGTTTCACCTTGATATTCGCATTTTAATTTTCTAAGCACCTCTTTTCGGAGGATTTCTTTCTCGTTTTTTAAAGAACGTGCTCTAAAATAAACTGCATCATAAAAGCGAAAAAAAAAATGAAAATGAATAAAGAATAAAACCACTCAATCGATCTTTAATAATATAGTGCTTTTAGTTGAATTTTAGATTTTTCTGAGAATAAAGTGAAAAACTACACTTTAGAAAACGAGAAAATTTGTGCAACATCTTTAAAAAATTAAACTAAAAATGCTGATTCGCCAGAAAATTTTCGAGCTCGTCTTCTGACTACAAATTTCAAAAATACGCGCCTAAAATTGTAAAAATTGTTAAAAGTACTTATCTCCAATAGCCACAACAAGGTTGCAGCTATTGGAGATAAGAAATTTTTAATTTTTTTTTCAATTTTAAGTGCTTATTCTTGAACAAAAATGCTGAAATAATCTAAATATGTGCTATGCTATAGTAATAAAAAATTATAGATATTGGTATATAACTAGAGGTCAGACATTTTTAATATCAATCTATTACCTATTATAGTAAAAGGAAGGAGAAATATAAAGAGAAGACGAAGAGGACAGTTAAGAGGAAGGAACGGAAGAGAAAGAGAGCCAAAGATAAAAAACTAGGGAAAAAATAAGGGGAGGAAGAGGATAGAGAGACAGAAAAAAAACGCTAAAGATAAAAATTCAAAAATAAAGAAGACAATAAGCAATACTCCTAAAACAGTTCATAGAGAAAAGAGAGAGAAAGAGTTAGACGAATAGGTTTCGAGATAAAGACAGGGATGGAAAAAAAGAAGATGAGACGAAAGTAAAGGAAGGGAGAAAGAGAGTTGGAGTAGGAGTCTGAAGGGGTAGGGAGAGGAAAAAAAAACGAGCGGGTAGATAGTTGTCGCAGTTTGGCTGTTCGAGTGGTTTGTGCTCTTGGAGAGGAGTTAAGCGCACTGAATGACGCGGCGGAGAAGGATGGCGCTTTCATTCTCGAATAAGGGGTGGGGGGAGGAGGAGGGTGGATGAGAAGAGGGAGGGAGGGAGGAGGGGGGGCGCTTGCGAGCGGGGGCGTGGCGGTGGGAGGGGGAGCGAAGTTCGTCCTGGGTATTCGCTCGAGAGAAAGAGGGAGGAGGAAGAGTTTTTTTGCGAGGGGGAGGGTTTTTTTTTGGGGGGGGGGGAGGGAGAGGGAGGCTGACTTGTGGCAGAGGGCAGTGCGTCGAGAGAGAGAGAGAGAAAAATGTTCGAGCTAGGGACGGGAGTTTGTTTCGTTACCAAAGAGAGAATAAAAAAAACAGACAATGAATAATTGCGGCGGTAAAAGGGAACTGAGACGGGAGTTTTTTTTATACTTTATTTTTCGATGGAAGGAGCGAAGTATCGGAGGAATGAAGGCGGAGGGGATAAAAAAAAAGGGGGGGAGGAAGTGACGGGGGTCAGGAAAGAGGAGTGGTTACAAGAATATTTGGAGAGGATAAGGGAGATGGGGTTGGTAGGCGTTTAATGGGATGAGATATTTTTTGGATGGGGGCTCTTTTGAGAGGGGGCGCGACTTGAAAATTGTTAAAATGTTGGCGGGGATGAGAGGCAGGGAGAGAGGGAGTGAGAGAGAGAGAGGAGAGAGGAGAGAGAGAAAAGAAGAAAACGGATCCGTGCTGGTATTGGACGATTCTATAATGATGTGCACCGCGAGGATTACTTTTTTATACATCTCTCTGCGTGTCACCTGAACTCAGCGCCTCCTCCCTCCCCTCCCTCTTCCCCCTCTTCCCCACACTCTCACCCCCCATTCCACATACACACACTCTTCCAAACCCATACGCTTCAGCTAGAATCGTTCGCGACCCATACCATGTTTCCAAACCGTTTTCTGCTCTCCCTTCATCGTTTATTCCCTGCCCTTTCACTATTTTCACCCCTCCGCCTCAAATCTCCATTATTTCGATTCGAAATTTATACACATCACGCTTTTCCCTCTTCCTCCATCTATTTCTTCGTCTCTGTCTTCGTCTATTCTCTCTCTCTCTTTCTCTCTTAATCTCTGATTATCTCCCTATCTTTTTTATTAATTCTTTTACACTATATTAAATTATGGTTTGGAGTTTATCTCCAATCTATTCATCTTAGTTCTATATAATGCTCTCTTTTTATTACCGTACGCCTTATTTACACGATTGTAATTTTATTTATCGTTATTCTCTGTCATGTTTTTTTCTACTATTAATGATGGTTTAGGTTTAGGATACTCCCAGATAAAGGCATTTTTATATCTATCAAGGTATATCTCCCCGTCTTCCCCTCCATCTCCCCCGCCTCTCATCCTACCACTAACTCTTTCGTTCTCATTCTATTCTCTTCTTTTCATTTCCACCATATTTTCCCACCTCATCTCTCCATCTTTCTTTTCTGTTTCTTTCTCCCATTATTTCGCCTCCATTTCTTTACCCTTTTATTATATCTCTAAATCCCCCCTCCTCCTGTCTTTCTCTCTATCTCCCTCGCTCTCTCTTCGTCCTGTACCTCTCATTTTCTTCTACTTTCACCTCTTCCTCTGTTATTTCTCCCCTCGTCATTTCTTATCATCATACGCCCATTTACTTTCCGTATCTTTACAAATTTCAGGTAAAAAGTAGCCTTCCTAAGATTCACTTAACTGTTCCTTTATCACCAAATGATATTACTTTTCAATCATCGGCGGGAAAATTGCCACAGATGACCTCTGCTACGTTCTTTTTTCCTAAACCATTTATGGCAGGGGTCGGATGCCTTTTCTGCATGGCGGGCCAAATTCGTAGCTGTGAATGCTTCATAGGACCGTAATTAAAATCAAGAGAACTTCAGCGGGAGAGTTTATATCAGAAGTTACTTAGTAGTAAAAATCAAACCTAAGTAATTTACTAGCGTTAAAACTACACCAGAAAAGACTTCGAGACTATAATTTTTCTGAAAAAAACGTGAAATTGTCTGTGTTAAATTTTACTAACGCTTCTTTCGTCATAGCTTCGCAGGCCACATGAAGCGCTCTACATAGGGGACTATGCGACCCGCTGTCCATAGATTTTCGACCCATGATTTATGATTTAAAAAATACCTACATTGATCGTGTATTCAATAGTCTATTTGAATCATGTCATGTAATAAGATCGACGGTTCATTCTGTAGCGGCGATCTTTTATTAACAATCTGAATACTGTTTCATCAACCTACCTATAGTGTAACCCATCAGATAAACAAAGGAATTTTTCAACACGACAACTGGAACTGTTGATGGAGAAGATGGAGATTTGAGGATCTTCGAATAAGTATGAAGAGCCAAAAGAATGCTTCAAGACAATGTAATTGTTCAATATGTTATTTAAGCCAGACGAAGGCTATCTAATGAATGGGAAATGTTTTGGCGCTGAAGATTAGTTGAATTCATTCTATTATTGCTTCGTAGGTAATCAAGATGAGATTTTGGACGGAAAAATGAACGCAAGACCAGAGGGAATAGAATGTATTGACGTATCTGTGGCGATTTGTAGACTGACATTTTTGACGTACACGATGCAAAAGAACAATTACGTGGTAGGAAAAAATTTAAAATCTGATTGGACTCACCCTAATCTGCAGTCTTCACCACTAGCGATGCTGTTTCACCTGAAATATAGAAAACAGAAAAGCCATTTACTAAACACGAATAAGTTGCGCATATAATAAATGTATATTTTCACATTAAATTATATAACTCCAAAAACATTTAAAGGAGTACATTATTAATTTATAAAAACGCTCTAAGAAATGTATTTGCATCTAAATTGGCAGTTGAATTTCTGCCAATATCCGTGTTTTCAGGTTGCTATTATAACGGTTTTACTAATCATTTATATATTCTGAATTCTAGAGCCAAAGGGACTGCGCGAGATGGTAAGCGTAAGAGATCAAGTTGCCAAAATACGTTATGTATAGGAGAACAGGATTTAGAAGTCGAGAGAGTCAATAGATGTGGTATGGGAAACGCTATTTTGGTGACAAGAGAAGATATGAATTAGGGGATAAGCGGGCATGGTTGAATGCGATCCCAGATAGAAGTTTATGCTCTTAATCTGCCTGCCAGAGCATTAGTATAAACTTCCATTTCGTTCACAACGACAAATGCTGCCCGTCATATGAAACTGACATATCTCTGGAATATGTCTTTATTGATATTTAAAATTATAACAGCAAAACCACTTTTAGTGTAGTAATAAGGGTAATGAATTATTTATTCTTGATTTCGCTAATAGGATAACTCGCTTTCTCCCGTGTAACTTTTTATGCGCACACTAATTGTGACTGATAATGAGTCTTAAAAAGATTGTCCACCTATAAGTGAGAGGGACGGAATGCAGGGGGAAAATGGAGTAAGTTATTACAAGAACGAACTGGAGGGAATTGATGGAGGGTTGGGTAAAGGACAAAGTGGAGAGGTACAGACAGACAAACAACTTTATTGAGGGTGAAATTGGGACTATATAGTCTCTTCTTACCTTTAAGAGAGAGAGGAGATAAGAGGGTTGAGGAATATTTTGAAGAGGGGAGAAAGAGAGAAGATAGGTGGAAAGGAAGAGTGTGCAAGAGGTGAATGGAAGGGAGAAGTGCAGTGGGATGGAAGAAGAGACAATGTGAGAAAATGAGGAACAGAAAAAGGACGAGTCTACTCGCGTGCCTCCGTGAACTTGAATGCCGATAACGAAAAACTAACGCAATTATGCCTATGTATATACTATGTGTTTGTATGTATGCATGTATGTATATGTATGTGTGTATTCTCTCTTGAGTATTATTTATAACACAAGCGAGCGGGTGACACATTTTTCGACTAAGTTATGGTTTAAAAAAGATGCGCCTCAAAGGTCTCTTCCAATGACCCTATGAACACTGAGCTTCTTGCAGTTTTCGAATTGTCTCGCGACTAATGTTATTTTTATACGCTTATTTTTCTGAGCCAGACTGACTTATATTGCCCCAGATAATTTTTGTGGGGCAATATATCGATTTTACATTGACTGTATCGATTTCATTTTAGTAAAAATCTCAGCTTGTACATTTTGAGATTTGTGCATATCAGAAATTTCAGTTTCGCGATCTATGTTAGGAATAGCAACACATAGACTAATATATGAGACTATATCGGATATATACAAGATGAATATCTGTGTGTGTGTAACCAGGGTTACTCGCAATCCTAGGGGTACTTGAAGTGTTTTAAAGGGTTAGGCCAGTGATGGCGAACCTTTTATTGCCAATATTACTGAAATTATCGAATCTTTTCCGCCTCGCGTGCCACAAAAACGTCCTTGATTTTTTTCGCGGGCCAACCAAATTAAATTCGTAATCAAGACATAAGAGATTGAAATTTGTAACCATAAAATTAATGTTTACAATAGTTAACTAAATAACACAAATATTTTTGCGGCATTAAATCAGTACGATTAAAGCTTTGATTGGTTTTCGCCTTTCGCTGACGTGCCAACCAAATTCGTCTTGCGTGCTACTTATGGCACGCGTGCCATAGGTTCGCCATCACTGGGTTAGGCGACGTTTTAAAGGCTAAAAATTTTCTCCTTAGGTTTTCCTTCATGTATGACTTCTGATTTCTTTATTAAAATGTACTTGTTCGTACGCGACCATTAAAAAAATGCTCAAAGGGGTACATTAGCAAAAAAGGTTTACTTTGTAGGAATAGTTTTCACCTTTATTAACACTGTATTAGAGAAATTGACAGGAATCTCCTAACATTTTCCATTATCCATGCATGTTTTAAACACAAAATAATCGCTAGAGTTTTTGGCGGCAGATAAAATTAAAAATTATCATAAAAGAATGAGAAGGATAACTTAGTATTAAAGGAAAAAAGTTTTTAATTTGAAAATAAAAATAATCGGGTTCTTGCTTAGAGTCGGCTAATCACTACTGACGACGAAATACATTTATGAAATGTCCTATTTAAGTTAGAACCTCTTGGGTTACCAACTGAACTTCATAGATAAGGTGAACTGGATAATACATTTTAAGAACCGAAGATAAAAAGATTTATTAACAATAAAAAGTAGCCAAATTATGGCGAGTATTATTTTTCGTTCGAGCCTGTAAGTGGGATACGATTGGCATTACGACCCTAACGACCGTAGCTTCGGAGCATTTTTATTCACGACCGTAAGAAGTCATTTTTATTCTCAATTGCTTACGTGACGTCGATCCATTTTGGCACATTTTCCTGATAACTGTTGTCAGTTCATACGAAATGTCGTCAACCCTCTGTTCGACTGCGACTGTAATTTTTAAACGAGGCGATCGGTTTTATTCTCCCCCCAATTTCCCCCCCTCCTCCCCACGAGCATATTTTCTTCGTTCGTCATCGTTCCAGGAAATTTTATCTTATTATTGTTGAAGCGAGATAAAGAGAATGAGAAGGAGGGGGTGAGAAAGACCAATATGTCATCGACATCCTATCTCGTATTGACTAACAACAGCGGCGGGTGGGAATATTTTATGAGGAAGTTGGTTTTTTCTCTTGCGAGGAGATAAAAAAAGGAGCGTTTTTTTCAGTTTTTCTTTTTCCGGTCATTCGGTCGCGTAACTCGGACAATGTGAGGGCGGAATAAAGGCTAAATGGTGTTATCGCGGCAGTTTGTCTTTGCCACTGCATGCGAGATACCACAGCGTCGTTTTCAAGTTCACTCCCCCCATTGTCTGTTGGGTGGCCGTTGGGAGCATTTAGGGCATATGTGTGTGTGTATGTGTACACAGACAAAGTAGAACTCGATTATAACGGCATTCAAGGGACTGGAAATTTATTGTCGTTATAACCGAGGTGCACGGGAACATAGAATTAGTTTCCAAATTCTGAATTTTATATTATTACCTAATAATTACCTTAAACATTATATTATATTATGATAATATTTAGTACATTATATCATTATATAATAAGTGAATTAAACATAATAAAAATATTTTTAATGATTAGTAAAATAATCTGTTTTTTTCTTTCGTATATGACAACTTGAAGTGTTTTTCGAGATCCTCCTCAATGCAGTGAATAATACTAAATATCTTTTCATTAGTCTCCTTCAATTTATAAAACCGTGATATCACTTTTATTGCTTGCATAGCTTCGTTAACCGTGGGAACTGATTAGTCTTGATCCTTTATCTTTTCTTCATCTTCTCCTTCGCTACACTTTCCATGCTGCCCTTCCACGACCTCCCTCACGATGTCTAGGTCCTTTCGAGCTTCTGTTGTTATAACATCATGGTCGACTTCTGCATATGAATTGATATCTTCATAACTTTTAAAACTTTTTACGTCCATCCCGGTTAACCATTCTGTTATTATTATTTCATTAAAATCGACGTCTACTGACTTGGTTTTGGTAACGGCTCGTGCGAACCACACTGAATGTGGGTAATGAGTTTCCGCAGTTTGATCCCTTCCCATCCGGGCAGTCAAGAGGCCTTTGGTCCTTAAATGTGTTGACGATCAGCAAAAATTAATAATAAAACCTGAATCATGTAATGACATTTATATGATATTAGTTCTCTTCTTCTCAACCACACATACAGAAATGTGTTGCGCCGACCCTGTGCTTACGCATACAAATATTTTTTACTTACTAACTTCCACTGCCGCTATAACCGAGTTCGTTAATACGTTATAACCGAGTTGAATGTATTGCAATGCTGTAGAAACAGGGATGGGACCTAAAGAGTTGTCGTATTAACCGAGACCGTTATAACCCAGTTCTACTATGTGTACATATACGTATGTGTGTGTGTGCGTGTGCGCGTGTGTGGAAACAGGTGAAAGAATCTGCTATGATCGGGAATCGATCCCGTGACTTCCACTTGCCGGGCGGATATTATACTACTGAACTATCTATCTTCGGATCAACTTTTCTGTATATTTATAACATCATTTGAGAGATTGGGGATTTTCTCCGATGTATCTCACCGAGGACAAATCAATGCGGCAAAATACGCTAGGAATGAGAATTTAAGACGACTAATCTAGCGACAATGAAGTTGGAGCGAAGCATGCACGGCGACATGTATGAGAAATTCAGAAATGAAAGGTCAATGATTCAGTCCACCACGTACTATAATAATGAAACGGAGGCTCGTTTGAGGAACTCAAAGGGAGGGACGTTGGTAATGGGAGGAGAGATAGATATCACTACAAAAAAGTATTTACCCCTTTAGGACAGGACAAGTAATTACCCAAACAGTAGTCTAACCATTTAGTAAGACTAGCTGTACCCGCGCAATGATTGCGCTTATATTTTTTAATAAATTTATAACAAAATTAAGGTGTGCAATTATGCTTGTAATAACTGTCGTTGATCTCTATAATTCACATTTAACTCTAATAATGCATTTCCCCGATATAGGATTTTACTGCCTTTGGCTTTCAATGTAAGGCTCGCGGGTTCGAATCTCGCTTAGTGTGTGTGCGCGCATTAACAATTTATTATCATTTCCTTGCAATAAGGCATTCAATGCGCGCGTATATATTATACAAACGCGGATTGAGAAAATAATGCGATCCCATGGGTCAATAGCATGGTCGCCATAGCAACCTCCAGAAATGAACCCAAGATTTTTCACAAATAAGTAAATTTTCTGTAAAAATTCGAGCGATAACGAACCGAAGGCAAAAATCTATGATTAGAATAAGAAACGTTATTAATTTTTCTTCAAAGTAGTTAAAAACCGAAGATCGTAGGTCAATTTTTTCAAATTTTAATTAATTAATTAATTAAATGGCAAAAATTCAGAAACAGCACAAGGACAATTACACTGAATATCGTAACAGCAATAGCAAGGATGAAGCACACGAACATGTCGTCGGCAGGATTCGAATCTGCGAACCATTATGATCCAAACACATTAACCGCCACTCTGCCAAAACCAGCGAAAGTGTGAAGGCGTGCGCATCGAAAAGTCGATCTTTACGAGTTATCTAATGGGAAACAGAAATCATTCCCTGGGATCGAACCCGGGTCTTTATGAAAATGAAAATAATTTTTCAGGGGCCTCCCAGCTATAATAGTAGAAACAAAACGCCGTTTACTGCGTTTCTTTAGGACAAACGGTTTTTGAGATGCAGCGGGGGACGGACGGACGGACGGACGCTTCTAAAATTGTATATAAGATAGAAGACTTAAGAATATATATTTATGCCTGGAGAACCATATGCGAAGGATGGAATGAGGAAAGCGCAACGATTCGAGCACTGCAAATCAGGTCAATGGCAAACTTCCAGTAGAGGAAAGATGAATTCCTGAAACCATCCGCTGAGGAAGTAGCTAAATCTTGTCAAGACTATCACAAGTGGCTCCGAAATATATTATTCATATACGAATATAGTACTTGCCTTTCATAAATTACAAAAAAAGGAAGAATTATAGATCCTTTTTCTTAATTTCTCGAAGAACATTATTTTACAATTAATTTTTAATTAAAGTACCAACAAATATTATGTTCGATAAAAGTATTATAAAAAATTTAAATAAAAAATGCTCTAATTTTCATCAAAAACCACCCATGATAAAAAATAATCATAAATAAATAATAAGTATACTATCGTAATTCAGGGTATAATTAAACACTGCTTCCTGCCTTGTTCACCTTTAAATATGTTTTGTGTAGTCACAAAGATAATGTAATAAATACGCTGGAAATAAATAATCTAATTAAAAACGGTCCTGCTAACGATCAGAAAGTGGATTCCGTGTTGCTGTTACAAAATACTCCAGTAGAAATAACTTTTCAAAGAAAACGATCAGCTGTGACAAAAATGGGTTCGTTCAACGTTCGAAAAATTTCCCCAGTTGCTCAGCGCGTGGAATTCCTTACGTAATGTTCATGCCAGAAATTTTAGTTTCATAATTTGAAGAAAAAAGTGCGATAATTGGTAAGGTGAATAAGGGAACGATTCGACTACGCCACGTGACCAAAGAGATAATAATACATAAAAAGCTAATGCGTCGAGGTGCGAAAATTTATTGAGAAAGCTAATATATTTCGAAATATTCTTTCCCTGGGCTTGCACAGTCTTAGTATGATGTCAATTTAATACAAACTGCAAAAATTAATTTGTGGCGTTTTTAACCTTGGTTGAGCTATTTTATTGAGACTCAGCACCGAGTTATTCCATTTCCAATTTGAATAAATATTCGAAAATACAATTTCATCACAAACATTAGCATAAAACCTAATGTTTTATGTGAAGATTATTATCTTGATTATCTTAATTATTTAAGATAACAACATAATTCAAAAGAATATAACCTCTGAAAGGTAAAGGATTTTATCTAAGTTAATAAATGAACTTCTACATGCATAATAAATTTTAAAACACATCCATAGGGATAGATAAGACAGCATAGTTAATACAACGCTTAATGAGAAGCACTTTGGTTAAAAAATTCATGTAAGTTTGATTATAAAAGGATCAAAATTTTCAACCCTTAGGAGGTTATTTTATTTTTAATTTCTTTATTACATCAAATGATTAAAAAATAATCAATTTTGTTTTAGAAACATTCTTTTGGAAACCCTGTGTATATGAAGAATTTGTCCGTGAGAAGAAGAATGAATTGGTGAAATATGATTTTCATGGGCGAAGTAGAAACATTTGTTCAAGTAGACTAATATCAATGGACGAGGAAGTAAACAGCAGTAAGAAGGGCATACAAGAGTATCGGCCGCAAGAAGTATTTACTAGCGAAGTGATATATATATATACGTATACCTCTTTGCCTAACGAGAAAAGTCTTCGCAGTTCGACTCTTACGGAAGTTTTCGCTTCCGCAGCGTAGACTTGAGGCAATGAGTTTCGGATGAACACGACAGAGCGTGCATACTAAAAGAAAATGGAGCAAAAAACGGCAGGAAGAAGGAACGTTAAGGGTCATAACCCCGGCAAAGGGTTTTTTACGGCGCATTCGTAAGAAATTGATATCGTGAGTGACCGGAAGCGTCGTCAAGAAGAAAGGAACATCGTTCGAGTAAAGAAATCATGAGTTGTGTCCAGAGAGATAAAGATAAGCCGCGAAGGAAATTTTAACTGGGAATTGGCAGAGGTCTTTGTCCAGCAGCCGACTGAGAAACGCTTGAAAGTTATGTGAATGAGGAAATAAAAGTCATAAGTTCTTTAAGAAGATTTTTTTTTGTATTATTTTGAGCGTTGGACAATGGATTTAGTATTAATGTGCCAAAGTTTTGTATTTAGTATCGTACAATGAAGTATTGACTGCTCTAAATTCATTAGCTCCTCATTTACCAACTATAAAAAAGGACAGTCGAGGAAACCGAAATAAAAATGAATTGTGTATGCGGACACCAGCGGAGTAAACATCGGTAAAGAAGTAAGACAGGGCTGTTGTCTATCGCCGATTCTATTCAATATAGTATATGGAGAGAGTCTAATGCAGGAAGCGTTAGAAGGCACGGGAGATTTCAAAATCGGAGGAAGGATTATAAGAACGGTGAAATACGCGGATGATCAAGTACTTTTAGCAAGAAAGGAAAAGGAACTACAGAAAAAGACAGACTAGTGATAACAGCTAGAAAATACGGTATGGAAATTAATACAGAAAAATCCAAGGGGTCGTGCGAATACCAAGTAAAGAAGAAGAAAATTTTATTGTAAATATTGGAGGATAGCCATTAGAACAAGTTTCACATTATAAATACCTTGGAAGCATCATGACAAGAGAATCAAAATGTACCGATGAAATCAGTACTAGAATAACGAAAGCAAAAGCCGCTTTCAGAAGAAAGAAACTCCTACTAACGGGGTATATAAACGAGGATATCCGCAAGAAGTTGATAAAATTATATGTATGGAGTATAGCTTTGTATGGGACAGAAACATGAACGCTAAGGATAAATGATATAAAATACTTGGAAAACTTTGAAATGTGGACATGGAGAAGAATGCTGAAGATAAAATGGACAGATAGGGTGAAAAACGAGGAAGTACTACGAAGAATAGGAGAGAAACGAACGATTATAAAGACTATCAGAAAGAGGAAGGTGAACTGGATTGGACATTACCTGAGAGAGTGCATGATTAAAGAAGTGCTGGAAGGAAAACTGGATGGAAAAAGAGAAAGAGGTAGGAATAGGTTTCACCTGGTAGACGACCTGAAAAGGAAAAAGAGCTGTCAAGACATGAAGAACACTGCGGAAAATAGGAGTACATGGAGAACCAAGTTTAACCGTGAATAATCACAAACCTGTCTACGGACAGACTACTGATGACGATAATAAGTATTCTTACACGCGCACATAAATTTCTTAACCGATAGCCAAACTTTCCACATTATCTCTCTAGGGTTAAGGAGGTTATATGGTCCCATTATTATGGGGTCCCGATCAATCGAAACCTCCGTGCGGAAAAAATGGTGCAATCAGTACTAAAGGGAGCAAACTGAATTGAGGATTTGGGGGATGGGGGGGGGGGGGAGGGGAGGAAGAAAGGGGGTGGAGGAGAGAGAGAAAAAAGGAGACGCACACGGAGTGAAGCGATTTCGCGCGAGAGTTTCGCTAAAAGCTTTGGTGACCGAGTAACACTAGAAGCGATGACCCCGCAATTTTATTCCCCCGTTAACAGTAGCTGTCGTAAAGCTCTTAAAAGAATTAAAAGATACTGCGTCACGCCAACAAAAAGAAATGTAAAGAATAGGGACTGCAAACTCCGTAACGCTAACGTGCCGCTGGAGCGACTACGAAAGGGACTTTTTTTGCTAGTGTCGTATTAAAACTGAGGTTGAAAATGATAATTGATGTAATCGCAATATCCATAAAACAACTGGGAAAATATGATTAGGATTCCAACAACAAAGAAGTCGTCATCAAGGGTAATCCACCTTTTTCCATTAAGAATTAGACGCTTGAGTTACCAACAACATTCAAACAATTATCCGACCTCGCTAATTTAAACTGCAGCTAAGAAATCTATATAAAATCTTAGTTTATAATTTGCTAGCACGCAGAATTAATATTCCCTAAATTCTTCAACGTTTTTAGAGTCGGCGAATTACCTCTGAGGTCTGTTTCTTGTACGAAATGCGCATTTACTTTCCTGAACTGTTTCACAGCTATTCGAGTTATCTTATTGGAGGATTCCAGGCATTAGGTGAGATCTTCATGTCAATTTTGGAAAATGGAGGATAGCAAATTCATTACATTCGTGACCAAATAATAATTCAAGGCATCACAAAGTAGTGAATAATTTTCGTTAGAATTTGCTACCAATGAATCGCCACTGAAGATGGCTGCTTTGTTTATTCGGTTTTCATTACTTTTTAATGGCTATTGGCGACATTTTGCGTCCAAATGAGTAACCGAAGTAATCGTTCAAGTTCTCACGCACTCCTAGCATATTTATGAAGAAAATAACATCCCTTTTCCCTGCAAATACAATGACTACGGATAAATAGCTTTCCGTATGTTGTCTTGGTCTATTGTTCCCTATAAACAAACAAAACTCAGTAAACTCGGTCAAATAAATAGTCGTAATAACGAAATTTTTCACATCGGCCGCTTTTGATGTACGGTCCAAGATGCTCCGAAAAAACAGAAAAAGCGAAAAGCGAATATGCATGCGATTTTTCCCGCTCTTCCCTTTATCTCCATACACGTGTCGACATTCTAACCGCCCAAATACGAGTCATTGACAGCGGCTCAACCCCATAAGATATTGTAGACGGCACTGGGTCAGGCGCGTGTAGGACTAGAAATTGGGTCAGATGGGGAATGCCAAGGCCACCAAATCCACCATGCTTCCCTCAACAATGCCATTTAATCCATCGTAGGTAGTTCAAGGAAAATAAACTGTTTTCGAAAAGATGAATATACTTCGCGTAATTTCAATGATATTTGTTTTTCTTGCTCGTAGGCCATATCGGTTGCAATGTCAGATTAGTAATTACGTAAAACGATAAAATAAGTTTCGATCCCGTGAGAAAAGTATTGTGTCCAGTTCGCGAAAGAATTATCGAGATGACTTTGTAGATGAGGTCGAATTGAAAAATTTATCCAGCTGTCGTTAAAAAAACGTTGGGAGAACCATATGCGCATTAAGCAAAAGTTAGAATCAAATATCGGTAGATTTCCACTGATGATGACCATTTTGCAGCCGAAACTCTCCTTTGATTTTCCCGACCTGTTAATAGCTACCGGATGTGAAGTTGCCATCCATGTCCAGTGTAACGCATTTGAAGCAATGAATCATAACGACGGGTGAACATCATCCATGAAAATTTTTGAACTATTTTACTTTGCGTTTAACTACAGTTACATTTTAGTTCATCCAATTATTTCTATGTTTTTACTATTAGAACTGTAGTGGGTGTAATATCACCGGCTACAGAAGTGGAATGGCTTTTTAAGACTAATATTTGTGGATTAAGGAGACCTTTCCATCACGTTCGAGTTTATTTAATATTTTAAAGAAAATTGTAATAAAATATCCTTTAAAATTAGGATTCATGAAACGGTCATAATGAATTAATTTATCGAATCTTTTGAGTTATAATGCTCAGTTAAGTTAAAAAAAAAAAGCGGGGAGAAAATTGCCATTTCTTAACGAAGTCGGGAAACGAAATGTAGCAAATCAAAACTCGTTTATCCTTTAAGGGTCACAACCATATACTTGAACACTATATCTATATTTACAGTCACATCTATAAAAGCATCTAAAATTAAAACTACTCTACAACTCCAACTATATCAACATCTGCGTATATTATACTCTTATTTATTTTTCACCTTTAACTTCATAAGAACGGTGGATATCAAGATATTGCATTGCATCTACACCTATACTTACATCTGCAAGTGAACTCACCTCAACAATTACATCAGCACCTACAACAACTAACCAATCAATATTATGCCATTAAATTCACTAGGCTGAATGATGCTGGGGGTGCAATATCTACATACACATCAAAAACATAACATCTACAGCTACCTCTAAAACTAAACCTACAATTGCAACAACACTCAACAGCTTTCACATTTTACTTTAAAACGTACAGTATTGGTTATATTTCAGTATGTGCAATAAATTTCATCAAGTTCGAGGAAATTTAATTTTAAAGAAATTTCTAATAAAATATCCTTTAAAATTAGAATTCATGAAACATTTTTAGTTTTAATAAATTAGTTTATAGAATCTATCGAGCTAAAGTAATATTTTTGGTATTTAATTTAGTACTTTTGACGTTACTGGGTGATGGTAGGCATCTAGCCATACCTGACAATGCTCACGTAACTGTCATCGCACTTATATCGTGAAATATTTCCAGTCTTATGGAAAAATGACTCTCTGTGTCGTTCTGCTCCACTATCTGCATCATAAATTATCTTCTCGAACATCTTCTACCTCCTCTTCTTACGTCTTTTGTGTAATGTCACGGCCTCTCCCTCCCTCGGCGTTATTCTTTCTATGCCTCTTCCTCCTAAAGTCTCAGAGTTTATCACATTCGCTCGCTGGGGAGAGAAAGAGGGAGAGAGCGAGAAAGCGAAAGAGGATGAGTCGGAAAGCAGGGTGCAGAGTTCCTAAAACGATAGACTTCCAAAGTACGAAAGGATGTTTTGATAGATCGCTTCTGCATAGCCGTTATCGCCATATATTTATACCGAGGTAATCGACATCAAGGAAAATTATTGTTTCGCGAATCGCGAATATCTTATTAATGGAAGAAATCAGAGACTCCGCTGGAGGGGCCGGGAGAGTAAAAAATCGGTCGGTAGAGCCTGAATATCGTTGCAATGCGTGCCAGGTGCCCTCGGCGGAATCCTAAGGTCCCTTGTACACACGCCGATAAATATCGGATGTCGGAGTCGGAAAATATCGGATGTCGCTTGTACACACGACGATAAATGCTTCTAAAGACACTTGCTTTGAAAACAACTGAACAGTGACGTAAGCAAAGCCACGTGACTGCACGTCATCTGCATTGACCAATGACAGTGCATGTCGTCCTGCAGTGTCGGTCCGATATGGCAGACCGTCCGAAACTTTCTAAATATCGGACGAACCATTCCGATATTTTTATCGGATCGGACGATGTGTACAAGGTTTCCATTTAAACCAATGTATTCTGAAAGCTTCCGGCTCCGACATCCGAGGAGGCTTGCCGGTGGTCCTCTCCACCTTGGGACCATTAGTTCGGTGCATTGCCTGTTGTCCCCCAGAAGTGGGAAGAAACCAAGCATTAGCTTTGTTGCCAATGTAACCTTGTATGTACGTTCTCTCCACAGTTTTCAATATGGTGGAGGTTCCGTCTGGGGATGGCTATTTTCTCTTCTCGTTTACTCCGAAACATCTAGACTAAATTTGAATTACTGGGGAAGTTGAATAGGAATTACAAATTAGCAAATCGAAAGCCTTTGCTATGTTTTTCTAATTTTGCGCTCCCTTCAAAATAGCAAATGGAAGGTTTGTTTATATAAATTATTTTATATAATAGTAATTTGAATGCAGAAAGACCTCGTTGAATTTTCCTTAACATGTTATACGTAAGTTTGCCTAAGAGAAAGCGGATCGTTTTTTATGAAAGTTATTGTGAGAAGAAATGTTTTTTTGTAATTGCATCTCGATTCCGAATACATCAATATTTTCTAAATTTTTAGGTTATAAGCCATGCACTTTCCAGTATCTGTTAAATCATCAATTGTGTCTATAATATGCATCAATACTAAAATATTGTGGTTGAATGTCCATAAAAATTTCCATGGTGATCGAAAGGTTTAAATCCTTATACGTGTCACATATTTACGGAAATGTTGATTAAAACTATTATCCACAACGCCCTTCTGCTGCTAATCATAATTTTCGCATAACCACACATGCATAAAATCATCACATATCCAAGTATTTTTTAAAACCACTTTCTAACTATTAAGGCCGCAGTGCCTGCAACAATAGAGCCCTCGTTAAAACTCTAGTTTTGTGATCATTTCCTAATTTACGTCATATCTAACCGCTCTGTCCTACGTGGTGGTCCATAAACTGCACGGCGAGCCGAATCTCATTAGTTTTCCAGAAAACCTTTCATTAGTATCACATGCGAAACTTTGGTTAGCATTTTGCTTCGAGTAGCTTACTTAAGCTTCTATTTTTTTCCCTCCAAAATTAATTTTACGCTCGTCTTTTTTCTCTTTCTCTCTCGCAACGTTACCTCCGTTGGAATGCGCGCTAACTCTGCCGGTGACGTCTCTTGCGCGCAGTTGACGGAAAACGTCGTTCTCCCGATTGGTGGAGAGAGAGAAAGGAGGAGGAGAAGTGGGGGGAGATAGGAGAGAATGAGGAAGGGATAGGGAGGGCAAAGAGAGAGAGAGAGAGAGAGAGAGAGAGAGAGAGAGAGAGAGAGAGAGAGAGAGAGAGAGAGAGAGAGAGAGAGAGAGAGAGAGAGAGAGAGAGAGAGAGAGAGAGAGAGAGAGAGAGAGAGAGAGAGAGAGAGAGAGAGAGAGAGAGAGAGAGAGAGAGAGAGAGAGAGAGAGAGAGAGAGAGAGAGAGAGAGATAGAGATGGGGAGGGTAGAAAGAAATATCGGAAGAAATAAGGAGGAAGGGAAACTAGAATGAAGATATAGAAGGACGAGAATTTGAGTTAAAAAGACAAAAGAGCAAGAAAAAAGAATTTGAAATGTATGATAAAGAACGACAAAATAAAGAAGAATATGAAAATGAAATTCTGAAACAAAATGTAGAGGAAATAAAGACAGCAGAATGTAGTGGACGACGAGAAGGGAGGAAAGAGAGAATTTAAAGTACTAATAGAACAAATGAAGAAATAGAATGTAGTGAAGAAGAAAAAGTAGCATTGAGGATGAGAAGAAAGAGAATATATACAATATGTTAAGAAAAGATATAACAGAGAGCACAGAAAAAAGGGAGGGAAAGTACTACCATGTAAGGATAGTAAGTACGTTGGGGATGGGATTAAAGAAGAAGAGGAAAGGAGAAGAGATAAGACAGGAAAAAGGAAGACAAAGAAGTATAAGAAGAGGAATAAGAAAATGGAGAAGGGGAAGAAAAGAAAGAAAAAACAGGAGAAAGAGGAATAAGAAGGAAGGAGAGGAAAAGGTAGATAAACGAAAAGAGAAAGTAAACACCGGCAAACGGAATAATGAGAGAGAGAGAGACAAAATAGGAGTCGGACGGAATAGAAGGATGACGGCGTGAGCAGAGACGGACTCACGGATGGGAGTAAAAGAATGAGAGGAGGGGGATCGAAAAAAAAAAGATTAGAAGAGCGATGAATGGAGGTAGGAAGGGTATACAGGAGGGAGGTGGGAGGGAGTGAGTGAGGGAGAGAGGGAGCGGAGGTAAGCGCCGTTCGGCGGCGGCCGCCGCCGAGTCACTCGCAGGAAAATGCACGGGCATTCACATCACTCCTCCGGCCACCATTCCGCCCACTCCGGCATCCCCCTCCCTCCCTCCCTCCTTTCTCCTCTCTTCCTCCCCCCACCCCTTCCTCCCACACGTACATACATATACACAGAGGCCCCTTTTGGAGTCCATCCCTCTCTCTCTCACTCCCTCTCCCTACCGTATTCCGCCGCTTCAACTCCGAAGACTAACAGCATTACTCTATCCGCCTCTCTCCCAATTACGGGGCCCATAATTAAGACCTTATTTAGGATGGAGGGGAGGAGGGGCCCTTTCTGCCGAATTATCAGCTGAGCAAAGCGGGACGAGTGGGGAAGGAGAAGGGGGTGGGGCGGGAGGCGAGGGCAATCGAGGTGCAAAAAAAAGGGATGGGGAAGAGGACAGGGTTGGGTTGGTGGAGAGAGGCGGAGAGTTTGAGGATCCAAATTTCAGCTTTTCGGCTCCGGGGGCGGAAGTACCTCAGAATAAGCGACAGTTAGTCACTCACCATGGAACAGTGGACCACATGTGCAGCCTCCGTACCTCATGAGCTGAAAATGCCCTCCTCCTCTCCGCCTACCCTGTATGCCTCACTCTCTATACGTCTCTCTCTCTCTATCTCTCTTTGCTCCACTCATTAGTCCTCACGTTGAAAATGACAACTACTTGGGAGAGAAACAGGTCCGCCGTTTACGGCAGTTGGAACATGAGTTTTGGAGTTACCGATTCGACGATAATAGATTGTGGCGAAGTGGATTTTGCAAAGGTGTAATTAGTGCTGAAAGACGTTTTTTTACGGCGAGGCTGGCAGAGGAACTATACCAAAACGAAAAACAATGTGTATTTTAATTCAATTTGTGAAGTGATTAAATACTTAATTAAATTAAAACGGTAGACTGAGCTAAATTTTATAAAGGAAAATATTATCATTATTTCCTCCATGTTGTAATATGATATCGCCTAACAAATTGCATCCCAATAAAAATGTTTGATGCATTGATTTACTCTTAATTCTATGTTAATAATATAATAATTACAACAATACTAACAATAATGGTTGAGAGGTAGATAAAATGTTAGTATCGCCAGTGAAAAATAACCTAGCACTAAAGTACAACATGGTAGTTACTTTAGACCATGCAAATACTTTCCACTAGAACCGAGACAAGGTGCTTTTGCGCTCTAGGCAAGTTTTCCTAATGAAAGTATACAGTACGCAATTTTACCTCTCAAAACAATAGCTTATTTAAAATGTAGAAGTAAAATATAATATATCAATCCCATTATATAATTTGGTTGGTTATGCGCGATGGTGTGATGCTCAGTCGGCGTTTTCATTCGTTGAATGGCAAGTCAATCATGGTTCGAGACTTCACTTATGTCAGTGACGCTCGACTGCAACGCTGTTTCTAAGGCGTGGAAGAAACGCGAACTAATAGATTATATGTGATGATATGATTCGAAGTTATTTGCCGCTAGAATTTTGAATAACATTTTTGATATTTGAAATATATGAAAAAATTGTTTATAAGAATAATAAGTACGAAATTTTAAGTTAAATACTATATTCCTTCCCGTCATATTGACGGGCTTATATACTAGTTTTATATATTTTATGATATAAAACGCTACACTTAAAAGTTAAAATTTCCATTAATTGCGCCCCTAAGCGTGCTGCGCCCTAGGCAGATTGCCTTGGTCGCCTACCCTTTGTCCCGGCTCTTATTTCGAGAGAATGATACACGGAATTATTTATTCTCAGCTAGAAAAGGCAAAACCTAATTATGCCTAACTATATTACCAAGGTGTTTATGAACCGAAAACATTCGTTGGAGCGGCTGCTTTTCTGGCTCATAGTCAACGTCCCTGGTCTAAGAGTTTTTGCAAAGACGAGTTATTTGTTGCGTGGTCAGTTTTGAAATCGCCAAATTTGAGATGATGAATATTCATTCAGACGGCTGAAACGCAAGAGCCTTCTAATTGCGACGATACAATTAGATATTTCGCAACGGTTTAAGAATAAGAGAAAGCTTACCATTATGAAAATAAATATGTTAAGTTAGTTAAAATAAATACGTTAAGTCATTTTAAATTTTCAGTTCCAATTATGCGCCATATATTCCATGAATTACTACACATGTATTATTTAGATTAGCTCAAAGAATGAGACGCTAAATATTTGATGAATGCGTAGATACTGACAGACCCGAAGCACCGATCAGTTATTTTCATCCTGCTTTAAATGATTTTTCTAAAGTATTTATTTTGAAAAATTTTTATTCAAAAAACCTTAAAATCGAAACTGTTCCGCGAATTTCGACCAGTATGTTAACTCCATGAATATTCGCAGGTTTTTGCGGTTCCTTATCCCGAAACGAACGTCATAATCGCGGAAAATTTAATCGCAATGAACGAATTCGAGAGAGAAAAAACACGATTCACGAGCATCGTGAAAATTAGTGTCAATTAAAAAAGCTTTTATCAGTGCTCTCTCTCGCGATAAAATATAAATGAATCACGTTTCGGAAAACCCGCGATGACGATTATATATTTTAAAATAATAACGGGTCGTGGCTCGCGAGGAAAATAAACCCGGTTTGCGAAAACAAGCTTTTGGCCATATAAAAAAACGCGTTATTTTAGATACGTCACATCGCATTTTTTTCCATTTCGCGGGTACTCCGGTTTTTGTTCCCGACTCCATGGCGGACTCCCACAATATAGTATAAATCTCTCTATGCCAGAGAACCATTTTCCACAAAAAAATACTAACCGGATGAAATTTTTAATTTTTGCTTTTTATTTATTTTTTTAAAGCGAAGATATATCGTGTATCCCGTTGGTTTATTTAATTAGTTGATTTCCCGATGAGCGGATATGTATGAATGAGATTTCCTCTTGCTCTCCCTACCCCCTCTCGCTCCTTCCTTTCTCTCTCTCTCACATTTGCCTCTCTTCCTCTACTTCCTCCAAGCTCTAACATCCCCCATCTCTTTTTTTTATAACTTTTATTCCTATCCCGTTTGTCTTTCATTCTCCATCCCACTCACTCGTTATTTCACCCTCCATTTTCCTCCTTTCTTATCTTCCATTTCCTCTCTTTCCCCCCATTCTCCTCCTCTCCTATAAAACCTTTATAAACTTCCCACCTTTACCCCTACTTTTTCCCATGCTGTATCCTTCGCCCACATCTACACCCACATATCCTCGAGTCTATTCCGTCTCTCCCATTCCCCATTCCGCACTCTCTTCCATTGGTCACCTACGCTCTGGGCGCCAACTTATCCAAAAGTTCCAAATGACACGGCAATTACGACACTCCCTTCATGCACACAGTACGTACGTCGCAGCAGCCTCCTTCCCCGGAACATTTACTCCGCGTAATCTCATCTTGCAAACCACCCACACTTCCCACCTTTGTCACCTTCAGAACCTCCCCCACCCTTTTCCTCTCCCTCTTTTTCTCACTCTTCCTCCCTCCCTCCCTCCCATCTCTCTCCCTTCATTCTCCCCACCCTCTTCCTCCTTGCTAAATTCATATCAACTCGTTACTTCCATATCTCCGCAGCTATTTTAACGTCACGAAAGATATTTCCACTACGACGACGCAACCATTTCCATATCCATAAATATTTTCATATTCCGAGAGCTATTTTCATATTCCGTCAGCTATTTTCACATTCCGCCGGCTATTTTCATATTCCGGGAGCTATTTTCATGTCTCCTCGGCTTGTGTTCATGCGAATCTTCATGAACTCGGATAAAAGGAAAGTGGGAGAGGTGCAGGGAGAGTGCCTTGTGGAACTCTTAGGCACCTCTGCCTTCATCTCTCTCTCTCTGGGAAACTTGACACTCTGGCGGCGCCCAACCGCACGGCTAACTCACGGAGGGTATACTCCTTCCGCGACCTCCCATTTCTACCTCGCGAAACAAGCTACCGTTCCCTCCCATCCCATTAACACTCCTACCGAACAACCTTACTCTGCCCTCCTCCCTCTCTCCCGCTCCCGACACTCAATTCCCGACTTACCGCATACACACTCTCTCTGTATCCCTCTCTTAGGATTACGCTTCCTCAAGAGAGATAACCCTTCCTCTCTCTCTCTCATCCTCCATCTTCCCCACTCCCTCTCGGCTAATGGCCATTTTAACACAGTACTGTAAGACGCTCCCGCGAATCCGCAGAGTTATTTAATGAACGACTTCTCCTTCGTAAGCTTATGCCTCGGGAGCAGATTCTAACACTTTCGGACTTTCTTAGAGAAAATTCTGGTAGGTGACGTGCTCGGGAGAGACATTTTGAGTGTTCCGTTCTGAGGTTAAGGTTTTTTTTTCTCAAGAGAGTTTCGTGAGTTTGTTATCTCCTTCATTCTTGTTTTGAAACATATTCTTGCCGAGTTTTACCGTACTCGTTGCATTTTATCCGAGGCGGCGAAAAATTTAAATGAACGAAATTTATATGGATAACTCTGAAAAGGTTTTATGCGAGTTTAAAAAATGCAAGATTCGCATATTTTATGGAATCATGGGTTTATGATGAGTTACTCTGCAATTATTGTCAATGATAAACGATACCAGCGGTATTAAGTATTAATGAAAAACTATGGAAACAACCGAAATGACGATAAATTGCAATGCCCAGGTTAAAATGGACACAAAAATAATTTGTTTGTAATCACCATGGAAGTAAGACCCATTTTTATGGAGATTGTGTAATGTTATGGAGATGTGTAATGTTCAATTGATATAAAAACGGTTTAAGCGTAAGGAAATTTTGCAAAACAACTAGCGGTACCTCAACCATCGATAGGAATAGTATTACAAACAAACAACAGTTAATTTAATTAGTAGCTCGTTGTGTCGACAAGTGATAATCACAGTTTATCTCTCCTCTGAAAACGCGTTATTCAGTTACAAACGTGATTGACGATTTTTATTTATTTTACGGTTAATAACGCAGAAATTACCACCAATTGTTTTTAACGTAGAGTCGTATTAAAACCGCAGCCCCAAAAACACACGGAATGCACAGTCGAACGAAGTAAAACATGTTAACGGATTTTTAAAAAATATAGATATCCGTTCAGGTCATACTTTGAACTTCCCAAACACAAGTAACGCAAAAATTTACGCTCATATAATTAACCGGGGAAAATAATTCGCTCCGACTTGCGCGACTATTTCATCAAAAAACGCGCTCATCTCATTTTTATTCATCCTCGCCTTTTTTTTATTACTTATTTTATTATGGTGCGACTCCCAATAACAAACACTTTTTTTCGGAGTGGAGGGAGGGGGAGTCAAGACCAGGGAGCATGTGCTACTAATTACCGCAATTTTGAAAAAAATGACAGAGGGAAGTGAGAGAGTGAAAGAGAGAGAGAGAGAAAGGAGGAAGGGGAGTGGGTGAGATGCATCAAATTGCTCATATTTTGAACGAGTGGCGGCGCCACATAATAAGCAACGTGGGTCTAAAAGTTCCACTGTCCACTAGTTCATAAAAAAAGATCCCGCAACATTTCCAGCCCGAATGAAATTAGTCAGCGTGGTGCCTTTGATGCAGCGAGTGTTTTTCCTCTTTTTTATTCATATATATATTATATATATATATATTTATTTATTTATTTATTTATATGCACATATATGACCGAGAGAGGAAGGAGGAGAAGTAAGGGATTTCGACCCTACCGTAGCACTATTCCTATAGAGACGACAAAATTTTTGCCCTTTATCCCTTCTCTCGGCGGACGCTCGACGAACTGACGAGTCATCCTCGCCGCCCTCAACGCCATCTCGACGCGCTTCCGTAAACCTGAATATACGTATCGGATCCCTTAAGTCCGATTCCCGTCCCATTTTCAAAATAAAAAAAATAAAAAAATACATAAAACTCACCTTAACACTCCCTCCTAACCACTGCCTTCCTCCCATTCCTCAATTACCCTCCTGCCACTGACATCTCTCTCTCTCTCTATCTTTTGCCGCTCTCCCTTTATCCTCCACATTATTCCTCCCACACGCCCTCCACTTCACTCCCGTCACAACTACACCCGCTTCCCATTTAAAGGCTTCCTCTCCCTCACTTCCACCTCCGTATTCCCCGACACAAAACCATCTCCGTGTGCCTAGATTCCCTCGTCTAAAGTCTAAATTTCCTCTCTCGTATACACCGCGTATCCTGGCGTGTTCCTTTTGTCATCGTCCTCCCTCGCTAAGTGTCTTCGCAGTTACTCTTTCCCTCCATCCATCTCTCTCTTCCTCTCCTCCGAAATAAACATCCCGTTGTCCTTCATATTCTTCGTCCACCTCTTAAGACACATCTTATGTTCTTAATCCCTCTTTTCTCTTTGTCGCGTGCCTCATCTTTCTTTCTCTCTCTCTCTCTGTCCTTGCTACTATACGCTATTTTCTACTTTCTTTTTGTGACTTTTTCATCTCGTTTCGTACCTCTGTCCTTCTAGCGGCTTCCATATAATAAACTTTTTTAATCTTGCTCTTGTTTGTAATTGATATTGGGTGAAATGGAAGGGATGTCTATTCTCAATCTTGCCCTTATAATGACGTTCATGTGTCTATCGGCTCCGATAACCGCAACTCTATTTTCTTTGACAATTACTTTCTTCCTCTCTCTCTCTTTATTCATCTATTTCCTTTTCATACGTCCTGCTTGTCCTCGTGCACTCTCCACCCAATTATTCATTTACATTTATTTAACCATTCCATAAAACTGCGTATAAAATTTTGCTTTGTTTCTCTCAAATTTGCTCTTCGGTATTTCCTCTGTTCCTCCATTTCCCACTCTTTCCATCCTCTCTATTCCTCAACTTCCTATTTTCTATTATCCTCCATTTATTCTGTTTTCCCTTTCACTTCATCCCTCTCCTTTTACCGTATTTTATTCCCCCCCCCTTCTTATCTTTACTATCCCCTCTTCCTCCGCCAATTCTCCATTCATCTACTCTTTATCTCTCGTTTCTGTTCGCTCTCATTCTCTTGTATAACATCTCGCCTCCCCCACCCGACTCCTCCGGCATAATTCTCCCCCCCCCTCTCTCTCTCTATCCCACTCTTCTCTCCCACTTTTCATCCCTCCCTCCTCCTCCTCCTTCGCTCTCCCCCCTCCCTCCTTTCCCCTCCGCCGCTAGGAGCATTCCGAAAGGGATGCGAGGGATAAAAGAAGGCGAAGATAAAATGGCGAATTGAAAAGAGGGAGCGAGGAGGGAGGGAGTAGGGGGGAGGGGGGGGAAGTCGAGGGGCGGTGGTGGTGAGTTTTGGGAAAAAAAAAGAAGTCATTTGCTTAAAACTGTTCACTGTTACAGACCAGCAAACCGTTTAAAAAAATTATCTGCAAAAATTAGAGGAGGACGAGAGAGCGAGGGATAGAGAGGGAGAGAGAGAGATTGAGGGAGCAAGGGAATATAATAAAGTGAGCGAGTAAACATGTTTCAATCCAGACCTCTTTTATACTTTTTAAAGTTTTATTCTTTTTATTCAGGATCCCTCCTCTCTCTCTCTCTCCCTCCCTCCCTCCTTTTCCTCCCTGCCTTCCAACTCCTCCCCTTTATACCATAACCAACTCCCCCCCCCTCCTCCCCTCCATCCTCCCCCAACCCTCTCTATCCCCCCTGCAGACTAAACCTACCTTCCTTACGCTCCAACCCACACACACCCCTACTCCTCCTCCCTCCTCAATCCCTACCCCCACTTATCTCTCCCCTTCCCTCCTCACTCCACTCGCACACATTTTCCTCCTCTCCGCTTCCCTAATTTTTCCCTTTCTTCGAGTATTCTTCTGTCCACCCCCTTTTCATCTCTCGCTCCACACGGATCGTCCTCCTTCCTTCTCTCTCTCTCTATCTCTCTCTCTTTCTGTAATTCCTCAGTCAACTAGCACTCCTGCTCCTCTCCTCCAACTCCCCTCCTTTTACGCCCTCCTCCCTCTCACTCCCTTATCTTCCCATTTTTCTCACACGATTTCCTTTCCCCTTCCAATCTGGTTTCTCATCTCATAACCATTGTGCGTGTCACGCTCACTTGTACGTTCTTCCTCCATTCCCTCCTTTCTCTTAAACTCCACTCCTTCTTCTTCGTCCATCGATGACGTCAACTTCGTTTCCTACTAGAGGACTGCACGAAGGAAGAGGCGTTCTAATTTCAATGTTGGTTTTAGTGAAGACAATTATCTATCTGCCAATTTATATACCTACCCATCTATCTTCTACCTTTTACTTATTTCTCCGCCAATTTCTCTCTCTAGTTATGTATCTCATTATTCTCTTGGATCAATTCTTTCAGTTTCTCCAGTGTTTGAAGTCGCCTAGTAACTTTCCCCTCCCATTCTCTCGCCTTTTTCCGTCTTTCTCGTTCCATTCTTGTTACCTTCCTCTTCCTTATTCTGTTCACATTTCCACATTTCTGCGCACTGTCTCATTGCTCCAACTCCTCTCTCGTTCCACATTTACGTGCACGCTTTTTTTTTATTAAAAAAAGTTTAGGTACTGCTTCATTTTTACTTGAGCTTTGCGCGGAACAGCTAAAACTGAATTCTAGCCGTTGTTGGAAATGTTCGAGTAGTAAGAGAATGAATAAATAATGAATAATAAATTATGAATAATAAATGATGAATAATAAATATCAAACATTAAATAATAAACAACATATAATAAATAACAAATAATAAATAGCAAATAATAAATACCCGACTTTATTATGAATATTGTGGTTCGCTCGGCGGATCCTTTCTGTCTGTCGCATAATTGATTAATTGAAATTGCGGATAAATGAGATGGTCTGAAACGATAATAATTTCGTATTGTACTGCTATGTTCACGTCAACACTACATGTTTTTTTTTCGAAGAGATCTGGGGGATTAATAAATTGAACGCAGAGAATCCATCGCCTTTTCACGGTAAAAATCTTAATTGTTCATTTCCTCTCATTCCGATCTCATTTTATCACCTTTCTCCCTGGCTCCGATCGTTGACCTCACCTTATATTCTACTCCTGCAGTCCATGTAAACGTCGTTTAACTCTTTCCACTCCACCGCAATTCCGTAGCACACTTCCCCCACCCCTCCTCTCTTACCCCATTCTAATCGTCGCAAAACATCCTTTTTGAAAAATAAACTGCCGCATAATGACTGCATATTTAAATCTGTACGTTAAAGAGTGAAAGCCCTCGAAGCTACCGGAAATATAAATCTGGCTTTCACTGGGCGCGAATTAAGCATCAAAGCCTCCCGTATCGAACACATTTCCATTCGTTTTTTATTCTCCATCGATTACGATAGATTATGTTTACCGCAATTCCGTGTATTTAATCAGGAATTAAAAAATTCGTGTTACCATTTTCGGCGAAAAGATTTGTGTGTGAATGCCTTTATGCTTACTTTTACAAAATTGTGCGAGATGTACCTAACGATATATATATATATAACACTTTTATTTGAATTATAGTAAGCTTCTGATTAACCAATGTCAAATAAACGGAATTTCGATTTATCTGTATCTTTACATCTGAAAATTTCGAAATGTTACCATACTCAATACGTACCTATATACGTAATTATGGTGTTTACGTGGCCTATAACTAATAAATATGTTACTAATTATCAAATTATTGAATTACGTAACTGTTAACTTACTTTTATTCGAGTTGTATTATATACGTCTTCAATATTCACTTATTTTTTCACTTTTGTCCACTATGGTACCTTTGGGTAGGAATGTCGGTCAATAAAATTAACCCGGAATAGGCTCGGTCCCGAATCATCCGGTAAAACGGGAATTTACTAATAATAGCCGATATTTTTGCCCTCTTTATCTTGTGTAGATAAATTTACTGCCAGACCTATAATTATAACTAATATTTCCGAAATAAGAAATTACCTCACGTGGAAAAATGGACATTAAGAGTAGGATCCCTCAACTCTCCCCCCCACATCCTCCAACTTCACCCTTCCTCTCTCCCTCTCTCCCTCCTCTTCTCTACGGCCAACTCCGTAGTAGAACACCCTCTCCTCTCCCCCACCTACCCCCTTACATTCACGTTAAACTCCTAACTTCCCCTTCTCTCCTCCCGAAAAATAAAGCTCCCCAAACTCCCTCCTCCTACAACTCCCCTCCCCTCCCTCCCTCCCTCGTGTGCACTTATCTCATTAAAATTTCGCAACAGTGAGCACCACCGCTGCCCTCCCTGTTCGGGAGTTTGGAGTGCATCTGTGATGCTGATGTGTGCGTGTGTGTGGGTAAAGTGTCGGCATGACTCTGACGGTTTGGAGTCCTAACCGCCTCCTCCTCCTCCCTTCCTTCTCTCTCCGCCGCCACTCCAACTCCTTCTCCGCCCACTCCTTTACCTTCCACCCACCTACCTCCCCTCTTTTCCTCTCTCTCACCAACTCTGAGCTTCCTCTCTCTCTCTCAACCATGTTCTCGGTGGTCTTTCTTATTTTCATCTCCGATGATGGCCGTCCCTCATCTCTCCCTTCCGAATTTCCAGTCTTTCTATATCTCCATCCACCTCTTTCCTCTTCTTCCAGTATTATTTCCCATTCTCCTCACAGCCTCGCAATGATCTCCTATACAAATCTCGTACGGAAAGCTTATAAATATCCGCAATCCAGTTTCACGCATAAATACACTATTGCTATAATTTCCGCGATAGTTAATTTGAGATGAAAAAAAATACCGGCTCTTTTAGCTGATTAAACCAAACGGGAATTGACTGCTTCAATTATAATCCTTTAGAAAAAAATCCACGATTCAAACGAAGAATAACCCATGCAATGCCTAGGCAAGAATGTTTACACGGAAATTGCTTTAAAATGATAAATGAAGTATCTTTCTTACGTTATAACGATTAAAATTTATTGTTGAGTTTAGCTGATTTACTTATTAAATATTGATAAATTAAACTTAATAACTTTTACGACGATAAAGAAAATTATTCGAATAATTGCGAAGCTGACGGGAAAACAACATGCAAATTCAGCTTGAAAGAAGGTTGTTTAACTAATCTTAGATTCTGTCAAATAACTATACATTTTGTGGCTACTGGAGTTAGCCCAAACATCAAATAGATTCCCGAATTAGGGCGAATTGGATATTTAATTTTTGGAGCTATAAAAAAATGCCGTAAAAATAAACAAAATAAATGCTACACGAATAAATGGAACAAAAATATCCAAAAGATTTTAAAGTGATTCAACGATACAATTCCGAAATATCACGCATATTTTTCTCCTCGTTCTTCTACGGTCTGAGAAACGAACGCTTGAGCAAACGATCCGGAGAATTTCCAAACAAAAGAAACGAAACGATACAAAACGCCATAAGAAACCCATTAGGCAGGGAGAAAACAAATCGGACAGAGGCAGAGGATTTTATATATAGAACTTACGAAAGGCATTCGATCAAAATTTCCAACCCCCTTAATCATCGAAGGAATCCGTTATTCCGGGAGAACAAATATACCTCCGTCTTCCTTTCTTTCATACAATTTCGAGGACGCAACAATCTCCATCACGAGGGCGCATAAAAGTAACCAGGGAAAGAGGGAGAGACGTAACAGATTGTGAAGCGGAGGGAGATGGCTGAGCAGCGAGTGAAAGGTGGAGAGAGAGAGAGAGAGAGACGAGATGAGAGCGCGAGTAATCTGGTTTGTTATCCTTTGCCCCAAGTTCTCTCTCTGCCGCATTGGGTTGGGAGATGAGGGAGAGAGGAGTGGAGTGGGAGGAGGTAGAAGATGCCTCCTATTCCTCTCCCTTCCCACCTCACAACCTCTCTCTCTCTCTCTCAATTTCAGTCTCTCGCTGGGGGAAAGCACATCCCCATAAACTTCCCACACCCCTTACTTCAAAATCCCCTCTCCACTTATCCCGTCCGCCCTTTAACCTTCCCCCAACCACTCACTCCCTCCCTCCCTCCCCCCTTCACTCTTTAGTTTTCGACCGTCTCTGCGACCCTTGAACCCCCCCTCCCCCTCGTCACCCTTCTCCCTCACCTCCTCATGCAAATTCCATGACATTTAATGCACCGCTGGGTAATTGCGTTATAATCTGAGACGAAAAGAGGAACATCACAGAGGATCGTTTGGGGGTGGGATGGAGAGGGAAAGAGGAATGGGGAGGAGGGAAGGAGTGAGGAGGATGGGGGAGATGATGCGAGAGGGGGTTGGTGGATGGGGAGGGAGGGAGGGAGAGAGAGAGAGTGGTTGGGTAAAGGAGGGGGGAGAGCTGAGAATTGGAAGGGAATTGTAGCAAGAGGCAAAGGAAATGGCTTAAAAATGAAATTGGAATAAAAAGGATGCCTATTCAAAGGAAAAACGCTGATTCGGAATTATTGCGAAAAACCAGTAATTTGTTCTCTATTTTTTTCGTCGATCTCTTGTTTAAAAAAAATGACATTGTGATTTTTTCGCCTGTGATTTCAAATTTAAATATTTTCAATGAATCGCGATGGCTGCATTCTTCGTAAAGCTTATTTCTGCGTTTACCTAACAAGTTTTTGCAGAAGAAAAATAACTGATAACCAGCGTGTATCCTGGCTAAATATCTATCACGGATGAAAAATATGAGCATTAAGAAAGATCGATAAATCAATTGGCCAGGTGGAAACGTTCGAACTGGATTGGCATTTAGCATGGTCTCTGATTTCTAATAACTTTTAATAAAGAAAAATATGAGGAAATACTTCGAAAGGGTGAATGGGTAAATTCACCGCAGGTAAAAGCCATTACGGGAAGAAA
This sequence comes from Uropetala carovei, assembly GCA_036926305.1. Taxonomy (NCBI): domain Eukaryota; kingdom Metazoa; phylum Arthropoda; class Insecta; order Odonata; family Petaluridae; genus Uropetala; species Uropetala carovei. The sequence continues at coordinate 10,372,253 of JAXCHB010000015.1, forward strand.
AGTATTAGTTTGAATCAATGTCGCAGCCAGAAATTTAGCTTGAGAGAAATACTTCCACACATTATTATTTGAGCAACTGTTTATTGATTTTTCAGCAATAACTTTCGTATAATAATAGACAATAATGAATAACGGTACTTATCCTAATTTGGACATCTTCAATCCACCTTATTTCCATTTGACACTTATATACTCTATGCTTTTCTTCTAGGGTTAAATGTAAGAAGGGACTTCACAGTCTCAATTTCGCCCTAAATAAAGTCGTTTGTCTGTCTGTCTGCTTTTCTTAAGATTATCTCCGATCTTGGGGGGGTGGGGGGGGGCATCCCGGTTGCCTCCTCTCTGCCTGCGACAATGGTTTGGATAATTGAAGTAGAAATCTATTAATTACTATGAGAAAACATAATTTTAATATAATGTGTTCAATACATATAAAGTAAGGTAAAATTTTAAGCAAGTGTCTATGTATCGAGGTTGATTTTAACGCACAACTGCAGTAAACCTCCACCATTCGCGATTTTGTCATTTGCGGCTTTAATTATTCGTGGAGGGGTTCCTACGCACGCTTCGAAATTTGCGGAATACTAAACTGTGTATTCGCGCATTTGACCCATGGCGTCATGCGTTAGCTCTCGCTATCAATACGTACGCAGAGGAGATTTAACATATCCAAGGACGCAACCCCCGCAAATGTCGAGGTCCTCCACGTATATCCCACTAGCTTATTCTAAATAAAGATCTAATTTCGATAAAATATCGTTCTCTGGTGAATAACATTCTCACCCCTTCTTCTTTCCCACCCTTCCCTCTCCTCTTCCTCTATCACCCATCCTCCCTCCCTCTTCCCCTTCACATCCATCGCCCAATCACAAATCATCGTGTCATGCGTGCAACTGTCCCGCGATCTTTTTGACTTTTGGTCCATTAAATATTCAAAATAACAGATGGCTGTAGATAGCGGGAGGGAGGGGGAGGGAGAGGAGGGGGTGGGGGGTGGGAGGAAGGCATTGATTTCAAACCGCTCGACCGATTTTACTTTCCCTCAATTGGACGGAGGTTCGCATTCCCCGGTATAAATTAGTCCCCGCCCGTGACCCGAAATGCTTCATTTACCGACCGTGATTATTTTTCCGAAAATCGTGCGGCCAAACGTTTCATTTTGGGCTGATGTTTTGGTGAAAAATTTAGGAGGCGCTGAAATAAATTTTGCCTCTGTTGTCTTTATCAAATTTCGTCATAATTACGAATAACTGCGCAATATATTTTTCAATTGCTTTTTCGAACTCGATTATATCGGTAATTTCTCATTGTAAATTATTTCCTGTTCATATGAATATTTACTCATTTTCAGTCATCAGTATTAAGCATTTAACAAACAAAAGCTTTGTGAAAATCAGTAAAAGATAGCCGTTTCTCGGCACCCTGGTCCTTTAGCTACTCATCAGCTATTTACTCTTTTTTAAATGCACTTTATTTTGTAAAAACTAAACATAATATTTGATATTTTTCGAAATATGTCATTGACTTAATTCTCCCTGCTTATAATAATTTAACACAAATTCGCCAGCACAGTTCAGATATGAAGGCTGGGAGGCAAAAATGTGGTAACCCACATTTATGCTGTTTTGAGAAAATTGACATTTTATTGGTTCAAAATTATATTTTCAACGGAAATAAACGCAAGTTACAAAATATGAACTACAACAAATGACAAATAAATTTCCAAAATCATAATTGAAATTTGTTTCTTTCCTGTACGCAACCTAGCTCCAAATGGATAAGTTTGTGGGTTACCATGATTTTGCCTCACACCCCTCATACGCCAGAGATAAATCTGCTACAAGTTTGAATCATCAAGGAATGTGTTGAAAACGAATTGTATAGCTACGACACAGCGAAATCCCGCTGCAACGAAGGTTTCATTATACTATTACAATAGCCCTAACCAAACTCTCATTGTGTCACTTTTATATGTATTATGGATTTTTATTCATGACGTTATTAATAAAACGTTCATATGGTCACCCTCATCAAGGCAGGTATTGCGCTAATTTCATTATAAAAATATTAAAAACCTATTTTCAAATGAGTAATTGGTATTTTTCATGTAATTTTGCGCAATATCCGAAACGAATTTTTGGTTAAACGAAACGATTCACGCATGAATTCGCTGAAATTACCGTCACACAAGTGATAACTACAACGATATCGTAACTCAAAAAAATTTAATCCCATATTACATCTTAATTTTTTTAAGCTGCGAATTTCTCCACCGAAAATCACCCAGTATTTACCAACTTTCGTGCTCCTTCCTCCTCCCTTTATTCAGAGGGCTGCTTTCCCTTTCCCCTTCCTTTCTCCATTACCTTTCTCCTTTCACCTCGCGTCACCCTTTATCAGTTAACCAACACCCTAAAGGAGCTTCCGCCACTCATCCTCCGCTCTCTTCCTCAATTCCTCCCAATTATCATTACCTCCCATCACCCTCCCCTTTCTCCCTCTCTCTCTCTCTCTCCGACTCTACGTCGCACAAACTCAGCCCTCTAAGACTCCTCTTATACCTACGAACCACTAAGTTTGTGGGTTCGAATTTCACTTTGGGAGTCATACTTTTTTCCATCGAGGAAACTTAATTTACGAATACATGTCTATATACTACCGAGCTCTCATGTACTTTAATATACATTCTCCTGTGTTTGCGCATAATCAACCGGCCAGAACATCCATCCGCCCGAGCGTCGATCGCGACTCCCTCGCGTTAACTCCCACTTCCCCCCCCATCCCCCTCTTCCCCCAATTCCATCCTACTCCCTTTATGCCCCCCTCTCTCCCCCCCCCATTCCCCACAGTCTCTTTGGCAACAACTGTTTGTTTCCACAACTAATCTCCTTCTTAAGACATCAAAGCAATTCGTTCCGAACCAAAAGGGCCTCCTTAGGCTGAGACAACACTTATAGGTCGCCGCCAAAGGTACGGAACGGTGAATCTCTTCCTCCCTCCCTCCCACCTCTCTCCCTCTGTCTTTCCTCTTCAACTCCTCTCGTATCTAAGTTCCCTTTTCCTCCCTCTCTCCATGATTATCTCTCCCCCACCCTCTCTCGCCGTCTCTTCTCGCATCCCCTATATTTTCCTATTCATGCATTATTTTTCCACTCCTACTCGTTATTTCCCCTTCCTACCCTTTCATCCACTCCTATCTCCATCTTTTTCCGCCTCGTATACCTTGTTCCTTCATTTCTAACATATCTATCTAATCTGAGCGGCCTTTTCCTCTTCTACTTCTCAGGTACCTTCCTTTCTTCCTCTTCCATATCTATTTCTCCACATATTTCGGATGAGGAAATGGATAGACGTAGAAAAATAGAAATTGATATCCAGGCAGGAAATATACCGCACGGACAGAATGGCGACAAATTAAAAGTGTTCATATAATATTTATATTTACGACATTACTCTGCACTCTTGCGAAAGTCATCATTGGTCTGTGTCATCGCTTTCGGGAATAACGAACAGTAGTGCCTGTCAGTTCTAGAAATTATTTCTATGTATTTTCTTGTATGCTGAGATTCTTAGTATTATTCTAGGCTAATAAATCATTAAATTCGCTTCTACAAAAATTATCGAAGATTATCCGCTTATATTAACTTTCTCCACACTTAATAGGTTTAAATCCCAAGTCTCCCAAAAATTATACTTTGATGCAAGTTATATTTGAAATGCGCTGCAATTAAAAATGGTGTAATGGTTAGAATAAATTGCAACGTGAAAGTTCTTATCTTATTCCAGATGAAGCATTATTTTCACAACGAAAGATGAAAAGCACCAGAAGAAACATTTGAGTATAATATTACGAACGTAAGCTCTATTACAGTAATTTTTTAAGTTGTTGGAGCGGCAAACGGTGAAAAGTTCAACACAACTGAATGAACTCTCCAAAAGCCAAAAAAATGGTTGTGAATGAACTATCGATTTCCCTTCACGACTGGGAGCAAACTGAAGTTCGAGATAAGAATTTCATACACATGATAACCGTCACGAGCAGCAATTCGCTTTCACCAAAAAACGGAATTTATACTTGGAATCGCCATTTGGCGAATTTTCCATCACGCCGTCATCCTTGTCGTTATTAACTGAAACTTTTCATTTCTAAAGCAACTATCTTGACGGTCGATAGATGAGGCAATTAATCTTGAAAAATTTAATCATCTAAGAAAAAGAAAATTTCCGTGCAGTATAAAACAGGTGAACGTGAACGAAACAAACGACTTTACACCTAATATCAAAATAGGCACGAAAATCGAGAGATTTTGCGAATTTACGGGAGAAGAAGCAATCTATTTCCATCTTGACTAAGAAGACACCATCTAGCTGCATCCAGCCGCGTATCGGTGGACCGTAACTTAGGTTCCACATTTAGTATTCCTTCTAGTTGAATTACGGAGAGCTTGTGGTTCCTCTCTAAGATGTCGACAAAGAGGCGGAAGGACGTAAAGAGGGACATATTTCTTCCGAATCAAACTCGCCCACATCCGAGACGCGCCGCTAAAATATAGCAGCCATTTCAGAATTTTGGGCACTTTAGCCAAAAAAAGAAATTTAGACCAGTCGAGCTAAAACGATACTGAGGAAATGTTTGCTGAGACAAAGAATGCGAAATTTACGGAAGCCAGATGCGATTCGAATAAACTCACAGTCGAAGCCTCCCAAGTTTATGATGAAAAAGCCAGATGATTCTATAAGAAACGAGAAGCCGGATATGACAATGCTGTAAATACGTTACTCGGAGGAATGGTTACCCGTATATTTTACCATTGAAACTGAAATAAAAAAATACATATGGAATGTCACGAAATAAAAATTTCCGGCGTATATCGAAATAATGAAAAAATGTCGTTAATATTATATAATTTTATCGATTAACTACAAGTCGGGGATCATCAGAATACGACCCGAGTACGCGGATGTAATATGCTCGGTTTTTAACATTGGTTCATGATGATTCTCAATACAAATTCATTAAAAATTTTACGTGGCTCTAATATTTATATTTCTTATGTGATATCTGATGCCTTTTTAATAAATATTTTGGTGAAACCTGCTGCAAATTAAAAGCATGCCTTAGCACTAAGAATTTAGTACTGAGAGATCATTTGAAATTTTCCAAGACTTTAAGGGTGTTTCGAATTCGAACAAGTTCAAACTAACAGACAATCAATATAACTTCAACTGCGATAAGAATTTTGGAGATGAGGCATAAAGTAGAGTGATGAACCGTCCAAAATTTGGAGGTACAATTTCCCCTTTTCATCGCTCATGTCATCATTGTCCTAACTTTTGTATCGCTTTTTGAAAAATAATTGTTAATATCCCAATTTGTCATTTAAACCGCTTCAGAATACCCTCACTGGTCACACCATGATATATGATATGTATTCAATCTGTCTAAGGCTCATACGTCAATGAATGCACTAAGTACGCCACTATGATTTGCCCGTCCTTATAATCGGTAAATATTTTAAAAGGTAGGTACCTCCTTAGTTTCCTGAAATGTTGGTTATGCTAGCATGAAGTAAAGTCTCGCGACATAATGTAAAGTGGCAACATTCAAAATGATTTAAACAATGCGACGTTATACAACTCAACGTGAGGTAACAAAATAGCGTAAAAACGTAACTGAACGATACTCAACCTAAAATAAAGCCAGAATTTTAATTTCTGCGTTAACCAGATTTTTTCTCGTATTAAAAATCCACTATCCAACTGGTAATCAATCATTCCAATAGTTATAAAATGCTTAAGTAAAACTATAAGCGTATTAATAACACACCGTCTACTATGAAACAATTCCTCAGAAGTTGCTCGATAATCAATTGGATTCGATCCGTAATACTCACTTCACTTTTGGAATAATATACATACAAAGAACCCACAAAGAACAGAAAGATAGTAAGTATATACATTCGCGACACGCCTTCCTGGGATCTCATAATTACTCGAGTTAATTTTTGAACTGCATGCTAACGGTATCACTAACGAGTAATTAGCTGCTGAGGAAAGCTACTCTTTGTGACGCAAGAGGGGGATGGCGGGTGAGGAAGAGACGGAAAGAGAAGGAGAGAGAGATAGATAAGGGAAAGAGGAAAGCTCGGTAGCATCAGAGACAAGAAGAAATGGTAACGGTGTAGGTGGAGGAAGGTGAGGGGGAGAGAGAAAGGGGTAGAGTGGTTGGCAAGAGACGCTGGAGAGAGAGAGAGAGATCGGGGACTCCCCCCTCGATCCCGTAGGCGTAGCCTCCTGGAAATATTCCCGCCACTCCTCCCGCGGGAACGAGAATGATGCATAATGTTCATACTAAGAGAGATACGTGTAAATATAGCGGCGTATATATCCCCTTCCCCCATCGCCATCAAACGCACGCCTTAACCTCCTCCCCCTTTCTCCAGGTTTATTCTCTCACGTTACTTGCACCACCATCCTACGACAATATTCGGTCATTTCACGGACGTCATTGCAACTTCCCTCCGCCTTCACACACCCCTCTGTCACTTCCAGAACATCCATCTCTCTTTCTCGTGGGGTGCGAATGCGCACTGCCTTAGTTCATTTATTTCCGTATCTTCCGGTGTATAAGACGACATTTTTTTAAAGAAAAACACGACCGAAAATCGTGCAACGTTTTACACAGCTAAGGCTTAAAAGTCTGAATTCGTAAAGGTAATTCCCATCTCTGCTATTAAATACAAAAGGTTTTCACAGTAATAAAACTAAAAGATATTCTTCAATCAATAACTAACTTAATCTTTTTTGCATTGCATTGATAAATTTATCCGTATGCGAAAAAATATTTTTTATGAGTAAACAATTTGGTACTACGTATTACCGGGTGACCCAAACAAATTTGTAGTAAATTTCAAAGTTACTTGGGTTCACCAATTTAATCCAATCCAGCACAAACCAAACCCAACTCAGCACCAACCCAAACCAAGTCACAATTTATTACAAAATTGTTTGGTCCGCCCTTTAATGAGTAAATACCAGCATTTTTAAATCTGAAAAAAATGACATTTTTATGGATGCGTCTTATACACCGATATATACTTAGGAGTCCTTGGTATATTCCGTTAGGTGTATGTGTGCGCGCGCGCGTGCGTGTGCCTGCGTGTGGATACGCCGCTATCCGAGGTGGCTGGAGTCTCTCCCTCTAAGATGGCGCTGGATGGTTGCCAATCGGGACGACGACGAAGAAACCGACCGGATGAGAGAGGGAGGGAAGAGAGGTGGGACGGAGGGTGGGAAAGAGAAGAGGGGAGCGCAAACCCTACCATTTGGAAATTCGTGTATGCGGTCAATTCGAAGGAATATCTGGAGACGAGGATTCTATTATTAAAAGTTTGGGTCGGGGAGTAGCATCAGAAAGCGTCGCCTTTCAGCGCCACCACCTTCAAAATTCCCTCCTGCGACACTTCGTGAGCTTGGGACATATTGTTGTTCTTTTTCGCCACCGTCGTAAACAATTGAGAATCTATAGGACGAGTGCTGACCGCCCGAGTGCGAGCAGGAACGAATAGTGGCTCGCGTTTCCATGTGTTCTTTTAGGATACAAAATTTTCCCTTTTATCTGTCGAGCCGATATACATCGAAGGATACGACAACGAAGCTACTCGCGAGATCGAATGCAGGCCAGAAAGATACGGAGCTCCGTAATACGACTGTTAGTTCCGCAATTAGAAGACCCAAGTGAACATTTTCATGGATTGCATTGTTACCCATGCCAGCTAAAAATCTGGCGAATAACATTAATAAAGATAAACGTGCACACACTCGCTCAATCCCTTCAAGCCGGTAATTTTCCCATCTCTATTTGATCAACAGAGCGGCCATTTTATAAAGATATTTCGTGGTCCTTTGCATTTATATTTGAATATCCATAACTATATCCAGAAAGATATTTTTTGAGATTTCTCGATTGGCGATTGATACTTGAGAAGTCAGATCCGTACAGGTGTACGGACAACAAGTGCTCGGGTGATGTAGTAAGGTTCGTACGAGTATACGGTTAGCTACAAGGGATAAGCTAACCTATACAATTATTTGATACAGGGTATAAACTGAGATGTCCTATTACTGCTGCGTTGATTAAACTCCTCTGCATGTCTCAGACTAGATTTGCAGTATCCAACTCCTCCGACGTTTTGATAGAATCAACTTTATCTTTAGACGAAGTACGACGTAGTATTCAACGCGTGCTGTACGAGATAATGAAGTATTTTTTCATCAAAATAAGCGACATTACTTTTATAATTTTTTGTTTTTCTCACACTGGAGTAATTCACATTAAAACAGCATGTTGTTTTCGGTACCTGAAATCCATGGCTATAATTAAAATAAAGAACAAAGCGAATCCGCGAAAATCCAGTTATTTCGGATTTTTTTTTCAATCAAAAAGGCCTTGGCCTGTATAAGGGAAGATTCTACTTAAGAAGGAGGGAAATTTATCGGAGATTATTAGCCATTAACCTCGAAAAAAGAAGCCAGGAATGGAAATAATGGGGGAGAAAGAAAAACAACTCCTTCGGAGGCCTTTCGAAGTGAACTCAGAGATGTTAAACGGAGTAGATCGGGGAGGGGGAGGAAGAGGGAAGGCGGACGAAAAACAAGAATAAGAACCATTACCGTTGCAGAACCTGCGAGACGACCTTGCGATGACGTAACGTTTCCGGAACGAGCGACTTCGGAATGAAGTTAGGGCGGCTTAAATAGCGAGTTGCTACTTTCTTTAAAAAAATTAAAGGAAAAGAAGCGGTAAAAACGGCAGAAGACAGAGGTCGAAAAATACTATATAAAGTAGACTTGTTTATAGTGATTATTCTACGTAAGAAAACATGGATGTCAATTCGCACTGCGTAAAAAAAATAACGGAAAGATATAAAGATTCGGCGAGTGAGACCGTGTTAATGTAAATCTTAGCATCGCTCAAACAACTGTTGGCTTATGAAGATGAAAGGTATAGGAAAATGGTGTTTTTGAGAATCCTAGTGCTAGTATGAGTCTTTCGGGATCCACAGAACATTTTGCAAAACTGAAATCGTAGAGAAACTTATATAAATTTACCGAGTTGTAGATTCCGTTAAAAAATAACCACCAACAAAGTTTACGCTCTAGAATATATGAATGATTAAAGTCTAAAGATAGCATTCCTGCTTGGTTTTCGGATTCAGGTGAATTCAATTTAGGTAGACCCGTGAATTTAGAAACTCGAGCGTTCAAATATTAAACTCGCACTATTTTTTTATTTATTGCACGAATAATTCTTTCCTAGTTACAAAAGAGTAAACAGTTTCTAAGGAGATTACTAAGTTTATTCTTCCTTGTTCCAGAATGAGATTCATGCAGACATATTTACTGAAATCTCCACTGAAAAAGCGCATTTAAGATTTAAAGCTGCAGAAAATCTATGAGATTTTAATGGATGGAATGGGCGAAAAAAAGATTTTCCAAAAATTTCACAAAAATGCCGTTATACGTATATATATTACGGAAGTTATAACTGAAAAGTTTCTCCTTCGCTTATATTTCTTCCATGGAAGAGCAAGAGGGACGAAAATGCTTATTAAACGATGAGGAATCTAATTAACGTATCGTTCTTCAAATGTCTTAGTCCGCTAAATATTATGTATCGCACTAATTTTAAGTATTTCGATCTTACGATGGACAATAAATGTCCATACTCTTTGTACAATGCAACTACGTTATAAACATTAACAAATTCCCACTCTCCCGAGAGCCGGAATTCATCCCTTTCCTCCTGTTTATTTTCCGATTTAGTTCAATTCGGAGACGTAAAATTTTCGAGTGGATCTTAAGTTACAATGAAAATTGAATTACTGTGCAAACAAACACCGCGGGGACCGTGTCTCCCTCATCAAGAAAATGGAAGGCGAATTTTCCGGAATTTTGTTCATACTCGACGATTATTCAAAGCAAGAGGGCTCGCCATTCCCACTCTACTCCTTCCTCCCTCTTCCTCCCTCGAGCCCGACAATTACAAATTCTCCTTCTCGTAAAATTTTTGAGGGAAAGAGAGAGAGGGGGGAGGGGGGGGGGAGCGGGAAAGAGTAGTTAGGGGGGAAAAGGGTGTTTCGAGGTGAGCGTTGATGGAGTCGCGGGATGAGTTGGGTTGCTCGCCGAGGGAGGACTTGAAGCAGCGAATCGCATCAGCGAGTGTTCTTTTAAGTAAATGAGGTGGGGAAGGAGAGGAAAGAGGGGGAAGAAGTTAAGGGGAGTGGAAAGAAGAAGAAGAAGAGCCGGAGGATGAATGGGAAGGGGGGGAGAGAGAGAGGAGGGGAGAAGGGAGGCAGAGGGAGGGAGAGGGGGATGGAGGAAACCGAAGGAACTGAGCTGTGGAAAAAGGGAAAAACAACTAAGGTTGGTGGGCGGAGATAAAAGTCTTTGTCAGAGAAGTTAGAGTTATGGTACTAATCTAACCCTTTCTCATTTATATCAGGTGGAAGAAAGAAGAAAAGAATTTTAGATTACGGGAATTAAAAAAAAACGAAACGATTCATACAGTCCTGCCACGAATTTAATGGCCCTGAACCTTTTTTGAAGCCGTATGAGTTAGTGAGCCTCACCGATCCGTCACCGTGACAAACCTTCTTGATATCAAGCACACTCTCAAATAGACTCTTAGTAAAACGGGAGAGAGAGAGCACCTTACATTACGTGCGCTGGCAACAATGTACTCACCTCCAACCTTTCCCAAAAATCCCTCTCAGGTCCATTCTTTCGGCTGTCGCACTATATAGCACACCTCCGAGAGGGAAATACCCAACGCGGCGAAATAAAACGGCCACGCAGGTGCAGGAAAGCACACCGAGAAACCTTCACATCCCGAAAGCATCGAGGGAGAGAACGGATAAGCGAGAGAGGAATGAGTGAGCATGGGAAAGAGAGCGCGGAAGATGAGTAGGAAAGAAAGATATAGGAGAGGGAAAGAGGGGAAAGGTCGCTATCCAAGATACAGCACACGACCGAGAAGATTCGGAAAGGGGAGAGGGTGAGAATATGAGTTGGGTGGAGAAGGAAAAAGGAGGGGGAGAGGGAAATCGTGGGGAGGGGGGAGAAGGGGGAGGGGAAGAGAGTGGAGGAAATTAGGAAGGGGGAGAAAGGGGGGTATGGGAAAGATGGGTTGGCACTTATGAATAGCACGGGGAACTAGGTCTCATAGCATCTAATTTTGTCGTGAGAAGACGTCAAGGGGAGGTAAAAAGAGAAGTGTGAGAGGGAGAGAGAGAGGGTGAGGAGAGAGGAAGGAAGAGGAGGGAGAGAAAGAGAGGAGGGAAAGAGAAGAGAGAGAAGAGGGAGGGCAGGGAGGGGAGAGGGTGGCTGTGGATTCATTCATTCATTTGTTCGTTAAGGGACTGCTGCTCTTTTGCCGTGTGGGTTATGGGCGTGGGCGGGAAAGGAGAGGATATGCCGGTCTGGGAAAGTCCCACGACGAAAGCGGGGGGGGGAGGTAAGGGTGTGTAAGAGGAGGGGTCGAGAGAGAGAGGGGAGGAGTTGGAGGGGAGGGAGGAGGATTCGGCGGGCGAAAGACGGGGGAAAAAGGGAAAAAGTGGTAGATGGTAAGGGAAAAGGAGAGAAACGGACGAGGAAGGAAACGGAGATGAAAGTAGAGAAGACCGTCGGAATAGGAGCGGAATTTTTGTAGAGCAGAGATACTGCGATTGGGAATGAGAATAATAAGGTAAAACCGTACAGAGAGGGTGGTGAGTACACATTAAGAGTAGATCTTTAAAAGAAACTATTTTCAGCCAAGATGAGGGAGAGACAAACGTCGGATAATACCGTAGAGCCATGCCTACAGCGAGATTGTATCCTATGACACCTTATTGAAATTTATAAGTTGTGGAAAAAACTGGAGCCTGTATTAGAAGTAAATCTGATTTACGCATGTTCATTTACAATGCAAAATATCTGTATCACTAACTGGTTACAAAATGAATTGACGTAGTAACGCTAATTCGGACTGCGCAAGCTTGGAAATCACGGTGATTCATACATTAGCATTACTATAATCGACAAGATAGAAGTTGGGTAGGTGGCAACGTGGCAAGTATATAACATTTTTATCAATAACATTCACAAAACTATATGACAAATTTCAGGTATGTTAAGATAAAAAATAGATTTACGGTATTAAATAATAATCGAGGAAAAAGAACCGCAATGGGAAGAGGAATTACATTTGATTTAATCTGAGGAATATAAAAAAGAGACGCATTTCATATATAGATAACGTTCATGAAATCTGCTCGATTATAGCCTTAAATGGGCTCGCGTGAGTGGGCAAAATTCTCATCCAGTGCTATGATTGAAATAAATTCTGTTACTTCGCAAGAATCAAAGCGTCCCCTAACGCAGGGCTCCCCAACCGGTGTACCGTTAGGTTGCCGGGAAGAAGTCACTAGTGCGGCGCACACGCTTAGGATATTTCATTTTCACAAAATAGTATGGAAAAAACAAATTCCCATAAATTTTACCAACCAATGAATTTATCCTGAAACTACGAGAGGAAATGATAAAACTTCGAAACGATCATATACCTTAAAATTAGTATGCTACCTTTAGATATATTTTGGCTAAAAGCTAAAGGTGAATATCCTTCAATATAACTGAATATGCCATCGATATGACGTTCCAAATTCGACAATATATTTGTGCGAATTGAATTGTACGTCAACGGCCCATATTTAAAATACAGGGTGCCCATTTAATCTCTCCGGTATTTTAAGAAGCTATATTTCTTAACAATTAGAAATATCGAAAAAAGCCAAACTGCGAATTGAAGCCTATCTCAAACAGTTTTAGGTAGGGAGTTGGCAACATGGTTGTGCAAATCGAAGAGCATAACATTTTTATACGTTGCATTATGTATGTACTTAATTTAAAATAAAATTATACAATTATTTGAATATTACTTTACCAATCATAGCAATACAATATAATTGCGACTTTTACTTATTTTATGCTAGTTTTTTTTCTTTAAAGAGGTGTATTTACGTAGCGAAATTAATTAGGGATGGCTAGGCGTGCCGTTATGTTTTTAAGCATGCATGAAGGTGTGATGTGGAGCAAAAATGGTTGAGAAGCATTGCCTTAACGCGCTAAAAAAGAGATGCATCAAAATATACTTGAGAAACATTTTATAAATCGTATAATATCGGTAGACTTTTCAAACCAAAGTCACATAAAATTACTTCGCGTTCTTTCGGCTAATAGGCCATGTAAACAACATTCAGGAGGGAGCATATCCGACGTAAATTTTCATCTTTGACAAAACTATCTCATTTTACCCAGCATTACCCATTGATAGCTTAATTTAAATTAATAGAACCGAATTATTTGAAAAAAATCTAGTTCGAATATCGACAGAAATTTCCTCTCGTTCTTCCAAATTATCGTCGTTTAAAAGCATTTTAGCGGTAAAAGAACGAAGATACGAAAAGTTTAACAAACTCTTCTCTATCTATCATTTCCAATCCTTTATTTAGCGTAAGCTCTGAAGATTTTTTCTAAACTATACATTCTTATGACGAGGATCTCAAACAAACGTACACGTTATATTAAAAATGTATTTTATCCAAAAGTTCTGAAAAAGAATTACACAACCTACTTTTGTTGATAACCTAGAATTCCAAATCGCACGCCAACTATAAGAATATAAAAGAATACGCGAATAACATTTATTCGCGACCGCGTTGTTAATAAATGCTATATACCTTAATAAATAAATAACTAAATTTTGTATATATATATTGGTATTAAAACCCAGGACCCCATTAATTTCTTGTTTAATCTCGTTTAAGCAGCTGTACCGGAAGTTCCGTAAAGTATAATACCTTGTGGAATCATATATGAAATACGGCAGTGGAACAGTCGTTTGGAACATTAAATTATGACTTTCGCATTACAGGATAGGGGTTTAAAAAATTACAGAATTTAACGCTCGAACGCTTCATAAAAAAGATATAACAGGTCATTCAAGATATGATATAAGGAATTCGGGGAAGTAACCCGCGTAAAAGTGCCTTTTTTCTTATTAAAACCGAGGCGCGGAGAATTATGCGACCGCCCAGACGTTACAAACACCGGATCTCTGACGTTAGATCGACGTTATAATTGCTATACTCAAAACACTAAAAGATAGGAAGTGAAACAGCTGAGAGCACGCGCCAATTAAAAATAAATTCGAACAATGCTCTCTTAATCGAGAAACTTGAATCAGTATGCCTTAATAAGTGCGTGAAACCTTACCGATGAATATCTGACTTTTACCGTGTCGCCATAAAGCCGATTAACCAACATGCAATTCCAAGCATTTTCCTAACAATATATGTACCATATATGTACATTATATATGATTCTTTTCGATTTCTTGAACTTTTAGTACATATTCGAGGAATTATGATGTAAAGCAGCAAATAGAACATACGCATTTACATAGCGATTCTTGATAAACTAATTAACAGCACTAGAATTTAAAGTAATCATCCTATATCATTGACGATTTTCCCGCTGGATTTTTATAATGCTATATTCTTAACCAATAATTTCTAATGTAGAAATAACCCATCAATATGTAGGTCAGAATATATACGTGTGTATTTGCGCACACACGCGCACATATATTTCATAAGGTTTAAATCAGCGTATCGCAGAACCTTAAATAAAGGAATTCACTATGGTGACATCTATCGCGAAACCAATCAGTATCAGGCTCAATTTCTCAAATATTAAGTAACAACGTCCGATTCTTCCTCCTTTCCCATCACTCCTCTCAATCCTTCCTTTCCTCCTCCTATCTTTCCTCGTTTCCCCCTTAATTCATCCTCTTTTTTCTCCTCAATTGCTCAAATATTAAGTAACAACGTCCCATTCTTCCTCCTATCCCATCACTCCTCTCAATCCTTCCTTTCCTCCTATCTTTCCTCGTTTCCCCCTTAATTCATCCTCTTTTTTCTCCTTCCCTTCTCACCCTTCAGTCCTTACTCCTACACCAATCTCACTCCCCTTCTTCCTTTCTCCCCTTCCTTTTCCCTCCCTCCTCTCCCCTCTTCCCTTTCTCCTTCCCTCCTTTCCCCTCTCCACCTCCCATCCTCTCCAAATCCTCCCACGATCGCATTATTTATCTTCATTATTATTTTCCCTCTCCTGTCTCTTTCCAATCACCCCCTCCTTCCTTTCCACAATACCGTATTCCTTTCTCCGTCTCTTCTCCCTCCCCTCACCAATCTCACTACGAGAGAAAAACCTCTCGAAATCTTCCCCTCCTACTCTACCTCCCCCCCCCCACACCCCCAACTCTCCTCCCTCCCACATCGACCAATAGCTGCTGCTCTCCGCTTTGCACACCGGTAATGAATCCGGTGACTATAACACTTTACACCCCATTGGCTCAGCTGAAAATCTCGAAATCCCATTGTGTGCACGGTAAAGCACTTGACTTGGGCTATATTATTTTTGGAGTGTGGTTTGAGTGGTGGGGATTGAGTGAGAGAGAGAGAGTTGAGAGGGGGGGGGGGGCGAGGGGATGAAGACGACCTAACGTGGATTGATTCGGAGGTTAAAAGAGGGTGGAGTGGGGGATCGCTTCGAAGGGGGTTTCGGGTTAAGGGGTCGGAGGTCGAAGTGGCAGGGAATGGGGGGGAGGGGAGAGTAGGAGGCGGGCGGGAGAGACAAAAGGGGGAGGGAGGAGGATCCGTTTCGCTATAAAGAGGGGAGTTTGGAGGACAGGAGGAGAGGATGGGAGGAAAGTTTTGTTGGGCGCCAGGATGATAGGGAAAAAGCATTCGACGACGGAAATGGAATTATTGAAAAACGCTTTTAAAATTGGATGGAAGAGGAGGAATAATGCCTCTGGGGAGAAGGGGAAGAAGGAGGAAGGGGAGAGGGAGAAAGGGTGATTCAGAGGGAAAGCATTGTCTCTAGAATGGAGAAGAGTACGGAAGAATAATTCGTGCTCATTAAGACCATGGGACTTAGAAAAGAAATAACAGACATATGACTTTAAAAATCAAATGATTATTATCTCGCGAATATATTTTAAACCTGTTTGTTCTCTAAGCGATAAAAACGTTTTGCGGACTTGCAAAATCATGGACTGCAAATGTATTAAATATGCAACTAATGTGAACTGTAATTAAAATTATATTCTGTCTATAAAAAATTGCTTCGAAATTTTGAATTAAACTTCGTACTGACTATATTACTGACATCATTTAAATGTCCTGGGCACCAAAATTAATGGGTTGATCCAACACTTAGGGCCAATTCTAATGTTTCGTGACACACCAATATGCCCTTATTGATACTTTTGTCTCCATCATCTTTTCAGGCTTCTCCCAGAAAACTTAAAATCCTAGGAGCATTTCCTACGTGTGAAAGATATATAAGGAAAAACCCAGCTGACTAATATATGCATGACATAAAATCAGTCACATATTAACAACAACGTAGTACAGTAGAGCGTCATTCTGTCTTAAAAACAAAATTCCGTATATGAGATTTTCAGCATAAAGACAAAAAAATCAATTGTTACATTAATTCTCATTCCGTCTCCGAAGAATGACTGTGTACAAAAAGGTATTTCAAGCTAAAGACTACTTGTTTTACAGTACCTAGGTATAAAATGAATTTCCTTCAAACTACCCTACTCCAATTATTTCTAACCTTTCCTCTTTATTCAGTATGTATGTGTATAAAAAGTAAAACTTTATCAGAGTTGGGTTGTTCATTATCAATTGGGTACACCATAAGACGAGTTCCATCTTTAAGTTTTGAAGGTAAGGA
This sequence comes from Uropetala carovei, assembly GCA_036926305.1. NCBI lineage: Eukaryota > Metazoa > Arthropoda > Insecta > Odonata > Petaluridae > Uropetala > Uropetala carovei. The sequence continues at coordinate 10,389,104 of JAXCHB010000015.1, forward strand.
TAGAGGCAAAGGAAGAATAAGGAGTAGACAAAAACAGAAAGAGAAAGAAAAACGCGAACGGAAAGGGAGGTTGAGGGGAACGAGGAAGGAGGCGGAGAAAAAGTAATGGAGAGAGAAAAAGTAGGGGAGAAGAGGAGGAAGGGAGGGTTCGCGAGAGTTGTGTCGTGATTCGTGGGAAAATACTCAGCGAGCGCTTTGCTCGCCCTCTATTGTTGATGAAGTGTTTCCCCGGATAAAGGGAAGCCAGAGGAGGAGGTTTTTTTTTCCTCCGAGAGGTTTTATACAGAGCCGTGGGGAGGGAGGGGAAGGGGGAACGGAAGGGGAGGAAAAGACGGAGGGAAAGAGGGATAAGAGGAGGATAGGAGGGGGAGGGAGGTTGGAGAGTTGAGGTCTCGTCGAGAGCGTGTGTTGGAACGGTGAGAGAAAGGGAAGGGGAAAGATGAAAAGGGGGAGGGGTTATTTTTTACTGGGGGGGGGGGGGTAGTTAGAAATTTTTCTGAAAAAGGGGGTTGGGGGTATGCACGTCGTATGTGTTGGATGAGGGTGTGAGGAAGAGAAGGGGATAGAGAGAGAGAGAGGGAGAGGGTAAGGTAGGAGGAGGGTCAGAGGGATTAACGTGGAGGTGGTTAAAATGAAGTCAGACGGTGTGGGGAAGGACCGACTTCTGATGACGGTTAAGGAAGAGTTTGGCAGTAAAGAGCGGATTTCTGCGGTGGTATCGCTTAAGTCTGTCCCTCGCGCGCTAGTATTTGAAGGGAAGATTCGTTTAGAGCAGTTCGAATGATGGGCGTGGCTTGAGACGAGAATGGTCGCGTGCTCGTCGACTCGTGCTTTAGAAGGACCAAAAAAAATATCCCCTCAGAGATCCTTTTCAGTATGTACTCGCTTCGTTTTGGTGTGTGAGTCACTCTCTCTGTCCCTGGCTTCTATTGTAATGTTTTCTCTAAATTGACATGCCGTAAAAACACGATGATTTAGCAGTTACGGAAGCAGCGCAATAAGTGTAGATTAACTTATCGCGAATAACATACAAAATAATACCGTATTTTCTTATTAACGATTCTTAGGTATACTAAACTCGTGAAAATCGTATGAAAATCAATAAAACCAGAGGTAAATAATTCGAAGCGCTGAATCTAAATTTTCTTTTGGAAAGCCCATGGAAAAATCTTTGATTATTGTTATTAACACTATCTCCGTATGTAATAATTTTATCGAAATTAAATGTTTTGGCACTAGATATAGTTAACATGAGCATGTGGTGAAAAGTGAATAACATAGGCATAATTTTTACTTCACAGATTTTTGTTGTAGTAAGTGAAAGTATCTTTGTTATTAATATGAATTTAACTAAAAAAATATACAAGAACAATAAAAACTGATATTAAATTATTTTGAGCGAGCATATCAAAGGAAATCATTTTCAGATCAATTGTGTTCTTTTAGAAATACAACACGCAAGGCGGCGACAGGTTCAGTATTTTTCTATAAAACGACGATAGATGAATAGATTAGACAGCATCGAGTGGCTCACAAGATAAATTTCAATATTACGAATGAGTAGAAAACTTAGATATAGTTTTATATCATGATACGAGTAAATTTATAATTTCAATTCGGGAAGAATACAGGGAGTAATCCGTGAAGGCAAAACTCAAATATCTTGATTGTAAAAAAACGAAAAAAATCAGAGATCTAGAATTTTTCCGGAATTGACAAAGAAGGGGAAAAAAACCTGAACGAAATAAAAATGTCCGAGTGTGGGAGGAAAATGAAAGATTGCGAAAGAAACAAACTTTCTTATTTTCGCGAGATTAAGGATATCGATCGCCGCCGTTCGTCTTCATGGGACAGAAAATAAATATGGAGATGTGAGGAAAGCAATATAAAGAGAATAAGAAGAGAGGACGGGGAGATGCAGAGATACGGAGAGATAGGGTGGTGGGAGAAGAGAGAGGGAGAGAAAACTAAAGAGAGGGTGGGGATGTGGAGGAGGGGAGAGATGGTAAGGGTGGAGAGGGGGGAAAGTGGGGGCGGGGGGGGGGTGTCGTGGATTAACACTTCATCCTGCACTACCCCTAACTCCCGTCTCACCCTAGCCGACGTTAAACCACAGACTGTAATCCCCAACACACACTCGCCCTTCCGCCTGCGGCCTATTGATTGATTCGTACTTTGTGAGGCGTGCCATGCACCCGTATACTTGTTGGAGTGACGCTGGGGTAATGACACTCATAACCAAAACAATTACTATTTAGAATTTTGGATGGGATAGCAATGACACTTGGAAGCAAAGAAACGGAACCATAACAAAAACTTTTGGAATAATGAAAACTTTCCTCAATTTTTTATTTACCTTTCACCTCCTCGTTTTTTAAACATAACTATCTATTATCATTTTAAATTAATACTTTTTCACATAGAGTAAGTAATAATAGTTGTAGAACTTTATAGCATCCGGTAACATTATGATATATCGAGTTTTACGCCCAGCTACAGCCAAGCTATATCTACTCTCTATTCTGACGTCATGTAACTAGCCTCTAGTTCAGAGGCCGTCTTCTATCCTACACCCCTATATCCACTGCTACATCGACTCATGAGTGTCCGTCGCGAGGCTAACTCAAGGAAAGAATTGCGTATTAATGCAAAAGGAACCGATTGATCCAATCATGTGATTGTATGGACTAGAAGTGTACGGATATGAGCTAGTTTTTATCACATTGTTGGGGTAACATGAAGTTAACAATTTTTAGAGCCAAAACATTAGAAGAAAAATCTCCAAAATAAAACATCGGAATAAATAAAATGGATGTTGAACGGAAACCTTCCTATCCAAGCATTCGTCTATTCGAAAGCATAAAAGGTCATCTAATGAAAGAAGTTACTTGTGAGTCCTGTTTGCGAATTACGTAATTCTTGAAAAACGTCGATTATTTTTTCACAACACTTCAAAATCCACACGTACATTTATCTCAAATTAATTTTATTTTTTATTTAATTCAGAAACTATTTCCTCGTAATTAACGCAAGTCGATTATAACTACCATATTGTCTACACACAGTCTGTATTTCAGCAGGATGAATCAAGATGCTCTCCGGCTAGGTATTTAGTATAAAGCAGCGGTTCCCAAACTTTTTTTTCGCGTACCACCGAAAACGTGACAAAATTTCCTCGTACCACATAGTACTAGTAAGTATGAATGTAGTAGTGAATGTGGCACCAAACTCACGTACCAAAATTGATCTGTCCCTGCTTCTTCCTATTCGAAGCAGGTATTCTGCTGCTTTTCACTCTGCTAGCGTACCACTGGCAAAAGCTTCACGAACCACTAGATGTACGCGTACCATAGTTTGGGAACCGCTGGTATAAAGCAAACATGCATAGACCTTCGATCATTTAGAGTACAACCGAAATTTCTTTCAAAGCACAATGCACGGAAGAAAGTGATGGATTCAGAAGTAGCGCAAATCCCTGAATTAAATAATTCCACCATCTATTTGAAATACAAAGAACGGTTTTCCGTTACTTTTGAAGAAGATAAAAAATGCGATGTTTCGCCTTTTGTTACATTCCTATAAAAATCTTTTTTTGCATTACGATATTAATAATTTACTTTAGAGATAAATACTCTGGCCTTCAATTTCAACGTGATATTCGCCCGTGCGTCACAATTGGGACGGCTTACATAACTTCTGAAAAGTGTATTTACCAAACACGAGCATTATCGCAATATTTTTAACATATAAATATAATAGGTAAACACGTGATAAAAATATATCATCAACATGACGTTATCCGCGCAGAATTTTATCAGATATACAGCAATCGAGTGGTTACTTAAGGTTTTCAATGAAAATCTCAATTTCTAAGTAAAAACTTTTCCTTAAAATCGACGGTTGCGTCATTGTGCGTAAACACTGCAGCGAAAGACTTCTTTTTAATCTTAGATACGGTCGTACATACATGCGCGCGTAAACAATCGAAAGATAACTAGCAAAATTTTCATCATATTAAGTTTTCACGGTTGTATTATGATTTAAATGTTTACAATCCGAAAAATCGAAATATTTTCACCATAATGGCCTTTATTAGACTGCCCGCAGACGGGTTATTGATTGTAGAGGTCATTCGGGTTTGTTCCACATATTTATCTCCTAGAAAAACTTCTTTACTTCTTGGTAACGCTCCATATCTTCGGGCCGTCTAACACCAGAGAATACTTTTCCTTCCCTTGACTTAAAATTATTCTTCGATCATGCAGTTTCTTCTCAAAAAATTTCACAATCAGTTCGCCACCGTATTTCGTATCTGTCGAATTACCATTCTTTTCTCTGTCATTCTTCTCAACAATTCCTGATTTTTAGTTCCATTTTTTTTGTTTTCCACGCCCGTATTTACAACTATTACAAAGTTTAAAAAGCGATCACGTTTCATCTCTGCACCACGCTATCTCTTTGTGAGATAAAAAAAATATACTCACAAAACATACCCGATAAAAATGCCACCGCAATTGTGGTTAACCCGAGTGAACGCGTTTTACGAAAACTCTGCATCGATGAATGCCTATAATTTTCAAAGATCGTAAAAAATGAGACTTCTACGAGTGTTTTACCGCAAAAATTCTCAATGATAGTTTTTCTGTTTAAGTTTAAGGCAAGGTTACCGCGAAGACGGTAGCGTAATGGAATCCGCATCGAAACCTTCTTTTTTGTTCCCGGAATGAAAAAAATACAAACTTTTTTTGCTCCCGAACGACGCGAAAAATCAATGCATGCACGTTTTTATTTCGAAGATAAATTGAAGCTCGTCCGCGCGAGGGACTGATAAAAAAAAAACCCAATGGCGGAAAGAATCGAGTTCCGTCCGAACGGCTTATAAAAGGAGACTGAAGGAAGCCATTCGTTCGTACTGGCTCTTGGCGGTTCCTATTTCAGATGGTTAGACATGGAAGATCCATCCCTCTTACCATTCTTCTCTTTCTTTTTAAATAATACTAGCTCCTGCAAGAAAAAAAAATAACTCGCGCGGCAGCCCGGTCATACCTAAGTTCTTCCTGAAAGATCTGCATCGAACTACTAGTTCATACTACAAAGTTCATGCATGTCTGCGTAGACATACATATAAACATACACGTACGTGTATGAATTTTAAAAATAATCTATTTAATAGAATATACGTTCGATGAAATATCGATGAGGAAAGTCATACAGACGAATGTCTCTTAACCGGAAACACATAAGCTGTAACATATACAACACATCCTTGTCCAACGCGGGTTTCCAAACGCGAATTTTACTAAAGAAGATTAAATAAATGTGACAATTATTTGCCCAACATGCATAAAATTCAATACGCGATCTTAATTGGGCAGGCATAATATTTTACGTATGATGTCGCGCGCGAAAGCTCGCAACTCATACGAGTACGTGATTGTTTTCATAAGGTATTAAATTTGCAAAATGAGGTTTTTGTCCTACGCGGCCTTTTCAAAGAATATAACTACCTTCCTGTGTGAAGGACTATGCATATACAAATTAATTTATGCACCTATATCTCGCCTTTCAATGTACATACGTTCCTAGATAAAAGCGTGTACAGTGAAACCGTGCAAAGTGAAGTAAATTTTCCCATATTAATTGTAAGGTTACATCCGAGCACCTTGTGGATATCAAAATACAACAACTCAATGTGTTCAGTATTGCTTCCTTTCATTTAATCTCCATGTCGAATTGAAACAATTTTTTGCTTTTTAATACTCGAAGACGGTAACAAAGCCGTGCTAAAGCATAATTGATGGCTGTGCAATTAAACGTAGTACTATAAAAAGTAAACCGTTCCAAATAAAAAAAACATGTAAAGAGAAACCGCGCAATTCGAGGGATGGGCGTACACATGTAGTGTAACGGGTGGAGACAAAGGAACTTATCTCGTTATCACAACGCGTCGTACCCTAAATTCCCTTTACAGGTATTCCCTTCTTAGACCGACGACACCCGCACCCCGAACGGAAACACCTTGGACAAAACCACTTACAAAAAGGTTCCTAACTCAGAAACGCTTTCCCGGAATAAAGAAAAATTAAAACCGAAGAAAAGAACTTTAATTCGTCGCCTTCAATTTCGGTCCATGCCCCTTTGTCTGAAACCCCCTAACAGGAGAAGACTTAAATCCCCCTTCCCCTGCAAGGATTACGGCATCTCATTTGGTTCCGGGGAGGAGCACGAAGGGGGTGGGTCGTAGAGGTCCCTCAAACGCTACGATAGGGAAGGAGAGAAAAGGGTGCTATGGAATTCCTCGGTGGGATGGGTGTAGAGAGAGAGAGAGAAGAGGGACATTGTGAAATCTTCTCTTATAAACGTTACCCTCGCAAAACCCTTCAAGAGATAGAGTTGGAAATGGATGCTCCGACCACAATCACTTCCTCTCTCCGTACTATAATCCCTTTCCCATTATGCAGAACGGAGGAGGGGAAGAGAAGAGGGCGTTCCTTGAGGATTATGGGAATTTTACGCGGCTCTGCTCCTATTTGAAACTGCCAAAATGAGAGAGAGAGGGGGCGGGGGGGAAGGAGAAGAAGAGAGAGAGAGATATTCGTTGTAGTACGGGGCAGACTCCCCCCTCCCCGTTTGAGAGGAAGATGAGGGAGGAGGTGGCAGGGAGGGAGAGGGAGATTGGGTGGAGGAGGGAGGAAGGAGGATTGAAGGGATAAGAGAAAGCTTCAGATCCCGGTCCCGTATTGAGAAGAACCGCTCTTCGTTCAATTCGCTTCTCTTTTGTCGGCCGATGTTAATATTCGGCTGCGCCCGCTGAGATCTCGTACGAATTGAAGGGGAGATAATCCCTTTCGATATGAAACAGTCCGGCAATTACGATATCCTTGTGCTTCCGCCGTCAATGCTCTTTACAAACATGATAAAAATGTTCGCTCTTGCGTGATATTCAAATTTTTTTTTTGCCGACGGTATTGAAATGTAACTCCGATCATTCGATGGATGAATTCCATATCGTTTGGATTTCATAGGATGCCTAAATTGAATTCCTATTATATTATAAAACTGTACTATATTAAAATTAATTTGAGTACTCTTTCATAGGGATAGTAAAAGGGTTTGCCCATTTTCATATTTATATCCTGATCACAAAATAAATTACCATTGGTTATAACGCAGTATTATAATCAAGAAACCGTCGATATTCAATGTACTAAATATAAAATTATGCAATATTTCACAACTATTATTGATTGAAGTAAAAAGAAAGAAAGTTTAAAAAAGATATTTGGGTTTATTTTTGGATGAAAGTAATATAACATCCTTCATTAGACACGACCAAGACGCGGAATTTCAAAACGAAAAAAATTAAAAATAACATAGTAATTTTATTGCCGTATAAAGCATGTTTTAGAAGAATATAAACATTGGACAGGGAGAAAGAGAAGTGAATAATGAGGAATATTAGTGAGTGATAATATTTGTAAGAAATTAGTTTATTTGAAACTTTGCACTCATGGCCGTCATCTTAACCTTTTTGACTACAAGGAAAGGTCATTTTTTAAATATTCAGCTGCGTAATATTCTCGGGTTTCCCGTGATGTTTTTTTCCTGCTCCCGTCCTTGCCCAAAATCTCCTTGGCCTTTTGATACTCCGTTCTACCATTCTCTCCGTGCCTCATACGGATTGCTCTGTTTGTCAATTTTCCTTTGTGCCTCCCGAAATTTCCACGTGATGTTCTCAGTCCTACTTAACAATGTTCGTTTATTGCTGTTGTAACTGGCGAAAACTCATTACATCCCGTTCTATTTTCAGAACTACGATACCGAAGCAGTAAAAACTATTCATTCATTACCATGGCCTATTAGGCGAGGATAAAAAGTTAGCTAAGCTAAACTACTTTTCGCTAATCCTAAATCCGAAATTCATGACTATCGCGCAATATCACACTATTACCACTTCTTATTTCTCTAATCATTTCTGATTATGTCTTCAACTTCTCTTCTTTCAACATTTAAATTAGTTATAAGAAACTCACGCCCTTGTGTAATTAGAATTTCTGCCTCTCAACAAGTTCATGGGTTATAATCTCCCCACGAGCGTAGACACGTATTTGTCTCTGTCAGATAACAAAAGCTATGCGAAAAGGTGCCGTTTTATATCGAAGGAAAGATAAATGTACAACCAAGCTAATAAATAAAGTATTTATAAATAAAAATAAACGTCAATAAAATTATCATGGGAAAAGCGCATTCTCTAGTTTCAAGTAAACGATATCCAGTCGTTACCGCAATACAAGAGGCATTCCATCTCAAAGATGCAAAAAAGTAATTTTCTGACTATTAATCCGCTATTTAAAAAGAGCTAATGCTGATACGAAGCTCGTACGATTATCTACAGTAGGCAACAACCCACGGAAGACGTACTATACACCACGTCAATCTTCGAGTCACCAGCTCGAGCGCTAAGAATTCGAATGATCAATTAAAACTCGAAGCGATAAATGATCATATTCCCCTCTTCCGGGCGGGGGGTCAGCCACGTGGTCCATTTTATGCGAGGAGAGAGAGAGAGAGACACATAGAGAGACATGAAGTAACCCCAATTAGGCACCGTCGCGGAACAGAGCGGGATTTTAACACAGCCTCCTCCATTCCTCCCCTATGACTCCCACTCCCTCATTCCCTCCCACCCCACATCCTCCAGCCAGCTAAAGTGCTCCCTTACGATGGGGAATTCATAAAGACTTGAAACCAAATAACGCGAGCCGTGAATGCTTATCTGGAGGGAAATAGAATACCTCCCACACATCCATCAAAGCGTAGGGCTTCTACGTCCGACCGAGGAAGGAACGAGTCTCAAACCCCTTTTATCCTACCGATCCCTCCTCCTCCTTCACGCCTTCCCGATCCCCTATTTCTCCCTTCCCATCTCATCTCTCTACCCCCCTCCCCCTCCCATCCAATACCCTTCTTCTCCCCCTTCTCTCTCTCTCCTTCGCCACCTCCTCCCTTAACATCCCGCCTCCTCCGCCCTGCCACCTGACAATGCGACCGTGTTTGTCAATAGCTGTTAATGCCCTAAGCCATTAATCATCAAGGTGCCTCCTCCCACATCCAATGTCCCACACCCCTCCTCCCCCTCTCTCCACGAGAACGCACATCTCTTCTTCCCATACACCCTCCTCCTCCTCCCCCTCCCTTCTCCCTCCGCTCTTTTTCTCTTTCTCTCGCTCCAGACCCAACCCCTTTCTCCCTCTCTACTTCCAACCTTTCCTACTCCAGCAACCTCACACCCTCCCGTCTCATTTCCTCCTTTTTATCATCCTATTCTACTCTTTCTTTCGCTACTTGCTTCTTGTTTCCTCTCTTATCCTTACACGTCTCCTTCTAGCCTTTTCCTTCTCTTTCTTTTCCTTAGATTTCTTCCTTCTTCTTTCTCCCCTATCTTGCTTTCAATTATCCTAATATTTCCTCTTTACTCTCTCTCTTCCTCCTCTTTTCTTCCTATCCTTCCTTCCTCTTTATCCTTAGTAATCTTCCTCCCTACCGCTTTACATCTCCTACAACCTTTTTATCTCTCTCCTTATCTTAATTTCTCCTCTGTATCTCTCCTTGCCTCTTCTCTTTCAATTTTTCACCGTAAAATTTCTCATTACCATCAATACGTAAAAAATGGACATGAGACAAGGTGGCGGCATTACAATCATTTAATAACATCTAATAAACAAAAATATTTACAGTTACGCAAAGTTTATGCTAGATTTAATATTCCCATATGAATTAAATTTATTTCTCACTTAGCCCTGAAGTAATTCAAAGCCTCACAAAAACTAAACGAATAAAGGAAATAGAGGTTGTCACTCTCTCCCTTTTCCTTTTCTCCTTCTGTATCTCTCCTTACCTATTCCTCTCTCTTTTCTCTCTCTATTCTCCTCTGAATCTAACTTTCCCTCTCGCTAATCTTTCTCCAGCTATTTTCCTAACCTTTCTCCTTTTCTCCCACTCATTCTTTCTTATTCCTCTCTCCTCTCCCCTCCCCTCCCCTCTCTCATTCCTCCCTCCCTCCTTTCCTATCTCATCTCTAGATCGAAGGCGCACCCATATAGTGTGCCGGAGTTAGTGAATCCTTATATAACCTCTCCCTCTCTCTCTCTCTCTCTTTCTCTGCGGAGGGGAGAGAAGGGAGGGGGATGAAGGAACGGATAAGGTATAGAAGAGAAGCTAAAGGGGAGGTGGGAGGGAAGAAGACTGGGAAAAGAAGGGGAGAGAGAGAGGAGAGGCGGTAAAAAAGAACTCTTTTCCTGCCCCCGCTCGTGGAATTGGTTTCCTTTTGAGAGAGACCCTCCTACCCCCACCCACTTTCCCTCCTCCCCTTCCCCTTTCCTACCCTTCCCGAACCGCCTCATCGCCTCTCCTCTAACTCCTCCCTCCCAACTCCTCCTCACTCCCACCAACCCTCTACTTCATTCCCGCACTGCCTCATCACTCACGGTGTCTTTTGCAACCCGGGAGAAGGCTTAAAATGAGCCAACATTATTATTTGGCCCTCTCTAATGTCCAAGTCTAAGATCTCTGGGAGAGAGGTTTTTTTTTGCGATGGAGTGTCGAGGGGAAAGAGGGACGGGAGAGGGTTTCTAACGTTTGCGAATGATGTGGAGGCCGTGGTGGTTGAAAAACATCGCTGATTGCCCTCGGAGGATGAAAGAAAAAAAGAGTTCGTAGGGAATTGGTCTGTGGTTCCATTGAAAATTCCGCCGAAAAACGAGGAGAAAAGATTGACAATGGGAGGAGTTAATGGATGAGCTACGATCATTCGTTTGCGGGGGAATAAGGGAAAATGATATCCCTTTTAGCAGTTCAAGTACGAATCGTAACCTAGATTTTTTAGTACCTAAAGCTCGCAATCTATTTTAATCGAAAAGCTATATCTCTCGAATATCTATAAAAGCATTTTATATTTAATTCCTATTTCTTATTTTCTTTGGTTCATAAATCACACGGATTGATATCATTGCAATATTCTTATGTTTTCCTTGCCGAAGTATTTTCCAACCACAACAGTGATCATTCACACGCAGTCAGGATTATTACTCTGTCACTCCAACAGCCATAAAAAGAACGGTGTAACCTGATTCACATTTGGGCTACAAAGCAGCTGTCATAAGCGGCGATTAATTGAGAGTAGGTTCTAAAATATCCAAGCTTTTTATTGCTGTCGAAGAAACAATTGGTCAATTTGATTTCAGTCATGAGAGCACCGTAATTTCTATGAGAGTGATTTTCTTTGATTCACCTTAAATACTAAAATAAAGAAATCAACTTGAAAACATTCCTGGAATAAATTACTACGAAACTGAGTCCGGATAGCTCAGTCGATAAAGCATTAGGCTTTTAAAATAAGGGTCCAGGGTTCGAGTCCATGCTCGACTGAACTTTTTTTACGGCGTTGCCGTATCCCAGGGATCGAATTCTTTCGGATAATGTCATGGCTATAATGCTCTGTGAATCATCCTTAGTGCTATTTAGATTGACAAGGTGTCTCCTTAATATCCGTAAATGGGATGGGAAGATTAGATCCGCATTTGGACTACAAGGCAACCGTAACTAGTGGTGATTCGCCGATTTAGGACTACCAATGGTAGATCGCCATTGACGACTACTTTATAGCCAAAATGTGCACCTGATTTTCCCAACTAATTTACGAGAGTTGGAGTGAAATAAATCGGGCATCAACTGTCTTGTCCTGTGTCTGTTTATTAATGGAAATTTTTGGGGATAGGTCAAGCATCTCATTATTCGATTCTACTATGGCCAGGTGAAACTAAGAGCGTCATCACTGGGTGACATAGCGATACGGATTGTTACTTAATAAGTATAGGTAAATGCTAAGTATTTCTGATATATTTGTTTTATAGTTAAATATGTACTATTCTAAGTAGTCTACTCAATATTCAACGTAACACTTATGCTCATTATTGTTACACGCGGAATATTTTTTCAGCTAGTTCAGCGCGTTCATTCCATTTCTATTCGTCTCCTCCACTTATATAATTAAAAAAATCGTTTTACAACTGAATAACTGAGCCTTTTTGCTGAATTTCAATTAATATCCGAGAAAAACCTTATGCCCACATAACGGAGCGGAAAATATGGGCGCATTTTGACTGCTAAACATTCGTCCTCAGGATAATATTACGAGATAATTACGTTATGCAATTGCCACAAAAGTTTTGGGAGAAATTTGATTCGTCGATTTTATTTCGTCCACCAGGTGAGTTCGATGTTTCTTTCTCGAATTAAAAGTTACCTTACAAACAATTTCACTTATCAAAACTAAGCTTTTTATATTCCAAAAACCTTGGAAGGAAGAACGACACAGCACACACCGTTTACTATCTTCCGACACTTCCTCCCACGCATCACCTTCCCTCCGCCCCCCTCTTTTTCCTCTTCCGCCCTCGCTTCTCCCCTTCCCCTCCCTTTCCGCCCCTCCTCCCGCCATCTCCCCTTTCCTTCGCCCTCCACCTTCCTCCCACACCCATAGCGGAGGTTTAACGCAGGAGGCTTTCATTTTGAGCCTCCGTGTTATCGCTCGGGCAAAAAAGGCATTTCGGAAAGAGGAGTGAGTGAGGGTAAGAAAGGGGGTGAGGGGGGGGGGGAGAGGGGAGGGAGAGAGGGAAGTTAAATTTGCGGCCTCACGGGACGAGTGTCAAGTGATGATTGAATGACGGCATGGAGTGCGAAGGAGAATGAGGGAGGAGAAAGAAGTGGGTGGGGGGGAGCGAAGGTATTCTGTTAGAGATGGGAGAGTGGGAGGGAAGTGAGGGGATGTTAGGGTATGGCGTATGGGGATATATTGTGCTGAAGGGAATTAGGGATGAAATGAGAAGGAACTTGGAGGTTCGGAGCTGGGATTTTGAAAACCAATGTGCGAGAGTTCTCGCGAGAACAAATGCATTTGCCAATTTATTCTGCTTCCGACGTGCGTGACGTGGCATTCTCGGCTGACGGGAATGTTTTCTTGTCGCATCGGAGAAATTTCGCGATTCTATGGTACTGCTAATGTATAGAAAATATTAAGCCAAGGGGTAGTGAAATTCAATGGCAGCCGTATTTATCCCACGACTCCCATGTGGTCTAGTGGCTAGGATATCTGGCTTTCACCCAGAAGGCCCGGGTTCGATTCCCGGCATGGGAATTTTTTTCTGTCGGATTTGTAAAGTGTTCTTGGGATAACGAGTCTGACTCTCAGGGTAGGGTAGAGATTTCGAGTCCCAATGATATTCCTATTATTTAGAATAAATTTTTGATGAATTACCACTGAAGACGGCTGTATTGTAGCCGAAATGAGCATCTAGTTTTTATAATCTTGTTTTGGCTATTGGGGATATCCGAAACAAGACTTTTTATTATAAAAGGCAATAAAGTAATAGAAAAATGTATTAAATTTTTTATCCTATTATGCAGAATTTCTTCTAGCCCAACATAGTGACTATCTACACTTTCCTTTGTTTATCGGTTGTGCTGTTTATAAGCTTACAGTTTAAAGGAAATATTGTTAATGAAGAAATTAGTAGCAGTCCTTGTAAGCAATACCGATCGTAGGTATCTTTTGTTTAATTTAAAGATATTCTCCATTACCAAGCACGTTCAATACTTTTACTAAAATAAGAATATTAATTGCCTTTAACAAAATAATCTGCCATTTATTAGTATAAATATTTTTCATCGTCAAACATCTCCTTTGTGGCTACATCGTCACGTTTACGCCCGATAATTCACCAGAGTAGTCGAAAATAGTTGCAATGTGATACGAAATTTATGCTGAAATAACAATTGTCAAATCGTTCGCATTTTTCATTTAAATATTACATTGGCGTGTACATCATAAAATTCTATTAAATGGAGCGCTTGTGAAATTTATAAAGGTAAGCAATTATAAACCAATTTAATCGCAAGGCGGAAGTCATTGTGCGTCGTCATAGTTAGGTCACATACTCTAGCATGTACGAGGACGAATGAGAAAAAATCATTTTAAAAATAAATAAAGATAAATATATTTTTTAAAATAAAGATAAAAACGAATAAAATTATTTTAAATTCATAAAAATAAATACAAATATAAATAAAATAAGAATAAAAGAGAACGTTGCCGAAACCTTATTATACACAAACTAAAAATTTAATTTGAAAGCAGTTCAATATTCTGTACTTACAATCTCTGCTATGCTGCCTTTGATTAACAACCAAAGGAAGACATCGAGCGTGAACTCACCTGTGAGAAGAAAGAGAAAGCCATTTAGCAAATTTTGTTGCACGCGTGCGAAAGCCAGTATCGGGTCCCTTTCACAATTACCAAAATCTTAGCCTCGTTAGTAACATAAAAACAAACAGTAAAATGGAAACGCTTTCCTCACGTTTTTTCTTTTTGTTTTTCTCCGTTAATTTCAACATGGCGACGTTTCCTTTTTAGCCCCTTTCTCTTAGGCGTCGGTGTCGGAAGTATGCAATTCGAGTCCTTTTTGCAAATAAAAACTTCATCCCGGTTTCAGACTACATTTTTCTACATATTTATCCATCACGATAATTAGGAGAGAGTAAATCTTTAACCGTAAAAAAAAAACATTTCGTCGAATTTTTAAGTAAAAAATAAAATATTATCGGTCAAGAGGTCAAAGAAGAAGTAATCATTATTAGGCAAATGGCAAAAAAATAAATACCGTAGAAATGAATGCCGGTGTGCTCGCGAGAGCAATGGCGCAATCGATATCCGAAGTCATTTTAGTACATTACGTAATGCGTTTTACTCATCCGTCGAGCGACGTTCTTTTATTTTCGAAGAGGCCATCTTGAACTCTTCTTAAACCCGTTCGGCTTTCCCTCGTCCCTTAAAAAAATCCCTCTCCGAGTTATTCCGCCGCCGCGTTATCTTTTCTCGCGTCCCCTCCCCACCCATACTCCCTCCCCCTCCGAAAAGAGCGGGAATTATTTTTAGCACGCATGCATTCACAGACCCAGATATATATTAAGTTCCATCTTCGTACACTCCGCGAAAACTTAACTCACTCTCTCTCCATTCACCCAGAATCTCGGTCCTTTATGCTCTGGAATAATGTATTTATCTATATCTACATGCGTTGTTAATTACATATTTAGAAAATACTTCTTTTACTGATATTTCGTGGTTTTTCTAATTGCCGTAAGACGGTATTTTTTATGTAGGGACTTAAAGGTCCCGGATAGTACTCTGGACAATTACACATATCGTTCCAAAAATTGTATTAATCTCATTTGATAAACATATCTTTACAATACATTTTAAAATACCTCGACACACATATCCTGAGTTTATTTCGTCAAACTACTTCTCTTCCCAAACTGCAAAAGCTTCCCATAAAATAGAACTCTCGAAATTATAATGATGCCTCAAATAGTTTAATGCTAAGTAATGCTTAATTTTGACATCACTAAGAGCATTATATGCTTTGGAAGCATTAAAATCCAATCTTGGTATAAACATAAATTGGTGAAATGAATGATCCGAAGATCCTTATGCGACAGGCATAAACTGTAATGATTTTTTTCTCCTCTTTCTTCATTTCCCATTGGTATAAAGAGTGTAACTCCTTTTAGGGTAATTTGCTTTTTAAATTAGGTTTGAACCAGGAATAGGAGTATAACGGCTTAAAACGCTTGTCACAGTTTAATTTTATGATATCAGTAATATAAATAAAGGAAAATTATCTCTTTGGATGTGACCGATGTACCAAAAACAAAATTTCTTCATCAAAACGATGCAGACGTATTGAAGATCAATGGTTATGGTTTGCGTCAAATTGGATCCATAGTTAATTTCTATACTTCTACAGTTACTATAACAGTTTTTGCTTATAATCACCATCTATAATATTTATCTAAAATGTATCAATTCCAACCGAATTCCAACTTTAATCCTTTCATAATCAGCGAGAAGCACATATTACTACAATTTCTTTGAAAAGGATTCGTGGACAAGGAGTATACCACATAACCATTTTCTTACGATCGTAATTACAAGTTACTCAGCAACAATAAAAACTTAGTACACACTAAATTACACAATGAATGAACTGGAATGAATAATTGTTGCATTGAGAATATAACAAAAGCTTATGTAAACACTTCAGTAATTATCCATAAAAAACTTTGTCGCACGAAGAAATCGAAGAAGCGAGGCTAGAGAAGCACAATGAAAGTTGCCAGGGAGACGGGAAGAACAGTGAATGCTCCCAAAACGTTAATATGGCGGGCCTTTGAAAGGGATTTTGGAATGGGTGATGGTTAAGGGGAGGGGAGAAAGGGTAGAGAGAGAGAGAAATGGGTGGAGTGAGAGAGTCAGCAGTTTCCTCTGGTTCTTTTCGAGAGAGAGAGAGAGAGAGGTGGTTCCAAGATAGGGTTCCAAAAAGAACTAAAGAAGAGGACAACCGCATGGGATTCGTGGAAGACAAACTCCTTCCGGTCCAAATTACGTCCTCCAACCCATTCAGCCTCCCTCTCTCTCTCTCTCCACTCCTCCCCTCTCATCTTCCCTCCCTCTTCCCCCCTATATCCCTCCTCATATCCCTCAACTACAGCGATATTTTTCCCCTTTCACGAAAGCGAGAGCAGGGAATAATACGCGAGTGGATATGGAGAAAGAGTGAGAAAGAGAGGGTGGTGGCTGGAGGGGATTAGTGGGTGTGTGTCGGGAGAACCGCCCTGCCCTCTGCAACGCGGCGGCGGAAGTCCAAAGAAACACAAGAAGGGCGACGAGCGTTAAGAAGAGACCGACGGCCGTAATCATAGAGAGAGAAAGAGGGGACTTTTTTGTCGGAGAGAGTCGTACAGAGGTAGTAGGTCGTGGTAAGGGTTCGAGGGAAGAAATTTTGCCGAGGATGCAATAAAATATATCGTCGGTGATTTTAAAAGTGCTAAATCCATGCTTCGAACTGCACGGATTCGCTTTGCACGTTTTCGGTTTAGGAAGGTTTTTATTTTTATGGACTACCTAGAATTGTATCCCACTTTACCCGGTCTTCTCCAAGAACGCACAGCTCAAAACAAGGGGTGGATGTATCTCAAGAAATATCTCTACGCGAAAATTCGCTTCCACGCGGATATCAGAAATCGAATGTATCACTTTTGATAAACCTCGAAATATGTCATTACACGTTAGAAGAATTATTTCAACTTTCCATAAGGCAAATATAGTTAGAGTAGAAAAAATGCTAACGCTCTCGCTATGGAGCGACCTAATTTTCATAATAAACTAGGAATTCAGTGATTTTTCACAAAAAATTCAAAGTACTTTCTGATTTATCTAAGTGTTACTTTTAGGTTAAAATTTTATTTTTGAAATCGTTAATTTACAAATTCCATTCAATTTAACGTGATAAGTTTGTCCGATTTTTTTCAATGACAAGGTAGCGATGAATTGCAATGGTAAATTAAATGTATTTTCATACATATGTATATTGTCGCATTCGAAAAATTAGGAAAATACGTCGATATTCGCTTAAACTGCGTTTTTAATGCAGTGTTACTCGAGATACTTTACAGATGTTTGCGAGTGCCTCGCTGCAATTTTCATATAATATCAGCCTGAGCGAATGTTGCGCATATGAAATTTAAATTGAATGCAAAGGATAGTTGTAGTAGTAGCTCGGTCTATTTAAAAAAAACGCCATCAGACTATCTATTCTGCGGTAGAAAGTTCTTATGCTATAAAAATCTCTTAAATGCGTTAAACTTACAACAGCAACTATTTACTATATCGCCCGTATAATAAATCCACCCTCCGGCCTCCCTCATTTACGCACCTTCCTCTCACGCGATCTTCATCCACTCGTTATCGTCCTAGACGATCCCTCCTCATTCACTACTTCCTCCTCCTTTCCCTCCTTCCTCCCTTTCTCTCTCCACTCCCGCCTAATATTCCCTTCCACATTTTTAAGCAATCCCTACCATCTCTTACTCTTCCCATCCACCTTTATCACCTCCTCCGAAACATTGGAACCTCCTTCGTCCTCTCTTCCCCACCTCCCTCCTCTCTCCCTCCCCTCTTCCTTTCCTCCATATTCCCACCCCTTTACAAGGAGGACGCGAACTATTAATAGACTCGCACTCTCTCTCTCTCTCTCCCCCGGTCCCTCGCTCTCCCCTTTCTATGATTCGGTGGGTTGGTCGGAGGGGGGAGTGAGGTAGGGGGGGGAGG
The DNA here is from genome assembly GCA_036926305.1 of Uropetala carovei. NCBI lineage: Eukaryota > Metazoa > Arthropoda > Insecta > Odonata > Petaluridae > Uropetala > Uropetala carovei. The sequence goes on from JAXCHB010000015.1 coordinate 10,407,333, forward strand.
GAGGATAGGATGACGCTCTGGAATGGTGAGGGAAAGGGAGACTGGTCTTATAGTTGAAAAAGGGAGAAAGCGTGGGGGAGGGGGAGGGAGACAGAGTTCGTTGCAACAGGCGCTGGAGTGATATTCTCTCCTTTCCTCGAACGAATCGGCAACAGTACAATGTTCGATAATATTAGAGGACATTTGTCGATTTCGGAATAATTTGGTCGAAATCGAACTTTTTTCGACATTGGACCTTTTATCGACTCTGGACGACTTTTTTTCGACTTCAGCCGAATTAGTACGAAATTTTCACTTTGGCGACCAAAAAACCTTAACCAGTATGGATTCTCGCTTTTGTTTGTTTCCCGAAGCTTTCTGATCCCTCCGCAGTCGCCGTGCGAGGGCTGCACCGACGCGAAAACCGCTTGTGGAGGATGGCTGGAAAAAATCGTCATTATCTATAAATACGTACATAATAACGACAACCCGAAACGGGCGCTCGGTCACGTGATCGCGTTGTTTCCTGGTGCTCTCATTCAGCTTAACGCGTCTGGCTAACGCGTATATTTATCTTATTTTGAAGCTTACGACTCATTACGCCCCGTGCGAAGACAATCAAAACTGTGAATGATGCCGTGAAATAACAAAGGGGAACGAATTGGACAATGGAGTCAAATCGTTTTTTCTCATTCCTGTCAAGATAAAATACTGCATGTTTTGACGTCGGGATGCCTTGGAACAATAAAATCTTCGAGATATGCGATCGTTTATCTGCGGTAAGCATTGATACGCGTATTGCGGTTTCCACTTATAAAACTTTGTGTTTAGATAATCAATTTTTATGAGATGTTCGGTATTTCGCGGTCATAATATGAATAGCTTACGGAAAAGATAAAAGAGACATCTTCCTTCTAATAAAAACCAAAGTTACGCAAATGAAAATGAGCACAAATGTTCTCTGGGTTGATTTTTCGAAAGATTCAAAGAACTGATGCTGCTATATTTAAATTTATTCAGTTACATAATACAACAAGCCCGATCTCCCTTAGAAATAACATTAAAAATACTAAGAATTTATTCCCTGAATATTTGCAACGAATTAATAATAAGACAGCGGATAATCAATGCTACTACGAAATGATACAGCCAACATTGTCGTCTCCTCATTTTCTTAAAATAATTTATACATTTAAACGGTAACGTATAATATGAAGTAGGTACGTGTTTAATACTGAAGGCAATTTGATTACGCAAATTTAGTTATATACCTACTACGCGTAAGAATTGCGCCTTAAGGAAACCACGCTAAAAGGACTCGAATAATTCACTTGACGAGGACCGTGGCTCGTGTGTAACTGCATCACGACATTTCTAAAAATTTCGCGCCCACCCTTGGAGAGAGAGAGAGAGCCACCCCTATCACGTCTTTCCTGCCGCCCCTTCCTCTTCTCCTATATCTTCTTCCTCTCCACCCCTACCAACCATTCCTCTCTCCCTTCCAGCAACAATAACGCCGGACCGATCCATCTTGCCCTCTCTCCCTTCATCCTTCTAGTTTCTCCTTTTCTCCATACTTCCCCTTTTTTATTTCTCGCAGTGGTATTCTCTCGCTTTCGCACCATTTCTTCGCCCGCAAATCCTTTCTATCTCGTCTCCCTTTTTAACTCCCTATAATTTCCTATACTATCCTTATACCTTCATTTCTGATTTCTTTTCTCTTCTTTACTTCTATTCTCTATCCCTCACAACCTCATTTTAAATGGTATTAGTAATACGCATTATTCCTTTCTCTATTTTTCCTACCTTCGGAACTTTACCTCCTTTTATTTCCAATGTTTTTTCCTATCAATTATCACCTTTCCTAAAATTCTCGGCTCTTTTTATCTACTCCGTTTATTTCAACAAATCAGTATTTCACTTCCCACTCGGTCATCTTCCTCTCTTTTACACTCCTTTCCTTCTCATCACTCCTTCGCAAGGTTATTCTTCCTTCTCTGACTGCACATTCCACATTTCCCTATCCGTTCCGCTTTCGTATGTCTCTTCGTCCTCTATTTTCATCTCGTCTGCTCTTATGGCTACTTTAAAGCGTGCAAAAACGGGAAGACAAAAGATTAGAGCTCGTTGGAAGAGAGAAATTACGAGAGAGTTGAAGACAGTGGGAGAAAGAGAGGGGAAAATAAAGGGGGAAAGAGGGGGATTGCGCGAGTTAGATGAAACGCATGATAGATAGAGGAAAAGGGAAGAGAGAAGGAAGAATAAAAAGGAAATGAGGGGGAGGGAAAGAGATAAAGGGGAAATAGGGAGAGAGACGTAGACGGCGACGCCAAAGCAACCAAATGGGGAGACAAAAGATTCACCTCGTTGGAAGAAAGAGACGAAAAGAGAGAGAGTCGGAGTGAGAGGGAAAGGAAAAACGAAGGAATATACTTAGCGATAGAGAGAAAATGGGGAGAGGGTAAGTGAGATATGGAGAGGGAAAGAGATACGAGAGAAGGAAGAGAAAAGGAGGGGGTCCAACTGTTGTAGAAAGAGAGAGGGAGAAAGAGAAATGGGCGATAGGGAAGAGACGGAGGGAAGAAGTAGTGAGCGTGAGCGTGAGAGAGAGAGAGAGAGGGAGAGGGATGAGGAAGAGGAACGTGAAGGGAAATGGACGGAGGGAGTCGGGAGGTGGCAGGTGAAGAGCGAGGAGTGTGTTTCAGGGTGGTCGGGACATGTGACGGGGAACAGACAATAAAGAGAGGGGTAGAAAGGGAGGGAGAGAGAGAGATGGAAAAAGAGGGCGTGGGAGAAGGAACGAGGGAGGGAGAGAGGAGAGGGGAGGTCTGCTCCGAGATTAAGGAGGCGAGGAGGGATGGGGGATGTCTCGGGACGGAGACGGTGGAAGGGTTTCGGTTGTTGCCAGAGTAACATTGAGCAGGAGGGGAGGCGACGAAGTGCTCGCGTTGAAAGAGGCAATCGGTTGGGGGGAGCGGTGGGTAGGCGGAAGAGACGGGGGGTGGGGGAGTAAGCGAAGGGAAGGGAGGTGGGGGGCGGGGGCGAGAGAGAGAGAGAGAGTGTGTGTGTGTGTGTTTCGGAGGGAGACGAGGTTGATGACAATTGATGGGAAAACAAAATTGAAGAAACGAAACGGAACGAGACGATGTGAAATCCGTCCGTGCGTTACATTTGGACTGCTTATGTAACCTGTGAATCGTGTTGGCCAAATATATCTATTATCGCTTGAAGTACATACTTAAGATTAGTGATGCACACATGGTGAACGTACAATAGCGCTCTCTTGTTATATGAGACAATTTTATCGGAATATAAATACAACCTCCCTGGATTCGAAAACAAGTTTTTTAAATTATTTAACTTGCGTACGATTATGTCTAACATTTTAAAAAATTAATTAACCTTCCTTTCCTAATAACGCAAGATATATTTCTCTTCCAGACTGACGGCATTATAGCTACAGTTGAGTCATAAATCATTAATATATACGAACAAACCCTATCGAAAATATTTCCAGCGAGACAATAATGTGCGATATCTCATTATATTCATTCGAAAGTTATAGCTTTCCACGAGAAACGTGACACGATCTAAACGTTTAAATTTTATCGATCTCCTAATTTCATACAGCTTCAAATCCTCCAGGCTGATGACAATCTCGAATGCCACGGAACGGTTATGGAAAGTTATTGGCGGATATGTCTTTCGGCAGTTTATAATCGTCAGCGAAGGATGAGGAAAGACCGAGATAGGGAAGGATAAGGAGAGGAGGGGAAAATGCGGGAGATAAAGATAACGACGAAAAAGGAGGGACGAGTGGGGAAGAGAGGGAGAAGCCGAGCAGGAGATCGGAGAGGGGGAGAGGGGAATTTTCGAGGGAGAAGTGGGGGGGAGGGGGCAGGGAGAAATGGGTAGGTTTAGACGTCCAAAAAAACAAAGGGGAGGTGTTGTGGAAGACGGTGACTGTGCAAGTCAAGCGGAGCTCTCCCTTCACGAGGGAGAAAGACTTTCGGAAGAGGGGACGCGAATAGTGGCTCTGCCAAACCTCGAAGACGACAAAAGGGAGAAGGAGAATAAGAAAGGTATGCGATTTAAAAAAAGGGGTAAGAGGGGGCCGCGTGTAATTGGAATACTGCTAATGTGAACGTTGTATACTTCCTCTCACCCCCTCTGTTTCCCTCTCTCTCTCTCTCCCTTTTTTGCAGCCAGATTAATTGCTCCACGTTCTTGCGAATAAAAAAAAAATTCCGAACGAAAAAAATCGACGATTTTAAAGGCTCTGAAATGACTACGCGTTTATTTCAATAGTTTTACATCGAGTTTGTTTTGTAAAATTTTTAGGTGAAGGAACTGTTCTATAAAGAGAATCGTTGGTTTCAATAAAGCCTGCGGTTTCTTTCGAATAAGAACTATAGGAATGTTGAAATATTCATAAAAGATGGCGATGCATGACAGTGCAAATTAAAAACGCAACAAAACGCGAGCTATGACAGTAATAACAGGAAAGCAGTATGAATTACAAATACTGCCTATATATATTTGGCAATCCTCTTGAAAATTGAAAACGAAAATGTGTTATTTATATATATATATATATAATATATAACAATATGCACTAAGACACTCGAAATATTCCATTCGGAAGTATTTTTTTTAAAGTAACAGGATTTTCTGGAAAATTTTCCTCGCACGAATTACCATAAATAAATATCACAGAAACGTACTGAACGATTAATACTTCAAGCTATTCTTCATCGAGTCAATTATGGACTACAATATTTCCGCGACGATTCGCGCTAATGAATTAACGAGGATCTTTTAAGGGGATAATGTGTCTCGACGTGTCTCGACCTGAAGTCTTCCTATAAAAAAGAGTATTAAAAATAAATTTTTAATTTTTATTACGGATTCGGGACGCGGCGTGAAACAAAATGGAGTTGGGTTCGCAAAACGAGGAGGGCGTAAAGCAGCAAACAACGGAGAGGAGGGAGAGAGAGAAACAGGGGTCTCTAGCGAGCATCTTTTGAAACGAGACAATGAAAGAGAAGTTGACTGGTTGGTTCTGTAAGCATTCAACACTTTCTCTTCCTACATCCTTCTCCTCTCTTTCTTCCTAACCTTCTGTCTCCCACTTTTCTCCCTTCCCCTCTTCCTTCAGTACCCTCCATCTCCATTTCCAATTGCTCTTTCTACTCTATTCATTTTACTCCCTACTTATTTTCCCTCGTATCTCTATTCATTCATCGCTTTTCCTTCCTTTCACTACGTTTTTCCATTTCCATCCACCTAGTTTAATTCCCTCATCTATCTTTCCTTCCCGATCCTTCTTCCGGTTTTGTGATTTCTTTCTCAAATTGGGAAGAAACTGGATGGAAAAAGTTCTCGTTTATATAACAATCGGCCAATTCCTAGAAGACGAATGTTTTCGTGCATTTGAAAGTGAGTTTTACGTATAATGAATTTCGTTTCGCATTTACTAGGTTTCAATTTCAGATCAAAACCAAGGACTACCGATTTTTATGAATAAAATTCGGAGAGATTCGCTACTGCCACGCCCTTTGATTTAAATTTCTTAATTTTTGGATAATTTTCGCAAAACTTGGACTTTTTTGTTTCTACGTTACAAGAAAGCAGACACCAGAAACAATTGCGAATTTAACCATGTCAATAAATGTCGATTAAATTTCATACTGGATGCTACATACAAGCAATACACATTTGTTTCTTTGACAAGCTACGGATAGCCCCAAAAAGGTTGTAAAATCATACACCCATTTAGCTACAAATCTACAGTTATCAATGGTGAATCACCACTAATAAATATGTAGATATATTAGCATAAAAATAGATTTCTTATTTTTATAAAAATGTATTTTTATGTAAACAAATTTAAATAGAATGGAGTTCCACCAAGCATTGCCATGTAATATCGATTATATCGATAATTCTAAGACAAAGCACCCAATACAAGCGGCAATTCATCGACGGTGGCTCTAAATACAAATATACTGTCGGTATACAATCCACTAAAGTGAATCTAGTTTTCCCATCAATTTTGCGGCTATTAGAGAGTTTTAAGTTTGTCAGTTTGATTTCAGCCGGCGAGCTAGGCATCTCTCTCTCTTGAGGAACTTTTGGTTTCCTCTCAAATGACTTAATCTCCTCCTTTCCTTCTCGCTTCTCTCTCTCTCACTACTCCCTCTTCCCCCTTCCCCTCTCATCACATTCCACCTCCATTTCACCTCTCTACATCTCCCTTCTTTTTCACATCCCTATAGTTTTCCCTTCCTTGTCCGCTCCTTCCCATCCCTTTTCTTCCTATCTTCTACCTCCATCCCTCTCTGCCTCTTCCTCCACTCTCCTGTCACCATTTTTCTCTCTCCCTCCACCTTCTCTCTCTCTCTCTCCTCTTCCCCAAAGTCACCCATTCCCAGTTCTTCCCCCTCTCTCGCAGTCCCGCTTGATGTGCGACTGTGTGTAGTCGCTTGTCTTGAAGCAGCGCCAACTCCCATTGTTCCGACAGTCTTTTGTTCGCCGCCTCACCCACTCCATCACTCCATCCTTCCCTTGCCAACTGAAGCATTTCTCTCCCTCCCTCGTACGGGCCACGGCTGCCTCTCGTCGTCTCCTTCCCTCCTCTCCCATCCCCATTCCTTCCCCACTCCCCTCCCATTCCCTCTCCCAAAAACCTAAAACAAAAACACGAGCGGAAGAACGTCTCGCCACATGGTTTGCCGTATAATTCTGCGGCTTCCCGTACTCGACCCCGCTTTCCCCGCTCCTACTTTCTTCTCCCCTCCCCTGCTTTCTCCTCACCCCGCTCTCTCCCGAGGACGATCGACTCCTCCTCCACCCCACCACTCTCCCTCTCATCTGTTTCCGAATTGCTTTTCGCCTCATCTGTCCCAACCGCGGGACAAAAGACACTCGACCCCATTTTCCCCATCTGCCAATCGTTCACTCACCGAGCCAGACACCCGTGGACGCGAGAGAGGGCGTTGTTTCACGTTGCGCCGCGTTAATTCCCCACTGGCTGAGGGACGGGGAATTAATTTAATTGGGATTCCTTTCCCTGGATGACTGCTCTTCTAGAATCGCAGTTCACGATACGTTAAGGAGGATAAGCTCGTTAAAAAGGTAAAGTATATCGCGTCCCTAAGCGCAATGTGGGCAAGAAGCGCGTGGCAATTGCAGTCTCGAGCGACGGGACGGTCTAAAACGAGGAGAATTAACCTCGGTGATGCAAGACGAGATTGCGCGCTTGCTATGAACCAGCCGGGTAGATGTCTGAAAACTGTAAACCTTCCTAAATATTTAATCGCGTTTATAAAATGCATACATTGGAGGAAAGAATGCAGCGATATTCCAGTTAACCAATCATTACCATTATACATTCCAGAATATACATCTAAGTTCAAAACTGTAAAAATATTAGTGTTTGTCTTAGAGATCTCCAACAGCCATAACAAGGTTTGAGACACCTATGACAAGTACTTGATTTTTTTCAATTTTTGATGCTCAAATTCTTATTCTGGGATCTGTTTCCTGTCACAAGACAAGCTCGATAATTATAAAATGAATTCCCCGCTAATGTATTAAATTTAGAAAATTTATTCGAAATACGGGTATTTGGCGTGGAATGCATGCCAACAGATTCAACATGGAAGAGATGAAACTTTCGAAACGGTAAGATTCTAAAGACAAGGTTATTCGCGAACCTTTCAACGAAATTTAATTATGACCGATTATTCACTATTTCTTTTAGCAATCAGCGATACTCCTAAAGAAAATATCCTGAGAAACAGCGAATGAAAGAAATACACCGTAGCAAATAGATTCCACCAATCGGAATTAATTAGAACGTCGAACGCGACCTCGTCTTTTTGAATGGGTAGAGAGATAGACTTTCTATATTTTGACGAATCTATTGTTTGATGTTATCTGCGTAAAACATTATATCTGTTGGCGAAAAAGAATAAATACACGATTTCCTATATATTTTATTGTTTTCGGCTTAATTCTCAATGTTGGTCCCTTAAATTCCCTCGAAAATATAATGTAAACCTAGTATTGCTCAGGATGTTAATTTAATTTGGTCCTCGGTCACAAAATTTTCTTTTCAATATACAAAACTGCTCTTTAGTTTTCTGTTTATTCAGCATATAATTGAATCTCTGCATTTGATTAATTTGGTAAGAATAAAAACTTATTCTAATTATAATGAAGATAATATTAAATATAATTTACAATGTACACTATTTATTAAGACTAATGCCTATTTCCCTACATTGTATCAGCATTGTAAAATGCTCTGTAATTACTGGCATTCACAAAGTTTTATAAAACAATCTAGTTACTCGTATACCTTACACTAAGTGACCCCTGCCACATTTAATAATATGCCAAGGTAAATAGATTCGAAAAAAATACATGCGATCCCATTCATACGAAAATGACGAGGTTCCTTTTCTTGGCGATTGAAGATGGCAGCTACTAGCTAAGGAATTACGTAGCTCGAGCAGTTGACATAAGCATCGAGGAGAGGTTTTTGCTAAATGGGTAGAAAATAACATCCTACAGGCGAGCTTCTGAAGATAAATAGAGACTAAAAAAACACCTGCCACGTTATATTGTCTCTATTCAAGGAAGACTTGAAAATATTCAAACTTGTCATCATTCTGATTAACCTGATTAGCAAATTGAAATATGCGATCCCATTCGGCTTAATTTCATCACAATGTTATTCGTGTATGGTTGCAACATAAAACCACCTCTAAAAACGCCTCTTAGTCCATGAGGTCGTAATTTGCTTATTTTTAACGGCCATTATCCTGAACGAGTTATTTTACGCTAATGATATTACCTAGGAAGAATGTCCGGAGATTAACGATATCACGTTACACGAAAATCATCGCCAGCCTTTTTCGGTCCTCCGCTGGACAAAGGCCTGTCTCTTCCATGTTGAACACGAATATTTTCTTTCTTTCTCGACTCCTTTCTCCCGCGTTTGATCTTATTTGCGGCCGCTTCTTTTCTCTTTGGTACCCAAATTAAAACTTCTTTTGTCTAGGCGAGGTCAGTTCATCTGGTGATGTGCCTGGCTCACCGCCATTTCAGTCTCTCCCTCTCTCTCTCTCTATCTCTCCCTCTCTCTCTCTCTCTCCCTCTCTCTCTCTTTCGCATCGCGCGCGGACTCCTTTGAGTCCTCTCAACTCTTTTACAATCTCTTCGGATGATTCCTAGCATGCGTCGCTCCGCGTTACTTTGGGTCGTTCACAACTTCTTGACGCTTCACGAGTTCAACGCCCAAGTTTTATCCTACGTGTGTTAGGAATTCGGGAATGGATTGTGCGAAGAAACACCTACATAGACTTATTAATGTTACCATTGCGGCTTTGATCTTGTCTCGTGAATTTTTTACGATCGATAATTTATTTACTCGTGTATGGTACGTCATCTTGACTTGACGTAGGAATAGACATTATGTAGAAATTAACGCGTCCATTCTCCATAATGTACATTTGATTTATTACATGCGAAATTACGTTCCTACATATTAACTGTATTCAATCACAAAGCAGGATTTCTGATGTAGCTAAAGTTAATATGTGAGAGCTTGTCAGAAAGGTTATGAGCAGAAATTATAATATCAATCACGCATGCTACATTGAGCTTCCTCATAATGGTTATAAAAAACGCAACGCAAAGATCATGTATATTAAACCTTGTGGGCATGAAAATGAAATTTTTATTATCCCTTGGAAAGTGAAGGCGTTAATTTAAATTAGAATTAAGGGATAATAACACGGGAATTTCGACTCGTTGCAGTCATCATAATGATTATCTTGTTAAAAAATGACTGAAATTATAAATTTCTTATAACGTCGTGTCAATGAGTGGAAATAAAATAAGTGAAAATTAATTAAAGTAAGAGAAACGGGCGAAGCGAGATCATTCATTAAAAAATGATCGCAAACAGCTTCAAAATAAATATTAAATTTATCTTTTCGGCCAAATCAGACAAAACAAATGATCCTCTATGTATAGTGTTTGTGAATGATAACATTTGAGACGTGAGCTGCATTAGTAAAACAGTATTAAGTTACATAACGGACATGTGATAAACATCTAGTGCGGCTTTCATTAAAATATTGCACGATTACTCAATCCTGTGACTTTATCTACCGAAAAATAGTTTTCACGTTAGGCTAAGTATAAAACAAAATATACAAATATTTTTCGAAAAAACATATTGTTAATTAAAAGAAGACCAATTTTAAAATAAAAATTTAAAATGAATAATAATAATAATGAGTGACGTGACATTTCGTTACATTGAAAAATTTATAAATTGCCAGTCACTACACTTATAAACAACTATTTTTAGTATACCATTATAACATTTATTTTCACATATTAGCTCATACTAAAAGTGGCTTCGTAAAAAATTTCACGCACTTTAGTTTTTTGTTGTCAGTAAAATTTTATAAACAAAAACGAGTTTTTAAAATTGGGCTAACAATCTGTTCTAATAATTAACTCGCCGAACATTATTATAATTCGATAAACAATCAAAAAACTTAAAACCAGAAAAATTCACTGCGTTCTTTTATAGAAATGAAACGATAGCAATACATAAGCGTATAGAATGACTGAGTTTCCTATAGGACCTCGGTTAAAGGAGGACAAATGGGATTACATCATTATTCCCAAGAATTAATAGCTTTGGCATTCGCTTTGTCCCCCGTTAGAGTTTCAGATTTCTTCAATGAAAAGGTCGCGCAGCACCTGACTTGAACCGTCATCAAAACTCTCGAGGGGTTTGCTTGCGTGCGTGTGTGAGTTTGTGCGTGCGTGGGTGAAATACTTCCCCTTTAGCGCGGAATCCTGGAGAGTGTGTATGTGGAAGGGATGAGGCGGGAGCGATCGGGTTCTCCTTGCCGGAGTATAAAGGAGAGGAGGAGGAGGGGGATTCGGGGTGGAAGGACAACAAAGAGGAGGAGAATCGGGTCTTTAAGGTGTTGACAAAAGACTGTTGCTCTTGGGGATGAAGATGTAGCGCTGATGTCGTTGATAAAATGCGGAGAAGAGCGTGAAAGGGGATACGGGGGTTTGATAAGAGGGAATGGACCACAGAGGATGTTTCAGGGGAAGAAATACGGAGGTTGGAGGAGAGAGGTGGGAAAGGGAGGTGGAGGGAATGAGGCAGAAAGAATGACACCACTCTCTTTATCTTCTTTTAAACTGGATGTCCCCTCCATTCCAGCTTTTCTTCACGTGTCCACCCTAAATCCTAACCCCCCCCCCTCTCTCTCTTCCGAACTCCATTCCTTGTTCTCTTTTCTATTCCCTCTCCCTTTCTTCATCTGTTTCCTTCATTCTTCTCCACGCACAGATCCCATAATCCCTTCTCCTTCGTCTTTCCCCCATTCCCCTCACACCATTTGCTCATTCTCTCTCACTCCATTCGATTCTTCGCTATCCCCATTCTCCCATTCACACCTCCTACTCCTATTTCACTTTCTCGTCCCTTGGGCTAATTCTCTTTTTCGCCTCCTTTCTACTCTCTTTCTCCTATCCTGTTTCAAATTTGCGCTCTCCGTCTCTTTATCGCTCATTTTATCCTCCATTCTCTTCCACCATACATTTTCTCCACTCAGTTCTTATAACCCTTACCTAGTCCCACCTCCCATTCATTTCCCACTCATTGAATTTCTCCTACCTCCTTCTGCAAAGTCTCATTCTCTATTCCCTCCACTGATCTATTTCTCCCCTCCTTGCTCTCACTCCCTTATCCCACTCACTCTCCCATTCACCAACTCCCCTCGCCATCTTTTATTTTCATCTTACGTAGTGAGCCCTCCCCCCCCCCCTCTCTCCCTCAACCCTCTCTCTCCCTCCACTCCTCTTTCTCCCTACACTCCCTCTTTCTCCTCCCTCCCTTCAGCTGCTTTAACACTTTCTCCCTCCCCTACCAGCTGACTTTCCACCCCCCCCTCTCTCTCTCTTTAACACCACAACTCCGCATTATCCTCCCCCACTCCATCCTCCTCTCTCCTCTCACTTTATCCGCTGTATCCTTTCTCCATTCTCCCTCCCTCCTCTGCCCTTCAACTCCCGTCTCCCCTCAATCCTAGCCGCTACTCACGAAACACAAGAGGGCAGCCACGCGTCCCTCGGAATTCAGATTACAATTCCTCCCTTCACATTTCGCATTCCGGACTTACTCCCCGAAAACATTCCTCCGGACTCCTTTCTCTCTATCTCCTCCTTTTCTCTCCCTCCCTTTCTTTCCCTCTAGTCGTTCGCACCGTCTCCCTCTATTACCTCCTGTCACCTCCACAATATAAACAGCGTCCCCCACAAGAGACATTGCTCAAACGATAATTTCTCCAATTAAGACGACGAAATTTAGAAAGAGATGTCCGTCAAAATAAGCTAGCAGAGAGTCCGAAATCAGGCGATGACGGCTCAGAATTTTGCATGTCGTTTCATTACCTTTTTAATTCTTAAGCGCTCGTTAATTATCACTAACGTAATTATATCAATTATTGCTTCTTAACTTGTCGTGTAGCATTCATTTTCTCGGGTGACGAATTCGATTACAAATACTAATTTAGTCGCTAGCTGATGCATGAAGTCCAAATAATTTTCACTACGTTAATGACCAGTTTAGTGCCCTCCACTGTTTGACAATGAGGGTGCAATTCTCACTTTCCTTAATAAATACTTTTCCTCTTCTTCTTAATATGAGAGTGAAATATGCAGATACGGATGTTTTAAGAAATCTCATATTCATAACTGAGCAATTCTCCACAAAAACGACGGCGTTTAACATTTTCATTAAAGAAATAAATCCGATTGTCATGTAAAAATTGTAGATTTGTTTTTCAACTACGGAGCACGATTTTAATGTTGTTTTTATAATGACTACAGAAAAATGTGAAGATGTTGCCTGATAATCGATAGCAAAAAGTCGAAAAAATTTATACAGTACAAAAATATACCTGCAAAACAAATTTTCTTTCGGGAATGATTGAATTAGGTGTAATTAATGGAAAAGTTACATTAATTATTAATATAATAAAATCTTTATCCTAAAGTGTGCAAAATATGTGCAGGTACAAGCATTTTAAAATCAGCTTTGTTCTAAAAATAAAACTGCTCCCAAACATCACATTCATGATAAAAAATGATATAACTATAGCGTTACCGTTTCCTCTTCAGAAAAGGATTGTAGACTGATAAAAATCGCTGACATCCGTCAATAAATCTCTCTAAAGGAAAAAATTTCTGCCACGACTAACAGTCAATCCCGCCCCATCCTTCCACCTCCATATCTGCCACAACCGACCCTTGTTCTTCTTCCAACATCATCAACCCTTCTAGTTAATTTGATGTTGACAAACACAGGAAAGACTATATAAAACAAAAGAAAAGCGATACGACCCCCTGAAATGTACACATTATTTAACAAAACGTGTCCAAACAAAAATCAATACTCGTTTCCTTCGCTTGTTCCATCCCCACTCGTCGGGTCCTCTTCATTCGATCTCCTAAATCCACTCCTTTCCTCTCCCTTTATCTCCCTCGCATTCTCCCTCTCTCTCACCCTTTCCCTCTCCCTCCACGGAGCGATAAAAGCTTTAAACGCCCACTTTAACCCTCCGACAGAAAGGAGAACTTCCCCATTCGTTTTCAGGGGAACGCCCCCTTTTTTCCGCATTCCGCAATCCATTGTGGTCTCCTGACTTCCCCTTTCCTTTCTCCTCTTCCCCCTCCCACCCTCTCTCTCTCTCTCCCCTTCCCTTGAGGCCAGCATCATAAAAAAAAACCATCTTCCCACGTGTTGCTCTCTCGCATACAAAAAAAAACGTAAAAGTCATTTCGAACTCGCATTTTCCTTCTTATATCCTCTATCCCATTCCACCACAAACAACACCACAAAAAAAATTCCCCTTTTCCTTTGTTCTCCCCACATCATTTAACCCTGCTTTGTTTCTCCTCCCCTCCTTCTAAAAATCCCCTCCTACTCTTACTCCTACAGCTGTCGCATCCGGAATTGTGTGTGAGAGAGAGAGAGGGGGGAGGCGGCAGTAAAGATGGGCGTGAGAGAGAGAGAGGGGGGGAGGGAAGTTAGGGAGGAGGGGAGGTTGGAGGAGAAGCAGAGATTGGGATTTAAACGTTGTCACCTTCCTGGGTGGGGTTAAAGGAAGAGGGGTGGAGAGAGAAAGAAAGCCGGAGAATGCGTGGAATGGGGGATGAAGAGTGATGCGAAGAGAGAGGGAGGGAGAGAGAGAGAGGAGAATGGGTCGGAATGTGAGGGGGAGAGGAGAGGAAGAGTGATGGGAAAGAGGATTAGGTAGGATAACAATGGAATGAGACGTGGACAAAGTGAGATAAAAGGAGGAAAAGAGGGAGAGGATAAGATAGAGAGGGGGGAAAAGCGTGAGAAGGGGGATAGACGGGTCTTTGTTGTCGTTTCCTTGGGAATGTTATACGGGTCGGAGGACGGTTTGGATGATCGTATAGTGTCCGGAGGGTGAAAAACGGTGCTGTCTGGAAGGTTAAAAGGCTTTGAAAGATCCGAATAAATTAGAACGACGTCTTTCCCGTTGTCGCGAAGACGGAGGGGGGGGAGAAGGAATTTTCTCGAAAGTTTGATGGCTTTGTAATAAAGGATATTGTGGCACGGATTTTTATTCTATAGACTTCCCAACTCCCGTTTCCCCCCGGGAGCGAACGACAAACTCTCGGATGTTTTTTAACGAGCGGATAAATTAAAATCGCGCGATTTCAAACGGCTTGTTATTTTATTTTATGAGAATAACTCGCGAGGAATGGAATTTAGGAGGGCACGGGGAAAAAGTATTGTGTTTGTTAGAACGTTAAAAAACAAAACTTGAAAGGATTTCTTTATTGAATGGAGATTTTATTTCACGGTATTTTAATTGTTCCCTTGTCCTGATTCTCTCCTACTACAAAGCCGCGTAATAAATTTCCGCATAACAGGTTAACAGCGTAGTAGATACTCTTTGGATTATTTGTAATCTCTGGATTATTGTTTTGGTTGGAAAATTTAATCCGATGCCTAGGGAGAGAACAGCATCATCAAGCTTCTTAATATAAAGTTAAGCTAAAAAAAATCTTAGTTTTTCATACAGTAATACTTGCGAATAACGATATTATTTACATGCTATCGAACTGAAATATTTAAATTAGAATTTCTTAACGAAATCTCCCTCGATTTTTACACAGGTGAAAAATATAAGTATATTGAAATGGAATGAAGAAGAGTGCATTAAAATTTTGATATATCCCAGTTTTTTACATAATTAATTGTTTTCGATACATTTTAAAATTTGGTAATACAGTTTTACTGACGGCTTAATAAGAAACTTATTGTAATTAATTCGATATTACATCCAACGAACTTACGAAGCTTATACAAAAACACTGATAGAAAATATGTTTCAGGTTTAACTTTAAGCAATCATTCAACGTTTATAGGAACCATTCATGAAGACCAAAAATAGCAACCCTTGAAGTTGTCAGTAAAAATATAAATATTGGGAACTGGTGACTAAGAGAAATAATTTGATTAGTAAACAAATTGGACATTTTGCGGAAGGATGCGAAGTTATAATTTGGATATAAATACAAAATGCTCTTAAAATACACCTTAAAGTGTAAAATGTTATTAAAATATTTAGTCAGAAATTTAAAATTGCTTTTCATAGGGATCAAATGAATTAACTTAACCAAAAATATTTTGGCGACATTCTCAGCTGTGTTAACTGCTAAATATCGACCACTCAGAAAGAAAAATGTACGCTATAATAATAATTGATTATAATCTATTTGTGGCTGTCTTCATTATCGCTCCAGAGATTCATCAATAATTTAATTCCCAAGCTATTGTCGTATGAGAAGAAAATCTGCGAGGGAAAAATAGGGCTTATTCGTGTATCATTAGCGCTGCAATTAAAATCCTAGTCATAGGCTTTACTCCCATCCATTTAACTTTACCCAACAACAATAAGGTGTTTACTATGTCGGGAAGCTGTGGTTGCTCATTTACCGCGAGGTGGCTGGCGGAGATCGATTCCTCTCAGGGTGCCTCTCTCAGGGGCTTCAGGGTTATAACCTGGATCGGTGAGACTCGACTGACGTTTTTAGTAGGTGCAGGTGCTTATTCGATGGAACGGCGTAAAGTTACGCTTCTTATTGGACTGTTGAAGGAACCGGAGTTGTCCGGTATTTATAGAGGGACGTTTTAAATAGGAATAGATTGGATGAGAGCTGTTAAAGAGACAAATAAAAAGGACTAAGGATTTTGATGATGGGCAGGTGGATAGAGTTTTAAGCTGGGATCGGTAGAGGGAGGGGAGTGAGAGGGGAGGCGTGCGGAAGTGTGAAAGGGACTCGTAAATTACGTGGATTCGGCGAAAGAATAACAACGGTCGACTATTTCCAACCGTCCGAAAGCATCAATTCCATTTTGTATCTTCGCGATCGTTAAGGGTTCCCCGTTAAAGCGATTAAATCTTGATTGAAAACCGTGTGAAATGCGAATCATGAGAATAAAATCGGGTTCCCTCTTAGACGTATTCTGAGTATTGCTCGAAAAAGTTTAGTATAGTAAATCAATAAAGTCATCCTTTAATTTATTTATGATTCGATAATGGATGGGGCTAAAAAAAAGTTAAAGAACACAATAATAATAACCGATGAATGTTCATTTTTACCAACATCCTGTCAACGGCTTGAATGTGATTAAAAGTTGATGGAAAAATGATGTGTTCCAACTATGAAGGTATAAAAGAGAACGAAATCGTAAATAAGGAAAATATTGTGGAAAATGTAAATAAATGTTAGATATCAAGAATGATAACTTTTGAGTTAAGTTACAGCGGACTGAAATGTAGAAAGACTGGAACATCGGAATAAAATAGCTCGCATTTGACAAATGTAATATAACAAAATACTGTACATATAAGATCACTTGTAGTCTAGCTGTTGGCGAAAAAAATATTATTAAGTATTTCAAAACCCAGGTAAACAATATAGTACAATCTTTTAGTCTTCGTGTTTCTCTGATTTAAATTGGTCCATTTTTGAAAAAAATACATTTAAATGTAATATTACACCAAAACAACTTCTATTGCAGGTAGACTTTATCTCTCTATTGTGCTCCTGTGGTTTAATGCTTAGTAATTTAGTAACCCTTTCTGCTAGTATATTCAGGCACTTAAAATCTCTTCGCTGATCGTTTATGACACATCTGACACAATAATATCATACGCAACGAAGATGGCGAATTATTATTCGTTGTGAAAGAACGCAGAGATAGAAAGAATTATGATGTAATATGATGAATTTAAGTCTCCAAACGGGAAGTGTAGCCAACAGAAAAAGATAACTGGATTCAAAGGATAATTTCAGAAAGTAATAAAGTGGAGAATATATAAATGTAACAGACATGCGAAATTTAATTTAATTTTCCTACATTTTGGTATCAAGAAATAATATAAATATAAAATAATACTTATAATGAGTCTAAAATAATATTTTTTAAGGAAAAAGTTCAAATATCCAGAAATTGACTTTCGAAAAAACAGACCCGAATCTCGCAATTTTGGCTGCATCGTGGTAAAAGAAAATACCGGAAACGTTTAGAAACCGAGCATTAAATTTCGATCGAAGATACGCTGATGTACGTTTTGACGCGAGGGACTTGCACTGTCGCGACATGTCGGTACAATTGGAGCAGCATCGGCGCACCATCAGGATATCCTTGAACATATGCACACCGCTCGGCTTACGAATTGGCGGAGAAGCATAACTACAGGGACAGCAGAAAGGCCAGGGGACTGAAGCAGTTTCGGAGAGAGCATTTTTTCCTTGTGAAGAGCTATCCTGAAGTAATCAGTAAACTTAATCCTCGAGTTAAAATTTCTCCGATGATAGGTAACTAAAAGCAATCGCGTAATGCCGCTAAAATACTTCTCGTTCAAAACTCACACATCGGATGACAATCGAACAGTAAACATTCTTATCATCGCGGCTTGTAGCGTACAATCTGGGCATAACTCACAATGAATAAACTAAGATAGAAAGACACGATGCTTTTATTAGTAAAGAAACTCTTTTTAGGAAACTGTTATTTAAACTTTTAAATTCATCTGCAATCCATACAATCACTTAAAAAAATGATTTATTTAATTTATAGGGGAAAATGTATTGTATTAAGCGCTTTAAGAGTCCCGTGTATGTAAGAAGTATTTACCCAGCTTAAAGAACGAATGTTACTTGATAAGGTAATAACTTCAATTACCCAATCGATCTGTAACTTGAGCCGATAGTTCGGTACGTTTTGTGCAAAAATCATGGATTTCACAGAATTGTTTACTTTAATAAGTGATGAGCCAAAACAGCATTGACCAATATACTAAAAACACTCCCCTAATAATAACCTTTTTTATTTCCATTATACATATTTATTAGCGTACACATTATCTGATCAATATGACGCACATTTTAAATCCTTTTTTACTGGCAACATTAACATTTTCACTGCTTGTTTCAGTACTTAGAAACAAACGTGTCCGGCATTATTCCCCCACACACACACTTCCTCTTCAATTTCCTTTTATTTCCTTCCAATATAAAACACTGCCATTCAGTCCCAACATACGTTTCCTTAACTCATCAACCTCCCCCAATCCTTCCACCCCACCACTTTTTGCCAAATGTACTCCTCCCTCTCTCTCCTTTCCTCTCCTGTCATCTACCCTCCTCTACCATTCCCCTTTCTCGCCCCCCCTCCCCGTCTTTCTTGCCCTCTACGCAATACGTAAAACCCCCTTCCTGCTCTCATCGGCTAACGCTCACTCCCCCCGCCCCCCACCCCTCCCCTCAACGAACCACATTACCGCTCCCGATACAAGATTCGCCCCTTCCCCTTTCTTCCCACCCCCTCTGCAATGACACCCAATTCCCATAGACCCTCCTCACATTAATCAACTTGGGTGACAAGAGAGAGGAGTTGTGGGTGCATGTGCCCATCCACCGACTCTAACCTCCTCCCCTCCTTTCTCCTTCTCCATCCTTCCTCCCACTCCATTCCCTCTCTCTCTACCTTCCCCATCCCCTTTCTCTCTCTCTCTCTTTTTTTATTTCCTAAAAACCGACCCATTCAAAAACCTCGTCCGCCTCGCTCGCTACCCATAATGCCACGGGCGGCACTTATCGATAGCTGGGTTTCGCTCTCAAACTGTCATATCAGAAAAATAATGCGGTGAAATAACTCCTCCTCCGTCCGATAAATAAAATCGATGGGACAATGAGCTGAAAAGACGCCATTATTCGGTATGCCAAAATTCGTTCATTTTTTTTACGATGTTAGATGATAATATCATTGCTTTTAAATAAACGCGGCGAAATAATCACGGCCTGAACAGAAAACTCATTATAAATACGTTAATAGAGGAAGAATTTTGAAGTTTATTTCATAAATTGTTACGATCCTGAAAAGAAACCACATAATATACAGCTTCACTATGGCAAGTATTTTGTTTACAACCATGATATTACTGCACTTCAACATATTCAGGAAAAATCAGGTTTGTAAATACTTACTGCAGTAGAACTGTTTACCTAAATCCCTATTTTCCAGCACGTAACATCATGAGTCAGTTTCAGAAGGTTGAGCCTTGGATTGTTTTTTTCAAACACGTATAAGGATCATAAACGATATTTTTATAATGTATTTTAATCTTTTTCTCCTGTAAAAATATATATCTTTAATTCTCAAATGGAATCGGAGTCCACGATAATTCCTTGTGGAATTTCCTGCTAGATATCTTGATATTGCCTGTCTCAGGATAGTGGAAACCCTCTCTTTAACATCATAAAGACCCTCTAAACCCCTTGAAGTGGTGAGAAGAGATTAGAGAGAATGCGTCTTATCTTTTAATAGTGTGCGAACGAAATTTTTTTCCCGCGGGAAATCAATGAACCAATACTCTATCATCCGCTATCCTTTAATAAAATAAGAAGCCAAATAAATATCTTCTGCCTCCAATCCTAATACCAGCTAGATAAAAGTTTCAGCAAATATGCGTTTTCATTTAATGGAATTTCCTCATAAATCCTTTATATAATTTTAAAATACTTCCAAGCTGTAAAAGATATCTACGCTCGTTATGATGTATTTTCTGTTGATTTATTTCTCAAGAAAAAACAGATATTCGAAGAGAGAAAAATATACTGCAGTAAGATATATAAAGGCTAAATTTATATGTATTGGTTTTCGAGTGGAAACATATATGATCTTAATATCAAAAACTTTAATTTAGAAAAAAATTTCGGCAAGGATCTTTGATTTTCATTTTAATAAAAGTCATTGCACCGGCAAGATAATCCAGCTTCTTTATCCGCACGTGGATGAGATTATAAAACAAGTTTTGAACCTATGCGTGTTCTTTAAAATTTTCCTTTTCTGGCTACCCATTTAATCCTCTTGCAAACTAACAGACAATAAAATTCGACGAAAAAAACATATATTTAGGGCTTGCGTGAAAATCGAAGTCATTTGAATTGAAAGACGGATGTCATAATTATGCAGGTTGAGGAATAATTTTATTTTGATAGATGAGAGGTTATTATAGCGTATCTTTGAAAAGATAATTTGTTGAAAGTTATATTCTTGATCTAAACCAAAAAAATATTATATTTTTAATTCCTTATTTCCTGTCTGTATAACTTGTAACAGTTTCTAATTGTTATATTATTACTTTTATATAAATTATTTTTAGCATTGTATTTTCTTGTTCGTGACTAATGGATTTAGGTTTAAAACGGGGATGAATACACTCAACTTCGCCCAAAATAAAATAAAACTAATTATCTATTTACCCATCGTTATACTTATCTATTCCCTAAAAAAGGGATTATCGACACTCAATATGACGAGCAGCAAATTAATTTCTGGAGTGTCATAAGAGAGCCATTATATCTTTTGAAAAATTCGAAAAAACAAACTAAATCCTAATCACAAATGTTAAGTTTAGAGAGAAAAACTGAACAAATTAAACGGCCGGAACTCGAGAGCGCAATTTTAAT
The DNA here is from genome assembly GCA_036926305.1 of Uropetala carovei. NCBI lineage: Eukaryota > Metazoa > Arthropoda > Insecta > Odonata > Petaluridae > Uropetala > Uropetala carovei. The sequence continues at coordinate 10,428,438 of JAXCHB010000015.1, forward strand.
CATCGTATAAGACCACCGATAGGCTTTCTAAGTGAACAGTTACCATCACTGCTCCAAATATCTACGCACACACTCTTACCCTCGCATCCCTCCCAAACCCATAAAACACGCCTTCGTTTTCTATTACTAAAGTCACTATAATTCTCAACCGATCGAGATTTTCGCGAGTAATAATCCAATAACACTATATGGAGACAATGAAAACTTCACTGAGACTACGAGGGGCAGTGGATAAGAAGATATTGTCCTCCTTTCCGTCGCATTGGCTGCTGTCAATCGTGTCTTCCTTCGGCCATTCAAACACAACCCCCATGCCTACCCTTTTCTCTACCCCCTCCACTCTCTCTCCCCACTCCGTTCCTCTTCTCCCCCAATATTTCCCCTTTCCGCGCGTTCCGTATTAGGGCTCTCCTCTATCCCAGCTCCCCCCTTCCACCCTCTCTCTCCATTTTCCAATGAATCATCAACGGCGGCCTCCTTTGAACCAAGATAGCAAATGCATTGAGGCAATGATAAAGGTTCGCAGCAGTCTGAATTATGACTGTTTGCATTTGTAAATTAGACTGCGTGATTCACTAATGGAACAGTCATTCTGCGTAGCCCATTTGAATAAACAGATATACGCCGGAGTAAATTATTAACTCCTCCTTTTTTCGTTTCGTTTCTATCGATTCTATGGAAAAGATCGCAACGAGTCGTGACGTTACGAACAATAATCGCTTTAAGGGAAATCTAATGGGCATACATAAGAAAATATACTTTTCGTATAATAAACAGCATCAAGTATAAATTTTTATATATAGTATATGTGATCACGCACACGCGCATACAAAAATACACGTATACCATATTTACTAGCTTATAAAACACACCACAGTTATTACAGGACGATTTCAGAAATACGTACAGTCATCTAGGGAATACAAATGAAAGAGGAAACCGAAAATATTCTCGAAAACTCGCTATTAAATACCATTGGCTGTGTATAGATATTTATAAATATTATTAATGATAATAAAGCATTTCGGTGAATTATCTGGGTCTGATCAGTCATATATTCACATTGCCAGACTCAAAGTACAACAAAGCCGAAAATCGCGGGATGTGCAGTATTTTACGCAAAGTGCAGGATGCGCGGCTGGAGGATTGATACAGAACTTCGTCATACATAATATTATTAAAATATTTATTTCACAAATTTACGCGAGGCATGCAGTGCCGATACGGCTGTTTTTATGTGAACAGACCAACTTTTTTTATATAGTTTGAGGAACTACAGAAAGAAGAGAAATTAAAACTTTTTCTAAACCGAAAGCAACACCACCGAAATATCCCCTTCCCCGACAGAATTGCCGGAATAAGTGATGTAACTATAATGATGCCTTGACAACCTACGCACTACGGCATATTTTTCGCGAGCCTCTGACGAATCCCGCTGCGATCACCGGAAAACTGAGATATTTGTGGCTCCGAAATCAATAACATTAATATTTCTTTCCCTTTTTATTCGTTGCAGCGATTATGCCATGCATTCATATGTCACGCACTGCACATCGAATCATGAGAGCATTTAGCGGTATCCTAGTGAAATTTGAAGGATTACCTCATATTTCAGACTTTTCCAATTTTTTTCTTCGCACATGAGCTGCATCTTCATTTTGTAAACTTTTAATTTGGAAAAAACAGTTCGGGTTATATATGCGAGTAAATACAGTAAATATATTTGGTAAATTTTTTTCAACTGAAGGATTTTCCACCAAACTAATGGATAGGTGATTATTGAGGGATGAAATACTCCAATATCCTCTTCACTGGCGAGTGAATTTCGGCGGATGACGATCAAACGGAAATTACCTCAACGAACGTTGCTTTAGGCATTGTTTGCCATTCACGAGTCGGAAGATTGACCTTTTCCCATTACCAGGGATAGAGAGAGAGAATCACGTACAGACACAAACAGTTTTCATCTCCTCTAGGTTATCACTCCGTGATTAATGGTTTGGGATTCCGACTGCTAAAATCCTTCAGGCTTTATAGATTCAGCGCAATAGATGTTCTAAATTGGACCCCTTTAGGATCCAATATTGTGATGTAAATGAATAAATGACTATTGATAAATAATGTAGATTATATTTATAAAAAGTATTCTCAAACTTATTTGGTTGAGGTACAGTCAGAATACCTCTCTCCAAATTATGAGATATTCGGATACTTAGTTGAAGATTGGCGAATTATGTGATTGTCACGACTCATGTTATTTAGTTAAATTATGCCCCCAATTAATTGCTATAATATTCCCTTAATTTTTCTCGAGAATTAAGCTTCTTTTGAAACTGATAGGTTTCCTTCTAGCGACATTACTTGATAACTTAATTTTATCATGTTTTCCGTATATTTATTGGACTTATCGGTCTAAATTCTATGTATCCGCGTTTTAATCCATCCATACTCAATATATTTTTTACGATATGTCTCAAAGAAATCTCAAAGACTTCTAATCTACGCACACCTTATTTCCTTCAAATCTCAGGCCTATACAACTGAATCGATAAATAATGCAAAAATAAGTCAATGCAGAAATTATTAATTAATTAATTAATTTCGCAACGTCGTGACTTCGGTGGCAAGAATAATCTCCTAAAAAATCCACCATGTTCTGAAGACTGAAGTTCCACCCATCAACAGTCGAATAGTCTAAAGCAGGAGTTCCCAACGTGGTGTCCGGAGGGCCATGGCACCCGTCAAGGTTCGCCGTGGCGCACGCCGGGGTTTGTTCTGCTGACCTCCTTAACACTTTGAGCTCTTGGGACTAATAGTGTTGAGCGTCTACAGAATGCTGGAAAGTACCAATCTAATAAGACTTCATGACTCTGTCTAATAGAATTCACATACGACGTATTTTAAGTTTTAACTCGCAGTTTTATTGGCCGGGGCAAGAATACTGGCGCCCGCCGCTTCATCTTTAAAGTCGAATGCGCCCTTGCCCACATAAAGGTTGGGAATCCCTGGTCTAAAGGATATGGACGTTTTCGTTCTTATTTTTTATTTACAAAACAATATATTTATTATCCCTGAATTCTGTAATGAAGCAACGCATAGAATACATACACGCGAAGGCTGTAAATGATCGCCAGCGCAGAATGTGAGATTAAACAACAAGTGCTGCACGGTAACATCCTTGCACACGATCACTCTTCGCTCCATAGAGTCGTATTCGGGATTGAAAAAAAGAGAGAATAAACTTATATATATATATATATATATATATATATATATATATATATATATATATATATATATATATATATATATATATACACATAGAAATCCTTTACTGCACAAATGATCGGAGAGAAAGAAAGGAGGAAAACATAAAAGGAGGAAGAAAAGTTACAGGAGGTGAGCGGAGGTGAGTCCTTTGGCACATTACCAATCGAGTTACTTTCGGCTGTTTCGTTTTTCTCCGCCTTCGAGGCCTTTTCCAAGAAGAACTTATTTTCCTCGACGGAGGAAAAATGAGAAGAATCGAGATTTAATAAATTAAAGGAAAAATGGAAATATTCAAAAGCCCGACACAAAAAGCTAAGAAAAAGGAAGGAGAAAAAAAGAAAGGTTTCCACCGCCCTATGAATATTAAGGAAAGGAAATCGAATGAGAGAACGTGAAGGGAAGATGGGGAGGGTGAAAGTGTAGGGGAAGGGGGGGGAGAGGATGGAAAAGATAGAAGGAGCGGAGAGGGGGGAGGGAGGAAGAGGCAGGGAGGGTAGGGAGGATAGGAGGCGAACCGATAGGAATAGGAGAGTAAGGCGAAGTGCTAATGCAAGTAGGTTTCCATTTGGAGAGGAGGAGAAAGAGAAGGGGAGGGATATATAGGAGAGGGAGGAAAAAGGAATTCGATTTCATTTTTCAGACAAACGAAGAAACAAAACGGAGACTCGGGAATAAGATTTGTATGGGAATGGAAGGCGGAGGGAAAGGGAGGAGGGGAAAACAGGGGAATGGGGATATGGGGGGAGGGGAAGCAGGAGAGAAAGAGAGAGGTAGCGAGAAAGGATTTCTTGGTTTCGAAATCTCATCGGTACCTCAATGAGGAGAAAAAAGAGAGGCTCCTTCGTACTTAAAATATTTTTTCCCTTTACATAAAATCGGCAATTTTTCAAAGCACTGTTTAAACTACGGGAATTTTAACAAGGAATAGCACGTAGCATGGATTAGCAGTGTTTCTCTTAGTATATTTACTGACAATGAGATTAAAATAGTTTTTTTTAATAAAAAAGACACGCTGCTGTAAAATGGAGTAGCGATTGCATAAACAAGGACCTATCATCCCTTAATACATTGTTATTTTTTTGATCGAATTTGATTTCCCTGTGTACGTGCTCCCTCTTTATTTCCGAATAAGCGAGTTAAACGCGAGTCGAGATAGAGTGTTGTATGTGTGTTTGTTTGCGTATACGGGGTGAATCAAATCAGATACAACTGCAAACAAAGCTCTTGCCTCTGGGACGGAGCCTTTGAGGTGCCGGGGAAGAATGGGCTCTGCGGAGTCTTTGCATTATTTGGGAGAGGCGGTTTTTGGGAGTGAGGGAAAAGGAGGAAGGGAATAGGAGGGAGAGTTTTGGTTTAGGAGTGTGGGGGAGGGGAGGGGGGGTATGAGAAGAGAAAGAACGCGAGTTCAAAGGTATTGGCAGGGTGAGAGGGGAGACCTCTGGCGGTGGGCGGCCGAAGTTGAGGGAAAAGAATCGAATGCGAGGATATCAAAAGGAATAATGCAGTAGTAGCGCAAGAGAGAGAGAGAGAGAGAAAGAGAGAGAGAGAATGAGGGGGCATTCATTGTTCGACCCCTCCTCCTTCCTCCATTCACTCTCCCTTCCCTTCCCCACTCCGTATCTCCCTCCCTTTCGGTCCCATCCCTGACCAAACTCCACCTTTTCCCCCATCACCATTGGTTGTCCCTTTCGCTCCGGCTATTCTTTTTTGTTTCAAACCATCCCCGAATCCGATCTACTATCTCTCTCTTGCAATCCCGATACAATTCCCACGACCTCTTCTGCTCTCTCTTTCTCTCCCCATTCCCTCTCCTCTATCTCCCCATCCATTAGTACCGGCCCTTCCTGTTTCCAACCCTCTCCCCTCCACTAAAAATTTTCACTTCCCTCTATTCATCCTCGCGCACTCAATTAGAAGGTTTTACACTTTTCGCTATTCAGAGAACCGATGGAAGATTCAAGCGGCGAACTGCGAATGGATGGGCGGAAAATGAACTCCACCAGACCGTGCGCAGTTTTAGATATCTTCGAACTGGTGATTGGTATTTCAGTATGAAGGTAAAGTCATCCGATAATGGCTATTGAAATCTTCGTCTAAAATCGTCAATACGTAAGTTGATCGATAGAAGTAATATGGAGGTGGAAATCATCGAGCTCACCTAATGGCTGAAATCACATTCGCAATCTTTGTCTCTTCAAATAAACATGGAAAATTGGGAAAATAAATTGTGTATTCTTAATGATCATTACTTATAAAGAACAGGTACGTTGACATAAATGAATATAGTTGAAATGCGGCCGGTGTCATTAAGTGGTTGAAATGCGGTCGTGTGCTTTATACAACGGATTTCAATACCGAGTTAAGAGAAAAGCCCTTGAGGAGAAGATAACTTTGATATGTGTAAATGAGAAGGAAGGCCAGTGCATAGGGCGGATGGTTTCTGAACACAAGTGTAGACCTGATATGGCCAAAACCGAAGTGAGGGCCAAGGAAGGAAAAGAACCGATAGCAACAATTTATCGTGAAGAACTCCGCTCTCTATTCAATCGTGGCTACGACCTAGTAACTGAAATTCCCACCTACGCATCAGTCAGAGGCAACTTGAACTATTCACGGAGGACAGCCCAGGGACCAACACAAGAACCCATACAAAGGCAAGACGTAATTTTAAACGAAGATGAGTTAAAGATGGTAGTGAAGACAGGATCATCGTATTTTTCATTCTCAAGGGAAGAGAATCACTTGAGAACTACGACACTTTTTTTATGGACGATATTTTTAAAAGCTGCAGCAAACAGTTTACTCAAATTTATTCAATCCATGTAGACATTGGAAGCACTTTGGAGGAGACACTCCACTGCCAGACAATAGATAGATATAGATATAGACTCAGGTAGGAACCTCGACCCGGCCGCATTTCAACCACTTAATGACATCGGCCGCATTTCACACCGACATAAATGTATTTAGGGCTTATCTGTGTCATCTGCACACGTCATGCAGTTATATCGTGTGGCGAATTAGAATAATGGAGTAATTGCGCTTTCGAACACGGAAGCTTAAGTGCCCTATTATCATCTCACTAGTCAAAGGCATAGAACAAGGGTGGTAAAACTATGGATCGCAAGAGGATTTCGTGTGGCCAGCGAAGCCAATATAAAAGCGATCCGTGAAACTTAATACGGATAATTTCACACTCGTTACATATAATTATGACCGTAAAACCTTTTCTAGCAAAGTTATGATCCCAAAAAATGATTTATTACTGTTTTTCATTAATAGGAGCCATCACGGTCTCTCGCGTAACGTCCAATAACTTCCATCGCATCTGATCCACGTGGAATGCCCTTTCTTGGAATTAATATACGCGATAAAAATAAGAGGGATGGAAAAATACCTAAAAATACCCGCTGGTAAAAACAGTGGAAGAGTAAAGACTCCATAATAGCATAAGGAATATTTTGAGAAAGAAAATTAGAAAAACGATTAATCGATTTCAACTTATATCTTTATAGTAAATGTAAGCTGCTGAAAAAGGTGCGTAAACAATACAAAAAATATTAATGAAAACAAGCGGTGTATTACCGCTGAGATGGGCTACTTCTTAGCGTAATTATTTATTTTCCATATGACACTAATTAGGAATCTGACCTATGATATTCGCTCTCTCTGAAAAAAACCAGATTGAAACCCGATATTAAAAAGTCCACACATTCCCGTGTTTTTATAAAATTTGGCACTATTTACGTGTATGTAGAAGTCGTTCAAAATGACACGAACGCTTTATTACTGGGGCACCAGTAAGGTAATGCAAATGTACCAAACTTTCACAAATGTGCGCAAAAGAGACCAAGATCTTCATTGAGGAATGATAGAATGAGACGCTGAATGTAAATGAACGGAACCAGCGGCAAATCGTAAAAAAAAACGTAAGCAGAGGGAGTTGGGGAGCGATTTCTATTAGAGCGAGGAGTTCTTAACCTTGAACTGTGAGCATAAAGAATCGAAAGGAGGATAAGAATCACCGTAGAATACTGATCGAGGGAAGGAATGGGAGAAAGAACGATCGGAGGTAATAAGGAGTCGAATGGGGCGTGGGGAGAGAGGAGGGGGAAGCGATTTGTGGGGGAACATAGAGAGAGAGAGAGAGTGGAATGGGGAGGGAGGGAGGGAGAGAGAGAGAGGAAGGGAAGGAGGGAGGGAGGGAGGCAGAAAGAGTAGAATAAGAGAAATGAAAAAAGAAACGGGAGATGGAACGATGAATGGAGGAGAAATACCAGCACAAGAACGGAAGCATTTCCACTATTAAGGAAAGGGATGAAAGAATTACATTTGCTGCGCGCGGAATCTCAAAAAGGAAAATAATGCGATGAAAAGGAAGAGGAGGAGGATGAGGTAGAGGGGAGGGGGAGGAGGAAACGGAGGGAGAGAGGGAGGAAACGGGCGGAGGAAGGGATGGAGTTATGATGAACGTGGGTGGGACGTTTCAGGAGCACACCGGCGTTTGTTATTATGGCTGCCGGTAGGGCATAAAAAAAGGATAGAGGGGGAGAAAATACGTTCGGAGGGAGGCGGAGGTGGGAGGTAGAATGGTTTCGCGGAGGAGGGAGGGAGAGAGAGAGGGAGGGAGGAAGGAAATCATCGCCGGGTATTCTAACAAGTTTGTCATTCCTTTCACCCAGCATTCCCATTTCTGGTTTTACCCTGCGACAGCTCCCAACCCAACAGAGAGAGAGAGAGAGAGAGAGAGAGAGACACTCTGGGGAGGTGGAGGAAGAGGGGAGGGAGAGGAAGAGGGGAGGGAGAGAAAGAGAGGAGAAGGGGGGATTACACGGTAGGGACAAAAGGGGGAAATCTTTTGCCCTGGAAAACGACCTGCCTTCCCTCCGTCATTCCCACCCATTCTCCCCTTCTACTTCGCCTTCTGTCTCATTCGCCTCGCTCTCGCATTCCCCTCCCCCATCTCTCCCCATCTCACGCCTCTCTCCACCCCTTTTCCTCCTCACTTATTCCTGCCTCCATCGCTTCATCTCCTCTCTAACATATTTTCCATACATGCCTTGCATCCCATTCTCTCTCACGCACTTCTGTCTTTCTCTCCTATCCTGTGCCACGCGCATATCTTCACCCTCCTCTCCCCTCCTATCGTGTCTTCCTCCATTCCCCTACTTTTCTTCTTGCATCTCCACCTCACTTTCCACAGATTTTCCTCCAACCCTCTCCCACAACTTTCCTCCCTATACCTCTCTTCCTCCAACTCCTAACACTTTCCTCAGCTCACCTCCCTCTCTCCAATTTTCTCCCTCTACCTCTTCCTATCCAACTCTTTCCATCCAAGTCCTTCCCTCATACTACCTCATTCAACCTCCTTCCAGCTTCTTTCCCTTCCCTCCCCATTCCTCCTCCCGCACACTACCTCTCTTTCCGATCTCTACTCGCATCCTTTCTCCCCTTTTCCTCCTCCCCCCCCTCCTCCTCTATCCCCCTCTATTTCCACTTTACTCCATTTGCCCCCCTCCCCTCACATCTGTCTCTCTCACACACACCATCTCACCCTTTCCAATTCTTCCTCCTTTCTCTCTCTCTCTCTCTCTCTCTCTCTCTCTCTCTCTCTCTCTCTCTCTCTCTCTCTCTCTCTCTCTCTATCCCTCTCTTCCGCACAACTTTTGCACACATCATCGCGGGGGCCTCCGATCCGAACTCCCGCCAATTACCTGCAGCGTGTTCAGCACCCGAATGGAGGAGGAATGGAACGAAAAGGCCAATAACCCTCCCGCCTTCATCGCCATTGTGACTCTCTCTCTCTCTCTCCCTGCGATTCCCTCTCCCGAAATACTACACGCGGCAAAGTGTTCGCGATAAATCTGTCGTATTAAAAAATTCAAGCGGAGGAGGAATTCAGAGGACACGAATTTTAAGTTCAAATGATCAAATAAATAAATATTTTTTAAATCATACCTTCTTATACCTTCAGCACTGATGCAATACGACACTCTCGTACGTTATACTATATCCAAAATTTGGATTAATTACGGAAATTGACGTAACTTTTTATATTTTCGTGGCGACCACTTCACTAATTTTACGCAACTTAAAATTTACACTGCCTCACAGTATAAATAAGGATTTGATCTCGGTTTTCTATTTTACTACCACAATTCCTTTCATTACCCGGCGTGTTTCCACTGCTTTTGATTCCTAAATTATTATTAATTAAAAACTTTTCCCAATGTTTGTTACAGGTCACGGGACAACTAAATGGCGACATGATTATAATGGTAAAATCCTCTCAAAGCGTACCATTCGTAAGTAAATACAAAACGCTGCAATTATTCATTTTTTGGATCAGTTGGTTCGCGGAAAGGAAATACCAATTCAATCAACCTCACCGCGAATTAACAGAGTATTACTTTTTGTAATACCGATAGTCATCGAACAGCAATAAAGGACTAAAGTACGCACACTGGAGCCATCTATCGGACAAAAAAAACAGCGATTTCCGAAGACCGCCTGTTCCTCTCTCCCATCGATCTCTCCACCTCTCACTCTCTCTCTCTCTCTCTCACCATCCACTCATCGACTTCCATTCACTCATTCGTACATTCCTTTCATTCCGCAACGCAAAGCTCCCCTTTTATTCCAAGCCCATTTGTCGCGCGGTTTCATTCCCACATCATTGTGGAGGAAATCCCCTTCTGGCGTTGAATACCTGCATTGACGTCAGAGCAAGCGCCAAACGTTCGGAGAAAAGCCCCTGGCGCCGCTAGAGCGCACACAAAGGCAAAGCCATAAACGAGATTTTCCGAATAATATTCCCTCCCTTTCGTGTTTCCGATTAACAAAAAAGAAATGTATTACGCCCGTGAATACTTGCGGATAATGGAATTGCAAATACCATTCTTTAGTTTTGGGGAATAAAGAGAGGGAAGAGGGAGGAAGTTGGCGTTTCGGGAAAAGCCGTTATGCTCGATTCATGATAAAATGCTCTGTGCGATTCTCGCAAAAGAGCCTGTTTGTGTTTATGTATTTAAATATATATTTATTTCCCACGGTGATTTTCTAACCCTTTATTCCGATTTCAACGGAGTTTGTCGGGGAGCCGGAAAATTAGAGAGATAACGCGAACGAACGCGGTTGTTAAAAAAAAAGAAGACGCCGCGCGAACTTTCGTATCGCTCGGAGTTGGCGAGGAAACATCTAATCTATCACCGATGAAGGAAATTCACAAGTAAACAAATTGATGTGCACGAATGCATTGGCGTGAACCAAATCCTTCGTCATTTCCTTTACTATCGCCTTGTGTTTTTAAAAAATGTAGATTTCGAATGATGAATAATCGCAGAATGAATCGGATGTAGTTGTTTTTACATCGGATTTCACTGCGGCAGGCGGCTTCAAAAGTTACGTGTTTCAAGAAAGAGATTTAATAAACCTTTCTTCGTTTACAGCTTCAGATCGACAATTCCTCTCTTACATGTATGAAAAATAAGACTTTAATGACGTGTTCTAGCATTTGAATAAAGCAAACGTGTACACCTTTCTTTTAAAAATTACGTGAAAATAACTACTGCTGGGTAAATACACTTCACTGAAATAGAAAAGAATTCAAAATCTTTAGGGAATTAACACACAAGATATGAATGAGAGACAAAATGGCTAATATAAATGAATGAAAAAGCATTAAAATCTTTAGAGCTTGTCCAATAACTGTGCATTAGTATGTGAGACAGATGAAAATAGATAAATGGGGAAAGTTGAAAAATTACTTGTATTATTTTTCTATTCAGCGATGGAATTTCGACGTTCTTCTACATTTCATTCGAATCTGAGCCTATTTCTTTGAAAGGTCGAATACTTCTTCAACCGCATGTTTGGATGTATGTATTTTGAAAGGTTCAGAATTGGCATTCTCAGTGAACTTGGCCTGTCAGTGGTTACCTGTAGAAGAACATGCGGAATAAAAAAAATTGGTATGAAATGTATAGTGAATATAGATTTTATTGCGTTAAAATGCTTTTACCCTAATACGTATTTTGAGCAAATACTGGGGAAACGGTAGTCAGTAATGAAATAGCTATCCAAAATTTAACAAATTAAGATTGACGAAAATGGTAGTAAATAATTAGCGGATAAAAGTACGAAGTGATTTAAACTGTTATTTTGATAGCCTAGCACGTGGAAAGAAATAACCTATCAACGCAAATGTCATAAGAGATATATTAACTTACTTTTTATTTTTCAAATTCGTCCCATTTGATGCATGAATTTTCGATCGAGTGATTACGTCTACATAATGCACTTTTTATTTAAAAAATCAGGAGAAATTACTTATATAATTTCCTTTTTTGGGTGTTTAAATGAAGTTTTTCTTTAACAATGCGCATTATCTAAAACATTGTACTATAGTCTGCAAAGTCTACTTGGCTACTAAATTCACGTCTTTATTAAAATATCAAAAATATATGGAAAATCTTTCGCCGCCGTTTACCTTATCTTTCGTATTATTCAGCATAAATCAAGCATTTTCGGTTACAGCTGACGTTTAAGGTATTTCCTGTAGTCATCAAATGGTTAATAAGATGAGAATCTATGTGTCAAAGCTTAATAAACTTGTACAAAAGATCGGTAAATTGTCATTTTTAATATCTACTTTGTTGCCGAAACACTTGCTTAATTCAACCATGTTACAACTACCAAATTCACCAGGATCTTGAATTGTATTCAAGCCATACGTTGAGCTGGTTTATTATTTTTTTAATCATCCGTAATTGTATTCATCGCAATTTTGAAAGTATTTTCTTATAATTTTAAGATCAGGCGAGGAGAGAATTTTTAGATTATGTTTTCCGAAAAAAAAATTCGTATTTTCTTACCCTAAAGGGTTATAACTGCAGCTTTTTCTCCTCCGGTACTAATCACCTATTCAACAAAATGAACCATCACTCCACTCGACATCCGCATAGTAATTAGAATTTTTTTCGACCGCAAACGTGCGGACGCTTCACGTATTGTTGAAGGGACGAAAGAGGGAGCGGTCGACTCCATCCGCCTCTCTCGCCTCCTGCAGCAAATCACCCCCTCTCCCCTTCCGCAATGTCCTTCCACCCCAATACCTACCACCACGCCCACTCTCTCTCCCTCTCTCTCCCCCTCCCTCTCACTCCCTTAAGCTTCTTCCTCCCTAATCCTTTGTAAGTAGTTCTGGCCAAGAAAAAAGACTAGAGCGGAGAAGAAAGAAGTGGCAGAGGTGGGAGTTGGACGGAAAAGGGAGAGAGAGAGAGGGGAAAAGAGAGGGAGATATGAGGAAGGGGAAGGAGGGAGAGAGAGAAGAAAGGAGACGTGGCGTGGAGGGGGTGGCATATAAGAAAGATGAGAAGGGTGAGGGATGGAAGTATTAAGGTGAGAGCGTATATGAGAGAGGAAGTGAGGAGGGAGGAGAGGAAAGGGGAGGGAGGAAGTGGGAGTAGACTTTCAGAGGATAGAAGTTATGAGTTGGTGATGTGAAAGGTAGTAGCATTGGGCGGAGGGATAGGAGGCGGTGTGGAAAACCCTAAGCTTTATGCGAAGGATTACAACGTCTTGTATGAGAGGCGAGATCTCCGGGGTGATAAGATGGCGACAAAATAGAGGAGGAAGGATTCTAGACCTTTATTGCTACCGAGTTGAAGTGTAACCCCCTTCCTTTCCCTCCAATGCGGCTTCGTCTTCTCTCTCTCTCCCTCTATCTCTCGATCCCTTCTTTCGCCTTACGACTTCATCATTCTCTTCCTCTTACCTCTCCAAATTCTCGACTCATTCTCCTTTCGGCATCTCTGCTCTAGTTACTTTCTAAGTCTTTCTTTCTTCTCCGCTTATTTTTCTGGCTCTCTCATTCTTTTTCTACTTATCTACGCTCTTATTAATTTTCACTGCGGCTTTTCCACCAATTATCAAGCTCTCCCAAATTCCATTTCATTCTTTTATAAAAACTCTCATTCTGATTCTCTCCTGCTTCACCTCCTTCCCTTCCATTGGATAACCTCGGTTTACGAAGAGGCTTTCTAATCTATGCACAGCCTTAATAACCATTATCCATACAGTAAACTTTCGACTAGCTGAAATTTTGTTAAACTTATGGCTTGAAACTTATTAAGAATGGATTAAGTTCATACATTTTCACGTTAATTATATGTCTCACATATCAAAAAAAGGATTTAATAATTATAACGGTATTAATTACCGTGTAAAACTCTTTACTTTATTAAATAACATTAAATGAGACTTTCCTTCAGTTTTTATTTTACTTCCTTAATATATTCTTAACAGGAATATCCGAATGACTTGGTTCAGAGACATCCGATAAATAGGACGAACTCTTCCTGTGCATGAAGAGACTGCTTAATACGGAAATTTTACGTCCAGAAGAAGACGCGTCTTATAAAACTGTGCTCCTCATTTCCTCCAACTCATATTTCTTTTCCCAACTTTCTTCTCAATTTCGAACATTTTCCATTCGCCTATTCTCTTTATACAGTTCGCCCCTTCTGGTATCTCCTATTCTCCGCACCCTTCCTCCGCTTCCAAAATTCTCGAACCCTCTCATTATTCCAAATCGGCCTCAACCCTCTTCACGTTCCGCATATCATACCTTTACTTTCACCCGCATTTTCTCCTCCCTCTCTTCCTCTCCTCGCGCCAAAAATCCTCCATTTTCCCCACCCGATACATCAGATACGACACCGGAGTTTTCAGCCACTCACTTCCCGCTCTCAAGGCACCTTAATTCCCCCCGCCCCATCCTTGAGTCTTCAATAAGCCGCACCTTACTTCATATCCTCTCTTCAATTCTTCTCCATCAACTCCCTCCCACACCCCTCCTTATGGACTCTTGCGAATCCAGACCTTATAGACGCCTCCGACAGTATAACCACCCTCCCGAAGCGTCCTGGCCGTATAAACACACGTTCCAAACCCTAACCACCCAGCCTCTTCTAATAAGTGTGTCTCCTCGACACCCTTTTGTAGCCGCTCCCGAAATCCTTCCAATTTGGCCGCTAAGCGGGCGGATTCGTCTCTATTACTCTCGGAAGATCAGCGGGTGGCGGCTTTGTCTATTTATGACGCATTGGTGCGTGAAGGATCCCTTATACGACGCGCGTGATTATCTCACACCCCAATTTCATAAAATTGTAGGATATATTTATTATATTCATAACACTCTCGACGATTTTAAAAATAACTGCACGAAAGATATCGGTATGGACGGTATTTTGCTACAACTCCATGAAATTTACATTAAAATATTTATGAATGTTTGATTATTATGTGAGTATACATACATAAATATAAAGACACTAATGTAGGAATAGTGCGGTGGTCTGAAAAATGCTGAGAAAATGCTTTGAAAACATTTTGCAATGTATCCATAAATAAACAATAAATGAATAGAAATAAATTGTATCAGAAAAACACGAAAGAGCAATTAACTATCGCCGAAAAAGTTTTACATAGGTTTAAAGTAACAATGATGCATGTAAGAGTGATATAAATATCTCAGTGGAAAATGTTGAGCTAACGTAGCAATCAAAATAAGTGCATATATGAATTAATTAATATTTTCAGGGAATGATCTTTCTTCCGAAAATAGCATTCCACGACATTCTGCATATCATCTAACGTCATTGGGTGGACAAACTACGGGAATGTGTGCGGTCCCCGAGAGCTCTTTATCCGACACACGAAGCTATGATGAAAGAGATTAGTGAAATTTAACACGTTACATATTTTTGTGATTAAAATTTTGATATTTAAACCTGTCAAACTTAGGAACTTTATGCGGAATCGATTTCCACATACTTGATATTTCACAAACGCTTGGTAAACTCCAATTTAAACTCTAACACGGACCACCGAAACACCGGAAACTTCCAATAGAGTTTGAATAAGGAATGGTATAGCTACCAATGCCGCCCATCATATATAAAAGGGTGCCTACCCCCGCTTAACGTGACTGGACAGAATTTTCGAAACTTTGAGCATCACCGTTCCACACAAAAAGACACATTCTCTGTAATATTCGAATCGGAAAGTGACTTCCAAGTTGGCGCTCCGAACAAAGGGACGTTTTTAAATCCGACATATATTGAAATTATCCGAAGCCTTACAAAAAAAGGAATTTGTAATAACAAGGAGAGAGAGAGAGAGCGATTCTTCCGAGGAGAAATCCTAGGATTCGTTCCCAAACGCAACCCAACCAAACCCTCACTCCTTCCCTTTCCCTAAAACTCTAACATAACTCCCCGCGTTAATAACAAAACCCGGGAGACGACGACGCTCGCTTTGATTGCTTTTGCGTGGCGTCCTCTGTCTCCAATCCGATTCGCTCGCGCGGAAATTTACACCTCCGTCGCTCGTGCGACAGACTAGTCCCGGCGGCATCGCTCATCGCGATCGGGTCTTTTGATCAGCGAGGCGGTTTTCGAGAGATGAATCATTTTTGGAAGGAGTGAGAGGGGGTGGGAGGGGAGGGGGAGGGGGGAGAGAAGTTGGAGAGGGGGAAGAAGAACAATTTTTGGTAGAGGGGCGTTTCTCTTCTCGGTCGAGGTACAAAGTGCGTTAGAGATCGTCTTTTGGGAGAGAGAGAGAGAGGTCAGAGGGCCATAAAGGAGACGGAGGGATATCACCATTCCGTTGTCGAAAAACGAGCAAAGGAGGGAGATGAAGAGGGAGTGGAGAGAGAGGAGGAATTAAGAGCGGTATTATCCGACGGGCCATTCAATCTTCTTCTTCCTTCCTTCCTGTCTCACGTCAAAAATCCACCGCCATCTCCCGACCCAGCGTTAATTCCCACACCAGAGACAAAAATGCTATAACGGAGATATAAGCACCCTCGCCTACGCTATAACTTCACCTCCCCCTCCTCTGATTATCCACTCTCTCTCTCCTCTCACTATTCTCTATCTCCTCCCCCTACTCTTGCTCCTTCCATCTCATTCCCCACTCTCTCTCTCCCTCCCTACATATTTTCTGCCCTCCCACCTCCTAGCTTTCATTCTCTCCTTTCTCCCTTTCCTTTTAGTTCTCTCTGTCTTTCCAACACAACCTCTCTTTTCTCTCTCTCTTCTCCCACTAACTCACCTCCTTAGTCTCCCTTTCCCTCATATTTCTATTCTTCTCCTCTTCCCTTCCTGCTTCCCTATCTCTCGTACATCTTCTCCCTCCCACTCTCTCTCACTCACTCACTTTCTCTCTCTCGCCTCCCTATATCTCATTCCCTCTCTCTCTCTCACACACACAATCCCTCTCTCTCCCGCTCCATCTCTCACTCACTCCCTCTCTCTCACTATCTCTCTCACTCCCTCTTTATCTCTCAATCCCTCTCTCACACTCCCTCTCCATCACTTCCTCTCTCTCTCTCACACACCCTCTCTCTCACATCCTCTCTCTCACACCCTCTATCTCACTCCTTCTCTCTCACTCTCTGTCTCTCTCACCCCCTCTCTCTCTCCCACTCTCTCTCTCTCACTACCTCTCTCTCACTCCCTCTCTCTCACTCCCTCTCTCTCACTCCCTCTCTATCTCTCAATCCCTCTCTCACACTCCCTCTCTATCACTCCCACTCTCTCTCATTCCCTCTCTCACTCTCTGTCTCTCTCACTCCCTCTCTCTCACTCTCTGTCTCTCTCACTCCCTCTCTCTCACTCTCTGTCTCTCTCACTCCCTCTCTCTCTCACTCTCTCACCTCCCTATATTCCCTTCCTCATTCGCTCTCTCTTTCACTCCCTTTCTTACTTGCTCTCTCACCCATCCCTTCCCTGTTTCTCAATCTCACCGTCTCATTTCCACTCTCTTACTTCCTCTCTCCCCTCTATCTCTCCCTGTCATTCGACTCTCGTTATCTTTTTCTCTCCCTCTAGAGATTCTTTCCTCTTTCTTACTCTCTCCACTTTAGCTCCACTCGCCTTTCTTGCCTCTCATCTCTCTCCCTTTCTTTCTCGCTTTTTCCATCACTCTTCTCAGTAAACCCCTATTTTGCAGAGGCCGTTTATTTAAAGGACTCTATAAAGTGGATGGGTGGATGTCGTAGGGGAAAGAAAGGATTATCGACCCGCGAGGGCAATAAGAAAGGGATAAATTTCCGGAATATTGTGATAGAAGATAGAGAGAGAATTTGAGGAACTGAGTTGAAAACAGCGTCGTGTGTGTGAAAGGTATTTGAAGATTCGGATTGGAGGAAGCATCGAGCAGAGGAGAGAAGCGTTCATTTTGGGAGGGAATTGAGGGCGGCGAGGAGAAATTGAATTTCGGACCGAGTATGGATGGAGTTCGGATCGAGATGGGTCAGAAACTGAGTATTGAGGAAAGATGGAAGAAAAAAATTACGAAAAACATTAAGACCAACGACGCAGAATTGGAGACGGGTGAGCTTTACGAGGAAGGACAATGAAAAATGATCCCATGAAATATATTGTTAATCATCTGCATTATGTTACATCTAACTTGGAGTGGTTAGCTGGATTCAAGCCTGCAGTTTTTTTCTACGGCAGATGGGTCCAAAAAATGAAAAATTGGATGAATTCACCTTCGCGAAAATATTAGTTTTCAGAGTGCGTATAAAAATCAGTCCTAATGTAAATTACTGAATTCAAATTGTAGTTTGCATAAATATATTTGAAGTATTAGTTCTACAGTCAAGGAAATAGTCAACCAACTAATTTGCGAAATAGCATTCGTCGGTGTTAATTTGATTCTAATAGCAATCGCACAGAAGTTTTATTAGAATGTTTGCTCGCTTGTATGTGCTTTCGATATAATTAATTTAAAATTAAAATGTAGTAATATCTGTGATTGAGAAAACTTAAGGCTTGAGTGGATGTTAATGAATGCTGTACTAGAATATAAAGAACGTGGAAGAACGATTAGGTATATTGAAACTTTTCAAAAGTTGACTTTATGGTCAACGTAACTACTGACCCCCTTAAGAGATTGACAAAACCAGATGGACATCGAGTGGTTAAAGAAATGCTCGTAAACAGGAAAAACTAGAATCTTACAATTGACAAATTAGACAGCACCAAGAGCCATAAAAAGTTCAAAAAACTACGTCTCTCAAATAGCCATAAAAGGTTTAGGGATGTCGGCTGCAGAATGAATCTTTTTTTTTAGAATCTACTAAAGTTTATTCGGCAGTGGTTAAACACTGGCCGGTTTCTGATGCAATATTTCTTACAGATCAGGTGATGCCGTAGCGGTCACCGACCTAATATTACGTTTTCGATACTCGTCAAAAGTTTTTAACTGTCGCTGCCCTAATATGCCGTTTAGAATGGAAAATAATAAATAACGTGTCGTGAAACGTTGAAAAGCACTTAAAAATTTGTTGCCTAAAAATAATAAAACCGTTAATAAATTGAGGCTGCATTGTAGTCGAAATACTAATATGGTTTTTCCAAACTTTTTATGGCTTTTCACTTCTGATATAATACGAACTTGGCAATTCCTTTCTCTTAGCAATAAAAAATGCTATGAAAAACGGATGCACACTCTAGCTACTAAATTGCCATCCTTAGCGGTAATTCTCCAATCGTACGCTCTAAATAATTTCTCTTTCTAACGAATTCAAGTATATTTATTAAATTTAATATTTCCTGCCAAACCAAATAGAATGACTGAAATGTGTGCGAATCCGTAACGTAAAGGAACCCGCGCCCTTCCTCTCCAAAGTTCTTTTCAGTAAAAGAAGCGTTTTTTTTTAACGTTGCAATTGCATGAACGAAACTGGATTGTTAAAAGGGAAATGCCGTCAGTCCAACGCTCTAAAAATAGAGGGCAGATATCCCCGCTTCTCTTAATGTGCCCTCCTACAAAAAGGATTTCAATGCGGCCTTGTCGAACGTCGATGCCGAACGAAAAACCACCAGATATTTACAAAAGTAGGAAATAGGAAATAATAAATAGATAAAAAGTTTTTAAGGAAACTCCCAAAGGTTTCGGAAGCGGACGCTAATTCCAGGAACGGGTCTCGTCGCATAAGAGAAAGGGGAACGGAACGGAATGAATCGGAGAAGGGCTAGGAGTAGGAGTAGGAGGAGGAGGAGAAGAGAGAGAGGGAGTTAGAGATGGAAGTTAAGGAGGAGGATGAATGGGCGAGGAGAGAAGGGTTATGTAGGAAGTAGAAGGGGTTGTAACGGGACGAAGGGAGAGATTTTGAGGGAGGGAGTGAGAGGAGAGGGAGAGAGATCTTGGCCACCCATGAGGTAAAGGAAGTGGAATGTGTCTCTCGCGAGGAGAGGTGGGAGAGGATGAATTTTGACATGTGCTCTCCATATGAACTCCCCTCCTCTCTCTCTCTCTCTCTCCCCTTTCTTTCCCCCGCCAACATTTGGAACCCCTTTTTGCTTTTTACCCTCCCTCCTGGTCACGTGAAACCTTTCCCAGGGTTTCCGCCAGCGGCTAGCGGAAGACTAAGAGATATAACGATAACAACGGTAGGGATATAAGGAGATATCTCTTCCTCCTCCCCTCCCCCTTTCCCCCTTCCCCGTAAAACAACCCCGTCTATTTATGTCGGGAGTTTCCTTTATTCTCCCCACTCTCTTCTTCTCTATATCTCGGCCAGCCTGGAATCGAACCAAAACTCCCTCTCTCTCTCTCTCCTGCTCTACCTCCCTCTTCTCCTTTATATTCGCCCCTCATCTTTTCCCCATCCAATCTAAGCCACCTTTCATCCACGTTTCTATGCATCTTGCCTCATTCATTCAAGTCTCGGTTACTCTTCCCCTCTTTTTCGCTCATGTGCTCTTTGAAAAGGTAAGGCGAACCTATTGTAAGCGACGACGCGAGTTGTCGGCGGAGTTAGCGCAGAAACACCGATGGATTAATACTTCCAAAACAACACAGATAGGTATCCTTCGTTATGATTTCACAAAGGAAGAAGAAAATTATAACATTATCCTAATTATTAAATGAAATCTAACAGGAATACATCGGCACGAACGACTGGTCATTCACTCTCCGAAAGATCTTCATTAATCATAAAGTGCAACAATAGAAATTTCTTTTAATGTTATATTTTTGCTGGATACCTTATCGTGAATATGGTATGTATATTATTTTGATCTTGAGGCTTTTGTAATTTTACCTAATTTCGTAAATAGCATATATTTAAGAGAATTAATGAAGATTTGATGAAAATTTTGTTTTTTGAAATATTTTTCATAAATGTAACAACAAATGAAATTAACAAATAAATTATTTGAGCAAATATAAAAATAGAGAGATGCGAACAAGATTTTTAAAAACCAACGCACCAAACCATTCCCGTTTCGGCAACAAATAACCCCTATTCATATTTACGGAAAGGAGAGGAAAAAAGAACGTACGATATATAGGTCCTATAAGCGAAAAGCCGAGCAAAAATGAGGATCAAAATATTATATGTCTTATACTAGTGAAAAAGGCGAGGCTGGAGGAGAGTGCGCGGAAATAGACTTGGAGTGAGAGAATAAAAGAGAGGGAGGTGGGAGAGAGGGATATGAGGAAAAGAGGTTGAGTATGGGGGGGAGAGAGAGAAAGAAAAAGAGCGTGAGAGAGGGAAAGGGGGTGATAGGAACTAAAAGCATATTCCGATTCCAAGAGAGAGAGGAGGAAAGCGATGGTTATGACAAGCCGCGGAGGATTGGGCAACAATTGGAAAAATATGACAAGCGAAAAATACGACGGGTAACAGGAAATGGACGAAATTTTAAAATGAGAGTAGGCGGAATGCGAGACTAAAAGTCGAGAGGGTAGAGAAGGAGAGAGGTAGCGGAGATTTAGAGGATATGAGAAAGAAAAGGAGGAGAAGGGAGGAAAAAAAGGAAAGGTTTTAAAGGGTGGAGCGTACTGGAGAGGGTATGGGGGAATGGGAAATTTTCCCATAGAGGGGGGGTAATACATTGGGAAGCGGTTCAAGACACCGGTCTCTCATTTGTTAAAGATATGAGAGAGGACGGACGTTTTGTGAAGGGGCGCGCAGATGCTGGCGTTCGCCTGCCTCTCTCTCTCTCTCTCTCCCTCTCTCTCCCCCCCCCCCCCCTCTCTCTCTCCCTTCACTTTCCTCCTCCATAACCCATTCCCATCTCATCAACTCCCTTTTTTTTAACCCTCAAAGAATCGTTCGAATTCTCTTTGTAACTCTTGAGTTTTAACACAAGCTGTTATTTTTTAATAAAAGGTCGAAAAAGGACTCGATCAGCTTTCTTCTCTTCAATTAAAATTTTCAGAATTACTTCCTGATTTCACTTTTTAATAATGAAATTTATCAAATAAAACGCAACAATAAAATGAGAAAAAGAAACTTTTCAATTCAACTTTTATAAGATCCAAAGGTTTTATTTAAAAGATAACGGTTTCACGAGACTAAATAAAATCAGAGCCTTTCGTTCTGTCTTACTGTATTGAGAATACGAATGTCTACAAGATTAAGGCTCAGTGAAATATATGAAAAATAAAACGTTTGCAAATTCTAATGTTAATAATATCTAAAGTATAAAGTTCAAACGAAGCAGATATAATTTCATGTAACATACCGAAGAATCTTTTCCAAAATTACGTAAGTCTTCCATATTTCTTCTTACAAACTGAACCCAAATGAACATAATTATCGTTCGATTCATTACAAGTTTCTTATGAACATTTCCTGCGTATTCTCTATAATATTAACAAGTTCGCGTTCGATGACGGATGAGAAATTTTTCAACTCCCTCTTGACTCGACAGCTTGTTGGTGAAAACAAATTGGGCATTCAGTCTTCCGGAAGATTACTGAAGACCGGATATTATTTCTTTGGCTTTCTCAGAAGGATGTGGATTATCCCCTTTCATGCATTACGTACGATATTAAATTTAATAATTACTGTTTTTTAGTTTACTAATTTATTTATTCGTATTTGTTAAGTTTATATGATCCGTTGAAACACAGCACCACGCTTCTACAATGTTAAACCCGAGCAGACACGGACAATTTTTTTAAAAAGACATTTTTTTGTACAAAGGTTACAGTTTTTTTCCGTCCACATCCCCGCAGCTTCTTCGTTTTTTAAGCCCTTCCTTACCCCTTCTCTCTCTCTCTCTCGGTCACACCCTTCTTTCACCCCTCACCGCCATCCTCGCCTTACAACCCTCAACCCCTTCCTACGCATCTGCTTCGAATGAAAACGCCTCCTGCCAAAGCGCATAGTTTAAACGCCTCGTGTGTCATATTTCTACCGTGCACTCTCACCTAAACTCCACATCCACAGACTAAGCACCGCGCCACACATCCCTTCAAAAACCCTCTCCTCCATATCCTCCTAATGGCACGCTCCTCACACGCCCCCTTCTAATTCCGCTTAACACCCTCACCGATACGCTCGAATCCTTGTTTCCCCTTTCGACTCCCTCCGGCGCATGGCGGGCTAACGCCGCAGACCCCTCTCCCATCCCTCCTTCCCCTCTCTCTCTCCCCCCCTTAGCTGCGGAGGAAGTGCATGTTACCCCTCCGCGCCCTCTTCCTCCTCCCTCCACCACGCCTAATTACCAATCCAACACCGCCTATCACTTTACTCGGAATTAATTCCACCATTTACGAGTTAAACTCGCTTCCCTCGTCTCTCCCCCTCCTCCCTCCCCGCTTCCCTACCCCCTTTTTCATTCAACGCATTAATCCCCTCCTGACATAATTCTCTTCCCATCATACTACATAACTATTACTTATCACCCTCCCCTCTCAAACTCCGAAGTACAACCCACGCGCAACGCACATACACTACCCAATAAACAATTTCTCCCGTACTTCTACTCCCTAAACCTCTCCCAACCCTTTTCCATCTCGTCCGTCTCAAGAATGTAGTATCAACTACAAGCAACCTCCTAGAAAGCTTCACTCAATACTTGCTTCTGAGTATCCAGACCCCTTCTGTCTCTCTCTCCATCCCTCTTCTCTGAGTTAGATGAAGGAAGAGATTGTCTAGTCCAAATCTCTCCCATATAAAGACGAATGTATATATAGCTATATATCTCTCTCACTCCTCCCTCTCCCCCTCCCTCTCTTTCCAACCCTCTCTCCCTCCCATCTCCACCACCACCCTTAACTCCGAAATACCTACCTATTTCCTTACACCGCCAATTACCATCCTCGCTTCCTCCTCTCAACTGCCTATCACCATCTAAGTTCCAACATAACCATCAACTGAATGGCCTATCTCAGGGATCCCCAACATACGTCACGTGGGCCACACGTAGCCCCGGATGTACTATTTCGCTTGTTTCTGTTAATAACAGCGCCACCACAAATAAATTCGAAAGAAAAACATTTTTTTAATTACGGTAAACTCCAAATCTAGAATGAATGAATGCGTTGCTCACCTTCCCATTAGGCAGCCGATGAGAGGATTTCGCATCTGTCCTGAGCGTCCAATCTCCTGAAAGAAGAAAATGGGCAGATATAAATTTACGGAGATTTACATTAAGTACAAATATAAAAAAACGTTTAAAATATCCATATTTATAAGTTAAAATCAATTGTTGTATGATTTTTTGTATTTTTTGGTATAGGGATAGTTAGCGTTTCTGGCTCGCAATGATAAAGCCGCGTGTTCGAATCCTTCCGTGGGCATGGTTGTATGCGATCGTCTTTATTATCGTAACATGTGTTTATGAGCTAATTAAAATAAATAAATAATTAAAACTATTTTTAAACAGACCTTTTAGCTAATGCAAGTCAAATTTTATTAGATTACAATTAAGCTTTAAATTCACGTAAATGGTATGAGTAACGCGACTGTAGAAGTAATCATTTAATACATTTTGAAATAATATCGAAAGAATACGAGGAACGTACTACTGGGAACAGTTCTGAAACCGTGCTAAAGTGAAACCGATGGCCGTGCAATTCGAGGTATTCTCCAAAAAGAAAAACTGTTAATCTGCAAGCGTGCAAAGCGAAACCGTGCAAAGAAGAGGGTGGGTGCGCTCAAATGTATCCATGTTTTTCGTTTTGTCTTCAACACTCCTATTAATTACAAGCGGCAATACATCGATTTAATGCATTTATACATTATTTAAACATTTACCCTATGATTCTACTGTCCACATACACGCACATAAATTCAACATATCCCTTCTTACTCTTCGGAAATTTCTTAGCGCTTGTTTTTCTTTTTTTTTATTTCCCAGGTAATCACACCACTCCGCCAACGTACGTTGAAAAGACAGGGAAAAATCCATTAGATTACGCTTCGGATTTAAGAACCAACAAAAACGGTCGATTACACTATCACATTATCTTCCCGAGAGCTTCTGATGACTCACAAACATACACGCACAAACGGATGAGTCTTCCCTTTGTTTGCAATTGCCCGTGAAAGGTGATAATAAAAAACCTCACTTCGAAGTCACGCAACAATCAAACGAACCTTGAGACGCAATCTAACGTGGTGTAGTTGAAAAATCTAACGCACGATGCAAGTCCATCGCAACGCGCCTCGTTATAACGCGAATGCGGATGCAACGCGGGCCGAATTGTTTCCCGATAAAAAAAGAAGGACGAAACCTGTAATGAAGTAGTTGCCAACAAGAAGCGGTTTTGTTAAAAATTATTAATGCAGTAGCTTGGTTGAAACGACTATGTAACTGCGTGCGCCTTCATCTCCAGTATTTATTACGGAGGATGCGATGAAAACACACTATCATTGTCCACGTCAAAATATTTCCATCTTTACTTGACCGCTAAGTAAGCTACGAAAACAAGTAACTTGATTTATTAATTGTTTCAAGTTGCACCTATGCAATTTGGCGAGATATTTTTAATTGGGTACGTTATGTAAGACATTCCGGAGTACACCTTACTGTAGTGAGGGTCGCCTACATCGCTCCTAGGCAATGATCGCCCATGTAATTCCTGACTTTCAACACTTCCGTCATACGAAATCCAACATTAATTATTAAACTATTTTCTATTCGATAAAACATAATAGAATCGTACTTTAAAACTTCATGCACGTTAAAAATTCTATATTAATTCAAAACCGCTTGATAACTTCCACCATAAAAGACTATCCGTAAAAAATTTCAATCATGCCGAGATTAACCAGACACATTCGCTCAGAAGCAAGTTACAATTTTCGACGAAATAACACTTGTGAGCATCTCGCATCGATGAGCACATAATCGAACCTCTATTAGTCGAAGTCTCCTGTTAATTCCAACTCTTCTTAACTCGATTAATATGTTGTAAAAAAAAAAGAAATTAAAAAAATAAAAGAGGAGGGGCTGAGCGAATCTTGGCGTGAAAAAGAAGGGAGTGGGATTGTTTGCTCCCGTTACTTTTATCTACTTCGCGATCCTCCGGTGGCGGCGATAATGGCATTTGTTTGAATTGTGTGCTCGCCTGTCACTTCTCTCTCCCTCCAACTTCGCCATGCTGAGGCAAACTTACGACAACAATCGAGGTGCGGCAGTCTGAGCAAACATTATTTCGATTATTATAGGAAAAACAGGGGAAGGAGGTGGGGGGAAAGTTATTGAGATTAAATAAGGAAAAGTTTCCGTTAGATAGCTTACACGTGCCGCGCGTTGAGAAGCCCTAGCCAAGAATGTCTGACAAAAAAAAACTCGTCATATAACAAGACTTACTAATAGAACATAAAACACAATTAGAACGCATCAAGATTCCTCCTTCAGTAAATGCGGAATAGACGATTTTTCGGTTGCTCTAAACGTCCATTTCAAGAATTTAATGCAGAGCTGTGTCATCTATGTCCGTGACAGCGTCCATAATAGCATCGTTCTGACTGCGGAATTCGAAAGTGACAATGTACAACCATTCCTCCACTGTCATATAATTACAGTCGAAGAGAGTAAAATAAATGCAAATACAGAGAGCCAGAACAGGTACTGCTAGAGCCTTCTTGGCACTTGGAATCGTGTCTAACATTCAGAATACCAATCCGAGAATCCATGGGATGGATTCGCAAGCGGGGAATTAAGTGTTGCAGATGGTTACACGTTTGCCAAGAGTTTAGATGTTCGATTCTAAATTAAAACGTAATCCGAGATCTTTGGAAAAAAATTAAATTTTAACAGACTAGCAGCGTTTAAACGAGCAATATAAGTAAGAGTTATACAAAAGAATTGCTGGAGGTGATAAATAATTTTTATGTGGAGAGATTGACTTTTCTGTAATTGAAAAATATTTCAAAGCCTAAATGAATCTATAAAGTAATCCTGCCCACAGCATTTTCATAAAATGTTAACCGTAGAGGAGAACACGAAGAAGCCAGAAGATTGCCTTAAAATGCGAACTCCCGAGAAAATGAATAATAATGACTTTATTTCATGGTAATATATTCATCAATGTTTCTCACAGGCTTATGTTAATATTTATTACAGTACAGGTATGGAAATAATTCACCAGATGTAATAAGTATACAATGACATTATTAAATTCTCGTAAATAAGTGTATAAAATGAAATACAACAGTTAAAATAAACAAAATATCAAGATACCTCATAATAAGCGAGTGTAAATAATATAATGCTGAACTACAAATTACATAAAAAAGAATCAAGTAGGGAAAAAATTCACCAACATTTTAAAAGCTTAATGAAAGAATTAGGCGCCAGATGACGCAAAACGTTGCGAACAAGAAAACAAATAGTCTCCGAAAATAATGTCTCCCTAAACAAAATAACCTCGTAGGAAAAGGGCGAAAAATAAAAGAAAGATAATTAATGGACAGCAATTGCTTTCTTGCCTCTCCAGCAAAAAAAACCCCTTCTCATTCTCTCCGAATATTAAGGGTGAAAAGGGTTTATAAAAGGGCAGAGAGAAGAGGGTGAGGCAGAGAGAAGGGAGAAGAGGGGCAGAGGGTTTGTCGCACGGCAAAAAGGGATCTCCTCAGCGCTTGTCATTCAAGGCGGGTCTTTGTCTCGGTTGCTACGACAACCGCCCTTTAGCGAAAAGGCGCCTTCGCTTCGAGTGGAGAGCGAGAATTGCAATGCAACTGCTCGGCGGGAGATTTTGTGTGGTTTTTTTTTTAGGGGTGGAAATGAGTGTGTGTTAGGTTCCCCTCCTTGCAGAAGTCCTCCTTATGCAACCCTCAATCTCCCCACTCTATAAGGCCAGCCTGCCTAATTGGACAGGGGAAACTCCCTCCTCTCTCTCTCACTCTTTTCTCCTCACCGTACTCTCTTACTGTTTCGCCTCATTCTTTTTATTTCCCTCTCTCTCTCTCGCTCACTCTTAAGTCTTTGCCTATCTCTTTCGCCTCCATCCACACCTTTTATTGCTTCGCCCCCTCTCTATCACTTCCCCTCACTCCTTTTTTGCACCTATCTCTCATTATATTCCCGCATTTCTCCTACCTTCTTTTCCTCCCCTATTCCTCACTCACTCCCTACCCTCTCTCTCCCCCTCCCTCTTCCCCCCTCTCTCCTTCCCCCTCACTTACTCCACCTCTCTCCCTCCTCTCTCCCTACCCTCTCTCTCCCTCCTGTCTCGCCCTCTTTCTCCCTTCCTTCCTCTCTCTCTCTCTCTCACTCCTACCCTTCCTGCCACCTCCACCTCTCACTATCTCTCTTATATTCTCCATACATGCCCTCTCCTATCCTTTCCTCCCTTTAAATCCCCCTTTCTCTACCTCACCTTCGACCTCACTCGCTTATTCTCACGTTTCTTCTCCTCTCCATCCTTTTTTTCCTCCAATCTCACATACCTCTTAAGTATTTCCCTTTCTTCCAAAATATTTTCCCATATGTATTCTATTTTCCCCAACTCTTTGCTTCATCTCTCGCTGTTACGTTATTATTTTCCATCCTTCGTTCATCTTTTACGTTTCTCCCTATCTTACGCTGCCGTTGCTCCTTTTCTCTTTCATCCGTCCCTTACCTCGTATTTCCCGCTATACACACGCAGCCACACACAGACACACCCGCACACACGCTCTCATTCCCTTTTGGAACTCCCACTCTTCCCCCCTTTAAACGCCTCTCCATCCAATGCGACGACACTTCATTTTACGCCTTTCATTTGTTCGCTCGCTCGGTTTTTTTTATTCCCACTTTGAGAAGCCACGCGTCTCCTTAAGGAGGAGAAAAGGAGGTAGGGAGTGAGAGAGGTCGGATGGGGAGGGAGAGCGAAGGGAGATGAAGGAGGAGGGAGGATAGGATCGGCGGAGTGAACATTGGCAAGAAGAAAAGAGGGGATGGGGGAGAAATGGTGAGAAAACATATTGGAGTGAGAAGGTGGTGAGAAAGGGAAGGGAGAGAGGAGAGAGAGATAAAAGAGGAACAGAGAAGAAGAAATAAGAAAGAGAGAGAAAGGACGTAGGAAGAGAGAAGGAGATATGGGACGGAGAGATATTAGGAAGACAGAATAGGAAGAGAAAGTGAGAGAAGACAGGTAAGGAGGAGAAAGTAGGAAGAGTAGGAATGAGAGAGGAGAGAGAGAAAAATGGAGGAGAATAAATAGGAATAAGGAAGAGTAAGAGAGAAGGGAAGAGAGAAGCGGGAGATGAGATAGCGGAGGGAGAGTAGGAAGAGAGAATCGGAAGAATAGAAAGAGAGAGGGTACGAGAGAGAGAGAGAGAGAGAGAGAGAGAGAGAGAGAGAGAGAGAGAGAGAGAGAGAGAGAGAGAGAGAGAGAGAGAGAGAGAGAGAGAGAGAGAGGAAATAACGTAACGAAAGAGGAGTGAGAGAGGGGAGGAAGAGATGAGAGAGAAATGGGAGAGAGGGGGAGGGGAAGGAGATAGGGAAGGTAGCGGAGAAAGATAGAGTAGGAAGAGAGGAAGCGTGAGAGAATAGAGAGAAAAATGAGAGGAGAGAGAGGTACAGAGACAGAGAGAAAAAGGAGGGCGGACGAGGAGAGAAAAAAGGGAGAGAGGGAAGAGAGGTAAGAGTTTAAGGTGTGTGTGTGTGTTAGAGGAGAGGAGAGATCGAGTGGTAGTCGTATAGAATGGGGTGAGGAGAGGGGTTGTCGCCATAGAATGCAGAATCGTAAAAAAAACGTGTATGCAAAAAGAAGGGGTTGGATGGGTGGGCGAGAGAAGAGTGGGAATTCTTAAGGAAAAATAAAACTCGAGGAGATGACTGCGATTTCTTTTTAGTCCTGCTTCCGTCGTCGGCGAAGGAACAAGAGGGGGGGGGAGGGGGGAGGCAAGAGGAATGGAAACGTGTGCACGTGTGTGTGTGTGAGAGAGAGAGCACTCTGCCGGAGCCAAGAGCCCGTCTCTCTCTCTCTCTCTCACTCACTCCCAAACTCCTCTCTTTCACTCCCTTTCTTCTCCCCTTCTTTCTTTTGAGCACGACTCCGAGAAAAAGGTGGAAAATGAAAAGAGAATGATTTTTAATGTGACCCGGTCAGGTTTAAAGGCACGCGCCTTTCCCTTAATGGAAACGTAAGCGCATCAAGGGACCTATGAATGCCTTATTTATTTTGCGAATACCTTTTCACCGCGCGGTGCATTGTCTGACAGGAAAAAAAAGTCTCTCCTCCATCGCGGGGAATGATGGAGATAATTTCGAGAATACTTTACCTTAAAAAAAGAGATGCGGAGGAAATAGCATTCAATGGATCAGAAGAAAATCATTATAAAAATGAAAATTTCGAGTCAATTTCAGATGTATGCCTTTCAGCTATCGTGGAATTTTCATAAATGCTCGGTATTATTACGAGAGGTACAATTATATATGAAGGGCAATAACGACGCAAGCTTGAAAGAATGAATTGTTAGAAATATTTTTAAAATTTCACATGATGCTAAAAAGTACTAATGAGGACAACTTTGCCAGCCTATACATTAATATTCCTGAATATAAAACCAATTTAAGACTATTTAATATTCTCTACAACATGCTACGAATCATTCTACATGTTTTTCGAATCAGAATTACGATTCCATAGAATAACAATCAGATATAAATAGTAAATGGTGACGTAGATCAATTTAAAACGGCTGAAGTGATATTCAAACGTTGCTAAATTACATAGATCGAAGTATTATCCTATGGCTGCATGTGGCCCGCCAGTTAAAGCAGTGCAGCCCTCTCCTTTCTCATATAGGTACTACTGCTAGTAGGTGAGAGAGACGGCGTGGAGGAACATTCAACAGCACGATATTTGACAAAACACAGACCAGCTCGTGTTTACGTTCCAACAAAACTACAAGGCTCATTATTATAACATGCTGCTCGCAATGTATATTTATAAATTACCAATTTTGCACCCATACAGTCCCATACCCCTACGGTGTCAAATAAACCACACACACATAATTATAAAGCATAGCTTTCATGAGAGATTCAGCGACATAAATAACCGCCTACGTGAAATTTCCCGTACGACCGAGAATACATAAACGGCGCCGATTAAGAGGCGAATTATCTGGAGCCAATCTTCCCTCTAGGCTGCCACTATGTAATTTTTTCTTGCACTCACCGATGTATTGCTTTCCTAATCAACAACTTGTATCTGGGCGGTGTTCATTCATGTTACCGCACGGGCAATTAGCCTGTCTTTTTTTTTCTTAATTACTACCTCGCATAACCTACTTTTATCTTTCGGACCAGTTTATATAAAGTTTCCCGGCGCATGTTCTCGGACAAGAAACCGTAAGCATTGTAACTCTCTGTCACATCTGACACTAAACGGAAGAAAGTCCCTCGATTAACATTTCCTGAAGATGTCAGAAGGAAACAGTAGCTAGGCTTGAAACTATCGACAAACATTTAGCAATATAATAAGAATTATTTTCATTCGCAACGTAAAGGCAACGGATTTAAAATATTATAGATCAGCTTGCTTAAAAAAGATTCAACAGTATCGCCTTATTTCTGTTATCGGTGAATCATCAATGATGGCTGTCAAAATGAGCGACTAATTTTCCAACCTATTTATGGAGGTTGAGGCAACCTAAAACATCAATACGATCTGACCACGAGAAACCAGTGGCCACCAATAAATTAACGAAGGAAGCTATAAATCGACTTTATACTTAAATTAGTCTATTTTAGAACTAAACGAGACGATATGTATTGATGAGCACCTATGGTACCTACGTCGATCACATTTTGCTCTCGCAATTTCATAAACGAATTTCTAAAATAAAAGTTGATTGCATTACCACTGATGACGCTTGCTCTATATCGGAAATGCTCATTTGTTTTATCGACGGTTCTTTTTGCTATTTAGAAGTTTTCACTTAAATTTTCTCACAAGAATCATCTAAACCAGTACTTGAATGTCTGCATTTAACTATTTGCACTTTAACGCTTTAAAAGGACAATATCTCCTAAACCTTGTTTTTTTTACATTCTTTTTACCTCGAAAATCAGAAAACATATATTCTTGCGGCCAGCCAGAATTACAACTTTCAAAATATTAAGGTATGTAAATACCGTGCATCGCAACAAAATTAAATGCCGTGGATAATAGACGGTCGATTATTTTAAATCTAATTTAGACATATTTATATCCAAGACAGAATTTCAACTTTCGAAAACATTAAGTATGCCATTACGGTATTGTATCAAAATAAAAAAATGTTCTTAATAGATGACTGACATGATATTTAAAATCCGTTTTCGTTGCATTTAAACCCAAGACAACATCTCGATCTAACTCGCGCAGTAAAATTTCCAGGATTCTTTCCTCAGGGCACAAGTTTCGCGGCCCGCCGATGGGATCCTGCCCCTACTTTGACAAACCGTTT
This sequence comes from Uropetala carovei, assembly GCA_036926305.1. NCBI lineage: Eukaryota > Metazoa > Arthropoda > Insecta > Odonata > Petaluridae > Uropetala > Uropetala carovei. The sequence goes on from JAXCHB010000015.1 coordinate 10,460,413, forward strand.
TCCCTGAACCATGAAAACCCGATCACATCCGACAAAAACCCTATCGGTTTTGATTCTCTCCTTCGAACCCATTTATACCGTATATAAAAAAGCCTCGCAAAAACTTTCACCGCCACACTTTAAAAGGTTTTATGTCCGTCCGCCTTAGCCTTTTCAGAAAAGCCGACCTGCGAATAGTTTAGAATTCCCATTTGGAAAGGCGAGGCATAACAGTCCGTACGACATCCATCTGAGGGCCACCCAACCCATGCCACTTTTCCATTCTTGAGGGTATTTTAACGGTGTGTGTGTGCCACTTCCCCGCCTATCACAACCATCTTAGGAAATCCATCAAGTTTCTAATCAACAGAATGGCTCGAGAGAAAACGAACGAAAAGTCCTATCCTTTTATCCCTTCGCTAACTTTTTTTTTCTCTTTGCTAAAAACGTGTAGGTTTTCGCTCTGAGAGTTGTTCCTCTACTTGCCTTTTTCTGACTTCGCGAGTCTAAAAAGAAAAGGTCGGTAGCGATTATTTTCCCTGGAGCGTCCTTCCATTATAATGGCTCAAGCGACCGTCTTTTTTTCTCTCGTTGCTTCATTTAACGGCATCGTTGGCAACACTTGGCGGGAATAACATTGTTTCGCAAGGTTTATGCGAGAAGGGAGGAGTGATAGGAAAGAGCAAGGAAAAGAAAGGTAAAATAGTGATGAAGTAGAGAAATAAAAATGAAAGAGGATAGAGAAAAGTTTGGAGAGAGGAGAATAACACTATGCTGATATTATTAAGGACTAAATAAAACATTGAAGTAGTTATACTTTCAAACAAATGTACACCAACCTATTACCCACTTTGCACAGCCATCAGTTTCACTCTAGCACCGTTTCAGAACGATCTCCATGCATAAAAAATCACAGAATGTTTCAGACTCGAAGGTTAAAATAAAGAATAAAAGAAGCAATCCGAAACGCAATACAGCTAACTATTGGACGTTGATGTCAAAGCGGCGCTCAAATGTAATCTCATGCAATCCTACGGGGAAATCTGTTCCGCTTTGCAGTCTTTTCCGGGAATGCATGCACCGTGTAAAGCAGGGGTGTCCAACGTTCTTCCCCCATTGGAAATTTTCCATATCCGTTGGTTTTTCCAAATCTATCTCGAGGTGAATATACCATATTAAAACCACCAAGCGTTTTACTTATAAATAAATTTAGTATTACTTTAATAATTTTGACGAAAAATTCATATGTAACAGTTAAAATGAGCTGTATTTTAAGCGTCAAATAACCGCAGCGGCCCGCAGGTTGGACACCGCTGGACTGTAAAGCTTCTTCACAATTGTACCACCAAGGCCCTTAAGGTTTCTTGAATGCGTTTGATGATTATAATATTCCACATTAACAGTGAGGAAAACAAACATTAAAGTCAACGACAGGGTGACTTCGGTATCTGAAGACATTTACTCCACCTATCCCTACGCAAATAACAGCGAGAAGAGAGGGTGAGGTAGAAGGGTGAAGGGATACATTTACACATATTAAATACCCTATAATTTAGCGGATTAGAAAGTAGCAGTGTGTATCACTCACAAAACGATTCTCTTTTGTAGGCTTGGAATTCCTCTTGTGATCCCTGAATGCCGCTGTCTTGCATTGAACTTTATATGAGTCAAATGAGAGTTTTATCAATAAAATGTCCCTCAAACAACCGTAAACACACTGGAAAAATATACAATGGGCAAAGACTCCGCTTTACTGACTGGATCATTTGTTCTTCCCTCTTTGATGGTGTTCGTGTTTCGCTTCCACAAATTAGGGTAGGAATGGCGACAGTTTTATAAAATTTTAAACTTGTTTCATTCTTGTTCTTGTATTTATATACCTATAAATTGTTCCGCAGAATCTTCCGAATTTTTGTAATTTATTATTTATGTCTAAATAGTTTTCACAGGAAATACCGCATCCGAAATAATTTGAAATGCGAAACCTGCTCCAGTATTTATCTGTAACTATTTTGGAATAAATCTTAGAATGAAAAAATATAACAATTTTGATGGAGGTAAACGAAAGATGGAAGATACGAAGGTCAGAAAAAAATAGTCGAGAGAATGGAACTTCCCTTACCTCAAAGCTTGAAAAAACACATCATATCGTGAGATTTGGGAGAGAGAGAGAGATAGTGGATTTTGAGGTGAAAGATGTGTCCCGTGATTCCATTGGACTGGAAATAGAAATGGGAATGTGAAGGGAGAGAGAGAGAGAAAGAGATGGCAGATGTGTGAGAGGGAAGATGAGAGCGACACAGAATGTCCTCTTTTCTCCCTCCTAGTTCTATAGTTTTTTGGAGAGACGACCGAGGAAGCGAAGCAAAGACTTATGAAGGAGGGCGACGAGGTTCCGAGTCGAGAGAGGAGAAGGGAGAGAGAGAGAGAGACAGGAGAGGGGTGGAGAGAGAGAGGGAGTGGCGAAGGGGTTGTCCTCCTCCTTTCTCCTCTCCGCAGTGCGACACTCCGCGCGAGGAGGGAGGGAGAGGGAGGAAGGGGAAGGGAGAGAGGGAGGAGAGGACGGATAGCCGCTTTGTGGTTGGAAGGGATGGAAAGGACGTATAAATCGCTGTATGAGTTGTGTTGTGTCAGGATCGGATCGAACGATGAGACGAGACGTGTGTTTTGACAAGGGATAAGGATGGACGTAATATTTTCCGAGCGAGAGGGAGAATAAGCGTTGAGAAACGGACGAAATGGGGAGAGGAGAATAGATATTCTATATAGTTTATGGATGAAGATAGAGGAAGAAGAACCAAAGAGATTCTCTTATTATACGACTTGACAAACAATATTTCTTAAGAAGCCATACTGAGATTGGAAAAACCAGACACGCGTTTTGGTTACAAAACAACCGCAATCAGTAGTGGTAAACCAGGAGTCGATTCGAAATAGTTTTAAAATTTGATTTAAGCCATAAGGTGGCTTTAATAATTCTTTCTTGAATTAAACCACTCGAAGAGTCGTGTTATCAACGAATGAAGGAAGTTTAGAACCCTGTTTAACATGTAATCACGGAGCTGTCTGCTAATAGATAACTGAAGGTTGTTATGATCATGATAATGGACACAAGTCATATTTCCCAAGCAATTTGGTGACAAAGTGCTAGGAAATTGATACAAAAGAGTATAAATACAATTGATATTCCATCTAGTTTAATAAAATGAGTGCATTAATTACAATAATGATATTTGTACGGAGAAACCAGCGCCCAACATAGATATAGAACTGCGGTCATTGGCTGATTCCATTAACTTCCCCAAAATTATTCAGCAGTTAAAATATGGCTATTATTCCGCAACGAGTTAATTAGGCAATAGTGCGCTAGCAAGAATTTGAATACGGCTAGCATTTTTAAAGGCTCTGAGAAGACAAGATGGCCATAAAGGGGGATGTTTTGGATAATGGTTCCCAGGGAAAAAACATTCGCCCGATTCTTCAGGTTCTTCCTATTGAAGAGCGTCTCTTTGGGAATCAAAAGAAAGGGAATTGGAGGATGAGAAGGGAGTGAATATTGAGAGAGGAGGGAGAGAAGAGAGAGATATAGAAGGGGGAAGAGGGAGAGAGGAACAGTGAAAGAGAAGGAATAGAGAAAAGGGAAAGAGGAAGGGGAGAGAAGGAAAAATGGAGCGATAGAGGGGAGGATAAAGAGGGAGAGTGACAATAGAGTGGAAGGAGAGGAGGAAGAGAGAGACGATTGAGAGGAGTAAGAGGCAGGATATAGAGAGCGTAGAGAGAGAGGATGATAGAGAGAAGGAAAAGAGGATAGAGAGAGGAGGAAGAGAGAGGAGGGAGGGTGAGGATAGCAAGTATAGATAAATCCTATCCAATCCTATCCAAGGATAGGATAAAAAAGTAGGGAGAGGGAATGAAGAGAGAGGATGGAGAGGATGGAGAGAGAGGGTAAGGAGAGTAGGGGGAGAGGGAAGGGAGAGAGATGAGGGAAAGAGCGAGGAGAGAGAGAGGAGGGAAGGTAATCTTACCGGCGGGAGCGCATGCTAGAGCAGGGAGAGAGAGAGGGAGCTGGAAAATAGAGATAGCGGAAGAATAGTGCCTTAGATCGATTCCAGAGAGCACGATAGGGGAATAACATCGCAAAAGACAGAGAGATAGAGAGAGGGAGAGATAGAGAGCGAGAGAAAGGAGAGTAGAGAAGGGAGGGAGAAGGAGAGTAGTCGGGGGAGCGGAGTATGCTCGGACTGTAAAAAGGAACTCGGTAGAAATCGCACTAAACGAAATCTTCGAAATCTGAGTAAAATGTTGGAAAGAGAGAGAGAGAGAGGGGGTATGAGAGGAGAGAGGGAGAGAGGTAGGGTGAGAAGGCAAGTGAAAATGCGCTGAGCGAAAAAAAAGAGGGGTCCTCTCTCCCTTCTCCCCTCCCTTATTTGCGAAGTAAGAGTGGAAGAGGTGATACGTTAGAATTTTGAAGATGGGGGAGTTGTTGCAAAAATTGGAAAGCACTGGCCAGTTTGGTCGGAGAGAAGCAGCAAGAAGAGTCGAGGATGTGGGTTGGGAGGGGGATTTTTGTGGGGGGAGGGGGGGGAAGTAAAAAGGGAGGAGAAGGGTTGGGTGGTATTGAGGAAAGAGGGAGGGAGGGAGAGAGGGATGGGTGGTGGATGCGATGAAAGGGAGGATACCGCTTCAAAGACTCTCCTGACCTCTCTCCCGTAATGAGCCCCTGCCATCCTTTGTGACCGGGAGAACGTTATTCTACGATTCACAAATGGCCCGCCCACGCCTTTTACACACACATACTTCCCCCTCCCCCTCCACTCTTTCATCTCCCTCCATTTTCTTTTCTCCTTTCTCCTCGTCTCTAGCCTCTCTCTCTCTCTCCCATGCCTCTCTATTCTCTCCCTCTCTTCTTCTCTTTTGTACTGCTGATACAATGTGATGAGGAAAGGAGGTGACGGTGGTGAAGAGAAAGCGGAAAGAAGGATAGCGAAGTCTAAGTAATTGGCATCTAATTCCATGCACACTAAGACATTCGATAAATCTCATCTAGATATGCATGTAATATAAGAAAAATTTATGCAATAAAAGAAAGTATAATTTCTTTTGTGCAAAAGAAACATAACAGAATTTCTAAAAATCTTTTTACGAAGGACAAATAAATTTGGAACCGAGATTTAAATTGTAATACACAACAACAATGCATTTCTGAAAGGTGGCGAACCAGTTTAAAGTACATTTTCATGCCCATTTAATATTTGTTGATATATTGCCTTTTCCATTTTGGTTAAGAAAATAAATTCCGTTCTTTTAACATAAATTGTGGTGTCAACTCAAATATAGTATTATACCGATGGAGACGTTTAGAGGCGGATGGTGAATTTATGGGGTGAAGGGCTTATATAATAGAAAGAAAATACGAGAGAAATTTCAATGAAAATTAAAAACTTTATGAAATAGCAGTTTATTTTTATTCTTCAAATATTATTTTATTTTAACTCGAGTCCTGTATTAGCCTTAACAAGTATAGCTTTTTCACTACAAATGTATCATAATCAAAAGCATGGAAAACTGAGGAAATATATTTCTTTACAGCCAATTTGCTGAAATACTAACATCATCAGGAGTATGTGTGGCATTTTAGTAGTAATAGTTACATAGTAACTATTACTATTAAGTAGCAGTTACATTCCGTAATCCAGAGCATATTTTAAAAAATCGAGGCAAAATTGTATTATTCAAATCAATCGTTCATGCATCATTTAATTTCTTTATTGGTTTCTCCAATTCCATTTTAAACGTTTTTCTACGCTAACACGCCTTAAAAAACCTTTTGTCTTACAGATTTACGCCCTCTTTCAGCTTCCTAATAAATCACGCGTTCGAATTATTACTGCCCTTTTACATTGATGCCGTTAAAAGATTTTCTTTACATTAAAACACAATCTACACGACAACCTCAGAAATCACGTCATTTGAAAGACATATTATTCGGCCGACCTTCGTATGGATGTATTTCGTCATTATCTGTAACAATATAGTTCTATTTCAGCTTAGATAATGATTCCCACATTTTTAGGCCGCGGTGTAAGGACCACATCACCAAAAAAATAATAATCTTCAGCGAAAGCAAAAATAACGGTTCGTTTTAATTCTCCACCTCGCTCATTATCTTCCGTGCTCTCCATCTCTCCCTTCCTCACCCCTCCCCCTCCCACCACCTTCTCTCCCTCCACTTTACCCCCCTTAAAAGCGACGGCCAAACAGCAGCATCAGCAGCACTATAGAATAGGGAGCAGAGAGAGGAAAAAAAACACCACTCCAGGAGTGTGTTTTGCTTCCTCGCCGCCAGGGGCCCTTCCCCTCTCCCTTGGAAGTCTGCTCGAGTTATGGACGCTCCCTTCCTCTCTCCGGGAACCCTTTTTGCCCGACGCCCCACCCTCTACCACCTCCGACCTCTACACCCCTTCCCTATATATATATAAACCCCCTTCCATACCTCACCTCCTTTACTCTTCCTACCTCACGCAGAAAGGGTTTTTTTCTCTCTCTCTTCCCTGGGCCCCAATCCCTTCCTTCCGCTCCCAGTCACAATATCTTTCCACCCACAAGCCGCCACACATCATTCAACAAGAGGAAGCGGGGAAATAGAGGGGAAGGGAGGGTGTGAGGAGGAGGGGAGAGAGCTAAGGGTGGGGAATGGTGAGCAAAGGGTGGGGAAGAGTGGGGACGTTGGATGGGGAGAGAGAAAGAGAGAGGATCGGCTGGGAAAGAGAGATGGAGAAGGAGATTTTGAAGGATGGGAAGGTTGATGTATGGGAGGAAGAGAAGGATGATGAAGAGTGAGAACAAAGCAGAGTGAAGTGAAAAAGGATCGGATAATGGTGGAGGAAAAAGAATGGCGTAAATGGAAGAGAATGAGGCGAGAGAAGTCGGTGAGAGGTGAAGGCGAAACTTAGCTGTATCGGACTAGATAGACGTCTAAAGACAGTATAGACAAATTTACGACTTTTTGGAGATTTAAAAAAAATGTAATTATTTTTATTTTTTCCATTTGACTATCAAAGATACAGAATGAGAACAATTCAATAATGCAAAAAACAAAGTAGGATGAGGTATAAATGTAAGGATATAACTGGATAAATATACTTGATGAGAGAAACTGTTAAAAGAAAACGGCATGAAGAGGTGGGTAGAACGGAGGGAGAAAAATATATACGGTTAACTCCCGATTTACCAAGACCTATTCCGATTAATCGAATACTCCGGTTCATCGAGACGCCTATTTCTAACCGCTACAGCACGTAAAAACTATCATAATTAAGCAAATGTTAAGATTGTAAAGAAAAATCTCAAATAAAGGTGAATTAATAGTTAAAGCTACTAAAATGATACCGCAATTAATTCCAGGAAAAGCATAAAATATTACGACCGCCATAATGTACGAGAATGAGTTACTTTACAAATGAATATCTCAAGAATTAATTATTATAAGGGCAAATCCTGTTGCCATGAAACGGTCGAGTATACATGATTCGCATCTCATGTCAGTTACGATACAAAGTAAACTTTCTCACTGGTAATTCATCAAAATTGAATCTAAATTATAATTGATTCCAGGTTGCTCAAATAACTTGTAAGGTTTGTCGATGAAATATTTAAGCTGGGGTGTAAGATACTTTCTAACATTGACTGCAAATAGAGATAGAGTGAGAATGACACGAATAACAATGTGAATAAAAGACGTTTCTAAACGGAAGACATACCGCACCTAATAGGAAATCGCTTAAGGAAAAGGGGAATGTTTACCTCTATTGAGAGCAGAGACAGGACGCATACGGATCTCGAGTCCCGCTCACGCCATTTTAACAAGGATATAACACTATTCGAATAGCTCGACACGTGAATGACTTTTTCCCCTCCATCAATGCGGATGAAAGCGATCAAATTCAGGCAATGCGCTCGCTTATTGATGCAGGAAGCCACATTCGAAGGCAATGACGATTTATATGGCATCGATACCGCGTCAGGGGTAGCAGATGCTTAAAAAACAAACGCTCAAACCCACAATTTCTCCGTTCCAGTACGTGTCTATAGGCGTTTTGTAACGTAATCATCATTGAAAAGTACAGTAAAATCCCACCGCGGAGCGGATTTCATGGGTCAGGAAAAACAACATCAATATTATAATAAAAAATGCTCTTTAAGATAACTTAACAGTGTTATTAAATCTTATGTGATAACCGCGTGAAATAATTGCATACAATTGTATAGCCACAATTTTAGATAAAACTTGAGAAGCATTGAAAGTTAAATCTTTATAGTTATCTAGATACTCATAACTAAGACATAGAGTAGCCCCAAATTTTCAGATATTTTTGTGACTTATAATGGCGTCTCTTCGGACCATAAGACGGAAACGATAAGAATATTCACAAACACGTCGACGATCTCGTATACCAAAGCTTCACTTATATTGGGACACTTCTAATGTCAATACTTTTCAGAGTTTTACGTCGCAATCTTTTTCATTCTCGCCCTTACCTTTCCCTATTTTTATCGCGGGACATGATTTTTTTACCCGCGTTATGTCCGAATCCGCGCTACAACGAGCCGCGTTATAACTACCCTTTGCAGAGTTATATCAATCCCATTCAATCGGAGGAGTCTAAATCATTGAGGACGGAAGATTGAGAGGCAAGAGGAGGATACGTTTTATCGGCTTTTCAAAAAAAAAATACAGGAAAAGGAAGTACGAAAAACACTCAATCTTCCGTCCCTACCCGCCTACCCACACGAGTGTGCGTGTGTATATACGCGTGCAGTTTACTCGAAACAAATACTCCGCGAATAATAACCTCATTGCGCGTGCGCTGGGCAATTACGGGCGATAATTTGATGCGCGAAAGGTAAGAAGAATAATAATAATGATAAAAACAACTCCATTTTCCGGTGGAAATTTCAAAGAAATCTAGCGATGCGAAATGGCTCCATCCATTTTCACCGCAATGGGCAATGGATCGAGAATACCAAGGAGGAGATACAGCGAAGGTAAAGAGTGTGGGAGGGAGGGAGAGAGGTGGAAAAGAGAGAGAGAGAGAAAGGGAAGGAACATGAAGGATGAAGAAGTGCGCGGCGAGGTCGGGAATGGAAGGGGAAAGTTTCCTTATACCTGAGGGAGAAATTACTGTTATTATCCCTCTGCAGATGCCTCCATTTGGGAGGGGGTGGGATGGGGGGGAGGGAGGGGGTTAGAGGAGGAAGAGAGTGAGGGATAAAACTTTACGCGTTCCTTTCCCAGACCTTATCGATTTTATTTTATTTTGCTTATTCCCTAAACCCTCTTCGGGAAGTTATTTTTACGGGACGTCGTACTCATTTCTCTACGTCCGCCCTCTCTACGATGGGGGTGGGGAGGGAGGAGAAAGGAGGCAGACCCCCCTCCTCCTCCCTCAACAGCCTCCCCAAAAAACAGCAGCGGGAGAATCCCATGCCTCCTCCGCCACCACCACCCCACAAAACCTCTCCCTACTTTTTTCCTTTATTTATAAGAGCAAAGGGGTGGATTCCTCCCTGCCATCCATTCTGCATTCTTAGCCTCTGGCCGTGGGAGAGGATGGTATTGGGAAATGGTATCGAGGGGGGGGGATGGGAAAGGGTGATGGGGATGGGAGAGCGGTTCGAAAAGGGGAGAGAGAGGTACGAAACCACAAAATACACGCAGGCACAAGGCTCATCCCATTTGCCATCGGCAGGAACTCCATCCTCCGATGCTTTATATAAGGGATCTTTTTACTCTTCCTGCCCCGTTACTCCCTACTCCTCTCGACTCCATCCCACGCACGCCCTTCTCTCTCTCTCCCCAAAACCCCGCACCCCATTTTTCGACCGTTACTCATTCCCCGGCACACGATACTGCCTTCTTATCACCCGCCTCCCACGCAGCACCCTATTACCCCATCTTTATTCCAATCGGAGCGCGACATCTCTCACGTTTTACTTTTTCCTTCACTTTAGGGGATATTCGTGATCGGTGAAAAAAACAAGTGCGTCGATCCGCTCTAATCGCATTCCTATCGTTCCGGGAATAATCAACCAATCCGAAACAAAAAAGAACAAAAATATTTCTATAGTTTTGGATAGATTAAAGATTTTTCGAGTGTATATATCCGCGACCTTCGCTATTTAAATGACTTCCTTCCCGATTCAAGAGACAGTGGCTTGCGCGTAGAAAAAAATTACGTAAATCTTAATGAATTAAACTAGTGGTGCCCAACTTTTTGGCCAGGGAGCCACTTACTTCTATACTTCAACGCACTAATTGCGGGTCACATGTAGTCGAGAATGGAGTTGAGCAATAATTTAAGGAATATAAACGGTTAACTTAGTGTAGATATCACTTTTTTAAATTCATCTATTATGGAAATACAGAAGTAAATGCTTTAAATATTTTTATTACTATTTTAGGTTGCATTGTCCTTTTAAATGAAGCAATTGGTGGTATACCGGAGTATTTCTTCTATTGATTCCCTTGTTTATTCGACATCACTTATAAAAGCTCCTATACAGAACCCATCCCATATGTCCGACACGTGCCAGAGATAATAATTACCAAAGCAGTATTCGAAACCCACTATGCAAACTTTGGTCTATAGCAATGCTATCTATGCTGTGCTATCAACGGTGGCAAAAAAAACTCACCTGAACAGGGACTCGAAACCGGGACCCTTAGAGTTAAAAACCTAATGCTCTACCAACTGATCCGTCCGGGCTCTTTAGACTTCTCTGCACTATCCATGACATCTAAATATAATTTAATTATTTTAATGTCCAATTTAAGATTTATTAGAGAAAATTGAATACAGATATTGAATACAAGGAATACATGCAAATACATGATACACGTATTTATGATATTCGCGTAGGCGCGAGGTTTTATTAATTTTACAAATTCTCTGAAAGAGCCGGTTTGGTTAATTAAGGCAATTAATGCAATTAAACGATTCCTCATCGCATATTTGTATGAGACCTGATTTACGCAATTGTCGGTTGACAAGAAAAAATAAGAAAAAGTGCATTTCGCGGTCGGAAAACCAAGTGGCCACGTGACTCTCATCATCACCTCCTCTTTTTTCCAGCCATTGTGTGCTAAATATCTTGTAAATGATACGTGACGTTTTTTATAAACGCCGGATTAACGTTACAAGTTAAAAGGAAAATTCTCGTTCACACAGTACTGGATATTTTGAGGTCAGTAGCTCTTCCTAGAAGACAATGTTAATTTTCTGATCGTCTATTTTATAACTTAGATTAAATTGGCTACGGTCGCCAATCGATTGTAAATTCTAAAGATAAAAATGATTTATTAAGCCTAAGCAAAACTCCTAATATAATAATGATTTTTCCGGTAAAAGATTCCTATCATTATTAATACAAAGATATTTTGTCATGTGCTATTTTTACGAGTAATCTGGTACATATATTAATTTTGATTCTTTCAATCTCGACTATACATACTCATTCGACTAATTCCAATGTTAAGAAACAATTATCGTGACTGTTGGAGAAAGAATATCTTCGAAAATTTCAATCTTCATAACACAACTTAAACCACGAAGATATGTACACGCACTATCCATTCCAACATTGATAAACAATACGCCTGACTGTTGGAATGACATTTGGAGAGTTACAACCCGCGTAATTCAGAGTTAAATCACTCTTCCCTTTGAACCCGAGTTAGAGCAGATCTTATTTACTCTTTGATTTGATAAAAGAAGCCTTCTCTTATTTAATATTTTTTTTATTTATCCCTCCTTTTGAACTCGTTGTATCGCGCCTTTGTTTACCCGCAGCACGTGGGCATTTTAATTACGAAGCCAGGCGTAATTTACGGCACCATTTGAGACTCCATTTTGTTGTTGGAAGAAACAAAAACTAAGCCATTTTCTGAAGTTTTTTGCGTGAATCGGACGACGGTTTCTGCCAAAGGGGTCGCTATGGCAGCTTGAGGGAGAGAGAGGGAGGGAGGGAGAGAGAGAGAGAGGGGGGGGGAGAGAGGGAGAGAGAGAGCGAGAGAGAGAGAGAGCGACAGAGAGAGAGAGAGAGAGCGAGAGAGAGAGAGCGAGAGAGAGAGAGCGAGAGAGAGAGAGAGTGAGGATGAGACTCTCGCCAAGAAGAACACCTGGCATTCCGAGGCCCGAGAATGTTTATTTTTTTATTCCTCTCGCTCTAGGATTGGTGGAAGGAAACTCGTGAAATTAATTTAATGAAGGCCGTTAAGGGTGTTATGAGATGGAGAAAGCGTGGCGAGATGAGGAGATGGGATGTGTATTTAAGCGAGGTCGAGGAAAAGGACCCAAATACAGAGAGGGGTATCATAAAGGAAGAGGGAAAGATTTGATGCAGTTTGAAAGAACCGGACGAAGTTGGAAGAAATTGGACGTAGTTGGAAGGAATTGGATAAAGTTGGAAGGAATTGGATAAAGCTGGAATGAATTGGATAAAGTTGGAAGGAATTGGATGACGTTTGAAGAAATGAGATGCATCTGGAAGGGATTTGAAGAGATCGTATAAAGTTGTAAGCGACCGCAAAAGCATTGAAGGAGAATGAGAATTTTAAATAAGGTACCTATGCAAGAAAGAACAGCATACTAGGCAGGTTGGTGGGTTTCGGAAAAGTATCTATGTAGACATTTGTAATGGGTTGAAAGTAATTGATAGCTGGATCGTATTATGAGCAGGATGATGAGGTTTTGGAAATGCTTATAACATTTGTGATAATACCGCTACATCCTATCCCTGTAGACAATTCCTCTAAGCAATAATTCTATAAGATATCATTCCTCAGACAGTTTCATATATTTAAATTTTATAAACTTAGGCACAACAAACACGCCCAATTAGCCACACAACACAAAAACAAAAATTATTAACTGAAGTTGGAGAGAGAGTAAAATCTGTACGTCGGAAACTCCAATATCTAACTAATTTCATCAGTCCGAGAATAAAACTCTACCTTACTGCGAAGTACCTTCTTCGCAACCAATCCACGATAGCAACGTGCAAGCGTGTCTCTCTCTCTCTCTTTCACCCTTCTTTCACTTCTCTCTCTTTCTATACTGTGGCCAAAAGATGAAACACGACCTGCTAGGGATGGGGAGAAGGGAGGCGGGGAAGAGAAGGAAAGAAATGTGGCCAGGCGGAGAAATGGGTGGGTGAGGATAGGACGACGGGGTGAAGGCGGGGGTGGGAATGGGGAATGCTAAAGGGGAAGAGAAAAAAAAAGAGGGGGTTAGGATCGAGAGAGAGAGAGAGAGAGAGTAAAGAGTGTGAGAACTGAAAGGTAAGGATTTGGGTAGGAGTAAGGGGGAAGACCTAAGGGGAAGAGGTGAGGGGAGACCAGGGCAGGGCTAGGGAGAGCTTTCGATGGGGGTTATTTGGGGAGGAATAAGATAGGGATGGGAGATACGAGGGTGGGGGCGGAAGGAGGTGGACAAGTGTGGAGCGTGGGTGGAAGTGGGAGGGAATGGGTAAGTATCTGGGAGAGAAGGGGGGGAAAGAGAGGTGGAAGTATAAGTTGGTGGGCAGGTCTTCGCCCTCCTTCATCCTGTTTCGCGGCTGTTCCTCGGTTTACTTAAGAAATCGGTCCGCTAATATGATGTCCTTGATAAAAACCTTCGAATATTAACGCGTCTTAAAACCGAAAACTTTATATTTGGGTGTGACAACTCGTCATGAAGAAATTCTATTTAAATACGCCGAGTAGTATTACTTATTTGCTAATTAAAAAGAATGAATATGCCTTTGTTGAAGATTTCGAACCCAAAGGAGGCCCATCTTCCATCTAACCATTTTAAAATTTGTTTATATTTACAATATGGATCAGCATTAAATCAACAGTGATAATAACGATTACAGAAATGGATGCCATTTGAAATAATGAAAAAAAATATGTTTATATCCCACAGTTTACCTTAGATTTGTAAAATTTACAAGGTGATAAATATCCTGCACTCATTAGCATATAAATCGCCCGTAACTCGGTTTGACCTAATATAACAATATAAATACTCATTGAATTTTCAATTTATTAGGCTAATCGACTCGAAAAGACAGATTTTGATTCTATCCTGAATAAATCCGTATTAAAAATAACACGAAGGAACTTTTAAAATTATTCAGAGAAAATAAAAAAATCCGCTATTTTTCCCGCAGAACGAGCGTCGTGACTTGAACTACAATTCTGAATTGCGTAATAGAATGTATCAAAACCAAGTCGAACGGAATAATTTTTACCTTTCCTACGTAATTCACTTCTCGTCAACATCTAAGGGAGGCACTCCAAAATTTCTCGTGGCCGAATATATAGGTACAATCACGTACGGTAGATAAACATTAAAACGAAGCTAAAGAATCGATCGGTGGAGGCGGTGTCCTCATTGAGGCAACAGTCTATAAAACATCCGAAGACGCAGAGATGCTTATGATATTAGGGGAGGACTGAAATAATGCTACACAAGTGCGTGGAGGTATTCCTGGTTCCAGTGGCTATAAGCGTGCAGGTGGAACAGTCAAAAGACAGGAAGCGGGAGTGGAGGTGAGGCAGAAAAAAAAGAGGAGAGAGAGGATCCCCTACGGTTGGGAAGTGGTCCAGAGGCGGTTGGGCATATGGGAGCTACGGTGTGGGAGGATTTAAGGAGAGTGGCATTTGCGATGGGGGGAGGCATAGAATGAGGAGGAGGAGGAGGGAGAGATAGAGAGGAACAGCGGGGGAGAGGCTATGACGGAGTAGATAAAAGGAAGGAGGTGAGTGGGCAAGAAGAGAGAGAGAGAAAGAGAGAGGAAGATGGAAAGAGAGAGAGAGAGGTGGAGAGATTGAGGGGAAGAAAAAATGGGAGACAGAGAGGAAGATAAAGAAAAGAAGGAATAAGCTAGGGATGGAGGGTGGAAAAGATAGGAAATAGGAGGGAGAGATGTAGGGAAAACTAAGAGCGGAATAGAAAGTTAGAAAGTGAAAAAGTGATAGGAAGAGAAAGAGAGAGGAAGAGAAAGAGAGAGGAAGAGAAAGAGAGAGGATGAGAAAGAGAGAGGAGGAGAAAGAGAGGAAGAGAAATGGAATGTGATAGATGATGAGAGGAAGAGATAGGAAAAGAGAGCAAGGAAGGAAGAGGAATGGAGGGAGAAGGGAGAAAGGAATGGAGAGAGAGAGAGAGTTGGAGAGATCGAGAGGAAGAAAAGATGGGATAGAGTGAGAAAGAAGAAAAGATTTAAGCGAGAGATGGAAGTTCGAGAAGATAGGAAACAGGAAGAAGAAAGAAAAGGATATGAATGCGATACAAATAATAGAAGAATTCCGAAGAGAGAGGAATAGAGAAAAGGATTGGAAGGGCGAGTGAGAGATGACAGAGAGAGAGACGGACATGATGGAAATGGAGAAAAAATAGAGAAGGGAAGAGAAATTAAGAGAGGAAATAGAGAAAGGGCGAGAAAAAGAGGAAGAAAGAAAGAGTAAAACAGAGAGAGGAAGGGAGAGTGGAGAAAGGAGAGATAGGAAGGAACAAAGAGGAATAGAGAGAGGGAGAGAAGGTAGGAAGGACAGAGAGGAAGGCAAAAAGAAGGGAGCGAGATGAAAACCGAGAGAAAGAGAGAGAGACGAATATAGGTAGAAAGATAGCGTCAGAGAGATGTGTAAAGAGGAAGGGAAGATAAAGGGCAAGAGAGAGGCCATTAAGGAAACAAAGATTATCCTTATAAAAATCCCTTCCGTTTTTATCCCTTCATCTTGAGATTCCTCTGTCTCCCTCTCTCTATCTCTTCGTTCCGTCAAAAACCTCTTCCAGAAGGAGTCCTTTTTTCCGCGCGGCTCTGCTTCCTGTCCCTCCCCTTTCATTCTCTCGCCCTTTGATCCCGTTGGGCGACTACTGCGACCGTCTTATGTCCTCCTCAAACGTCACCTCCACGGATGGAATCCGCTCTATCGACCATCTCTTAGGCGAAGCTCAAAACTCACGGACTAAAATGGATTTGGTGGAATACCTTCGAGAAAATTCCACCGCATTGAAGGAAGATATGATATGATTTTACGTTAAACGCGAAAAATATTTATGAATGAATAGATAAAGCTTACTATAATAATTGGGCATAATACATCTTGACGCATATACACGTAGGAAATTATCAACATCCCGTCATTATTAGAGGAGTTTTCTATACCGTCATTCAATAAACAACCGAGTTATTCGTGAAATTTATGAAGCGCGAGATGTGAGGTAATTAGTTACTAGGCTTGCTACCAATTACGAAACGATAGAACATACCTTGGTAGATACAATCTACTGGCAAAGGACAGAATTACGCGTTTTTTTTATACTCTAAACTATTTAAGTGTTTAGGGAGTAGAAGGAAAGTGAATTAAACTTCATTATTTTACGTGCAATCGCGCTGATTTTCCACTTTCGATTTTGAGCCATTCCAAGAGACGACTCTGCAATCCATTGCACGGATTCAACATGGGTTAAACATGCTGTTTTCAGTGCATAGCAAGAAAGTGATATATATGCGCACATACAAATGCACATGGAAAAGTTAACAGATTACTCCACATTGATGAGTAACCTACGACAGTTAAAATCAACGGAAGAAGCCTTTACTTGGTGGAACTCCATCATGAATAAATGAGAAAAAAATCACTTGGTATTGTTCCAATAAAGTGGAACTTAATACCAAGTGATTTTTTCTCAATTTATTCATTTCTAAGACAGCGAAAAGATAAAATATTGACAAAAAACGTCGAAAAAGTTTATATTCCATAAGATCGATATGAGTCACTCCTTTAAGTGTATTGCGTGACTGCTAAGGACAATAACAAATGTCGTTAAGAGGCTTGAGAAAATATCACAAGCTTAACCATCAAGAAGAGACCTGAGATCATTTCCCGAGAATCGTTACAATGAAACCCTTAGCAAGAGCATGAGGTTTAATCTCTTACAACATCAGAGCGTGGAATATATGAAAAATGGTAGTGTCACACAACTTGTGTGAAATTCAAGTCCAATACATAATCTGAGTTACTCCTATTCTACGGCGTTGTTCAGTAGGATGATAAAGTTTAAATATAAAAAATGTTGAATTGCAGATTTTTTTACACCTCCATCTTAGGTACTTGTCCTCGACAACCAAGAAATTTTACTAGGGATAAGAACCATTCCAACTGTTCCTTCCTCCCTCTTGGGGGTGATTCGGCAACTTTGCCTCCCTTCCCTGATTTATTCCAGAGCTCAAGTTAGACTACGACGTCCATAGCCGTTAAAATTTGAAAACAGGCTCTGTAAATCTCAAACATTACCTTGCAATTTTCTCGGCTGCGAGGTAGAACGAATTTAAAAAATATTTATGCAAGTAGATAAAACGAAAAATACAGTTTACCGGTTGAAAGAGACCGAAGACTAATTATTTTATGAAATAACCAATCACTCGCTGAGGTATGAGATTAAAATTAAAGCAGAAAGCGGCAACTAAAAGAGAAAAACGAATAGTTCTTTACAAACACACCCATGAAGACACTTGATTAGACAATCCGGAGGATTTTTCAGACACAAGAAGTTATAGTTTACCTACTACTTGTGTACGCATATAACTCAAATAGATCATCACATATTTAAGCAGCCAATGAAATAATAACCTTACATCACTAATGAAGACCACTACTTTCTAGGCGAACGGCGAGCTCAGTTTTATTCGGCTACTTTTACAGCTATACGAGTCGCCTAAATCATTTATAAGCGTCGCGACGTTTTATTTGGAAGGATAAAATACGCTAGAAAAATATTTTTTGTCCAGGTTCAAAAAGGCGGCGGGAAAAACAATTTCAAGGAGAGAGCAATGAATCAGAAATCGTCCGAACAAATATATCAGCAGACATAAGGAAAGGGAAGAATAACGAAGTACGTAAAGCGGGAGGAATTCTAGGAGAGAAGTAGAGACATATGGGACAGAAGGAAAGAAAAAGAGAGGAAGAGGTCACTCGAGAAGATGGCGTAGGGTAAAAGTAACAGTAACTATGAGAAGTCGGAAAGAGAGGGAAAGAAAAAGAGAAATAAAGTTAGCAAAGTCCCTAGATCTCCTGAGCGAGACTGTTAAAAACTGGACCTTCTACAAGCAGACGGAAAGTCGATGGTGAATCACTACGCTTTCACGAGAACATTTCGAAAAATTTCATTACTAGAGTTCGGTACTTCTCTTAAATATGATTGGTTCGAAAAAAATAAATTAAATTAATATCTTGTTAGAGCGAATCATACGATTTTTAATCACTTCTTTCGGTTTATTAATTTTTTGGCTTAACTATAGCAGAGCATAATTGTTTCATATTATTCACTCCGTAATGTAAAATATACCAACCAATTGGGGGGACCTTGTGACTTCAAACGACTCCAGCGCTAGAAGGCTTCTCAGTCTAAATCACAAAGCAAGGGAGGAGTGAAACCCGGTGCCGGCATTAGCCTGCTCTTAACGAGAAACACCAAGGGGACCAACGGCTTTAGTCCCTTCCGAAGGACGGGGCGCTGATTTGCGTGTTCTCCACATAACCACGCAAATGGGGAGCCGGGCACCGAGTTTGCTAAGCGTAGCAGGCCAGCGCCCGCACCACTACGCCACAACTCCCCGTCGTACAAGTAAAATATACTGGTTTCATTAAGCGCATTAATTACACTAGTTCACATAATAAACATTCTATCATAGAACCAATTCGAAACAAAATCTTCCATTCTCAAATGGAAAGGGTTTGGGAGAGAATCGCTGAACTTATTCCCGACTTAAAGAAATTACAGGAATGATTCATTTAAGAGATATTTCGACCTACGTAAATTGACGAAAAGCAAAGAGTCCTTGAGTTCCATTCAAACTTTTCCAGCAGCACCATCTATCAGAACATCCCTAACTATCGTCCTCCATCTCCCTCATCCTTTCTCCCATTTCTTCTTTCAAACTCCATCCCTCCATAACCCAACCCATTTAACCTCCTCCCCAATTAAACACTCCCGCTTCTAATACCCAATCGTTCCGAACCAAACCTTTTTAACCACCACCGACTAAACTGCGCAAATTCCCTTTCGTTCTTCCTCCAGTCCATCCCCATCCCTTCTCCCTCTCCTTCATCCTCCTATCCACTTTTACCCCTTCCCCCCCCCCAACTTGCCACCTCCCTCCAACCTCCCGCAGTATCGTGCGTCGACCTCCACGGAAAAAAATAAACCCAGCCCGTGCTCAAACGGGTGATTGTTGCATATCTGCATGGAGACTCCCTATTCCCTCCATATCTCCCCCTTTCTCCCAGTGTGGGCGTGCATTGGTTATTTAACGCGGGGAATGGTTTGGTGCGAACAGTGTGGGACTCGACCGTGGCGCAGATGCTGCGGAGAGGACTCGATCGAGAGGGAGTGAGAGAGAGAGAGGGGGGAGGGAGGAGAGGAGAGAAGGGGAGAACTTGGACGGTATCGAGAGAGAGAGAGAGAGAAAGAGGGTGTGGTGAGGAGGGTATGAGAGTACAGTTCAATGGGTTGGGTTAGGGTGTAGCAGAAGAAATAAAAGCGAACGTAATTGAGAGAAACTGGATATTCCGTGGGGTTGTGGATGGAGGAGGATGCCGGGAGATAGCATAAGGGAGGTATAGAGAGAGAGAGAGAGAGAGGGAGAAAGAGAGAGAGGTTTGAAACGGAGAAGGCCTCCCTCCGCTAGGGAGGGAGTTCTCGCGGTGGGCGGGAACGAGTGACATAAAAAAGGGATAGGAGGCAATTTTTTGAATAATTGACCGACGTCCGGTTGAGAAATGAATTACTGAGAGCGGGTCACATGACCTCTATCACTCCCCCCCCCCCTCCCCCACACACACACACACAGGATGGCTTCCTACCATATTCCCTTCCCCCACTAAAAACAAAAAAAAAAAAGAAATAGAAGAGGAGAAACCCTCTCCTCTATCCCGCGGGAGTACCGACCCTTCTCCGACACCACTCCCTATCTCCCTCCTCCCCGTCTATCTCCCCTTCCCTTCCCACAACCCCACCCCCTTTGCTCCTTACTTCCTCACAATGTATTGACTTGCGCCGCTACGGAGAAAAGGGGAAGCTGGGGGAGAGGGGGGGGGGGGAGGAGGGGCAGGTCTCGGAGGCGGGTAGGAAGGGAGAAAGGGGAGTTGAGAGGAAGGGTAGGAGTAAAAGGGGGAGGGGAGGGTGGTCTTAGGGGATAGTCGAATGTGAATAACGGACTCCTTCCGTTCAAACGATGCGGCCAACTTCCAAACGCCAGTTATAATCCCCATGCCTCTCCTATATCTCCCATCCCCCTTTCCTCCGATTCCTCCTATCACTCCTCCGGTTCCCGAAAGCTTCTCTCTCTCTCTCTCTCTCTCTAGACCTCCTCCTCCCTCCCGAAACGACTCTCCCTCTCCCCGACACGCCCTCTAACTCCTCCCGCGAAACGTTCCAAGAGAGTGGCACACGGTGCCATTCACTTTCCGAATGGTTTTGCATGTTAATGAATTGGACGTCAAAGCATTCCTCCGTCTCTTTTCCAATCAGGCCGATGGAAGGGCCTTTAATATGCAGCAGCTTTGTCCGGCCTTGCATCGGCGGGTCCGGCGTGCAGATAAAAAATATATATTTTTTAACGACGCCGGATGGCCGTCGGTCTCTGAATACAAAAAAAAATAAGTTTTTTAAAACCCTCCTCGCTCGAAAGGTTTGCCGTGAAGAATAATGGAATGGAAGGTTATAAAAGCGGAGTGAAAAAATAAAACGGCGCGGGAAATAATCTCGAATAATCCATAAATAGCGGGGCCGTTAAGAATTTCCATGTACGAGAGATTACCTAATATTCGACGTGATTCTCAGGACTTCAATTACGTAAGTTTATAACACCTGTAGTAATTCCGTGAACTGATTTGACCAACACGCTACCTTAAAAGTGATACACATGTATGATAATATACATGATACGACAGGGCTCACCAATGCTGTTACTAAGATGGTCATATAAGGCTTTATATACGAACTTTTGAATGAATGATCGGGCCATGTGTACATCTCAAAGAGCTATTTATGAGATTTAGTATTGATGTGCGTAATGCGTCATATGCATATATTGAAAGTACAAGAAAAACCTCGCTTATATTTCATAATGTTATGTAATGACACGTACCGGAAAATATACAATTATACGTCTTAAAGAAATTGATGAGGTTATGGGGCACAGACGAAATCACTGCGTGGACCGCATATGGCCCGCGTACTTGAGGACCTATGTACTATGAATCCAAAATTCTCTCAGACATGCTAATCCACAGGGTGAATAATGCTTTCGCTATACGAAATTCTTTATGGATCTCGATAATGTCATAATTCCACACATTTCTACACGAAAATTTTAACTTTTTCAACTATAAAATACTATATATGTAGAAATTCTGAATTCTTGTTTACCTGGAGTAACTCACGGATTTTTGAAATCTCTCGGGATTTTTTGATAACTGCAAATACTGCCATCATTAGCGTCGAAATAGCTTATCTTCAACTCTCGCACATCATGGCTTATCTGTGTTTTCCAATTTGTCCTTTAACACTTATCAGACTCGATCCAGTTTTGATATGTCACTGAATAGTCGAGGTGGTTATTGGCAGGGTCAACAATCGTCAAACATTTCACAATAGGCAGCGAGAGAGGTGTTATACACGCAAATATTAATGTTGCTAAATGGATGTCCCTGTTACAATCACCCATGTGAATTAAACAGTTTTTTCCATGTTTCGTATTAAATGTGAAATGAATTGGAATTGAAATTAGGCTAATGAAAGGATTAGTTAATGTTTGCGTTATAATAGCGGTATGTCATTTCATGATTTTTTCTCTTACTAGCAACTAACGTCATTGAAAGATTTTAGACGATCCTAGAAAATGGCATACATGATGTGTCACGTCAATACGTAAGATAACTTAAAATGAAAGGGTTCACGCAAAACCACAGTCGAGGCATTGCGTTTGAGGAAAATTCTGCTGACACCTTAACTTCATAGGCTCACTCCATTTCAATGGCTACGGAATTTAAAACAATCTCGAGAATAAACTTCAAAGTAACAGCGTTTTAAATTGTTTATTTTATTGATATTCAACTGAAGACTATCTTGGCTATTGAACTCTCCTGATTAATGGTATCCATTCAGATAATTTCCGAAAAATCTTTATTCGGGAAAATGAGAACTCATCAAGTCGAATTTTCACATCAACCAATTTTAGATAGTATGGAACCTTATCAGGCCATTTTTACATCGAAATTTACACTCCCTCTTTCAATTTTTACTTTCTCCATACGTAGTAATGGGAAAGTATTGTGATCAGGGAAAAAATCGACTTCGAGATTTCAAAGGAAATGCACGTTTTGAGGTTCCCAGAACACGTTTAGACTATTTTCGGAATGGTGTGTGTGTGTGTGTGGATGGATGGTTGTGATTGTGGGCGCTCTAACTCAAAAAGTACTTGTCATATTAATACCAAATGTCATACATAACACTTTAGCATGAGCACAAAGAACTGATTAGTTATTGGACAATAACGGCTAACCGGAAGTCGAGGTTTATGCGAAACCCGAAACCCGATTCGGTTTTTGCGATATTTCTCCGTTAAAACATCATTATTGCATATACAATTCTATACAAAGGTTATTGAGAATGTAATTTCCTACAACTTTCATTTGAAACAATTTTCCATAGCAGTTATTGTTTAGGAATTATTTATAAATAATCGGTTTTTTCGGTTTCCGTCAAATATCTTTTTTAAAACGTCATTGGTAATCTTCGTGAGGACCTAAGTTGTAGAGAAAAATATTTCTTCCAAGTTTTGTTTGAAACAAATTTTCGTAGAACCATCCATTTCGGAGATATTTAACTTATTCGTAATTTCCGATATACAGCGCCAATACCAATTAGCGGTGAATTCTCTAAACATATTCAAAATATAATTTACGGCAATAAGGACGACTGTATTCTTTTACGATACAAAATAATAATTTTGACTTATAATGCCATTCATAATAATTAAAATATGTATACCCCAAATATGGAGAAAGTCATGTGTTGGCCGCCACAGATTATTTTCTCAAGACCTTCACGCCCGTAATGTGTTTCGCTTTTACTACTAAAATATCATAAGATCCTCAGAATAACCCTCAATTTGATATGCTTCACGCCGAGTGTTTTGAGGGCCTTCTTTCACATTGAAGATTCACGCAATGCATCAGATAAGAGATTTTCCACTAAGTGGAAAAATTGACGCAACCGAAATAGACCGAGACTATTGATCTTCAGGGAGAAGTACGGAGCGATAATACAGATTTTCCTTAAAAAGCTGGAAATGAATTTCTAAAAAAGTCTTATTTCCATTCAAAAGACCCGGAAGCGTTTCCGTGGTAACAAGCAACAAAGTCGAATGAATTTTTGTTATTTTCGTTTCCTGTCGAAGGCAAACAAAATAAAATCTTTTAACTAGTTTTATTCCGGAAAGATATTTCGCGTTTTTATGATATTTTTAATGCCTCCCAAAGTAACCCATGGCAGTGATGGTGGAAATAAGTAGCCTAACGCTTTGTACCAAAACATGGCTGAATTGGCGTTATAGCCTTGTAAAGACTATTCACTCCTTTGATGAGCAAATATCGCGCGTTTTGAGTCAAATTCTGCATTACCATTTTGAGAACCTATCTTTTCATGACAAAATAGACGAAAGATATATGGTAGTTTTGGCATTATTTTTTTATAAACAAATATACTATGGTAATTGAAAATTCCATTAGTCATAATTATTGTTGCTAAAAACTATAAATATACTCCTTTTAAGAATCTTAATAATAACATATTATATTACACAATAATTTATATAAAATTCTATTTTATATGTTTATGGGCATAAAAATATACATTTTTACATAAAAATTTACTTTTATGCAAATCAATTTATATAAATAATCAAATTTTGGTCTTTATCCATAGTTTAAAAAAACATTATTATTACTCAGATTCTAAAATGTTAAGCTTAACATGAAATATCTATCTTTTTCTAAGCAAAGTATATACATGTATGAATAATAAAAATATGAAAACTGACCAAAATATTAAAAAGACGTCAAGCTGGAACATTTTACAAGAGAAAGAAAAAAACAGGGCAGGAATAATGATACGTACATGACGAAAACATCCTCTTTCCTCCAGCCATAGCGACGCAAAAAAAACAAAAACAACAAACGCATTACAAAACCTTCGAAATCATAATTTTTATTCACCAAACGCGAAAAAAACTCTTGTAAATCGTAATTGTCGGGGGGAATCCGCGTAATGCACCGAGCCAACGAGGGAATTCATCATTTAGTCCTCTGTATGGGAGGAGAAGAGGGGGAGTAGGACGAGGTAGAGGAAGGGGGAGGAAATCCATAATCGAGAACAAAATAATTTCACCGATTCCAACGCGACTCAATCGACGTTATTGCTTTGAGAGAACGGACGAAACAGAGAGAGAGAGAGACATGCCTAAATGGGTAAACCGATTTCCATAGCAACGATTACCGCTTTGAAAAGAGCGAAAGAGAAAGAGTGAGAGAGAGAGGATCGTGGGTGGGTGGGAGATAGGGGTCCATTCACCGCACACACACAGACATATACACTAAAGGGGGGTTGAGGGGGGTAAGCGGGAGGGGGGGGGGAGTGCGGGGGAGGCAGGGCACGGCATTATCCAGGATTGAAGAGAGCTCTGCGCTCACACAATTGAGTTAGTGCGGAACGGGAGGAAAGGGACAAAAAACCACTATTGCGGGTTTCCATGGATCCGAAAAAAACACACACACACACAGCGTAGCGGAGGTTGTCCTTTTTCCAGCGGATCATGCGAGAGCGGGAGAGCCATCGAGCGAAATGGCCTGGAGGGGAAGTGTGGGTGGGTGGAAAGAGAGAGAGAGAGAGAGAGAAGGGGGTGGAAGCAATGGGGGAAGGGAGGTGGAGGACGGGAGGCTTGCGTCCCTCCTCTATTTCCAGGAGAGGGGAGAGAGAGAGAGAAAGGGAGGGGCAGGCGACAGAAAAGGGCAGTTTTGGAAATTCATTTATTTTTCATACCGGGATTGGAGTGTTCCCCGGGTGAAGCGGCCGCATCGAAAAGGGAAGAGGTGGGAGGAGGGGGTAAAAGGAATGGGAGGCGGTGTGTGGAGGGGAGGGAGAAAGGAGAAACGAAGGAGGATAGGGAGAAGAAGTACATATTAGGAGTAGAAGAGTAGGATGAAACGTGAAACGGAGAAAGCGTGAAAGAGTGGAAGCGAGATGAGAGGGAGGAGTAAGATAGGCGGGACAATAAAATGGGAGAGGGGAAAGATGGGAGGTGAAAGAGGAGGGGGGGAATATAGGAAGGGTTCGCTGGGATGGGGACGAGAAAAAAGGAGACACGACGCAGAGGCGGGAGAGGAATTACTAAATAGGAGATAGATAATCGTCTTTATTCGGGCTAAATTAAGACTATAAGGTCAACTCCTTCATTTAACACTTACATTATATTACAATACAATACATTACGTAGAATGCAATTGAATTGATAGAATACAAATGAAAAATATCTTCGAAAAGATTTATATTTGTGGGAAAAACCTAGGTAAGAACAGGTTTGAGGAGGAGAGAATAAGAAGAGGGAGTTTGAGTGTGTAAGAAAAGAGAGAGAGAAGAACATCGAGGAAATGTCGGGAGAAAAGTAGTCGGAGGAGTTGGAGGATAGACTGGGGTTTTATTGAGTAAAAAATATACAGTCTGGGAAGGGGTTGAAGAGTCGGGAGGAGGTGAGCGGGCAGGATAGAGACGGTCAGAGGAATAGGGGTAAAAATGGAGTGGGAAAGATCGGAGGTGGAATGGGGGTGTGGGTGGAATAGGAGAGGGTGGTATTGAGAGGACAGCGTTAGCGGGAATAGTAGGAAGGTCGAGTAGGAAAGAAGAGGAGGGAGGAGGAAGAAGAGGGCAGAAAGCGAGAGAGTTAAAAAAAAATTAGTGATGGGACGGCGTGTGATGGGAGGATGAACAGGATGGGAGAGTGGGGGATGAGGTGGGGGGAGGGGAAAGGGAGGGGGGGAGCGGCGATGGAACTGCCCATACGAAAGGTTTTTTTTTTAAACCTCCTCCCTCTCTTCTCTTTATTCGGTTTTATGTCGAGAGATCCCTTTCGAAATTACAGCGCCGACCGCGATGGCGCCGCTTCTCCACTCGCGCCCACGCTTTCCGTCGGGAGAGGGCAGCACCGGCGTTCCTCCCTAACCTCCCCCCCCCCAAAACCACCCCCAACCCCCCAAACACATCGGGGTTGGAGGGGGATTACGAATTCTAAACGGTCCACGCAGAGATCACGTTCTGTAATCCGCACGCGATTAATATGTTATTATTCTCGTTGATGGGCGCTTAGCGGAGTAACCTGACCGCGAGTATCCTTTAACAATCAGGATGGGACGTTGAGATGGAAGCGGATCGTTGGTCGCGCACCGCCGACGGCATAATTTAGTGCATAACCCACGAATATGCGGGAAAATGCTCATCAACCCCCTTGAAAATTTGTTATATAAAAATATTCGCGGTGCCTAATGTTGATAGAGAGATACGCGATTGAGCAACTAATTAGCAAACGTTTGGCTTAACTGACTAATATTCTTCTACAAAATAATATAAAATACGGTAAAATACCGAATACTTCAGGACCCCGCCAATCTCTGTTAAACTGGTATAGCGGTTGATCGATATGCCTATTTATAACTATCACAATGGAGAAATATGAAAAATGAGTAAATATTAAGATAGTAAAGAAACCGCTGAAATAATAGAAATTTCACAGCTAGGAGACTCAAGTTATACTGAAACACGTACCGACACCTTTACTAGGCAGTGGACAAAGTAATACCGTACATATATACGTACGTAATGCAGTGTAAGTTTTATGGATCTAAAATCTTATAGGTCGATTAGACAAAAATACAAACAAACAGACAAATCAGCATAAGTTTTTTAAAAATCCGGTTAATAGAAATTCCAATTAATCAACATCCGTTAATCCAGATTTTACTGAATGTAGGTTTTCAGTAGCAATTTTTCCATTACTGCGGAGGGACTGTGAGATTCACCTTAGCCACGGACCATTTTGAACTATATAAATGGGAATATATATATATACACACACACACGTCTCGATGACCTGATAATCTTCTTAAGAAAAAATAAAACCATAAAATTTAGATTCGGAGTCATATGTCTCCGTTGCTATGAAAGACGTTCATTCGGTGTTATTGCTTCCAAAGTTAGCCCAGTTTCTAATCCCAACCCTAACAAAACTGGTTCGAATCCCGAGGTGAGCACTTTCGTACCGGCATTGCGCACGTCATCCACAAAAACTTCGATCGGTAAAATTCGACTCGTCTTGGAAAGAAAAAGAGTTACCGCCTCCGGGGCTCGCAAACGAAATAAGGTCGCTATATTTATTTTTTGCACGAATCGGACATATTATAGTACCTACCATGGATTTTATATTCCCTCGTCAATGACCCCTCCTCCTCATACAATCCTGAGCAATTTTTAATTATCCCGAGAGCCGTAGCGCTTCGAGTCCTTTTTTTTATTACGGCCCCTGTCCCGAGGACGTTCCACGTCCTCCCCATCCGCTCACTCGTAAAAATAATAAAAAAAAACTAAATTCGGTTCACGACCGACAGAGCACAGCCGCCGCCACGCCACGGATGTGATCCACTTCCTTCACGATTCATAACGCACTCGCCCTGTCCCATCGAAATAATTGAAGGGTTTCGAAAACATTTAATCCCTGCAAGATGTATGGCCGAAGGGTAGAAAGACACTTTACGATTGATAAAAGTGCGATCTCTCTCTCTCTCTCTCTCTCTCTCTCTCCTTTCTCTCTCTTCTCTATCCGGACAGCATCCAATTTCGACTTCATTCCAATTTTACTGGACTACTCTAAAAAAACTAACTCTTCCACAAACCCCTACGCTTCTTTTACTCTCGCTTCTTTCTCTATTTTTTCTCTGACACCAGCTCTTTTCTTTATCTCCCTTTCGCTTTTCCTCTCACTTTCTTTTCATCTAATGCCTCAACTTTTATATAATGCATATATTGTTTTTTCTATCTTATTCGTTATGTCAGGACCATAATTCTGACGTCCATAGCTCTTGTTTTGGCTTACTCGAGTAGACGTTTCTTCTCGTACGTATTCTTCTACATTCACAATAAACGTTATGCGAATTTTTTCTGCCGTGGACTAACTTTTTTCCCTCAATTTTTGAGGTCGATTTTCGAATGTATACATGCTCTTAAACAAAAATATTTCAAAGTATATGTTTTTGACGGTTTTTAGGCACGTTTCGCTTTCAGCATGAGCGCCTATTATGGTCGGTCTGTCTGTTCGTCTGTTTGTCCGTCTGTCTGTCTGTTTGTTCCCATGTTCGTTCTCAGCTTCAACGAAACGGATTTTCATGAAATTTGATATTAAGGACTTACTATCAAAGATAATAAGAAAATTACATAAATGAATAACGTACGCCAATCAGGAGTACCACTTTACTGGTGACAAAAAATGTACTTTCCGTCATATCTCCTAAAGTATTGGTCATAACAACATATTTTTCAAATAAAACTTGTAGAACTAGTAAAGAAGAGTATGTCTTTTCCTTTATATTGTTATCGTAGGAGTAGCCATTATCAAGAAAATCAAACAAGAATGTCTTAAGTCGAGTTGAATTTTGAAATTTTCTTGCATGGTTAGTTCTTCATTGTTGCTAACATAAACAATCTCACAAACAAGCGTTTCATTTCCTTACGTGTGCATGCAATATTTTTAAATAGGAAGAAAATGGATTATTTATGACGAAGAAAAGAACTTTAAAACGCTATTTCTCTTACAAACAGGTATATAATTTCATTCAAATACTCCATTGCACGAAACGCGCCCATCTGTGATACGCTGTACACTTTCCTGATTTGTTTAATTTCCACAATGAAATAGATACGTGTGGTGAGCATTTTATCAAAAGCTAACAAAAAAATCCAAATAGGTACCTAACTATTTCAGTTTTGGTTAATTTGAGCTATTAAAATTTTAGTAATCGCAGTCTGTTGACATTCTGTTTACATGCAATAATATCCATCCGAAAACCGTAAATAAAATAAGTATAGGGTATTGACCATAAGTAGATTATAAACAATTTCCATACTCCAACATAGTTACTCGTGGTTCTAACTTAAAATCGATTTTTTTTAATCTGCGATCTTTTTAAGCCACCACTGAATTCCTGGCGAAAAGTTTCAGGTTTCTGAAAGTAACATCAAACGTCAATGTTTTAAATAAAATAGTTAAGAATATAAAAACGAAGCTTCGATTAATTATCGATACCACCTACCATTGGGGTTTGTGGAATGGCTTTCATTGCTGTTACTCACGTACGCTTTCAGGTAAACACAAGAATCTCATTAGGATGAAGTTCACTGAATCGCATTATCGAAAAATTCTCCTTTAAGAATACTCCATCATTAGCGTTTGTAGATAAACTAACTGTTAACTACGAATATGTTCGACTGAATTCTACAAGAATTGAAAACGTCATAATTACGAGGCATTCAAAATATTATTTTTTTCTTTCGTCATGTCTTCGCTGAAAATGCCGAGGAGCAACACTGATCATGAGGTATTTTTCGTCGGAATGCTACGCGATTCAGACAGAGTAATTACGGGCGACGCGCGTGTTTAATTGTAGGTGGAGAACGCAAATTAATTGGTGCGGGGAGGGTGCGAATTGGAATTCCACGGATAACTATCGTTCTACGTCCCGAAAATGATGAGCGCTACACGAAGAGAGAGAAAAAAGAGGAAGACTGTTATTTTTTTAGTGATCGATTAATTGCTAGGCTTTAATGTCGCGATTGAATGATTTTAGCGAGCGAACCGAGGGACTCGAGTGACGTCACTTGTCTCGGTCACGTCTCTCTTCCATTCTCTCTCCCTCTCTCTCTACACCTGTCCTTTCCGTCTCGCTCATTGGCTTCGTTATTTCCCGTCTTATAATGATTCCGACGGATTTGATATATAACGAACGTGTATTTAGCTCTCCCGATCGCTCTTCCAAAACGGAAACATTTCTTCCTTTTTCACTAGTTTACTTTATTCCCCTCCCTCCGGCTCGTCCGTGTTGCGACGGTCGTCGAAAGTTCGCGGACGAAATAATAAAAAAGAATTTTTGCGATTCCTCGACACTAGAAAGTGCGAAAAATTATTTTTTTCCCGAGAGTTTTATGAGACATCCCTAATGAAGCGATCGGTTTTAACGATTGATTGAGTCTTCTGGGAAGACAATCTCCTGGAAAATTATTTCAGTTTCTCCTGACTTCGATTCGGTAGCAGTAGAGAAAAAAAGCACGGCCGTTATCGGAAGGTTCATGAGTTTTGACTCATAACGCAACTCCAGGACAACATTAACACGAAGTTGAATATTAAAAAAACGGTAAGATTTTAGGAAGAATGAACGCAGAAAGAAGCCACTTCCAACAATAGTGATGGCGATCGATACGAATATTGATATCCACATCGCACAGAATTGTATCGATATTGCATATATCTATCTATCTATCTATATATATATATATATATATATGTATATATATAATGTTAATATTTTAACACCAGAATTTTATATATTTTATCAAAAAAATATTTCATCGAATACATAGCATATTAGTATATACATGTTAAAATGAAATGAAAATTTCGTCATATAGGAGTAAAGTACGTATCAAAATTCTGATAAGTTTATAAAAACTCTAATGCATACGTTCTAATTTTAAACATTTAGCAAAAATATTAAGTATAAAATAAAAAAATCTGATGTGGCCAACACATGACTTTCTCCATATTTAAGGTATAGATATTTAAATTATCATGAGTAGCATTATAAGGCAAAATTATTATTTCGTATCGTAAAAGAAGACACGTCGTTGCCGTAAATTACGTATATTTTGAATGTTTACAGAATTCACCGCTACATGGTGTAGGCGCTGTAGGCTGGTATTAAGAAAAAGCGAAATATATCCGAAATGGATGGTTCTACGAAAATTAGTTTCAAACAAAACTTGAAAGAAATATTATTCTCTACAACTTTGGTCCTTACGAAGATTACCAATAACGATGTTGTTAAGGAGATATTTAACGGAAACCGAAAAACCGGTTATTTATAAATAACTCCTATAGAAAATTGTTTCAAATGAAAACTGTAGGAAATTACATTCTCTATAACTTTTGTTTAGAATTGTATATACAGTAATGATGTTTTAACAAAGAAATATCGCAAAAACCGAATCGGGTTTCGAATAAACCGCGACTTCCGGTTATCCGTTATTGTCCAAAAACTAATCAGTTCTTTGTGCTCATGCTAAAGTGTTATATATGAAGTTTGGTAACGATATGGTATGTACTTTTTGAGTTAGAGCGCCCACACTAACATACACACACACACACACACACACAGACATCATTCCGAAAATAGTCTAAACGCGTTCTAGGGACCTCAAAACATGTATTTCCGTTGAAATCTCGAAGTCGATTTTTTTCATGAATACAATACTTTCCCATTACTACGTATGGAGAAAGTAAAAAATCGGAAAATAAACTCGTTTAAAACGTATTTTCATAGCAATCGCCAGTTAAAAGTTTTGTTAATTCGCGTCATTTTATCACTTATTATTTAGTTGTTTTTAAATATTTCCGCATCTCCTTTTCGTATCAAGATAGCTCTTGGTAAAAATATCAATTTCGATGCATTAAAAAATCAGTCGTATTTACCTTAAACGAGGCAAGGTAACTTGTTTATTGAAAATATTCATATACAATAATAAAATTATTACGATGCATCTAATTTGAATACGGTAAACGGAAACTGAGGAGTGGATTTGTAATACTACTGCCAAACAGGAAACCATAGGAATAGGATTACCTGTGAAAGGGAAATATTACTAGTGTACAGCATAGGAGATGTACACTGCGGATAATTTACTGAAAAAAGCTCAAGAATGGAAGAATATGTACAAAGGATAAAAGATGATGAGGAATGGATAATGTTTATGGCCTTGAGGGTAGGGATATAATTTGAAAGGAAGGAGATTAAGGGGGGAGGGTGGAAAGATAATGGAGGTGTAGGGAGAGAGAGATAGAATGGAGAGGGGCAAACAAACAGGTGAAACGCAAAGGGGAGAGGATGATAAAGAGTGGGCGTGATGCATGCTCAGTGTCCTAAATGAGGAGAAAGTGGGAAACGAAAAGATCGAATCGATTGTTTATCGGAGTATGCGACCGATGATTCGAGAGAAGCCATTCATCAAACAAAAGAGGGAGAGATTTATAATGTAACTGTATGATTTTCCTAGGAAGATAAAATATATACGTAGACTCGAAAAGAAACTTATGAGACGAGAATCGATCGTTGAGGCCTAGCTGCAGGATGGCGAAGAGGAGAGAAAGTCGTCGTAAACCCCACGAAGATCGTAAAACATGTTTGATGCAATGCATATTCACTCGTATCGTATAAAATCACTGCGCATACAGATGTTATCTTTTCTCGAAACGGGATAACCGAAAGAAATACTTTTCTCGGATAATCTAACTCTCAGTATAACATAAGACGACTCCCATAGTAATTATATTATCTGATCGTATGAAACTTACGCAGCAATTAGGTGTTGCAAAGCAATACTGAGGATCGAGTTCTAAGATATAATGCTGGATGGTGGCAAATAAAATCAAAGCTGAAGTAAAGGTAAGAAAATAAAATGTTGGGACTCCTTTATGCTATGAATCCCTATTGTTAACTTAAAGGTGTTTATAGCATCTTTGCGTTTCAGGTATGTCAATGGCCAAAATGTAGATTTATAACTTTTGCAACTGAGTATAACCAGAAAATTTTGTGTATCTAAATTTAATAATATTTATATAGTTACTTTGCGTAAAGGTGAGGCTTGCGATACATACACTAAAGAAATCTAACATTTTCTATCGCGTAATAGCCAATATTTTTAAAGTAAAATTTTCAGATTGAAATTACAAGTGCGGCTATCAACGTAATGATTACAGAAATGGAATTAAAGTGCTGTAAATGTTACATATTTCCCTTTTAGGCTGATTTCTTAAGTTACTGCTGGTCTTGGTTAGTGTGTCTGGCTCCAAATTCTAGGGCCTCTTGATTCGAATCCTGCCGAGGGCATAGATGTGATCGTATTTGTGTAAAAATCCGTTAACGTGTTTATGGGCTAGTTAAATAAATAATTTGGTAGTTCCCTATCACCTAACAGCATATTCCAATAATAAATGAGCATTTGACCATGATATCTCTACGTCATATTATAAAAATAAAAAGGTGATAGATCTATTTAGCGAATAACGAACAATACTAGTTGTTCAAGCAAAAAAAAAGAAGTATTACGAGAACGAATAAGCTAAGTTAAAAAAACATTTCCGACAAAGCCTTAAACACCGCTACTTCATCAGCTGACGTCGACTTCCCTCTTTGGTCCTAAAAATACGCGTACTACCACGAGGCCTTACTTCCGTTCTCGGGAACAATTTCTTTCTCCCTTAAAGACGTCAAACCGTCCGTGACACAACCAGAGTCTCTCTTCCATTACACGACAACCGCGAACCAATCGGAGCCAATTTCCGCAAACACTCGTTCGTTCTCTCCCTTTTCACTCCCAATTTCCCATCCTCCTCACAAAAGCTACTCCTCCATCAACGCTACTCTCTTAACTCCCCTCTTTTGCTTTTCTTTATCTCCGCTTATACCTATATCTCTCTCTCTCTCTCTCTCTCTCTCTATTCTAACCCCCCTCCCCTCTCCCTCCTGCTACCGCCTCTCCAACATTCCCGGAACTTGCTGAACTCGGCTCACCTCCCACCCGCTCTGCATTTCATCTCGTCAATCAGTGAGGCTCTGTGCGTACTCTCCTCCCTCCGAATTCTCCTTCTTTCCCTTCTTTCTTCTCCTCTTCTCTTAAATGACTGAGTGCGCTGTTTTCCTATATCCATATGCGGCGACGTAAAAATGACTCGAAGGAATAATTTATTCAAACGCCTTCGATAATATTTCAGGTATTTTTCTTGTTAATAATATCCTGCCAGAACATGTTTCTAGGCTATGGACAGATAGCGAAAGAGTTCATCGAGTCCCTTCCTTCAACATAATAGCTTAAGTCAGACGGCAAAAAAAAAAAAAAAATAGATGCATCCAGTTCAGCATAATGGAAATCTTAGGAGTGGCACTCCATGCAAACATCTTAAATGTCTAACATCAATAAAATGTACTATTTGGCAATTGCATTTCTCAAAACTTTACGATGCATAACAAAATAAAATCTCGTTAGCACCAATTTTTCTCATATGAAGATAATATCTTTTACTCCAACGGTTTATAGTAGAATTCAAAAGATGTGTCACATTATCGATATATAAATATGCAATTTATCGCATATAAATGCTCATTAAATGCCAGCAACGATAGTTTGACGAAGCCTAGCCTTCATCTGATATATACTTATGAAAGTTTGTTGGTTTGTTTGTTTATTTGTGCATCTATACATTTCCACACCGTTAAAGCTACTAGAGTAATCAAACTTTCAACAGATACTTTCTTCACAAATAGGAAGGCCGTAGGCTACTTTTTAATGCCAAATGTTTTATATTAATTGTACAAAAAGCAAAATAACTTTGTATGCTAATGGCACAAGATTAACATTACAAAGGTAATGCCACATTTAATTGAAGCAACAATTTTTAAAGGATGTGCAAAAAGAGAAGACGTTTTCATACCGAGAATTCCAAAGATTCCCACGGACATGCCATTTGAATTCAAAAGATTACAGTTTCCAGTTCGGCTTGCATTTGCTATGTCAATCAATAAAGCACAAGCGCAGTCACTTCAAGTTTCAGGAATTGATTTACGGGAAGATTGTTTTTCGCATGGCCAGCTGTATGTTGCAGTATCAAGAGTTGGATCCGGAAAAAACTTATATATGCTTATAAATCATCAAAAAACCAAAAACATTATTTACAACGAAGCACTGAAATAAAACATTAATTTTTGGTAGAACATTTTTTTGTGTTTTTCCC
This sequence comes from Uropetala carovei, assembly GCA_036926305.1. Lineage (NCBI taxonomy): Eukaryota > Metazoa > Arthropoda > Insecta > Odonata > Petaluridae > Uropetala > Uropetala carovei. The sequence goes on from JAXCHB010000015.1 coordinate 10,495,600, forward strand.
CGGGCAACGCCGGGTACTGTAGCTAGTTCATGATATTATTAAAAGGTACCTCTATTCAATGACGTTCTTCTTGCATTTGAGATAATTAAAGAAAATCTTTTATCGATCATCAAAGTTCACATTACATTTTGTCAGAATAAAGTCGGAATTCACTCTATCTAATTAGGAAGTCGAATTTTTTTGCGGTCTGAGGTAGAGACCGAGTTGACGCAATTTTATCCCTAAAATATTGAATTTTAATTACTCCGATTTAATTGCAATATGTACTGTTCTAAATCATATGTTGGTAAAATATGCAAGAAAAACAGTTTTTATTAATGCATTTTTTATGGCAACAAATGAACCAAAGATTTATGCCATCACTGTTATTTTTGTATAGTTCTAACATCGGGTGGAATTTTTAAACAGAAAATTAACAATCTGCTTTAAGCTTCAAAGGCCAATAGCGATTATGTTTAAAGCTTGAGAAATATTTTTTTTATGTCCCATACGAAATTATTTACTCGAGCTAAAACATACATTGCCTGAAATTTTCTTATCATAACACAGTAGAATCCCGATAACTCGAGAGTCGATCGTGCGAGTGTTCGATGATTCGAGGCAGACGTTTTTCGTATACGTCAAATGAAGGCCTCTCTTTCGGTTTTGATAAGCCGAACTTATCCCACCTTCCCTCGAGGTTCGAGTTATAGAGGCCGTACTGCACATACCTCGCCTTACTACACATTTTTTCGTTCAAAAACATCACCAACGGGTGATGGGAAAAATTCCGTGCTTAAAACAATAAAATTTTTGCAAAACAAACAAACGGATCTCTTAAAAAATTTCCTCCTCCTCAACTGCCAGGTTTGCACGCCAATCAACTCGAAATCACACTCCCATTACGCGGTTCGATTCGACCTTCCATTTCCTCCTCCTAAACATTGGCCTCATTAACCGTCCTCCTTTGGGACGATTCAATAAGATGTCGACGGAATAGGATCTGGAGGAGAGAAGTGGGAGAAAGGAAGGAGGAGGAGAGGAATGGAGGGGGAGAGAGGAGGAGGGGGAATGAGGGGGGGAGAGAGGAGGAGGGGGAATCAGTAAGGCAGGTTATACAGAGGAAGGAAATGGCAGGTTGGGAGGGGGGGAGAATAAAGAGAGAGGAAATGGGAGATGGGAGAGTGAGGATTATAGAGAGGGAGGGAGAGAGGGAGAGCATTTGCCTGAGAGAATAGTGCTGAGATAGAGAGAGAGAAGATGGTGTCTGTAGAGAGAAGGCGCAATATACGTAAGGAAGTCGAGAGTTGACTTCATTTCATTCCCTCTTCCACCTCACAAAAGCCATAAAGGTTTCCGACAGAAAATCCCTTCTTGGAAAATCCTCGAGTGAGATTTTAGCATACGAAGTGTTTTCCTAATCCCAACGTCAGAGAATGTGTTTTTGCGAGTCGATCTCCAACCATCACCATAGAAAAAATATTGTCGAAGAATAAGTTGTGTATGCAAATGAATGCGTAAAAAGAGAACCTGTCGCTTCTGCCCGAGTCGATTCCTCCTCCATTACTTCTGCCTTTTTTCCTTTAAAAATTTTATCTATTTCTTATCCCATTCTCTTTACGAGTCCTGCCTTTCTCCCTTTCTTTTCCCTCTCTCTCTATGCTTTCTTTCTATAGAACATCCCCTTACACTCTCCCTCTACGCTCCCATCTCATGGGATACCCACCCCAAAACTTCCCCTCCGACCTCCTCCTTCCATTCCCCTCCCTTCCTCCTCCATTCTCCCTCCTCCCGTTCCTTTTGACGTCGGAGGAAATGGGAAAGAGATTGGCTCCGACGTCCTTCACATCAGCACTTGGAGGGGACAGCGTGAAAAGAGAAATAATATTATGGGAATGATTGGGGCGGGGAGGGGTAGGAGTGTGTAAGGAGTAGATGCACACTCATGGAATGGGAGGTAAGAAGAAGGAGGAATATGGAGAGAAAGAGAGAGAGAATGGAGGAGAGGAGGAGGAATGAGTTCGAAATGGAGCAAAGAGGAAGGAAATTTCTGGAGGTGAAAAGGAGGGAAGAGAAAGGTATTGAAAATGAGTTAGATAAAGAGGAAGGGCAGCATTTTCTCTGCCTCCTCGCACTCCTTCATCCCTCGACCGAACAGTGCGCTCACCTACCTCCTAGAATGAGCGAGCGGATGTTATAACTCGCCCCATCTCCTCCTAAACTGTTCGAACCCTATATATACTGTCGTAAATTGGAAGATGGAGCCGTTGGGCGAAAAACTCCGAGGTATTTGGCGCCCGAGAATGGCCGGTATTTCTCGTCCAATAGCGATACGTTGTTATCTCGTGTTTACGGAATTATAAATAATATCTTTACCGGCGTGAAATTTCCAAAATCAATCCCCTAAGAGGCACGGAGTTAAGGTCCAAACCTATGTTTATTACTAACGTGTATGTAGAAATCATTTCCAATAAAATTATGGATTAAGGAATTATTATTACTTATCATATATTAAAAAATCGGTCCAACATACACTGTACAAACTTTCTCATATACTAATGCGTCGTTTAGTTATCTTTAGAAAATGAAAATCGTATGAGCCGGTTTTTAGAAAATCCAATTTTTGTTCAAGTTGCCCAAGAATAAACTAGCCTTATATTCATTTTTTGAGAAATATGAAGTATGTAGTATTATTTCAGACGTACACTCAAGTAACAGTACGAAATTTTACCGAAATCGTTAAAGCCGTTTTTGAGAAAATCAAATTGTTGTTAAAAATGCGTAGATGAAACTTCCCATAATTATTGAGCTATGTCAACAATTTCTTCATAGTCTCTACTCTGTATGATAAAATGCCTAAGTACTAGATTTAATTCATTTTCCCTCTACCGTTTAGGTCCTAGAGTCAATAACAGACAGGCAGGCAGACGGCATTGCGAAAACCACTTTTTACACAACGAAAAAATGATTATTGGTGAAATTACAATAAAAGTATTAAATACTTTTATATCAGACGCGATGACAAACACTAAGTTTTTCATTATTAAGCATGCATGCTTTTTCATAGACTCTACTATTGGTGAATCACCGCTGATGACGGCTGCTTTGTAGTCGGAATACAAATATTCTTGTCTCAATCATTTAATGGCTATTGGAGGGTCATAGTTTTTTCAATTTGAGTTCAGCTATGAGTAGAGTTCGACAAGTCTTTCTTGAATTAAGTATTCATGATATAAGAGAACTTCCTGTTGCCCGCTTTTTTAGCGAGTTGTAGGACTTTACGCAAATGGGAGCATTCTTCCCATTCGGTTCACTACCACTATCCCCTATTCTGCCACGCAAAATTATCCCGAATATCAATAAACTTATTATATCTTTAACCAAAACACAATTGATTCTTTAAATAGGTTTAATCAGTAGATGCAAAAAAAACAAATAAATGTAGTTAATGGACTTTAATATGGCAACTTGGATAAATCCTTTCAATAACATAGTTAAATCATCGTAATCAACACCATGTCAATTATGCTTTTTAACTTTTAATGGTTCTTTAATATAGCACACTATGAATATAAGAGCTTTAAATTTTACATTCACACTGCTTCTTTTTAATGATTTCATATTTCACTTACAATTACGTTTCTTTTTAACCATCTCTAATTACCTTCACCATTTATTCCTGCATCCTTACATAGTTAAAGCATTCATTTTGGATTACATGGGAGTATGACTCACTGAACTCTAGAATAATTTGAAAAAGTGCTAAAATAGAAAAGCTTCACGGTAAGGTTTTGCATGACACTCAATAAGAATAAGAAACCTATTGCCTATTACACCCTTAATCTTCCAAATAAGCATTCTGGATCTATTATCTTAAGTAAGATTTGTATAAAGAACAATATTAGAATTCTAACTCTAATCCCAGAGATATTTTAAAAAGGAATCATAACGTAATCTTTAAAAACAATAAAAGTATCGAAATATCCTGAAGCAGCAATAAACTGGCACCTGGTTTAAAAACTGCATAATGAAAAAAATTAAGAAATACCACTGAAGACACCACCTACCTTAGCTACCCTAATGGACATATGCTTTAACACCCCATTCAATAGATATCTGAGTCACATATCACTTACGGGAAAATAAATAGTCAAAATTTTCCTATTAAATCCTTCACTACCCCGGCTTACGGTTTCCGATGTAGACGTCAGAAACACAACAGTAATTATTACCATCACCTACCGGCTTTTCTTGTTCGAGAATCCGCTTATACTCTGTGGATAATCTTTGTGAAACGCCGACCCGATTAACAGGGCCGCCTTGGCTGGTATCGCCTCTCCCGAAAGCTCGATGCAACTCGATGCGAAAGGCGTGGGCTTCCCGAAACGACGAGGCAAGGTAGTCAATGGAAGCACGATTCAAGTACAGGATACGAAGCCACCAAATCACACACACACACACGCGAAGGGAATCGAACACAAATCCCACCAGCTCCGGGAGCCGTATAAAGACAGAGTAGCACTACAACCGTGTTGAGGTCGTTGTCGTGCTTTGAGGATGGAAGAATTTCCGCGAGTAAAAAAGAGAGGATTTGTCGGCAAGGAGGCGACGATCGGGTGAGAAGGCAGGACCGATAAAATGGTTTGCTGGAGCGGGAGGGGGCGGGGAGAGAGGGTTTCTGATAACAGGGAGACAGAGAGGGATGAGGAGTCGAGGGAGAGAGAGAGAAAGGAAGAGGATGGGGGTTTGAGGTGGCCAAATATCTCCGAGAGGCGCGGAGCCGTGTATCTGGGAATGATACAGGTAAATCCGATGGCCATAAAAAAGACGGTAGAGTAAACCACATTTTTTCATTTCTGCGAAAATAATTGCCGTCCTTAGTAACAAATCAGCAATCGAAGCTAAAATAAAATTTCTTATTTTAATATAGGATATATAAATTTATTGCTTCCTACTTTTGTATTCCTACTTATTATTCAACCTTTGTGTGGTTATGACACTTCTAAACAAGTCATGTCTCTTCGATAGTCATAGAATGTTTGGGAAAAGTAGCTGCGCATATCGTCCACAAAGCAGTCTTCATCAGTGGTGACCGACATAGATGTAAATTTCACTTCATCCGTAGGATGAGCTCAAAAATTATCTTTAGGTAACAGTCCTTTTTAGAATTTATTTGCGACAAACCGATAAGTTCGCTTATAAAATTTCGAATTTATCACGTTATCTGCTGTTTACAAAACCTGAAGGAAAAATACAGTCGCCATTTCCTTGGCTCTATTCAAGCGATCCACTGTACAATATACGGAAAAAAAATTGTGTGATTGTTTAAGCTTAGAAGATCGTTTAGTATGTAGAAGAAAATAAACGGAATATTGCGGACTTAATTATACGTATACTAAATACTTATGAATATCCTTTAAATTTCAGTTTTTAGTTTAGGTTTCGTTCTTTTTTTATGGGAATCTAATACTATAGCCATATCCTCATTGCTGCTATGTCGAAAAATTACACAGATAACTTCAGTAACTATGAAAAGTATGTCTATTTGCTCTTATCTACTGAATATTAGTCGCAATCTGAGGTAATTAACAGACCCTATGTTCCATTTGTGTCTCTCTCCCTCCAATATTTCTTCTTTTCCTTTCTTATCTGATATGATAAAAATCTGCCGAGACTTCTCGTCTGAAGAATTTAAATATTACTCAGTGACCTCAAATACATTAATCCTCCTAAAACTCAACTTCTCTCATTAACCTCAGGCTATGCATTATGAATTTATCAAAAATATTCCTATATTTTTGCCATTTCATGTTCATATCATGTTCACGTTCACATTATATCTGACTGTTTGTGCGCTTTTATATTTTTCTTCATATTTTTCATGGGTACATTTAAAATCATAACTATAATTGAGAAATTAATTTGGTTCTTAGGGCGTAGTGAGTACGAATAATTCGCAAGGAATCGTAAAACATAATTTTTTATTTTCAATTAAAATAAATTAAATATCGATGACTTCGCATATTACTCTTGCATTCAAACCTATCGACTTAAACAGCTTCATACCATGCTGTCTGCGAATACGCGTTAGCAGATATATCTGTCGTGGACCTTTTATAAAAAAAAGTGGCATTTTCACACAGATACTTGTTTTGACAATCCCACCTTGCACAAATTAGTAGCAGTACGCCCCAACACCTGATGATTACCGGCGTGTGGGAGATCCTACTTTCTAAATCGAATCGAGGAGTGGGAGTGTGCTGCCGTCGAGGGATCGTTCGAAGTTTCCCTTCCGTCTTAACGTAAAGTCACGCCCAATCTTTTAATCTGCATAAGTTGAATTTTGCCGCAGAACTCCACACGCCCGTCTCTTTGGATTGAGATATACGTGAGAATGTAAAACCAACGGGTTCTCTTCCGTGAACAAAGAAAATAGCATTGAGAGACAGCTGGAAGTATTAGAATAATTGCTACAACTGATAGATGATCTTAGATGTGATTTCGCAAGCTTCTGAAAGGGGGTAGAATTTTTGCATCACCTGATTCTAAATACCCGCTTCTAATTGTTTAATCAGCTAAACGGTGACATTTGATAGATATCTTAGAGAACAAGCATCATTCTCGATAAATAATCATTGGTACGCTTCTGAAACTACTTTTGTACGAGGAAGCAGCCTATGAGAACCAATATTAATGACAAAATTCAATAAGCTGAATTTTATTAGCATTTCGAACGGAAAGATAATGAGGATAAAAAACATGACTTCGATTGTAGGCTTGTAATTTCTTCAGACTACTGGCTATCGAATGGAAAAATCAAGGAAGTAAGACAGCATTGTCAAGCACAGCATAATCCAAATGTAACATTATATATGAAAATTTCAATTGAAATAAAACATCATCAAATATTCTCATTATTGTGTTTAAAGGAACTTTTCAAAGTTACTGCCTCCATGGTCGCCTATATTTCTGCCGCATAATCGCGGCAGACAACACGGACGGATAAATCAGAGACGGCCGATCAAGATATCCTCAGCGGATCTATCCCCCGTTGATGGTAGACGCCTCCCTTATGGCCAACAAACGGATGACCGCGGGGCGCCACGTGTCGCGAAGGGGGTTTGTTACAGCGTGCCGCGCTGCGCGGGGAGAGAATCAGCAATCAAGCGGTTAGAGACATTTTGAGTGGACTCGAGGACAACGCCAGCAGATAGAGAAAGACACCCTTGTTTGCTTTACTTGATAACCTGAGGTATGTAGCGATTGTGTGTGCTTGCAGCGTCTCCTTTACCACCCCACCTCCTACTCCACTCCATTCCCCACACCATTAAAGTGGAGAGAGGGAGGGAGGGAGCGAGAGAGAGAGGAAGAGAGATATAGGGAGAGGGAGGGAGAGAGATGGAGCAAGAGGGAGAGGTAGGCAGGGAGAGAAAGGGAAAAGGTAAGAGAGAGGGAGGTAGAGAGGGGGGAGCGAAAGAGATAGGGAAAGAAAGGAGAAAGGTGAAAGAGGGAGAAAGAGAGATGGAAGGAGAGCGATATGGAGAGAGGCGGAGCGAAAGGGAGAGGGAGGGAGAGCGAGAGAGAATAGCAAGAGGGAGACAGAGGGAGAGAGAATGATAGGGGGAAAGAGAATAAAGCGAGGAAGGAGGAGAGTGAGGGAGGAGAGAGTAAGGGAGGAGGGAGAGTGAGGGAGGAGGGAGAGTGAGGAAGGAGGGAGAGGGAGGGATGAGGGAGAGCAAGGGAGGAGAGAGAATGTGGGAAGAGTGTGAGAGAAAGAAATATCTCCGGACGACACTTATATCTGCCTTCTCGGTGTTTGTTTGTGTAGGCACCCACTTCCTATGATAATGCTCCTGCAAGGGAGGGTGGAGGAGAGAAAGAGAGGAGTGGCGGGAGAGGGAAGAGGAGGATAAGAAGGGGAAAAGAGGGGGAAGTCAAACAAAGGACTCTGACCGCGTGTTGACTGAGGTAAATGTGAATTCAAGCGCTCGCGACGTTCTCGATGCGTTTCTCTTTCCGCGGCGGAAGACCATTCTAAATCTAGACAAAAGGAGTAGACTCGCGTGAGACCACGAGGTTTTTTTCAATATGTCGACTCCTTCCCGCGAGCAACGAAAAAAGCGACTAGGTAGACCGATATCGCGTCGATATTTACATTCCTGTTCGCCGATTTGATAAAGGGAGTAACGAATATCAGACCGGCGGCGTGCGATTTAAATTGATTCCGCGTCTCCATGAATGTTGGCCACGGAAAGCACCTTTTCATGCTATACTTCGTCTGTATCAGACGGAACTACGGTGCGTGAGAAAACAATAGCAAGATAATGAATGGCTTCCTAACTCTTACGTAAAAGGTGAAGTCTCAGCTACCTATATTTATCTCGGTAAAATATTTACTAGAATAACCTGAAATGAAAACCATAACGCCCTTGTTTGGTAATTTGGCCAAACGCGCAATGCAAAAGTGACGCAAACTTAAGCGTAAAATTTCATAAAACAAATGCACGGTTTCTGTTTTTCAAGGGTACACCTCTTATTAAAATGCTTCCATGAGTTTAGGTATAGAACAGGCACTAAAATTCCAAATATAATATCTTCGTAATCGATTTATATTTTTAGCAAATTCTCTAGGTGTTCCAGTGAATGTTTTGTAAAAACAAAAGTGAGTAAATATTTAAAATTAGAAACCGTGACTGTTATAGCAGTACCGTGCTTACGCAACAAAATAATGATTAGAGCTTCAGCCGTCTCACGCGCATAAAGTGTTAAACATTTCCTTATACTTCTACTATCCTAGATCCGAGATCCGTTACACCTCGCATTCGCGAAACGAGAAATCGAACACAAATCTATACACAACTATTTTGCTGATTTCCGATTATATGACAAAAACACAGTTTAACTAAATTCACGATAAAATGCAAAGATTATATTCGTTACTTCTACGGTTTCGAGTACTTGATACAATCGCCGTAAAGTGTACGAATATCTTCAGGGGATTAAAAGGTCTTTGAACTCATATTAAAGGGCTTAATTGACACATAAACAGCACCTAAAGAAAAAAAATAGCGGCCAAAAAAAGATATTCCGACCTTGGGTGGGCTTCGGAATCAGGGAGTTGCATTAAAATACATCGATCCAAATCCAACACGTTTTCCTACACCTAAACACCCCTTCAGTACCGAAACACCCCTTTTTCACCCCGTCATAAACCCTTTCATCGCCGACCCACCCCATCCCCTTCGCCGGAAAAACACCCTCCCTCCCCACTTCCCTTCGTCTTTTAAAACAGCCCCCTCTCCCCACACCTTCCCATTACTAAGCACTCGGAGTGGGCGAGGCCTTTCAACGTTACATAAAGCGCATTGTTGTCGGGGGGCAAGGAGCGGAGGCAAGAAATGAAAGGGATGGAGAGGGGAAGAGGTTATGAAGAAAGAGTAAATATGGCGAGGCATCGGCAAACAAATGGTCAAACAAAAGGGGGAGAAGGAGGTGTGGCGTGTGGGAAGAGAGGGAGAGAGAGAGGGGGGGAATGGGCGAAAGAGGTAGAAAGGGAGGCGAGAGACTAAAGAGGGGAAGGAGGAGATGAGAGAGAGAGGGAGAAAAGATTGAGAGATAGGCGTCTTTACAGTCCCTCGAGATACTGGTACATGATAAATACCTCCTTATAGCTTAAGGGAGGGAGGATTAAACGCACCTCGTGAATTTATAAATTCTTCTCGGTTTTATCGAAAAGCGTTAATGCATGAATGACGCGACGCTCATTAAAACGACGGACGCTTTTTTTTTAATCGAACAATATGTTTAATTTAGAAAACCGGTAAGAAAATTGACAGGTTACTGAACTGGGAGTTTCTTAAGAAGGATCTGCATGATTAAAAACAACACGTTATCGAAGGAAAATTTGAAGACAAGAGAGGAACGAATAAGTTATGGTTTCTAGGAAACTTAAAAAAGAAGAGGATTGCAAATAAATGAACTATGGAGGGCATAATGATGTAGTTGACCCGGTTTATGCTCTAATGACGCTTTTTTAACTTAATTTAAAAACAAGCGAATTCACTCTTTAAAAAATAGCATTTGAACATTTAAATGCATGCATAATATCTTGTTCCTATAGTGAAACAGTAATTCAATTCCGATCATTTAAATGGGAATTTAAAAAAATCAACTATTTAACATAACTATAAAAACAGAAAACCAGCGTAGAATGTAAAGAGATCACGGTAAAAAAACAACATCTGGACTTTCGGAAACAAAGCATATGAAAATTAAGCAGTAATTTCGTTTCTCCATTTTTAGGATTATCATTGAGTCGATAGTTATTACATCACGACTGATAAGAAAAACTTAAAGTTTACGGAAAAAAGAATAAAAGACACATTTCGAGATATTTGAAAACTCATTCTGGTCGACAAGACTGGCATCTCTTTACGTAATATTAATCCTTAAATAACTAAGTGACGAATAGGATGAGGTGACAAGATATAATAAAGGCGAATATTAGGAATGGTTTTAGGAAAAGAATTTATGTGACAATGGAAGGATGTTTCGTTTTTTCACTTATGTGTGAAGCCTAAAGTCAGACAATTGACCACCGCTATTCGAAAGATGAATCGAGGAATGACGGCCCTCTTCTGAAGATGAGGTTTAATAAACTTAAATCCTCCGTTGCTTATCCGATATCTTCTTTACTACGTATCAGTTGAAATTAAATCAGTGAATTTAAATACGAAATCGAATATTATCTTAAAACATTATATAAATGTTAGATAACCATGTTCTTGAAACTTTGATGTCTTTAAACCTTTATTCCCCGACGGTACATAAAATTCCCATTTCTTCCAATGTATATAAAACTTATAAAGTTTTATATTTTCTTAAGTACATAGACTGCTAAAATACAAATAAAATATTTTGATTCCGAATAAAAAGCATTTAAAGAAGGTCGTAATCAATAATTTAAATTATCGATGAGCTAAAAAATAAATTACTTAAATACAACTATAATCTATTCGATGCGAGGCAACATCTAACAGTAAAAAATTGTAAGCATGGGTTCGTATTCAACTAAAATTTATCACAGATCTGTATAAACACACCTTGACACTCGCATTGTTTAATGTTTCACATAACGGAAAACAAATTGGGAATTGAACTTTGCAAAATCCACTAAGTTCAAATTTTGGGGGTGACCTTGTTTTTGCGGCATTTTCCTCGTCGAAGATGAGAGAAATTTAGGTCGCGCGTAATAGAACCTTGAGAAGAGTTTCACTAAAATCTCTTAAGGTCGCCGACAATTAAGGGTTGAAATAGCCACGAGTTATGAAGGCCCGTATTGTACTCATTTAGAAATCATACTGTAAGAATCCATATATGTTCCCTCTTGTATACAGGGCCATCACGAAAAAGCTATTTTATTTTATAGGTCATTTAAGGGATAAATTTCCTTATGATGGTACTTTTCAGTAAAGAAATATTGGGTTTATGTTGGCTCTCCTAGTCAGTGCCGTAACTAGGGCGGGGCAAGCGGGGCATCTGCCCCGGGCGCAACTAAGCAAGGGGCGCAAAAAATCCAAATAGTAACTAAATAAACTAGAGAAAACAATTTCTTCAAGAGGGAGAGGGTGCATATTTAGTAGTTTGCCCCGGGCGCTAAAATATCTAGTTAGAGGGCTGCTCCTAGTTGTCGATTGTAGTCAAACTTAACAGAGCATAGTGTGTCTATTGTTGAGATTTTTAAAAATTTTGAACGTGTTATTAGGGTAAACGGAAATAGTTAAAGATAACTGATTTAATTTTAGGAATACTTGATCACGAAACTATAAAAATAATCTAGGACAGAAATTTGAAGAAACTGGGTCTGTGCCGGCCAATCTTGAATATATGGAGATTTTTGTAACGGACCTCTTGAGTAAGACAGTCCAACATTTCCTCGTGCGTTTGCATCAGTTTACTTAAGTCGAGGGAGCAGGTTCCAGACATTTTCAAATTGAAGAATTATATAATAAAATCCCCAAAATTATCACCAAAATATACTTGAATTAGTTTTGTATTTTGCGTACCTCAGTAACAGTTATTATTTAAAACACTATAACCCGTCCTATGGTGGCGAACCTGTACGAAACAAAGAGCAAAATGGAAATCATCGCTTGTATCGCACGGCGCATTGTTATGAAAACCCTAACGACATCCCAGTTTTTAAGTCGATGATACGGAGGATGGAAAAAAAATTATCTTCTCACATCGTTCATTTGAAATCTTCCTATTTATAAACAGTGCGCCTAGGCCGTGAAATAAAACTATACGTGGTGACGGTTGGAAAAGTGCACCTCTGTAAACGAAACTTAATCGCCAAACACATCTGCGGTACGCGAAAATAATGACTCCCCATGCGCGCAAAAAAGGAAACGCTATTATTTTAGACATCGAAATGTTGAAAAGAGGTTTCTGGAAACGGGGTGGCAAGAAGGTTCCCAGAGGAAGGAGGTCGGGCTGGTGGTGTGTCGCTTGGGTTGAGGTGAGGGAGGGAGGGAGAGAGAAAGGGAGTGGGAGGAAGGGAGAGAGAATGGTGAGGAGCCACGTTGAGGGTGGTGACGTTCGCGCATACATCAGCAACCGACCACCCCTTCTCTCGCGATGCTGGTCTCCCGGGACGACGCGATGAAATATTCACGCTTTTCAAATATCTCATTGTTTCCGCCCAAGTGTTCTCCACGGCCACGACAAAGATCGGTGTTGTCTCCTTGTAATGAGAATTTGAGGTCTGTTTTTTTCGCGACAAGAGCGAGGATGGCTCTGGGAAGAGAAGGAGGGGGAGAAGGTAAAGGAGTGAGAGAAAGAGAAGAGATCGAGCGGAGTGGCAGGCGTCGAGGAGGAGGTGGAGGAAAGAACGAAGTCGTGGTGGAGAAGAGAAAGGCGGTGATAAGATGTTGGTAGGGGGCAAGAAATAATGGGCGAGATGGTAAGCGGAGGATGCGTTGAATGGGGCAGGATGTTTTGAAAGAAGTAAAATGGGGTCAACCCCACAGAGCGTTCGTTCGTTGTTTGCCGGGTTGGCTGTTTGTATGTGTTGTGTGTGTCTGTGCTTGTAGGAGAGACAAAAGAATTCGCCGTGGGTGAGGAAGGACGTCCGCTTGCGGAATTGCACTGGGGGATAATGAAATGCAGAGGCGAAGGAGAGACGAGAGAGAGATGGGAGGGAGGGGCTTAAAAAACAAATAAGAGTGTAAACGTTCTGAAAGCTCTCCTCCGTGTATTTTTTCTCTCTCACCCTCTACCGTGACATTGGATGCAAGAGGGAGAGGAGGACAAGCTTATAGGAGTTTTGAGATTGTGAAGACGGGAATTCTGAAAAGGAAACGTTTTGAGACGATGGGAGGGCGAACGCCGGAAACAAAAGCATCCCTTTTAGCGCGAGACAATGGGGTAGGGATTTTTTTTAATTCATAACCGCGGAAAACGGAAAAGAAGAGTAAACAGCGCTCGGTGACAAATGAAGAGATGCGACGGGGATTAAAACGACGACGAGGATGGGTAGGGATGCACACAATGGCTCCCTACGACGCCACCAAGCAGCGCATCGTTTTTGTTTTCAAAGCCACAACACATTACTCCATCGGGTATCTCCAAAACAAAAGAGCGACACCTGCCAAGTAAGTCAATGGAGGAATAAACGCAAGAGATATCTTATTTATTTTCTGAAAATAGTCAAGGTTCAAGCTCTGCTGGCGTTTAACGCACGCTATTAAAAATTGTAAAAAAATCCAACGATGCATCATGAAGTGTGACGAAATGTATGCGCGTGTGTGTGTGTATATATATATATATATATATATATATATATACAAAAACATAGATAAAATAAGCGTTAATTTCATAAATAGAAAAGTCAGCAAATAAAGACGGAATTGAATGTACACAAACGTTTGTAATCTGATCTGACAATGATTGGTTAAATGAATTCAAAATATAAAAGTTTTAAGATGAATTATTGATGTCAACAAATGACTTTCATCGAATTAATGGTATAAATGATTCCTATGGCTTTAAAGTGGCTGATGAAAACAAATACGCGTTTCGAGCACCTACAGATATAACCGAAGCATTGATTATTTGAATTGCCTACGACGGGTGGTCAAGTACTACAATGGACACTACTGCAGAGCCTCAGCAAAATTTAATGATGTAATAAAATATATTTTAGACAATTGTCTCTGTATCGTATTGCTATAGTTCTGCATATTGCAAAGAGTCAAACTATTATTAAAAACAAAACCGTACCATTTTCAATTTTCAATAGCGCAAATATGGGTGCGAATTATAATCGGAAAATTACGGTATATACCAAAGTCTCAAAGAGCCGCTGGTTGGCCACCCCTGGCCTAGAAAACTTTAACGTAAAAACAACATTGGAACTTGCACGTTGTATCCTTAAGATATACACCACTTTGCTATACCTACTGTTTTCTCAAAATACACATTTTACTCACTTTTCAACATTGTTCCTATTTCTTCAGATTGGGCAAAATATTTTAGCTATTTAGACCAGGTAAATAAAGCGTTTCATAATAAAAATTGGATTATAAATCTTCAAGCATATGACAATAAAGCGAATTCTCCGAAACCAACCACGTCGTTTCCGCTTGCGAAATAACGCTTTTCACATTGAGACAAACTAGGTGTGACTGAATGTGTTTGGTTGTAGAAGTCGCAAAAATGTGTTCGAGAGACAGTTTAGAACATTGTTTCTCAATCTTTAGTAGACCGGGGAACACCTAGAGGTATTCAATAACTTAGGTGGAGCGCTAAAACAAGCTTTTCAGGAAAACATTTGTTAACTACCAGCTGGAATGTCCATCATAGTACACTTGTCAGTACAAAAACGACAGGAAAAAATGTACGAATGTATAAACTCAAAAAATCGAAATGAAATTAAAGACGATCTCACACATTTAATTAAAAAATAAATCCATACAAAATGATGAAGGATGAAAAGCTTGCTGCAGAGCACCTACCTAATGGTTACGGAGCATCCGGTTAAGAAACGATGGCTTAGAATAACATCTATGTATGTAACCGATCTCATTATAGTATTTCTGAGTTCGTTATTCAATTACTATTGACTTATCTCTTCAAAAGGTAAAATAGGTATCCCATAAAAAGGGCGTGACCTGCTACATCTGAGCTATGTAGAAGTGTTTCTCCCTATTTAAATCACTTTAAATTACGCATCTCCTTCTCCTTCACTTCCCCTCAAGCGTAGCTGAGTGAAAGTGGAGGGGAAGCTTCGCTTCGGATTGTGACTGACAGAGGCCTTCCCTTAATTAATATATACTTACGTTGATAAAATTTATGCAACGACTTCCGCGTTTGAAAAGGCCATAGTTTATTTGAATTTTTTCTGTCATCGGATAAATATTTCACGGCCATACAAATGGCAGGGATGATTTTGTTACTATTCTGTCCCAAAGAAACTAAAGAAATTTTCTCTCATATGTTAACAGTAATTTCACCTAAACCATATTAACTTCATTGATATTTATGAAGATAACCTTTCTGGGAGTTCGCTGTCAATTAGTTAAAAGTTTAACCTTCACTCAGTGGCGGATCCAGAAACATTCAACACCCATTTAAATTCCGCTACCGCAGACGACCCTTTATTTGAAAATCCCAACCCCATGTTAAAATTTTTCTTTTCCTTGCCCCACGGACCAAATCTAGGCCACAGAATCAAGGAATTTTGTGCGGAATGGGTTTTAGGAATTCATCCAAAGAAATAAAATTATAACAGCCAAGAGGGATCGCCTCTTGGATCTCCCACTATCTTAATTATTATCTTCTTAAAATATTCCAGTCGAAGTAAAAGTTCGTTATGTTCACAAATAAATTTTGGATGATTTGAATCGAATCGGAACACTAATAAGACTGTGATGCGGATGCTGTTATACGTAAATATTTTCAAAAATGCACAGAGTAGGCTAATAAAATACACAAGAATATCTGGTCTTCCTCAATCTCTCTCTCAAAAAATTAGGTTTTCACAATTTTGAAAGCTAGCTAAACATGCTTCCTCGTTTGCTAATATGATGAATTTAAAGAAGTTTTAGCGAATGAAAAATAATAGATACGTTGATGTGATACCGAGAGACAGAACGGAGAGGCTAGGGAGAGTCTTTGCCCACCCATTCTCTCCCCTTATTCACGGCCGCGCATGCGCGGGGCACACATTAGCCCGAAATTCCCGCGCACCTGTAAAGGCGGCGGTTCCAGTAGAGCCCGCTAGGGGGGCATGACCCGCAGGGCGTCGCTCTCAGATTATTGGCCGCGCGACACAGCCACTCTGGGGGCAATCGGAGACAAAGGATTCGGTATAGGGTTTCACCAGCCAAGCGCCTCGCGTCATACAATGGGCAGCGACGGGGAGGGGCATGAAAGGCTAAGGGGAATGAATTCGCGGAGAAAGGGGAGGGGGATGCATTGTTGCGGGTGGCGTGCTTTCAGGGAGAGTGAGAGCGAGAGAGACCGTCTGAAATAGCAGCGCCTGACGGAGCGAACGGTTAAAGGAGTAACTACAATGCTAGTGCCGTCAAGATTAAACAAAAAATATCGAAATTAGAAGGATGCTGGTAAACTGAAAACTGCCAAACGATTCTACCCTACATAACACTTTGATGCGCCTAGATCACCTTAAATCAGTGTTTCCCAACCTTTTTAGAGTCGCGGCACCCTTAAGCGACTTTTCAGAATATGGCGGCACCCCTCCCTATCCACCGTCAGTAATAATCGTGGTGACGTTGAATCCCTAACCGCAATCTCCATATCTTCTTTCATTTCGAAGTGCCTTTGCGACGAATTGAAGGTCGACTTAACTCTGGTTTGCATTTTTGAAAGCCGATGATGCAAAATGAGGCTAAAAATGTGAAAACAGTATTTTTTGCGGCACCCTTCAGAACACTGCACGGCACCCAGGTTGGGAAACACTGCCTTAAATAGTGCCATTTTAATTTCGGATTTGGTCGAAGACGAAAAAAATTTCAACTCTTTCAAGGAATAACTCCCAAAATTCTTTAACATAAAGAAACTTCACTTGTATTTTAATGGCATATTTTTCAGCCGTTACAAAGCCTCCTGAACACTGCTTTTAGAAGAATAAAAGAGAACAAGGCAAATGTAAGATGGGAAGTGGTCGGTCACGAAGTCACGAAGATGGGAACAGAGCTTTAAAAGTAATCATTGTTGACCGAATGCTTCTCTGAAGGTAAATGCTCCTCCATATTGTCATTTAAAAATATATTTGCAGGTACTTAAACCCAAAAACGAAAAAAATGTCATCATACACATATACTCGTATAAGGGAGTGGAAGGATTTTAGGAAGGAAGTACGTACATACAAAGAGGTGATAGGAGAAAAAGGTGGAATTGAGGAGAGGAAAGAAATAGAGGGAGATGAGAGCGAAGGAAGGAAAGAGGAATGGAAAGAGAGGAGGTGAAATAGTCTAAAAGGGGGAGAAAAATCATGGGAGGAAAGGAAGTAGATTAACCACGTAAACAAGGAGAGAGCGAAGGGAAGGAGTCGCATATGAAGCAGAACCAACATTTTAATTCCCAGTTCTGTCTAGGACAGGGGTTCCACCTATATAGCAAACATGGCAACGGCCAATGATAGATCCTTTGTCGTTCCCCATACGTGGGGTCTGATTCTTAATGCCCTTTTGTTTGGGGTTGATTGCGCTGCGGGAGGCCGTAGAACCCCAGAGAGGGGAAGAATCGGAGAGCAGTTTTGCAGAGAAGGAAGCGGAGGGAAGGCGGTCTTTGTATGAGCGGATAGGGTGAGAAGGATTTGTGATTTTGGGGGCATGTTGCTCGGGTAGGTGACGGAATTCTGCTAGCGACAAGAAAAGTGGCAGCCGGAATGATAAAAGGGGGCGGGCGAAGGAGGGTAATGGAGAATTGGGAAGCAATATTGAGCTATTTTCTTTTGTTCTGCATCGGATGGGATACGAAGGAATCGAGAAATTCCGAATGGATTGATGGGTTTTCCCGAGAACAAATGAATTCAGATGAAGAGAAGTGTAAGGAAAGGAAGAACAAATACGGATAAAATCAAAATGAAAACAGAAACAAAAGAGATTCCAATGGAAAAATTAAAAATGTGATATGGAAATAATGGGAGACATACAGAAAATGAATAATTAATAGGGAGAGAAAGAAAGGCACAAAGAGGATAGAAAGGATATGATTATGAAATGAAAAGAGAGAAACAAGAAAGGGAATTACGCAAAGATAAGCGGAGGCAGAATAAAATTCATTTTCACTGAATGATAACGAGTTCATTGTATCGAGAAATTTGGATTGCCTGGTTGAGTATTCGCTCTTAGTTGTCGGTAGATAATTTTTTGTTGAATACGTCTATACATATACTTCCCATTTCAAATTTAAATATACCTTTGATACACAAAAGTGTGAAAATTCCATTGAAACGACAAATATCGAGTCGCTTTATGGCGAAAATAGAATCGACGAAATATGTCCCTCTAAATTCTAAGCTACTAAAGGTGAATCACCGCTGACAATGGCTGCTATGCAGCAGAAATGTCTCCTGGTATTCTAAACTTTCACGTTTATTGGTTATACGTAGTTTGCCAAGGATAACTCCATCTTTCAAATCTCATGCCTTCATTCAGTGCGTTCGAACGAACGAGGGGATGAAAAGCATTAGATTCACATCCTATCAAGACAGTAATAACAACAAATCTGAAACAACAAAGAAGACGTTACTCTTACATGAAAATGATACAGGCCAGATCCAAGCGGACATTAACACGATAGGACGCGAACGTGGCGACAATTAAAAACAACCCAGGGGACATTAAAAAAAAGAAGAAAATCACCCCTCGGAAGAACGATTAAAGAAAACAAGCGGAACACAAAGACTGCGGAGAAAACGACCAAGACAAGGGAGAAAAAAGGGGGAAGGTATGTTTAGCGAACAGTCGAAAGAGAACAGTTCAAAAAGAAAAAATGAAAAACCAGGATGTTATATAGCCTCGTTAAAAAAAGAAAAACATAACAAAGGATGGGACGAGCAATTATCACTTCGAAAAAGAAGATGGAAAAACAGCGAGAAGAAAATAAGAAAGGGAAGAAAGAATATTTCGGCAATTTGCTCGGACAAAGGAAAGGGATAGGAATTGGCGGCGTTTAAAAGTAACGAAAAAAATAAAAATAACATCAAAAGAGAAGATAACGACTGAAGAAGATGTAGGAAGTAAAGAGGGAGCAAAGGAGGTGTCAAGGTTAGAGGAGGAATCAGCGATTTAAAAGATTACAAGTGGATTCGAGCCAGATGAAGGTTGGGAACGCGAAACAGATAGAAAGCGTCGTGAAACTTGGAATGGATATTCTAAAATAATGAACAAGGCTTCATATCGAAAAAAATGGTATGGCCGATGGAGGTGACTGTCCCCATTCAAGGAATGCCGCGAAGAAATAAACGCGGATATAGAGAACGCGTCCATGCCTGCCGCCAGGCTAAGATGTGTCTCGACATAGTATTGAAGAGATGTTCTGGACCATGTAGTCTAATTGCCGAAAGAATAGCCTAAGAAATAAATAAACTCGGAAATCAATTAGCGGGCGTGTGTATTTCTACCGGTCGACGAAGATGTGTCCCGAAGTAATATTTGAGGTACCTTATAATCTAGTTAATGAAAGAGGGGGCGAGAAAGAGATGAACCGGAGAAATCACAAAGTGATTGCATGCACGTCCGCCAGTCGGCAAAATATTATTGTAGGAACATGGTGGACCATTTAATAAAGTCGTCGAAAGAATGGACCTAAGTTTCGGAAGATAGGTAAGAGAGGATGAGTTCGAGTTCCGTTATTCTGACAACGTTACAATATAAGAGTTGTGAATATTAAAAACGAGTATCACCTCTGCTGTTCCATTAGTTAGACGCAGTCATTTCCGACAGGGGCTTTATGGAACTTTTGGTGGGCACTAGACACCAAGGGTATGGCATGTGGGAATTTAAGAAACAGTGTTATGTATCAAAATATCAGGGTATAGATAGACTATGGAAGCTCAAAAGTGTTAACTGGATGCTATAATTATACCAACTATAGAATTTTAGTATATGGTATTACTATTGTGTAGAAGTGTAGCGTATGGAACGTGGCGTATCTAGCAGATATTTTCGAAAAGCTTAATGAAGTCAACGTGAAGCTTCAAGGAAACAAAATGAATATAATCAAATCAAAAGGAATCATTATGGCTTTCATCAGCAAATTGACTTCGTTTAAAAATAACCTTGGCTGTCGAGAGCTTTGCCAGTTTCCATCATTGCAGCAATTGAAATAAAATGTTGGATAATGAATTCGAAATTTATTGTGCTCATCTTGATTCACTCAATAAAGATATGTTAATAAGGTTTAAGGGTCTGAAAGAACTTGTAGTACCTGATTGGGTTATTAATCCATTTGTGGCCGATGTGGAAAGTGTGCATCAAGATTTGCAGAAGGAATTCATCGATCTTCAAAATGACTTTGAGGCTAGGGCACGGTTTAACCAAAATGGTTGCGAAGAGTTCTGGATAAGGTAACAATTCGCATACCCTCATGTTTGGCAAGAAGTTAAGTTATAGAGAAACATGTAAGGAAAGAGCTGCTGAATAAGATAGTAAACATTGTTTTTTCAAAGAAGATTGTTAATACTACAGAACGTTAAAATTTATTTATACCAGTATGATGTCTGAAATAATATTCAAAGGAGACGGAATATATTGAACCGATTGACGAAATAATGACGTCTCCATCTGCTTTCATTTAGGAGTTAGTGCGTCAGACAGACAGACGGACAAACCAAACGTATAAGCAGACTTTTTAAACTGTTAAATATAAATATCTGAGTCCTAGAGATTAAGGTATAACCATTTAAGTCGAAACTATGTAGTTCTATGACAAAGGCAAATATGTATTCATTACCACCCCCTCCTCCCGCCCCACAGCTAATATAATGAGCATTTAGACTTCTTTATAAGATAAAATGAGTGAAAAAGGTACCAATTATTAAATATTATATTATTTTTCATTATCATTTTTTTTCAATTATACTCCTAGCTTGTGACCCCCCATAGAGAGCTACGCCCGGGGCAGCTGCCCCCCTCGCCACGACACCGTATCAGTTTAAAATAAGAATGCATAAGAAAATGGTGACTTGAGCATTAATTTCCAAGAAAATTCATTCATTCATTTTAAAATATTGATTGATTAAGAATATCCACAGAAAGAAGGATAAATCGCAGAAGTAGCAGCCATTTGAGGCTACACAAAGGGAGAGTAAGAACATTTCTCAAAACCCTTTCTTTCATACCGACATTTTGATAAGCCTGGTTTATTATAAATCTAACACAAATATTAATATCGTAACTGTCCAAGTTCCCTAAATACGAAAACGTCCGTAAGCTATCAAGTCATTTTCTCTCTGCCCTTTTTTCATTTACATCCGCATATATTTTTTCCCAACGAATCACGTGATGACGACATTAGCCACGTTAGATGTGTCATTAAATGGTACTTCGTATGAAACGAGCAAAAAAATTACCACGATGTCCGACAAAGGTAACCTCCCTCGAGTATATAACCAACTAAGCACACATAAAACAAATAAAGGTGTTAGAATAAAAGCTTAAGAAGGAGTAATTTTTTACCGCTACCACCATTTCACTTGAAAATACCCCCGTGCACCTGACGACGTACGCGTCATCCCGGTTATTGACCAAAAGACCGAGAATTTGATGGTACCGTCTTGCCGGAAGACACACAAATGGACGAAACGAAGTTGGGACGAGATCGTGTGGGTGAGAGAGTTACGCGCGGAGACGCGAGAAATCTGTTAAAGAAGAAGAATAAAATTTTTTTAAACCCGCTCGGGTCTTCTTCAAAGTCGAGTCCTCATATAGGGAGTGGAGAAAAGACGTATGGGGTGGAGGGAGTCGGATAGTAGCGGAATGAAAAATAAAAGTTTTCGTATCAAGTGGGAAATTCCCGATATAATGGCCGTGAAAATGAATTCCGCGGTGATATTTTTAATACTAAAAAAACGGAAGGTGACGATAGAGAGAGAGAGAGAGAGAGAAATAAAATTAAAAAGATAAAGAATTAAAAAGCCTCGCGCGTCAGGGATGCCTTCGAAATAGGAGAGATTTCCTTTTTATATTTATTTGAAGTCATTCCCTGCAGGAGATCGTAAAAACCACGAGACCATTAACCTGAGCGATTTCGAACGCTCCGAGTGTGTTATTTTTTTTCGGACGTCGGAGAAGAAGTGGGACATCTGAGGGGGACAATTCGGAACGGACGTAAAGCACCTTGGAGCAATATATTATACGTTTTGTGCCTGCGCGATCAAGCGTGCGTGTGTGCGAGAGAGAGAGAGAGAGAGAAGTAGAAAAAATAATACGCCGTAAAATGAGAAAGACGTCTGACACGAAAATTGGAAGCTGGAAAGAAAGAAGCTGAACTCGTTTATGAAGAACCATTTGGGAAGGAGAGAAACTTTACGGTAAAAAAATGGCAAAAGTCCGTGATTACAATGATAAATTATTGAGATTATAATAGTAATGAAAAACATTCGAGAGTTTCCAATTAAATATTTATATCTAAATAGCGTGATATATACGCGTAGCCACGAATGTCTCAAGGAGTGCGTTGACGGTCCAGGACTTAGGTAGTACGTAAATTCTAGTATTCATAAAGAAGAATAAGTGATATACAGTTATTTAGATATCAACCAGTCTTAATGCTCTTGCTCAGTGTATTTCATTGCACGGTTTATGTTACTCAACTTCTATAATAACGTTATACGTTCACATCAGGGAGTATTTCTGTAATACTTTTGATTAACATAGTATTGAGTGTATATATTTTATTTTCATTTTGAGTAGTTAAAATACAACGAAATTGATGCATACCCGTCTAAGCGTAAACACACCAAATTTATTTTTGTCGAAGAGAGAAATCGAATCCGTGACGAATTAGCGTGAAATTTTTTAGCCTCAAACTCAAAAATTTCGTGTATTTTTTTAACGATGAAATTTTTTAACTAAAACGACAATCACACTAATTGCACATTGGCGCTTCTAATGAACCTAGAAAACTCTAAACTCCATAAAAATGGGTAATAATTTAGTTGGATGAGCTATAAATTATATATTATTGCACTTATTTATGGATACATTATTTATTATTGTGTATATTGTATAACTATGTGTAATTTTAGAATATTAATTAATGCATATTAAAGATTTTTGTGGGTTTAATATTGTAGCACACGATTTTAATGTGAACTTTAGCGTAGAATTCTATAAAACCTACGTTTAAATCCACCCTGGATCAATAATGTGCAGACATTCTAAGTATGTAGGTATATAAGGCTTTTCTTTACAGTCCACCATCCGAGATACACTGCTGCAGTAAATGGGGAGAAGGAAATATTCCTTATGAAAAAAGTAGCGCATCGCACTTAAATTGTCAGCCAGAATAATTTAACAAAATTTAAAATTTGACGGTAAACACTGAGAAATTGAGTGATATTTGAAACTTTCTGAGTAAAACTGTGCTTGATACTGCTTTTTCCTCAAACACTGCTCATAAAATAAGAAGAATGGTCTTTTACGTGAAATCATGTGACGATAGATGAGTAAATCATGCAAAAGCAAACTTTTAACACAAAGTAAAACATATGGTTACGTGATGTTACTTGTATAAAATCAGCTTATGTAACAGATTCAAACGCAGGAGTATGGTATTCAAATCTTTGCAAGTGTGATAATTTGAACAAGTTTATTTCGTCGATTTTATCGGCTGATGCCAACCCTAATATTTTTCTTCCTTGGACGATTCGCGAAAATGAGGACCGGACTGTTAGTTAGATCTGAGATCATCTCTCCTCATTCACTTGCAAATAATCCGACTTTTTAACCCGCCTAGAAATTCTTCAATCGAAGCATGTGAAACTAATGATATCGAAACATGCGAGACTAAATTAGTTAGCCTTTTATGTAATGACGGAACTCTAAAGTCCAATATATTTTTTTTAATTGTATACAAACTTTAATTAAATACAAATATACGGGTGAACTCCAGATATCCCATTACTTTGAAGTGTTTTCTACTTTTACATGGTGGTTGTACTACATAGAACGCATTTAGATGACGCTATGAGCGATGTTTGTGATACTTCCGATCTCTCAGAAGGTAATTATTGTAGTATTTGAAGATGACGCAGTAGGTTGGTTTTGTCAGATTTGTTTAATATATCCAAGTTGCGCGTCGTGCTTTTTAAAAATTCTATCGTAAAAGTGTAAAGGTATTTATAGAATTGAATGCAAAAATAAATACAATTAGAATAACTATTCAGATTATTTTCTGGGACTTCTAAGCACTGGCATCAAGCGGAAAAGACAACTTCTCAACTGAGGAATCTTCCCTAATTTTATAACCAAATAAAAACGCAAAAAATATATAAAGATGTTAATTTACGGCATAAAAGTCCGTTTATCTAAGATTCAACCATTAAAACTCCAAAATAGATACCTAGTTATGAAATCATTTCTAAAAATTCAGTTCTCGAATTTAATTATAATGGTAATATTTTTAGACTGCGTTTATCTAATTCTCCGAGAATCGACGGGTAAATGACCATTATAAAAAAATATCTCCATCGCCATTCATTTGATCTCCGGCGAAACGTGCTGATCTCCGCGTGACGAAGCGAAACTTCATTTACAGTATGGCGAAAACCGCGGAAAGAATCGTTTCCCGCCCGGGGCTGTGGGCGTCGAGGGCGCCACAATCGGTCGTAAATTCTCCTTATACGAGGCGTTCGTGATTTTTGACTCGTTTCCAGAACTCGAGAAACCGTTAAATGGGGGGGGGGGGGGGGGGAAGCGATTCGGGACACCCGAAAAAATAACAGATCGCAAGGAGAGACAGTGTAGGCCTCTCGCGGAAGAGCGATTAAAATAAAATTCTAGTCCACTGACGGAATTGCGAGACTTTTTAACAGACATCTGGAAAACGTATCCGGGAACTCCAAGGAGATTGTTTCGGAACGGATGTTGAAACGTTAAATAAAGGAACCATCATTTTCTTTAATTGACAGCTGTTATAGACACCAATTATACGGAAAGTACAAGAAAATGTATGGTTAGAGCATCACGACGGGGATTAGGCTTGCTGGATGAGGAAAAATTATACGTTCTGATTTCGGAATCTTTTGTAAAGATAGAAACGGGACGCATTAAAGGGATAGGATGCAACCTTAGGATGAATGGAGGAGACATTCTTATGAAAAAAACCTGCATATGAAGAGGAAAAAGTCTGGAAGTCATTTTTATAGAGAAGCATAGGTTTTCGATGTCTATAAATGCGAGTCTAAACTTTTTTATTTAAAAAAATACTTTTTTACCGCGTGGTAATTTCACGATAAACTTGAATCATTCGATTTATCTTTCCCTTACCGGAGTAATACCGTATTAATCTCCTACAAAATAACGAACGCATCCACTGCCAGAACCATGTGAATCATAAGTAAATCTTTACAGTACTCTTTGAGGTGGTATCCTTGTCTTATCGCCATTAATACGCGCGCCAACATATGAAAGACAGCGGTCTAGAAAAGAGACACGAAACCTTAGTTCAGTAACGAACACTAAGATGAATTTTCATATTCCATGCAACCTCACGAGAAAATCAAATGTACCCGACTATTTCGAAAATGTTCAAAAGGGTGCTTCAGCAATAAAAGATTGAATAGCCCTGTTTTACTCTATCTTGTGCATATATTGCATGTTCCCAAAAGTAACGAACACGACGAGGATAGAAAGAGCAATACATTTAGAGAGGCACCGCGAGACAAACATTTAGAACTAAACAGGTGAACCTAAAGAGACGTCACAGGAAGACAACACCAAACTTAATGAAGAAAAAAACTTATACCATTCCAGTACTTTGGGTTACTTAATAGCAACACAACTCGTTTCGGTAGGGATATCAGCTCTTCGTTTCCACCAACCGCGTTCAATAACTTGCATGAAGGAACATATCCAGTGAAGTGTTTATAAATTTTTCACATCGCTCCGTAAAAAAGAGAAATTCGCAAACTCTTCCTGAATTTGTATTACGAGTTATTTTTCCCCCCCGACCGTTCCGTGCGAAGAGTTAACATTTCGACCCCGACAAAAAACCGTAAGATTTTTCAGCGCCTAACTGTAACGCGTAAGCCGACATATTTATCTCACTCCCCAGGCGCATCTGCTTCTAATAAAAACCGCTCTACAATGAGGAATTTCAGCGAGAATTTTTACGCCTAACCGCCGCTAAAAGTAAATAACGCCGGCAGCGCTCCTCTCCGGTAGCGAGCGAAATAAAAAAAATCGCGAAAAAAATTTCGTTTCCCGCCATTGTATATATATTTTATTCCCCCGCGCTCGACCCCGCGACGCTTTATATAATAAACACCCCATCGACGAGGCTAGAGGGATTTTTTTCAATTAAATAAAATACGATAAAAAATTGCTCGGTTTGGTCGCTTCCGCGTGCAACCCGGCTACCGCACGGTGGCATTCCTAGCCGTGAGTGTGGCCGCGGGCGGCGAGGGTTTATAAGATCGAGAGACTGACCACGCTCATCTCACGAGCGATAAATGCAACGGCGGGCGCTCGGGCAGGAGGCGCTGCGGTCGCCTCCGGGTTCCGCTGGGAGGCGGGGGTGTTGGGAGGTGAAAGAAGAGGAGGGAGAAAGAGAGGAATGGGTGTTAAAAGATGTGTAGATCTCTCCATTGTGACGTCACCCGAGAATATGGAGGTCGGGAGAATGGAATAGGATGGGGAGGAGGGGAAATGACGTCCGGTCAATGCGGATTAATCGTACGGAATTGAGGAAGTGCGGGAGGTCCGAAGGGGGTCCGTGAAAAACTGCTTAATCCGCCGTTCGTACTGGAAGGATCTCTCATCCTCTGGATGCCTTTTCATTGGACGAAGCGATGGTAGAAAATTGAGAGAACTAAACCCACTCGGACAACGCCTCGTGCGTAATTGGAAGGTGCGATTCAGATTGTCGTAAGGCTCTAAATAGAATAATCAAAATGACACTCCCCCGGCGGGGACATTATCGAAAACATCGCAGTTATCATTTTTGCTCACCGTCTGAGAATTCTGCCGTAGGTGTTAATGAATGAGATAATATTTTTTTGGCATGAACCAAAGACCGCCTATATTAACTCGCTAGCAAATTGTCTAGCCCATCCTATGGCTGAAAACAAATTAAAGAATAAGCATTCAAGTATCAAAAATTAAGTACTTCGCTATCTCCAATAACCATAATAACGTTATGAAAACCCATATGCGTATTTCGGCTACAATGCAGCTGTCTTCAATGATGTCTTACCGAAAGCAAATTCTAAAAAAGAACTTTTTTAATAATCTACTTAAGCACTTACTTTTTCATTTTTTTATATTAAAGAGCTTATTCTTGAACCTATATTAACGTATCAAAACCTCTTTTCTAGTCTGTTTAAATTAGGCATTCAAAAAAGAATAAACTGCGGCAATTTTACTAGGAGACGGAGACGGGTGGACTTCTCAGAGGGAGTTTCGGGATGCCTCCCGGAACCTCCACATTATAGAGGGGTTCCAAAATGTATATGAGAAAAATTGAAAAGGTAATTAATTCTGAAAAATTACTAATTTCTAATATGCCATAATGTTAGAAACATTAACCAGTGTCAGTTTTTGAAGCATAATTGTAATTTTTTAAATGAAAACAAAGGAAGTAATGAACGTACCTCCTAGTAATCAGGATGGAATGAGCTCATGATATGACTACCGCCCAGGGCCTCAATGTATGTAGAGAATAATTATGAAAGAATGTAAAGGTATAACATGATATATGCATCAGTTTTTACGACGTAGACCTAACCTCGTTATATATTGAAATATAGAGCATTAATCAATTAGAGTAACAATTAACCAATTAGCTTAAAATCGTACATAAATTGAAACTCCAAACTAAAGCAAACGTATTATCTATTTTTAAAAAAAACACTGTCGCTCTTACTTATTCTAACGATTGCAAAATAACGTAAACAAAAACCAGAGTTTCATTTTCCCTCTCAAAATATTACCAGTTGTTCTACATACGAAGCCTCGACAAAATTTTTCGAGGAAAAAACTCGGACCAAGAACGTGTTTTGAATTGGACCGCCTCGCGAGGTATTTCCCTACGAGGTGAATGGTCAAAATGAAGACTATTTTAAGTGCCGAGCCGCATAAAGGATACTGGATATTCCGGATCACCAAGGTTGCGCCGAGTTGGAAAAGACAATCGAAAAAGGTCGACCGTGGAGGCGATTGAAAAAAAAGAGGGACACTTCTTCTTTTCCTCCGAGGATTTTGACCTCGAATGAGCTTTCCAAATTTTATAGCTCCAAAAGTTTTTACGTTCCTCCTTATCTCTCCGGCCCCTCTTCTATCCACCTGCCCCTCAGCATCCTCGTTTTCCCGCCAAGCTTCCAAGTCAACTCTCAGACGCTATAGACATTCCTGACATTTACAAGGAGCCAGGGAAAAATACCTCGGGAATAAATTAATGCCTTATACATAGCCTTAGGCGATGCATTCTTCCTGTACGACCCACCATTTCCTAATTAACCCCTTCGTCCCCGTAATGGCATATTATGTCACGCATGCGTCTTCAACCCAATTTGAGATTTATTTTTGAATTTATAAAAAAAAATTATCCCGAGTCCCTGCGCACTAATTTGATCGCCGCGTTTATGTATACTTCGTCATTAGGGGAATTGTTTGGAACATCAAACAAATACGCTTAAGGTAAATTGTGCTTCGGAAGAGAAAATCAACGCCTTCGATCAAAATTCGATCCGAGGATGGTATTTATCTCCCTCCTCTTTTTCTCTCTCTCTCTCTCTCTCTCTCTCTCTCTCTCTATCTCCTCTCCATTTTCCCAGCAGCCTAGTCAGATTTTTTTGAAAGACGAGGATTATAACTTCTGCAGAAATTTCTATTTGGATAAAAAACCTAAAAAACAAACGAAACGTACGACTCTTTTGCCACACAAATTACTTTTCCGACAGTGTTTTACCTAAAAGTGAGCATTAAAGACTTCATATGCTGATTATTATCGTAACATAGGCGCCAGAAGTACAAAGGTAAAAATTTAGAAAATATTTCCTGCCACGCAACATTTTATCTTTTCTTCATCTTTTCAACCGAAGAAAAATTACCTTTCAAACAATGTTATACTTCTAAACGAGCGAGCGAATAGTAGCAAACATTATTGTTTTTAAAAAAGGAGTTCAGTTAATGTTTGTCGGGAATGAAAAGACTACAAACAATTCCTGGCGCATCCCATTATATATCTTTCCTTGTCCTAATCGACAACACTGGGCAAAAACGTTTATTCCAAGCACAAAATCCAACCCCCCTTTCTATTTGCTTCCACTTTTTTATTTCTCATCTCCTGTCGACACAAAAGGTCAGAAACGTCTGCCACGCCGACAACTTAATCTCCTCTTTCTAATGAGAAAACAATTTCTGATGAATTTCTTTTCTGCCCATCTATATTCCTGCACGGCGGTTGGTTGAAAGAAAGTGCTACTTAGCCTCACACTAGCCAATTTGAAAAAAAAATTTAAGTAGGTCTCCATCAAACACTTATACAAGCTTCCCAGCTCACCTCTTTAGATATGAATACGCAAAACTGATGGGGATGAACACGAATCGAGAGATGTTCAGCTTTATAATAATTCATCACAAAGGCCTTATAATTCAGCGACATCGCCGTTTCGTGGAACGAGTTTTCGCATAATTAGAAATAACTGGATGGGCAGCGGCGTTAAAACGGGTAGAGGGGGTCACAACGAAGGAGGAACAGTGGTCACTCAGGGGAGAGAGAGGGAGAGAGAGGAGGAGGAAGGAGGGAGAGATAGGCGGGTTCTTACATACGGGCAGTCAACGACACCGGCCACTGGAAAGGGAAGACGGAGTGAGACATTAAAACGAGAGAGAGAAAGATGGAGAAAGACAGAGAGTGAGAAAGAAGAACCAAGTGTACAAAGAGTACTGGACGATAGATGATAGAAAAAACTAGGGAAGAAGGGAGAACGATGAAACAATGACAAAAGAAATAGGGAGCAATGAAGCGTACAGGAACCGATCGGGGAAGAAATTATAGGACAAGGGAAGAAGAGGACGAAGAGGAGAGATGAAAAACAGAAGAAACACACACACACACACACACATAAGTGTGTGTGTGTTTGTGTATAGAGAGAGAGAGAGAAGTTGGGAGAACAGAAACAGACAAAATAGAAAAGGTAGTGTGAAATAAAATAAAAGGAAAAGGAGAAAGTACGGTAGAAGACAAAACGAGGTGATGGAGAAGAGAAAAATGGAGAAATGAAGAAAGAAAAAGAGAGAGAAGGACGGAAAAATGAGACAAGTGAGGCAGAGGACGGAGAAGGGGCCAGGAAGGGATGAGAAGGTGCGAAAGAGAGAGATGAGAAGAGGAGGTGAGAAAAAAGAGGGGAACAGTGGAAGAGACAGGTGAATAGACAGGAAGAGAAGAGAGAGGGGGGAGAGAGAAAGGGATGGAGAGGAGAGGGGAGAGAGAAACAGAAATAAGGATTAGAGACAAGCGAAGACAGAGCGACATTGAGGTAAAGATAGAGGGAAAAAGGTAAGAGAATGTAAGATAGAGGAGAGGGAAAGAAACGTAGGAAGATACCAAGATAGAGGTCGATACGTAGTTCACAAAAGCGGAGGGAAGAGGGGAAAGAGACAGGTGGGAAGAAGAGTTGACGGAGAGAGAGAGAGAGGGAGAGAGGGAGAGAGAGAGGGAGAGAGGGAGAGGGAGAGAGGGAGAGAGAGAGAGGGAGAGAGAGAGAGGGAGAGAGAGAGGGAGAGAGAGAGAGAACGATAGAGCGGGATAGAAAGACCGAGGAGAGAGGCATAGAGGGAGAGATCAACGCCCGCTTTATGGGCGGCGCGCCCGGTGCTGAAAACAAACGCGAAACGATGACCGGGGGGCTTTTTTTCATTTGCATCTCTACAAACAGGCTGGACACCATCGAGCAGGTCTCTGGCTCGCCTCGACTCCTTCGGGACGAACGTCAGTCAGCTTAAGTCTCCGTCGCGTTCGATTCCCTCCTCTCTCTCTCTCTCTTTCTATCGCCAGTTTCATTCCTTCTTAAAGGTCAACGGGAGGATATGAGGGTATTTGGAGCACAAACGCGGTGATCGCCGTTATCGATAACATACTCGATACATTTCCGATTGCCTTGATCGATTCTGGAGCATATTTTTTTCAGCGGAATGGGAGTCGCGTTTGTCTTCGTAACATCCCCTACCATCGCTTCGTTTTTAATAATATTTGGAGATAAGTGGAGGTAAAGGATGATCTTGACCAAGGATGGAAGCATGGATTTTGAAGTATTTTGACTTATCAGTTCGATCTTAGCCAGGAGACTAGTCTGATAATTCTTTGAAGATAGATGGTATTATAAGCTAAGGCGTGCAAAACCTTTATTCCCAAGAATGTCATTGCTAAGGCGCAATCAAATAATTTGCTGACTTTTACGTCTTAACTGAGAAAAAAGATTCTAGATTACGATCTTAAGTTTCCTTTCACATTTGAATTCATATGCATATTAAAGCAACAATGCCTTCTTTCGCCATGTTTTCAGCGAAATTGCAAAGATGCCATCTACGCCGTATGAAAAATTATATTCTTTATCGATTAGCTCAGAATTACGGAAAACCTGCAACTAGACTTCCTATACAGAAAAGAGGAATTGACCAAAACTAGGAAAAATCATCGATTACCCGTAAAGAACGTAATTGAGGGACTCCTACAATGATTTGTTTAAAAATAGTCTCATCAACATCTCTAAGATTTTTGTCAACTTTTTGACTTTAACTAATCATTACCGATTTGAAACTACTTTTGTACTGATTCATATTACGATATAAATTCACCCGGAGCGAAAAGCATCTTGCGGAATATAGGAGAAAGGAATCACATCGCTTAGTTTCAATTTTCCCCTAATATAATAATTATTAAATAACAAAATTTTTCCCGTAAGAACAATCCGTTTAGTTTCTCGAAAACTCGAAAGCACGTTTAGGTCCGAGAGAAGCTAGAATTCTAGAATATATCGTACGTCGTTTCGGACGCCACGCTTTTTCGACACGCCTTGGCTTTATGTTACAGAATATGCGTCCAGATGGCGACCAATCTACACACGAAAAGCGTGGCTACTATTATCGCGACGATCGGCAAAGAACCACACACGCTCGAAGGAGAGAGAGAGAAAGGAAGAGAGGAGAGAGAAAGAGAGAGGGCGTCGATATACGCATTACGTATTCAATGGTATTCTCGTGAACTGAATTTCTTAACACGTTTCCTTGTACAACTGGCTGAGACCTAGAAACGAGTACGCGTTGTCTCGAAACCGAGCAAGGCTTTTAAAAATGAGGTTTCATCGGACCACGCAATATCTTTTCACCTGCAGCGACGATTTCATTTTTTCTCGCACGGTTCTATTCATCGGACTTGTTTTTTTTATGACCCCTCACGACAATAACAATATATGTATTGCCAATTACGAGTGATCGAGGAACGGAAAAAAGGACACAAATAAAACTCTTGGTAAAACAAAGTCGACAGAAGTGCTTCCAAAAACCGTCGTGAAATTTTAATGATAATGACGAGTGACATCTCTCGTGGATTACGTAACGTCCACCAAATTACAAAGATCTACGTGGTACTATAAACACCCACCAAAGCTTGAGAACCTTAGCTTTAAACGTTTCTTAAAAATGTCATACAAAAATAGGCACCCACACGGGCAAATATGAGCCAACCATTCAAGAACTAACACTTAGAAAAGCTCATATCTCAGATATCTCCAATAGCCACAACAAGGTTATGATAAACCAGATGCGCATTTCGGATACAAAGCAGCCGTCTTCTTCTATATTTTAAAAGTGAGCCAGCTAGAAAATTTTATGGGGAGAAAACCGGCAAGTTCCCAAAACCCTTGCATCGTCAGATTATTTCCGGAAAATAAATAATAGAAATACTTTTGCAGAAAGAATTAAGAAGAAAATGTTATGAATGGAAAAACTAGAATTTTAATACAAAATATTGGAATAAGTAGAAAATGCTACAACCACTACACAATATCAAATTTTGGGTCAAGTTAAACATAGATATTATTTAATTTGATTTTGTATGATAACCAAATTTTTGCAAACGTGAAAGTAGATATATAAAAGCCGTACTCCTCAAACTGTTGTTATTTATGCTCCTTGGATCTCCCAAGATTCTCCCGAGATTCTTACATTGGCGACCAAAACTCCAACCCAAAAAAATCCACCCTTCCAGCTTCCTCAAAAGCCATACGATTGAATTCCTAATCTCCAATTAAGATCAATCCACATCCCTTTGTCTCGTATCTCATCCAACCGATCAAAGAGGCAAATTACCAATAATCTCGAAGCCATCCAACCCCCCTTCCTCACCTCCGGCCGCACTGCGTACACTTCTAAAGACCCTCGCGCCACAAACACGTCCTTGCGACCCCTTTTTCCTGGAGCTGGCACGATGATGGCACATGGCTCTTCGGGATCTTAGAGGCACAGGTGTCGAGCCTTGACCTTGGTATGCCTAGGCGATGTCTACTCGGGGTCGCGTGGAACGTAATGCGGCGGGAGAAAAGAGGAGTGGGAAGGGAGCACGGTGGCTCCCTTTTCTCCCTCCCCCCTCCTTTCCTCTCTCCCTCTCGCCTCTTGGTGCTGGAGAGAGACCGTCCGAGGAAGGGCCGCGCGCGGCTGGGACAGGACGGAAGACGTCCAATTCAGTGTGAGGAGAATGAAACCGGTCACAAATGAAACGGGTAGAGATAGGGATGGGGAGAGGACGTGGAGGAGGGAGAAGGTATGAGAGGGAAAGAGGAAAGGGGAGTAGGGACAAAGCTATAGGAGGAATGAGGGAATGGGAAGAGGTGTATAAGGCATGAGGAGAAAGTAGAAAGATGGCAGAATTAGGAGAAAAGAGACAACTATCGAGAAAACGGTGAAAAATTAAGAAGGGAAGAGGATTAGAGAAATGGAAACGAAAGCGATGGAATACGTGAGGGAGGGGAGAGAATAATGGGAGTAGATGAAGAGATTGTAGGTCCGATAGGTACGAGGGATCCTTCTTCCCCAAGACGATACGAGAGCACAATAGGAGAATAATATTACAGGTCGGAGATTATCTCCCCCTTCCACACACCGATTACGGTGGCTTGCAGGATATTTATTCTGATTCAGATGGAATGTAATTTACATTTACATCGCTATATTTCAGGCCGCTAAAAGGTGTGCGACAGGGGATGTCATTTCAACATGTCTACAAGCCAATAAAAATCCCCATTGGACTGTTCTATCCCATCTGACGATGAGTAAAAGTAATCTTCAGTATATGTCACTAATAGCGATTGTTTCAACCTACATTTCCTACGGAGCCAATCTCCTATGCTCGCTTGTAGAAGTAAGCCGAGCTGTGCTTCACTCAAGCTAAATATCTAGCAGTAACAGGCTACTAAAATTATCAACTTGTTTCTGTTTACACTCAATTCCTCCGTAATTCACAGACAGTCAACGCAAGCCGCACAAAATTCCCGATACGATAGGGACTACGTCTATAGCCGCCCTTGTCGGAACCATTTCGAGGTTCCCAGATAGGAAAGGAGGGAAATAACAGAAAATTAACGAAGGGTGAAGGAGAGAAAAGAATGAAGAAAAACAGGAGGAATAGGGAAAGAAGGTTTAAAAAAAAAACACAAGAGTAGGGCGGAGATAGGGGTATGGGATGAGACTGAGGGGAAGAGGGATAGTAAGGAGTTGAGGGGAAGGGAAAAGGAGGGAAGCATGTGAGGTGACCCTCAAGGTCACTGCCTCTGAGGAAGGTGAAGACGCCCAGGAGGTGGTAGTGATGATGCTCCACTTCAAAGATGAGGGTGACGTCATAGAGGTTCCTTTCTTATGCCTCTTGGGTCAGTGCGCAGGCGTAAGAGGAATTCGAGGTGCCCCAAAGTGGACAAAGACAACGGTTTAGTGCCCAGGCGGCTGGCTGTTCTTGCCGACGTGGTGGACCAGCTCGCCGTTGTGTTGTTGCGCCAACTTCCCTCCCCCCCTTATCCTCCCCCCCCCCTCTCCCGACCCGACCAGTAAGTAAACAGGTTTCATATCCCGCTAAGCCAAAGCGAGCGTCATATTTTTTTTCAATCTCTTATTATCCCCGACACGCAGCATTCGAATAAAACGCTCTCTCTCTCTCGGGTTTAAATAGCGTGCGGAGACGGCGGTTAATAGAGTCGCGCTTTCAAACCACTTGTTCTTAGTTCATTAGCTACTTGAACACAGGTGGAGTTGCATTGTCACGGAGGGAATTTGAGGAAGGTATATACTATACTATATGTGCGTGTGAGTGTATGAATGTGTATGTATGTCTGCATATTATAAACACATGCATATTTTATATAAATATATTCAGAAAAAGGAGCGACTAATCAGTTTGTTTCCACGAATCGCCTCTGACATGCAGTTTTTGAAACCTGCGATTACTTTGTCTCCCTTTCAATTCATTCTCTCGAGGCGTAGGGGTCGCCCACACGGAAACTAATTGAATGCATCATCGTCTACAACAGTGGGTACCGTTACTTTATGATCTTAGCATAACGTCACTTCTCTTAAAAAAGAATATTTTTCAGAAATATTTGTCGGCTACTTTCGAATGCATCATATACAATCGAGTATTGGGCATGTTAAAAAAAATGATGCTCATGTCAATCGATATCTGCGATTCGATTCGATATGAGATATTGTATAAATTTGAGGAGTGGGTGTTAAAATATTACATCGATGTGTGTATAGGTCAGTATAACGTATTTACCCGACTATTAGAGGATATCGAATATAAGACTACCTCATTTTACAGAAGCTAATTTGAACGTAATTAATTTTTTATGAAGCGGCCTGAAGCAAATAATTTTAACAATTAATTGAGCTATTTTTTATTTAAATGTCTAAAAATTGCCATCATAATGTACGGTGCAAAGATAAAGGTGACATATATATTTCAGTATCTTTTACGTATTTCTTTATTCGCGAATATACGATGTCCCCTATCCTTTGATTGAAAAGATAAACAGAAAATCCTCGTCTTATATTCGGATAAATACGGTTTGAGTGTGTGAGTGATTTTTAAATTGGATGGAAAAGCAAAAAATATATAATATTATGCCTCTTTTTTAATTCTTTCTCACGGCCAAATCGGTTGTTAACAACAACATCACGACGAGCTATAGATAATTCTATCCCCATTTTCACCATTTGAACCGCCATTAATTAATGCGCATCCCTATGAAAACTCATTGACTTTTACATACCCCTCAGTTAATGAAACAATTCGGAAAAACAGTGACATGACATGCCATTTCGATATTCATATTTATATTGATCTTCAGCTCAAGAGACCTCCAATATTTCGTCACGTTCAGACATCGTGTCCTCTCTACCGAGCAAATAAATTAATACGACCTATCTTCGATGTTTACGCGACATGTGCTAATGTCGGAGAAGTCCGAGATTTAAAAAAACGTATTTAGAAATGCCGCAACGATAGGCGAAAATAACAAGTTATTTTCCTCCGCGCTCAATTCGTCGGTCTGATTCTCATTTTTTTTAAGGTGCGTATTTTGATGCCAAGTTACATCCATAAACTGCCGTTGAAACCAGTTTGGTCTTTAAGTGACATTTACGGCTCGGTATTCATAACGGACCAAAACGCTGAAATGTTATCGTAAAATATGCCATTGCTTTCCGCGCTATCGTAAAATTAACCAGTCGTTACAGTCCTTCGTTTGGACAATTGAGGCCAAGAGATTTCGAGTTTCCTCTCACGCACGCTTGAATGAATCTTTCAGTAGGGTGAGCTCTGATGTACATTTTTAATCGGCTCTGGGTGAATTCATGTAAATGACGGCTGCCTAGTATCCGAACTGCTCATACGGTTATAATCTTTTAGCGTTCACTGGCGTTATCTATGACACGTACTAATTTTTTCTATTTTGATTTCTAAATACTTAGTTTTTGGAGTTTGCTTTTAGTCACAATAGGAGATCCATATTTCTCTACTAGATGATATTAAATTGTTAGTTCTTGTAAGTGATGAGATATTGTCTTTATGCTACTCAGCTTCATTTGTGAAATGGTTTAAGAAATACATCAAGCTCCATTCATGTGATTTACACTTTACACTATATTTTAACGTGCATAAGTAATCACGCCCACGTATGAAAAAATTGAATAAAATATTAAATTTAAAAGTTGATAGATACTTCAAAATTTGTGCCACATTTACGATTTCAATCTATCCCCTTGATACCTAGCAACGCGATGAATTTCAAAGTAAAAAGTAGGCCAACAAAATTTAAACGCAAAACAATACTGCCACTCAAGGTCTGAAATGTAATTGTTTGGACATAAATAACGCTAATTTATATTTACCAGAGCGATTGAGAACGGAAACCAATTAGCGGTAGACTCTTTGGCGACACGCAAAGAACGAGAATAAATATGCGACGAAAACTACAAAAAGTCCAGACAAGAATAGTTTTAATACCCATTTGTATACATCAGAAGACGAGACTCGGGACAACGGCGGTTGAAACTAACTGATCTCCCACCAAAGTGCTACCGCGAATATATATTTCTGAGGTAGGATAAAACTCTTAAGTCGGGTCAAATAAACAATCCGAGATAATGCGAGACAATGTCGTATCAGGGCAGGCTTCCAGAGGCGGACAGTGGAAAAGTGCCACGTGTGTTACGAAATTGCGCCCTAATCCCGCAGAGATATAAAAGCGACGAAAACCACAATGAGGTTAGTTCACGCCGTACGTACACGTGAGAATATTTGCCAGAGAGCGCACGGGCTCGATAAATTATAACCGCGTAGCATCACAATCAGGGGCAGACAAGAATCTTTCGGCCATTCTTTGGAGTGAGAAACGCATGCGATACTCTTCAAGGCACGCTACTTTGTGCTCCAAAAATAAATGCTTTAATCCTCCAAGCATAAAAGTATAGTGATTTAAGGCGCGGATTTAGATCAATGTATTACATTTTCTCATCAGAAAAGGAAGAAAACGTAATTTATTGCTTCTAGAGACACTAGATACCGAGCGTAAATTCACTAACACGAGTACCGAAAGAAAGAAACTAGAATTCACTAAAGAATCGTCGAGTTCGTGTTATGACCGAAAACAAAATCCAGAATAAGCACTTCAGTATGAAAAATTGAAAAATTAATTACTTGTCTTAGGTATCTCCAAAAAACATAAGAACGTTATAAAAAACCACATGCGCATTTCGGCTACAAATCTGCTAACGTCAGTGGTTTTGCCTAAAAAGAATCACAACTGAAGACGACTGCTTCGCAACTGAAATGCGCATCTTGATTTTAGTAACCTTTTTATGGCTATTGGAGGTTCCCGAGGTAGTAATCATTTATTTTTTAATCCTTGACTCTTAGGGTCTTAAGCTAGGAAACTAGTATAGGTATTTTACAATTTCTCGAATACTAGAGAATACTGAGAAAATACAATTACCGTGAGGATTTAAAGTCACGTGTAAAACGAGGCAAGAGAATATGACGCTAACCGAATGTTTTCATTGCGCTCGCGATCGCCTGAAGAGGAACTATTCTCTTCTATACTTATTTCCTTTAATATAGTCTTCAGGTCTTTATAATGTGGAGCCCTGACAGGCACAGTTATTTTATGAATATAATCCTCTTTTACTAATCTGGGTCAGAATCTTTGCTTGTAATACTTACACACACCTCTGACGAAGGTCAGCAGCTAAGAGGAGCTGTGATACATGTCTAGGCTTCACGAATCGTGCCGATTAAAGAATTTTTTCTGACTCACTATTATGAATCCCCTTCGAATTCTCCAAAAGACATTTTCCGCGGACAGCCAACATTAGAATAAGAGAACGTATATTATAAGAATTAGAAACTGAACTGAACGTCTGTAAATTACAGGCAAAGGAGCCAGAATTGACGCCAAACTCCGTGAAGAAAAAAAATCGTATCCTACAGAATCACGGATCGGAAAAATATTGAACGCAATTTGGAGGAAGTCCAAATGAACGTCAACCGCAGCGAAGAGATCTCTTAGCGGAAGGAAACGTCATTTGAAAAGAAGACTGCAGATGAGACGGGGAAGATACAACTCGATGCCCGACAGATACTAATCATTTCATTTTAGAGGAAATTAAATCGAGCGTAAGATTAACCAATACCACAACGGGGACAATGAATGTCAGAATAATTGTGTCCAAAGATACTTGGTACGATCCTACTCGGCAAGGAATAGCAGAAGCCCAATTAATTATTTTTCACTAAATTGGCTTACATAATATAAATTATGTGGGCCACTATCATAGCAATGTAACGATTGAATAAACTGTATTCTCGTTAATTTATACCGCAAAATGGGTATGGTAGTTCAAGAAAGAATTACCGAGTACAACTTGCGGCTGAAATCAAATTGAAAAACCATGTTAATGCAAAGTTAGAATCAACTAATAACGAATCATTATTTGCGACGGTTATCTTGCGGTCGAAAGGCTCATCTGACTCTTCAAGTCTTTATATGGCTATTGGAGAGAATTTTTTTCAATTGGTCGTTCTAGTTGTTTATAATGGAAATTATTCTTACAATGAAGACCAGTTGGATTATCACCGAACGGATCCAAACTTGTAGCTTTAAATACAGATGCGTATTACCCAAATATGCTTATTTTAACTACGCATTACATCACGTATATGTATATGAAGACTTCTTTTAAAAACAGGAGAAAAATTTTGACCGAGAATCGAACCCGGGTTTACCATCTCGAGGGTGAATGGGTATAGCCAGATAAAGGGCTATCACAGCTGTGAGATTCAACTAGAATAAATTCGCCGGATTAACCTGAACAAAACGAAGTATACCTATTCATGCATGAACAAAAATTCCTGCAGACCACAAAAAAAAATCCTTTTTCTTTACAGGCATATTCATTACCTTTTACAAATTCGCATGAACGAAATAGCAAATACACGTAATAAATAGGCGCAAAAAGGATCCTGCCTGGATTTACAATTCGCGTCGCAACCTACCGTGAGTAGAGAGAGAAAGAAAGAGGAGAGACGGGAAAAGCAAGCATGTATCTTTCGGCTTCAGTCATATTCCTTGAGCAGCAGCTGTCGCTAAGCCCTTCATTTGCAATCTGATAGGTAGAAAGAGCCATTCCCTTCCTGGCCAACCCATTAAAACCACAGTACCCCCTTCCCCCACACCTCCCCGCCACAACTTTGGAATAGGTCCAGGGGAAGAAAGGGGTGGGTGGTGGAAAGAGGGGAGGGAAGTGGGAGAGAGGAAAGAAGGAGCGTGTTCTTTGGCGGGATGGGAGAAAGGTAAAAACGGTGGACTAAGTGCGTGCGTATGTGCGGGAGAGATAGAGAGAGAGTGAGAGAGAGAGGGTAGGAGGGAGAGAAGTGAGAACAAGTGAAGGAAGTGTGGCGTCAGAAGAATTCCGCTCGGTCATAATACGTAGAAGATGGCGGATGGAGGGGGGCAGGAGGAGGAGGGGAATGTCTGGAGGAGGCGAGTGAGTCGAGAAGGGCGGGAAGTTGTCGGTTGGGAGAATGGTCCGAAGGGACGGAGTTATTTCAGTTTGAAATAAAAAAAAGGGGGAGTATAATCTGTAGTCTTTATTTGGGAGAGATTTCGCGCGATACCTATAGTAGACCGAACCGGGAAAACATTCTACTTGTTCGTAAATGTGGATAAAAAGTCGTCTAATCGCGGTAAAAATATAAACATCATACACATACACCTTACTTAATCCCCGTAGTGGAAAGAGTATGCTAAAGTTGCGAAAATATTTAGAAGAAGGGTTCATCATATATTATATTTATCATCTTATGTATACATACATGACATTATTTAAGTTTAAAGGGGTTCGACAGTTTCTTTTTACGTGGCCTTGAATTATCTACGTCGGAAGAAGATTTTCCGAATATTTAACTTGTATAAAATAATAAATTTTACGTATCCTTTAGATTTTGTGAGTCGAATCCTAACTGATTTCCATTAATAAACAAACAGTATTTTTAAACTTAAAAAGGTTTAAATTGATAGAAATACAGTATGGAATATGGACTAAAAAATCACGCTCAGGTGAGGATAAAGGTTCGGGCAATTAAGTAAACCAAGAATGCCGCTTAATATGTATACTTCTCTCGGCTCGAACTGAGCACGCCTTGTGCTACGAAGCCGATGCAAAAAACGGGGAAGAAAGATGAAAATTTAAACCAACGAACGTGACCGAGGACAATTATGTAATGTGAATGAGGACTGTAATGATACGGAAGATGTAGACATGCGATTCAGACCTTTACTTGCACATTTCATACGGGTTCTCCACCGGATAGAAGTGAACGATTAGGTCGGTTGACCGACGGGCGAGAAAGGGCAGGTGGTGGAGAAAGGGCCAAAAAGAAGACCGTACAAAGAGATGAGAGTGACGGGGATATATGGAACTCATTGCGGAAGAGGAAAGGGAGAGGTAAGAATTAATGGAAATTTAATTGCCGCGTATTTGGAAAGATTCATTAGTAAGCTGTTCCTAACGAGATTAAAATTACTGTCGGTTTTCATCTGAACCATGGTGAACAAAGGGTAAAATGAATTTCCATTATGTTGCATAAAAAGATTTTATAAAACTATCAGTACATGGATGTACAAAAACAGAAACATGGCGTGAAAAATGCCCATGGTTGGGTTTTAAGGTTTCACGGTAGGCCTTCAAGGCGGTCCCGGGACCCACAATGTCCAAATCGTGCCTCACCCTACCAAGACATACAAGGATACTCCGATACTTAGAAAAATTAAAGAAAAAATTAAAGATAATAATTAGCAAAACTACATACTGATTCTAATTAACAAATCTGCAAAATCACAGCTTTTAAAAGGTCTACGTGAGAAAGAAAGACCCAAAGGCCTACTTTGTTATCTTGTTCCGATTATTTATCCCCCTATTGGGA
Organism: Uropetala carovei; assembly: GCA_036926305.1. Classification (NCBI taxonomy): domain Eukaryota; kingdom Metazoa; phylum Arthropoda; class Insecta; order Odonata; family Petaluridae; genus Uropetala; species Uropetala carovei. The sequence goes on from JAXCHB010000015.1 coordinate 10,537,804, forward strand.
AAGAAATATTATAAAATACCATAACAATGTAGATTTCGCGGTATACGAGGTTCTAACCTAAACAGTAAAAAAATTGTAATAAAATTATATATGTTTATCTGTATTTAAATTGTATCTGCCAAAGTAAGTATGACAGAAAACGAAAATAATAACAATAGCATCTTCTTTTTTAAAAAAATAGTGTGGCGGAACAGGCATAATAGGAACTCGCACTATGGAATCTTAAGGTATCAATCTAAACAACTTAGAAAAGTACTGCGAAATCAGATGTTATACGGCGATTTTTTTTACAAAAACTCGAAGATTCAAATTTTGAAATGTTAAATTTGCTTTCAGATTGAAGATACGCTCAATAATTATTTAGTGAATAATGACAAGTTTCAGTTGTTTAGTTAAGGATCTAGGTATATAAATTGATATAGAAAACCCGTTTTAATCGCCAGCACCTCATACCCTTCAGAAATTGATCCCACCGTTCTCTCTGTTTTTAATTAATTGTGACCATATTATTTGCGTGAGAATATGATGACCGTAATGGAAGAATTCCATTTTTAGTGTTTTCTAATAGCCGAAAAATTCGATCCGTAAACTGTAAGTAATACAAGCTAGATTTTTTCCTTATAAAAATACCTCGAAGTAATTTATCATTAAAAAAAACTCGCACAGACTAGGTGAAGTATCAGGGTCCACATCGAGCAAAAAAAAACGCCGGTAACGATACGAACGGCAAACTGACAAAAAAGTCTTCAACTTTTCCAAAACACCCACATTTTTTCCTAGGAATTTTATCGGACTAAAGGAAGTAATAAATCTGGACCACAGAGGGTGAACACACCTCTCTCCCCCTCCGGTGACCGCTTTGGAAGGATGGATTCCACCAGCCGACCGGCGCCCGGTCACACCCCTCAGCGTGGAGTGCCGTGCAGGAAACGTCATAGCTCACAATCAGCCGTCCTCCGTAGTGGAGTGCCGTGCAGGGAACGCGTTTTGCAGGCCTCGTTTTGTGCTTCCATATAACGGTGACTAATCATGATACATGAATTTTGGCAAATTCATTTTTTTTTGGAAGAAGGACCTTTGCCATTTCTCGTGCAAGATTTCTCATAAAGTTGTCTTAGGTCCTGCGATGGGACCATTTTGATGTCAGTATCCTCTTTGTACAGTGCTGCCTTTGCAGCCGAGTCGGCTTTTTCGTTTCCATTTATTCCGACATGCCCAGGGCCCACATGAAGAGTATATCCACATCGTTTGCCATCAGCCGCGATAATAAGATACGGATCTTCTGTACCGTGGGATGGCTGTGGTACGGATTTAGGATGGCTTTCAGTGCACTTACCGAGTCCAAACAGATGATGTATTTCGCACTCCTAGGCTCAATGCCCTCCAACTTTCTCTGGACTGCGATTAGTTCAGCAGTGAACATGCTGCAGAGGGGGCTCAGTTTAAAAGTATGAGTGCTATGTCGAAAGGATATGTATGCACATGAACAGCAATCCTCCAATTTCGAACCGTCCGTGTAGATCTGAATATGATCAGGATACTCCGCCATTATTTCTTGGAACTTTAACTTGTAAAATTATGGGTCCGTTTCAGATTTGGAATTACTAGATAGTTGGGTAAGGCAACTTATTACCGGCACCTGTCACGTTGGAGACTTATGGAAGCCTCCGGGACAGACTTCTGGAAGTTGAAGGTTTTCTCTGCCAATAAAATTATTAAAACGTATACCTAAGGGTAATGTTGCTCTTGGTCGTCTGTTAAAAGGTTCTATAAAACGTAGTTCAAAAACTATATTAAAACAAGGATGAGTTTTCAGCGCTAAAATTTTTTAAAACATACTATATGCACATTAAAATCGTTCTACGCATCTCTAAGGGCGGCTTTCCTGCCTGTACTACTCGTTTCAGCGTAATACTTTCCCATAATGTCTGGAATTTTGTTACCAAATTTTATTAATACCTCATCAAAGTTTATCGCACTCATGTGTGATGGTTGAAGGGTGCCCGAGATTTTTCTGATCTTATTCCAAACTTGTGTTATAGGTGTGAGGTGGTTTATGGATGAGACATACTTCATCCACGATTCTTTATTGGCATTTTTTACCACTTGTCGAGCTTTCGCCCTCAGTCGACGAAATGCTGCCAGATTTGTCGCCGTGGGATATTTAAAATACGCAGTGCACGTTTCCGATTTTTTATAGCTGTGACACATTCATCATTCCACCATGGAACTAGAGGACGATGCGTCTTTCCCGATGATTTGGGAATGCTTCTTTTGCGGCAGTTATCACGGCGCTAGTAAAACATTTCGTGTTCTGTAAAGAAAATTAAAATCTAATTCATTTTTAAAATATGTCCAGTTAACTTTCCTTAAAATCCATTTGCTATGATAGGGAAATCTATTGACTGGACATCTATTTATGATTAAAATGGGGAAGAGATCGTTTCCGCAAAGATCTGGGTGGACGGACACGTAGAACAGTGGAGCTATTGCAACTGTACTGATAAAAAGATCAATGGTGGAATATTCTCCATTAAAAGAGTTAAAACGTGTTTGTTCACGGTCATTTAATAAAATCAAGTTAGAATCTTCTAAAAAAATTTCCAAGAGACGACCTCTACCATCGTGTCTCCCCAGAGAGTGTTATGGGCGTTAAAATCCCCTAACAACACGAACAGCCTAGGTAGCTGTCTAACAATGTCTTCCAGGTTGGTCCTATTCATGGGTGTCCCTTCCGGGAAGTATAAATGTATTTTCCTCCGGAGTGGTTACGAAAAGGGCAACTGCCTGGAAGGGCGTCTGTAGGTTCACCTGGGAGGTGTAAAGGGCCTCCCTGATGGCTACAGCCACTCCCCCTTGAGCCCTGTTACCGTTTATGTCATCCTTTCGGAAGACACTAAAGCCTTTCGTTATCTTTAAAATGCGTCTCTTTCAAAAATATGCACGCAGGGTTGAGATAAGATATGAGGATCCCCAACTCTTCCCTGAGTGTATATACGGGATCATAATAGGAGAGTGATTCCCACGAGGGACGCTATTATGTAGGTTTTGGTGCGCTGCATCCCCTGCCACCCACCAGTCTGGTGATTTGCAGGGTATCATGCACATGTAGATATAGATGAAAAACCGTTGCAGTTCCACTGTATAGTTAAAAACATGTTTAAAAATTGAATAAATAAATAAGTATTAGTTAAAATATCTTCCTGCTTAAAATTTTTAAAATGCCCGTTTCACTGGAAGCTTATTTTTTTAATTCTTCCGTTCTCCCCCCTTTCTTTCGGTGAGTTGTGAGAGAATTCTCCCACTCACCCTCAGAAAGTGTGTCCTCCTCCATTCTCTCTTCAGTTCGTGGATGAGATTTGCGGGAGGGGCCAGGTGACGGAGTCTTTTCCGGTCTCCCTCCAGGTTTTTTATTAAGTGACCCAGTTTTTTTCTGGGTCGTAACAGGGGCCTTTGCACTGGGCCCCTTCTTTGGTGAATTTGTTTTTTCATTATTAACATCCTCTTTCACTTTTTCTGTACTTTCTGTTTTTTTTCACAGTTTTTGTGGATGTTAAATCATCCGTCTAAATAGCAATTGTACTCTACTTTACTGGTATTGCTGCCAGGGATGCGAAGGACTTGGAGAAGACTGGTGCGACGACTGTCCTGTATTTCTTACAGGCATCGAAATAGGACGGTTTCTCTATCGTCTTGATCTCCATTACTTTCTTCTCTTCTTTTAATTTTGCGCAGTCTCGGGAGAAAGTCGGGTGTGGGCCCTCGCAGTTGCTAGGCAAGGCCTCCTTGCATGCTTCCTCGTCGTGCTTTTCGCGGTTACACCGAGGGCAGGTGGGTTTGCCTTTGCACCGTGGTGCAGTATGCTCGAACTTCTGGCACTGGAAGGAGCTCAAAGGATTTGGTATACAAGGTCTAACTGAACAGACCTCATAACCAACTCTGACCTTCTCTGGCAGCTTGTCAAGGGAGAAGGTGAGATCATCGAGGTGGAATTAATGACCTCACCATTTCCCTTTATTGTAAGCCTTCTGCAGTCTATCACCCCCTGCGGGGCTATCTCTCTCGATATCTGTGTAGAGAAGGTCGTAGTTGGTTATAACCCCCTGGCAGGTGTTGAGGGTTTTATGCGTCTCCGCCTTGACTGGCATGTCCTTTAGCATCGTTATACCCAGTATTTTCATGCTCTGTCTCTCATTGCATGTCTGAATGAGAAGAGTACCGTCCCTAAGTTTCTTCATTGACTGAAGAGGCCCAGGTACCAGTGACGAAAGAGCATTATATATCAAGAATGGAGACACTTTAGTAATGGTCTCAACTTCTGTTTGACGTTTCATTATCAGATATTTGTGACCTTCAGAACTTTATCTCCCCAGTCCGTGCCCCGACAGGATCTCTTAAGAAGTGGAAAGTTGTTTTCCGCCATGTTAAGATTTTAAAGTTTCATACACCACGGAGCCAGAAATGGGACGCCGCACCAACCAGGAGGATATAGCACCTCTGACTTGGTTGTCCAAACCCATGCACCTTTGATCCCCCTACACATACCCCCATAGCCTCAGCACTCGCCAACCGGAACGTCGAGACGCGACGGAAAGTCGATTCATCGGGTGTGGCTAGCACCCAACGCCCCGTTTACAGTGAATCCGAAGCCAAATTGGTGTGTTGCTCACGGACTACATCTTGGGCATCCGAAACCCAGATGAGGTCCAGAGAGGTCAACCACCAGGCATCTCTTCTCCACCTTACGGGTCTCTACGCACGGCAAACACGCGGGCGGGCCGATAGGCAGATGTGGCAAAACACAAACAGCAGACCCACATGCTGCTAGAAATCTACCCCGAGTTGACTGTGTTTTTTCGAGGTTTTCTCCTCACAACCAGCAGAGGGGCTGCTGGAGTATTCTAACCCCTACCCGCAGGGGGGCCGTCTTAAAAGGGAGATATTGGACGGAATAAAGAAAATATGAAGTGAAGATGAATATGAAGGATAAGAAAACATAGGAAAAGGTGGCTCCAGAGGAAGAAGTAGGTATGCTAAAGAAAGATAAATAATTAGTGGAAAAAAGAAAGGTCGGAGAGTAGCGAAGGGAAGAAGGTGCGAGGGAAAGGAATGTTAAAAATACAAGCAAGAAGACATAGCTAACATAAAAGTGTAGAAGGGTAGAGGGATGAAGAGTGAGCAAAATGAAGAAAGGAGGGAGGGAGAAAGATGGTGACAGATAGGAGAGGAAGAGGGAATGGGAGAGAGAGAATGGGAGAGAAATAGAGAGAGAGATGGGGGAAAAGAGAGAGGACAAATAGAGGATAGAGGAGGGGAAAAGAGGGGGAAGAGAAAGAGAGGGGGAAAGAGAGGAGGGGGAAAGAGAGGGTAGTGAAGAGAGAGAGGGGGTAAGAGAGGGCAAAAGAGAGAGAAATTGAGGGAGAGAGAGAGGGAGGGGAAGAGGGAAAGGGAGGTCGGGAGATGGAGAGAGGATGGAAGGCAGAGTGGGAGGGCGAAGGTGAGAGGGCGAAGGTGGGAGGGAGAAAAAGAGGGGAACAGAGAGGGAGAGAGAGGGGGAGTTGCAGTGTCAGAATGAGAGATAAAGAGAGAGGGAAAGAAAGGAAAAGGGGATATGAAAGAGAGAGGGAGAGTATGAAGAGGGTGAAAGAGAGAAGGAAGGAGAGGGAGAGAGATATACTTGTATATCAATATGGAGATGGACAGCAAGAAAGAGTCTACAGGAAGAGCGAGAGCCTAAGATAGGTCGAGAAAGAGCGAGAACGAAAAAACGGAGTGAGGTAGAGACAGGGAGAGAGAGAGGAGAGCAGAGCAGTAGGAGATAGCAAGGGCGAGATGGTTTCAAATGAAATAGCGCAATGGTCACAGCCGACGACAAGGGGACACGTAGGGCAGTAACACCAATCATAAACAGCTCTGGGTCCCACACCGCCTCCTTCCTTCCTTCCTTCCCTCCTTCACCTCCCCCTTTACTCTCGCCCTCCCCCTTTCTCCTCTCCTCCCGTTACTCCTTCATTTCGCTTCGGTTCTATTTCCCTGCTTTTCTCTCAGCCCCGGAATGGCGGCTGGCAATGCTGCGTTCAAGAAGTCGCGGCGAGCGAAAAACCTTTGAAGTCTCGATAATATCGCTCTCAAAATCTCGAGTTCTTTTAATTAAGGATCTCGGAATATTGTATGAGTCTGGGACTGCGAGGAAAGAGGATGGGGTGTAGATTAGATGCTTTATGAAATGTGGGTGCGACGCAGATTAGGAAAAAACGTTTTGGTAGAAGAGAATACAAACGGCGCTTTACACAGTATAGTTGAAGTAAAGAGACAATTATAAAACACGATCATACATGAAAATGTACCTGCCGCGAAGTATAAGAGGAAAGTTATCGTAGGGAAAATATTAAGTACGAGACAAAGAATACAATTTAATGTAAGATAAAAGAATACGAAAACTTAAAATCAGATAAAAGATATTAAAAGATATAAAAGGTTTCAAAAATTTTTTCAAAGATATTGAAGACTTAACATCGAAGTTGAATACAAATCATGGTTCAAATTAATGTACACGAGAATTCTGAAAAATTTAATGCCTTGCTGTTCTATGAGAGAGACAAATTAATTAAATAAACACTTCCTAGAAATGCACAAGGTTCGTGTCAACTCCTCTAGCAATTCTGCTGCAACGTGGTCGTCATTTTCGGAAACTACTTCATCCTTAATTCTAGGGCTTCTGCTAGTTCAAATTTTGGAACTTCGAGAGTATTCCACCGAAAAGTCGAATTTTCTATCTTACTTACCCAAAAAAACTATTTCGATGAAAAATGAAATAATAACTATAATCACTGGTTTTCATAGGTTAATGGTTGAATCAAGTATTGTCTCAGAATTGTAATTTTATCTTTTTAAAGAACTATTAAACATCTAACCATGGGAATGCATTGCCAAACTCTTCGGTAAAAACGACAAACGCTCCGATTCACCGGGCATTCTGTTTCGATTGTAAATATCAATCGACATATCAAAAGTTCACAGAAAAAAAATTAAAAAATAGAATTGCAAATATGTCTCTCCGAGGAAATCTTAAAATCCAAGCTATTCAAGAGAAACACCAAAAATATTTATTACGAATGTATTCCTTAGACGCTAGTCTTTTTATCTCGATTGTAGATTTCGATTAATCGATTAAGAATTCCCGATATAAAAATACAAGACGAAAAAAAAAAACGTCGCCGCTAAACACAAACACGAACCGAAAACCTCCCGGGGAAAACTCTTCGAATAAAGGGAAATTCCTTGCACTCAACTTACCGCTTTAGTATTAATGCCCCCCAAAAAGCACTCTACGGAGACTTTTGTCGGAAATTTCAATACTCTTAATAATAAACGGGTTGAAAAAATAAACGAAAATAATTAATCTCGAAAAAAGTCGAAAGGTCTCAATGAGTTTTGGGGTGGTCCTTAAATATCGACGGAACAGAGAAGCGGAAAAACAATTTTTAGAAAAGAGAGAACTCCGAAGTATGAAACGGTTCACTCGTCATGCAAGTGCTCGGTGCGCACGCCGCGCATAATGAGAGAGGCCTCTCGTGCGATTACGGAAAGAGAAGGAGAGAGAGAGGGGGAGGGAGAAAGAGAGAGAGGGAGATATCGATAAAAAAGAAGTCCGTTCAGAAATCAAAACCAATAAACGCCTTTTAATTCTACGGATACGCTCTTTTTTCTCCTCAATCGTTTTATGCCTCTTTATTTCTCTCTCCTCTCTCTCTTCCTCTAACTTCTCGTTTACTCTCTCCCTCAGTTCTCTTTTTCTCAATCCATTACACTTTTTATATGATCTCTATGTTTCCTTTTTAGCGCGTTTTATTTCATAAACGAGCTTATGTTTTAGCTCTGCCTGTCGGTTCGTCTGTGCATTCAATTAAATTAAAATAGGATGTAAACGATAAGAGATATAATACTGGATTTTTCGAGATGTATGCCATCTATTATGCCATTTAGGGTGACAAAGAGATTTTTGGATAAATTGGAGACGTCGACATTTTCAAACTAAAATTATGAGAAAATGGTTATAACGCAAAGTTAAAAATTTTCAATGTTTGTGTGACCTGTAATTCCATATACTATAATACTGTAGAAGAAATTTTTATCTCTCTGTTTTCCTATCTCTATTGTTTAATCTCTACCGAACTGTTTCGATTGTACTCCCCATATTAATCAGCAGTTCTATCATTCATCTCTGCATATTTTTACATTTATTTATCTCTCTCTAAGTTTATCTAATTTTATATCTTTCTAATATCTTTTCACCATTTGTTTCTCTTCATTCATTCCGTTTCCTTTTTGTCTTTCCACTTTTTCTCAGTAGCCTTCACTATTAACCCTACTGTACTGAAATTCTCCAATAGCAACAAAAAATGTTAAGAATACCAGACGAGCAGTTAGGCTACAAAGCAGTCGTCATCAGTGGGGGTTTGCCGATAGTAGATGCTGAATAAACATTGATGAGGAATAGTTTGTAGGCGAACCTTTTTATAGCTAATGAAGAGTTATAGTTTTTCAATTTGGTTTAAACGGTAAGTTTATCAAGATACATAGTAATTCTTTTTTGGACAATGTTATTCCCTTATATAGATTCCCCTTTTCTTATTCAACAGTTATGTCATTTAGCTCTGCTTAATTCTCCATTTATTTATCGTTCTCTTATGTTACCTCATTCTATCTCCTCTCCGCCTCTCATCACATTTGCTCTTCTTTTCCCTTAATACTTATCATTCATCCTAAAATTTCTCCTTATCTTTTCTTCCGATTTATACGTTGTCCTTTTATTTTCGTTTATTTCTTTCAATTATCTTCACCTACTGTCTTCCATTTCATTACACCCTCTCTTACTCAATGTCCATCTTTTCTATGTTCGTCTATCCGTCATCTCCTCTTCCCAAATCTGTATTTCTCCTTTAAAACTTCCTACTATGCCTATATTCATATCTTTCCTTGTATTCACTCTCCTTCACCTTCGAATTTATACTCTTCCTATCATTTTCTTCTCCTTTCTCATCCGTCTCTTTTATTAACTTCTCTCTCTCTCTTTTAAATTCCTATCACTTTCTCTCCCTCACTCTCTCGACGTTTTTCTCCCGCCCCTTCCATAACACGGACCTCCGTGACTCATAATTAAAATATATATTTATGAAAGCAAATAAAAATCGTATCGAATGTGCCTCTTAAAGGCGGACCACCCGAGTGAATTAGTTCCATGGAATGGAAGTGAATTGGGGCGGGGGGGGGGGGGGGGGGAAGGGTGCACCTCTGGCGGTTAAAGTTAAAGAGAGATCGAGAGGGAGGCTATCGGACGCAAGAAATAACGTGGATTGAAGAAAACTCGAGGTACGAGCGACCCCGGGGACCTCGTCGGAATCGCTAAGAAGAAAGCGTTAACTAAAAAAAAACTCAACTCACCCCATGCTCCTGTGTCTCACAACAGTATCCCCGTCCACAACGGAAACGAGCCACACGGTTGAACAGTCCAACAGAAAGAGTTGTGTAGCCTCTCGAAGTCTTCTTGTCAGTAGTGAACATGCTTGTAGTTTCTAAACGCATGCATTTCGTCGGTTAGTCACGCTGACGAATGATCTGCCGTGATCTGTGGAAAAAGTTAATAAAAAGCTATTTTAGATACGTGCGAGATTGGAATATCGCATCATTTTAAGTCACAATAGCAAAATTTTGGATAAAATTGAACAAGACTGCTCTTAACAGTTTAAGTAAAGGGCTTGATATCTAAACGCGAATATACACATTCTTTGGATGAGAAAGCGGGCCATATGGATATCCTCTATGGAACAGCGGAATAATGCGAAAAAATAATTTAATGCAGAAATGTGAACTCACCATAATTAAGATAGGTTTCTAACAACTTAAAACGAAATTGAATATGACGGCAAGGGTAACCAATGGTTTTACTAAAAACTTCAATTAAAGGCATCCGTCATACTGATCGCGAAATTGGATCACAAATCAAATCTTCTCCGAATATAAAATTATAAAAGAAGGAATCCATACGTAATTTACGTAATTATTGTTGATATTTTCAAGGCAACTATAAAATATTTGAGGGATGATTTCGACAAAGTGTAGAAAAATAACAGAAACCGCTATATACCAATGTCGAAGAATATCTCTGGAGTTAATCGGGGCAAGAACAAAATAAGCGAAATCATATTCTAAAGTAAGAAAGGGAATGAAAAAGAAGAGGTCTGACAAAATGCGTACCAGTAAAATCACGGATATTGATACGGTGTTCAATCTGATGCCGTAAAGAGAGCCGTATTGGTCAAACTATTCAGCGAATCAAGTCAGCAATTGTTGATAAATCGAATCGAATCTAATACGAGAGAATTTGGTTGAAAACATCAACAGCCACACTGAAACAAGAGCGGATCCAGGCTTCATCCATGTGGGGAGAGGGGAGAGGGCAATCAGGAATGAAAAAGTAAACTATTTGAAAATATCGTAATTCACGTATATTTTAATACAGAAAAAGGAAATATATAACTTTTCGTACATCAAAATTAATGCAGTAATACGGTATAGTTCTCGCCTGACGTGCTTAGCACGTAGGACGAAGTTTAGAGGTTATCTTTTTACCCCCTGTATCCGCCCTTGTACTTAATAAAGACATAAGAGATGAATTTGAGGAGATCGGTGCTTGCTAAGGTTACTCCGCTGATTGTAGTATTGAAGAAAATTCTAGAAGTAATCTTACGGACTCGAGGATAATCTGTATACGTGAGAAAAGGAAACGCACGGGTTACATAACTCCAAGATAATAAATGCCTCCGGATTCTTACGTGATGCCAATTTCTATGCAAATACAACTGGAATTAACTGTTTCTTTGGATTCCTGCGCAAGAAGGAACTGTAAGCAATTTTCGATCACTGGAGAATCTGAACATCGATTTGTTACGGCATGTTTATCGAAGAAAATGTTTTTGTAATAAAACATTTAAAGTAACATACAGTTTCTTAATAAACCCATCTCTATCTTTGCGCGATACATGCGTGCAAAGTGGGATTGATTTCTCCATAATATCTGAGGTACATTTTAGCGTTCAGCGTTCAACAATTAAGATATTCAGAATTGCTTCTCTCATTCTTTCTCATAACCTCGAAAGACGAACTGAAAATTTTTATGAATTTCTAATTTCTGGAGACCGTTCCGAAATCGTGTTAAGGTGGAATTGATAGTCGTGCAATTCCTAGTAGCTCACTAAACTAAAAATCTTGCTAAGGAGAAAACGTGTAAAGTGAAACTGTGCAAAGCTATCGTTGGGCGTATTAAACATTTTAATGTGATTTTCTATCCTAAAATTACCCCATTCTCATCTTATATGCATCATCTTCCCCCTTCTTACAGTGAAATCGAAGTGACGAGAGAGCCGCAGGCGGACCGCAGGCCACATTTTTAATGAGCCTGCGGTAGCCCGAAACAGATATCATACATTGGTCAGCTCATACCACAGGGATATAACATCATATAGAATGTTCAGAAAGTCACTGTGTACTAGATCAGCCGCGGTCTCCCTAGGTGCCGTGAAGATTTTTCCGGAGGGCGCCGAAAAATGATCCGATAACAAAGATGCTGAATTAATTTGAATCCTAAATAAACAATAAGCTGATAAAAAAATATGTTGAGTTAATTACATGATACAGTATGTCGAAATAAGATCTTATTGTTTTTACTATGGAACTATTCTTCAATCGCCATGTTAAAGTAGTGGAGGTCGTTCAACAGTATTTTTTTAAATTGATAATTAAAATCCAAATTTAATTATAAATACACAATGTAATAGAAAAAGTAATTAATAGATATCATTAAGGTTCATTAGTAATTATTCTTTGAAATTGCTCAATCACATATTACGCCAATTTTATAAGTTGGGAGACCTCGTAATTTTTTATTTACATCAAGCGGCCTCAGACTAAACGAGTTTGAGAACCACTATACTAGATTATTAAATTGTCCACAGTAAATATATGCATTATACTCGAGCTAAGGGCACAGAGACATTTTGAATATCCTACTTCAAAAGCGCCAACTTCGAGACGATTCATTCGTTCAGAATTAATATGCACACACGCCAACATTGCAGAACGATGCCTACGTTCAACCCGCCGAAGAAAACGTGGCCGCTTCCCCGGGAGATACCTTGACAATATTTCCCGGAAGAAACAATCTTCAGTAACATCCCAAGAGGATCACCATACTTCATTTTTTTTTCAAACTTGGCGTGAAGAATTGGAAAGAAGCGGAGAGCGTATCAATGGGGAAGGCGAAAAGGAGTCCCATCCCTTTTCCCTTCTTTTTTCCTTCCTCTTTCTTAATGGACTCCAAGCGGGGCTAGGCGCTAAGTGGGCTCGGGAGTATTTTTAATGAGGGAAAGTCACGGAAATATTATAATAGCTCATCTCTACGAGTCGTGGGTGGGGAGAGAGAGAGAGAGAGAGAGAGGAGGGAGAAAGGGGAAGATTCGAAGAGACGGAGGATGGTTTGTCAGAGAAGGGGGTGAATGAAGAGCGCAGAAGACATGGTGGCTAAAGGTGGGCGGGTTTGAGGAGGATCTTTTGAAGAGGAAGGACAGGTGCTGCTGCGGTGGCAAAAGAGAGAAGGAGAGGAAGGCGAGCGAGCTTAAAAGGGTCTCCATCATAAGGGCACCGGAAGCTCGCCCTCTCCCTACCTCTATCTCTCTCACGCCCACAACAACCTAAGTCTCGTCAGAGCCATCTACAACAACCCCCTTTCCTCAAAAGCCGCCTATCCTTCAACACGCAAACCACCCAGTAAAAGCACCCACACCTTAAAAGGCTGCTTGTTACCAAACCATCCGATGCAGGAGGGGAAAGGGGAATAAGTTGAGGACAAGGATACGGTGGACTACTTAAAACTAAAAAAAATCTGCCCGAGAGAGGAATGGAGATTTAAATAATAGAGGGGGAATTGTCATTTTCGTTCACTATGCAACGAATCATGCATTCACTAGGATCAAGTGCTTTACTGCTCATAAACCATATCAATGAAATGAATTAAACATTAACAGAAATACGTTCATATTACCATGGCAGTCCGTGACCTCATTATTTATTATATCACAATTACCCACCGCGAAAAAAACTAACGCTCGAACAGGGACTCGAACCCTGGACCCTTAGGTTAAAAGAATAATGCTCTACTGACTGAGCTATCGGCGCTCGCAATTCCTCTAACGCAACACAAAAAATAAGTTGAAAATCTTTGTTTTGTTTTTTATACAAATATAGTTTCGTAATAATAACGACTCCAAGGCCAAGGGTCTGCAAAAGATCTTATCTAGGCTCGCTTCAGTACTAAAACTGCTACAAGGTGCTCGTAAACGCGAAATATACTTTTGTTTCTACTAAAAGTCGATGACAGTATTTTGTTAAATTCCACACTGGAAAAGAACTATTACTCAACTGAAGCCGATGATCTATGTCTTTTTATTTTCCCACCCCTTGCTAAGTTGGAAAAAAGTAGCTCAAATCCAAAAATCGCTGCATCAGCTGTCTTTAGCGTAATAACTTCGCTTTCTAGCATCATTTAAAAAAAATCCTTTACTGTTCTATTCTCACGTAGACAAAACCGTTGTGCAGACATTATTTGAAAATTTGAAATTCTGCGTTGACAAAAGGTCCAGAAATCGGAAACTACTGGATTACAGCGATGCCGTTAATTAGTTTAATGGAGGATTATCGAGCTCGTCACATAGCTGAAAATAATAATATAATCTATTTTTACCACTGAAGACGGCTGCAAAGCAACCGATATGCGCATCTGGATTTTGGTAACCGTGTTATGTCTGTTGGAGAAACCTAAGTTAAGCACTTATATTCTCAATTTTTTATACATAAGCGTATATTCTTGAATCTCCTGATTAATGTTAATTCTTTTCGGCCTCTTTCAATACGATTGTCTTTACGTCCGCTTAACACCTGCTAACGTTGAATCAGTGGCAGCGCAGAAGATCAGCGACTAAAATGTCAGAAGAGTAAACACGGGTATTTGATCCTTTACGCTTTTCTTTAGAAAAGAAACAACTGGTTTACGAATCTAATCCGCTCAATCCGCTCTTTGCCCGAGATGGAAAATTCCACTTTTTTCCTCGGTATCGCGACAAACCAAAACCTTCACAAAATAAGAAGGCTTTTCTGCAAAATGTTTCGGAGAACCCTCTTGGAACTACTTTATGAGTACTGTCCGCTTCCGAACGGTAATGACTGGTTAATGTCCGCGGTAATACGACGCCTTATTAACACGTCGGCGAAGCGACATGCAACATCCTCAAAACGCTTTAATGGGCCATCACATCAAGTTTCCCTTCATCAAAGCTATCATTTTACCGCTGCGTGCATAAATCATCTCTCTCGAAACGATTTTGCGACAAGGATCAGTAAAAATTCAAACAAGCGATTTTTATTCAAAAACGTGGGAAATAACGCGTTACTCGTCAGTTTTATATTTACCTACGTAAATCTTTCAATCAGCGATAAAACGGCGGTCTTTTCCTGGCACTCGTGAGATATCTTTACGCAACGTGACACTCGAAGATCGATATAATACCGTAAACATTATTAATGATGCACGGATATGATGTTTATTTTAACATGTGGATTCTGACTAAGATATATACCTATCCACGCCATTAAGGCCAAAAAACAAGTTAATAACAAATTTACACATCGAAATTTTATTCAGGATTATTAACCACTTTTTGGTTATTATTTGCTGTAAAAAGCGCATAAAATATAATTTTTTATCTTGTTTCTATGGGTACTTATGAAAAAAGTAAGCATTTATTCACACTTTTCTTAAATATCTATACAAATAAAGCTCTACAGCGTCACGCATTGGCGAATGTCTCGCGAAACACGTGGTTCTCGTTTCAGAGACAGTAAAAATCACACACGTCAATTCTTTTTCCCTTTTAATCGAACTTCGGTAACTGGCAAATCCGAGAAAACGGCGATAATACCGTGAAAAAAAGATAGAAAAACGTTTAAATCGCGCTAAGAGATCCTTATTTTACAAAACGTTTCCGATCCCTTCTTCTTAACGAAGGGGTTGTCGCAAGGCGGCCATCTTGGAAAACACGTAAGCTGCGCATCCATCAAAGTGATTGGCCTGATGCCGTGCTTGGGAGCACTTGCATCTAAAATAGCAACCCGGGGAATAAAATGAACAAAAGACGGAGAAGTGATGCTCGTCACGCAACGGATTCCGCCGGGCATCGCGTAACCCGAGAAGTCTCCGGAGGAAAATCGAACTCGTGTTCTCATCTCAAAATGGCTATGTCAGTAACGGCCTTCCTTAAATGATTACGCACGCGATAGAATCGGGTATTTAACGTGAAATTCGACAGAATGCAAAGTTGGCGAGAGGTTTTTACGTTTCTAATGCCCGCTGCTGAGGCTAAATTTGCCGTCGGAAAACAAAATAAAATTTCAGCTGTCGCGTTTGTTACTGAATTTGTTACCTCGGAAAGCGAAATAAGAGGATATTACTCATGAAGTAACTGAAATGGACGCGAAAAAATCTTCATCGATTAACGTTAATATTCCAACAACTTTTACTTCTGCTAAACATCGACGAATCGACCTTATGACATCAGCACGTTGAAAAGTGATTACTAAAAAAACTAAAGACATCCCATTACTGGATCGTATATACTCCCGTCCTTCGACTTACGCGGTACTTCTGTTCCAGGAAAAGACCGCGTAGATCGAAACCGTACAAATAGTTTTCTCCATAGGAATACATGAAGTTCTCGCAAGATGAGCATGCAACAATTTAGTCATATGATAGGTATACGCAGTTGCTTCCTTAATTCTTTTCTATAAACTATGCATGTTGAACTAAAACATTTCATGATTTTATAATGCCTGGACACTGTTGTAGGGATGAGTGCATATTCAATGTAATTCTAAAGCTCGAATTTACGATTAACAGAACATATCGTATTCTCTTGACAATGGCGTTGCACAGTCAGACATTTTCAAGCAACTACACGTTTTCACTCCCAATAAGAAATGTATCAGTACACCGGTTTTTTCCCAAAACCGGCTGAAAAAACGAATCGTGGTAGACCTTTCTCCTTAACCAAAAACCTCAAAAGAGGTAAAAGACATTCCAACGGTAACGAGCCTTAATCCGTGACACGAAATTCACCGAGAATAACTGCTCAAAAAATACCAGAGATTAGGAAAAACAGGACCCCAGCGGGTGACAGCAGAGAGAGAAAAAGGCTGGAGTGGCGTGAGATAAATGGCCAATGAGCCGAAATAAGGGTTTCGAATCATCCGAAGGGGAAGGAGCGACGGAGAAAGGAGGGGAAGACGAGGTGCTTTAGGTGCCCAAGGAGGGGGAACGGGGGTGGATGGAAGGGGGAGAGGGAAGCTAATGGCGTGGGAGGGAGGGGGAGTGAAGTGGATTCTCTCCCCCTACCTCTCCATTGACGTCACTTCCGCCGGAAACTACAAAAGCGTCGTCGCGTGGACGATGGAGTAAAATTCAGGAGAGATGTCCACGTGCGGAATGGAAGGAGGACGGATGAAAGTGTATTCGGGGCGGCGAGGTTAAGGAGAGAGGGTGAAAAAGGGTGAGAGAGGGAATAGGGAGGAATCGGAAGGAATTTGGAGCAATAGGATTGGGTTAGAAGTGGTTGAAAGGTGTTGGAAGTGGCTGGAAGGTGTTGGAAGTAGTTGGAAGGTGTTTGAAGTTGTTGTAAGAGGTTGGAAGGTGCATTAGGCCGGATTCTATTACATTCACATGTTGCGAAGGTACTTGGAAACAGAAAAAAACGTGTTCGAACTCGGTACGATTTTAGGATTATCCTGAAGTTAATCCCATGGAAGTGAATGGATTAGAATGTTTCGGATAGGGGTCTATTTGATCGAGGAGGATACTGAGTGTAAATGATGTAATTGGGCGAATATAAGCGAAAGTGATTTGAAGAAATCTGATACGGTTGACAATCATAACATGATTTTGGAGGGTAACTAAATAGAACTTTTTAGCCGTTTAATGTTTGATTTGATGGGGTGGGACGTAATACCAGGAAACAGATGTGAACGGCGAGGAAGTGTGGGAATGGTTTGGGAAGCGTGGGTTACACGAAAGAGGTTGAATCGGGTGACGAATTAAAATAAAAACGAATTTAAATCGGGATGTTAACTGGAAGAGGAAGATGTGTTAAATAGTTAGAAGGGCCGAGTATTTTTAGGGGGATAATTAAACACGACATTTTATATTCGCCCTGGAGAAAAAGCATGGGAACCCAAGATCACAAGAATGTTTACTAACCGCAACAACTGATTGGGGATAATATTGGTCATCGAGATTACGAAAAAAGACTATCTCTTTAACCCTCTGAGTTTATTGAGCTTTTAATAAAGCAATTTAATACTTGATGGAATTATGAGCAATTGTATGGAGTATTTCATACAGAGAAATACGTCGAAGTAGTTTTGGATCAGTTGTAAAGTAATTAAATGCAATGAAATGTATTTCCGACTTCTACAACTCATACGTCGTACTGCAAGTGAGTCGTAAATATACCTCTCAAAAAAATAAATTTCTGCAAGCAAAGTCCATTACAATTTTCGACGTATTCTTCTTTTGGTTCTTATGATTTGAAATACATTTAATAAGGAAAAAAGCATAGCCTGATGCAATGAGCACGAAAACAAAACATTCGTTTTTAAACAAAACAATTTCAAACGTCTTACAAATACATCTAATAAATTTCTTTTCTTTTCAACATAGTATAAGTTTAGCTTAAAAAATCAAATTTTCTTAGATAAAATCACCAAATTCTCGATTGAAATAGAAACATGTTATTATACTTTTACATTCTGCTCCCTAATATTATTTCATTGCAATATAAATATAATTTAAGCGATAATCTGAATGAATGACTACTACTGGGCTCTAATTTCCTTAATTTCATTTTTATAAAACAAAAATTTAGCATTATAGGGAACATACAATGTTGTCATAAAGAAAAATGAAACAAACAACCACGAACTCTTCCTAATAGGTTTCTCTTAAGAAACATCATTAACGAGGAGTTTTTCTTCACAGGCTACTCGTTTCCTGCAGTACGAGTGATTCGGAATAAACGAAACCGATATCGAGGACGCAGCACCCTCGAAGCGTCGTCGGGAAAATAAAACGGGGAGCCAACGCCGCTACATCTACAGTGAGACGCCCAAACCACGCGCCGCCAAGAGACGCCCTCGTGACGACCCGTGCGGCGACAGTGGCGCGCGCGCGAATATCTGATCCAAAATCAAAGATATGAAAAAGTCGAAGTCGGCTCTTCCATAAGTCACAATGAATCAGTTCGACAAACGTTTGCATCAGTCTCTTATGGAATAGAGCTGCAAAATTTCCCTTAATGATTCAACAAAATTAAAAATCAATGCCCCCTTTATAAGCCTCTTATATTGATGCACTTTAAGAGAGGACTACGATAATGCAATTATGTGAAATTATGCAGTGCTTTTAAAGGGAAAAAATCGAGATTTTGTAGCGAGACGTCTGTCTGAAGTAGTGTTTCCCAAACATTTTCGTTCCGCGGTACACTTAAAAAATCTGCCGCACACCAGTTCATGTCTGACGACACACCAGTGTCCCGCAGGACACTGTTTGGAAAACACTGGTCTAAAGCTGAAAATGTAATTAATTCCATATGTTTCGAGTTCGCTTGATGACACACTATTTTCAAACATCAGGAGAGCTTAACGAAATTTATTTTGTTCGTAATGTAGCGGTATCATATAGTGACGCCACATTCCATTTATCCACGTGTAACTGTGCTAGTTTTCAACTACGTATTTAAAACACGACTAAGGAAAGTTACTGGCAAAATATTTTATATCCCTGAATTGGTTTTCTAAACCTAGTTTGTGGTTAAGAGATTATGTATTTACGTATTATCGATATTCAAATATACATGTTCCTTCTTGCGTACTTTAAAATTAAAATATTAATTCAGAATTCGTTTTAAAAGCGTTTCATGAGGAATTGCAGTAATCTAACTCAGGGTTTCTCAAACTGTGTTCCGCGGAACCCAAGGGTTCCGCAGAAGCTAAATGGGGTTCAGAGGAAGAGAACCGATATAAGTTCCTCCTTCTCTTATTCACGAAACATGAGCTTCACTTGTAAACTGCATGCTGTAAGATACACAAATTATGTAAATAAAAATTACAATGGTTATAAATTTTATTTTATTGCGATTTGCCTTATAATCTCTTAGTTAGGGTTCCGAGAGAAAAAATCTTTAAATGTAAGGGTTCCGTGGCTTCACCAAGTTCGGGAACCTCTGATCTAACTGACTCAAAAATATTACTAGTTCATCTTTTTGCTAGATGCCACATCCCACTAATTTGAACTTTTATCCTCGATTTTTTAATGTAATGTAGGAAACAACGGAGGTGTTGTCAGAGAGCTAATGCTTTTATTTCCTATCTCTCTCTCTGTCATTCCCTACCTTTTCTCTCTAATTCCATCCCCCTCTCCACTTATCCCTTCCACTTCACATAACCTCCTTTCATCATACCCTTTCTCTCCTTTCTATAACTATCGTATAAACCTTCCTGTATCTCTCTCTCTCACTCTCTCTACTCTCCTTCCTCCCTCTCTCCCCCTCCCTCCCTTCTTCCACCTCCTCCCCCACTCCTCCTGTCTAATATCTCCTCTCCGCAATCAATAGCGTTCTCGTCACGACTAATACCCTCTTGGCGCTCAAGGCACAGCGGCGGAAAAACGAAACAATAAAAAAGATCGGAGAATAAAATTTTATTCCCCGCGATGCGAGCTTTTTATTTATAATCGCGACAATTGGCGATTTCGAACGCACTTTTTTTATTTCGACGGGATCGCTGAGCTTTATGAAGCCAAGTGGCCCAGTTTGTTCGTTTATTTATTTATATACCATTAGTTCAATAACGGTACTCGGGCCAATTACATTGACGATCCGGTGTTTCTTGCGATTTTAAAAATTCAACCCCGGGCGTTAAAAAATTCACAAGGAACTCTATAACGCGATGGAACTGCGGGATGTCCTCGGTCAAACGTATTTTAAAACCTGGGCAAAAAAATACCAAATGCGTCCCAAAGGATATAGCACGGACGGGTGAATTTTTAAAGAGACGAGAAGAAGTTAGAATTTAATATCAATGACAAGTTAAAGGGAATGAATCGAAAACTTGAAAATTGCCGCTTTTTTTTTTTAGAACGAATCGACGTCGCGACATTTTTTAAAGTTCGCTTCAGCCGTAATTCGAAAAGCGCTGTTAATTGTGTTTTTAAGCATCTGGGACAAAGTCATGCTTAAATATATAAGACGGGTTGTGAAACGGAGAGAGATTTTTTATTATTGAAATGAATTCGATTTCGCAATCACGAATACGAATGGCGATAAACAGGGAGATTGCGATGCATTGTCAAGAGTTCTGCTTTCACTATACAATTCTTCCACCATATACCAACTCGATAATTAAAATCAAACTTTTAAACCTTTAGCCCCGTCCAGCGATAAATGAATTAAGAGTCTATTATTTTCTGTAATTATCTATCATTAACCGTATGATTGATTGGTCTTGATTCCGAACGAGTTTTATAGTTCCAGATTTTTTGTCACTTTTTATCTTCATTTGAATTGTCACGTTTTTTCACGTGGTTCTTGGACTTGTTTTAAATGACCAAGCACATTCGCACATTTCCCTATCATCGCGATGTTATGAGCTATTCTAAGTCTTAGGACAGTTGGATCTAACACTTAGAATAGCAATTATAACACTACAGATTCTTAAGTGTCATTATCGCAAATGTAAGGCTGAGAGCATTGGTCCGTAGTAACTTGTATAAAAAGGAACTTACATTTCTCAATCCATACTTAAATAACATACTTATTCCGCTGCATAAAATTAACACCACTTAAATGCACTAGTATTCACTATTCTCTATTATTCATATGTAAAATAGGTATAGTGAAGCAATTTTATTACAAATAACTTTCCGCGGTTACCTTAGGAGTGGAATTTGCATTAACATTGTTAGAAAAAATATCGATTGTATGACGCTGTTAGAAAAGTATATATGTATAACTCCTTAACCGTTCGGTTAAGTAGTTATATATACTTTTGTAAGATTTATCTCACCGTAGTCTACAACCCCTTTTTAATGATTTTATTAAGTCATGGATAAATCAAATAACTAACAGCTTATTGCAAACTTTGTGAAACGGAATAATTCCTTTTTAAGAAATTTGTAACTTTAATTATTTAAAAAAATTATTCTGTCTTTATAATTACATTGAAACGCCATCGATTACTTGTAAATACTAATTATCTAGAACAGATTAGATGAAGAAAGACAAGCGACGAATGTCTTTCCAAGGATAGCGATCAAAATCGAGACCTTACGTAATCCTTCCCAGTATTCCTACAGCATCCTTATCCTGGCAATGGGACCGAGAGAGATATTTCAGAAACGCAGTGCAGCGAAATGCCGTGATTAAATTATTAGGCATTATTTATTCGACTCGAAGAAGCAGTCACCGGAGCGGTTTCCCGCCCTCTGTCACGTGATTAATGGAGAAAAGAGACACCTCCCCTGCCCCCTTTCCGTCCCTCTCCGTCCACCCGCGCCCCCTTCCAACCCTTTTGCCGCCTCCTGGGGGGGCGGGGGAGTACCCCCTTCTTGGAACCACCGCGCCGATTGGTCAAAGAACGCCGTGACCAAGCTTCTCATTGGGCGGAGAAAGGGTGGAGATCCCAGCAAGCGGGGGCGGGCGGAGGCGAAGAGAGAGAAACGGAGGAGGGAGAGGTGGGAGAAAGAGGAGGAAGGTGGGGTGGGAGGCGCGGAGTCTCGAGCGATGCAGGCGCCATAGCGGCCGGAAGGGGAACGAGGCGTTGCACAATAATCCGCCACCGTGTAGCGACTCGGAGAGTGAGGGGAACCCCCTGAGAGATAAAAGCGCTAAAGGCGGGAAAGGACGAAAAAAATGGGGTGGGAGCGAGGACGAGGTAGACGCCTAAATACGGATGATCCAAATACTTGGGTTATGAGGATGTCGAGGGTGCAGGTTAGGAGATGTCAGTCTAAACTCTCCAAACAATGGAAAGCCGGTTGTATACAGAGGCGGATATATGGCCAGACGATCTAGGCGACCACCCAGGTCAGGGATAGCAAATACGTGGCACGCGTGCCAGAAATGGCACGCATGCGATTTTACTTGGCACGCGTAAGCTTGTATTTTCTGTGTAAAGCATGGAGTTTCTTAGAGAAGAATTAACTACGCGAAAGAAAATTCTGGTGCTTCACAGTGTTTCTTGGCACGCGACTCAAAATCACTTGCCATGCCTGGCCTAGGTCCTCGTGCCACAGGGGGCCCCGCGTTTAGAGAGCTAGTGTCAGCTAGAGTTAGTGCGAGAGAAATGGAAGGCTTTGAGCTGCTCCCGACATACACACAATACGTATAATGTCAATATATATGGAAATAAATTATTAAGAATTTGAAAGCATGTTTCCTCCATAAATAGTGAAGTCCGTGTTTCTGAAACTCGCGAGTCGTGGGCCCCGCAAACCTCTGAGGTCTAGGGGCCTCGAAAGTCTCTGAGGCCTAGGGGGTCTCGTAAACTTCTGTCGCCTAGGGGCGTAACACCTCCTAAATCCGCGCATGGCTGTATATATCGTAGATCAAACATTCGAAATAAAATTTCATAAACGATGAGTATACGTGAGATGAATTCTTCAACCGCGATTATAGCAAATAATTTATCTACGTAAAATTACTTATACCGGAAAGGTAAACTGAACTGATTACCGGAAACGGTCTGGTGCTGCAAAGCAATAGCCATGGAATGTTTCTTTTTATTCTGAAAGTTAAACAAAATAGTCGTTTTGAACTCACGCAATACACCTGCTGCAGTGTATGCTAATCTACATGTCCATTTACTCGTAATCTGACTCACGTTGAGAGATAAAAATTGGAAAAATGCATGAATTGACCCCTATAGTGATAGAAAATTCTCCAGAGGAATCAGTGATGGAGTAAACCAGGAGCAAACGAATGGCAATTTGCCTATCGCAAACTCTAATAAACAGCTTTTTATGGCACCAGGATTTACCTATATCATCCATTACACCTTGTAGGAAAAATTGATCATTCGATTTAACACGCTTCCTTGAAAGCATCAATAAAAATACTAGGGTCCCGTTATTTTTCCTACATTCATTTACGGAATTACATAATTAAATGCCTTTATATTGGTCCCTTGTAAATATTTGGACTTAAAATGTGCTGTTAATTCGAAAAATTAAAAAGCAGACTTCTAATCCGGGCAAGTATTTTTGGTAAAAAACAAATCGGATTAAAATATTTCAAGAGAAACTATAAATCTGAAAATGTTACGCCTCTTTTGAGTTATTCATCCCATTTTATTTCCGTTAATTTTTCCAAAAATGAAAGCCATTTGAAATGAGACAGGAAGGTTCAAGAATAAACTTCAACTGCCAGCGATCTTACAGCAGAAAAATTCCGCAGCGCGTAAGATTTTGCCAGATATCAAAGTAAGAAGAGATATTTTCCATAAATTGCAAACAACTTAAAATGTTTATAATCTACTTCGGTGAATCTCCACTGAAGACTGCATTGAAGACAAAATGCGCATGTTTTTTTCATAAGCTCTTTAAGGCTATCGGAGATACCTAAGGCAAATACTTTTTTTTTTCAATTTTTATTCTCGAGTTCTTGAGAGAACGATAATTGTCCATTGAATTAATATCGAAAATATCTTTTAGATTGTAGTCAACATAGTGCGTAGTCATAAAAAATTGCCAAATTTAGATTCATAGTCATTTCATGTTCATTTCATTTCTGCATTCATCTATTTGAATCGTTAAAGTAATAGAGAAAGTAATAAAAATACCGAGGACTTTTGTTTTAACTGATTGGTATTTCCTGCACTGGTCTTCACACTCTTCACTACTTTCGGTAAAAAGAAATCACTACCCTTGAAAAAGTATTATTGTAAAGCCTGACAGAGAGGAGAGCCAATTAGCCTCTTGTTTATACAAATAAGGAGTGGCTGAATTCTTGACTGGTAAGTTCACCCATACGGGAAGGAAAAAATTTGCATAAAAACGGTAATCGCTTGAGCTGTAACAGTAACTTATGGTGGGTGAATTCCATTCGAGGGAAGGCGGTTAACTCTTGCAGTTTCCGCTTCATCGACTTTTGGAAACGAGTTATATATTTGGGGGGGAAAAGCTGTTTTTTCCTTTTACATATTCGCATGAGAGACTCCTTTTTGTGTCGAGAATTCGGGATTTCCGCTGCGAAAGTGAAAATTAGCACCCCTTCATTGTCTCCTCCGTAAACTTCTTAGGCCACGGAAAATATAAGTATTGTGTCGAAACTTTCACCAATTCAAAGAACATGAGAAATAAAGGCCACTTACAAGAAACATAACAATGAACATTAACCTTAATAAGTAGGTATCTACGCTATATATATTCTGCTGTAGTACGTGACCCTCTAACGCTCTCAAGTATTTATTGTTTGGAAAACAATAATTCATTCCACTCCGCCATTGAATTTTTCATTTGAATGTCGGACAAAACATCTCCTTTTTATAAATTGCTAGGATGACAACATCGCCCAATGCAATCTTGCTACCGCAAGGTCATGCTTATGCAGAGCGATCGATTTACATATGAATGCCATTTATTCATTCTTTACGCTCGGCCTCATGAGAATCAGAATTTTTATAATCATTTAATATATAGCTTTTCAATATGAAGGATATACGTTCTCCTTGAAGGTAATTCACCGTGAGTTTTCCGGTAAAATAGTCATAAATATGTTACTAATAAGTGGTTACAATTACCACCAAGCTTAAAAAGTGCGGGATTACCGTGAGAAACAATCCAATGAAGACATTTCTACGTTTCAAATTATTCGACGGCGTAGAAATATCAATTACGGGGAAAGTAACAGCAAGAGAGAAATTTACACTTCATACCAGCATTTTTAAGCAATAGCCTCATTTTTTATTCAAATTACAAAAACGTATATTAATATAGTCGTTCCTTTCTGGGACGTCCTTTCTGATACTTTCGGAATTGCCATAGCGTGACTTATTTTTTATTCAAATACAGTAATTTTACGAGGTTTTATACTGAATCTTTTGGACGAAGCTGATTAAGTTATGCAAAATGCTTTAAGTTTCTGATTAGTTTCCAGTTGAATAATTATTCCGTTCCGTGAGTCATGAAGACACCCAAATTCGTATAAAGGAACACGCCTTTCCTCATAAATAATGTCATAAGTCGATTTTCAAATAAATTAAGGAGTCGAACGTGGCTTTTATAGATTCAATCGTCACGAATACCAGCAATTTCAGTAAGAAAGGTTTCAGAAATCGACATTTTAAACGTTTGCAAAATACTAGGTCATCCTTCTACGCAACTGATTTGTTATAACTCAACTATTGCACTTGTTTTAGTTAGGAATAAATTCTGACAGTAATTTTATTTTTGAATTCTTACTTTATGTTTGCTCTATTATAATAAAAAGAAAGTGGAAGGAGATATCCACCAGATGGAAAATCTCAGACAGGACGAAAACAACAGGACGTACCAACTTCAAACCTCCACTCTAAGTATTAAATCAAATAACTAACCCTTTTAAAAAGAATTCATCTTCCCGACATTCACGTAAACAGGATAATTTCAAAAGGACACGCTTTTCTTTCACATCTTCCCGCTGTCCCCGAAATATTTTTTTCCTGGGGCACGCGTGCTGTTCCCTTCGGCCTCTCAGCTCGAAAGTCCCTCAAGGTAGCGCGGAAGACTAAACTTTTAAAAAGGAAGGACCTCCTCCTTATTCGCACGTATCTTGCGACCCCCGTGGCACGTTCTGACCGTAACCTTCTAGAAGGCATATAAAGAGAAAGGTTGATATGCGATTCGACCCGACCAGGAGAGAATTCGCCTAAAAGGATGTCCAAAAAAATTGTCCTGCGGCGACACCCACTAGTTTATGCGAGGGGCGGCGGTGCCCCGAGGCGAGGATGACCCAGGCGTAGGAAGAGGTGGAGGGCCGTCCTCCGACGGTGTGGGGAAAGGGGGGCGCAAAGGGGGGGGGGGGAGGAGGGAAGGGGGGAGGGTGAAGAAGGGATCCGACGGATGAGGCCCTCAGCCACCGCTTTGCTCCGTCATCACGGCACCCATTGTCGCATTTGCCACCGTCCGACCCATGCGTACCACCAGCCTCTCTCCCCGCCCATCTCCTCACCTCCCCCATTTCCTCTCCCTTACCATCTTCCACCGCCGCCCCTCCCTTCTACCCCCCCTACCTCCCCCTCCCCCATCCTTAACTCGTGGGATTGCTCCCCTATTGCACATACGCTACGTCACTCCGGGAGATGGGCCCAACAATCAGCGCCTGTCTCCTCCCAACCTCTCTCCCTCCCTCCCTAATTCCCTCCCCACCCTATTGTTATGTCCCCTTTTCTCGGGTGACGAGTAGAGAGAGAGAGGCGGACGAGGGGGGGGGGGGGGGGGGCGGGGGGGGGAAGGGGATAGATAGAGAAAAGCGATTCATCAGTTTCAACACGCCACCAGGAAAGCGATGCAACACGGCCGGTCTCTCTCTCTTGTTATGAATGCGTCCGAAATTGGTGCGTGCGCTTAAGGGTTTCGTGTTTGCCTATCACGGGCATTTAAGATTCTTTGGTGGAGCAAACAGATATTACGGCGTTTCTGTCTTTAGTCTGCGATTTGTGGGTCGACGGTCGATGGAAAGGGGGTCTGGGTCAATAGACAGACGGGCCTTATAATGTTCAATGGAGCGAAAGAACCGAAGGGTCCCAGAAGGGTCTGTGTTCTGACGGTACAGAATGGCCGAAATTATCAGCGGCAGCAAAGGTAGTTAAATTCCAAATTAAGCACTAAAGTATCAAAAGTGGATAAATTCATTATCTCCAATATATATATCCTTAACAAGGTTATAAAAACAGATGCATATTTCGACTACAAAGCAGCCGTATTAATGATGATCCACCGAAATTATCTTCTAAAAAGAACAAATTACTGCACGACACAAACCTTATCCTCCAGTCCAAACAAACCGAAATCGTCTGACAAAAATTGCAGATGTGTCTGAGTAGGAAGAAACCTTTGAATCTTTTTATCTCAAACGTATCACTACACATTGCCGCGGGGTCTTCCATCTGCCGAACCTCCATTCGTATCCGGTTCATAAATACGTTTTCCAATGCCAAAGTGAACGCGTAGTGTTTTATAGCGGTTAATTGCGTTTAAAAGGGAAGTACAGGTGACGCTCGTTATACGCCAATTCGATTTACGCGCTTTCATTTTAACGCCACTTATAATTAAGATATAACATGCAATTTGCGCCACAGAGCTCGTTGTTGCAGTCGTCCCATGTGCACTGAACAACCGGAATATTTCGAGCTTTATTTATATTTTGCATAAATAATTTTTTAATATCTGAATTACATGCTTGTGTTTTAATAAAATAATATTTGGCCTTACCTTTATTGTTTAATTCAGCACCTCTATTTATATTGCATATTTAGCGATTTATTTTCTTATTATCTCGTGATTTAATTTTCTTTTAGCGGCAGTGATTTTGCGCTCGTATGCTTTCAATTATATACATTTAAGTCGAGACAAACTCATTTCAGCATAAAGACATTATGAAGTGAAATTTATGAATTTCATATCAGCTTCATTTACTATCAAAGACTGTATGGGCGTATCGTTCGATCTTCCTAAACATACCTTGAGAACAATGCAGTGATAGAAGAATGTTAGTTTAGGCAGTTGAAGTTAGCATCTACTAATACGAACACCAGCTAAGTTCTGTATAGAAAACTATTCAAAAAAGCCTCACGATGCTCGTCGCAATAGGAAGGAAGCCTATGCGATCAACGAATACTCTGGTGTTCATAATTTTTCTTCTATTTTATACATGTGAATCTATTTTCCAATTACATTTCAGTGTATTTAAAACATCGCTGAAAACTAACTAAATAATTTGCTCAAGTTTGGGAACGCAACTCCCTTAATTTACATATATGCTAAGGGAAAATTACTTTCGTTTTACGCCAAATCGATTTATGCTATAATCCTCACGAACGCATCTATGACGTAAATCGAGCGTCACCTGTATCTCACTAGATGCCATAGCAAGGAAGTATGGCGGCCGGGGCAACACCAACTCAAACATTCAACAGCTACAAAAGCATCATTATAGCTACGTGGCAACGTTACGTTGATTGCAATACGTCAAAAAATTACAGTTCAATAAACCATTTTCAAAACATTTGTTACAAATTATGTTTGCGACACACTTGTTAGCGCCCCGCTCACCCCTCCCTTGCTCCGGCACTGATCTCATTAACTAACAACGGTGTAACTCAGTGGCGGATCTAGGGGGGGGGGGGGGGGGAGCGATCGCCCCTCTCCCCCTTGGATATTCTTTAAGGGTAGCAAAGTGGGGAAGACGAGAGGTTTGTCATACTGTAGGAGATTTTCCCCAATAGACTTCACTATTGGTATAAATGACCCATACTATTCATGTTCCATGGTTTATTAATAAATAATAATAAGAAATAATAAAAATAATTTTGACAAGAATTTAGTGTACAAATAAAAAATATCTCCCACCCCCATGGAAAAATAGTAATCACCCCCCCTCCCCCCCTCCCCTCTGGGAAGTTTCTAGATTCGTCTTTGGTGTAACTTTCCGAAAATCGAAACGAGGTGTCTCTATTGTATGATTTTCCTAGCTCATGTATGCCTAATTTTTTCGAAACTTTACTTCCTAGAAAGCAAAAACTTTTACGCCGGGAGGGTCAGATATAAGGATGCAACAGAGCAACGTTGCATTTATTAGTTATTCCACGTTAAAAATATCTATTATTGATTTTCAAGTCATAAGATTTACGCCAACGCAAGCTTTATACAAGGTCCGATCAAAAAGTTCGATGAATGATGCTACTGATCACGCAACATGTGAAATGTTTTTATTTTAACGAATTATGAAAGATTTTTAATATTTCATTTTATGAAAACTTTTTACCTCTACTACAAAACAAAACGATGCGTTTAACACTGCCATTTTCCATTACTAATTTAAGTTATAGATTCCGACACATTTCTCATTGCTTGACTAAAGAATATGTTTTCTTTTTTGCTCTAAAAATATACCCAAAAGATAATTATCAAGTCCACTTTATGGCTAAAATCAAGAACATATTTTATTAATATAAAAGCACGAATAACGTTCCTTCTATTGTATAATTAAAAGAGTACCGTATGGCTGAATGAAAATTGAAAAACTAAATTATTCCTACATCCACAGAAAACCAGCTGCGCATTTCAGCAACAAAGCAGTCTGAATCAATGTACATTAACCGGTATTATGTTACAATTCAATTAAAATCTACAGTCGGTGAATAACCACTAGCGTCTGCAACTCCGTAGCCTAAATGAACATCTAGTCTTCTCAACCTTTTTATGATTAATAGGGACATACAGTTTGCTAACTCTCTATTGAAAGTTAATATTTATAATCATATCATATATTTACAAATCGAGTCTCTGTATAATTACTTTACCATTTTAAATCAACGGTTAGTTAAAGTAGGGTGACCGACCGTCCTAAACTTGGAGGGACAGACTCTCCTCTTCATCACCCGCCCCGCTTTTTTAAATGTCCCAACTTTTTTCTCGCTTTTTTTAAAATGATTTATATTGTCCAAATTGCCATTTAAACCGACTCAGAACACCCTCATTGGCCATGTCAGTCAACCTAATATGTATTGCATCTATCCATCTAAGTTCGATCCATCAATAAATAATATGTCCCTCCTTAAAGTATGAACGTATTTGAAAACAACCCGCCTTAGCTTCCTGAAAAGTTAGCCATCCTAAATTAAGATCTACATTTAGAACTAGTTTGATTGAGACACTATTTATTCGCGGAATTTCATTTTGAATATCTTCCTTTCACGGAGATATCATACTTCCGGTCATACAATTACCCAGAAATGAATTTTATGTGATAAACACGAAATTATAGACAAATTTCCTGGTACAAGTAGTATACAACATAAATACAGATATTACTGAATATTCACATAATGCTGAATTCTACCCAACAGAATTTTTCAACAGTTAAAATCCATCTGAGAAATCTCCACAAGCCTAAAATGTCGGAGTTCCAATGATGCTAAGGAAAAATTTCACTCCGAATATGGGACTGTGTAATGGGAAACAGCTCTTAGTAAAATCACCAGTGTTATGACACCAAGTGTAACATTATTGCCGTGGTTTACCATTGCATTTGGAAAGAAGGCAATTTCCAGTAGAACCAGCCTTCACGTTAACAATAAAGAATTCCTAGGGTTATATACTGGAGAACACAGTGAGTGGCATTGTCAAGAGTACTTAGCTTCAGTCATATGAGGGTAATAAATCCGTGTGGTCGTCCAACGATCAGGTTTTCAGAGAAATTTTTATAGAGGCAATTAAACCTGCTCGTAAATAAATTTTAAGTGGTTCGTCAAATGTTTCTGCATCATCATCATAGGTAGTCTGTCCGTAGACATGTCCGCGATTATTCATGGTTAAACCTTGTTCCCCATATAATCCTATTTTCCTCCATGCCTTGATAGCTCTCTTTCCCTTTCAAATCGTCTATCAACTGAAACCTTTTCGTACCTCATTCTCTTTTCCCATCTAGTTTTCCTTCTAGAACGTCGTTAATCATTATCTCTCTCTTCAGGTAATGGGCAACCCAGTTCGCCTTCCTCTTTCTGATAGTCTGTATAATCATTCGCTTCTCTCCTCTTCTTGGTAGTACTTCTATGCATATCAAAATCTAACGTTTCTCGAAATGGGAGCGATGGTCCTTTACCATTTTTTAAACTGCTCTTTTGGCTCCTTTGTTTTGAATATCGACACACGATCAGAAAACATATTAGTCCTAACGCATTAGATAACACCATTTTATGAAAATATTTCAATCCAAAACGCATATCACTGATGAGATAGAATCTATATTAGTAACCGACCTAATATAGGAAAGATTCGCCTGACTCTCTGTACAGTTCGCGGTTTCTGCAGCCAAAAGGAAAGCTCACCTAGTGAAACTTTTAACTTAAATTTTGAGTGCGAAAAGCATCGAGTCAATAAAGCACGAGGAAATGTTTAACGTTGAATGGAAAATGGACAAAATGCGGCACTGTTCCGTCGGAATTCTTCATGCGCGCATTATAAACGTATACCGTTGACGCAAAGATTTTTCCAGAAGTTCAAAAAGAAAAAAAAGACAAGGAGCACGAACAATTAATTCGCAAACGAGGAAAAAAGAGGACATTGTAGGTGGCGAAAGAGGCGGTAAGTGGTGTTAAAAATCACAAGTGATTTTTTTGTCGCTTAATTTTCTCCCCGGAGAGTCAACAGATGGTGAAAAAATGTCACGGTTAAATTTAGCGAACCGTGGAGCGATGGGAAAAGGAAAAATGGAAACCAATAAGCGTTATGATCTCTTCTTTCTTTTAATTGGAAGTATCCACAACTCTCACCTTAGGGTTCTATATTAAAAAATGTGCCACGGCTACTTGTGCTTGAAGTTGCAAATTACGAAACCGTAAAGATACCGTTGTGCGTAAAAAAACATAGTTGTTAAATATTTTTCGATGACACCATCATGCAAAAGTTAACAAAATAATATATAAAAATATGAAAGAAAGAGAAAGATTTCCCTCAATAAATTATTTCACCTACGCGAAATACATTTACATCAATACCCTGCAAGCCGCTAGAAGCGTTTGGCAGGGGGTGTCACAACTCCAAGTGAACTCTAATTCCTCTGTTGGACTGTCTTATCGCGTCTGGGAAAAAGGATCTGTAGTATTTCTCTGTTCTAGCGATTGTTTCGACATATTTTCTCCTATACTTTGATCTAACATTACGTTCACTAACACCGATGGGGACGACTATGCCGCGTACGTCTTCAACGAATTTGGAGCTTCCGAATTTTTCAAATAGTTTCCTTTTGTAATCAATTCTTCTACTCTTCAACGTCTGCCATTTCAGATCCCTCAATATCTCTGATACACTCGCATCATACCGATATTCTCCTTTTACGAATCTAGCCGCTCTACGCTGAACCATTTCGAGCTCCCTACTTAGGCACTCCTCGAAAGGGTCCCAGACGGCGCAACAGTATTCCACGACGGGTCGTATTAGGGAAAAGTATGCAATTTCCTTCACGTTCGAGGGGCATCCCCGCAGGACTCTAGAGGAAAGCCCTTGAATTCTGTTTGCCGATGCTATAACGGTTTTGATATGCATAACGGTTTTGATAGAATGAGAATATGCAATATAAATTGCGATTTTAATCAGGAAATCTATCACAACCGTATATTATGAATACCTTTCAGAAACTAAAAGGTTACCAGTAATATTCTCCTTTCGAAAAATTAATAAATGAAATATTTTGATAACGATTTAGTAACTTTTATTCCTGATATCCACTTGTAAAAATACTACTGAAGTCTCTTTCAGAAATTGATGTTTCTTTTATATGGATAATATTGTATCCTTATATTGTGCACTTTGTGGTGTTTCATCGTTATTTTTGCTATTGATGAGGATCGCAGACTGAAGGCCAGTTAAATGTTTCTAGAGAATTATAGGTCGGAATTTTTAGTAGAGATTTTAGGAATAGTTAAAGCACCAACGTATATATGTAGCACGAGCAAGGCGATAAAATAACACATCGATTTCAGGACAGAGCGTTATCGAGGCTTGCTTTTTTGTGGACAATGCAAAATCATAACAGGAGAGTCAATTCTGCGGTAGAACTTTCTTAGGTAGACTATGATACATTACAACCCTTGCCACCCGTCACCTTGGTAAATAGCAGGGCAACATGCGTGCGTAGATGTATCGTTGATTCAAATAATAAAGTTATTCAAATCAATCATCTTTGATACATGGCCGACAATTACTGCTATATAGCTGGTGCGAATTAGGTTAACTAAGCCGCTCGGTGCGATCCTTAAGCTGAACTCGTTAATTCAATTTTGAACGAGCGGCAGGTCCGCTCACGGTGGCTCGGACAAGCACCGCCTCTCCTCCTCCACGCTTGGTGTCATCATCCTAGGGCGTTAGATCGCCATTCTCCCTCACGAGGTGACAAATGAAAAGTGCCATTGCAACTGATGGGGAGAGGGTGGGGGGAGGGGGGAGGATGAAGGGAAGAGGGAAGGGGGCGGCGAAATGAATAGAGGGAGAGGAGACGGGGGAGAAAGAGGGGGGGTCACAATCACACGCACTCACACATACACGCACGCATACTGAGTCTTCCCGCCCGTCACCCGGGAAGCTTTCAATTACTTGCTCGGCACCCTCTCATGAGCTGGCAGCCATTTAGACGCTCTAGGTCAACGAATGCTGTCCCTATCGTGCATTCCGCCCCAGCGAGGTACGAAAAACGCGTTTGTCGGCGAGAGGTGAAGGTGTCAGAGGGATGCTTTCATAGGTGCGGATAGACTCGAAAACACTAGTAAATGAAATCAACGGAGGAGGGGACTGGCGGCCGTGATATTCGAGGGGAGGACAGTTAATAGTAATAGGGTCACTTTTATGGTACAGATTTTGAAATCTACTCCCTAGGGTAGATCTGTCTGTCGGCCAATGCTTTAAAAAAATCAAATTTTAAATTTTCATTTATAGTACTACTTAATGTGGTCACATTGGGTCCCATTTGATTGATAACAATATGCAGCTGATAACAATAAACGGCAGACACGAATTTGTATATTTGTATATTTGATTACTAATGACAACTAACAGCAATAACCAGAGATAATAGTAAGAACGTTGAAGATTAAATGGACTTGTCGGATAAAAATTTGGAAGCACTAAGATAAATAGGAGAAAAATAAATAAATGGAGTGATCATAAAAAAGAAGAAGGCGAAGTGAATCGGACATTACTCGAGGAAAGGAGGAATAACGTGACAGAAAGAAAACTGGAAAGTGAAAGAGTGAGGAAAAGATTATAGATCCTAGATGACTTGAGGAATTAAGAGAACTATAAAGAAATGAGGTAGATTGCTAAGAACAGGATATTTGGTGGCCCAGGTTTATAATCAATATAATAATGACGGACCTGCCTATTTACAGACTATCTATAATAATGATGTATAATGAGCGGCATATATTGAATAAGTTGTATCAAAAAGGGCAGAAGTTTGGTGAAGTCTAATGCCAAAAATTACTTGCATATACATCATTGGTTCATAATGTGTTCAGCATCTTACACTTCCACAAAAGAGTTCTTTGGATTGAATCCTACTGCAGGAATGGTTGTTTGTGCATGCATATTTCTAAAATTCTTATACTCTCTGCACTGAGCTTTGAGCATCGCTAATGAACCAAACTAAATGAGATGATGAAAAATGTGTTTAACCAGCTCATAAACAACCGATTCCCGTCTTTAACAGTTATCGAATAACGATAACGAAGGTAATCACATGCAACCATGCCCTCAGCAGGTTTCGAACCCAAGACCCTAGCACTGACAATGAGACAAGCTAACCATCCCTCTACCTATTGCAATTTTACTTCCGTACAAAATCCGAATTTTACGTTTTTAAAATATCACATTCTCCCGGAGTGACCGATGGGTGTGCTCAAAATTAACACGAAAAGATGGTAGAGGCGGAAGATGGTACAAGGCGGCGTGGCGCATCGCTGTTAAGTACCGGAGGAGGTTCGAACCAGGCAAATGTGGGTTGAAATGCGTCGCGGGGAGGTTTTAAATGAGCCGAAGTGGTGTTTAGATGAGACGCGAGAGAGAGGGATGGGTTGTTTTTTAAATGAGGGTTTGGTTGTTGTGACCGCTTGCGGGCCGAAAGGGGGGGGACGGTGAGGAGAGGGGGGGGGGGGGAAGACAGCTTAGTTGAGGTAGCCTCAGATGGACTCCCAAGGTTGACACCAGGCGACGCCATGCAAGGCTACTGCACCAGACCTCCCAACGAGACCTCCCATGGATATTGGCTCAGTTTGGACCGAAAAAAATAAGACGCAATCACCGACGATTATAAAAACGCTACGCATCTGTCACACTTACCGGTATATGTTCGGTGAAACATTGTGCTGGTTTTGGAGCAAAATTATTTTCCTAAATGGGCAATTACGTCAACAGCATCTTCAAACACAAATTTCCTCGCTAAACATTGATCCCAAATGTCAATTTCAGAAGCTATCACTATCGAAAGAAGGATTTTGCCTTTAGAAGAACGTCTGATGACATTTAAAAAAAAGTACAAATGGAGATCTTACGGAAAAGCTGCCCAAATTTCTTTGAAAGTGCATGTGTCTGTTTACGGCTTCGCCTTATATGGATTGAAAATGTCATGAAAGAAAGTTTCGAAATGTAGACATGAAGGAGAATGCCAAAAATAAAAAGAGAGTAAAGAACAGGTGAGAAGAATAATTATGCAGCCGATAATGAAGAAGAATAACTGCGTAGAAAATTCCTTCCAATGAATCTGCATGACGTGACTTTGAGGAGGGTAAAGTATTGTACTATTTTATACGACTTGAATAGGAAATACGGCCAACAGGGAATAAAGGTTGTTGCAGATGACAGAGCAATACCGAGACCTCGGTTTAATTTATGATCATAGACCTGACTGCAGAAGAAATGCAAATGACGACTTTAACTCTCAGTTGGTGATTTACCTATCACTGATTCTAGTAAGAGTCGCCAGGATGAAAAAGTGATGAATTAATCCGAATCACTGATACATTTTAACTAATTTGGTTAACTAACTTTGGTTATCAACAGCGCGTGCGCGTTTGTCTCCGTCTAGAAACTACATACAACGCTGCTTGTTACGTTCCATATGGTCATTTAGTAGGAAAATTCTATTTAGAGATCAAAATTTTTACGAGACCAGGACACTAGGACAAGACGCGACACATCCATTCGTTTTGCTACGATATGTCACACACTATCCTCCCGAAGAAGCGCTGTTTACTGCGAATCTCTGTTTCGCTTATGCGGTCCCTTTCGTTTGTGGTTTCGTACGAGAATGTGTTACGACCCTCGTTATTCTCACCCAAAAGAAAATGCCCCAAAAACGTGTTAATGAATGGAACCGGACGCTGGATAATAAGAAGTTAATGGAAAAGAAAAATAAATTCTCCGTCGACACCCGTTATTAACGAGAAAATTGAAAATTTTACTTAAATTAAGCTTTCAAGTACCTATATGATTCACAATATTTGCTTTTTTAATAGAATTTATTACTGCGTAAAATATTTCTGGACAAGCCAGAAGAGCTACTTATACACCGAATAGATTAATCCTATAATTAATTAGTGAGCTCAGCTTACAATTTCGCAAAATAAATTATGTTTATTTAGTCTTACAACGTCTATGTGAATCATAAGCATACTTCAACCATAACATAAGTCTTTCCAATGATATACGATTTTATACAACCAACGACTAGGAAAGTACCACTGAGAACGAGTGATTAGAAGTAGTCGAATACTTAACTGTCACACTTTACTGCCACGGGAGCAACATAAATCATTTGAACCGAGATATTAAAACGATTTGCAGAAAATTAATTAAAAACCACTCTTTCCCTTAACTCATGCGTAATAAACTCGACCGTCTTTATTCTTCATTTTTGCATTTATGATACCTCATATCCAACATGGCCCAACCACGAAAACCGTCCTAAGAAATCAATTTCTTACGTAACGCGCTGGGATGGAAACCCTTATTGCCTTCTGTCAGTCTTACTTGGAAGGAAATGCAACGAAGTAGAGAAATCTGATGCATATACCGCAGAGAACTTTTATCGCTTGTCTTCTTAGCGATATCAAAGTTTATCCCCGAAGTCAAACTGTATGTTGATGAGACATCCAAAAATACCTTATTGTAAAACTCGTATGAATCATATTGACGAGGACCGCAACTTGCCTTTGACTATGTCCCAGGAATAAGGAACAATGCTTATGTCTTACAGATATTGGATAAATGTTAAATGGATGAAAAGCTTATCCAATCGCATAAATACGTCACATCAAAGTCGCGACACAAAATCTAATCTGTAGTGCAGAAACACTGCAAATTATTAATTATGGCATGCTACTTTCTCTTCCCAAAGATCTCATCAAAAGCGCCGCATTCGTGTGGGTATTTCTCCAAGCAGCTCTTGTATTAGAACCTACCGGCGTCGAAGAATAATTTGAGACATGCAAAATCATGCGTGTACATAGTTGCAGTAGAAGTTTTATAAATAGAAGTGGAAGGTGAAAAGCAGAATACATAAAATTCTACTCTTAAAAATTAAAATAAACGTATCCAAATGCTGCAGGGGAAAATTCCTTCTTCGAGTTCTCCATGATCCGTGCCATAAGACTTTCTAGTTATAGAGTTATATATGTATAAGCAAACAAGCGCGTTAGCAATATCTATTCATGAAAACGCTCGTTAACATATTTCACTTTCCAGACGTAAGGTAAATACCATGCAGTTAGATTTATTCCGGAAGACAGTGTGCATTACACTTTCCCACAACATAACAAAAGTCGTCATTCAAATGAATAGATCCATTCATTAAGTGAAAGCCGGAGATTGTTGGTACACAAGATCATGCGGAACTGATTGTTCTTTCAAATAAAAATATATTTTTCCAACTAAGGTTTGAATCTGCTAGCATGCAATTACGGTGAAGAAGAAAACAGCTTATCTGAAGTAAGGTGATTCTTATTAACCTAAAAATATCTTTCGAAAATACCAACGAATAGATCATTGCCATACCAACGGAAGGCAATCTAAAAGCGCTAGGTAAAGAAAACTACTTCATTTATCGCATGACAAATGTCGAATTATGCCATTAAAAAATAAATGTCAACAAACACCGTAAGAATAAAAAAGTAGCAAATTCTCCAGCCACGTACTGAAATTAGACCATATGAAATTTACTTTGCAAGTTCCTCTTTACTAGGACGTTCATATTAAAAAAGACCACTGCAGACCAGTAATAAATTATAAACAGCAAACTTGAATGCAAACATCGCATTTTGGAACGGTTAACATCAGTAACCGAAACTCCACTAACACGCCTCAACATTCACATGCAACCAAAATTCCATCTCACGAAAACACAAATCGGCCCAGAAATTTTAGAACTATTCCCTTTACGCAAACGTTTAAAGCCAATATAACGGTAACACATACCAATACCCGAGCAAGTAAATAGAATTTCTGAAAGATTAGCCACTTGGTCCAACTTACTTCCTCGATATCTCCGTTCCTTTCGCGACACAAATCCGGGAAGGGGGCGGGGCGCTGATCACGTGGTCAACATCCCCTCTCTAACTCCCCCCCCTCTCTCTCACCCTTCCTCCCCTCTTGCCGCATCCAAACGGCACCCAATCGGTCACCCAACTTGTTCCCGATGGTACACTTTTTTCCCTCACAGTTCCGAAACGTTTACCACGTGCTAGGTTTACTACGTTATTCTATTGTTTTTTTTTAACCGCCACGGAAGAGTCTAATCGGATCTCCCTCTTGAAACACCAGAAACTGAAAACCGCGCGAGGGAACGGCGGGAGAAAGAAGGATATCCAGCACCCAACACTCTCACAAGAAACAAACACCCACGTTCTTCACTCCTTGCAACAAAGGTGGAGTGGGTTGGCGCAAGATTCAGAGCGCCTGCGCCATCGTAAGGGAGCTGTAGGAGGAGGGCACCCTCACCTCCTCCGCGGGAGGAAAGAGATCGACTAGGGGACTCTCCGAGCTCGGAGAGCCGCCGACGGACCACCGTACATGCCTTGCCTTCGGAGCAAAGTGTCGGAGGGAGCCACATCGCCCTGTCCCGCCGCCTCCCTCCCCCCCCCCCCCCTCCCCACCCATTCCCGTCGCTTCCTATCCCCTCTTTCTTCCTCTCTCTCTCCCCCCCCCCTACGGACGAATGATGGGGAAGGGGAGCAGTAGTAGTAGGAAGAGGAGGAGGTGATGATGTTAGTGAGGGACGCAGAGGAGAGAGAGAGAGAGAGGGAGAGAGAGAAAGAGAGGGGCAGGAGAAGGGGGAACCGAGTTGAGTTAACCCGACGATTTTGGGAGATCAACAGGTTAAGTGGGACGGCGCAAAAGGTACTCGCTCGAACGTCTGATTTGAGGAGAGGAGAGAAAATTACCGCCTGTTTAGACGGTTATTAGCGTTGATTCCCGTCCGAGTAATCCGGACTCGACGGGAGGGTTCTTTTCGCTTTCGCGTGAAAGATTATGAAAAATTTCAAACGATTCACCGTTACAGAAAAAAACCTTTCTGCGCCCGTGAAATCTAGCGTCCCGCTATTTTACATTCAGCCTCGTATACTCTTCTGTTTTGTCCGTAAATACATAGTCGTAGGTAGTATACTTATTTCGCTGAGTTTCGCTAGGTGAATGAACCTTTGATCGAACGTGCCGATTCTTGAGTCGTTCTAGCCCGATATGATGCTCATTCGGAGACTGGCATGTTACTTTACAGGAGGAAAATTTGATGAAAACATGCTCGAATGCGACAAATTGCAACGCAGCGCTTGACTTCCATTTTCTCGAAAGTGGCGCTGTCGTCTGAAAGCGATCTTGATTTGCGAAAATTGAATCGTCGAAAACAAATAATAAAAAAAACGCCGCATAGGAAAATAGTGCTCTCCGCGACTCAATGTGCCATCCGCTCAAATGAAGTTCGCATTTTTGTTCAGAAACTGTAATGCATTGTAGCGACGTGTAGACTGCAGCGGCGTCGGCGAAATCCTTTTAAAACTGCAGGTTTGTCATTTTGGAGCCAATATTAAAGAAAATCACCACGTTAATAGAAGTGCATTCCTTCATTCTCAATGCAGATAGATCAATTTGGTTCAATTACACACCCACGCAATGCTAGTGTAGAATCGACTTTAAAATTTATCTTGAATTATACACAAAAATAATACGGAAAGAGGTTCAATTTGGTCAGAAATAAGAAATACACGTGGTGATGGCGAGGCGCGCTCGAAACATTGTCTAAATAGTTTTATTTTATTTGGAGAATAGAATCGAGCGATTAAAAGAAACATATGGAGAAAGGAAGAAACGTATATCTCTAATTGTTGTAAACGGTCATTTCAAATTACTGTTGAACATCTAATTGTAAGACAAATTCATGAATACACAGTTCAGTCTCAAAAGTTGAGAAAATAAGTACTTATATGTTTTTAACAGCGATAACAAGGTTATGAAAAACTATATGCAAATTTCTAAAAATATTTCTTTTATAAAAAAATCTATTTTCGGTGAATCATTACTGAAGACGGTCGAATTGTAGCCAAAATGCGCAACTGGTTTTTAAATCCTTGATAAGTACTTATTCTTAAATTAGTTTTCAGCCATAAGAGGAGTTCGATAATTCTCAAGTGAATCTAAGACAGAATAATATATTTACACGAAAGCAACATTGAATAGTCAGAAGCTGTTACAGAAAAGTTTTATTCTGAGAAAAATGTCCATCAATTACAAATCATGTACTATTTACTTGCGCGGAGATATGGGACAAAAATGATTCCCTGAACAATATCATGGGAAAATTCATTTCAAACTGCTACATTTTAAAAGGCTGATATACACTAATGAGGCATTAGTAGTGCTACATTCTTTGCTTATGTCAGGAGAAATTATTGTCACATCAGAAAGGTCGTTTTACGTTGGTTACTCATGTAAATAACTAAGGTCAGAATTGAACGAAGAAATTACGTCTTAAAAATATAGATAACCGCTGATAACATAGTTCGCCTATCCAAATTATCCAATGAACCTATCTCGACGATAGACAAATACAACTCTGTTGTGGAAGTAATTTTAGAAGAATTGAATCCTCGAAAGCTAATTCACTTTGAAATATGATTTACGTGTGGATATTTTACGCAACTCAAAGAGTCAAAATAATGGCATGCATTTTAATAACGCAATTTACTTTGAGTAAAAGCTATTGTTATATGTGGGCATCTCGCCCACAAATTTCATCATGTAATTAATTTTCATTTTAACTACTTTAAAAATATATTTAAAATAGCCAATTTGCAGTTTAAAGGTAAATTCCATATTTTCAAAGCACTATGACGACTGAACTACTCCTGCTTGCCATATACCTTACAACAGCAACCATCAAACCTTGAAAAAAACAGCCTAAACAAGCAACAAAAATACAACACCCGGGACAAGGAAAAGAATATTCAAAATTTCCCCCATGGTTAATTGGCAAGGTCGCACGTGTGGTGTGAAGCAGTTTGCAGACACCCGCTTCACCTTTACCACTAAAACCGCAGTAGACATCCGTTTCAAACCACACGAATGCATGCATCGTGATGGCACATAATAAAACGCAGGATGACAACGCATCACCGGAGAGTCCCAACAGAGAGCCTCCGGTAGTTAACGAAATACCCACGACTTCCACGGCTGTCGTCAAGTTAAGATTATTCCGAGAGGGGTGAATACGCCTCCAACCATCACCACATCGAAACCACCCGAGGAAAGCAATAAGAAAAGGGGGAGAGTGGGAAAGAGGGCTTTCCCTGCACTCCTAAACGCATTCCCTCCGGGCATTCTCCGGAAGACGTCTCCGAATAATCCCCAAACGCGGAGACAGCGGAGAGTGCGCTGGTGAGAGAGAGGGAGAAAGAGAGAGGGAAGCAGAGATGAATGGGACCGAGGGGGAATCCGTAATGAGGGGGAGGAAAAGAGGAAAAGGGGACGCATCGTAGGGGGGGAATCCCCATGAGGATGACGGCGAAAGAGGGATGGGGTGGGGAGGAGTGGCGTGTGGGTAGGGCAAGGGCGTGCGTGGGTGGGTGGGGCGGGAACGCGAGAGTAT
Source organism: Uropetala carovei (assembly GCA_036926305.1). NCBI lineage: Eukaryota > Metazoa > Arthropoda > Insecta > Odonata > Petaluridae > Uropetala > Uropetala carovei. The sequence goes on from JAXCHB010000015.1 coordinate 10,579,845, forward strand.
AGCAAAGGGAAGCCCTTTCGGGTGCCCGCCGGCGGTGTTAGCATGGAGTGGGCGTGGGTGAGGGGAAGGAGGATAAGATGATGGCGCTCTCTCCCCCGGGGGAAAACGAAACACCGCCGCAAAAGCCCAGATGCTCTTTTTTTAATCCCGTCACCTTCCCATTTCACCTTTATGGTGCCGCCGCCGCTCCTAGGCTCCTCTCTGCTCCTCCGAGGGACCGTTGGTGTCACGAGAGGTGACCGCGGATGACGACTCCTCTTCTCGCTCCTCCGTCCATCTCCGCACCCCCTTCGCACACCTCCTTTACCCCTCTCCGATTCCCCAACACCGCCGCCTTAAACGGCTTACGTAACCACCGTGCCCTTCCGTCCCGGAAGGAGATCTCTCTTCGAGATCCGAACCGACCTTAGGCACGGTCGGACCATTCACAAAACACACCCCAGTCGGGTCACCAAAAGGGAGGAAGATGGAAGACGGAGGAAAATGAGTGGTAAAAAAAACGATCCGAAGCGCGAATCGAAGCTTACTACACTCTCACCAAAAACTCCCACAAAGAGATCCCTTCACTTTCACCTCTTCTTCGTCCTTTTTATCGGAGATTCCGCCTCTTCTTTCCGTGTAAAAAAAATCCTCGGCCTCCCAAACGGTCGAACCGGGTCTCCGACACGCCTTCAGCCCCGGCCGACGAGAAGACTTCCCAGTAACACGGTGAAAAGAAGCGCCCAAGAAAAAAGGGGTCCACGAGAGCCGCAACTACGGAGGAAAAAGGTTTGAGACACGGCCACGCAGGTCGCGGGTGCGCCAACACTGACCGCCTCTCTCAACGTATGGTTGGTCGGCAGCCGTCTCTCTCTCTCTCTCTCTCTCCCTCCCTCCCTCCTCATCCCACGATCCCCCCTTCCCTCTCTATCTCCCTTGTCTTTTCCCTCCTTCCTACATGAGACGCACTTATCCCTCCCCTCTCCTCCCTCTTTCCCCACGCTCCCTATCCCCCCCTCCTCCCCCTCCCCCAACTCCCATTTACTCCGACCGTTCCCCCCACCTCCTCCCTCATTCCCACCGACCTTGCCTGACGGGCTCTCTGTCCCCAGTGGAGTGAGAGGAGTTGGGAGGAGGAGAGGCCCATCGCCACCGCCACCTCCCTCCAAACACCTCTTTAACACTTCTTCGCTTCCCACCCCTACCTCTACTCCTACTCTTCCATTTTTCCCTCCTTCCCACTCCCTCCCTTTTATCCCACACCACTCCCCATGACCCGTAAGGCTGCCCAGAGCTTCATCCCGCGAAAGATACCTCTTTCTCTCTCCACCATGCGAAAGAATGTCTTCTCCTTTTCGCCAAACGAGCGACGCTCCTCCTTCCGACTCCTGGCCACTCCTCCCTTTCCCTTCACCTCCACACCTCCTTTTACCCCTCCCCCCTTACGCACCTTGCAACCACTCTCCCCTCCCCCCGACCGAATTGCCCTCCCCCTTCCTTTTTCCCCACCCATCCGCCTACGTGCTCTTCACCCTTTCCCTCGTACGCTGGAATCTCCCGACAACCTCTCTCCATCCTACCTTTACCACGCATTACACACACACGCGCGCGCTCACCCGTCCGTGGCACTCGTCTTTATCGGTCCGGCTTCGATTCTCCCTACTACCTTCCTCTCTGCCTTTTTTAACCTACGCGAGTCAAGAAATGCATATCACCTCTTTCCTTCCTCCTCTCTCCCTTATTCCTCCCTCTCTCTCTCTCTCTTTCTATTTCCTCCGCTACTCCTCCTCCTGGCTGCACGCACTCCACACATCAATTACTTAGTCTTGTTTTTTTTCTCCTCATCTCCGGGCAAACTGGTTTTCTCCATCGGCGGATAAATGTTTTGTTAAGCCTTAAGCGTGTTTATGCTCTTAAAGTGGTGGCCAACGTGTAACGCATGCGCCAATTTTGGCGCATTGGTCTATAAAAAATTGGCGCACCATGTTTTGAAAAAATTCAAGATAATTGCTGAAATTAAGCAAATTGAAGAATATACATAAAAAATGCAATAAGAATAAAAATTAAAAATTGGAATAAAAAATGAGTTGCTAGAGGAAAAACATCGGTAGGGAAACATCGATGTTTTATCAATAGCATCGGTAGAGTAACATCGATGTACAACATCGAAAGGTAAACATCGATGTTTCTTTGGGCGCATCAGAGTTCTAACAAAATTAAAATTGGCGCACAGTGTGTAAAAGGTTGGCCACTACTGTCTTAAACAAAACCGTCCGATTCCGGTAAATCGAATGGATTATAATGGGGTGGTAGAGGGGAGGACGAAAGGATGAAATAAGAGATGACGGGAGTTTTCTCGAATCGAAACGCGAATGATTTTTCTTTCGAATTATTTTTATCTTCAAACGAGAGTGAGTGGTAATAAAAGACTTCAATTACGGCCGCCATTTCTTCCAATTTAAATTCCGGTCGAGGGTATATTTATAAATTACCTAAAGTTTTGCGCGGTAGCCTCGCTTGAGATATGATGAATTAATACGGGAGCTTTCCAAGCGATGGTTTAATAAAAGCTGTATTAATTTTTTGTTTGACTTAGTACAGCGGCTAATCTCATGTTTTTCTCTTTTTTTGGACATGGTTTTTTTGCTTACATAGTAATGGAACTCCCGAATTTTATTTCTTACGACAGGGAACTTCACAAAACGGTGATTTCAAACTTAAAAGCCTTTACGTATAGGAAAAATGTTTTAATTCTTGTGGAACTCCTCCAAAATTTACGCAGTGTATATTCTACGGAAAATAATTAAGGTATAGGAGATAAAAGTATTAGCGATGATAAAATTTAATCCAGTTCATAATAATGATTAAGCAAACACTAAGTAAAAAATGGGATCAATTAGGTAATAGTGTAGTATTCTATACAATGAAAAAATGTTTTGAAAACTATACCATTCAATTTTTATCATCGAAATTATAAAATATACAGTAAAAATCGCCTTTCACGAGAATTAAACGGACAATACTTATTTTTAGACACAGGCTATATTTAATGGATGCTTCAACACAGCGTATTCCTAATATGTATAATATAGGTTCGACACTTTCTAAAAAGAACAGATTTTTTCCTTATGCCCACATTCATATATAGCCTACAAGGTTGATTATGTATACATATGGGTATCAGAACATTAGGACGCACCCATATGTAGGTACCACAACATCAACAACAATTTATTAGAGGGACGATTATTACTCTAATGACCTATCAACATCTCCAAGTTATTTATCTAACAACGGTTTTTGCCACACCCATAATAATCACCTGTGGAAATCCGTTAAGGAAACCCCTTTAAAAATGAAAGCTTTTCCACGCTACCTCTGAAGATTAAAGATATCTAATCAGCTTAAAACTGTAATGAATGAAATGCAATAGATAATTTTTTTCAAATATGAAGTGTATTTGTTAGAAAGTGACCGATTAAGTGTGATAACACACCATCAACCTATGATTTTTCTAGCATTATATATCTCTCTCTCCATCTATCCTTCATTAATATCTCAATTTCTTCCCTCCTTTATCCACGAATAGTCTCCTCTTATCCCAAGTTCTCCTCTATTCCTTCCACTCCTCCATTCTCCACAATCACGTCCTTCTCCCTTCCTCTCCTCATCAAACCCTTCATAATCTCTCTTTATCATCCTTCTCCTCCATCATTCCTCCAAGCCTCTTCCTATTCCTCTACTTCCCTCTCTCTACCCTTTCCGACCTCTTCCTCCTTTTATTCTCATAATTTCCTTTTATCTCCCCATCCCTCCTTTCCCCTATCCCTCCTCCTATCCTCCCCTTCCCCATCTCCACATTGTCTCCTCACATCACGCTCACACACACGCACACTTCCCAAAACCCCTCGCCAACTGTTTTTCTCCACTCCTTACTCTAAAATGCTTCATTAACTCTCCATTGTCACCGCTCTCTCTTAACCCCTCTTCTCTTTCTCTCTCTCTCTCTCCGACCCAACTCCCTCCCACTCTACCTCCACGTGTTAACCCCTCGCTCCTCTCTTGCACATACCAAAACCCTTCCCCTCTCTCCATCCCCCTTCCTCCTCCTCTTCCTCTCCCTTCTCATTCTCCTCCTATCTCTCTTTCCCTTCCCTAGCACCTACTCCGATCTCCACCGCAGCATTCCCTGGACCAATCAGTCCTCGCGGTCTCACGGGAGTCCGACTCTGATTTCCCTTTGTATCCGCGAAGAGGCGTCGCCTTTTCCTTACAAGAACCTTCTCTCTCTCTCACTAGGCCAGCAGCAGGAGCAGCCCGAAAGAGAGACCTCAAGTGAACCGTGGAGGACGGGAGGGCGGGTTTTGTGAGGTTAGGAAGGAAGGAAGGGACGGGGGAGGGTGAGAGGGTAGGAGGAGGGATGGAGAGAGGGAGAGAGCCTTGTCGCCCTCCACCATCCCAACAAAGGGGGCGTCATCCCTCTCTCTCTCTCTTGACCCCCCCGCCCTCCGCCCCCGCCCTGCTGCCCTAGACAGCCGATAATTAGATATCGCCCCCTCATTACTCCCGTGATTGCTTCATTGTGAGCCGGCGTGGGAGGGGAGGGGAGATCCTAAAAGGCGTGGCAGCGATAAACAATGGGTGGGGAGGGTGGGCGTGGCGGATGAATGAAGTATTGTGTGCGTTCTCTCCCTCCCCCGTAGGGAGAAACAACCAGAGCATCAAGTCGCCTGGCAACGGATCCGACGCCAGGCGCATTCGAATCGGAGCGGAGCCGTGGCCGCGAAAAACTGAAAATCTAAATTAACTCGGAACCCTGGGTTTTGGGGATTTTTGTTTTGCGTCTGGCTCCTGACAAATGCTTGGTTAGTGCCCGTATGGAACGTGTATTCTCAGCTGCCAGGATTGTGGGAAATTATACTGATGCACATGCCGTGTTTGTTTTTCAAACATATTTCTAGCCTTCCTCATTATATGGAGCTGAGTTCTTGATTAACTTAGAATAGTTTCCAATTCACTCAATCTAAAATACATATGGCTCTTCAATTTATTTGGATCAAAACAATTAAATTAGAAAATTCATCATAAATAGCCTGATTAATTTTTTCTACATAAATATAAACTTTTGATGGGACACAATAAAATTAATACATTATTGTAAAACCAAATTAAAGTATTTGCGCTGATTTTCATAAAATTTAAGAGAACTGAATACAGCAATTAAGATTTTAAAGATGCATGGGCTACTCGCAACAAATTTCATTCTAAGCTGCGTTAAATTTAAAACTTGATATTTTTATGTTTTCTGAAAGTAAATTTCTCCCATACCAAATTAGTTTCAGGAATATAAGCATTTTCCACGTGAAAATATATATGTACCGAGAAATCAATTTAATGGCTGAATCAGGAATAATAATTATAACTAAGAACGTCAGCTCGTTATTTATCTGTAGAGAATCGTTGACTTTTCATAAAATTTTGTATTTGCTTAAATTTAGGAACTAGGAGAAATAACAAATCGATTAAACCTGTATTTAACGGGCCTATAATAAAACGGGACTGTGGCATCTATCACCTTAACATCCAACATAATAAACTTTTTTTCAAATAATATTTGCAAAAATAATGAAAATTGAAAATAGAATCGAAGAGATACTACGTTGAAATACGGTAAATATAATCCATGATATTAGTCAAATATAACTTAATCATATTTTAAAATACGGTCTTGCGTTCGTTTATGCAAAAAAAAGTTGAAATTAGACCCTCTAAGGAGAGGTACATTTTGTTTTAATCACAAAGGCACATAAATAATTAGCTCTACCGTTATACGCGCGAGTAATTACACAAGAATAATCAGACCTCAGTAAAACTAAACGTATTGGACAATAAATCGTTGCTGTGACAGCTACTGGTTGCAATGCTGACGTCACTCACCGATGATTATCCCGCTACGAACACTGTGAATCGGTTACCTAATGTGATTAGAGGAATAACTGCGAATGAGAGAGACGAATAAAGACTACGAAAACTGGAATAAATCAAAAATCGAAGATGATAACACAGGAAAGAATAAAGATCGTAAAACCAAGGTGGATCTAAAGTACAGAGAAAGACCGAGTGGAAAAGTGTGAATAGAAGATAAAAGGAGAAATAAGGGAGGAGGAAGAAGAGCGAGCAGAAACAAAGAGCTGCGAAAAGAAGGTAGAAGAATACAGTAACTCCCAGATATACGTCGTCCAATTTCGCTTCTACGTCCACTGCGAACAGACGCTTGTGAAGACCTTAATGCAAGGTTCCAGATATTCTAAGTATAACAAAGTCTATATCTAAATTATTCGTGATTTCTTGTGTTAGTGACGTATACCTACATAGTTGAGTAGATGGTAGGGATTATCGACGCATAACCTATATTACACTTTCCCATGTTTTTGTCCCACCATGGAGTTCTACTTCAGTCTAGATTTTGTCATCTGTACACTAACATTATTCTTCATTTAACTGTTGACATTAATAGGTTTCAACTAATTAAAACAATCCTGCAAATTTGTATACAAAAACACTGTCATATAATAATATGACATAGGCATATGTCTGGTTTAAGACACCTCACTCCTCACTTACAAATATCAAGCTTCAGAATCGTCTTGAGTATTTTTATGAGTGTTAATTTCAACACGTTTAACTATTTCTGTCATAAAATATTCTTATATTGTATTATCCTGTTTTTAACTGGGCTAAAGACGGTACATTTGCATCACAAGATGTCCGCCAAGAAAGTAATAATCCTTACTTTCACCCTCACACATATGGGAAAATTAGGTTCCGCTATACGTCGTTTTGTTTATATATATATATATATATATATACATATACACACACACACACGTCGCCGTCGACGGGAACTCATCTCCGACGTATAGCGGGGACTTGCCGTAGTTGGAAAGAAGGACAAAGGAGTGTGAAGGAATAGCGCCGCGGACCGAGTGAACAAATAAAACACACGTGTGCAAGGAGTTCGGTCTAGGTAAGAGACAGTGTGGAGAGAGGGGAAGAGGAGGAGGAGGTAGGGGAGGGAGGGAGAGAGAGAGAAAAACCATTGAAGGGGGAAGGGTTGGAAAGACGGTGGGCATGAAAAGGAGGCTGCGAAATGGGGGAGGAAGTGGGACAATGGAGGAGAGATAGGCGGGGTGTGATGGGAGAGAGAGAGGAGAGAGGGAGGGAGTGGAGGAGAGCGTGACATGGAATGGATGGTTTAAAAAAAAAGGGGTGAGAGATTGGGGTGGGAGGAGGGAGAGGAGTAGAAGAATAAAAGGAAGGGAGCGCGGAGAGAGAGAAAGAACGTAAGCCGGAGTTATGCGTGCCTCGGAAAATGTGACTATTGGAAGAGTTGCATTTGCTACCACTGTCCTTGTGATTTACATACGCCCTCTCTCTTTCTACCTCCCTCCCACCCTCTCTCTCTCTCTCTCCCTCCCTACTCATTTCCTTGTCTTCTCACTCTCACACGACCCAACAATCTCCCTCCCTCCGATCCACAAACGTAAGAAAACGTCTCTAGGAAGGGAGGGATTGTCCGGCTACTACTTGCGTGCCTTGTCACCAGGTGGCAGCAGGGTTGGGAGAGATGAATTGATGACGACTTATGATAAATTAAGTGGCCGTTCTGATGCGAGGCGAGACGCGCCGGAAAAATCGTGAAAGGAAGACGGAGGTTTATTACACGCCGCGAAATATTGTTTGTGTCGAATGGGTAACGATGACTACCACGGGAAATCGGTCGTGGTATATTGAATGTAAAATTTCACGGAGATAGCTTTCGGATCGGAATCTTGTCGGGTGAGGAATAAAGAGGAGTGGTAATGGCTTTTTGAAGCTAAATGTCGATTATTGTTCTCGGTGTTTCCAAGGTTGTGAAGCAAGATCAATCAACCTCTTTTTTATTTTTAGATGCTTGGAGTTAGCCACTATATTTCTTGCGAAAGCAAAGGTGACAATTATTATGCACTCACTCGTTGGCCATTAATGTTAAGAAACTTTGCACTTCATATAGTGTTATGGATTAGAGGATGACTCATAAGAATAGCATATACCGAATGCTTAAAAAAATACAAAAAGTATTTTAGACTCGATTTGGGAAATGCGATCCCGTACTGTATTTATTACGTTCGCGTTATTTTCAAAAGGTAACGGAACATTATAAGCTCGTTTTATTTAAAACTTCCCACCACAAAATTGGCCTAAAGGAAACGAGTTCACGGTAATCATAAAAACTTTTTCGGCTGATTTTACAATAAAAAAATATTTAAGCAAAAAGTACGGAACGCAGCAGTTTCAACTTGTACTGATCCTTTCCGGTAATCTGCCTCTATAAGAAATAATTCGTCCAGTGCTGAATTACCCGAAAACTAAATTAACCTATCAAGCCAATTCGACGTACACGCGAACGGACTTAATCATACTACCTCGGCTGTCCGTACGTATATATGACTTCTCTTTACTGAAACCTAAATATCTGAGCCATTAATTTACCTTTTCCTCGATAAAAAAATAAATAAAATGGTCGCTTAGAGGGACAAACAGGGATAAGAAAGACCGTCTCGAGGAGCTAAATGTAGAGCATTTCTACATCCCCTAGCAAAAAAGCTGGATCATATGGTAGCAAAATATAGCAATCGTGATTACCTCAATCAAAGGCTTTTACGATCACGATTCGAATTAAAACGAAACATCTGTCGGCGAGGGAAATATTGCATTGTGGAGGAGAACGAAAAAAAGCTCCCAATGACATATGTTCAGACAAAAGCCGGCAAAGAGTGCAAAAAGATAGCGATAAAAAAATCCGGCCGTAAATTTCAATCCGAGAAAAATACTTTCGGTCAATAACAATGCTTTTCTTACTAATGGAATTCTACGGCTGAAATTTATTTTTCAAACTCACTGTCCAAGGTTGTGTGTCATTAAGTGAGAAGAGAGAGAGAGGAAGTAAGGTGGGGGTAAGGTATAAGTGAAAAGGAGGAAGTGGAAGGGGCTTATAGAAAGAGGGAGGGAGGGTAGAGTATGGGACAGAGTGGGGAAGGAAGTGGAGGAGGGGAGGCTTGGATGGGAGGGGGCGTAGGAGAAAGGAGTTGGTTTGAAGTGATACATTGTTGGTAGGAATTCCTCCAATGGCTGTCAAGGGTACCACGGCCAGTGATTGATCGCCTTGTTGGACGCGTAGAATTAATAAAGGGAAACCAAATCCATTGTTATTTCACCTTATACAGAGTATTTTAACCTACTCTCCGAGCACTACTTGGTTGCCGTGTATTTTAAAGTTCGTTTGAATTTTTAAAAACATCCTTTTAGCACTCCGTCGATTCAAATTTTACATACCTAGATCAACAAATCAAAAATGTTTAACTTTGTATGCCTGACTCGTAAATTGTAGCTCCTTTTTTTTTTTTTTAGAAATATGGATGTTAAAGATTTAAATTCGCTTTTTGGTGGTTTTCATTAATGGTGACTGTCATTGTTTCATCAAATCAAATGGTTTATCGCCAGGTACATATACCATAAATACATCTATTAAAGCTTACTCCCAATTTTGTACGTTAAGGGTTTGTGAAGAAATTAATCTAAATAGTATTCCAAAATAAAATGTCATGTCCAGACAATTAAGTTTCTGTTTCCATATTGCTTTTTATAAGCGAATAATAATGAAAGCTATCTCAACGTTAAACTCGTTTAATTTTATATTACAAATCACCTCTGTTGACATATGTAGATAATCTTTATTTTTAAATTTGTTTTTTAAATATAATTTATTTATCATAGTACTTTACCATACGCTGTGTCGTCCGCGTATTGTATGCTGGGCTTTAACCCTTTATAGGGCAAGAAGTCAAGGAATGAAAATCACTTTATTTTCATTTATAACTGCTAAATATCATATTATATTACTAACCAAAGAAATTTACAATTTAAAAAAGTGGTACACTATTGTACCAGTAACCTATAAAGAGTTAAAGGCACCTTACGTTATAGCTTAAGAATGCAATGGAACTCGAAAAAAACTACGTAAAAATAGGTTACATGGGAGAAAAGTAAAATGTCTCTTCGACTTAAAAATTAGTTTCGCGTTCCTTAAACCGATTATTTATCTTGCTCTCTTACGATAGCCTAACGGAATTAATAAGTCAAATTCGGATCGAACGACACAATTCGTTCTTTTCGAATTTTGGAGACAGTTTAACAGTAAGCACTCAACGTAAAAATTCCTTAGCATAAAGATTTTGGACCTGCTTATAGAACACTTAACTACTATGCATTATAAGACTATAATCATTGGAAAGAAAAGTGAACAAAAATTTCGCCCCCCTGACATTTTCCTAACCGTAAAATATACTCGGGCGTTTCCAAGTCACGTATAACCAACGTTAAAACCTCAACTCCGCCAAAGAAAGAAGACAATAGCATCCTTTATTCACTCCGTCTCACAAAAGAAGTCCAAGCGACAAGTAAATCCCAAAAATAGCCGCTTTTCGTCCGTTAAAAAAAAGATCTTGCAAAAACATTCGCTCGTCACCGAGGGGTGAATGACCCAATTTCAACACCGAACGAATGAATTATTCCGAAGATTCCACGACACTCCCAATTTTTAATCGGTCCGAAAATGGGAAGAATTCTGTACGATGGAAAGGTAACACAAATGAAGGGACGATTAAGGAGAGAAACGTATGAGATTTTACAGAAGCGAAAGCATAAGAGGGGGAGGGAAGAAGAGGTGCAAGAGGAGAGAAGAGGTGTGAGTGAGGGAGAGGATGAGGAGGGGAGGGAGTGAATGGAAGGAGAGAAGGGAGACAGGGAGAAAATGGAGAGAGGGAGAGAATTGAGGCAGGGAGAGAATGGAGGGAGGGAGAGAATGGAGGGAGGGAGAGAATGGAGGGAGGGAGAGAATGGAGGGAGGGAGAGAATGGAGGGAGGGAGAGAATGCATGGAGGTAGAGAAGAGAGGGAGAAATAGAAGGCTGGGAGGAAGAGAAGGGAGAGAGAGAGGTAGAGAATGGAGAGAGGGAGGGAGAGAGAGTGAGAGAGTGAGAGAGGGGGTGGTATTAGCGAGGGAAGGGATGGGGGAAGCATACAAATGACACTGGGAGCCGAGCAGACAAACAACTATAGTAGGGAGAGAGGTGAGAGTGGTGGGTGGTGGGAGAATGGAGGGGAAGGAGGAGGGGGAGGTGTGCTGAGGAGAGGGGGTGGGAGTAGGGGGAGAAGAAGAGGGCGTGGGGCAAAGTGGCTTGCTAACAAAAGTGATGGTTGAAGGAGGGTGGTGGGGAGAGAGGGAGGGAGGTCTCAAAAGAAGAAGGGAAAGACGGTTCCAGAAAGAGCAGCAGTTTTCTTCTCCTCTCTCTCCCTCCGACTCCTCTCCCTCCCGCTCAATCTCCTCCTCGCCCTCCCCCTCCCTCACACACACACAGACACACGGAGCAGCATAAACCTCCTTACGGGACAAAAGACTGGAGGCTGGACAACGGCACCCGGTGACGTCACGGCCTCATTCTCTCCGCCAAAACCTTTTTTTTTCTTCTCCGTCTCTCTCTTCTCTCTCTCTCTACTCCATCCTTTCTTTGAGAACGCTCCCAGGCCGCCTCCTTTTATACGGCAGCATCCCCTTTTACTATTCCCCTTTCGCTGCCTACCCCATTCTCTCCGCCCCTTCCCCTCTATCTCTCTCTCTCTCCCCTTTATCCCTTCCCCTCTCTCTCTCACTCACTTTTCCCCCTAGTCTCTCTGACGCCCTTTCTTTCCCATTTCCCACCTCTCCCTCCCCCCTCCCCCTCCATCCCCTCTCCTCCCCTCTCCACTTCTCCCCCTCTTCTGCCTCGCGTCGGAATCCTTGACGACCGCAAGGGTAAAGCCCGCAGCTCTTTACTCAAGTATTAACATAATTCCCCTTCGAAAAAAAGGGCCTATTGAAATTAGGAAAACATGGAGAGATAAGCATCGCCCCGCTATCTAATCGACTGCCAAAAACTCACCTCCAAGGCGGTATCGTGGATATGATGAATACTTCCGTGAGCGTAAGTAAGGAGTTAAACCTAAAGCGAATAATAATGGAGCATGCAAATAAATCGAACCGATGTTTATTTTGATATTTTTCATTCTCGTAAAAAATTGTTTTCATATGATACGCCTTGGAAACCATGTGCAGCTTATGAATCATGATGACAGATTTAGATATTTAGGAATTTTTCTTTAAAATGGTCTATTTAATCGGATATTATTCGTCGACTAAATGTATTTATCTACAAATACCAAAGCAATTCATTTGTAAAATAAAAGATAATTTTTCTTCCTTGGAAATTCAGTAATTTCAATTTATTAATGCAGACGATAAATTATTTTCTGGCAAAACAAAATTTCGTTAAAAACCAAGTTTCTCTGCATGTATTTTTTTCTAATAAATCGCTGAGCAAATAACGATGTTCCAGAGACTATATAAATTATTATTGATGGATTGTTTACTTACTGAATGACACCGAGTGAATCTGCCATAATCTTAATCATTCATTTTTAAAAACTTTTATTACATAGTTCGATTCTTTCAAACGCGTCCATTCAAATCGTTTTCCTCCACTTCTCTTAATCTTACTCTTCCTCCAACCTGCTCGGAATACCATTACTGCCCCGTTCTTATTTCCTCAAATAATCGTCATAGTCTATTATAATATATTAGATAAAATATTTTTTCAATACACAAAATTTTCATGGCTCCCCAAATAACAAATGAAACGAGTAGTGTTATTAAAGTTAGAATTTAAAATCAAATTCAACTTTGAATGGCAGCTCCCCCTGGTACAATTGTAACCCCTCCATCCCCCAGCGTTAGGGAAGGAAAGAACTTTTTTAGCAGATACAGAGATACCGGGGATGTTGAAAAGCCCTATGCTATCACAAAGTAAATACATCTCACGCGTATTTTCGGGACTCATGGGTCCCAATATCAATAAACATTGTTTTAAAGGAATAAAAAACGATATAACCATTAAACAATAAGAAAATTTGCTTATTCACATAACCGACTATAAATTCAGAATTAAGCACCATGATCTCACAGATATTCAGCAATTTTTCCTTTTTGATCCGATGTTACGCTCACGCAGCTCAGTCAGACCAACCCAAACCACCTTATGTCCGTCTCCACCCCCTTCATATCCACCCATTCTTTTCTTCCTCCTCCCCTCTCCCCTCTTTATTCCTCCATCTTCATCCCTCTCTCCTTCACTCCACCCTTTCCTATGGTTCAGCATCATTTCTCAATCCTTTCTGAATCATCCCAGTCTTCTCAATCCCTCTCCCACTCCCGTTTTCGTTTCCCCTTACATTCCTCCCCTCCAGGCTCCGGACACAATTCCTTCTCCTTGTTGCGGCGTGGCCTCAGCGCCCATGGGATCTTTAGAGCAGTTGACTCTTTGCTCAACAGGTATTAAGGGAGAAACCAGGAGGGTTGGGACACGAAATGGGTTCCTGTGATGTTAGAAGAGGGAGGAGGAGGGAGATAATGTGACAAAGGAGGGAGGGAGGGAAGTGAGAGGGGGTGAGGTACGGAGAGACGGGAGCAGAGGGATTACAAAATAAAGAAGTGGGAGGTTAGGGGGTTTTTCCTCCCGAGACGAACGTAGGAAGGAGGAGGAGGATGTTGGAGAGAGGAGGGGGATTTAGGATCAAATGGAAGTGGAGGGGTGTTAATGCGTAGCAGGGGCGATAGATGACGTGGGTAGCGGGACGGGGAGTGGGATGTGGCGGTGGGGAATTTCTCCCTCCTCGCTTCCGAGGAGGGATGAGGACAACTGCTGTCACCGACGCTGATTCTTTCTCAGAGTATATTTTCCATTCTTTCCCCCTCTTTTTTTTCTCCTCCTGCCTCGTCGCTTCCCTGCCCTCATTTGTTTCTTGTCTTTCTCTCGAATTCGCTCCTCCCACGATCTCCCTCCTTTTCTCTCTACTTCCCTCCGCCATCCTTCCAAGCTCTCTAATCTCAAGATTCGTTTCTATTTTTAATCCTTCCGAATGATTCTCCAATCCTTCTCCCCCTCTCTTTCGCACTTTTTTCTCGCCCTAATCTCGAACCCTTTCACTTTGGTCCATTGTTCCGCACCATCCATTTAACCCCATTCTGCATTTCTCCACTTCGTCCTTTTTTTTTCAGGGAATTCGCGATGTTAAAGAATTTAAATCGCGGCAACAAATAAACAAATGAAAAATTCGGGTTTCAGCCAGGAAAATTTTTGTCGCTACAAAAATTCAATTTAGAGCATTATATTTAAACGTCACATTAATATTATATTCCTGCGATCTATGCTTATCGTTTGAAATGCCTTGATTATGGGGGTCACTAGACGTTGAATATGAAGATTGTAAAACAAGGATGCATGAAATTATTGGTTATTACCCAATTCACTACAAAACGTTGTTTTAACATGTTATATCCAAATTAACTATTTTAGGTGATTAAGTAAAATTGATATAAACGCGATTGTTATTCCGTGCAATCAAATGAAAAGGATAAAAATTTTTTTATGAAAAAGTATCATTGCCATTAAACTTAACCGATCTAAATTATGAACTGATGATGCTGTCAACAATTTGTGATAATCGCAGCTATTGAATTCCTGTCAATTATTTAAAATACCTGGAAATGGTTTCGTAGTGATTCAGAACAGATATGAAAGATATTTTCCTTGAAATAAAATACATATCATTATTTCAGCACTCTTTAAAATCCCTTGGAGAAATAAGTATTGCCGAAACCCCTTTTCATATTATTATTTAAACAGGAGACTGTGAGCTTGGATAAGAATCGGGATGATATGCGATTGTTATTCGAGGATAGAAAAATATGAAAATTACCGGAAAAGAGTAATAGTAACCGACTCCTGGAACAAAGAATTATTATAATTTTCATGTACGAAAAATATACTCTTACTTAATTTTGGTAAAAAAAGAAAATGTTCAGGCAGTAGGAGAACGAGGCAATTCTAAACGCGAAAGATTTTTCTGAGACTCCATGAATGAAAAATAAAATCATTCTTGGAGCCATGGGATAGACTACCCTCCGAAATCGAAAAACTAATTATCTGCCAAAGATAGGAACGACGTAGTGGAATAACATTCAAACGAAAAAACGTATACAGATAGATTTTAATAAATGTTAAAGGAAAGGATTGTCCTAAGTAATTGGGAACAGACCTAGTTCAGGTTATCTCATGTTCGGAACCAAATAATAAAAGAATTATATTAACTTAAATAATGGTATTACATTTTGGATAATTCACATATGCATAATATAGCTAAAAAGGTGGATAATAATTATCAAATTCGTACTATTCTAATTAAAATAATTTCCTTCGTGTTAAACCTGATCGAAAACACAAATAAATCTCAATTCATTTAAGAGAGTATGACTGTCAGACAATTTAAGCTAGGACAATCGACCCTACTCATTTTGTTTAAAATAATTACCTTCGTATCTTCAAGGTGAGATCTACAGATCCTTTCATGCAAACGACTGAGAAAAAATTTACATAAGTAGTTTTCTTCGACCTTTACGACTCAAGGTAAAAATTTTTATTAAAAAAAACTCGATTCTTCTGCCCTTATTTTACAGCGAGAAACAACGCGTAGACGGATCGATATGACATCAGAACTTTTTAAAAGGCAGATATTGACTTCAATATACATGGAGTTAAATTTCAAGTACCCACACGGTTAGCATCTTCCTCGTCGTCATTTCGCTCGCATCGTGGTTACCAGGATAATAACGTCGAGAATAAAAATGTGGCGAGAACCCATATGCTCCTTCTCCAAAAGAAACAAATGAACGCCAACAGCGAAAGTGAGGCAGAGATTGATAGTCGAAGAGAAAAAATATCCGAACAAAGCAGGAAGCTGAGATTTTTTTTTTTTAGAGAGAGAGAGAGAGAGGGAGGGTGAGACAGGCGGAGTATTTTCTTTTTATTTGAAAGGGACGGAAAAAGAAGTGGGAGGAAAAGCATTGGCATTTGTGGCGCGATTTTGAGAGAAGTGCTAGCGACGAACGGAAAAAGGAAAACTATAAATAAATGCGTTGGCGTCTCGGAAGGGATTTCTTTGTATCCATTATCATCATCGGGGGAGTCGGGTCTCTCTCGCTCCTACTCTCTCCCTTTCTTCACTCCCCCTTTCTCTCTCTCTCTCTCTCTCTCTCTCTTTCTCTCCGAAGACTCTTGGATCTCCTCACACCATTCTCACGCCTCCTAAAAAGAAGGCCCCCTTCCTCTCCCCTCCCGTACGCAAACCTCTCCGACTCCGCGATACTTCCCACATACCATTTACACAAATAAACCATTACTCATTGCTTCTCCTGCTGCAAAAACCCCCCATCTCCCGACCCGGGAGCCCATTTTGTTTGTCGGTGGCGCTGATTTTATTGACGACTGATGTTGAGAAATGGGTCCTCCCGCGGGTTTTGCTGCACCGAGGTGCGGAATAATTTCTTTCCAATAAATGCCACTCTCTACCGGCGTAAAGAAAACGACGAGTTCCGAAAAGAGGAGAATAAGACGTCATGTACGTACGTAAGCGTCTATATGCATAAATACATAAATCCGTGCGAATTCGTTCAAATAGAATGTATGTGTCTTCAAAGTACACCAATCAGGAGATATGAAGTTACATTATACGCTTGATGGAGGTGTCTTACAACTACAAGTTGACGCTGGATGATGGGAAACTTTCTTGCGGCAAATGCTCACATTAATTTTTACTCATGAATTTGAAAGGCTTTTTGATCGGCATCGAATTAACGGCTACGATTGGTCATACTTCCTGTGGCCGCAATATTTCTATTATAATTAGCGCTTTATCTAAAACAAATCGATTGTTAACAGATACAGCTACAGGAACCTCAAATTATTTCAAGCCAACTAAAAATTTGGTTAAAACATTAGCATGGTGAAAGAAAAATTGTAAAACTATGGACATATATTAATTAATTCTGATTAATTAACTAGACTATTATCATGTACTTAACATAATACATTCTGAGTTATCAATATCAATTTTTGAATCGCCGAGTATTACTCAATACATAACGATTCAATTGTGCGAACTTTACTCTTATAAAGCTACACTGACGATTCATTAAACTGAAAACTATCAAGTATCGCTTAAACAAAATGAATTTTCGACTAAAAACATGAAAGAAATGTAATAATAGAATTTTATTCTTGATTAATATTGTATTCTATAGTATTTGTAGAATAAAAACAGATATAAACGAGCAGTAAGCGCTTGTTTTATATACTAGAAGAAAAATGTTAACAAATTAATATATTTTGGAGGGTATTATTTAATTACCAAGACAATTTTCTCTTAGCGGTAACTTATTAGCTTCATATTTGTTGATGAGAAATCCTGTGCGAAGCAAAGTAGGAAGAAAATTTCTCAAACAGTATATTAATGATTTTCTTCAGTACCATTTATAATGTAATCTTTACTAAAAAAAAGCTACTCGTGAATCGATTGGATTAGTAAAAAATTCGCCTATATGGCTACGAACAGGAACCTAATATGGATAACGTTTCAATATCATTCAACCTGGACTAAAAAATGAAAATCAAAAGAGCAATACGTTTATTGATCTTGTCATACATCCAAAGAAAACTCTGAGAACGAGCTTAGAACATGCGTGAAGAATGTTCCAATGCGTTTATCCTGAAACGATGAAGCCCGTAATGTTTTCAGAGATACTTATTTACTATTTTATACAATACCGACGTATAAGTTATTTTTTTATCAATTTGTCAATGCGGAACAATCTCGGAGTGATATCTAGACAGAAACCATTTCACAATGCTCGCTAAATGTAGCAGCGAACGGAAGGGAAAATAAATCAAAAAGTCGCGCCGCATTCTCTGCGAGGTCTTGAGTAATGGCAGAGAGAGAGAGAGAAAGAGAGGAAAGGACGTTAGGCGTGGGAGAGTGCACTGATACAGGAGGTTGGATGAGAGAGAATGGGGATAGGAAGGAGGAGGAGAAGCAAGAGTAGAGAGAAAAAAATGAGATAGAGATGGAGAGAGGAAGTGGAAGAAAAAGAAGATTGAAGGGATGAGTAGAAATAGCGAAGGGAAAGAGATATTGGTAACTTTGAGATAAGGGAGGAAGAAAGCGAAAGAACTAAAAGTAAAGAGTCGACGGTAAAAAGAGGGAAAACTGTAGTGAAGACGGGAGAAAGAGAGAACGATATGTGGGCGTGAGAAATCGGAGATAAATGACTGGGGACAGTAGACGAAGCAGAGAAAGAGAGAAATTGAGAGAGATAGGAGGGAGGAAGACGGAAATAGGGAGAGAGATTGAAGGGGGTATTGACGTAGATAAGGTATGAGTGGAGTGGGGGTTTAAGAAAGGGGATTGTGGATAGCGGAAGTAAGGAACGGACAGATTTTGCTTGCTAGCCAACACCTTCACAAATCAACTGAATGCATATAATGTATTGTGACAAATCGATGAAGGTGGTAGATATTTTAACAAGAGTAATGGATTTTTATTTCAAAACGGGAAAATCTGTTTAAATAATTGATTCCACTCCTTAGTGGATAGTCGTTAGTTTTAGTAAATATATTTAGTTAGAAGAATTTTTTGAATCCAATTCATTAAATGTTTTCGTTTCTTTTCCAAGATAAAGTATTTAATGTGGTATTCACTTAATAAGAAGCAGGACAGGCATGACTCTATATATTAATTTACGGAAGTTTCGACTTCACCGCCGTTATAATTGGTTGTCTTTTTTCGAGCGAAGATATCTTATGCTCCTCGTGGGCTTGCAGCCGAGACGAATGTGCTCAAACCGGCCAAAACATTTACGCCATAAAAGCACTTTTCAAATACACCTGTGAATAGGTGCTGGTTCGAATGTCATGTTCGCCACAGCACAGAGATAGGATGAGTTACCCGCGTACTATTTTCATCCGCCTCTTTAAAGCCTTACGTGGAAGCACTTTTCCGTTTTTCTTTTAAGAAGTTTCGGAATTATTTCGAAAATGATACAACTGACTCATCAAGAAACTTGCATTCTTTCATTGTAGTTTTTCCAGTGAAGCGAGATTTATATCTCCACTTTCCAACTTATTGTACTTTTTCCATACATTAATTACGCTCTTGCAGATGCGTACGGGTAGTCGAGGTCTGTACATGGGAAACTTTACGGGAATTATCTCGATGTTTTTTTACTTTACCACGCCTAAAATATATTAAAAGCGCTCAACAGAAGATTATTTTATAATCTTGTTTGGTTAATTTAATAATCATTCATTTCATTAATTAACTCAAAAAATCACATCGGTGAATCCTATTTCGCCCAAATCATTTGTTGTCACATCTTAATAGTAGTAAGGATTCGTACACCAGAACTGCCATTCTGCGACTCTATTACAGAAAATATCTTAAATTACAGTCAACCTGAGAGGATTACCTATTTTCCCACATAGGAACTGCGGAAAAATTGGTTGAAGTTCGCAAAAATAAGGATAAAACGCTTTACCTTCATTTGATTCTGCCTGGTCAAGGTACCATTATAGGAATGACATATGATCACGCATGCTGTATAGCTCATATCTTAAGCAGTTTCTTCCACCTAAAAAATCCCGGAGAGACAGCGAGAGGGTTGCAACAAAAAAAACATCAGTCGTGATTATAACGAAGTAGCACGTGTATTCCAAACATAAAATAGGAGCAGGTATACTACAGCTTGCCTCGTTACCCTTCGCAGCGTTTACGCAATGCAAGTTTTTTTGCAATACAGTAATTTTTTACTCCAAATTCTAGCAAACTGTGAGATAATGGCTATTTCCGTATACTTTTTCCAGTCGAAGTGAAGGAGCTTTTTCAAATTAGGTGAAGAAAATTGAAGTAATAGGCACGAACTTAAATATCACTTAGCGAACACAGATCATGGCCTGCGGGAAATAAATCATTTAAGTGACTCCTAAAGCTATAAAACGCTGGAGTAAATCACACGAGCATTTTAACGATGAAGTAGCACAGATTAATAATAGATCTTGAAAAAGAATCGACGAATAGTGAATTACAGCTGACAGCGACTATTTCTAAGATTGAAATAGCATACGGTGTACTCGGCCAATTTATGGCAATGAGAGTTAAATATAACATTTAGTTCGTAGGCCTTAGATTCGATAGATGCCGTAGAAGCAAATATATTCCTTCTCGAAACATATCTCTCTCCAATAGCCATAAAAAGGTTGAGAAAACCATGCATGTGCATATGCGCATTTTGACCGCAAACCAGCTGTCATAAATGGTGATTACCTAAGTAGATTACAATTAAAGTTCTTGATTATAATCATCTCTAGGCTATCACCATTAATAATGGTTACTTTTTATAGAAAATGCGCATGTATTTCCTTTTTATAGCGGCCAAAGAAACATACTGTGCGCATTTGATGGTTATCCATGAGGCGAGGTCAATAATTCTCTATCGAATCAATTTATTACTATTCGATTAACTCGCAATATGGAATTCTCAATTTATATGATGGACCGTAAAGATAGCTTTGCATTTCTTATGATAATGAAGAAATTGCATGAAAGGATTTGGGTCGATAAAATAGTCTTTGAGATGCTATTTGAACGTGAAACTCACCGGTGTCGAGGCTGTCCTTCCTCTCTCGGTTTTTATGGCGACAGTTCTGCAAGGTTGAGCTAAGGAGCGACACTAGAAACAAAAAGGAGAAACGCATAAATAAAATGCAGAGAGATTTATTTAAAATCAAGGAGGGAATAAGCACATGGATGAATAATATTTCACCCGTAACAAATAACTTATCCTAGAAATATTAGACGATGAACTCAAACTGGGTATTCTTCATACAGAATTGTTGGATACATTTAAATTTACTATTTTAACGAGAGTCGAAATACGTAACAATCTCATGCTTCATACATTGAAGTAGAAGATAGAAGAGCTGCTACCATAAATTCGAAGAATTTATTTTTAAAACCAAATAAATAATACTATTTAGTAGAGTCTTCCAGAGGAGAAAAAGGTTGCAAACTGAATCTAAAATAGTAAAATTTAATTATTATTCGTTAGTCGAATGCGTGGAAAAATGTTTCCGTAATCGGCTGGATTACAAAACAAATAACAGCAATGAACTAGTGAGGTTACTTTACATGTTATATATGTCAAACTGGCGGCCAGCCTCAGCGAGTGCGAATTTTTCTTTCAACTAATTGTCCGAGATTTTACATAATTATATTATTTTTGTGAAAAGAAGACGATTTTGTCTGTTATTGGAGTACAATAGAACGCGGTTTCCTAATTGTCGTTTTTTTTAGGAAACAGAAGTTCTATCTTCTAGAAAAGGTTATTTTTTCAACTCAGGACTTCATTAAACAAACTCAATCCTAATGCGTCCTTTCAATGTAACCCTGATGGGTGTGAGTTTGACATGCGTGCCTTACTTGTAACATCAAATATACGATGCATGTCAATTCTACCGCAATGTGACACCTACAACAATTCATGGCTGTATTAGTTACGAACATAAATTATATAAATTACGAACATAATTTATACAGACCACGAATATTATAAAAATGACGCGTTAAAATCAAACATGCAACCTTCTTACGAGATTATCTGCATAACTGTAATTGTGAACAAAAAAAGACTAGGGGAATTTGATCGACCGTTATGAAATCTACTGCTAATAGTCTACAAAGGGGGATACCAGATAAAGTAATGCGGCCTCCACATAACTTCGGTTCTACGGTAAGTCTACGGGAGAGAGATGAGTGGCATATGGATACGAATGAATATTTAAATGTCTTATATTCAAAAGTCATACGTAAGCATAATTTTTCTTCATACAGTGATTAGCGGTATTTTCAAGTTTCGCGAAATTAATTTAGATCCTTATTGACATAATACAGTGTGCCCATAAATTATCTTTACAACTTTAATCTATAATAAAAATTTTATTAAATGAGATAGAAACATGAAATTTTCTTTACCTGTTACAGAAAGTCATCAAGTTTTACTGAACATTAAACACATTCAATATGGGCACCATTTGTAGCACGTTAAATTTCCAAACTACAGTCTATCTCTCTCCAGGTACGTTGCAATAATTCAACTTCAACTATAGCAACAGCAGCAGCAATTCTGTCCTTCAAATCATTAACGTTGCCCACTGGTCTATTGTACACAGAATTTTTTATATATCCCCATAGGAAAAAGTTACAGGGTGTGATGACTGGTGGTCTTGCTGGCCAAGAGATGGGTCCTCCTCGACCAATCCATCGACTCGGGAAGTGCTGGTTGAGAGAATCTCGTACAATTAATCTTCAGTGTGATGGTGCACTATATTGCTGGAGAAACACGTTAGGCAGCAGTTCCTCTAATTGAGGGTAGACGTAACACTGAAGCGTATCCAGATAAGTATTTGAAGTTACTGTAGCCTTGGCGAAGAAAAAAGGGCTGATCACACGATCGTGTAACAGGCCACCCCAGACAATAACCTTAGGACTATCTCTCATGTGTTTCTGTACAGCATGAGGCTGTTCAGATCTCCTAATTTGTACGTTTTGCTTGTTTACCTTCCCGGACACATGAAATGTTGCTTCGTCAGAAAACATGATTTTATTGATGAAATAAATGTCCTGTTCAAGTCGATCAAGCATAGAAATCGCAGTTTTTATGGGTTGCCCTGTCATCTGCTTGATTTCATGGAGCAGTTGCAATTTGTAAGCATACAAATGCAAACGTTTACGTAAAACTTATGCACTGTTGAGCACGGCATTTGTAACTGACATGCTGCAGCTCGTGTTGACTTGCGCAGACTGCGGTGAAATGCTTGGCATACACGTTCCACAGTTTCGTCAGACACTCTCGGACGACCTGTATCTTTCTTATGCAGAACACGTCTTCTTAAACTGCTTATACCAAGCACGTATTGACGGTCTTGATGGTGGTGCTCTTTGGTAAGTTGTTCTAAAGTTTCTTTGAACCTGTGTGTCTGATTTTGTTTCAATAAACTACTCCATGCATTGTGCTTTCTCTTGAGGTGTCACGGTGACTTCTGGAAACTGAGCAAACCAAACTGAGCTTTGGTGCTATCTAGCAGCAACTAAGTAAAACTTCATGACTTTCTCTTGCAAATAGCACAAAAACATTACCTCTATCTCGTTTATTGAATTCTTTATTTGATATTAAAATTGTAAAGACAATTTATGGACACCCTGTATATGTACTTATCAGTTTGGCCCTAATATAATTTTAATTTGGGATTCCCAGCGTTTACTCACAATCACTTCATCGAAGTCCATCAACCAATTATTATACAAGAAATTCTGGCAGCGGTGAAGTGTTTGCAATAAAGCAATAAGCCAACCGATTTAAATTTGGATCCTGGTTGTTTCTACAAAGAATACATGCGGGATGAGTACAATCGGCTTTCAGGGGAGGTTATCGGAAATATAAATGAGTAACAACTAATAGCGGCTTATTGGTCATAAAACAGGATGTCCACACCGTTAAACCGTTTTCAGTACTATATCCCAAAAGAAATTTTTGGAACACCATATTTTATTTTATTGAAACATTCGTACAATTTCATTTGACTTAATTGAGTGACTATATAGGTGACTCGTATTATATGTGACCCTGAAATATTTAGCCCCTTAATTTCCTGATCAATTCTGTAATAATACTGTGCACATATTATTTGGATTTGTTTAATTATTTGCTACCTTTTGAACAAAGTATTACCAGGCTACGCAAAAGTTGTTATTATAGCATAAAAGGATAACAAGACTATAGATCACTTATTGCTCTTGTTATGTCCTGGTTTTTCTTCCTCAGACTCTTGACACCTCATCACAAAAATAGGTGTCTTCCTCCGCAAGTAAAATTTGATCACTTCGTAGTCTTCAATTTGACCAAAGCTGGTTTGATTGAGCATCTATGCAAAAATAAAGGAGACTAGTTTTCAAGCTTACAATACCATTTGATAAGTAAATTTCTTCAAATCTCTTAGAGGCCACTGAATAAGACTATCTAAACATTATCATGAGGGCGAATAATCTAAATATTCAATGAAAACTGGTTCATTTATGATTTGTTGGTGGCGTAATATGTATAACGGCCATTATGCAAGAAACTCAGAATAGATTTAAGAAAGATGCTAAAAATAGGACTTGTTAGGCGGAACTTAAGTGAATTTAAAAAAGCAATTTTAAGCTCACTGTAAGGCATATATGAGATAAGGATAAATGTTATTATGCATAAACTTGCATGTTAATAAAAATATAATACGTTGAACCCTACAGATGAAGACAATATCTCGCTCGCTTATGTCCACGTGCTGATATATTTTTCAATAACCGGCGTATTTTTGCATTTCATAAAGTTTAAATATATCACTAACTTATAACAGAAGCTAGGAAGATTCACCAAGACGAAAACCTTTCTTTGACAGGTAAATTATCCCTCCTTTTACTAACAATAATACCTATATTAAACCACTCCCTCTATTAACGTATATCCCATAGCAACAAAAACTTGGCATTTAATCAGCGATAGGGAGTCTAGGTAAAAGTATCATCTTAGTCCATTGCTTTTCTAATAATTTCAACGAGCTCTACAATAACAGTCAAAGTGATACGAATCCAAAGAGAAAAATAAAGGGAAAAAAAGAATATTTTTTTGCTCAAAGGAATATTCCCTTCTCTCTTTCTCTCCCCTCCTCTCTCTCTCTCCAAAAAAGTCTTTCCGCCAAAAAAGGAATACATATATATATACAGAGAGAGAGAGGACGATGTGGGAGGGAGGGGAGTGGGAAAGGAGTTGAAAAAGAGGAAGGAGGAGGGGAGAGAGGGATGGGGTGGAGCAGAGAGAGAGAGAAAAATAAGAGAGGGAGGGAATGGGTGAGGGTTAAAGGGAGGAGGTCGGAAGGTGGACTTTGGTCAGTCATTAATAAAGGAGCTTTGCTAGAGTCCAGGAATCAGAAGCTTTGCTCCAATCTTGCTCATCTCTTTTGAATAGCTGCTGAGACGCCAGAGAACTCCTCCCACCTCCCCTCCCCTCCCTTCTCCCTCCCGGCACCCTCTTCCACCCTCCTTTTTCCGTCTTCCGCAATGCCTCCTCTCCCATTAGCATTTAGTCTCTTCATCGTTACGACTGCACTCCACCTACCCCGCCTTCCTCTCCCACTCTCCCTTCCAAGGATTGCATCTACACGTCCCCCCCTCCACTGCTCCCCCCCCCCCCCTCCAAACGCCTCCTCTCACGCCCTAACACACACACAACCCACATACACGTACAAATCTCATCCTCCATCCCCTACCACCCTAAGTTTACTCCCTTATTTCCTTTGCCCCGTCCCATCAGAGATAGTCTCCCTTCGCTCCCTTCATCTCGAGAGCGTGATTGTTGATTCTCTCTCTGCCAACCTTTTCGTTTCTCATTCTTTCATGTCCATCTAATTTGCTCTTTCTCCGTCCTTATTCCGTTTTTACTATATTTTCATCTACGGCTCGAATTATATCTCTCGGTGAACATTTTCTATATCTTCTCACCTCTCCTCACCCATAATGTCTCTCCTATCGATATCACTCTCTAGTTCACTTTATCTATTCTTATCTATCTCACTCTCTGCATGTGGGTTCAAATATTTCTCTCCTTTTTCTATTCTCTCTCTTTCACTCCCTCTCTCTATCCTCTTCCGCATTTTTCTTTCCCTCCCTCTGTTTCTCCAACTCTCTCAATCTCCTCTCAACTTCCCTCGCTCTCTCATCATCTCTTCTACCTCAATCTTCTCTCTCTCTCCCGCTCTCAACCTCCATCTTCCCCTCTCAGCCTCTCTCAACCTCTCTCTTCCTCTCTCTACATCACTCTCCTCTCTCTCCCCTTCTCTTATCGCTCCCTTTCCTTTCCCCTCTCCACTTGATTCTCTCCGATCCTTTCTTCTCCTCCTACACCCTTTCTTTAATCCTTTTCCTCCCCTACCTCCATCTCTAATGTCTTTCAAACACGCGGAAGGTTTTCCGCAACCTGCTCGACTGCTTGCTCTCTAAGACTTTCCAAGGAACTTCTCTTCACATCTCTCTAACGAAAGCACGCGTCTATAAGAAAAGAAAACCGCGAACCTTTCTCGTAGCGAACGCTCTTCCCTCTTCCTCATCCTACCGAAACAAGCGAGTATCAATCTCTCTCTCTCCTATGAGACTCCCCCTAACCATCCCTCCTCCCCTTTTAACCATCCCATTCATTCCCTCCTCCTTCTCTCCTCTCCTCCACTTAGCCCAATGAGTTCTCCGACATTTCAATCCACTCCTTCTCCTCAACCTTTCATTTTTCTTTCCCCAACATTCATCCTACTATTGGACCAACACCCCTCCCTCCCTCCTTTTTTACCTCCCCCCCTTTTGGCCACTGCACCCTCCCCCTTCCTCCGATAGCCTTGTGATTCCTCTCAATCCCATTTCTCAATCTGCTGTCTTAGCTTTTACGACATTCAACGCCATTAATGAATGCCAGATTATCTCGAAGAAACTTAGAACTTTGATGCGAAGTTTCGGTAATGGAAGTGGTTCTTGCTGTATAAAGTCCTTTTCAAAAATTTCATGTTGTGGCGCTCATGCAAAACAGTTCGAATTAAATGTAATTTCTAGTAAATTTTAAATCGTTATGGCCTAAATAAGGGATGAATACATCGAACAGAACAGTTTAATCTGCACTAATAAGAAATCGACTCACCATAGGCCGATTATTAACGAGACTTATTAGCAAATATTGTGTGAAAGTTTAAGAAACTGACCCAAGAAAGAATTCAATATCAATTTCACCTGAGTTTATACCATCCAAATTACTCCTGCGGCCATAAAACGGTTCATTATATCAAATAAAAATTTCACTTAAATAGTAGCTCTCTCCATTGATAATTCACCAATCGCTCACGTTCCAATGAAGATTTCTAGCTGAAATAAGCATATGTTTTAGTCAATCATTCTATCGTTACAAGAACTATCTATATAATACATTGGGGATCATACAATTCATTCAATTCAATTTCTCATTTGCAAAATTTACCATGATTAAATTTCGTGAATAATCTATAAAGTGTTTCTATGTATGGATGTTTTTTTATAGCTCATCAACTACAGCACGTAGAAACATGTGGAAGGTGTCATTTTAACCGGAATAAAGAGTGAAGTGGTGCAGTCAGGTTTTTATACCGATGTGATTGACCTTTCTAATTTTAAAAATATTTGATTTTTTCATTTTCTCCATTTGAATAACAGTGATGAGTGCAGCTTATTTTCATTTGAGTTTTAAAATTAGTGAGAAACATGGTACGGACTTGAGACAGATGGTTCTATGAAGGAAAGAACAAAGTTAATTTTTATTGAAGACAGAATCGAATCCTGATCGAATTAGCGTAAAAATGCGTTTAGAATCAGAAAAATACGTGATTTTATCATTTTCATGGCAATGCCAACTATAAGCTGCCATGACAACTCCCGCTGTCGCCGAAGTTGAGAGCCCTATGCATTTATATGCGAAACATTTTAACGTAATATCGTTTTTCAATTTGTGCGCGATTTTGTTTTGTTTACGACAACCAAATAATTGTTAATTTTAATTGAAATAATACTAATAAACAATTTTAGCGATATTTTTGTATGGCGTAGAGTTCTCCAAAGCAAACTGTTTTTAAAACTACATAACTTAAATAGGTACTATCCTGTTATCTCCCCACAAAGGGTATTTCAATGTTATAATGACTTGGTTGACAATGTTATAATTTGCCAAATAATGAAGAAGATGCGGTAGCTTTCCTAACCCATGACTGATTGGCCGGTCTCGACATTTAAAACCCCAATCACCGGACAACGGGGAGGGATACTTTGGTTCCGGGCGAGGCGAAGGGCGCGGCAGCGCCCGGAGACGACTATCCATTAAAACAAAGCGAGCCGAAGGCTCGTCAATATATCCTTCCATTTTCGGCGCAACAGTCAAGAGGTATAACATTGAAAGGATATATTGAAGAGCCTTCGGCTCGCATTGTTTTAATGGGTAGTCGTCTCCGGGTGCTACCGCGCCCTTCGCCTCGCCCGGAACCAAAGTATCTCTCCCCGCTGTCCGGTGATTGGGTTTGTAAAAGTCGAGACTGGCCAATCAGTCATGGGAAGGATATTTAACGTTTCCTTAGCGACCTTAAAAATAAATAATTTTTTGGGGGGAGATAACAGGATAGTACCCTTAAATAATTAGACGTAGATTTTCCACAAATTGCGATAGGATAAATCGTTCCATTTTTTCCAAAGTATTGTTGATATAAACAATTTTTTCGTAACAGAACTCATGGATGAGAGAATCGAGCTAATATGATATTTTCGTGTGGCGTAGAGTTCTCCAAAGCAAACTTTTTAAAACTACGTAAGTAATTTAAATAACTAGACGTAGATTGTCCATAAATTGTGATTTCCAAACCCTTGAAGATATCGTCACAAAACTTCGCATAGCTATATAATTTTACCCTGCGGGTAACATAGACTATATGGCGATAAAAAATTTGGAGGGAGGGGGTGGTTAATTAATTATTTTCTCATAAGTTTGAGCGTAATTTTCGATTTCTTAGTGTAAAGTTTTTTTTCCATCATTCATCAAAATACCTAAATATGGACGTTTTTAGTTTTTTTACGGTTAAAACTGTGTACTATCCTATTCTTGCAATGTTTCTGTGTTACTCGGCCGTAGTTTTAGATTCACTAAATCCGTTGAAATTCAACGGGCACTTCTGCTAGTTTGAAATAAAAATTAAATATTGACATTTCAATGTGTCTCAATCTTATGAAAAAATCCAACCTGATTTACATCGGAGAAATGTTGCTATGCGGTATAAATTTTAGTAGAATTTTCCAGTTTTTGTTGGCAGAAATTTCATAATGTGGATAAATCTAAAATTAAAATTCGCAGGATAGGTTATTCCTTATTATTACTCGACGATGGGTTCCTACAGAAACACGACACTCAGCTTTCTCGTCTTCTATACACATTCTAAATTTGCATCGAAATTCCATATCCTCTTCTAATTCTACACCTCAACATTTCCACAACTATCCCAAATTTTTTATTCTATATTAATTTTAATATTCTTTCACGTACTGCAATCCGTTTCCTACTTCCACCATGCTTTCGCCCCTTCTCCCTCTTCTATCCAAAATCAATCAAATCTGTAGGATTGAGACAGAAATGACACTCAAAGAAATAAAGCAAAATAATATGGTGGTTTAGCCATGTGACGAAGAATCAAAATTTTTGTTTTTGGCAGAAAACATACTTTTTTAAAAATTATACGTTAAAGTATCTATCATGGGATTTTTTAATTTTGATTTCATACCGTTGATATATTATACAACTTTATTCGCTATTAAAATTCGTGATACATATTTTGTGGATTTTACCTGCCTATCTTCACTTCATAGTCATAAAAGGGTTAGGAAAAACAAACGTGCATTTCGGCTACAAGGCCATTAGTGGTGATTAACTGATAGCAGATTGTACATTTTATTAGGTATCATCGTTTAATCAACGCCGATGATGGATTTCTATTAATTGAAATGCTAATATTTTTCATCTCAGCTGTTCTCAACCGTTTCGCGGCTGTTGGAGGAAAATAATTTTTCGATTTCATTCCAACCATAAGATGAGCTCGATACTTCTTTCTTGAACTCGCAAAACCTAGTAAAAGTTAAAGATTTTCTTTCTTTATGGCAAAGTTATGATAAAATTGGAAATGTACGAAAATAAGATGGTTGTAAGGTTGGATTCGTAGTCTCATTTTCTCCCCATAAGCTTGAAACATCTATCCATCTCTTTATATTGCAACTCTCTATGCTCTCTCATTCTCCGTATCTTCTTCACTTCTTTAGCAATTCTTCTACCCCACTTATTATTTCCACATATATACACATATATACACCGTTCTCTTATTCCTAGTTCATCTAATTTTTCCTACTATTCTTTCTCTCTTATTCCCAATCCATCCCTCCTTTTCCCACTCTCATTTCCATGATACTCTCAGGTTGAACTCTGAGATGAAGAAGAGGAAGCTTATCCCGAAATGAAGAGAGAGAGAGATAAGGAGAGAGTGGAATTAAATAGTTCAGCGATAGAGAAAAGGTTGGAGAAGGTGGTGGAGGGAAGGGGAAGAAAGCAGAGGCAGGGGTAGCAAAAGGAGAAAAGGGTTGGGATATAGATGGAGATGACAGGGAGAAGAAGGAGGTGGAAAGAGAGGGAGGTGGAAGGAAGGGGTGAGGAGGGAAAACAGTGGAGAAGAAGGGAGGAGGAAGGGAGAAGAGAAAGGAGAGAGAAGACATAGAGGAGGGAGGGGAAAGTGATGAAGAGGGGGAGGTGAGAGAGGACGGAGAGAGATGGGGAGGGAGAGAGAGAGTGAAGAAGACGGAGAGAGGGGATGAGGATATGGGCGGATATCTGTTTAAGCCTCAATGGCTCACGTTTCGATGCTCCAGCAGTTAAGCGCGAAAGGATGGACTGCTCACTTTTTTAATTCTTTTCATACGTTTTCGAATTTCGCGAAGCGAACGCTTGATTAAGCATTTATGCCTGCGCACCGCGTGGGCTGACTAAGGTCTCGGATTTGATCCGATACTCTGAAAGAAGGGTATACAATCCGGAGGAGTTTCGCCAAAGGAGCGGTAGTGTATTGCCATTCGCTCATAAAATTTTAAAAAATTAAAAAATATGTGAGTAGAACTGTAATTTACTGATCGCCCTAGATGCGAAAAATTAAATGGTTGGGCATTTCAAAAGGTAACGATATATATATTTCGGCGATTTGTGTCATCCACCGCCAAAAATATTAACCGAGGTTAATATTTAACATTCTTGGCGTTAACATGTGCATGTTGCAACAACTGGAATGATGATTGAACTATGTTTCTCTGAGAGCCTTTAACAGACTGGAAGAACAGATAAGCATTTTGGCTACAAGGCAGCTGTCATTAGCGATAATTCATCGGTGGGATTTTTCCGACTTTTTATGGATATTGGAGAGACATTTTGTCATTTGATTTTAGCCATAAGGCGAGCTAGATAATTCTCTTTTGAACTGTAGTAGTTGGCATACTGATAGAAATGCTAATTTTGTGGTAGCCGGACACGACGCCGAAAGACACGACTCCGAACGGACACGATGCCGAAAGACACATTGCCGAACGGACACGATGCTGAACGGACACAATAGGGAACTGACAGGATGCCGAACGGACATAATGCGGAACTGACAGGATGCCGAACGAACACGAAGCCGAATGCAATTCAACCAAACGCTACGTCTGTAAATAATAGTCAATTTTCGTCTGGGAATGATAATGTTTTATTTTGTACATAGTACATATCATTATCACCACGAATTTCAGTCCATTTTTACTTTCACATATATGAAGTATATTGAGAAAGTATTGTAATCGCGAAAAAAATCGACCTAGATATTTTGACGGAAATATACGTTTTAGGTGTAGCTGAATCCGAAAAAGTGGTTTTCGCAGTGCCGTCTGTCTGTTACTGGCTCTAGAGCCTACACGGTAGAGCGAAAATGAATGAAATCTCGTACCTAGGCATTTTATCATATAGACCAAAGTCAGGGGCGGATCCAGAAACTTCTCAAGGGGGGGGAGGGGGGGGGGGGGGCGATCGCTCTTCCACCTAGCGAATCCGCCCCTGCCAACTACCTATATTTTGAAAACCCCTATCCCTATCAGAATCCTTATTTCCCTTGCTATACAGACCTAATCTGCGGCGTATAATTGAGGATTTTTGTGCAGAATGAATTTAAGAAAGCACCCAGTGGAGTGCAATGAAGTTATCTAAGGAGGGGGCGATCGCCCCCATCCCCCCCCCCCCCCCCCGTGGATCCGCCCCTGATCAAAGTATATGAAGAAATGGTTGACATTGCTCAATAATTAAGGGAAGTTTATTCTACGCATTTTTAACAACAATTTGATTTTCTCAAAAACGGCTACATCGATTTTGATAAAATTTCGTTCTGTTACTTGAGTATAGGCCTGAAATAATACTACATATTTCATTTTTCTCGATGAATGAATATAAGGCTAGTTTATTCTTGAGCAACTTTAACAAAAATTGGATTTTCTAAAAACAGGCTGATACGATTTTCATTTTCTATTAAGATAACTAAACAATGCATTAATATGAGAAAGTTTGTGCAATGTATGTTGTACCGATTTTTTATTAAGGAAATCGTATTACCTAGAGTAAATTATTATGAGCAGCGTAGTTTACGAAGGATTAAAAAATATATATATAAATATATAGTAGCCTCACGGATCTACGCACTTTTAACGTAAAAAATGTGTTCGAGAGCTTCGCTGATATGCGAAACCTTGCTCGCGGACACTGGATAATGGGATATACAAAATAACTCGCGGATGCGTGAATTCACGGATACTGAGATTGCGGATACCGAGGAAATGGTGTATTATTAACATGTAAAGAGATCCCACTACCTGTAATTTTACTCCCGCTCAATTTCACTCCCGGTAAATTCACTACCACTGACTACATTAGTTTTGTGAAAAAGCACTAAATGTACCATTTATTTAAAACTAGTTTATGATAGGCGTAAATACAAATCATACTAACGCATTTAATTTGAATTTGTTGAAAGTATTGATTAACGTTAGTAAAATGTAGAAAACTGATTTTGGTTAAGCTTTTAATTTTAACAACCAGATTTTTCGCATGGGAAATTAGTAGCTATTCGAGAGTAGATGCTTTAATTTAACTTGAATGTTTCTTTCATTTAAAGAAGTTGTTGTCATTGAAAGATTATTACACTAATCAGTTTAAAATATATATATATATATGTTCTAACTGCAAAATATTCACTTGTTCCTTAATTGAGTATTGTTTGTCTACATGTCGATTGACACCAATGATGCCAGTGTTAAGTTGGATTACTTATCTTCCTCCCCCCACCCCCACGCAATGTTTATCTATTCCTCAATTGTATTTTCTTTTTCTACATGTCATATGCAGTAGATGGACACCAAGGATGCCAGTGTTAAGTTGGTTTACATATACCCTCCCCCCTTCCTCCCCCCACGCAATATTCATCTGTTACTCAATTGCGTATTGTTTGTCTATATGTCATATGCAGCCGATCGACATTCATGATTCCAGTGTTACCCTTGATTACCTATCACCCTCCCTCCCTTCCTCACCCTACCCATACCTATTTTATATCTATATATTTTGTTATTGCCTGTAATTTTGCTTAATTTAAAAAAAATATATTTTGTCTGTTTTCCGTTTTTCCAGCATCGTGTCCTTTCGGCTTCGTGTCCGTTCGGCGTCGTGTCTTTCGGCATCGTGTCCGCGCACGCAATTCTGTATGTATAACACATTTCGCGCACAGATATCAAGTTAAACTGGATTGTCTTCCGTACATTCTTAATTTCTTGATAACTCTTTCCTCTTCAAACCGTGTATTGCTGCATTCTTATTCTTTCGCGGTCACATTTTTCTTCAATTATCTCTTTAATCATGCTGTCTCTCCTGAGAAAATGTTAGCATTCCTCTTTCTTTTCGATTTAATCATCACTCCTTCCTCTTCTGCCCTTCTAAATACTTCCCATTCTTTACTTTATATACCTCCATTTTCTGCATTCTTCTTCATGTCCACATTTCGAAACCTTCCAAATATGGACACGAACATTTATGAATATATTATTCTTATACATTTACTGAGTAGCTGAAGTGATGCTCACAGCATCACGGATACAAGACAGTCAACTCGGCCGCGAAACCCGGGTCACCTCTAAAAAACCATCCTAACCGGGAAAAAAACCGGGAAACGTTTTTAATGCTGGAGAAAGAAAGAAATTTCTTTTTAACCGGAGAAAATATTTGTTTACGATGACGACCCGCCTCCAGGCTACGAGACCTTTCCGAAAAATTACACGAGGTGGTCGTAGATGGCGCGTCTCCCAAGGAAGATTACGTCACTTCTACAGTTACGCCGTAAAAATTTTGCCCTCTCTCGCGCGTTACTTCGCGAGCGATGGACCAGCGTGGACTCGAGAGATGGTCAAGGGCGAGTTAGCGGGCACGTGGTGTTCGACTGGGACGGGAAGGCGTATTTTTTTATATGCATACACTAGAGAACGAGGAATTCCACTTGGAAATACGAAATATGGGGAAGCCTCTCCATTCCTTATGCGGCAGATTCGGTGGGAGAGACGCAGGTTAAAAACCTGGAACAAAGATTTTTTCTGGAAGGTGGAAAAAAAATTATGCTCTGCCAGAACTAAATTTTCGGACTGAGGCATTGTATAGAATGCCTGTATTATACACTTTGCCTGTAACATATGCATTATACAAATATGGCCGCCCGTGTGCAAGTCTCTCATTTGCCACCCTTTTTAGGCTTTCTTTACAAAAATAAAAAAACGCCTTATCATTTGATAAATTTCCGCAGCCAATAAATATCAAAGAATGTACGGCATATTATAATACATTCCACATTACTGTTAAAAATACTGTACGTGTCTGGCGATAAATCGGCCGCCCTCGTTGTACGGCCACCCGTGTGCGTCGTACAAATCGCACATATGGGCGGCGCCTGAATCTTGCAAGAAAAATACCAATAATACCTATAAACTGACCTTTTCCAAATAAATGTGTAATGTTTCGACTTTTTGGCTGATAAAAATTGGAGCTAAGTGGTATTTTATAAAGTGAATTTTATATTAATATCATGGAAATATTTCACAGAATCTCTTAATCCAAAGAGAAGAAAACCTCAATCAGATACACATTTTTAATAAATGTCGCTCTCTTCAAAACAGAATTTCTAAGAGGCGTTAGAACATAGCAGATATCGATAGTTCTAGGGGAGAATACATATGACCCTAAACAGAAATAAATGTGGGCAAATTTCTCCACTCCATTCACAGATTCCTTACTAGATGGAAAATAAAGTATCGTAACTTTCATTCATGGAAGTACTTCTCATATGCTTTTTAAAATGCTGTGGAAATTTTTTCTTGCCTTCGGCGTTTACCATAGTTTAGCCTAAGTAAGTTTTTTGAACTGTTTTTCAAATAAATGACTTTTTATAAAATGCAATTAATTTGTATCATTTGCCAGTAATTTTACTGAATTTGACTTCAAATTTTCCACCATAATTTACGACACTTGTAACTTACATTTAAGTTCTCAAAATCCCGAAGAATGATATGCGTAATAATTGTATAATTACGTCGGAGTTCGATACAAATACAAACGATTTTTGGTAATGCTATCGTACGCTATTTGATCGCTTACGAGAAATATGACCTTACTATAAATTTTTCTTTTGACTAATTTTATAAGGGTATTCATGACTAAATTTCGTTAAAACCTTTTGGAATAATATGTCATTAATTGTGTGCGCAGTTTAACCATCAAGTTCTACCACATTTATGCACGACGATATTAAACGCAATTAATTTGCCAAATGATATATAAAGAGGCAAGGGAATACGTGGTGTTCTAAAATAAAACTTACCACGGACGTGGTAATTTCGTAAAGAACAATCCCCGATCCTTAAGTTTCAAGTAGCAATTCCCATAAATCTCGCATTTAATCGCTAATCTTCGAAGGAATGAGACGTTATCGGCGTGTGAAACGAAAACTGCATCCTAAAAATCCAAGCTATCATCGCCATCGGTAAGGAAGCAGGACGTCAACTACGTGAAGGCGTTTTATTACCCGAAGCTCGACCGAGAGCGCGAAGAATGTTACCATACTAACGATGGGCCACCTCGAGATATTTAGTGAGAGGGTGAGGCTAATTTTCGACGTTTGCCGGTGGTTATAACGCGACCGAAACTGTAAAATTCCCCTAAAAATACAGACCACGAGAAGAAACCTCGACATAAAGATTTTTAAGATTGCCTTAAAATTTTCTCGGACGGAAATTATTTCGCTACGGTATCAACCGAGTAGTTTCGTAGCAAGGAGTTATATCGCAATTTTTCATTCTCGCCATTCGACCCGACGACTTCCGTTATGCTCATGTTTCGCTCGCTGGCTAATTCCAATTCTCTTCATACCTTCGAAGTCCTTTCGAAAATTTATATAAAACTGGTCCTTACGGATGGAGAGCCTCGGAATATTTAGCACGGCCATATTTAAGGGAATACATTGGTAAAGAAGTAGAACGTTAAAACAACAAGATTATTGAGATGCGCAATGGAATCGACAGATACCACCTCTGACGCAAGTGGACACACACGATGGCTACTTATTTAAACATAAACAGCTCGGAAAGCAAACATAAATCTGGTATATTCTATAAACAATAACACTGCGTCCCTTAACTATTTAATCGGAGGCGTTAAACAGGGTTAACACATACAAGTACGAACTATAAAACCTGCCATATTGTGTACAATTTTCGGCGAACGCCTTCTAAGACGCACACCTGCGGAGGCGACGTGCGAAGGAAAAGGAACGAAAAGCAATGACGTAGAGCCGGAAAACAATAAAGTAACGCATGAAGTTTGTCCCTCGAAGCATATGAAACTATTGATTCCTTATTGAAGCGCCCATCACCACGAGCCTCCTTAGCTCAGTGGTTAGAGCACTGGTCTCGTAAACCAGGGGTCGTGAGTTCGACTCTCACAGAAGGCACTTATTTTTTCCGCTCTTGGTAGAAGGTGTCCAAACGTGTCTTTCTTATAACGCTATGGTGCGGGATTCGAATCCTAACGTAGACACGATTCTATGTTTTCGTTGATGCTCTCATTGTAAAAAAGAGTCAGCAGTTAATGAGACACCTTAAACATATAAAAACCTCTTAAAATCGTCAAGTTGGAAATTTAATCTATTTCGTAACGACCCATATAATAAGAAGCTCACGTAGTTTCGTTTTGTCGATTTATTATAATAATATACCGTACACTGTCAGCCCTCTACAAACATTTTATGAGATGGAAATAACCGATTTGTTTGGTTTGCGACTCCCATGCATAAAAATCTACAAATAAAGTTCCAGACAGTATTTCATAAGGTTTTTGAAACAAATAAGCGAAAAAATAGACAAATTATTTGAGACTTTTGTTATTATACTGCCCACAATAAATCCACATTGATCATCAAGATTCGACCAATATCAGACGTCTATGGAATTGAAAATCAACACAGTGAATATTTTGGATACCAAGACAGACAAATGTTTGCTTATTTATTTTCTTTTCTGAAGGAATTTACATTATCGCCACATACTGATTTTTATCGTAGGTATCATATCAAGGTTTTTGTCTTCCTTAGTAAAAAAAATAGTCAGTACGAATCGACTAGGAAAAGCTCTCCGCATCAGAAATGGTCGAGTCCAACCAACGGATGGAACTCCTTCTATAAGGGACAGAGAGAGAGAGAGAAAGGTATGGAGAAATCAAAGTGTTAATAGAAGGAGACGGAGAGAGCGCACGTATCCGCATCTTTGGTTTCTATTGAAAGATAAAGAGAGGAAAATAAAATGTTCGGATGGACCGCGGTAACTGAGAAGAGGAGATGGGAAGAGGACGGAGGAACACAAGACGAGGAGAAGGAGTAAGGAAAGCAGGAGGTAAGAAAGTGGAGTTTACTTGGAATAGGAAAGCAGAGAGAGAGAGGAGATAGCTTTGGGAAGAGTAAAGGGCGTAGGAAGATAGTTGGTAGAAGACGTTCTTGATGTAAGGATGTCTTTGGGGGTCGCTCTGTGATGATGATCTTTCGAGACACATAAGGAGGAGGAAGATAGAGTGAGGGAGTGGCTTAGAGAGAGAGAGAAAGAGAACAGGGACTATGGGATTCTCCATCTCACTGCCAAAGACTTAGGGAAGTTCCCTACCGCGCCGCGCCTTCCACCCATTCATTCGCGCCGCTTGCTTGCTTCAATGCCTTGCCCCTGGGGCGGCCTTATCTGATGCCCGTTTTGTAATTAGTCTGAATGGCTCCTCCTTCTCCTTCCTTGGAGAAAGGACATCTGCTGTGAATATCTTCTCTCACGGGAATGGTGTGCCTTACGCGACTCTATCTCTTATCTTCCCGTTTCATCATTTCTGCTCCTCGTTTATCTTACGGTTGCCATTGAGACGGACCGATCTTTATTTTTTTTTTCAAGTTTCCAATGAACTTCTCGCGTTCAGTGAATGTCTTCAATGCTATCGAGATGCTCCGATGGAGTTTGGTGGAAGTATGCGTGATTCGACTTTCAAAATTGGGTACGTTTCGACCATTGGTTGTCGCATGAAAAGGTATTTACAAAGAAATTACGCTCCTGTAATTAATGTGTAATTTCGCGATACTTTGTAACTCGGTTGATTAAGTTCAAACGACCTAAACGAAAATTTACCAGGTGAACTGCGGTAAGTTTTGAGTTTTTCTCACGTCTAGTACATTCAATATGCTCGCCGAAATGCAAGGAAATGGCTTATTAAACAAATGAATTTTATACACAGCTATTTAACAAAACAACCTTAAAATTCCATTTACGGAATAATTACTTATTGATGTACCTCCGGTAGTCATGAAAACGTTTACGAAAAGACTACAGTAAACTCTTACTTAATTACTTACTTACTAAGAAAGAAATTGTTATAAGCTATAAGGAAGAGCTAGAAAATTCTCTATTGAATCAATGTAAGCAGTTCATTTGGAAAGTTTTTCATGAAGCACGACCAATAGTCTACACCGACTAATAATTTAAATTGGAGCGTTAATCATATACCAGGTTATAGCAGAAAATATATGAGTACTTCAGCGATCAGGATGGTATTTATGCTTTTATGAGTACGTTATTTTTTGTAAATAAACATGAATATTCAATTATTAAGGAAAATCTTTGAAGAAATTAAGAAAATTAGGTTTTGCGCAAAAATATGTGCCCATAATCTATATTAAAATGGTGCCCATGCCGACGTATTCATCTGCATTTCCTAGAACTCCTTTTCGGAAAAACGTGACTTTTTAATCGTTTTTTTTTTATTCTAAGAAATTTCAGCTGTAATCAATTCCTTACGACAACGCCAACGCGCTAGTTTTTTTTTTCTGATCGAGACGTATAAATAATTATTTATAAATAACTTCGTTTTCCACCGCTCTCGAGATGAATTTTATTTTTACTTATTTCTGCCAAATAAGTTTTCTCTGTTACTTAAAATATCGATCCAAATATTATATTAATCTAAATATTTAACGATACGCCCATAATTATTTCTTCTTGCACTTAGCTATTTTAAGGCACAGCAATGTTTTATGTGTGCGCCGTGCGAAGCGATGTCTGTCATTTCTTTTCCTCTTAATAATCTCAACTATTAAAATGTATAAAGCGACCGTCCGTGTCCTCCCACATATTCCAAAGACTTGATGAAAACTCGAAAGATTTGTCTAACGAGCTCCCTCAGAAGGAATTACATCCTCCTCTCTCTTTCTCTCTGTCCGACGTCAACTCCGCTAAAAACCTTCCTCGCGAGGATTCGTACATACATAACTACACATTTCAAAGGCACAAAAGATGGTCATTCTGCACTCCGCGTCATTATATCTTAATATAACGAATTTTGTCTCAATTAGACTAGTCCGGTTTCGTCAGATCAAAGGAGAAGGGCTCCGCGTTCATCTTTTTTTTCCCTCCCTTTTTTTTAATTCGTGAGAAAAGAAAAAAAAACTCGCACAACTCCGAAAAACATCCGAAGTAGGATTTTGAAAGGGAACTGCGAAAGGAGAATATATTTGGGAATAATTCCAGATGAGGAGGGGGGGAGGGAGAGAGAGGAATGAGTCGGCGGGAGAAACGTTGCGTCTTCATCTTTCTCGGATGAGGAGTCCCTCTCTCTCTCCCTCCCTCCCTCTCTTTCCGCCTACATATTCCTTCCTCACCCAACTCTTCCCCTCTCTCCTCCTACCTCTCTCTCCTTCCCTCCCAACTCCCCCTTAAAGGATACGAAGGTCTGTCGGCTGAAATGACCAGATCTCCTTCCGTCCACCCTGAAGCCATTGCCGCACTCCTCCACCTCCGCCCAACCCGAAGCAGGCCGCAAGCTCTCTCTCTCTATCCCTCTCTCCCTCCTTTCTCTCTCTCCGTCCTCCCCTTGTCTCCCTTCCCTCCACCCATTCATCGCCATCCGCATCCCTATTTTCAAAGGAAAGATTTCTGGCAACTTTGAATACACAGAGGGAAAGAGAGAGAGAGAGAGAGAAACAGACGCAGTAACACACACACACTCGCTCTCAGACACACAGACAGAGAAGCATAGCAGCGGTAATGCCTCTCCTCTCTCTCTCTCTTTCTCTCTCTCTCTTTCTCTCTCTCCCGAGCTCACACACAACCCGGCGAATCCTATGTAATTACTCTTACGGAGGATAGATGGCTGGAGGGAGAGGGGGAATTTTGAGAGAACCAAGAGGTGGGATGGGGAAATGGGAATCGTGAGGAGAGGGGGAAAACGGGGAGAATGCGCTCCATCCTCCTCTCTCTTGTGCCTGTGTTGTATCGCAAGAACGCCTCCCCTACCCTTCCCCTCCCTCTCTCTCTTCCTGTATCATCTCTCCCTCTCCCTCCTCCTTCCCTCAAAAGCACAGTAAAGAGAAGCAAGGGTTGGGGATTGGGGAGGGGGGAGGGGGATGAGACCCGAGAGTACTTGAGCGGGAATGAGTGAGTGAGTGAGAGAGGATGGCCAATCTATTTAGTTTTCTGAGAATATAATCAAAGCGGAGGGCGGGGTTTTTCTTTTTTTTTTCCGCACGGTCCAGGAGAGCGTTTTAGCGGAAATGGCGATTCGTAAGAGGGTCCGTTTTAATTACAATCGCTCGTTAACTTCATATCATGGAGTATTTGCCGCGGAGGATTTTACTTGTCTTTACGCCCGTCCCGGATCCTTTTCTGTTCAGGAAGAAAGAAAAACGAGAAGCGCTCTCCAATGGCTAAAATACAGCCGTTACGAAAAAGCATACTTCGCGTCGCATCCAACAATTTAACCACTGGAAAATGAATTATCAATATCATTTGAGGGGATCCAGTATAATTGAACAGGAGTGTCTAACACTCGTCCCGCATGCAGTCTTCTCATTACTTATAATACTTTACGTACGTGAAAGAGAGATACTTACATGAATCATTTTGATTGGTATACTGTTGTATGTATTTGAAAAAAATCTTAGGCAATAAAGAAATGATACCATATTCAATGTTTAAGAATTGTACGCAATTCATTTAGTTAAAATAACATATGTACCATTTTAATCGGTATGCTTTGTTTTTAAAAATCTTAAGGTCATTATTACGACATGCAGCCCTCCAAAAATATTAAAAATTTCACAGTTCCTATTGTAGTCGCGCTGTTAGTTCAAGATCAAGACAAATCTTCCCGCTACAAAGTAGCCGCCCTCAGTGGTAGGTAATTTATCGATCGTGTTCATAAATGCTCATCTAAAATTTCCGCAATAAATTTTAGCAAATATCTACAAAAGCCATGGAGCGATGGTATTTGTTAATTGATGAAGCCCCAGCACACCCAACCCTTAAACCAGTGTTTCCCAACCTTTTTAGAGTCGCGGTACCCTTAAGTGACTTTTCAGAATTTGGCGGCACCCCTCCACCGTCAGTAATAATCGTGCTGAAGTTGAACCCCTAACTCCTTTCATTTCGAAGTGCCTTTTCGACGAAATGAAGTTCGACTTAACTCTGGTTTGCATTTTTAAAAGCCGACGATGCAAAATGAGGCTAAAAATGGGAAAACAGAATATTTTTTGCGGCACCCTTCAGAACACTTCATGGCACCCAGGTTGGGAAACACTGCCTTAAACTGTACGGTTCCTCTTCATACCTTTTCGGTTTATCACAGTTTTATTTTAGGGAACTACTTCGGATTGAGCAGCCATGAATTTCGCTTCGGCAAGATTATAAACGGTCTCCGAGCACTAAAAAAGCATAAGGTGTTTCAGGCTGATATTTCAATTTGACTAAAAGATTATTAGAAAAAAACAAGGATGTGCTGGATGTCTTTTTAGCCAAGGCCCCGCCCTCTACTTGTGTGTTGCGGGAAGGACATGCAAGTCAGCGTTCTTTCCATCAGAAGAGACGTTCAACCGTGTGCCCCTTTGGTGCTTTTCGCAAAGAGTAGGTTACCCTCGTCCGTTCTTTGTATAAGTGTGTGTTTGAGTGCCGTGTGATTTAAAAGTAATTGTAAGACTGGTCACCTGTTTACGTAAAACATGGAACAGCCTAAAGTATTCAAGAGTTAAGTGTTGGATGTATGCCGACATCCATGTAGGAGAACAGTCATAGAGAAAGAAAGAAAGTAAATTAAGAAATCATTGCTGAATACGGTTTAACAAAACTACTACTATTGATGTCAAGATTCGTATAGGGAAATACAATACACCCCCCCCCCCCTTTGCACGATTTCACTTTACATAGTACTCTCCAGGGAAGCATGTAAGGTGCGAAGTATAGGTTTATCATTTTTATTACTTGACAAGCAAATGGAAAAACTGGAAAATTTTAGGCTCCACTGGAAATAGACAAACACTTTTCTCTTTCCTCGATTAATTTTTCTCGAGGTGAAGAAGCTTGCCAACGAGAATGCAAGGATTACCGTAAATAGAAGGACGACATCGGTGGTAGTGTGGTAGAGCAAATTACGAAACGATGCCTTATGGGATGGTATTACCGCATTCGTGAATACATGAATCCAGAAAGTGATTCAGCCAACGTAAAATATTGCGAAAACTGATCGTAAAAAATATGGCGTTACCCTTCATCGTTTGCCAAGACAGTAAATGCAGTGGCATCTCTCTAACTCTAATTTTGTTGGTAGATGATAATCGATAAAGGAATAATGACGGTTGAAATAATCCTTCGAGTGAAAAAATTCGAATTATGGTTTCCAGTGTAATTTTACTCACCTAATAATCATAGGTACATCGACAATACTGGAAAGACTACCACATTTAGTCGATATGTTAGTTCCAACTTCCATCTACGTGGGGATAATGCGCAAAATGTTTTCAGTTATAAAAGCAAATCCTTGAATATCCTTATATCATGTTAGTTACATCTCTGTCAAATGGATATGCCAACTTTGGTAGAGAGGTGATTAGTGTGTCTAGCTCTAAATGTTGGTATCACGCGTCGAGTGGATGTACTTATCATTGTTATCGTGATAAATTCACCATAAAGTTCTGTTTATGAACTATTCGAAAATAAATAAATAGATACGAACTGAATCATTCCAACAAGGGGCAGTTTCACCTATGACAAATAAAAATATTGTCTAAGAATGCTAAAAAGACAGAGCGTTAAATATACATGACTAAGGAATAGTTCGCCATCTATTTAACACTGATAGAAATTATGATCCACCGTAATCAATGTCTGACACTGTATTGACAAGGTGGTTAGTAAGTCTGTTTCCCAATGCTTGGGTCACAGGTTCTGCCGCAGGCATAGTCGCGTGTGGTCGTCTTTTTTATCATCACCATAGCATTTATTACAATACATGCCATTAGAAAAACCTTTTCGTATTAAATAACTTCATTATTAATAGTTAGCGACGTCACGCACACACCCGTTAGGTATGCTACAATACCCACTCACTCACTAATTGCCTTGCAGTGCGTCCATGTTTCCAACACAGAGCAGAATACAAACTTTAAAAGCGGTTGTAAGCAAGTTGCACGACAGATCCGGACGAGTGAGATCATTTCCCGCCATGGAGATGAACCAACAATCCTGTCCAAGGGACGGAGGACGGGAAAATGGAAGGAGCAACATGCGATACCCGCAAAGCGAGAGATAGAACGAAAGAGAAACAAAAAGAAAGGTATGATAGGAGAAAGGAGATAAAGGAGTGTGAGAGAAAAAGGCGGGGGAGAGAAAGAAGACGACACTAACGAAGCGCAAACGTGAATTCGCGGAGAAAAACGAGAGAATAGACAAAAGAAATTATTCCTTTAATGAAACGCACCGA
The DNA here is from genome assembly GCA_036926305.1 of Uropetala carovei. Classification (NCBI taxonomy): domain Eukaryota; kingdom Metazoa; phylum Arthropoda; class Insecta; order Odonata; family Petaluridae; genus Uropetala; species Uropetala carovei. The sequence goes on from JAXCHB010000015.1 coordinate 10,623,909, forward strand.
AATGAACTTTTTTGTATAACGAATACAAAAAAATCGGATTTTTGTGTTGTGTAACCGTGAAAAATCTCACTCAGACGCGGAAAATTAGTTTCATTTTTGAGCAGGACGGCAAGAAAAACGCAGGTTGCCTATATCGTCATAATTCCGGGCTTATCATTGTAATAAATTATGATTGTTTATAAGTATATCCTAGTTTCTATAAAAAATAAAAATTAATGGAAAAATTCAGTGTTTTCGTAAATAAAATATTTTTCTACAGAATCGAAATTGCCTTTCATATACAAATATGTACAAAAGTTCAGCATATTTTTTAACGTATCGTACTTCAAGCTTATAATTTATAAACATACAAGAGCCTAACACAGAAACGAATTGTGTTATAAATTACATCTTACTATCAATAAATTCGTATATTTTATTAAAATTTGGAATTATTTATAGGCAGATATTATTCAAACTGTCACGAGACGCTTTATTAAAGAAGTATTTGCAATATTCTACAAACATGATGAACATTTACACAAGTGTTGATATATAAATTGATGCATGTTACAAAAATAGAAATAATACAACAGCAATAATGAATCATCGCTGATAGTAGAAATTTTGGCAAGTATACAGATTAGTTAGAAAAAATAACGCAGTAAAAACGAGATTAAAAGTAATAAGTGCAACATAAAAGCAGAAGATATTAATTTATAGGCAGCAGATATGAATGAAATGTTTAACATGATAATCGAATTATATTTTAGTTAGTAAAAATATTTCTTTATACAAAACTGCAGCCCGTATGTAATAGTCAGAGTTAATTTAGTATATATATATATATATATATATATATATATATATATATATATATATATATATATATATATATATATAAGAACTAAATAAAAGATGGCAAAGGAAGAATAAAGCTATTTCCATCATAAGAAGAAGAATCAACGATAAAAAAGATACTCCCCTTCCAATAAATAATTAAATAACATTTGATGTTATCTTAGAAAGAATCACAAGGACATTTTCGCAGCTCTATAGCCGGCATATTCTGTTGATCCTGCGAGAATTTTTGCTGAGACGGGCCGCGCAAACAAGGGCTCGTAGATGCTAACCGATGGATAATCAATACGGCATAAGTCCTCCTACCTCCGTCTCCCTCCCCGCTCGCTCCCCTACTCTCCTCCCACAACCTTCTCACCCTCCTTCCGACACCATCTCCTCTTCCGAACCCGACCCTCACAATCCTCACCATCTCCTTCGAGGCATTACAGAAAGGCGCAGACAATGAATCCGAATTGTCCCACAATGGAAGATGATTCTCTTCCGTCACTCATTACCAGCTCTTTGTCGTCGTAACCTCCCCTCCTCCGCCTCCGTCGACGCTGACCCGATTTCGCACTCCACGCGAGAGGCCAAGGGATCGATGGTGGAGAGGTCCTTAGGAGATAGAAGGGCACCTCCCGACATCAACTCCTTTTTCTCTCTCTCCTTCTTCTCCCTTTCCCTATCGTTCTTTCTCAATTGTTTCCCTTTCTCGTTCGGAGAGAGAAAACGAGAGGGGAGAAGGAGACAGGGCTGCTATTTGAAGATCCGACTGCAGCGACCTCTTCCTCCCTCTTCTCCTCCCTCTCCTTTCTCCATCTTCCCTCTCCCTTCCTTCTCCCCCTCTCCTCTCTCCTTCTTTCCTCCCCCTCTTCCATTCTCTCTCCTCCCTTCCTTCCCTCTCCTCCCTCTCTCCCCTCCCTCCCTCCTCTCTCCCTCCCATCCTCTTCTCCCGCCCCCCCTCTCTCTCCTTCCCCCTCTCTCTCCTCCCTCCCTCCCCACCTTCCCTCTCCTCTCGCCCTCTCCTTCCTCCTACTCCTCCCTCCCTCTCTTCCCCTCCTCCATCTCCTCCCTCCCTCCCTCACTTCCCCTCCTCCATCCATCCCTCTCCTCCCCTCCTCCCTCCCTCCATATTTCCTCTCCTTTTCTTCACTCCCTCTCCTTTCTACCCTCTTCCCTTCGACCCCTAACACAGTTTCATTCTTCTCATCGACTCTTTCGACACTACTATTAGCGATCCCATATGGAGTGGGAAAGGAGAGAGGTTGATAAAGGGAAGAGAGACAGAGATAGGGTGGAAGAAAAAAGGAGAAACGTGGAGGGAAGAAGTTAGACGTCAGGGAAAAAGAGGTGCCGGGAAAAGTGTGACGAAAAAATATGGGAGGAAAGAGACAATGGTGCAACGAGGCAAAGACATAAAAGAATGGAAAGGAGAAAGAAGAGGGAGATGGAAGAAGAGATGTGGAGACAGGGCTACCGAGAGCGCGGGGAGACCGGGGAGAACTCCCTCATAATATCTATGTATTTTGTAATACACAGGTGCAAGTCATGACAGCAAAACGCATTGATGAAATCAGTTATTCGGAGTAGTGAGTTGGGGCCCGTAACTTATAGGTTTCCCCCCCATAAGATTTTCGGTAATTCAAAATCTGTATTTGAACTCAATAGTTTTCTTTAAATAACAATTACTAACATTTAAGTGTATCTGGGCCAGTAATTAAGTAAATTTAATATCGCTTAGATGTGGCATATTCATTTAGTTAAAAATCGAAGTAGAAAATCAAAATTTATATTTTTTTAAATTCGCTGAAGAATATTGACCATACGTTTCATAGGTGTTGCAGGAATTCATAATTCCTTTTGTTTTATAATTTTAAAAATATTTCTCGGAGAGGGGGGGGGGCACAAGGTTGTTTTCCCCTGGGCCAGTTCTGGCTCTCGGCGGCCCTGCGTGGAGATAGGGAGGGAGAGATGGATAGGAATATGAGAAGCAAAGAGTGAGTTAGGGTAATACGTGCGCTGATAGAATCCATAGAGAAGAAGACGTCAGGATGTCGGTTACAAGAAACGTAGGTCCGTACTGTAATGCGTGTAAGAATCATAAAGATGATCTTCCTTTACCTAATAAAATTCCTCCGTTTGGACTTGTCCGGCAATGACGTGTTTTTATCACATATAAGTTAATGTAGCCGGTAAAGAGGAAAAGGCGAGTTATTGAGAGTTAGAGAGGGAGACGCGAAAAGAGTGAGGGGTTAGTGCCTTTTAACCCCCATGTGAGCCCACAAAAGGGCGAGTCGGTACAGTGGGGAAAGGAGATTGGGGGAAAATGATTTGGAAGCAAGAGAAACTGGAAATGGGAGTAGAAATACGTATGACAGATAGAGAGGGGAATGCCAGAGGAGAATGATAAATATAAAGAAGAAAGGAGAATAGGGGCAAGTGCAAAAAATGTAGGGACTATAAGGAGAAATGAGAGATGAGATATGAAAGAGGTAAAGAATAGATGGTTAAAAAGATAAATCGGAGAACATAATAAACAAAAATAAAATTTGGAAAAGAGAGAAAAGAGAAATACATGCACGATCTTCCCTCATATTGTTCAGAAAAAGAAGAGTGTGAGTGAATAATCGAGCAACACTAGAGAATATAATCGACACGAACATTTAATAACAGCCCTCGACAAAATCAAATTGTCAAAATTTACCTCTCCGAAATCACAAAAAGAGCCGATTCTAAAAAAAAGAAATTCTTCACAATCAGCTGCCAGCACTGATGACGGCTTCTTTGTTGCCGAGATGCGCATCGTTTTATCACCTTTTAATGGCTCTTGCAGACACACGTATTGCCAATTTGTTTTACCCTTGAGTTGAGCTCGATAATTCACTTTTGAATGATTCAACAAAATAACACGTCTCGTTGGAAAAATTTCGATGATATTCACCAAAAATTCTCTCGAATATATAATTATTGAAAAGAAAAAGAAGAATACATATATCATTCTACGCGTTTGTTTCGTCTCGGGTTCAATAAAGAGTCCCATGCATATATCATTTGGAGGCATCGGACAGCAATTAAAAATACGCAACCGTACGTTCGGAGGACAGACCGGAGATCCGTGAGACACCACATATGCGTTTAATGGGATTACAAAAAAATTCGGGGAGAGATTTTTATTCCCTTACTTGCCGCGGGTCCGTGTGAACCCTTCTCTCGTAAACTCCCAGTGTCGCCGAGGTCGTTAGGGTAACATGCCTTCAAAAGAAATCGACGAATAAATCAACAACGCCGCCTCTGATTTAGGATATCTAGATGCCGTCAATGATTTTTTGCTTATCCCAAGATGTTGCTACGAGAACATACCAAACTTTTACGAAATGTTTTGCCTAATGAGATGAGATGAATGATCATCATCGTTTCCGATTACGCCGTTTTGCACCATACAAATGAATTCTTTGTTCTGCCTTTTCATTTCCGATTCTGATAATAGCTTGTTAAACAGTTATTAATTATCATGAATGACAATACTGAAAACGTTGCATGTCGATAATCGATCATTTTATCGGCAACGGATTCATCAATTGCATTTCCCTACGCTTCAAAATGACAATATAAAACAACCACGTGATTAATTTGTTATAAAGCATTACGTACTATAAATAACTTCTAAGACTATATGTTTTTCAAATGATTTCTCCTAATGGTGCAACAAGCTATGATGAGGATCCACGACAGAGTTGTGTAAAGAAAACATGAAAATTTTGAAGTTATTTGGACGTATTTTGGTCTTACTTTACACTGAAACATTAGATAAAACCGAAGTTAAAAATATCTCTGATAAATGTCGATACAACAACTTTTCCGTCGAAATCGTATCGTGTCGAATTATTAATATCAATCGATACATTAGCTAGTTAAATTTTAATCAGACTTAAAAATCCTAATGCAGCCTTCCTTTGCTAATCTTTGTTTCGCTCAATCGTCATTATAGTAAATATAGACTCCCCCCGCGCAATAGTTGCCTCCATTGTGCAACCGGTGGAAGACTTCAGACCAAGAAACGCCAACGCGTCGTTTAAAATTAATATTTTTATCATAATATGTCCGTAGACAAGTTCGTGATTATTATTAGTTAAACGTGGTTTTCTACATAATCATGCTTTACGCAATCTTATTCATTTTAAGTAGTTTGCCAGCTGAAATTTTTCCTTCCTCTTTTTCCTTCCAGTTTCCACTATAACACGTTTCAATCATGCTCTCTCTCTCTTTCCTCAGATAATGTCCGACACATTCCTCATTTCTCTTTCTTATATCACGCATTGTCAACCGCTTTTCTCCTATACTTAGTATTTCCTCGTTTTTCATCCTATCAATACGCTATATTTTCAGCATTCTTCTCCATAATATTCTTTATAATTTTTAAACTGTTTCTTATATGTTGCGGTCTTCGACCGTAGAAATGCAAACCAATTAATTACGAAGACGCCCAAAGATAACGGAGCAAAAGATGCGCTTAGATTTTTAAATGTACATAGAGCGAAGTTTTGCCGATCTAGGACGAGAATTTCATTCTCTTTACTCCCGCAGGAACCAAACACGCTGACGGAGAATCGTTTTAAGCCTACCGCACGCCTCGATCGAATAACGCTAAATGTTTCAGCTTTCGAGGGCGTAAACTCGAATCGACAACAAGGGGCGGGCGAAAGAGATAGCTCCGGAGATCCGTACGTGCGACAGATGTACTCCGAAGGGCTACAGAAAGGATCTTCTAAGAGTCGAAAGGAGGAGGAGGGAGAGAGAGGGAGAGGAGAAGATGGAGAGAGAGAGGGGAGAGAAGAGGAGAAGGGGGATCAGAGAATGTAGAGACCTCCGGTGAGGGCGCTCGCATGCACAGCTTAGATGATGAGTTGGACGCCGGACCGCCATATCCTTAATCCCTTTCATTTCCGCATTAAGAAGAGGGAGGAACAAGTACGCGACATCGGAACATCACTTGGACGAGACCGTCCTGACCCCTCTCACGCCCCCCCCCTCCCCTCCCCTCTTTCCCTCTTACGCCCCCACCTCTTCCTTCCCATCCGAAATCTTCTCGCCATTGTCTGCCGCCTGTAGGGTCGGAAAAAAGGGAACAGAGTTGAGCTCCCATTAGCGGAGGGGTGACGGCAGATGGCGCAATGGGAGCGATGGGGGCGTTGTGTGTGTGTGAGGGGTGGGAGGTGGGGTGGGAGGAGAGATGTATAAGAGAGACAGAGAGATGGGGAGCGAGGTTATAAAAAGTGGAGGGGACAAGGACCCTGGAGGAGAGAGAGAGAGACGCAATTGTATCCCAGTAAGAGAGAACTGGACCTCCGTTCTCGCACGGTCCGCTAAAGGGAATAGGGTTTTATTTGTTTTTAAAGTCAACGTGTTTTCGATATCCGGTGAAGATATTTATTGTGATTCCCCATCACTCCTATTCTGCCGGTAATTCATTTGCCATTCGTGAAAATCGCATTTGAGAATTTCATTTTAAATCAGCCTACAATTTTCTTTTCGTTCCATAATGTAGGTAGGTACCTATATTTTTGAAGACTATGGTGTTTTATTTTTGTTAAATTTATATCCCAAAAGGCTGCGTTAAATTCAGTATGGAAATATTTGAACGATTTCGATATTGGAAGGAAGTAAATTTACGTGTCTGCAATTGTGGCTATTATTTTATTGAAGAAAAATGGAAAGCGGTTGGAAATGTTTCCATTAAAACCTTTTATCAACAGCTACTAGAGGTTTTTAAATATAACAAATCCTCGACACTTCAGTAGCTTAAGAAAACGGTTGGCACTCAATATCTTGGCATCATATCAAATCAAATGTATTCTTATTACAAATTCCCGTCGTTCACAGAAAGATGTTATACGTTATTTTTGATTCTGGCTACTCGAAAGAGAAAGCAGGAAAAAACATTAATATTTTTCGGCAGCGTGATTGACACAAGCGAATATTATCTCTTAATTACACGTTATCGACAATCACATAGCTATTCTATGCTCGACGTATATTTAATCCCTCGAGCCGATTCGACGGATATTGTCATCCTACCCCAGCAGCAATTGTCAGTATAGTCATACAGACTCGGACTTGACGTTACTAAAGCCTAAATTTTAAATCAATCTATTTAACAGGCCAATAGAGGCTTTTATTGGAGAGTATGTTTGGTATAATAGCATCCCTGCCCAACCGTTATTGGCGGCTTTCAGGATGATAACGTTTTTAAATATTTAATAAATTTAACTTTTCCTTAACAGAAAATTAAGCATCAAAACCAAGGATAATACGTTACATTAAATTGCCACTTTTAAAGTCGATGAAGTATCAGAAAATTACCGGATTCAAGGGTTAAGTAACAATATTCAACATTTCTGCATATAATGCATTGAAATAAGAATTAGCGAGGTCAGCTGGTTTGGAATTACAACCGATTAGTACAACCCCTTACTCAACCGTATTATGGCCACTGGGTTCACCGTCACTCCACGTTTTGTTATTCTATCTTTTAAGAAAATAAAGAAAACTACACGGAAACAGGCCACGAGAAAGGGAAACGATAGTACTGTCGACATCCTTCCCGACCGCCTCCTCTAAAACGGGATACGTTTCTCCCCTCTCGACACCATCCTCCCACCTCCAACCCTCAAATCGGCCGAAAACACAAAAGCTCCTTCTGCCGCCGCCTTGTCCCGCTGGCGCCACTTGAGCTAAAAGAGCTTTGGATGACCTTCCGGTCGTTTTGGGGCGAAATGAATGGTTGCGGAGTCGCCTAAAGGGTCCTCTTTCTGCGCCCTCCTCCTCATTCATCGAGTACCTCTCAGCGGAATCACCCTTCTCCACCGACCCTCTTGTGAACTCAGAGATGGGCTCTTTTGTGACCCTCAAAATACCGGGTGGGGGTTAACAGTGGCTTGTGCAAGTCGACGCGCGGGTCTTCGCTTGCGACATCGCTACCCCACGCGGAACCAACGAGGCGGCGTAGATGCATTATCATCTCCTCCGCCGCCTAAAGAAGGGACGTCCCCTTCTTTGTTGTCCTTTGGAGGAGTTTGTTGCCCTCCGCGCTGCGAGGGGGATTTATGTGTGGGGAAGGAGGACAGAGTACAAAGCGCAGCAATTTTCTCGTCATTAATTTGGCTAATACGACGCGAGGATGTTGATTGGGGAAGGGATAGTCGTTGAGTCATATGCATCAAAGATGCGTGTATACTAATAACATGTAGAACAACCAAATAAAAAGATCTTACTCTTTAAACGACAATACATGCTCAGGAAAAAATCGTGTTATACGCTTGAAAAGGTTCGAAATGGATAAGCAGGAAATTATTGCAGAAAAGAAAATGGACGAATGAAGTGAGAAATTATCAAAAGGAATAGTCCAGAAAAAGATAAAAACGACTAATAGATGGAGGAAAACGAATTGGATGGAGCATGTGAAATTATTAAAAACAATAGTCCAGAAAAATTAAAAAAACAACTAATTATATGACGATGAATTGGGCGGAGCATATTTTTAGAGCGGACGGTATGCTTTTAAAGTGCAATTGAGAGAAAATATGAATCCAAACAGATATTTATATATGATCCACGATTATGTTTTAACCTTCTATAAATCGATAATATTTTTTTATATTCGGAAAATTGGCTCCTTCCAGCATAGCTGATCCATGGGGACGACTAGGCACAAATGGTTTCCACGACCAATCCACGGACCTACTTGAAAGTATAAATCTGCCGATTATGTCGACACTCACTCTTAAACCACACTATTACCTAAATACACGTAAATGACTCATTACGCTGATAAATCCCTACACCGTCCTTAAAGACACAGTAAACATAATTCACCCCACGCATAAAATATGAAGAAAGGCAAAAAGAATGGATGCACTTGGCCGCCTCGAAACAAACCAATTATTCAGTTCAGGGATAGGAATAGCCGTATTTCCCCACGAGCACAATGAGCGAAAACGTCGACAGAGCAAACTGCTTCCTAATAACGAATATTTTTAATGTCTCAATCACGTAGAAGGGAGGCGACACCATTATCCCACGAAGCAACCGTGTGGAAACGGTAGCCTCACTCCCCCAATCCCGTTCGTTTTTTTCCGAAATACTCCATCTTTTCTCCTTATTCTTTTTCCTTCCTCTTACTCTCTCTCTATCACCTAAGTAAAGGCAGCTTTATTTATTCATTTCTTTTCTCCTTTCACTCCTCACTTTTTCCTTCTATTCCAACATTTCCCATTCCCCTAACCCTCCATACCTCCTCCATTACCACTCTATTACCCTTCCATTCAACCCCTCCTTGTCTCTTCTCAAATCCCCATCCTGTTTTCTACCGCTCTCCTGTCCTTTGCCCAGAAGAGCGACAACGCTATAGCAGAAGTCAAAGGAAACGGAGAAACCCCCTCCCTTCCATTATTTGTCCGTTCTAACCCCCAGACATCCCGTATTTTACTGGGGCGACTATTCAACGGGGGCAATTGAGGATGGCGAAACACAACAAGGCTCTTTTAGAAGTAACCTCCGAAACCCTCTTAATAATGGGGCAGAAAATCGGAGTGTTGGAGTCGCACGGCCACCCGAAATGATTCCGGCGTCTGAGAGCGGATTGGGGAAAAACAAAGACGAATTTCGGAATAAGATGGGGATACTAAGACAAGGAAGACGACTGTTTGGATGAAATTGTACCGTCGGTCATATTCGTGTTACGAAGATCAGTTACATGTTTAACATAGGAAACGAGATATTTTCGCTTTTAGTGCTCATATTATTACGTATTTTTTAACAATAGAGAAATTATGTTCTCATATGATAATTATAATAATTAAATGATTATTTAAATCTTTGAGCCATCCGGTTATTCGCTGAATTTAGCAGTTTCTCGTAAAAAGAACAGGTCGATTACTTGCTACCAAAGCCAAGTTACAAATAATAACTACGCCATTTGTTTATCGTAAACATAAACGAAAGGTATTGTAAAGAGAATATCTACAGAAACAATGTTGAACACAACTGGATATGCTGAATTCTTCACCTGAGTATAGGACGCCGGAAATTATTTTTTGTTCTCCTAATTTTTCAGGGATCCTAAGATTAAAGCGAAGGTCCCATGTGTTTAAATTACGATTAATAGAAGTTAGGGAAATGTGACGATAAAGTGTACAAAGAAGCGACGAAAAGAGTAGACGATAGAAAAATACATACATCCATATGAATAAAAGCATAAAGTAAAACTTTAAATCGAACAGGGAGAAGACGAAAATGAGGAACTATAGAGTAAAGAAGGGAACGGAACGAAATACGAATGATCAGGAAATGTTAACGGAAACATGGGGTATTCAATAATATATAAAAACGAGGATAAAAGAGGTGAAGACGGAGAGAAAAGCAGAAGAGAGCAAAGGATGAGGGAGAGAGAAGATAAATATAGAGTTGCAGGAAGGAAAGAAACGAGAAATAGGATTTGAAAGGATTGGAAAAGCAAAAAAGGGGATGAGAAAAAGATTGGCAGGGGAGATTGAGAAGGTTACGAAGAGGTGGAGAGGGAAGGGACGAGAGAAGAGGAGAAGTGACAGGAGAGGAGGATATGGAGAGGCAAGGAGATGAGGAATAGGAGAGGGAGAGAGAGACGAAGAAGAGGCGAAGGAGAAGGGAGAAGAGAAGAGGAGAGGATGTGGATTGGAAGAATGAAGGATACTTAAGATGGAGAGGTAGGGTATCTAATCTCAGTGTAATAGAAAGATCCGTGAGATGCCAATGGCAGATGACTGAAATAGGGGATATTACACCTTGGAATGGTTTCTCTTTCTCTTCTATAGATAGAGGTGGATTATTTCTTTTCTTTAGGTCAATGCAGGATGTCGTAGAGGTGTTTCTTTTCGTCGCCTCACAAGAGAAACGGAAGCCATTGCTGGAGCAATGTCCGAGTGATGAGTTGACGAGATTAAACGAAGAAAAGGTCTCCCTTTTCTTTATTATATTTCTCAGCGATAAGTCGGAAAAGGATGGAGTATAAACATTTACGTGCTATATCCGTGAGTTTCGGATCCCTAAGAGAGAAAGAATTAATTGGATCCTTTGGGTAAAATTTTTCTAACGTTATCATGGATCTAAATTCGACGAATGATGAAAGTGCCGCAAAAAAAACATTTGTCCTCGCAATAATAAAATCAGTAATCGGTTTTAAAAGCAAGATCTACTCTCTCTTAATCACTCTTCCGTATCTGAATTTACCGACAAATGTCGCAAAAATATCTATCGCCTTGTAATTTTCTTATTACTATTACAATCAAAAGATTTCACCTAGTTACGCCTATTACCGTGAATTATTGTCGGTAATTAAACACTGCCGTCTTGTTTCTAACTACTGCATGTAGAGATGATTTCTCGCGATAATGTTATTCTTGACAGTGTGAATTTTTGTGACCAGTGTTAATATACTTCGGCCAATATCGTAATTCGTCGTTCTCATTATGTGCATTATTTAATTTTTCTTTTTCATCGTGCAGAGTTTAACTTCGGACTAAGCGTCTTTTTGATTAATCGGCCTTACCATTCGTCTTGTTTACGCTGGTTAAGTGAGAATCCACAATATCTAATCTTTAGACTGTAGAGGCAGGTTACCGAACCTTGATACAGATTATACCATCATATCAAGTTTCCCTCGAATTCTCCCCTCAAAATCTTTTATGATGTCACAAATTGATTTTTATTTTTAAATTCCTCACTGTCAGCTACCATTTTTCTTCCTTGTCTATAGTTTTTAATGACCCGATCGTTAATACGTATCACTGCCACTGGATTTGCACTGCCTGACATCTTTCCTTTTTGTTTCAAAAGTGCTTGTCCAGGAAAAGAAATGATGGTTTAGTAGAAGTTTCATATACCGTATTCTTCTCTGTTCCATTCGTCAAGCTTCGATATAATTTTTCATCAATAGCGCACGTTGGAATAATAAAAAAGCTGTTTTTGTTTTTTCTGTCATTAGAGTAATAAATCTTCATCGTTAAGTTACTCGAGAAAATTATTCAATCCAGATATAGAAAAGTATGTCAAGGTAAGCTAATGGAATAATTCTCAGAACGATTGACTACTCAAAATGGTCGTTAATGCGTGGAATTAAAAAGGTCGTTCATTGGTACGGTTGATATTTCCCTCATTGCGAGAACTCCACGCCCACAAAATGAGTGGACGATGATTAACATGTTCTAGTTCCCATAAATAACACCAATGTCCAGTAGTTGCTATCCCTTATGAATGCGTTGTATGCATCAATAACTACTCTCTAAAAACAATAACCTTTCCTTGTTATGCTATGCAGGAAAAGGAAGTCAAGGATATTTAGTAGGATGACATTTAGAAATGCTAACTTTTAATAGTAAGCTTGACAGGTCTTGACGGAAGAGAGTGTAGTCGATCTCCAACAGGTGATATCTAGCTCCATAAATTGCTCAAAAATGTTTTAGGGAAGCATCATCGATCATCGTAATAACGAGACGTAGAGTCATTCATCAGATTTTCGTTTGTACACATCCTCAGCGCCATCTTATTAGTTTCCAGCAACAATGAAACATCGCCTTCTCTTATTTTTTCTTAGTTTATCCTTTAAAATTCTTTTTCTCCTCATTCCACATTAAGTCAAGCTGTACAAGATAGAGAAAGCGGTTTCACCTCGAGGAGATCGGCTGAATGTTATGTTTACTACGCTTGTTTTGAGAAGGCCTAAGTTTTAAAGTGGATGGCTTTCACACGAGTTTCTAGATGGCAAATATTTCGATATTTGTATTCAATGGCAATTACGGTTCTCAATAGGCAAAGTTGTTGTAGCGTTAGGCTACAATATTGACGAAATAATGTACTATAATTACAAAAATATAAAATATTTCATATCTATCGATTTTAATTTTAATTATGGGTTAAATAATTAAAAACGATAGATTATTTATTTATTTGGCATTTCGCTTCTGGAAGGATGAAAAAAATTTAAGCCCACCGACGGATGACAATTTACTACTTGGTGATTAAAGCCTCTCTTTATATTTAATGCCCATACAAATGGAGGAAAGAGTCCTCCTTCCACAGTACATATTAATCTTCGCCGTAGTCTCCACCGTTATTTGCTGCCCACAGAATTATTAAATGTCAGTTTTAACGGCTTTAAAATTAAGCGCTAGATAGACAGTCGCTCTACACTAGTCCTGATGTAGTAACAAATAGTAGAAATACGTAAATGTGAACAAATGCCCGTCCATCTTTCGATAATTTATTCTAAAATTATTAGTGAGGGCATCCAAAATATGAATACAATATGACCAAATTGTGGCACGTTAAACTTAAGACGGCAATCTAATGAAACCTCATGTGTTCCTATGGGTAATCTCTCCCACATTGCACGGTTTCGCTTTATACGGTTTTTTCCAGGAGCGCATGCGCCGTGGTGTGTATCTTCTTTATCAACCGGATCCCAGAAAAAATGTAAGCTCGATAATCGTATTAACGTTGTATTTTCCATTATTTTAATATTTCCACACGACCAGGGCTTCAATGTGATATTTAGGTGAATAAATGCTGTTACTTAGTCTATGAGGGGGCATCGACTCTCCCACCTAACCTACTTCTTTCCTCTCCGATTGCTACCGATACTTCGAAGCCCCTCCTCCCCACTCCACCCTTAAACCCTTTCCCAACCTTCCCCTCCTTCTGTCTTCCTCCTACACCCCCTCATAGACTATATATATCAGGGTTGTCCAACATACGGCCCGCGGGCCAGAATCCGGTCCGCCAAAGGTTTTCATCCGGTCCGCCACCCTTTCATAACTTCTTCAGATAAAATCAGCTTTCACAAATAAAACCAAATTATCCCTTTTAATATACCAATATATAAAGCAGGTGCGTACTGACAGTATCAAAGCTCGTATATCTTCTCCACGCTATTCGATAGCCAGGGAGTAGAGAGGCAGTGATAACAAAGGAATTTCATGGGAGAGAGGACGTGTGTATGGTTTCAAATATTTAAGTCTGTGTTATAACCTATTTAAAAATTCTCAGGTTCCATCTTAATTGAATGAACCCACAAAAGCACAAGTGGGTTGATAGTTGGTATTTTGTTTTCGAAAATATCAACTTGTTTTCCGCAAGACAAACTCTCTTGAACAGAAGCATGAGACTTGAAATGTATACCATTATTTTTTTTCAGTTAATACACACGAAAATAATGCAGTGTCTTTGACCGGTGACGTAATCCCTCCTTTGCAGTCACCCAAATTGACAAACAAACAGAGTATCCTCTGGGAACTTATCAAACTTTAATAGGCAATTCGAACTGAGTCCATGATACTTGTTTACGTTTCGATCGGAGACTGAGTTCAATCAGTTGTTTGGTGAATCAGATATTTATTCCGGCTTTAAAGGATCAACAAAATCCGGAGGAAAATTGAAGACCAAGTGGGTTGATATTTCAGTATACAGTGAGAATTATGTTAGTTGTTTCATATTTGATCATACCGTGAGAATGATTTTAGGTCACCTACCGGAATCCATGTGTACATAAGCCAATCACAGTCAACTTAGGTTGTGAGCGCCACGACCATTATTACAGAACTCATAAACCAGTCGTAGGACGATCATTTGTAGCATCGGCAGCAATTGATAAGTCACACGCAGCTCAAAAGAGTTCCCTGTAAGTATATAACTGTTTCCTGAATTACGCACGTTTAACGATTAACTTTGTGTGCCATGCTTGTAGAATACCTACATAAGTGGCAATTATAACAGCTACATGTAATAATTACATTTACTTTTACGTCCCGGTTTACTGTCATCTGTTTTGGTGTCCACCAGAAATTTTATTTTTTGCTTTTCACTCTCAGGTCGCTTCAGTGTGTCGCGTAAGCAACTCTTTCTTTAATCATGCATTGTTGAGCGCTAATTTGTTGTATTATGGCTGGTGAAACCATCAGTAGGTAATACATACACACGTATTCCATCCTATGTTTAATGCTGGGTAAATATTTTATCATTGATTGTTTTGAGACTCGGTATTCCGTGAAAGAGAAATTAACACAAATCTTAATAGGTGGAGTAGTTTTTAGAGATTTTTATTACATAAAAACGAGATGTTTTTACTTTTCACGTCTGTTATCTCACTAAATTATAAATTGAGGCTACATTACAACACAAAGATATGAAATTGTTAAGATGTTTTTATACTACTACTCATATGTTTTGCAATGTTTTTCATCCGAAAGTGGTTAATGATCGCAGGGGGTCTGAGGTTAAGGTTAAAAAGAAATTGAAACCGCTTTAAATACTAGGGTAACCACATTTATTATAATTATTCTTCTGTTGATGGCACTCTATACATAGTATCGGACTCGAAAATAGATTCTAGCGGAGCCAGAGATGTTACGGTTGATAAAATGCTATGTATGGAGGCTTTGTATGGGGCAGAAACATGGACGCTGAGGAAAAGTGATATTAAATACTTGGAAAGCTTCGAAATGTGGACATGGAGAAGAATGGTGAAGATAAAATGGACAGATAGGGTGAAAAACGAGGAAGTACTACGAAGAATTGGAGAGAAGCGAACGATTATACAGAATATCAAAAAGAGGAAGGCTAACCGGATTGGACATTACTTGAGGAGAGAGAGCATGATTATAGAAGTGCTAGAAGGAAAACTGGATGGAAAAAGATAAAGATGTAGGAAAAGGTTTCAGCTGATAGACGACTTGAAAGGGAAAGAGAGCTATCAAGACATGAAGAAAACTTCGGAAAATAGGAGTATATGGAGAACCAAGTTTGACCATGAATAATCAAGGACCTGTCTACGGGCAGACTACCTATGATGATGATTTCATATATTATTATAATAAATTCTTGAATAAATCCAGCTTATACGGTAAAGCAAGAATTTTTTAATCTCATAACTTAAGCAGGTGACCGTCCAGGTGCGGTTTCGCGAGAAGACCACGAGGCTTTTTGTATTTATATATCCACTGGGACACAAAACGGTTGATTAGCAATTGACATAGAGGCTGCGACGGGAAAGTTGGGAGAAAAAAAGAATACAATTAGAACGATCCGCTACCCGTTCAAGGCAAGAGAGGCCAACAGGGAGAGAGAGAAAGAGAGAAAAACATTCTCCTTCCGGGTCTTGGACTAGCAAGTCTTTCTCCCGCGTTTTTAAGTCTTCTCCCGCGAGATCACGGTAGTACATAGTAGTAACAGTTGAAATGCCGACGTCGGTCGGTAAAAATGACGTCAGAAGGGCAGCGGAATGGAATTCCGGTCCTCGAGATACAAAACTGCTTAATTTTTCGGAGCGGCGATGAAATTTTTTTTAACCACAGTGTACTCTTTGGAGGTGAGATTCCGTTACAAGATGTCTTGCCTCTTCTCCCCCATCCACCTCCCACTCTCTCCCTCCTAACGTCCCGCCAAGGCCGTTAAAAATAAAATAATACTCGTCTGACCACGTGTTATAAAGTTTTCATTGCAAACTCTCTAGGATTCCTACTTCTAAGAATCTCCCGATTCTCTGCGACTATCCTGACGGAATGTTTTGTTATTTTTTGTTAATGGTCGGTCAGTCTTTACGGCGCCGAGCTATTAAAAAAAAGGGGAAGCCCGTAAAAAAAACGGAATTAATAGAGCACCGCCACAAATGGTCTAAAAAACTTAGGGAGAGGTAGAGAAAGGATATGTGGAAAATAAAGGAATAGATAAGTAAATGAATTAAAAATATTACTGTAAGATACGCGACGATTAAACTATAACCATGTTTAATTCAAACGCAAATATCTTTTAAGTGAACAGAAAAGAGTGAGAATCTTTCAAAATTAAAATGATCTCACATTATTCCGAAAATACATATCTTTCATCATCTTTCAATTACGATGAATGGACGATGGACGCATTATTTCAATGTCAGCTTCAAAGAACGAATGTCTGACTTGTTTGGAGACCAATGTGCAAAATAAAAAAGGGTAAATATACACGGAAATATTGCATGCAGTAGCGGTCGCTATTTCGAGTATGCCTTTTAAGGTAAAGTAAGTAAATGAGCCAACATCCCAAGTACCGTTTTACGCATACATTTACCTCATTCGGCACTGGTGTTTTTTTTTTGCCATGTCCACGTTTAAATTTAAAATAATTTTAACAAAACTTGTTTCTCTCAAAAAAATTAGTAACTCAAATTATTAGAATGTTTCATAGATCGGCTTTTATCATTTGCACCAATGCTTACATCCTTAGAATAATCAACGAAAATCAAACCAAGGTAAATATCATCAACTTGGTCTTAAATAGGATTAATCAAACTGATAAATCAAAACTATCCAAAAGCCAAAAAATGGTTGTGGGGAAAATCAGCCAATAAACAAGCTTTAGAACAATATATAGTTCACTGACTACCTTTTGCTTTCTAACATTCTAAGTATGTCGGTAGACTACATCAAATTCTGAGCAACATGTATTCATTGCATCTCTTCCAATTAATTGTTTCAATACAAATGAAATTACATTACAATCTGTGTGATACCGTGGAAATGATACACAATTTACGCGCATAAAAACAGAGGTCTGGTATTACCCGAAACACCGCGAGATTCATGCCGAGAAATTTTCCTACCGTTTCTTGATTTATTTAACATCTTAAAACAAGTCGTTCCAATCGATTGGTTCTCCTTAAAGTCCTATGGAAAATCCAGTCCGAATCAATAAAACGGCATTTGGCAGCGAACCTCCCGTTTAGATTTTCTCCCCCAAATCATCAACCCGTCCGCGTTGACCGGCGATATAATTCAAACGTTTAATCGACCTGCCAGCTCGCATATAAAAAGGTATGGACTTAACGGTATCTTCCTAGATGAATGACATACGCAGAAATTCCGACTCGGTGATTCGGGAGGAGGCGTGGGATCAGACGTTATCTGAAAATTAATTTTGGAGACAAGATCTGCTTAACCTTGGCCGATTTCGGTGTCACTATCATCGTAGCATGACCATCATTCATAGTAGTAGATATAAAATTTTAATCAAAGACAGAGATGCTTCGATTGTCTACGGGCAACATCTTAATTTTTTTACTTTACCACTTTCTCAGGATTTCGCTTCGCAAAAAGCAAAAGTAAAAACAAGTTAGGAAAGTGTACAACTTATCACAAATTGACGCGTTTCGTGCAATGGAGTATTAGAAAGAAATTATATACCTGTACGTAAGGGAAATAGCGTTTTAAAGTTCTTTTCTTCATCATAAATAATCCATTTTCTTCCTATTTGAAAATAATGCATGCACACGTAAGTAAATTAAAAGTTTGTTTGTGAGATTGTTTATGTTAGCAACAATGACGAAGTAACTATGCAAGAAATTTTCAAAGATCAACTTGTTTGATTTTATTGATAATGGCTACTCCTACGATAACAATGTAAAGGAAAAGACATACTCTTCTTTACTAGTTCTACAAGTTTTATTTGAAAAATATTTTGATATGAGGAATACTTTACGAGATATGACGAAAATTTAATTTTTTGTCACCAGTAAAGTGGTACACCTGATTGACTTACGCGATTCATTTACACGTCTTTGTTATTATCTTTGATAGTAAGTCCTTAATATCAAATTTCATAAAAATCCGTTATGTAGAAGCCGAGAATGAACATGCGGACGGACAGACGGACGGACAGACCGACGATAATAGGCGCTCACGCTGGAAGCGAAACGCGCCTGAAAAAGATATCTCTAGCGCTCATACTTTAACATATTTATCGCAATTGTACACTTTCTGTAGTTTTAATCTTACTAACTCAACCATAACTGAAAACTTACTTAAGATATTAATTTGATATACATATAAATATATATATATATATATATATATATATATATATATATATATATATATATATATAAGCATATTGCATCCACGTAATAAAAAACATCGTTCAGATTTCATAAATGATATCTGATGACACCTGCTAGAAAACATACGAATACGCATGTCTTAAAGAAACTGATGAGGTAATGCGGACCGGATAGAATCATTGCGCTGGTCGTCGCTTTTTCGTCAATTTTCTAAAAATTGACTATTTCACGTTAGCATACACATACTTTATTCTCTTATATAAGGGGTATCTCGGCATTTCAGTTCATCAATGAGAAAAAATATCAGTACATATTGCCGACAGCCGCGCATTGGAAATAGTCATTGCGAAGTATATAAACAGCATTTTATTTTTGAAAGTAGGTATAATATCGTTTTGCTTATTTGGCACTTTATAAGTAAGAGACTCAAGAAAATTGTGTAAATAAACCATTATAAAGAAGTGTTATAAGCAGAGATAAATTTCTGATGCCTGATACGTACAAATTCTACACAAAACAGGCTATTTTCAACAAGATAATGTTAATCCACAGCTAGTATATAAAATAATAATTGAGACCCGAAGAAAAATTACCTCCTTAAAAACTTATATATATAAACTGGCAATAAATAGGGGTTATTACGTATACTGTCGAGCCATTTCTCGGAACACGACTTAGTAGCAGGTTTCCATGAAACGACACCAAAAATACGAGTGAACATAAGTATCCTAGATTTATTTATGTCATAAGGGATTTTTGAGAAATACCAACAAACAAAAAAGGTGCTTTATAATTCTTTCTCTTGGAAGAAAGGAAGTTGAGCACTTTCGTCAGTATTTAACGACATATTTGACCCAGAGTACTTTACCGTTAAAATCCTGTCAAAATATTATCGCAGTTTGAAATTTTCCGAGAATCTCCAAAGGTATAAAAACGCGAGCCTTCCGGAAAATTTCAACGCGCAGAAACTTAATTTTTTTTGAGAACCACCATCCGAATAAAGAATTGTCGGAATGTATGCGTATACGTTAAAAAATAGAATGGCCAATGACGTCAAGGAATAATGATAACGACGGGACAAAGTCACGACGTAAAACCCCACGCTAAAATGGCGGCGGAAGCATCATAAAGTCTTCTTAAGCAAACCAAAATCGCAGACGACTTGAATATCTCTAAAATCCTCCCTCCTGCGAGTGCCGCGAATTCCTATTGAAAGGATAAGACATTGAGAGGATTAATCCTGTAAAATCGCGACCAAATATACCCCGTCGGTTGCTGCTATAAGACGCTATCGTACAAACGTTACCGCATAACAGACGTTGAAAGGGAGGGAGGAGACGGGAGCAGAAGGAGAAGCGAAAGAGGAGAGCGAGAGAGGGAAACGGAATACGGAGTAGCGATTGATTTGTTAGAGAAATTCTCCCCTGCCTCTCTTCCCCTCCTTATGCCGTCCCATCCTCCCCTTTACCCTCTCCTCCTCCTTCCCGCCCACGTACCTTTGCTCCATCCACCCCCGTCTTCGCCCAGTCCCTTCCTCATCCTCCCACACACTCCCACAACCCTCAAATCCCCTTTCCTCACTCAATCCCACCGAAAGCCTCCCGAAGTTTCGTACCTGGGGGCCAGTAATCGTCAAATGAAACGACGTCATCAAAGTTTCGAGGTAAGTCAGAAGAGAGGGGAAGAGAAGGAGAGGGGATGGAAAAATGGGAGAGAGGTAGGGTAGAGATTCTGGAGTGGGAGGGTGAGGAGACGAGAAATCAGGAGGCAGGAAAGTTGAAGGAAGGAGGATAGAAGAAGGAAGGATGGAAAAAGTAATAGAAAGAAGATGAGAAAAGAATAAAAGAAAGAGAGGTATAGATAGAATACTGCAGATCGGGGATGGCCAACCGGAGCCCGAGAAGGAGCCGGAAATTATGCTCAATACCAAAGAGACGCAGTAACATAATGGGTCTGACAATAGAAAAGTATACACTTGTTACTATAAAATCTATAGTTGTAAAACGATTATAATTTAGCTCCATCATGTTAAAATGTGTTTAACTAACATTATTTCGGTTTCCTAAGAAACTGATATTTTGTCTGAACTTCGCTCCGACGAGTAAAATCACCCTATACGCAATTTCAGTTTCGTCTTTAACCTGAAACAGTAATATATTCGGTGTTGCTCGTTCAATAGCATTTCCCCCCTGGCCGTTCAGTTCCAAAGCTTCATTTCTTTTGAAAGGCCTGCATTTCGGTAAAAAATTAATGACTTTGATTGACAACTTGATGATTATGAAGCTAGTCACCATATACTTGTTCAAATTTTTAAGCATATTAAGGTCTGAAGAGCCACATGCGGCTAAAGAGTCCACCCTATTGTAAATGAATGTGGGTGTGGTCATGAGTTATGGAGGGCGGAACAATTATTTTTAATTAAAAAATCTTAAGACAGTGCAGAGAAATAGATGGGGAAGAAGGATTGAACAAGGAGGGGGAGTAGAGCTACGTAAAGATTTACTGATGAAAAAATGTGTTCTGGGGAAATAAAGTTTATTTAGAATGAGAAATATATAGGAGGAGAAGGAGGGAATGTCGCAGTAAAGGAGGGATGGAAAGACCAAATTTCGGTCATTGGAAATTTTCTATCTCATCTTGAGACATCTCTTGGGGAACGTAGATACTAGGTTGGCTAGCCCGGCCCCGACCAAGAAAAATGCCACATTTTGAAACAGGAGAACCAATCGGCCGCGATAAATCATTGGTAGAATATCCACCTGACAAGTGGAAAACCTCCGGTTCGATTCTCGCTAACGACAGAATTTTTCTCCTGATTTATAATATCTTCCTTCTGCTTCCTGCTTCAAAACATCGCGGTCAGACTAAATCTTAAACATAATTGATGGCAGTGATAGCAGGTGAATATAGGAAGGATAGTTTTAAAAAATACAGGACGAAGAGATATTAGGCGAAAGAGTTAAGTGGAGATTAGGGCGATGACAGCGCGGGAAAGTAGGTATTTAGGAGGAAGGTTAGCATGAGGATAGTGCAGGAAAAGAAATAGGGAAGAAAGAAAGCGAAGAAAAAAGAGGAAAAGAATTGATGGAGGAAAGGTAGAAGAGGCCGACAAATTGACAAT
Organism: Uropetala carovei; assembly: GCA_036926305.1. NCBI lineage: Eukaryota > Metazoa > Arthropoda > Insecta > Odonata > Petaluridae > Uropetala > Uropetala carovei. Next base: position 10,645,748 of record JAXCHB010000015.1, read on the forward strand.
ATAAAATCACAAATCGAGACAAGGCTCGTGAAAATTAATCATGGCCAAAGCGCCCGTTAATAAATTACTCATAGCTAAAGGACCCGTTAATTTCCGTAAACCAATCAATCATTGTCACATCGGTTGAGCGGGCCAAGAGAAAAATTAGCCGAAGGCGTCTGGCGTTGTCTACCCGTCTTCCCGTTTTTTTCATCTTCTTCCTCTCCGCCCCCCCCTCCCTCCCTCTTCCCCGCGAATCCCTACTCCCTCCTCTCCGCCAGGCTCTTCAAAACCCGATCTCCCATACTCCAACCTTTTCCCCTTCCTCGCGAAACAGTTTGCTGCCTCGGTTTCCTTATCCCATCCAGTGTTTCTACTCTAAGCTTTACCTCCCCCTTCCCATTTCCCTAAATGTATCTCTCTGAAAACCTGTAATATTTAACTTCAACTCTCTTCGTTTCTACTTACCAGATACATCCCATCTTTGTCTCGATACGTTCACGTCCACATATTATCGTGAAATTCGCCGTAGTTACGGGCGGGTTTGGACTGCTCCAAACCATCCCTAGCGATTCCCACTGCGATATAGAGTTTTCCGAAAACTAAACGAACCTCGGAATAGCACCCTGACCTAAAAATCTATCTTAAATATTACATCTTCTTTACCGCATCTTTTGTCAAAGGTAGAACCAATTAACATAAAACCCTCACTCTGTGCCTACAACGCGTTCTACTCCAGAATATTCATCCCAGCGTCCATGCGGAGTTCATCCAGCGTTGTTCAATTTTTAACTATAATAATTATAGTTAAAAATTGAACAACGCTGGATGAACTCTGCATGGACGCTGGGATGAATATTCTGGAGTAGAACGCGTTGTAGGCATTTATTAATTATTTATTAAAATTATTTTAATAAATTAATTTGTTTGTCGGTTGGTTGAACCGTAACGCACAATACGCCATCACTATAGAGCTGACAAAAAGCGAAATAAGGCTTAACTGAGACGAAGAGCCAGATCAGTACCTTTTTAAAATGTAGTATTCGACAAAAAAAATGCATCAAATAAAAACCGCCATGTCCTAACAGAAATACTCGATTCGCCTTCGCACATAATTCCACAGATATTATTACACAGTTCAAGAATGTCAACCTTCGAATGAAAATTTCACTTTCCGTTGATTCCAGATAGGAAATCACTTTCTCGTCGGATACAGCGATCTAACGAGAGACAGGAAAAAACGGTGATCCCTAGATACTATTTTAACTTATTCGACCAATGGTATACACATCCCACTTCATGCATTAAGTCTACCCATTGGTTCTTGCATTTCCCGAGGTATAATACTTTGTAACCTGGTTTCTAACCGCACCTCCATTTTATCTCTCTCTCTCTCTTGGTAACTTTTATTACCCAAAACAGTCGTTTACCAAATCGTTTGAGAACGGCTTACCAACCTCCCTATCTTACGCGCGCTCACCCCCTTTACGTATCCACCGCGAACATCTTTTAAGGATCTTTCCGTGAAAGGCTCGTGGCGTGCGTCTCAAAGAGAAGGGAAACGGGGGTAAGAGTAGCTCAAAATGCTTTATCCTCTCTAAAAATGAAATACGAGGAACTACGCAAACCCCCCTTCCTCCTCTCTATCTCTCCCTCCCATCCTCCCGGATGTGACTATTTGTTTTCCATCCGCGGATGAGAGCGGGTGCCTCGCTGTCTGTCCCTAAGCCGCCGCCCAGGAGCCCTCAAAGGCACCGGCACCGGTGGCCCTCTGGCGGCGGCTGTTTGCACTGTGAGAGGGGGAGGGAGAGAGTGGGAGGGACACGCGGCCCCTGTGCTCTATCCCACCCACTCTCTCTCCCCCGCTCCCTCATTCTCTTTCCCTCACTCCACCTCTCTCGCAGGCACGACTTGGATCATCTTCTCCGCGTTTTATTTGAACTCCCTCTGGGGCGTTTGCTCTTCTTCATCTTCTGCACTCCTTCCCTTCCCTCCTCCCCCCTCTTCCTTACTATCTCTACCTTCTTTCGCGCTTTACGGAAGGATATCATTACGCTTTCCGTGTTCGTTCGTGAGACGAGGAACCCAGAGGCCTCCTGGAAAACGATTGTGATTTGGAAGACCCGAAACTCGTCTCCTGCTTGGTGGGTTAGAAGGCTTAATGCGTGATGGCGTATTCCGAGAAGGGCGTTAACAGATATAGATGAAAATGATGGATTTGTTCTCGACTTCATAACTTTTAGAATAAAAAATATGATTTGTGGCTACGGGAGTCTACTTATTTATCAACCGTATAACTAGCGTTAAAATCTCAAACGAGGCCATTTTTCAGAATTTTGAAATAAATTGTCATTACGGATGAGGCGATTATTCGTCCGAATTTCAATGGGCGCTTTCTTAATGCCTGCTATTACAAATTCTCCCTTATTTATTACGTTAGAATGTTATTTTTCTGTAAGTTAACGGAGTTTTGTTAATTCAAAAAGTTAAAAAATAAGCACTATACTATAAAAAATTGAAAAAGTGAGAACTTATCTTAGGTATCTCCAATAGCCATAACAACGTTGAGAAAAACCATGGCTATTGGATATACCTGAGATAGGTACTTAAATGTTTTATAGCGAAGTGCTTATTCCTGGATTTGTTTTTAGCCATAAGACGAGATCGATACTCCTCTGGGAAATTCTATACGAGATAATTAAATTAAAATTGATCAAAAGGAAAACTCCCTGAATTTTATCCTATACGATGGAAGGGAAAATAATTTGATTCAAGGATTAAATTTAAACTCGCTTTCCTTGAAATCTGGATGCGTGTACAGTGGACGGCATTGACGCAAAATATTTTAAATTAAAATAACAGTGTGTGTATGTGTATACACACAAATAAATGTATACAGAGTCTGTATTACAGACACAATAGTTTCACAAGACGATATCCCTTGAAATTACAGGTTAGACATAAAGAAGCCCAAATTAGTCGCAACGAATAAAAATAATGTGACCCTACACTGAAGGGCTATAACCCATATGTGATTAGAAAGAGGTGGCTCAAAAAATATATATATAATAAAACATTCTTTTTGTGAAATTACAGTGAAATTTATATGGATTCACCCACCTAGCGGCACGAATTTGAACTCGCTTTACTGCGATATTCGACTTCCCGCGCAGGGTCTGAAAGACGAAAAGACAATTCGGAAATTAATGGAGTCCACAAACAGAAACAATGGGTGGGCACGCGAACTCTGAGTTAATCTCAATACTTTCATGGTTCGTTAAACTTAATAAGGTGCAAAGAAACATCTGAATTCATCCTTGGGATACTATCATAAAATTTTACGAACGGAACGAATATTCTGATTCCATCTAGACAAAAGAAAGTGCTCGAAATCAGCCTTGGCAATCGTAATTTAATTTATGAAACTAAGTCATCTTGATTACTTTACTTTTCCATAAAGCAGTAATTCTTTCGCAGTATCAGGACAATTTAAGGAAGTAAGGAAGGAAGGAATAGGCAAAAAAACATAAAAGACTACGGATTTTTGGATGATTTAAAAAACGAAGACAGTTGCAAAAAATTAAAGGAAGGTCTAACGTTGTACCCCGGAACTTATCGAGATAAAAATAATTTCATCACCTTGAACTTATTTTAACTATGAACCCGTTTTTGTCTATTTCTAAGATACACTTGAACATTTATCTTATTCCGGAAACGTAACTTATTATCCTCAATTCTGTGTGAAAATCATTTGACCATCTCTATTTTCGCTTGGGAAAACGGTTATCAGCGATAGTTAAGGAACATTAACAGTATAAGATTACCAACACCTAGAGATGCCGTGAGAACGGGAAAAAATCTAACCGAAAAGGGAACTCTTAAAAATAATAATAAAAAAAACCACCCGACTTGGGCCAATAAAATCGAATATATGACCCGGGAGTAGGATGAGAATACGTGGGTGGTTAGTGAGAGGCACTCACGCTCGGCACCAAGTGACAGGTGCTCTCGTAGGATCCCGTAAGCGGCGGAAGAAGAAATAAAAAAGAATAACCGGTCGCGAAGGATTTTTTATGTATTTTTCTGAACCGCCAAAAAAAACTCGTTCGAAAGGTGGAATAAGAAGAAGAGAAGGACCCAATTCTTCCTTGATGACGGTAAAAGGGACGGCCCGAATTAATTTCACCCGACTCCCATATATTTTTTTTCGCCGTTGTCTCTCTCTGTCTCTCTCTCTCTCTCTCTCTCTCTCGTCCGCCATATTTATTATCAGAGAACATCCCATATGCGATTCTCTGTTCCGCTTCGCGATGCGATTCTCTATTATTTTTTTCCGGTCGCTTTTGTGCGGATACGCCCTCTCGAAAATATGGGTGTATTTTTTTTTAATTCTCGGTCGCCTTAGATCGAGAGACGTTACGGAAGAAATACGACTCCCGCGAGGATGCTGACCCAACCTCCTCCCCCTCACTCTGTGGAGGGGAGGGAGAAGGGGAGGGGGGGGAGAGGAAAGACGGGGGAGGAAGGGATACACAGCGATTTCTCCCTAAGTCCAGATTTGGTAACGGCTAAAAAAGGACGTCGTCCGCATTCCACGCAAGGACTACAGGACGGCTCTTCTATCTCCCTCTCTCCTTTCTTCCCCTTTCTCCACGTCCCCACACACTGTTCCACCCCTTTCTCCTCCTAACCTCGCTCCGTTTCCTTCAATTTCGCCAACTTACGCTGCTTGTCGATCACAAGCAAATATTATTATTATTTATTATTTTTTCAGACAAAACGATGGTAGTAATTAAATACAAATGAACTTGCGTGTAAAAATATCATAATCACAAGAGTCTAAGAAGAAAGTGAAGTGCCGTAAGCATACGGGGTGCTTTATATGTTAATTAAACTTAAACCGTAAAAGATAAGAAGAAAGTAGCGAAAGAATCTATAAAGTCTTATTCTAAAAGTTTTACTTTAAAACTTTATAGTTCCGCATACGCAGGACGAGCTTATTTTTATTACTTTGTCCTCACTGTCCTAGTTGTTCCGAATCGTTTTCGATAGTGGACCGCTACTCTCTCCGAAAAATTCCATCCATATTAGTAAAAGGTGGTTCTATCTTGGTGAGCATTCAAAATTTTCCCTTTAAATAAGCGACAGATTTCAACCAGCTAATTATAAAATGATAACCACTTTCGTTTCTCTTTTAGGCACCATTTTACGCTATGTTAAGGTTTTGAGATTCAATTTTTCTAGATGTAACGAAGGACGTTAACGCTAGTGACATTACCAATGATAACTACAGCATTAAACTGGGTTATTAACATTAATGAAAGAATTTAACAAAAACTGCCAATAATTATGGAGATAATAAAGAGAAAAACAAGAATTCAAATAATGAAAACAAAATTTTTATGGTTGAGGTTTATAAATTCGGTCACTACCTTATTCTTACTTGCTGTTTTTACTAAGGTATAAAAAATTTCAAGGGCATTATTAAGACCCTACGCATTAAATTCTCCATTTCGATTCGACGGACACCCCGTTGGCGCAACACCTCGAAAAATACCCTCACTTTAAAAACGGATTGACTACTGCGTCTAATTTTCTCCGTTTGTACCAGAAAGACCCCCTCTCGCGCTTTGCATGGACAGTGTTTACAGAGAGCACTATGGAGAAACAGGAAGACCTTTTTTGAGAATGGGAGAACTGGATCTGGAATGCTAATAAGCAACACTGCAGCGGATGAAAGTTTCAAATACGGTCCCCTTCGCGTACTTCGCTTATACGGTCTAAGATATCCAACTTTTCCGTTTACGTAAAAAAAATCCTTTTTTCGACATGGCTAATTACTTCCTTACCAGGAGTTTTAGAGGAAGCGAATCCAGCAAAGGATCTATTTGAGAAATTCGGCTGCGTTTTTTTAAGCGCGGGAAAATATAATAGCGGTGTTTGGCTACTTGAATCGATATTTTTAAAAATCATCTCCTAGAAAACGCGTCGTGTTCACATAAAATAAACCTTTGTTCCTAAATCGGCGGAGATTTATATCGTATCACGTCACAGATCTTCGCGAGGAAATGTCGAGAAGTTCGCTCCTTTGGCGTAATTGAAAATTTTTCCCGCGCCGTAAATGACTGTCGCCTCGTTCCATTTGGCTTTCTCGCATTTCGTCCCAATGTTCTAGGATGGAAATTTCCGCGATTCCAGCATTAAACGATAAGATCCTCAAATTCCTTACGGTTTTTGCTGATAGTTTTTTTTTCGTGTTTACGTGTAGAGCGGCAAAGAATAGGTCGGTATCTCTCGTCGAGAGAATAAAAACGTATCGTCCGGCGAAGGTAATCGGAAATCCTTCATCGCTTGATGAATTTTTTTGAAAATCTATCGGTGGTCGTGAAATTAATATTAATAGGCATTGGGATGGCGCAACGGTGGCGTTAATTGTCGAATTGGGCATCGCTAGATGATCGCGTCAATTAAACTCTAGTTTAAGATCATTGAAGAAGTATGTGTCGAAATGTTTTAGGAATAGTTGAAACACACCTATATTTGGAGACAAGGTTACGACGGTAAAATACCTGAGATTAATCGTAGGATAGAGCGATATAGAGGCCAGTTTTTATTCCTGGGAAAATATGGGATCATAACAGTAGTATGGCAAAACTCGTAAGGGAACTTTAGGTGCATCGCACCCCCTGCCACCCACTGGTAAGGTGAATTTCCGAGTAACTCGTGGATGCAGATGTAAATTACGGAGAATTTGGCCTGTGCCTAACGGTATGTTGCACCTTAAACGCGGAATCGACCGATAGTTTAACTCTTGTTTAGGTATGGGAGGTTTTCAAAAGTTCGACGTCCTCCTCACCTGAAAATCCCTTTGGCGTAGCGACCAGCCAAGAAAGTACGCCAACTACGTTGTAAACGTTTCTTCCTACATTACTTAGCGCAATGAATTTCCGCTCTCGATCTGATTTTTCCCTTTCACCTCGCGAGCGCGACGCTAATCTTAAAAAAAAAAACAAGTTTCGAATCACTAAGCAGCTTGTACCAAAGGATTAATGGGTTCAATCTCGGATTAAGAAATGAATCAATGTCCTCGATGAAAAAATGCAAAGTGAATTATATGGTATATTGACGCTCGAAACAACGCCTTTCTGGTTCTAAATGTGGTCTCTAGAAAAACTTTCACTGCGGACGATGTCGCTTATATGCACGATTTGAGAAAATCGGAAAGGTTGAAAGTTTACTATCCCTACGCGTGCTACAGTTTTATGATCACTGTTCTAAAGGATATTTCTTTAAAATAGCGACGCGAATCCTGATCTATTTACGGTTCAATGAAGTTAATTTCGGTAGTGTAGATCGATTATATTTTTTAAAATAAACTTTAGGTGAATCAACACTGAAAACGGCTGTATCGTATCCGAAATTCGCATACGGTTTTTCGTGACTCTGTAACGGTTATTGGAGATACCTAAGATAAGTATTTATTTTTTCAATTTTTTATGTTTAGGTGGCTATTCTTGAAAAAAGTCTTAATGCAAACAATGTTTTATTCTCTTTCGTATAATAATGGCGTCTCAGCGTTACCAATGTCTTAATTGGCAAGAAAATCGTTAAATATTAACGATTGATCGAATTAAATACAAATAAAATATAAGGTTAAGAGGATATGTTTAAAAACTTTTTCACCTAAGTATAACTGATAATGAAGCAATGAAATTAACGGAAATAAATATCCGATTTCGCCCGAACACATCGCCGAGCATTAATATTGGAAATCGATGGAAAAATACTGCATATGACGCAATTTGAAATTGATCCATCGTCGGAGTAAGCAAAAAAAGATAGCACGCTATAAACGCATTTTTCGGCCGCATTTCATTATGTACACATGGAACAATTTTTACAATGCAAAATTCATACTGTATTTGATGAACGCAAAACATCAAATTCGAATATTTAATTTGGCTGGCACATAGTGTTATGTATGATAACTTCACTCGGTCAATATTTGTAGTCAAAAATTCAATATTGAAACCAACGGTTTATTTTTCACGGACGGAACTTAATTTTATAAACAATTTTTAAAAATATGTAAAATCATTCAGCGAATAATAACCTGGGACCCGAATACACTTTTAATGAATTGTATTTATACAGTAAATTTTCGAAAATTATCCGGTTAAAACGTTACCACCGTTAGACAAACAGAAAATCGCCACACATCCTCGTTTTTCTTCCCCGCATTTAACTGAGTGGATTTTTAATAATTGATACCCGACGTCCAAGTGTCAAAATTAATCATAACGACGAATAGAAAAAAGGAAACTTTTTTTCCATTTAATTACGTTTCCGTCAGCGTTTCGACGATATCCAAGAATACGTCGAATACTGAACATGCACAGACACGGAATGTGAGTCGCTAAAATGACCCTGTTGAAATCGTGTCAACCTCCGCAATCTCAGTTAAATTTGGAACAAAACGTGACTTCATTGCAATTAAGGCAGTTTCGTGTTTAACCTGGATCGCGGGCCCTGAAAGATATGGAGGGGCAAAGAAGGGAAGTGAAAGAACGGGTTGGAATGAACGACGATGTTGAGAGAGTAAGAGAGACGTAAAGAGGCAGAGAAAGGGACAGGGAGAAGATGGGAGGGAGGGGTGGAAGATGATTCAGACTAACCGTGCTGTTTTGTTCAGTAATGTGCTGATTTTGACGATGTTCTACTTATAATAACTACTATACCAATATGTTATACCTGTAATTAACACATTTTTACAATTTGTCTTGATTCGGCCACTTGGCTCGCTTCTCGGTATTTTATCTCCTAGTAGGTTTATTTTCTTATTTTAAACGCATTCTTGTGACTTTTAAAATTGTCACTGATTGCGTCGATTCAGGGCGTAGAATATTCGGAAATACTAACCCGAATATTTTTATTTGCGAAATTTATAATCGAAATTATGGAAGAGAATGTCGCACTGCTTTTTTCTCATACTATTCCAGAATTTTTTGCTTCCTTATGGGAAATAAAGATCGAACAAATTTGGAATTTGGATTAGATAGAGAGGAACTTTAAAGATGGATGGCAATAATTTAGACGAGTAAGAGAGAGTATTATAGCGAGAATTTTTAAGAGAAAGGGAATGGGAAGGAGGTGAGGATAGACATTTCCAAAATTATTTCGCTTACGCATGGAAACATTTACCCTACTTTGAAAGGCAGTAGAACTCAGTTGTTGTGACACCGTTAGCTAAGATAATATGAGTAATTAGAACATTGTGAGATTTAGCGATAAAATCATACCACCTTTTTCCAATTCTCTCATTGATAAATTTGGCGCAGTATTTACCGTTTACCTCAACATAACTTTTGACAATAATAAGTAATTTTCGCTAGGCTCTGAGCAATACCCGGGCGAGTACGTCACAATGGTCAAATGAATATCGTTGTATACGACACCAACAGTTTTTCAACATAATACATCACAGCTCCTCACCTTAAGTAGTGAATTATGAACATTAAAATAATCTATAAAGATTGTCACACATTCTTTCGTCTTTTATGCATCATTATGACATTTTTAGAGATACCACCATCTTCCGTGTTGTTGCCGAAATGACAGTTTCGTTATCAAAAGTATAATTTGTTTTTCCATTCCAAAGTTTTACTGTAAAACCAATAACCACACTTAAAGCCAAAATTTTGTACATTCTAACGCAACACGAGCAATGATTTCTCCGTAAAATTTATTGGAACAAGATTTACAAATCATAAATAATAGCTTTTATCGTAAATATAATACTTGCTACGATGGGTAATCTAAGAATTAGTTTCGGTGATGTAGAATTTATTCCACTAGTTCAGAATAAACGTCATTCATCAAAAAGTATTTTCATTGGCTATTTTCTCTGCAATATTAGGTAGGTAGGTTATGACCCATTTATCAGCATTCAAGAACATCATTAATAACTCTGATACGTATTGCCTATCATTCTTTCTTTCGTTTCATGATAAATATCATATCCTTCCTATTCGCAGGTTAAATTCCATTGTCCTCCATCTTTTCTCAATCTGTCTGCTGCTTAAAGTTCGTCCTCCAAATGCCTCTCTTTTAGCGCGTCCTCCATTTTTAGAAACCGGCGTAACCGTTACATTCGTCTCTTTCTGTACAGTGCGCCTTTCTTCTCCTTCCCCTCGACATCTAAATGGCTTCTCGCCTGACTTCTTTTCTCTTTCAATCGATATTGGCCATCCGCACCCATACGTCTCCAGGAAAGCTTCCTTCCCACTCTTTCAACCGTTTTTCTTCTTCTCCAGAGATACACCCACTTCGTGGGACTCGTGACTTAATCTTTTTCCGTTTCAAGCAACGGCTCTTCAAATGTATTTCGGTCGAAACACTATTTCTTTCGCACACTTTGGCAAGTGGTTCTCTTAAAATAAAGTTCTTTAAGAAAATATTAAGTTTCTGCTGAAAAAACTGGAGCCCATCTCCATAACTGGAATAGGGAAATTATAATTTTTGTGGGACTCGAAAAACATAAATTCTCTCTTTAGTTTGCTGGCAATTGGCGTAAAATCGATTTTTCCATAACTAGAATACCTTCGCTCTTCATACTACCCTATAATTATGGAGGTTGGTTTTTTAAATTTTTTTCGCGATTCCTTCGAAAGGAAACCGATTTCAAATAACAATTCGAATACGAAGTTCCTTTGCATCTGTTTTTTTAAATAAATGTTTTTGTCCTGAGGTGTTTTTTTTTCCTTTTTCCGTGGGATGAATAAACTCAAGAAAAAACTGTCAGGTCTCAGCAACAATTATTATCCATTTAATTATCATAAAACATATATTAAAAACGTAAAAATTTCGAGTAAGGTATTTTTGTCATCGTGAACACTATGTAGACAATATGTTGACAGACTTCACAGAAACTAATAAAAAACCCACAAAAATATATTTGATTAGACAAGTTTATGGTGATATTATCGATATGAACGAATTTCAGTTTATGCCAATAGCGGAATATACGCAATCAACTGATACACAGGCGGAAACGGTTTTTAATAAGTGTTCTGAGAAATTAACAGCATTTTTGCAACAAAGTAGACCTTGTAAGTGGTAAACTGGTTTTTCATCTATTATTTTACTCGAGTTTACTAGATCCACCATCAGATTCCAGTCATAAAATAATCCCGATGATTTATTTTTACGAATCAATGGTATTACTTAACGAAAAAAATATAAGCGGCGACGAGCTTCACGAATTTGTGCTAGACAGCGTCAGTATGGCCACCCCACCGAATACATCTTCTGCAACTATTTTTCTTTTCTAATGTTCCACCTTGCAATAATACTCTCTTTCCCTCTCTCTGTCTCTCCCCTCTCCTTCACGCGCGAACACACACTCGCATACGCAAGCACGCCTGTGGCACGGACTGTGAAAAGCGGTGGGTGGCGCGTCATCGCGCGGTGCCCGCAGAAGTGCGTGACGCTTCCCAGATGTTCTGTGGCGTTCATATGTATACAATGGGAATGGCGAGTAGGAGGAGAAAGGGTTTTAGGAGGGAGATACTACGAGAGAGGGAGGGGGGGATGGAGGAGAGCGTCAGGGACGTTGGAATGGGGGAAAAAGAGGAAGATTTTTAGTAGGGAAAAGAAGGAAAGGTGGAAAGGAAGAGATGGGAGTGGGACGGAGGTGGGAAGGAGGGAGAGGCTGACGAGCAGATGTGGTGGGAGTTAAAGGGGAAAAAAAGGACTGAAATATGAGTGAAACGCAGTTCATAAACAGGGAAGTCAATCGTAAAGAATGACAGTGTGTTTAGAGGCGGTCAGAAATGAATTGTGAAAGGAGACTAGCTTTCCCGGCGGAATGGTAAAAGTGCGCAGGTTAAAAAAAGGACGGTCGATAAATATTTCGATGAAAAAAGGGTGAAAATTTAATGGCTTTCTTGGAAAGCGATGGATGGCTATTAAAATGAATACTCGATCCGATGTTTAAAATGTGGCTACTAAATTAATTTTTATCGAGCTTTAAAGGCTATCATGACGGATAGTTTACATTTTTAAATATCAAGTACACGGTATCATTTGTTTAGCAGCGTAAATGGTCGCTTCAATCAGCTGTAAACACTCTAAACATGATAAAGATTCGAAGAAAAGGTGTAAAAATTCATTTTTAAAATTTGAAATTCTATTTAGTTTGAATATATTCGATAAAAATTGATTCTAGACTATCGATGTAAAAATTCATTTTAAAACTTTTTAATTCTATTTAGTTTGAATATATTCAATAAAAATTGATTCTAGAATATCGATTCTAAATACGAAGCCATTACTTCAATAATTGAGAAACATTACCTGGAGAATAATTTTCTTCGGATAAAAGAGCGCGATGATACCTCAATAAATAATGTATGCCTATTACGGGGCATTTATCATATCGCATGGAGATTTTGAAAGTAATTTGATACTCACACATTGAAATATTTTTAAATATCGAAAATATTTTGAAAATGCAATGAAAAAAAGAGCAAGAACCGCCACATCCCACCACGGTTGAGCACGAGACACATTTTTAACTACCAATTAAAAAACATGCAGTCAAGGAGCGAAACAAACTGAGCAAGGCCCAAACCGTCAAATATTTTAATTTGTGCGCTATCGAATTTTATTTTTCGCGCATGTCGCGAGCTGCTGCGAAAATTAAGACGAGCCGGATGCTGCCGATCTCGCAAAAAGGCTACGTTTGTTGTGAGAGGACATCTCCGAAATCCTGGTCTCGTAACAATGGAACCAAAGAGGATGAGCTAACAGAAAATGCAAACGAGGAAAAAAGGTGTTGTGAAGACGGGGATGGCAGGAAAGAAGACGCAACCGTAGTATTTTTAGTCAAGGAACAATTCCATTTAATTATCGATACCTTTCCAGAAAGAGCAAAGACGGAATTTTGTTTCCTAATGGACTAAAATAAGTTTTCTCACCTTGGACGTGAACACAGCCGTATCCGGACCTACCTAAGATTTTTGTAATCTCCTCATCGTGTTTTTTTAAGGGACAATAACAACACGTTAACTGTGGTATAAAAAACAAAGGAAAAGACTAAGCGCCGCAAAATATTTCCTGGAAAACATCTGGCTCAATTCACACGTGGAAATCCTATCTGATAATTGATACATTCCGCATTCATATTTCTAAAAAATGCAAAGCTACTTTAATAAATTGTAATGTAAGCAATATTTGTCAAATGACAGCCAACACGTTAACAGATGTCTCTTATCTGTATTAGTCCAGAATTTTTTGGAAGAATATAAAAGCAAAGGTCAGATTTAATCTTAATTATGAAGCACTCGAACAATACATACGAATAAAGCGAAACGCAAATGAGAGCAAACAAAACAAGAAATGTGGAATTAATAGAACTATAATTTAAGAAGGAAGATTCTACGTGTTAACAGAGAAACTCGAAAAAATCACACTCTTTGCATTTAATTAGCAAATAAAACGACTTTCTATCTAAAATCCATGAGATTTTATTTTCTACTTGAGTGCAAAGAGTGTAAACTTTTTGAGTTTCTCTTTTAACATGTCGAATCAATGTTCTTCTTTTTTACATTTATAATTCTCGGTTTTCATTTTATGGCAGATTTTACTTGAATAGTATCGGATGAAATTCTTGCATTCCTCGTTTCTTTTCGCAGAAATTTGGAGTTGAGAAATGATGAGATTGCTCTACGGAAGAGCGTAGTACATGTCTCCCGAAAGCGAAATATTTCGCTAGATATGAAAACCATCACTGTTTCCAAACTCAATGGACAATGGTTACAAGGCGCCTTTTCAAAAAAAAATAACTTAATTTTTAGATGTGAAACATAAAACCTGTTAAGTCTGGCCAAGGGATGGTCCGTTACCTTATTAGAATTTGAAGTGGAACGCAGTGAAGAGGGGAGGATATCCATTAAAACGCTTGTGTTTGTTTCCACTTATTTAAGCTTGGGTAATAGGATGTTTGACACTTTAACCGTGCTCAGAACTAGTCACCGCTGTCTTTGTTAAACGTGGTTCCCAGTGCATCAGGCAACCTTACTCTTAAATAGCAATCTTTCGTCAACTTTCACATTGGTCTTAAATAAGGTGACCAGATATTTTTGACCAAAAGGGAGGACAAATCCCAATTTTTTATACAAAAAGGAAGGACAAAGGAAGGACACATTTCATTATTAAATAACTGTTTATATGCTTTATTTCACATTTAAAAAAATAAAATAAGGGTTTTTATGTGAGGGGATGCTATATTAAGAGCACTTTGGTGCTTTTGGGAAAGATTGTGCTTCGTAATACTTGAACGCCCACCAACTGCTATACTAAATACTGCTGAACACATACGAGTACAACATTTAATGACACTAGCATCATTTCCAACAGCTCTTAAATGTGGGAATTTCTTATCAAACGTTACATTTTAATGTCATTTTCTTTTCTTCACTGAAGACATTTCGTTGGGTGTTGCAACAAAGATTTAAAAATCAATATAATAAAATGGAATACTGCATTGTAAATTAAAATGGGAAAATTATATTTACCATAATAATGAAATAAACGCAGCTATTAAAATTTCACTCATGCAGGACACAGTATATAACTATGTTTTCACAATTCACTGATAGGAGAGAAAAAAAACAAGCAATAGGAAGCTGTAAGATCTGTAATACGACCATATCCTCGCCCCTTGCATATGTAGGATCCCACCAAGTTATTCCTTATCAATATAACTTTTCAGAAGAGTATATATTACTAACTGTCTCAGGCGTGGGTTAGTGAAAGTTTTTTATACTTTCAAAGGAAGAGAGACAACGCTTTTTCATAAGATCTTGTGGAAAAGTAGTTTTATTTTATCATGAATAATTTTCAGAAGAGATTCACTCCCAGTGAAAAAACACTTTCTTTTTCGTTATTCCTGTAATTTCGGATGACAAAGAAAAAGATGACGTATGTACCTTCCCACATTAAAAAGTCCCTAAAAGTTGGTTACTAAGCATAAGACGCCCAACATTTACATATTAAGGAAGAAAATGACCCTTTCTAATTTCGCAGTCGATGCCACTCGACCCGGCGCCCTCTCCTAGAAAAACTCAACTCGGAACAAAACAGACAGATGTCGATTCCGTCGCCATTTTCCGCTGAAACCCTTCAAACCATAGCAATAACCCGAATCACCCCTAACAACACATACATTTCGGCACATTACAATAAAAACCCCCATCTCTCTTCCGACCCCCCTTCTTTCCCATTCTCAACCTCAAACCCATTCCTTTTCAGGTAGCTCCCGCCCCTCCCTCGCGGCACAAGGATGGAAAAAGAGAGAGAGAGAGAGAAGCCGTGGTGTCGGCCGAGCTTCCTTCTCTCGACACTAGGTGGCGTTAATGGCGCTGCCCATCGGACGCCCCCCTAAGGGTGGAAGAGGAAAGGGGGGGGGAGAAGGAGGAGGGATCTCTTCGCGCTATCTCGCGCAATAAATCCAAAGACAAACACCACAAATAACTCCGGAGGAATTTTATCTTCTTGACAAGGTAGCCAGGTCCCTTGTTCGGCGAGAGTGGTGGAAAGATGTGAAGAATACTATGAGCTGCTTAACGGATGGTCGTGCTCTCTAAGGTCGAGTGGAGATCTTCACGTAGCTTGACTGTGGGATCGCGGGAAAAGCGCGGAGGGGATTAAGTCCTTCTGTTGCGAAGGATAGGGGATTGGAATAGGGAGATAGGCAGTAGTTGAGATGGGAATGAGAGAGACATGATAGGAAGTTGCGGAGTTGCTCCTTCATATTAATTTCATTTGTCATTTACTTCAAAACAAAAAATTAAACGCGCTAACGTCCTGCAGGATAATCGATTTTTAATTCCTCTTACTTCATTTTACGAATATTAATGAGAAAATATATTTCTCCCTTTTTAGTTGTGAGATCTATATAATGATGAAATAATCCACGATTATTTTGATTTATAAAGCGAGTAATAATATAAATCCCTATATTTACGACGATATTTTATTTGGGTAAAATTAAATTAGTATGGGAAAGCAACTGGTTTTTATATTTTCAGATGAAATGGAATCGAGAATTAGGGTTAATCAGTGTTAAATTAAAAACAATCGTATGCGAAGAAATAAAAAGTCTTTCAGTTCCCGTCACATAGTTGATATTAAATCCGAGTAATAATCATTACAGCTGATATATGAAATTCTCCTTAACGCGTTTTTTATAATCGAGAAAATAAAAACGTTGAAAGGATTATCTTAAACGCTTCCTAAAAACTCATTATTTGTGATCTAAATTATACCAAGCAATCGTGTTTGCGATATTTCCAAAAGTTTGAAAAATCTGCTTCGTTTCATCCCTATAATATCGGAATATTAATTCGAATGCATGATTTCATTTTTAAAGTGCTATTTATCCATGATTCTTGGAATTGTTTTTACACAAATATACTAGGCACCTCAACGCTATAACGACAAGAAAATATACGTGCAGTTTTGATAAACGGGAAATACCAAAAAAAAAAAGGAATGAAACGTGTCGTGCTTATTTTTGTCGGCAATATTTCTGCTAGCATTTACACGAAAACAGATAAAACGGCCATATTTCCACAAAGTATTCGAGATAAATTAGGAGGTGCGTATGAGGTGAAATTATGATGGAATACCATATCGTATCGTGAGATGAGAGGTGGGCGAGAATGAAGGAAGTATGTGTATATATTTAATTCCTTCCTATGTATACATATTCCTGTGCATATACAGGAATAATATGTCGAGAAAGGGAGTAGGCAGGGGGGAGAGCTTTTATGTGGTACGAAAGGTTGGGGAGAGAGTGTGAAAGACAGATGACATAGAGGTCGGAAGGAGAGAGGAAGGAGGAAAACGGAGTATAGTGTGAGAATGGGAAGGCTCGTGGAGGAGAGATTGCGTGAGTTTCGGAGTGACGGAGGAGGGAGACATGGAGAGAATAGTAGGAAGGAGAAGGAGGAAGGAGATAAGGAAAGGGAGAAGTGAGAAACGAGACACGTGGAAAGAGGGACTGAGAAATTAAATGAAAGAGAAGAGAGGATAAAAAGAGGGAACCGGTGGAAATATAAGGAGAGAAAGGGAATGATGCGTGAAGAAAGGAGAAGATGAATAAAATTCTTATGGTAATTAGTAAGAAGATATAGAGGAAGAAGTAGGAGAAATGGGAGAGAAGCGAAGGATGAAAAAGAAAGAAAACAATGCCTTTATTGGCGAGGTTGAGGCTAAATAACCCTTTCTTCCACCTATTACAAAGTTTATTCAATGGAAAATTATCGAGCTAGTCTTATGGCTTAAAACTAAATTTAAAAATAAGCACTTAAGGATTAACTCTTGTTCCTTAATTGCCTAATTTAAAAAAAATAGTTTCACCATTTGTTTTCATTTGCAGTGTTTTTTATGCAATTGAATTTACAATAATAACAACGAACTTCAATTAAAACTAAAATAAAACATTTGAATAAAAAATATTCAAAACACAAAAATTTGTTTGTGACGTCAATTGAAGACGACATTTGCAAAAAAATAATTATTAAAGAGGTTAGTCAGAATACGATGTAAACAAAGAAAATGAACATTTATGCACTACAGTGTATCTAAAATTTACAATAGGAGTGAGAAAGAAGAGAGAAATGACGGAGGAATAAAGCTATGATTTGGCAAGACAGACTAAAAGGGGGCGAGGAGAAGTAGAATAAGTTGGAGGAAAAGAAACTGAAAGGTGAGAGGGAAAGGTGGAGGACGCAAGAGAGAAAAACATTAGGAAAATCAGAAATAAAACAAGAGAGAGATAGAGAAAAACGGGACGAAGCGAGAAGGATGGAAAATGGGGAAGATAGATAAGAATACGCAGTAAGAAAAGAGAACGCAAAAACAGAATACGGAAGAGATATAGAGCCGGAGTAAAAAGGAGAACGAAAAAGATAGCAAGAAGAAGAGAAAAAGAGGAGAGAGAGAGAAGCACCTTGTCCTGTTAAGAGGGAATATGTAACTAACTGGGGCGAAGGAGAGAGGAGGGAGGAGGAGGAGATTGCTGCGGAAATTGGAATAGAACATTTTTAGCCGAGTATAGAAGATAAATGACGTGTCACCCGGAGCATCGAGCATGAGTTATCCATTCCAAATGACCAAGATTCAGAATCTTTAAACGTCTACTCGTTCAACCCATCCCACGAGAGAGAGAGAGAGAGAAAGGAGACAGGCGTAGATGCCGCGCGACGCCTCGGTACGCTGGAGGCAGTCTCGCTCGCTCTTATATATCCTCATGCTACAACCCCTTCCTTCATCTCTTTCCGACCTATCTCCCCTCCCCCTCCCTCTTCCCTACTATCCTCGTGACCTACTACAGCGTTTTCCCCTAACCCTCGATCCAAAAACCTCGCTCGCAGTTTTGTTTTTTTATGTACCAAGAGACAAGGGAAAGAGTGAGAGCGATGCCGCGCAAGAGAATATTTTTCTCACGATGCTAATAGTCACGATTCGTGCGGACTGGAAAAAAAATAATCGTCGGGCGCTCCCATTGTGCGAGGCCGTAAGAAAATTGAATTCCGCGGGCGTCGCTTTGAAATTTCGACCGCCGCGATCCGAATGATTTCGAATGTTATGCATCGCTTTCTTCGCTACGACGCCAAGAATTGCAACTTTATATTTCTCTAGACTTATCATAAAGAATAAGGCTTGATTTGTTGGCAAGCTGGCCACGTATTTATAATCCTATACTGCATTCATACATTACATTGAATTCCATATTTAATATGTTTCTCAAAATTTTCCCTCATAATAAATAAAATTTGTTACCTACTATAGAATATAATAAATAAAATATATATTTTCACTATAAAAAGTATTTCAACGCGTGGTATAAGGAAATGAATCCAGCCTCAGAAACGTCTCACCAAAAGCAATAATTTCAGCACCAATATATCTCTGAAGTCTGCGAATTGATTTCGAAGATTTTTAATCCTAATAATACGGTAATTAAAATTTTTAAAATAAACATAATTTATATAAAACTTATAAATCTAGGCCGAGAAGCTACTTTGAAAAATTGTGACAAGAAATAATGCAACGGCTATCAAAAATTAGCTACAACATTTAATTATATAACATCTTCCGGTAAAACATGATTTTCTTACGGATTTTAAACATAATTATAGTTTATGATTTCGAATAAAGAATTTATATTGGTAATTTCTGTTGCTTGCAAGACTGTGAACTTTAAGGGACCTGGACTTATCTTCCACATGGCCTCTTCCATATTTGGTTCGTCATTCGACCTGTCAGTCGGTCGAAAGCACGAGGGCGGAGCATGGGAAATCTTCCTCCTGCCATTAGGTTTTAATTCAATAGGAATTACCTTAATTTGTTCGGCGAAAAATTGCCAGATCATTTTACCTATGCAATCAGTGCACAAATACAATGAACAGTGACGATAGTCTAACGAACATCTGTCTAACTGTTAAGCAAACGCAGACGGATGAGAATGTAAAATGTCCTTCCAAAATGCAATTCCGCTTCGCTTCTCTGGTCCGCTCAAGCCTTTCAAGATAGCTCTCTCTCTCTCTCTCTCCCTCCCTTCCTTCCTTCCTCCCCTCTATCTCCACCACTCCACTCTCTCTCTCCTGCCACTCCCTCCTTCCAGCGACCTCTCACGTCTTCCTCCTCTTGTTCTGCCATGCACCCGGAAATCCTGCTTTCCTTTAAAAGTGCGAGACATGGGACAGATAGCTCCTCTTTTAGACTTCTCTCTCTTTCTCTCTTCCCTTTACGGGATAAGACGTCTCACTCCCTCTCTACCTCCCTCTTCCTCTCCCCCTTCGCGCACTTCCTCCCTTCCTGCCTTCATTTCCCTTCTCCCCCTTTTTTTGTCTAATTCATCTTCCTTTTCCATCTGGCCATTGATGCCTTATCCTCGATAAATGAATATAGCTGAACATCTCTACGACGGAACTTTGTGGTACGGAACCATCCCTGTCTCGGAATGGTTCCAAAATTTTGACTGATCCCGAAAAACTTTCTGTTCGAAAACAAAGAATTTTTAAAATGTTAAAAGCCTTCCTTAAACGTAAAAACTGCCCGTTTCATCTGCGACCTCATCTAGATCGGGTAAACCAAATTGTTTTATGAGAATCTTCAGGAATAGACATCCATTTTTATATTAATTTATGTCGTCCTATGTTTTATTTATGTACTCATATCCATGTGTTATAAAAAAAGATTTTGTGATTATATACTAAACATCCGTGCTTCGAAAAATTCTGTAGTACGGAATACCTTCGTTCTCAAGCTTTCCGGATTAGACAAGTTCGACTGCGTTCACATTGGTGCTAATTCACTTGTAACGGACATGTCCTTCCATTCGCAACAGTGGCCACAAGAATGTAGATTTATAAGTGTATGCGAATGTACATACATTCATACACACATAAATACATGCCTACACACATAAATACTTGTGAAAATGCGCATATACGCATTTAAAAGCGAATGTGTGTTGCCGTGCGAGAGTAACGCTGCAGAAAAACAAATAGCAATCTTAATGAAAAAATACAGAACGTGGGTGATAAAAAACGAAATACTTCGTTTAATGACCGAATTTTGACTTAAAATTTTCTTTCTATCTCATCATTAGGCGTGCATTATCTTCTAAAGAAATTTTCGATTCTATCAACCCACGGCTTTCTTATCAGTTGTATTCAAGGATGGAAATGAGTGACAAACGCGGATGTTCTTAGTAACCCTAGTCCGTGAAGAGTGATATAAACGTTCACGTATTGACCGCTTTATTTTTGTACGCATAGCTGTGAAATCCCATCGGATCTTATAAGAAATTCTGAAAAATCCATTTTCACAACTGATTACATTATTATTCCTTTCTCTTCTGTTCTATTTGATTTTTTATTTTCTGAAAGTTTCTCCACGTCTACAGTCTTTTACACCCTATTCCTAACGAGCCCAATGTTTCCGCATCGAACAAGGCGATACACCTTGGACATACATATAGGTTTTAAAAACAATAAAAAACTCAATTTGACAGTTAATTTCATTTTGGCATAGGACTTTCGCAAATTTCCAGTTTGAATCCATTTTTATTCGAGTCACTTTACCAAATCGCCTCTCTCGCACACATTTTAAATGTGATAGTCGTTGCATTGCTCATAATTCGGGAATCGGTTTCGTTTAGAGACTGCATATTTGACAGAAGAAATCGAATCCCAGTGGAAAAAATAGCAAATTCATATCATGAAGTTTTTGATGAAACTGATATGAAAATATATCTGAAGTAAAAGTGCACAGAAGAGTATAGAATCGATCAAGCATTCGACAACGCATATTTTATCTATTAAACAATTTGAGTTAATAATTCAAGGAAACAAAAAGTGCGAGTAACCTGAAAGCGCAAACGAAAGTTGAAATAGAGCTGGACATCCATTCTTTCCATTAATAATATAATATAAAAATATTAAATAAAATTTGTCTTTTAACTCCTTTGGCTACCGTAATTAAAAAGCTACCACAATTTAAACTCAAGTGAAAAAACAAATATATGCATCGTTTTATTTCATAATATTTTTTGAAAATTTAAAACATGGACCATAAATTTTAAATTTGACACGGCAGACATTCTTCACATCTTCGATCGACGCCAATTAACTCTTTTCTCGAGCGTTCCTTCCTTCTCAATTACTCGTTTTTATGAAAACGACGGCGGCTCGGTCAGTAAGAGAAGGCATTTTTAATCTAATCACGCCGACCTCGATATCCACTCAAACGTTAAAAATCCCGCCTCATAACGCATCTGGCGCTCCGATGCGCCTACCTTGCAGAACAAAAAACATTAATTTCTTCCGAACAAATCGGCTCGGATTGCAACAATAAATATCCCGCAAAAAGAAATCACACATCTCCACATCCGGAAAAAACATAAAAAAATTACGAAGCGAGACAAAAAAAACAAGGACGCATCCGAAAGGAGAACGCGGAGGAAAGCCATAAAAACGCTTCGCAGGCGTCATGAGCGCAATGTCCGAGTGATGCACGGCCGAAGAAAGGGGCTGAATACAGAAATTATGAATCCTCGCTGTAAATATGGGCGTATGGCCACAAGAAAAGAGAGAGGGGGGGGAGGAGGGAGAGGGAGGCATTCAAGGGGTAATATATTCGTGGTAAAAAGGAGAAAAACAGAAATCCCGAAGGCATGCTGCCGAGAGAAAAGAACATGGCAAGTCAACATCACCCCTTGCCACCCACGACCTTTGAAGATAATAACTCAGATCCGGAGGCTGGGAATTAATCCCCCCCTACTTTCCCCTGAAATCCTTTCCGTCTCCTCTTCTCTCTTCTCTCTCCCTCTTTCCCCAACTCCGACCTGACGCTTCGTTTTTTCTATCCCATCTCTCAAAGACCTTTAAAAAAATTTACCTCATATTATACTCCCTTGTTTTAGGACAATTTTTTCTCGCTAACGGACCCGACAGATGAGGAGGACGAAACGAAAGATTTAGGAGAGAATGGGGAAGATAATTTTTTAACGTGAAGAGAAACGGGAAATAAGTTACGTAACGGAATAGGCGGATAAAATGAGGAAAAAAGTAATTAAGGGGAAACAAAATACTATAGTATACTATTGCGATAATAACAAGGAGGGAGCGTAAACAGAATAAAAGAGAAAAATGAACTGTGACATAAATGGAAATGACAAAAATGAGAGAAAAATATAAATATGGGACTGTCTAGTGCAGTGGCGCCCAACCTTTTCTACATGGCGGGCCACATCGGTGGTTGCGAATCCTTCGGCGGGCCGCATTGGAAGTTGCTAGTTCTTCCGCGGGCCGGATTCGAGTTTAAATCAAAAGTATCTATACATTCTGATGTGACATTTAAGTGAAAATATAGTCTCAATGAGGTCTTCATGGTAAATATTCCGATATTAAAAGCTCTGTTAGCAAAATTTTCATAAAAATATATCAATTTGTGTGTTAAAATTTTCGAATTGCTTTTTCATCACAGCTTTGCGGGCCGCACAAAAACACTTCGCGGGCCACATCCGGCCCGCGGGCCGTAGGATGGGCACCACTGGTATAGTGGAAAAAAGGAAAGATAGAAAGATGTGATAAATACAATAAACCGTCATCATTCGCAATTTTGATTATTTACGGGGTTTCCGTGTAATCCGATCTGAAATTCGCTAAATTAGACTATTCGCGTAGTTAAACTGCGGCATAACAAGTTGTTTCTGTCAATACGTAATGAGTTGATATGTAACATTCGCAGATTTAACATTCAAAGAACGTAACCCAGTCAAATGTTGAGGCCCTATTGTAATTTAATAAAAAAAACAGAGAACAGAGAAGAACAGAGAAGCAATTGTTAGGAGAGATAAAGAGGAAGATTACAGGTAAAGCAACAAAAGCGATGGAAAGAGGGCGCTGGAGAATTTTGGAGGCTAAGAGAAGAGGTGAGAAGGTTGAAATTAGGGAAAATGTGGAGATTGGCAGAGAGAGAGGGAGAGTGGAAGAGAGATGAGGAAAGATAAGGAGAGATGTGGAGATGGAAGAATGTTGAATCGAGATTGGGGAAAGGTAAACTTAGAGATAAGGGTGTAGAAAGAGGTGAGGAGAGAGAGATGGAAAAAGGTGGAGAGAAATGAGGAGAGCAAGGTGGAGAGAGATGAGAAAAGGTGGAAAGAGAGAGGTAGGTGGAGAGGGAGGGTGGAGAGGGGAAAATGGACAGAGTGAGAGAGAGAGAGAGGCGGCTGAGGGAAAAATGGAACAGGTTTTTCGAGTCTGTGGGCAGAGAGAAATAGAATGAGGGGAGGGAATAAGGGGAGGAGGGGGGGGAGGGGGGGGGTGTAAAAGCTCCTTAGAGAAGAGGAGTAGTGGGGTTGATAACCACGAGTATCTTCCTGCGATGAACGACCTTTCCTGTAACCCCCGACCACTTCCCATCCCTCCTTCCTCCCCTTTCCCATTTCCATTTTTCCCATCGCCCCCCCTCTCTCCTCATCATCCCGTTTGACTCCTCTGAATCCCCATTCCTCTTCCTCGTAACATTCTCTCTCACTCCCCCACCCCCTTCCAGATCCTCCTCCTCGTCCCCCCCTTCCCCCATTCCGACATCGTCTCCTCAGCGTCAAACGTACTTCCCCTCTCGTCCTATTAACGGCCGAAGAACACCGATCTCCGAGCGATGGGTCGAGAGCCACCCCACACCTCCTTCCCGATTTCTTTCCCTCTCTCCTTTCCTCGATCACCACCTCTTCCTCCTTATGTCTCTCTCTCTCTCTCCCCTTCCCTCTCCCTTTCTCCTGCAAAAACCCTCTGCCACCTCCTTGCCCCCCTACGACTCCTCAACGCACGCACACCTCATCCCTCCTAAAGTTTCTCTTCCTTCAGATATAGCCGCCGGGGCCTGCCTTGCGGGACTCGCGAAGCGTGTAAAGATGACCGCTCCACGCATTGTTGGGTATGAGAATGTTACGCGCACTCTATAAACCAACAATGAGATGCCGGGGACGGTCGGTGGGACGAAGAGGAAAACGCGAAACAAATGACTGCCGTTGTTTTGAGTGATAACTGTTTTCAGCGTGGTGGTCGGTTAATTGGATCCCGATAATTAACGGCGTGCCGTTTAAAAAAAACTTCTAACCCGTTCTCGCTAATGATATGAATCCGCGTGATTCGAAAGACATAATCAATTTCGAGACGCCGGGTAATGAATAAACACGAGACAAAGCGGCTATTTTAGATTCTTTCCTCGGGATGTTGGTTTTAATTAAAACTTTATAACGTTTTTTTCCTCGAGGCCGTGACTTTGTCTATCAAGCGTTTCACATTTGAAGGCTTTCTGCTCCGCGGAATAGATCCGTACAATTATGAATAATGGAAAAGAGAAACAAATGATTTCTTTTTAATACTGGAGGAGGGAGACACATGATTTATTCTGAATATTGGGAAATAACGACGGCATAGTGAATATGATTTCGCTTGTCGATTATAAAGAATGTTACTTTTCAGGGAAATTTAAAAAAAAACTCAGGCGAAGGCAGTGACGGAAAAAAACGAAAAAGGTTGTACGAAACAATAGATTATCAAACGGATCTCTTTTACGTATATTTCAAGCCGAAAAATTATAGGTACGGAACCACTGCGAATGCAAAAATTCACCGAGATGTCTGCAGCGAAATATTTATTTATACTTTGATCGGCGATGTTGAGGCTGCATACCCAAAAAAAAAAAGAAAATTGAAAAAATGTATTTCTTCCAAGAGCGTTTCCTCGCTCATGGTACAGTTAGAATTTGCGTTGAAATTTCTAGGAAAGTAGATCAGTATTAGAAAATGTACGTTTAATTGATAACTTAACCAAAACATTTGATACGTTTGGGACGTTCGCATACATGTAGGTGTAGATATCCGCGTTGCGAACATCGATGTCAAAAAACTTTAACGGGATGAATTTTTTCAATGCGATTAGAATGTAACAGAATATTACTCACTGTCAATTTTCTCGAGTAATGCGCTTAGCGCGGTAGATGCGTTTAAAAGAAAACCCACAGGGATCGTTAAAAAAAAAGACAAAAACGAGGTAGAGAGAGGGCAACGGGATGATTTAGTGCAAGCCTGAAGAATACGTTAGTTTAGGACATTTAATGGCGCTCAATGTTACAAGAATCTGATATATGGATCTTAATTAAATGGATACACCTGAAATTAAGTTCAGAAGGGGTCAGGAAGAAGGGAGAGGAAGGCGAGTTGACGTTTTAATTGCCCGAACGCAGAAGTTTAGGAATGTTGACGGAGAAAAAGGGTTAAATTTTGACCAAAGTGATTGAAAGCGAACAAAAAAAGTGTTTAGGCCAGAATGGATATAACGAACGCACTAAAATCCCGACAAAATTCCTTCTCGAATTCTCTTTGCGTTCTCTTGAAACTCTCCCGCTAATTTCCCCTCACTCTAAACGTTTCGAGTGATCAATTTATTGCAGTAGAAAACTCTCTGGAATCAACTATCATCTTTGTCCAAAAAGTTTTTATCGCGTTAAGTCCTGAAATAAAAGCTTTTTAATAACAGCTTAATAAGGCATTTTCGAAAAGAGTACATAACTTCAATTCCAGAGTAGATATCGCTGCACAGACATTAGCGTAACGTATAGATCTACCTTTTGAACGTGTTATATTATTACTGAAGTATTTTATCCACCGTTCTATCTCATTTATGTACTGCAATTGTTCCAAAGTTACATAGCATTCCATACAGTCTCGCGATAAGTACAATAGAAACCATAGTATCATATTGAAAGATATCTTGTATACTTTATTGTTATCAATAAAATATAATTACAATTTTCCTTGTGTATTAGGACTTTTGCAAGGGCGATTAATCAAAAGACTCGAAGAATCCAGAAAGTGGAATTAAAAGGCAAAATTCTTTGCAATATCTATTAAATAGCGCAAAATTTATTTAGTTAAAAAAAAAACAATCCCTATTTCGTAGTAATCCAAATGAAGGCGGTATCTATGAATAAAAAGCACGGAGCTTAATGTAAGACACAATAAACTTCCAAGCAGACATTTATTCACTTAACAAGCGGCCATGAAATTTGTGCGTAAAAAAGGGAAATTTTAGCAAAGCCCACCAGAGAGAATGCCTACTCACTTTAGAACGCCGTTAATCATCACACGGGTAATTCAGGCTTTACCGTTTATAAAAGTTATTCGGAATTAACAACATTATTTCCATCTACTCTCACAAGTGTATAAAAATGGACCCGATTTGAAGACCTCAGGCAAAAATGAACACGGAGGCTCCCTCTCTCTCTCTATCTCTCTCCATTTGGTTCTTACGCCTCCTTTCTTTCTCTCGCTCTGCATCCCCCTTCCCTCTCCCCCTCCCTCTCTCCCTTCCTCTGCCCACTACACTCTTCCTCACTTAATCGTATCAAACTATAAGGGAGCGATCGATGTGATGTTCTTCACATCACGCGGGGTCATTTATCGCTGACTGGATGGGATTTGTGGCGAGCGGGCATCAGTATTCAGCAGGTGCCACTGACGCCGCCGCCCAAAGGCCCCGGGAGAGAATCATTCTTCGGCGACTAGTGTCTAATGGACATAAAAGAAGAGAGAATGCTGAGATGCTGGACACGTGGGAGGAACCGGAAAAGGGGAGAAGGGGAAGGAGGGCAGCCGGAATAAAAACGGAGAATATAGAAGAAGCGAAAAGAATAAGAGGGGAGAATTGTGAGGGAAGAATGAGAGAAGGAAGAATACAGGAGTAGGGAGAATCGTGGAATGGGAGAAAGGTGGGATAGAGATAAAAAGAGATGCTTTTGAAGAAGTATAGGGCGGCAGGATTAGTTCAGGAGGTTCCAGAAATACAGTAAAACTTCTACTGTATAGAACCCGTTACTATAAAATGATTTTTCGTAAGAAGTGTGTTTAGACCATTGCGAAACGTGTATGCATTGCTTGTTGTAAAGGCCTTGTTATTAAAAATCATAAAAGTTCAAGTCTCTTGAAATATTTACTATCCAGGACATATGTATAGTATTGTATGTATATTGGAATCTACAATCACGACGATAAAATGTGAGCGATCGGCTGTAGAACAGAGCGATACCGCCTCTTGTCCTTGGACAATCAGGGATTTTAATGGGAGAGTTTAACCTGCGGACGAAAGTTGTTAGGGACATTTTGCCTCATTGAGCCCCGTAACACCCACCAACACGAATAAGTGCGGGGTAAAATGTAGATTCAGCGAGAACAGAGAAATAGGAAAAATTGAGGAAATACGAGAATGACGGAGGAAGAAAAGATGGCGAGTGTTTAGAGAGGGAGTGAGAATGGAGAAAGGGGAAAAGAGAAAGGTAGATAAATTCAATAAAGTAGGAGCCA
Source organism: Uropetala carovei (assembly GCA_036926305.1). NCBI lineage: Eukaryota > Metazoa > Arthropoda > Insecta > Odonata > Petaluridae > Uropetala > Uropetala carovei. The sequence continues at coordinate 10,673,673 of JAXCHB010000015.1, forward strand.
CCAACAATAGCGGGCCATATTGAGAGTTGATAATGCCTAGTTTGACCGCATTGGTTGCGAACGGCTCAGCAGGCCACATTAGAGCCTCTGAAATTATCTCGAGATTCTGAGGATTCACAGAAGTGAAAATCAAGTAAACACTTCTTTATCCGTAATATCTAAAGATTCTACATTTGATTACCACGATTTCAATTAACAATTGAAATTGCCTCTGTTAAAATTAAGGGATCCCTCTCTCACCATGGCTCTCGAGAGCAGTATGCTATAAAGGGTAGAGAGAGGAGGAAGAAAAGAAGGGGGAATTACGAATAAAAGAGGAATAGAGGTGGTCTAGGGGAGGGTATGGAGAAAGGGGAGGCAGGAAGAAGGAACGGGAGAATATTAGAAGAAAGGGATAATGGAATGTTAAAATAGTAGTAGAGAAGAAAAAGAAGAGTGGTGTGATAGAGAAAGATTGCGATGGGAGGAGAAAAACAGGAAAGTGGGAGATGAGTGGGAGGAAAGGGTGAAACAGGGCAGAAAAGAGAGAGAGAGAGAGAGAGAGAGAGCAGAGCAGTTAAAACTATACCGCAAGGCATGCACGACAATTCATATTTATATTCTAAAATAAAAACATAATACTTAAAAACCAAATGCTCCCTAATTCATCACATTTAATGAGCTTTCAGCCAAAACTAGCTCACTTTCTTTCTTTTTTACTTTCTTTTTTTCGAGAACGCCTGACTGCCACTATTTGCACAAAGTAAATACATTATTTGTTACATAAACTAAATGTTAAAATCGATATAGTTTGAATAGGCTGCTCTAAAAGAGAATTAAGTAACTATCACAAATGTGTCAATACCTAAAGGATTGCGAGGGATCATTCCATTTTTTAATTATTATTATTATTATGAATGTAAAGTATGAGTGCAAAAAAAGCTATAAAAATGAGATGACAGCAACTAACACTAACAGAGTATGGCGGTCCTTTAATAGGTCACAAATTTATTATATCAACGCCATAATGATTTTAGTAGATAATTCATAAACATTGTAAAGAATAATTTCATCATAAATTTACAGCTGTAAAAAAATAAATATATTGGAATGGTAGTCATTAACACGAAGTGGGTTTAGTTGACATTCTTGACACCACAAAAGAAATGGGAAGACATATTTCGAGGCCCATAAAATTTCACTATTGACAACTCTGATGAAACTCGATAAAATGATACCAACTACCGTCTTTTATCAACATCTTAAATTTTAAAAATGCACATTATATAATAAACTAAAAGGCAAGTATGATTAAAGAAAAAATAAACAGATCCAGATAAATTAATTCCACGAATATTCTTTCTATTCAATCTTCGCCAACTTTGGTCGTTCTTCGAACGTAACTTTCCAGCACAAATAACATCCTCGGCGGCGATATCATTAACCTTTTGACGGCCAACGTAAAAAAAAAGATACCAGCGGTCCGGCAAACTCGGGGCGGAAATTAATTCCAGTTTCGCGAAGGAAGCACCGGAATTCAAACTAATTTAGAAAGGATGCCAGCGTCTGCAGATGACATTAAAAGAAATCGCTCGGAGAGTGGAAGAGCTTTCGTTAATCACTCGAAGAATTCCGAGCCGTAGATCGATAGGTATTACACGGTTGGTGGTATCGGAAGGGGGAACGACGAGAAATGTTAGGAGAGAAGAAAATACCGCGAGTCGGAAGAAAAAGAGGCGAGGAAGAGTGGGCGGAGGAGAAGAAGGGAAGATGAGGGAGAAAGTGGATATGTAGTTGGAGAGGAAGGTAGCAGGTAGGTAGCGGATAGAGGAAATTAATTGCCAGAGTAAGGATGCAATACAATACTGCTCCAATTTCATTAATCGAGGCAATAAGGGCAAATAGTAGTTCGGAAAATTAAAAATCCGGATAATTTGTTATTTTCAAAAATCAAATTTACAATACCACAAAGCGGTTTTTTTCCTGAGTTCCGCAGAGCCCTAAGATCGAGTGAAAGCTTGACGCTGTTTCCTGCGAGGACGAGAGGAGGAGAACCGATATATGCTGCCTTGTTGATTGCTTTATATATAAAGGTTCCGTGACTTCAGGAAGTTCGAAAACCCCTGCCGTAAAGTAACTTTTCTGATTCCTGAGAGGATAATAGAACTCGCAGTACGGTTGACATCAAATTGACAAACTATGTCCGTCTAACAACCTTTAAAAGATACTTCTTAAGCTCCAATACCGGTGACGATGACGGCTGATTTGTAACCGAAATGCTTTATTTGGTTTTCGCAAACTTCTTATGGTTAACAGCGAGAAAATTTGCCAGTTAGCCATTATTTACTTTGAATGTTATTCATACAATGCTATTAACATAATATCCAACTGATGCAATCCTGTTGCAGCGATACATGTTTCTCGAATTATAAACTTTTCATTAAAAAACTTTTTAGCCCGAAAAATTTTATTCAATTTCTCCAGAAATTAGAAACTGAAGGTAAAACTTTGGCTCACACTAAAACATTTTTAAAGACTGAATATTATGCTTTAAAAAAATATACATGATCCAGCAGTCGATAGATCGAATATGCCACGTAGGAATACCGACGGCCAATCAGCCATCTCTAGAGTGTTTGCAGATCGCTGAACTTTACAAAACAACGAAAGGTAAATCACCACAGTAGAAGTTCGCATATGTACATACAAACTTTCCAAGGCCACTTTAGCTACCTAATCCAGGCATTTCGTCGTCATTTCCATCACGTTCTAAGCCAAATCTCATTTTTTACTGCAGTAAAAAGAACAGTTTTTATACACTCGACGAATACTTGCGTGGAGTGTGCTCTTTGCGCGGTACATGCATTCCTGGGAAAGACCGTGCAAAGTGGGGTACATTTCCCCATTGGAATACATGGGGTTACATTTGAGCTCCGTCTCGATTTTAACGTGCAACGCTTTAGTTACACTGCTTCCTTTATCCTACCTTTACTCTTTTCATAACCTCTTGGTTGAACTGAAACGTTTTATGATTTTATATTGCTTGGAGAAAGTACCGAAACCGTACTAAAGCGAAATTGATGGCCGTGCAATCCGAGGTAGTTCTCTAAAAATGAAAACCGCGCTGAACCGAAAGCGTGTTAGGTGAAACCGTGCATTGCTAGGGATGGGATGTATCTAACGAGAACGTACATCGCTGTTATTTATTTACGTTCGCCTTACCTTTCGCCCCTTCTCGCGTAGGACACATCATCGTGCATCCACGGAGCTCATTCCGGGATAAACGCGTGCCCTCGCTACAAGACACTCGAGACACTGAAACATACGGAGGGTGTACAAGAGAGAATGACGGTTAGGAAATTGCATTCGCCCTCACTTTACAGCCTCGGCCGCCCGTTCACGCGATGCGGAAAGACGGAAACGTGAGAGCCATTATCCCCGTTGTACACACATACACAGCGCGCCGATGAGCAGGTTTCTTACGATGCGCGGTTTTAACTTTTTAAGTTGTGTGTATTCCGAACGCGTCGAAGGAATTAGCGTTAATCGAACGAGTCAGCGGCTACTATGAGCGGCGAGCTAGGTCTAATAAAACTTGCCACGGTTCGTTGGACATTTTGGATGAATTATCACGCAGAGAACGGAACGGGAAATAAATATCCGTCGTTAGAACATGACTGACGTTCGACCTTTTAGCAAGAAAAGGCATGGATTTATTTTTTTTTAATCTACCTAATTTTTAATCCTTTCCCAATGTCGTCAAGCAAAAAGCACAGAATATCTCTCACTTTTTTTTGCATCATTTTGTTCCGTAACTGGAAATAAAACATTTGGACCGACTATGAATGAACTGTCACTGAGAACGACTTTCTAATTTAAATATCACGACATTTCACTCAATCTGCTTATGGCAACATAAGTACATCGTCTCATTCATTTCATAACTCGAATGATGGCAAATAAAGAAGGAAAAAACTGCCATTAGTTTAACAAAGTACGATTTTTATAAGCAAAAACCTCTACGGAAAATTCCTTAAAACGATCTTTCCACCTAACACTTTTTCGGATGAAAATTTTACGGGCTAGAACCAAGCTATGTTTTTGCCACTGCAATTTTTTCAACTAAAGACAACATGATTAATGCATACGGAAGGTAAATTACTCTTTAAAAACGGCACTTTTGAATGTCAAAATACCTAGAATAAATAAAAAACTTAAAGCACAGATAAACGATACCTAGTCTAAAGCACCCTGACCTGGATCGGATACAATAAATTCCTATTGTGTAGGCGGGCGATTCTTATGATTTCTCACAAGGATACGTAATCCTGGAAATATATATTATACATAACTTACTTCAATAAAGCGCAAAAAAGGTGAAATAATTGACGATATTTAATATATACTAGTTTTTACGAATTGATATTACTTGCCCCATAAAAAAGGATTTAGAACTAAAAGGATTTATGCTCTGGCTAAAGCAGGTGATAAATGGTGTCTTTCTTGGATATACCATTATCACTCTTCTATTAGGCTTCAATTTTGTCTTAAATTTCCAACGAGATTCAGAAACATCCCACCCAGGCATGCAAAAAAAACCGCGAATACCATATCCGAAGCAATGTAAAATCAATCCACGAACACACTCATACCAGACAATTGTTACCAAATTCAGCTCGACAATTAAGTGTACTATTTAGAAAGGCAAAACATTCATTAGCGCTCCAAAATCCAGGAACCGCACCCCTTGAAGCAAACCGTTACATAATTTACTACGATTATTATTAATTTAATAGAATGCTAAAACGTTTAAAACACCGAGAGGAACGAAAAACTCGTTTAAACGAAAGTCGCGCGTAGTTGCGGGAGTAATTACATTTATCAAAGATTTCATTCGAATAATTAGGAGCGAAAGTATTCCTCTCCTATCCAAGATTCCCATTCCGCCCCCGTTCGCCAATTAACCCGAGGCGCTTATTTGCCATTCATGAAGTCATTTGATCACTTCTTCTTGCCTCTCTTCCGGAGGGTTGGCATTCTTCTCTTCCTTCCGCTCTACGATCCTTCTCTTCCCCCCAGTTCCTCTCCCTCCTTTTATTTTCCGAAGCGATGAAAGGGGAAGAAAATGGGGTTAAGAAGGAATGGGGAAAAAGAGAGAGAGAGAAAGGAAAATAGAGAGAGGAAAATGGGAGGTGAAAAGGGGGGGATGCGTAAGAGGGGGAGGGGGGGAGGGCACGTGTTTCGGGCAAATATATCTTGTGCGCACAGCGTCCGATAGCTCAAAGGAGCCCACATCAAAGGTGGAGCTAATGGGGCAGCCCCCGGGGTAAGAAGGAAGGCCTTCATCGACTGTTGCTCCCTCTCTCTCTCTCTCACTATATCTATCCCTATCATCTATCTCTATTGGCCTTCCAAGCAAAATCTCTATTTCTCTCTTTATCTTTCTACGTATGTATCTCATTTGCATAACGTTCTTCCTTCTACCAATATCTCTCCCTCACTATCACCCTTCTAAGTATACTCTGCTTCGTTATTACGAGTACTTCAGTTCCTTGCGCAACGAGGGAGCTGCGTTATTGGGGAAAGGACGCGTAAGGGAAAACCGTGCTGCGCAAATTTAATGCCTAGTGGAAAAAATAATGCGTTCGCAAAGGCTATGAGATTTCTCGCGTAAAATAAGCTACGCCAAATTCAGGACCGCCCATCATTGTAGTTTCAATAAATTCAAACATTAACACTTAAGCGTAAAAAATTAATGAAAGATCAATTACTCGTCTCAGACATCTCCAATTGTCATGACATAATCCAGTTCTGGATATTGGAGTTACTTGAGATAAGCGCCTGATTTTTTCGATACTTACGTGTTAATTCTCGAATTTGTTTTCAGCCATAATCTCGATAATTCTCTATTGAATAGTTTTAAATAGTTTACACATGTTGGGGAAACAGGCGTCACATTTATTTAACCGTTAATATAATTAAACTCGCGCAGGAAAAAACTGCGTTCGACTCGAGTTTATTCTTGCGCCATCTCAGCTCCTAGAGCAACTATCCTACACAAACTCCTTTCTCGTTACAGCCAACCCCTACTTTGATCTTTATCCTTTTCCATCAAATTCTTCCTCTCACAAATTTAACGTTTTTGAAAGATGTCAGTGAACAATTTGATGTAGGTATGGCGTGTTATTATATGAGTGTCATAGGTATTTTAGAAAAATAAAATTTCAGCATATTGGTGAATTGAGAAAGTCATTTGGAAGGGGATGAAAACAAATGCATTACCCTGAAATTTACAAAACTGGCTCGTGGCAGGGTGTGCGACACGCCAAAACGTTCCCAACAATTTTCGATTTCCCAATATAACACTTGTCTGTGTTAGAAATAAAACGAACTACGATATCGCTATGTCCTATAATCGATCTCACTTATTATTATAACCTTGTCAGATAAACCACACGACAGAAGAAGAGAGGCTATATTAATTATACAGAGATAGGAAGAGGATAGGTATATTAGATTCGTTAAAAGAAGGGATGGGATATGAGAATTTTAAGAGAAAGGCATTGGATAGCCAGGATTTAGTGGTGTGTGCCTAAAACCTACCTGAAGGTAGAATTACTTTGTATTGTATTGTATACAGAGACATAATGGTAGGAAAGAGACGGAAGGGGAGCAAAGGAAAGCAAACATTGTATATTTTAAATAAGAGGGATGTCATGTGTAGATGAAAGGATGGGAGACTGAAAATTTTTAAAAAACTTTAAAATAATTGCACTTATCTAAACTAATGTAAAAGACTGTCACTTCAAGCTTAATATCTCGCAAACGACTGAACCGCATTTGATGAAATTTTCAGGATAGCATTATGATATAATAACAAAACGTTTCAATGTATGGAACTCGAGATAAAAGACCCGGGTTCGACTCCAGGGGATAATTTCCATTTCCAATAATATAACACGTAATTTCACGTAAAAATTAACTTTTCGACGAGCAGGCTTTCATTCTTTTTTAGATTAAAATTAGAAAGAATTGACCTAGGAACTTTGGATGTGAACCATTTTGAATAAAACATTATGAAGGTTCTTATTCTGTTCGTCTTTTTCCGCCTACCGTTCGAAATCGCTCAATTTAAACGTTTAATTCACACAGTCTGAGGAAATCTAGCCATTTTAAGGGGATGTTGCCTTGCCTACCAATTCCACTGTTAGACCTCGATATCATATTGTTATTTCAATCCTTGTGGGTGTAAACGTGCTTTGATTGCTTTTAATACGACAGAGAGAGTGAGTTAGGGACAAATGGAGGGGGTAAGAGAGGGAAGGACAGGGACGTAGTGGAAGGGAGAGGGAAAGAGTGTGAGAGAGGGGGAATGAAGGACAGGGAAATGACTTTAAATACAATTTGTTTCTGATGCCAATATGATCTCCATAAATACCTTGAACGATCGAATCTTTACACCCGTTGATATTTCAACGGGCATTACACTAGCATAATATAAACTATTTATTCAAGCACTTATCTCAGGTAACTCCAATAGCCAGAAAAAGGTTACGTCATGACTACAGGAGATACCTGAGATAGGTAACTGATGTTGTTCCAATTTTTTATACTTAAGTGTTAATTCTTGAATTTAACCCTTAATAGTTGAGCTATATCGTTCATCTTTCCATAGTTTTAATTCTGGATAATGTTATGCCTAAATACGAAACATTATTCGGTTTAGTTGAACAGTTTAGGCTCTAGAGCCGCGCACATACACGGCATGGCAAAAACCACATTTTTGGACTCAGGGACGTATTAGAGAAAGTAAAAAGCAATAAGTAAGGAAACATAACAAATCCTTATTGCAGCTCCAAACATACAGGGGTAAAGGGATTTATGGGACCCTCATAATGATATCCTTGATAAAAATAATAGAAAAAACTTTTTGCCGGCGAAATCAGTCGACTCGCGTTGGAAATCATTTTCTGAGAGATTATTCTAACCTCGTCGGTCTTTTTCTGCCATTAGAAGTATCGAATGAAAACACTAATTGCTGAAAAAAGTCGAAAATGGATCAAAATTATAATTATCAAAAAAAGATTCGTCAGAATAGGTCACAAGTATGAAGATGGACACGAATCACGAGACATTTGACATGGATATTAATTTATTTTTGTTCAAACTATGAGTTACGAAGCCTCGAACAGGATAACTTCGTCGAACGAACGCAGTAAATTTTTCCCATAAGACAAATCTCTAAACTCAATTTCCTTAGTTCCAGAATAAGCACTTAAGTCTAAAATATTTAAATATTAAGTTATCAGCTTAGGTATCCCCACTAGTAAGACCAAAGTTATAAAGTACCAGATGTGCATAACGGATACAAAACAGCCTTCTTACGATCCATCGAAGGTTTTTTATAACCTTATTATGGTTATTGAAGGTACCTAAGACTTAAGTACTTAATCTTTCAACTTTATCTTGGAATTTATTCTCGCCCACAAAACGAGCTTCTCTAATGAATCGATATTCCTAGTTTTCTCGATTGACTCCACAGACAAACCGTAAACAATCAGAGAAAAATCTGCAAAGTATTTTTTTTAAATCATCGTGAATATTCTGCTCCTGTTACCTTTAACGCCGCTTATGGCTTCGATGGATTTCGTAGCAAAGAATTACTCAACCTGACACCACTATGCAAAGCACACAACCCAAACAAACTCTCTATAAACAATGTGCTTCTTCTGCACGTTGAAAAGGGTGAAACAACCCCTCTTAATGGAACCGACACCAATAGAACCTGGAATTTCAAATTCTTCGGTGAAGAAAATAGTCTCATAAGGTCATAATTATTTTAATATCAGCTTAGCGCACAAAATATTATTCCAAAAGTTCCCAAATCTCCGCAATACAATATTGGTTTGTCAAAATATGAACAATTCTGCAATTCACCGTTGTTTTGCGAAGATTACTTTTGTAAAATACGAATTAAAATAAATGTGAGATCAAGGAGTGCATGATTTAATAATATCTGACATTTTTGCGGCAGAAATGAAGCAGACTATTTTGACTCACATGGAACATATTTACATAATATCCTCATGGCTAGTAACATTCATTCCAATGGCATTAGATTCACTCAAGTGCTTCTTCAGCACTACAGTTCTAACCCGTCTAAAAATAACGACTTCGTGATGACATGCACTCATACTTTGGTGTCGGCTCCCTCTCTCTCTTTCTTTATCCTATTATACTCGCCTATTTTGTTTCAAATTGCAACCAACGCTCACAGACTTCCATCCGTAAAGGAAAGACTGGGTGGATGTGAGTACAGAGAGGGAATGTGGGAGAACCAGAAGATGTAGGGAGATGAAGAGAAGGATAAAGGGAGAAAGAGAGGGGGAGGGAGAGAGAGAGAGAGGAGGAGGAGGAGAGGGAGAAAAGCGAGGGATGGCAAACAATCGGAGGTTGATGATCGGTGCCTTTGAAGTTCCTCCGTTTGTGTACATGAATTGCCATGAGTACCAATGCAACCCCCGCGCGGGCATTTATGCGTGAGTTTCCCGGAGATAGGGGTTGGGGAGGGGCGGGGGGGGGGGGGAGGTTGGGTTTGGAAAGGGATAGTGAGATGAGGAGGGCGAAGAGGGAGGAGAGGAGGGAAACATAAAAATAAATAACTACATTTCCGCGCGCGCATCACAACATAACCAAACATTACCCAAAAGCTTCTGTTGTTGGGCGCAAAGTAAAGAGAGAGAGAAAGTGGAAGAGAAAGAGTGAGAGACAGAGTGAGTGAGTGAGTGAGAGAGAGAGAGAGGGCTGAGAGGAAATTGGGATTTCTTGAAGGGCATCGGGCCAATAGGAATGGTTCTCTTTCAATGAAATGCATTCCCATGAGTGGTGAGTGGAAAACAAAATATACATACTTGAAACTTTGCCTATCCACCCAACTCTCTGTAACCATTATTTACTATGTCTTTGTTGAAAAGGCCTGGGATGTTCCCAATTACAAAAAGCATGTCAACAAATAAAGGGATAAAAAGGGCAAATATACTCGATTGTTTGATGAAAACATTAAGTACGCACGGCCTAATAAAATAGAACTGCCTATTTAAAATAGACGACTCGAGTTTGTAATTTCATCTTTTCATGAACGTATTGCGAAATGAATTAAAATGAAAGCAACAGCCACATCTACTTCTTCAGAGAACCAAGATTCTTTATTTGGGATTTTAATTGAGGTATCCCATGCATCAGTAATTTTTTTAAAATCTCAAATCATTTTTATAGGTTATATGTAATTACGTTGGACGAGATTATTTTCAAAACTATAAATTAGGAAAATCGATGAATTACTCCACATTAACGTAAGGCGTTACTTACGTATTATAAGTTTCACTAGAAAATAATGATTCGAAAATAAAATTCGAAGTGTTAAGATGTTTTTAAATATGTTGTATCTCCGACGATAATTTCTTATGTAGAGCTTATAATTTCCCGAATTCAACGGAACTGTTATTTTAAAATGTGGCAATTACTGAACATTCTTCAAGCGGTGAGCTTTACCGATATCAATATGGCAAATCATTCCCTTGAAACATATTTTTTCAGGTAGATACAGCCGAACTAGTTTGCGGCGCAAGAAAAAATTAGGGTGAGGGATAATTTCGGAATGAAACAATCATACGATGCGCAATAGTAACGCAGTTGTTTCGCAAAACAAACACCCGTATACAGGAGAGAAAGGGGATGCACGGCCAATTGCGCCATTAACCGCAGAGTTTACCATCACCAGCGCCTCCTACTCCCCCATTACTCCGAGGGATAAACCGACTCGCTATTTGCACATGGCAGTTGTCCTTCCTATCCAATTGCAGATACCCTTCGCGCACCGAAACATTGCCGAGAAGAAGAACCAATGGAAAACCATTCTCCATTCCCCGCCTCCCATCCACCCCTTACCATCTCCACCCCTCCGCCTCCCCACACCGCACTCCACCACCATATAAAGGACTTCTAACCCTTGATCAAAGATTGTTCCTCCAGCGTGTTTGCTCTGGAAACGTTAAAGACAAAACGCAAATAAAGGGAGGCAGAAGGATGCCTTTCCCGTTCTGCCCTCGCTCTCCCTCTCTCTATCTCTCTCTCCCGCCCTTTCCCTTATCTGTTTCCTCGCTACTGCTCTGTAGTAACCCTCATTCTCCTCCCTCTTTTCCTCCTCCCCTCGCGGAATCGCTCTTACCAAATTCACCATAAAGCAAAGCGGACGGAATATTTCCTGCTCTGGGTGTGCTAACACCACCGTGACGATTCTCCGAGAAGTAAATCTTGAACGATCATAGGGAACAGAATTGTTTTAAAAGGCTCCCTACATTACAGATAATATAAGAATTTTTTTCGTATAGAATCTCCGATACCAAACCAACGATATTCATCTCAGATGTTACGCATGACATACGTGTATACATCACCATATGATAAAGACGCCATGCATGTAAATAGCTTTGCAATCATGTATGGTGGCTCCTTATCTTCGTTGGTCTTATAAAGGAACTACACCAATTTTACCATTTTTAAACAAGTTTAGCCATCAAGTAATGTTGCAACCCAAGTTTAAATAGTATCGTACAAATATTATCTTTCTCTAATCGACAATGGACTCTATCCTGTGATATTATTGATATTTCCATTTCATTTGAAATTAATAATTAAATATTCTATATAAAATACAGTTAGGCTGCAAATATTCGTAAAAAATATTTATCACAAAGTTTAAAGCATTTTCTCGAAGCATCCTAGAGAAGATGATGTCATCTTACAGTCTAAGTTCATCGCATAAAAATCGCCTATCACTGTTGATGGACATCTTATTTTTATTTATGATTTTTTATCGAAAATTGCATTCTCGTAGTAGTTCTCTGTCGTTTCTGAGTATCATGTAGAAATACATATACGCTGAAAAAAGACTATTTTGGAGTTTTTTAAAAATAAAGCATAATCACTACGTTCTAAGATTAACGCTAATTATCCTTAAGCTAAAGCGTAAATATTCAATGTACATAAGTCACTGATGGCAGTAATTATATAACATAACACTGCAACTTAAATTACCGTTACCTTTGGAGTGCTAAGGAATTTTTCAATACATCTGAATAATGATACCCAGAGTGGGAAATATAAATATGTGATTTCGAATGGAATTCATACTATATTTCTTGCAATTCTCTCACGATGTCAATTCTTTTGACCTTTAGCACTCTCATATGAAAATTCTCAATTTCCAACGCTGTAAATGTATCATTACATATGAAAAATTTATTTTATTTATTAACTTAAATACTGCGATCACAGATTCTTTAACACACTGTCGCCTTATACTATCTAATATCTAAACAACCAATTATTCACACAAACTACCACAACTGGAACTGTTCCAATGCTAAGGAGTTTCATCATCTGAGATCTAGCCATTCAGATAAAATGTACCTTTGCAATAAATCGCAAAGTAATCCCACCAACTATCACTATAAAAACGCAATCATTTCAAATCAAAGGAGAGAGCCTCCCACGTTCAATAGCACAATAATATTGTTCCACAAAAGAACATTCTCACAACCTGTACAAGAACGAGATAAACTTTCCTTTCGAAACAGCAACTAATTCTTTTAAAATGTTGGTAAAAAAAACTTCCCGTTTCCTTAATTTTATTAACTTGAGTCGACAGAAATTCTTTCCATCTTCCTCGAAAATGTATTAATTTTAATGTCGAACCTCCAAAAATTTTAAATAGGCAGGTTTATTTTTAGTAAAGATTAAAACGAGAACGATATATGAGGTCTTTGCTACAGCTATCACAAATAATGAACAGTGTTATCATCGCGCGTTAAAATCTCCTAATCTAATTGTAACCTCCTTTTAAGAGCTTTGCCGAAAATAATTTTTGCACGCATATTAACGTAATCGGACCTCAGACACATTTCCTAACTATTGCTTGGCAGTGCTTTTTGTTCAAATGTTAGTACACCGAAAAATGACTGAATGCATACCACAAACAGATCACTGCTTACCTTTTAAACGTAAAGCGACGCATTTTCTCACAAAACTGACCAAGACCGTATCTACTACCAGTTCTATCAAGCAAAAACCCGTCTCTCAAAAGCGCCATCGACTCCATTCTCAACACACGTTTCAACACAACCATTCCGCAGACACTTTCGCCCTTCCTCCCCCGTCTCTTCAGGGCCTCTCCCACCCCTCGACCTTCTCCCCCTCTCTCCCTTCCACACGCTCCTTTCTCTCCTCCACACAATACCTCCTACCGCCTATCAAGTTCCAACAAACGTAGCTGGCTGCCATCCAAAAGATGCTGTATTTTTATCACATTCCGTCTTAAGTTTTCCTATTGGTAAATTTGCTTAGACTCGGAATAAAATGGTTATAAATTATTTTGGCGTGGGCATACTTTTTTTAGACGTGGTTTGGTTCCCTTGTTTGCGAAAGAGAAAGACCCGAGTATCATATGTCTAATAACTTCTTTTATTTATGGATGGTTAATTTTCAACCTTGCCTGCCTCGAACTTGATTTGGAACAATGAAAGTGGGGAGATGATTGATTTTTACGACAAATAGCTTTCTTGTGAATTCGCCGGGAAATCTTATTTCAGGAATCGCATAGATGAACTAGACAAAACTGGCAAATGTATGTAATAAATTATTTATTACACTCGGAAATTTCACTTTTGAGTTATTAAGCTATCAATAAACATAGACTTTTTATTTGATGCAAGGATTTTCCTTAAATAGGAAATAATTTCGATTGGCATGATTAAAAAATAAGTCATTCTCTACAGTTGTTATATTACATATATGAAACAGTAAAAGGACTAAAAAGGACAACTCCAAAATTCAAAATCTACACATGATACAATCACTCAGTTGCATTGTACGAATAACCGAAAAACCCAGCAAAACAATCTAATTTGGTGACGCTGGCATATAGGACATTTAATCACAAATTTTCCTACCATTACATCCGAAACATGAGTAAACCCCACGAGTTTTCAAAGGACGACAGAGATTGATAACCTAGCAAGAAGTAACTGCACTAAGTTCTAGATAATTGAAACGTGGGCCTGCCGCTAGCCATGCGCAGAGGATAATAACGAAACCCCATCAATTTCACGGTGCCTTTGGCGATAAATTTTAAAGGGAAACGTATCGTCATCTGCCTTTCTAATGAAATCAATCGAAATGAATGTATGGATCCATTCCTAAGTTTACTGCACTCGGTCAGAGATGAATTTGATATTCCGCCGATAATGTTTCTAAGATAGATTAATGGTTCGCTCTCTTGGTCTCGGCAATGTATTACATTGTCACTGCGCTGGCGAATAAACACCGTACAACTACCCACGCTTAAATCACGTAAGCGCCACCAATCTCTCACTTACGTATTGTCCAAGAGGCTTTTGGATTCCGACGGTATTTCTCAACAGCAAAGATTAAATGTATGCTTCTTATCTTCTAATTAGCGCCGGTTATCTAAATCTTGTTTTTAATGATTGCATAATGAAGGTTCGGTGATTTTCTAATTACTTCTTTTAGTTTTAACCTTCCATTATTACTTTCCCCGTATACGTAGTATAGAGAAAGTATTGTTTTCACGAAAAAAATCGACTTCGAGATTTCAACGGAAATACATGTTCTGAGGTCCCTAGAACACGTTTAGACTATTTTCGGAATGATGTCTGTGTGTGTATGTGATTGTGGGCGCTCTAACTCGAAAAGTACTTGCCATATCGCTACCAAATTTCACATATAACACTTTAGTATGAGCACAAAGAGCTGATTAGTTTTTGGACAATAACGGTTAACCGAAAGTCGAGGTTTATTCGAAACCCGATTCGGTTTTTGCAATATTTCTCCATTAAAACATCATTATTGTATATACAACTCAATGCATATATTATAGAGAATATTATATTTGAAACAATTTCCCATAGCAGTTATTGTTTAGGAATTATTTAAAATAATCGGTTTTTTCGGTTTCCGTCAAATATCTCCTTAAAAACGTCGTTACTGGTAATAGTCGTGAGGACCAAAGTTGTAGAGAATAATATTTCTTTCAAGTTTTGTTTGAAACAAATTTTCGTAGAACCATCCATTTCGGAGATATTTAACTCATTCGTAAATTTTCAGTATACAGCGCCACCATCTTGCGGTGAATTCTGCAAACATATTCAAAATATAATTTATGGCAATAAGGGCGACTGTGTTCTTTTACGATACGAAATAATAATTTTGCCTTATAATGTTATTCATAATAATTTAAATATCTATACCCCAAATATGGAGAAAGTCATGTGTTGGCCACATCAGATTCTTTTAATTACCATGACTAAATAATGAAATTAATCTTGTCGAGAAATAGTGGTTAAATATTTCTCGGGGCACCCATTTCAAATCGATTTTTTGTACACGTGGAGGGAATTTGAGCATTTTTAAAGATTTAATGTGTGTTTAAAATAATAGCGTTGAGTTTAAGTCAGCATTTAGTTCCAAATTGACTGTATATTAATTAATCTCAATTACCTTCAAAATTAAGTGTTATTTATGCATTTATATGTTCTTCCAACAGCGACGATCTTAAACCATGCCTTGGGCTTCCTCACATTGTCCTCTTCCTAAACCACTATCATTCATCTTCAGAATCTATTTCTATATTTTGGTTTATTATGACATGGAGATACTTTTTATAGTTAAGGGGAACATAAATTATTAACTGATAGCACGAAACTCCACCTTCAATTTTTATCATAAAATAAATTATATTTTAATAAAAATGTAAATTATTGAAAATATTTTCTCCTTAAAGAAACGATAAATAGCTTAAGTCTGACATGCAGCATTACATCATAACAACCCTAGGTTATGATTCAAGATATTAAAGAGCTCGCGGTTTTTTGTACCTCAATTCCACATTTGAAAGTTTTTTTTAGACGAAAGCATACCCACGAAAAATAAATAAATGATTAATTGTGAAACCCAGAAGAGTAGCTTCATCTGTAACAGCACTCGACTCAGCTTGCAAATTTCCCTTACAAAGTTTACTCACTAAATAATTATCGAGCTCGTCGGATGAGAGAAATTCAAGAGTATGGTAAAGTATCTCCAAAAGCCTTTTTTAGAATCTACATTCGGCGAATCATCATTGAAGATGGCTGCACTGTAGTCGATATGGACGTCTGGCTTTTCATAAAATTGTTTTATCTATTGGAAATACCTTAGACAAATATTTATTTTTTCAATTTTTTGTGTTTAAGTTTCTACAAAGTCGCAAAATTTTACATCGACCCAAAAAACTCCGATGATTCCAAATATTAATTCTCATTGAACTACCACCGAGAAAACCCGCTTCGCTGTTGAAATGCTAATCTGATTTTACCAATCACCTCGCAATTACTCGAATTTTTCAAGGACGCTAGGAAGAAATGACGAGAAGAATCAATCATAAATCCTCATTTATTAAATGTAAAAGTCATCATGGCCCGATGACGTGACCCATCTCTGCCTTCCACCGGGCTCTCAAGCAGAAGAGACGCGTTGCCCTAGCAACACCAAATAGACGCGATTTCTCCCTCTTTTGAAAAAAAAAACATTTTTCCCAACCCTGCTCCAGAAGGATGAGACCGCGATGGCGGTTACTTCTTCCGTGCGAGATTCCCTCACCGGCCGCGTTCGAACACGCTCGTGGAAGGAAAAATAAGCGAGCGGACTCCTCTTCCTCCTCCTTTCTCACCATTTTTCCCTCCGCCTCCCCCTCCTCCTCCGCCGTTTCCCTCCTTCCACCACCACATCATCCCTCTTTTTTCCCTCCCGCTGGTGATTTGTTAGGCGGTAATGTGGAAGTGCATGTAGATTCGTATCTGCAGAGGGCGCCGTAATTCAGGCGAAGACAGCGATCTGTCTTCTGATTGGCCGCCCTTCTTGAATCTCCCTCGCCTCGGCGTCTGCTCGATTCCTTGTGTTCTCCCTTCAACGGACCTCATAATTCATTTCGGATTTTTGACACCAAGCGTTGGTTCTCTTTGGGGCTGAAGTTGGGATTTCCAACGCCTGGGAGACTTCGACTGTTGGCCGATGTCGTCTCTTCTCTCTCTCTCTTTCTCTCATTCCAAGTCCTTGAGAATTTCGCTCTTCGGGGGTCCAAGTGACCGAAAGGCAGGTGATTTTTTTTTGGCGTCGATGCCTTTGCGATTTTTTGGGTGCTCGACCAAAATATTACAATAATCGTTCTTTTTTTCGTGAGATGATTTACTCGAGGAAGATATAAAATTTCGAAGGGGTTATTTTTTAAATAAAATGTCGAGCCGGGAAATTTATCGCGAATCAACCTAAATAATTCGCGAGGAATAATTGCTAGGTAAAGGGATGTAGAAAAGGCTATACAAATCTTTGACTACATTATTTTCGGTGGTGATATTTATTAAACTATATTGTTAAAACGGCTATCATTTCTTTGGCTCAGAATTGAAATGCTCTAACCCCATATTTTTTAATACACTTGTTTCGTGAAATAGTGGTCTTCGTCCCTTATAGAACCTAAAGGCAGATTGGATTCCGGGATATTATTTATGGTTTCTTAGTTCTATCTCCATCGCATTTCAAATCGGATTTAGTACAGTTATATCCTGGACTAGCGATTTGCTAACTTTTCAACTTACTACGGTTGTTATTTGTAATGTAAATAAATAACGTTGGAAGAAGGATTAATTCTTTTTCAAATAAGCACAAGCTATACATATTCCATGAGGTGCGAGAGAATATTACGATATATTTTGTAGAAAAATTGCTATAATTTCTCCGCTTAAGAAATAAATATTTTAAACTGCTAAACCCCGACAGAAAAAAAAAACAAATGTATGCTTTTATCATCAACGTTCTATCCTTTTTTAAAGAAAAACCTGGTCCAACAAAATCTTCCACGTACAAGTTAATTGAGAACGCGTGTTTATTTAGAAATCGCACATTTTTTTATTTTACTTCATCGAAATATTTGTCGGGAAGATAACCTCAGATATTGCCGAGGGACTTCGCAATGCCTCCAACGCTTTTATACATCAGGCATATGCAGTTAAAACATCTCAATCTCGCTCAAAGCCAAAGTCATACGCTCAATGTCCGAAGGTAAGATAATTAATTTGCAAAGAGAGAGAGAGAAAGCAATCTCAAAAGCTCGTAAAGAAAACAATCAAAAGCTTAACGAGGTTTTATATTTTTAAAATATCACGCATAACTCGCAAACAAACCGCCAAACAAGGATTAGAGCGTCTTTGGAACAGTCGGAAAGAGGGGCGAGGCCTCCTTACACCTCACATGTGAGCTTAAGGGCAATTACTAGACAATAACTCAGTTCAATAGGAGTCCTCATGCAATCGTTCCTTAAGCCGTTTGGAAAGATAAAAGAGAAGAAAGTTCGAAATGGCACGGAGCCAATCCTTATTGATGATTTATCGCCGTCGATGGAAGAGACGCCAGACTACGAGAAGATGGCCATTAGTGCGTCTCCTAGCCCTTTGTTTTCCTTTTTAATGGCTCCTAACCGCACACGGAAAGAGAAGGAGACGGATTGCGTGCAATGATAAAAATAAACGAGTGGCGCCACCCGCTGGGAATGCGGCCGGTGAGTAAATTAAAAACCAGTTCACATTATAGCAATTCGGAAGTATTTTAATGGTTTGACGGGAAATGGAGACGGAAAGGAGAGGTAGATAGAGAAAAGAGCGAGAAATAGCGATCAAAAGAGAGAAAGCGAAGAAACGGAGATACGGATAAGAGTAAAATAAGGTTCGCGAAAAAGACGGAATAATTGAGGTAATAATTCGATGAATATTCTTCATTCGGGCAAAGGCGAAGATTTCTACGTGCTCAGCTGCATAAATATGAAAGCAAAATTAAACTTAAATGATATGTGATGGAGTAATAAAATCACGGACAATAAATACAATTTAACTGCTAATCAAAATTCAAATAAAACTCGAGTAATATTTTGCAAATACCGAAGTATGAGAGACAAAAAGAGTATAACAAAGTAGAGAGGGAAATAAAAAGGAATCTGGATTTTAAAAGTACGGAGAAAAAAAGGAGCTACGTTTTTGAAAAATATTTGAATCTTACGTAAAATCGTTAACCGTATATCCACCTTTAACCCGATTATAATATGATAATAAAAAGGAAATTATCCTAATCACTCAGTCCACATGACTCTGTCATAATCCATTCAAATTTTTGCCGCCTACTATTTTCTGAAAACAATTCGTTTACATAAATTCATAATGCGACATAGAAGATTTAATTGCTGAAATACTTTAGAACCCATAAACCAGAGGTAGGTCTAGAAACTTCTCAAAGGGGAGGGAAGGGGGTGGCTACCCCCTTAAACCCGCCGATGCTGACGACCCTTTTATTCTGTGAATCCTTGCCCTTCTCATAATCTTGCTTTCCCTTGCAGCGCAGAAGCAAGGGATTTCGCACGGAATGGCTTTAAAGAATATATCCAGTAGAAGGCAATAGGTACATCGATTCATCCTTGAATCCTCAACTGCTTTAAATATTTACAAATATAAACATTTAACACAACTTCGTGGGTTAGAGTGAAACTCAACTATTCCGTTTTTACACATTTATAAAATTTTGGGAAACAATTTCTTTCTAATTTGTTTAATGTTTCGCTTATTTTGTATGAGGTATTACCGCATTCTTCTTCAGAGAGGGTTATTCTACTGAGAGTTTTGCCTGATTAACTGGTGGCCATCCTTTAAAATATTTTAACTGTAATTAGAGATCTGGTAACCGGAATTTCCGATCCAGATATTGCGGCAAAGTTCCTCGATTACGGAGAAAATTAACGAATAATTCGAAAAGAGAGATGAAGATATTATATTGAGAAAAGGCTTCTTTCAGAAAATTCCGAGTTCATTGAACCAAATGTTGATAATAAGATTTTGTAATGTTCTCAAAAATGAAATGGAAAATATGTTAGAGGTATAATGAAATTAACATTTTGTCAATGATAAAGAACACGATATGATGACATTTCTTCATCACTAATTTATATTATGTAGCTATAAAATCTGACTTCACCAAGACAATGATCAGAAAATGAAATTACCTACAACATTTTTAAAAGCTGCTGAAGCAGTAAAATGCCTGAGAATCAAATACCTAAATCCACTCTAAAGTCCGCCCATTTGGCACTCTGCGCTTTAAACTTTTTAATAATTATACGAGGGTGGTTCAAATTAAAACAGCTAAAGTGAATAGTTCAATAATAATTATAAAATAACAATAAATAAATAAATCCATGAAATGGTTTGGTGAAGGAAGAAATTCATCGAAAGAGAAAGAGCCTGTGTTGAAAAGTGAAGAGATTCTTTAAACTAGGTTTCAAAAAAATGGTTTTTTATTTGACTTTTGTTGCGTTCATTTGAACCACCTCGTATTTGGCTATCAAACCAAAAAGTTTTAATATTCTCATATCTCCAATTGCTGGTCACGGCTCTCCACGCATTAATTTAATTACAACGCTTCAAGTGGCATACATTTGTTTTACAATTCTCAGGTTCATATGACAAGAAAGAGAAGCGTCCAGAACTAATCAATCATTAAAGTGGACATTTCTGTATTATCTATGGCACTCAGACGTAAGAAACCGGGTTGTCAAGGCTTCGTTTGCTGCAAAAGTAATACAAATAATAGGATTAGATTTTTCGAAGAATTGGTGTACACGTGTACGGACCTGCCATCTTGACTTCTCTTTAATCAAGCCTCAATATCTACCTGTTTGCCTATTACCAACAGAAAATAAACATAAATGCCAAGTATGATGAAATATATAAAAATGGCGAACAGGTATAAAAAAATCACAGACTGTATCGCCTCTATCACGAATGCAAAAGAATGAGATTACACAATAAATAAGAAAGATTTTCTACCTTTGATCCAGTAACCTTTGTCTCCATAGAACTTGCAGGTAGCCTCCTTGCGCCGAAGCACCGCGCCGAATACCGATTCAGCATAAAGCGATCGAGTATAATAGACGCTTTCCGGAAACCGTCTTCGCACTAGAGATCAAAGTCTCAGGCATTTTAGAGCTGAAAAAAAGATGAAAATCGGTTAGTTTCCACCAAGGATGGATAACTATCATCTAAAATGTTTAACTTGGTCATCGATTGGATTCTAGCTTTAAGGTTAGCTCGGTAATCCAGGTTACTTCGAGGTAGGAGAGGAATTATAATCTTTTTCCATCCCCTACCGTTTTTAGTTCGATGGACATCAAAATAGTATAAGTAAAGACAGTTGAGGTTTCGACCTAATATAAATCACTACGGCCGATCTCAGCGTTTCTGTGGATTTGAAATGCTGGAACGTGTTTTATTGCTGAAAGCTTTAACGGAGTGGCATTAAAAAGGGCAAGAATTACAAAGTTTAAGGCGACTTCTCGGGAAACGTAAAGTCTTCAGGCGTACATGGCTCGTTCCCTGCGTATCCAGAGTAAGAACTAATGAAGCTTTGAAGATATCGGAAGCTCAATCACTCGAACACCCGACGATCCGCAAAAGGCGGAACACCTGCCTCCATATTCTCCGATGTAGCAAATTACGAGACAAAAGCCAGGGTGCTCCAGAGGTCACTCCGCGTGGTGCTTTTCACCCTTCTGCCTTTGTGTCGTTTTACGCCACCCTATTTTGCGCTGTTTTACGCCCTTCGGTGTCAAATTTAACGAGGCATATCGTGTTTCCGTTAAATAATTCGGTATCGCGCAGATGACTCCGCGAAACGTCGCAAAAATTAAGAATTTTTCTTTAAATCGATAGTGCGTTGTTTATGCTTCACAGATGGCACCAGGGATTATATTTTTTCACAAATGTGAAGACAGCGAAGGAGAAAATTTTCTGAACTTGACCGGGAATCCACCCTTTCAGTCTTGATAATCTTTTTTGTTGGTCGCTTTTTCCCGCTATTTTCGCTCGAGATTACTTTTCCTGCTTCTGAGGCCGGGAAAAAGTGCGAATGAACATCGCTTCTCTATCGTAGATACCAACGAACTCTTCGGGTTAATCACTTTATCGGTCGAGTGGTAATATTCGTGCAGCATTGACTTTCAGCCCAACACTTCGGTGAAAAAAATAAAATCATGCCGTTGAAAACTTTTATTAATTATTCTCTGCTACTTCGCAGTGGTACTGCATTATACTGCTTTTTAGCACCTCGTATTTGAGTCGCATTATAAAATATTTGGAGAGAAATTTCATCGTGTCATTCGCTCTTGAAAGTCCTTTATATAAACGTGCCTAGTTCGTGCTATCACGTTTCATGCGTGCGTGCGCTGGATTTGTTCAACCTTGAACGCGGTACCTCCAAGAAGCATTATCTTCGAATTGTGTTACTGTCGTCGTGCCATTCAAAATAATAACATTTGTCTTTATGTCGAAAACTGAGCAATCCAAGAGTGAACCTCAACTTCAAAGTGGTCTTCTACAACTGCAATTAACAACATTGTTAAAACGCCCATCCTTCGCAATACACGGCAGATGCGTTCCTGAAATCGAGTAGGAATTCCCATAAGGATACATAAAGTACAATTTGGGCGTATCTTGAGATGAATTTGGAATAATTCAGATAATATTTATTCAGATTAGCTTCTCTTATACCTTCTCATAACCTATGAGTCAAACTGAAACGCTATATACTTTTTACTTTCATATAGGTAGAATAGGTAGAATAGATGTACTACTATATTTAATGATCGGAGACTGTCTCAAAACCGTGAAGTTCGAGATAAATCTGAAAAATATAACGTGCTAAACCACAAGTATGCAAAGAGAAATCGTGCAATTCTAGTGATGAGTATATAAGTGCTATAGAATCAAAGAGCGGCGATCTACAGTCAAAATTCGCATATGATGTACTAGACGACTTTAAAACCTCAGTAGAGAAACATACTAGCGTAAAAATAACCTGTAATAATACCATTACAGATCAACATATATAGGAGGATTTTAATGCGTCATAACTCTGAATCAATTCATACACGCATATAATATTTAATCGGCAGATCCTTAGACATGTTTAATCCCCCATCATTTATCATCTTCCTTTCAATTCTCAGTAATTCTTAAATTCTATCAGATGGCCCGACGCGACCAGTATTAATTCTCCTCCCTCTCTCATTCTCTCTTTTCCCTCTCGTTCCTTAACCCAACATTCAGCCTTCCAAAAACCTTCCTTTGTGGCAGTCCCTTCGTCCTTAAGAACCTGCCCTAACTGATTATTCTTTTCCTTCTTCGTGCCATCCATTCTTCTCTCGCGACACCCAGCGCCTTCTAGTTTCTATTATTCTCACCGCGGTCGGTTTTCTAAAAAAAACTCTCAGTTGAGAGGGGTGTTCAGCTTTCAGGTACTTTTTCTCTAATAACGATGCGCATTACAGCGTAAAATTCTAATTATACGCATTCATTTTTATATAAAAATATCATTAATTTAGATAACACTATAGGTTGCTCCAACATTCATGAGAGAGATGGATATATGCACACTAAAACCACAATATATTCCACCTTAAATTTCAGTGTTATTTAACTTCATCACGAATGAAATAGCTATTTGAGTGGAGTTGGGTGTCGGATCCATTTTTCGCGAGGGTGGGGAATAAATGAAGAGACTAGTTTTCCTAAGAATATTTAAAAATTAAACTATCTTAATAATATGTTATACGTGAGTTACATTTTTGACTTCCAATATGGAGAACCAAGTTTAACCATGAATAATCACGGATCTGTCTACGGACAGACTACCTATGATGATGATGATGACGATGATGATACTTCATAATCGTTTAATTGAATATTAGACGCATAGGACGCTATAAAATGAATGTAGTTTATTTATCTGAGCATTGTAGTGACCCTATAAAATTTTTTTTGTTTATTTAATAATCATTATAAATGATAGGATTATCTTATTACTTTAATCATTTCACTGTTGAGATATGTAATATCAAATCTTAATAAAAAAGGAAAATATCGCATTTCAACTATATGCTATAGCCTCGCATTTATTTTACATCATTTCCAGGTGAATAATTATTAAGAAGCGTAACATGCCCTCCTTATCTTTAAAAAACCTCAGAGCCAATAAAACACCAAATGCAAATCGAAGAAACTGTGACACCGCCGAAATATGGAAGCTTTATTCTAAATCCTCACAAAGAAATATACTGAAGACACTATTAACGATTTTGGGTAATTTTTGCACATTTGTTAAAGAAAGATATCGGATTAATACAAAGAGCGACTTGTCAACTTCTTAAAAACATTAAAACCTGCAAAATCTCGCAACATCTGATGCTGACATTTTCTCTATCCAGGAAACATAATAAAGTCCTTATTTTATTTACCCTTCGTTACTGTGTTGGAAAAATTAGGATCTTCTCGTAAACCTTTTCAGTTCTGAAAGATGGGCGAGGAAAAGAAGTTGGAGAAATGATACTTTTATCAAATAACAACCGGAGATCCGGAGCAAATGGGATTAGATCGTCTTGTCCGAAAGCGAAGGGCACAAAACCTAAGTTACTCACTCCGGATGTAATGGGAATTTCGAGAGGGATGGGAGGGACATGTGGTAAAGGTAGGAAGAAAGAGGGGGCAGGCGTTTCTTTTTATGAGAATAAAAAAAGTGGCGGGGACGAGAGGTGTGGCTGAGATAGGCGAGGAGGAGGAGAGAGAGAGAGAGAGAGTAGGATTTGAAAGGGATAAAGAAAGAGAAGGAATGGAAAGAGGGTAGGATAAGAAGATGAAGAAGAAGAAAATGCGAGAGAGGTCCGGTGGGCGGGATATGAGGAGGGAAGTGGGAAAGGATGAGAAAAGAGTAGCAAAGCATAGTTCTAAAGGAAGGTTGGATTTTTGGGTGGGGGATAGCGTGGAGGGCAAGTGAGGTGGACAGAGACTCGGTGAGAATGGGATTCTGCAGCAAGGAAGACCCACAAAGGGATTGGACCTACGCTTTTTCTTTGGATTAATGCACTTTGATTCCACCTTTCATGCCTTCGCCGATCCCTTCCCCTTCTACTGTATCCTCTCTCCTTAAAAGATGTACAGCGCCACATTTCGGACGAGTCATTAATAACGTGTAGAAGCTTTAAGCTTCTCACAAAAGAGTTCCACTGCCTCTTCTTTCCCACCCACCCCTTCCACTCAGCCATCCCCATCTAGATCCCTCCTCCCACTCCCTCCCCGATTCCCCCTCCCTCCGTCTCTCCCTTTCCTTTTTTCTCCCCTTCCTGCCCTCCCCCCCACCTCTCTCTCCCCCTCCTACCCCCTCCCTACCACACACTTTTTCCCCTCCTCAACCTTCCCACTATTATTTTTTCCGCCCTCTCAGCCCTCCAAATGCTTTCTATCCTCGTTCATCACATTCAATATACAGTGGCGGCATTCCTCTCTTATTCTTTCCCATTCCCCCTTTTAATTCCGACCCAACCCGTGGTTCCTCCTCCTTCCTTCCTCCCTCTCCTCTCTCCTCTCCTTCGCCACCACGCCCGCCACAAAAGCGGTCCAAGAAGAAGGCCGAAATGGCAAGAATGCCGGCTGCACACCCAGGATATTGGAGGTGAACAAAAGTAACTCTTTGAAAGTAGGTTGTTACTGCGCAATAATTCAACTCGGAACATGTTAATGTCGGCTTATAAGCTCAGATTATGGTTTAACGGTAATATTCCCTGAAAAGAAAGTAATTACGAAGAGATTATTACCACCACAAAGGATTAAAATATTTCATTTTCCGTCGTCCAGGACCTAACCAATCAAGTTTTCTGCGAGTCAAATTAAAAAACTATACACTCAAGCAATCCTCAAAGTTTCAATGAGCTCAATATTTCCAGCGAAAATTATTATTATATAATCTTTGCCTCTATCGTAAATGAAGCCCTAAGTAAGACTAAAGATATCCATCTCTTAATGCGGCCGCTTCCCGGTATTCCGACACCTCGCTTTTTATCCCTTTTATGTAATGGTGATCATTCTAATTGACAACTCTTTAATTATGATAAAAATTTTGCGCAGTAAAGAAATGGTGGATCTGTCGCATTTTGACTTCTTCCTACGGGGCTATGTCTAATTGTAAGCTGATGTCTGCAGCAAACATCCGCACAATTAGATGTATTGAAAAACGTATCTCAGCTAATAGCCTATACTATCTCATCCACCATATTACAGGCAGATTCACCTAAATGCTCCGTCATATAAATTCATGTACCAAAAATGACAGAGGTGGAATTCGACACCTTTTGAAATGAATCGACCTAAACATTTTCAAAATAAGCCGTACATATTAAATGAAGGTGTTACACTTAAGATAATCACCCTGTCACAAAACATTTCGTCGCACTTATTTAAATATTTGAAAAATTTTCATCACCCATAAAATATTCGTAAAAGCTACTCCAAAGATTTTCTTAGCATGAAAAGCTGATAGTCCAGCATTTGGCAAAATAGCGATTCTTTCTCAGTATTCCAGAAATTGTTACTTTTGACCAGAAAAAACTGCCACACTTTCTGATTTGAACTCGAAAAATACTGGCAAAATTTCGAAGAAAGTCCTCGGATCCATATTTCTTTGAAAAAGATACAAGGTCAGCTAAGATAACAAGCATCAAAGCATGGAATATGATACGCCGGGACAGAGAGCTGTAAACTAAACCCCCTCTCCGAGTTTCATGCACGGACTATCGCTGTCTCCGACACCATCTGCTCCGTTATATTTGATATCTTTTCAATACGACAAGAATATATAAAGCAAGAAGTGGCGTAGCCAGGACATGCAGTACTTTACGGGGTACAATAAAATATTGTTGAAGATAAATAGCTCCAATCGT
The DNA here is from genome assembly GCA_036926305.1 of Uropetala carovei. Lineage (NCBI taxonomy): Eukaryota > Metazoa > Arthropoda > Insecta > Odonata > Petaluridae > Uropetala > Uropetala carovei. The sequence continues at coordinate 10,700,569 of JAXCHB010000015.1, forward strand.
CAATATATGCCATCGGATTCAAAAGTTGTTAACCTACAAATCCGAATAACTTAACCACTTAAAAGTTGCTAAGTTTTAAAAAAGTTACCTGTGATAATTTCGCGTACCACTTCAAAACAATTCATTTAACTTAATTTAATCCTCGAGAGATTTCACGTATTCATATTGAACACGTAAAAAACAAATGCAGAAAACAAACATATAACATAATTATCCTAATATTCAAATTAATATGAATGGATTGTTTGTTTTTACAGAAAACACTGTTCATTTCATTGAACTTTTATTTATCGATGCAACTTCAAAACATGCCAATGGATACGCAATCTTTGCAAAATTCTCAAGGTGATAAATCAACAAATATTGCGGAAAGAGACTGCTGCAGCAGGTGCCCCTGCAGCACAAGCCCCTGGGAAAAGCAATGCCCGGGCGAGAGCTAAGGCTATAAGCACAATGCATTGTGGGTACATGGCTCCCGAGGTACACTTTCTACAAGATTCGAATCTCGGAAATCTTATACCCTGCTTAATTTCATTGAAATCTCATACGCAAACATACATGCGGACATTAATATATGAAACTGAATCAATTCGCCAAAAAAATATGAATGAAACAAGTATACTCGGGTGAAAATTTCCAATGAACATTCGAAAAAAGCAACTTACTGGACTCCCTACATCACAAAATTCTACGGGAGGAAAAATTGTAAATGAGAAAGCAATGTTTAATAAAATTTTCGAAAGATATTTTGAAAATAGCTCCGCGGAACAATAAATTTTAACTGACACAGAAATATGTAAGCATGAAAATAGTAAAAATTTCGAACGATAGCCCGAAAATAGTTCCGCGGAACAATATATTTTAACTAACATAGGAGCATTTAAGCACGAAAAAATAACAATTTCGAACAATATGTCAATTGGTATTACATCTACTGCTATTTTAATATTAAGCTAGGTATTTTACGCGCTATGTTATAAAACATTTATGACAAGTTAGGCAAAGTATTACGAGTATAAACTGAAGGCATCATTGATGAAAATTTTGATCAAGTTATGCCAATTGACAATATGTCAAAATTATTTGTATTTAATAATTACTTTAATGTTGTACTTCACCTAATTTCAGTGATGTTTCCTGCAACGACGGCAAATCATTAAGGTGAGAGGGCATCACGCCGATGGATCCATCAGCGATCGTCAAGTTCGTGAACAATACTAACGCCCGAAATAGACTGAGGCGACACCACGTACCCCCGCGACCGTCCTACCTGTGACTCCCCCTAGAGGGATTAATCTAAACTAATTCATTGTGTGTATGATTGATATGGTAAAAAATAAATTAAATAAACAAATAATTGTGTAGTGATTAATTAATTCAGTTTATAACTTAGAAAACACGATAAATTTGTGTTAGTACTGTGTTTAGAATATAAATATTATCTTTAAAAAAAGCTATAATATGACATATGTTTGATGTATAGGTACTCAAGGCGATGCGCCGTTGCCAAATTTCGCTGACAAAGAATTGTACCCGATCGGAAATTTTTGCTGAGTTTATCGTAAAGTAACTTTGGTCTATATGTGTATCTAAATCGACAACATGTCTATTTAGATAAATATTTTAAAACCAGCCGATAAAAAATTGAGAGAGCAGATAGTAATTTGAATTGATTGACCGATTATAATCGAGATGAGAATTTTCTTTCATGGTTCTTTACTCTTTATTTATCAAAAGGACGAAAAAGTGACGTAACAAATCAACAATTCAAAACTACAATACATTTTCGGAAATATTAACTCAGAAGTTTCAGTCATGTTTAATTTTTTGCACTAGCAACGAAAATAATTCTCCCTTCAACAAAAGGATGCAGACATTTATTTTGCTACTACCAATCGTAATGCGACTGCAATTAATTTGAAACATGGAAATATTTTTTTACTGTGAAATGACATCTCTTTACAACGCTACTTATCCCTTGTAATAAAACGCCCTGTGACAACTCCAGGTATTTCCTGACTTCTTGAACGCTGATGAAGTTAAGTAAACATTCTTAAGGTGTAGAATTGAATTGTTTAGGGCCAAAAACTCCTGTAAGTATGATTCGAAAATCCGTAAATATGTCGATCCGGAGATTTCTACAATAGTTTCCTTAGCTCTTTTGGGCCAAAACAATGAAATAATGACTGGCAGAGGTGGCAAGCGTGACCAGCCACCGGAAGGAGAAAGAAAGGAGATGAAGAGAAAGAGGAAAAAGGTGAGGAAGAAAGGATACAGAGAGGACGGAAAGGAACGCTCGAGTTAGAGAACTTGAATCTCATTGGCATGAGGCGTGCCGTATCGCAAGCCAATCAACGAATATTTGCTTATCGTAGAAGAATCGAGTCGGCATTATTTCCCATGGCGGAGGGGAACGCACGAGTTGTTTAAGCGGCGTGAATATAATTACGGGAAGCGGTTTCGTGTCCCTTTAGGATCGGATAGGCTGCCCGCTAATGGGTATGCGCCGTGATCAATTAAGAAGGGAACGGAGAATGGGATTAATTGACAAAAGAAAGCGACCGATAAGCCCTTTTACTGTCACGTCGCCTTCAAGCATTTGAAAGTTAAGAGGACGAGTCTCCAATGGATTTGCATCGCATATCTGTCAAAAATAATTGAAAAAGAAATTCCAACGACTGTTTCAAAACCTGCAAGCTTTTATGCGCAACTTTCTGCTGTATGAATTTAATACGGAAAATCATTAAAACATTTTCTTTTGCGCACTTCTTTGCAACGCTGACACGCGTAGAATGAAAAAACTAAGCATAAATTGAAGCATACATTAATGTGGCATGGAAGAATATTGTAGTCAGACGTTTGAAATTATAGTGTTATTCTCATTTTGGTCCATATTTTTTTGTATTAGTCATCTGCGTTCTAAATCAGCAGTGGAACGTGGAATTTTGGAGAGTAAGTTTGGTCAAAGAAACCGAGTTATTATTATGTTAAGGAACTTTGTTTAAGAATTTAAACTTAAACAGGAATATATATATAGCAGTTGGCAGGAACTATATAAAACGCAATTCATATTTATATATAAAAATAATAACATTATTTCCCACATTCAAGCAAATACTTTCATTATGATAATTGGAATCTGTCTGATAAAGTTGGCAAGTTCAACCTCTTTATGGCAGTTGGAGATAATTTATCAATTGGTGTCCTGTCATACGAAGAGCTCTAAAGAAGTTTTAAAAAGATTATATCTAGCGAATTTTTTTCAGAAATCATCAAGAAAGTAATTAACTCACTTCAAGTGCATCATAACAACAAACCCAAAAAGTAGCGTGACGATTATTCCAATGTTAGTTATATGCTAATTGTGCTAAAACGTGACAATTAAACGTTGAAAATAAACCGTTTTATCTGCACGCGAATCCTTAAACTCGTTAAGGGGTTGACTGGCCGCTTAAATTGAGAGCAATCTAATCTAATTAAATCTGGAGTTGCAATTACCTGTCCGCAGACAAGGTTTTGTCGCCAGAACAAATAAATTATCCGATAAAAAGCAAGAGATCCTCCAAAGGTACAAGCGAATTAACATTAATTGCATTCTGGAATTAGGAGGGACGAGAAAACCGGAATCCTAAGAGGTATGGAATTGATAGTTTCCGAGAGAAGCATTGTTTCTCTGAAACGTTTCTCTGTGGAAGGCATTTTCCGCTCCGTAGCTTCATTTAATACCTGCTCGAAATAAATACATATCCCGTTACTTTATTCGTATTATTCGACTGAATATATAATTCTTTTGTATCAGATTTATTTCATATCACGGAAATTAATTTGCCCAGTTTGGTAAATATGGAGGATTCGAAGGTTATTCTCTTTTGTATTATATTTTTAGCGCGTTTATTTTTTTTATAAACGCGCTTATGTTTTCGTTCCGTCTGTGCATTTGATTAAAATAGCAAGTAAACGATAAGTGACAGAGGGTTGAAATTTGTAGAATGTACGTGATATATGATGTCATCTATTACGCTGTCAAAGAGTATTTTTTGAGAAATCAATGGGTGGCATGGAGTCCTTTCAAAAATTTCAAATTAAGATTCTAATCAAATGGTAGCAGATAAAAATTAAAATTTTTCAATATTTGTGTGACTATGAATGCTATTAATAACAATGCAGAATAAATGTTTTTGAAAAATCGGTGGGCGGCATGGGGTGCCTTCAAATATTTCAAATTAGATTATGGCCAAATGGTTAAAGATACGAAATTAAAATTTTCGCTATTTGTGTGACTTGTAATGCCATCAATAAAAGATAGAAAAAACGTTTCTGAAAAATCGGTGGGCGGCAGGAGGTGTCTTCACAATTTTCAAATGAATATTCTGAGCAAATGGTTTTAGATTTTAATTAATTATTGGACGAATTACTTTATGCCATATAATTATATTACTAAATTTAATAAGAATTTTAAAAGTACCATTCTTAATAAACCTCAATAAATACAACGCGCTTATTCATATTGCGTCAGCAAATGAAGTTCCCATTTTTCTTTATATTATTTTCCATAATAAAAGATAAATGTGATTGAAAGCAAGATTGAATTTTATGCCCTATCAAGACAGTGGTGTTCTTAATAATCTTCTGGAAATACATACTTCGGCTACGCAAAGATGACAGCTATTTAGACATTTAACAATTTGCAGCCACAATATTCAAAAATTGTCAAAATCAGATGGATAACCAAGCGTAGCTCTTAATCTTAATTTCGCAGGCAAAGCATTAGAGGAAGATGAACAATTAACCTTCTCTTTAACTGACATAGACCATAAAAATATACATACCGATTTTTCTTTTCAAAAACAAGTAAGCTCGATTTTTGTAATCATCAGGATACGGTTCAATTCACGGCCGTTCTTATTTGTTTTTCTTCAAACTTTGACTTTTGCAGCAGAAAACATTGTTTCATTTCCTATTCTTGCTTATAGTGATAACATTAAAAAGTGATACTACAGACCTTTGTAAGTAAATATTACTTGAGCGAATCATACATTACAAAGTTCATTTCATGAATTAACTTTGGCAAAAACCTTAAATAATTAGTTTTTACGCATTGTATATGTATTATAACACTAATAAAGTACAAACTGAAAGATAAGGTCCTTCAAACACAAGAAAAAATACATAGAGAAAGTGAGATAGAGGAACCGAAATCAATGCATCTATTTTTGACAACATTCTTTCTTCAGTAAAAAATTATCGAATTTGGCTGAAGACAATAATAATAATTTTTTAACACAAACAGGTTTCCCCAATTGCATGCGTTGTAATAGAATTAAGACAGCACAAACTACCACGACCTCGTCAGGATTCGATTCGAAGTTTCTAGATCCGACCGTTGATACACTTCCTGGACATTTTCTTTTTCATTGTGTCGGACGTTTTTGCTGCTAAGATGAATGATGTATATTTCAGAAGATTCGGCGAGAAAGCCTAGAGGAACAATTAGTACTGACTGAGAAAGAGGTGGTGTCACGTTTTACTTCATAATCCATGGCCTGGAGACAATAAATTTCCTAACCAACTGCTTCGCAAAAATAATTCTAAACTTGTAAAGGAAAAGATAGATGTCCTCCATTAGAATTTTAAAAATCTGCATGGCTTTAAATTTCAGAAAAATTAAATCTCACAGTAAAATATTTTTCGTCAAAATGCCGCAATATCTCGAATTTTTAAGCAAGCGATTACCGCACCCGACAAAAATGTTCAAAATCCCGCAATCCTTGGAAAGAAACGTTTCTCTAGGATCTGTCCCTACCAATTCGAAGAAAATATCTGCATGAAATTAATGCAGGCAAACGACCAGTTTAACATAAATGAATTAACCAACCAATCATCGCTAAGTATTTATAAGTTGCAGTCGAAATGAGCAACTGAATTTTTTATTATCTACTATGAAAGTTACCTTGATTATTAATCAATAAAAAAATGAACGTGAACACAAGTTTAAGACAACACAATTAAATATATTACCTATAGAGGATACGCGTTTGGTGTTAATATTTCTACATCTACATGTTACCCTGCAATTTACCAAATTGAAGGGTGGCAAGGGTTGTAATGCACCAAAGTCTACCTACCAATTTTCTCTCGCAGTCTTGACTCCCCTGTTATAATCACAGGTTATCCACGGAAAAACAACCTTTCAGAACGCTCTATCCTACAATCTATCTCACATATTTATCGCCACCTATGTACGTTGGTGCTTCTATTAAAACTTCCTCTGCTAGATCATTACTGTCAAAGTTAACCCTTCAACTCACACAACAATTCTTGAACTCAACTAGGGAATACAAAACCGATCGAAAATTCAGATGGCTCTAATACCATACATACGTTGAACAAACCAGACGCACATTTCCGTTACAATGCAATCGTCTTCAGTGGCTATTCACCGAAAGCAGAGAAATTATAGAATTTACTACTGGTAAATTGCAACTGAGCACAGCTCCTTTATATGCGATATGCACATCTGCTTTTTCCGACTTTTTTTAACGGTCATTGGATCTGCTCGAATGATCAATTACCATAAATAATCCATCAGACCGAGCGGACATTCCAGCAAAAACTTGTCTCTCCCACCGATTATTTAAAACGGACGATAACGATTTCCACCTTTTCGGGTAAAACAAGCGCCTCCTATCCCATTACCTCTGGGTTCGATCCTTTAAATCTTAAACATTTGGCCACGCAACACCACCACCACCCCCTTAATTTTTCACCCTCGTTCTATTGGACGAGAGAAAATAAAAAACCGAACGCGAAACCGCAAAGTCGTCTCCTCTCCCGTTCCCTCCACGCCTCGGAGATCTGCTACCCGGCAAAAAGGAATGGAAAACTCCCTTAAGGAACGGCAACAATAGCTATAAAACATAAAAGAGGGAGAGGTCGGAGAGAAAGAGAGAAGAAGAGATATCCCTCTCTTTCTCTCTCTATGTCGGGTCCAGTTCGCAGCGCGAATTAATTGGACTTCTCTCCCCGGCGACAGTGTCTCCCTCTAACCCTCCTACTTCACCCCCTTCCGAAGGGCATCGCGTGAATCAGTGGATGAGAGAGAGCCCGTGGGAGTGATCGTGTGGACCCCGTACTAGACCGCCGCGGTGTGTGCGAAGGGGGGGGGGGGAAGAAGAGGGCGCGCAGGTGTAGCCGCGTCATTTGTCCGGCACGGAGAGAAAGAAGGAAGGAGGGAGGAGGAAGTGAGGGAAGAGGATGGGAGGGAAAAGAGGAGGGAGGAATGACGGAGAAAGGGGGCAAGTAGGAGGGAGGCGGTTATTAACGAGTGCGGATGGCGTATATAAGCCCGCATCGGAGACGCCATGTAAGGCCATCTTCCCCGTTCTCTTCCTCTCTCAACTTGTTTATTCGCAGGGACCGTGGAGCACGCAAAGGGGGTAGGCGTCGCGCAGAGAGGAAGCAGATCTCCCTCTTCCTCTCTCCCTCCCCCTTCCTCCCTCCCGCGAAACAAAAACCAAAAACCACCGGCGCGAGGGAATAATAAAAAAAAAACGAACAGATGAAGGGAGAAATGCGGAACAGGGAAAATAATTTAAGATGTGACACGCCTATCCGTCTCTAAATAAAAACCAAGGCGACTCGGTTACGATTTGTGATCGGAGTATGGAAGCCCGCCCTCTCCCTCCCTCCCTCCTTCCTCCCTCCCTTTCTCCCTTTTTCCTCCCTCCTTTCCCATGCCACCCTATGGTCCACCCTCCCGTCTGCTCGCCTTGTCCACCCTCCTCCTTTCTCTCCCGACCCACCCTTCTTCTGCCCTGCCCGCCCAGAGTTCGCAATTTATGCTTTCAAGGGGCAGAGTAAGTCATCAACGCGACAACGGCGTTCGTGTCCGGTGAGTCCTTCCTCCTCCTCTCTCCCCATTCTTTCCCTACCCTATCCTTTCCTCTCTACCTCGCTACTCCGCCCCGCAAAGAGGAAGAAGAAAAAATGCCTCCTCCCACCCGATCTCCCACTCCCCACCTCCTCGCCCGCTACCCGCTTCACGGGGAGAGGTTAGATACCGCGTAATCGCAAGGACATTCTCTTGCCAAAGAGCAAGGATTTCTCACTTGGTTCAGAAAAATTTCTGTCTCGAGATAAATATCTCACGAAAGCTCTATGTTCCTTCCTCTCCTAACTCCACTACCCCTCCTCCTTCCCATATCCATGAGAGAGATTTGTTTGCGCGGATGTCTACCTCGGATTGTAAAGGCCGCAAATTGAAAATCCGGCCGTAGATGGCCGATGGATAGGGCTTTCATACCTCGGGCACTCGGAGGGGGTTTTGAACCCTGTTTCGAATCCGGTAAACGCTGGTCCGTGATATGGTCTCGTTGTCCGCCCGGTTACGAGTGACTTCAACGGCCGAATATGGCGGAGGGAATTTTGAAAAAAAAGGACAAATTTTAAAAAGCTCGAGCACGATTTCAATAATTTATTAAGTCGATAATTTGCATCTTTGCTCTTCAGGGTTCCCACGAAATTTAATATTGGTAGATAGGGCATAGAATAACTGACGATCGTCATCACACATCGACGTTTATCTCTTTTGGGCAGAACGCTTTAGGAGGCTGTTCATGCCCTGTTATTAGGGAACTGGTTTATATTTAGCGTTTGAAATGCATTTGGAAAAATTATGAGAATATCCCCGTTGGAAACAAGTTATCGTTTCTAGCGTCATTCCTCCCACTTTACTGTGGCGCAACATTGCTCAATATTTGTTTAGTTTTTTTCCTACTTTTCCTGAGTAAATCTGCAAAAAATTGTGTAGTTTATATAATGCTAATAATAATAACTAATTATCGAAACATCTTTTAATTAACATAAATCCACCCATTGTAAAATATTTTTTATTCATTATTGACTCAAAACTTCTTGTTTTTGTTTTACGTATTTATAGCAGAATTGTCCTTATATGCCTGTCTCTAAAACATTAAAAGAAGAAATATAATTTTATTTCACCTAACAACACCATAACACCACAATGCGTCAAAATGGCTGTTTCTATTTTGAATGGAGCCAAATTGGCCACATTATAACAGAAAATTATATAGCATGGCGACGGGAAAACTTAAAATAGCAATAAGTCAAAAAGACCCATAACCATTATTATAAATTAGCAAAACTCCCATCCTAGTCAAAACGTCCATTTTGATTCGGGAACCTTAGCACTTCAAAACGTTTCATCTCTTGTATATTTGAGTTCCATCAACCACTCCTGATCGAAATACACCTCCCTTTTCCATGAAGCGAAACACCAAGTAAAATTCTTCGACGAAAAAAATCCTTCATTAACAACTCACTATACAAATCCAAATACTTAAAAAAAAACGAGCTAGTAACCGCGACCGTCTCGGCATACTCTCACAGTCAGAGCGACGTGCAGGGAGACAGGAAGGGAGAAAAGAGGGACGAAGCTTGTCCCGCGAGGCGGTGGCACCTTAACCTGCCCCCTTTGGGCGTGCGGTGGCAGGCGACAAGCTGCCTCGTCGGACAAGAAAGCTTCGCCCACGCCTTCTAAAACCGCGAGAGAGAGAGAGCACCACCTGCGAGCCGGTGCTCGAGCTTAATGATGCGCGCCAGATGAACGCCCTCATCCCACTTCGGTGGCAAAGAGAGGAGGATTTAAAAGAGCGAGGAAAAAGCGCGCCTTGTTTGTCCTATGATATTTACGAGGAAAAACTCGGACGGGCATTTTTCGCTGCACGCGCCAAAAGGCAAACACGTACGCGAGAGATGTATTTTTCTTTTTGTTATGAAATGTGTTCGCATACGCGCGCGCGCATGTTATACCGATTCGGAGCCGTGACGTGTGTTGCCACGACGGCTTACAGTTGAGCTGAGCTGAGGCGGGAGGAAACGCCCCCAGTTAAGAGGATACATATCCGCTGAGTGCTAATTTCATAACGAATAAATCGTTTGACACATACTGGTGAGAAAAAAAGTTTCTTTCACTCATAACCCGCGTTCGTCTTTTCGGTTTTAATTGAATTTGACGGAGACACTTCCAAAATGTAAGTCATCCGGTTTACTTTATAACTGGAATCCGGTCGATAATTGAGATAGATCGAATAGCCGTAAAATGTTTTGGAAAAACAGATGTGCACGTCATCCACAAATCAGCCGTCCTCACAGTTGATCCACTCATAATAAATTCTGATAAATTCTTGAATTCATCATAAGTGAATTGTTTGAGAAAGAGAAAGACAAATGACTTTATTTGGGAGATAAAGCCATTACATTTACCCCTTTTTCATAAGATACAGTATACACGATAGAATTTATTGACCTCAGTTTTTTAAAAATGAAAATTGCACAATTTTAATACTACATATATCTGATTAGGCAAATAAAATAAAAGATTATAAATAAAGAGCATTTACTTCTTCAGGTTTTATTTAGAATAATGATGCCATTTATATTATCAAGTAAAATCCTGATACCATAATACACTTGAGAAGAAAAAAACGAGAATTCCAGATACAGAGTGGCATTCTCAGTGGAATCATTCTCTGATATTTTCAAATCTTTAGTGATGATAACAAATTCTACCATTTCAGCTATAACAGCCTTGGATTTTGTACCATATTAACGCCAGTTCGAACCTTAGCAATTTATCGATTGCTGATTCTGATTAAAATATGGTTTCTCGAACGATTTATTGCGGTTAGACATTTTTATTATCAAACGGTGGTGCTAGTATTCGAATTGTATCTCGCAACCCCTCAAACCGTGACTAAGATACAAACACGCTATAGTCGCGTATTATTTCCGAGTATTTGTTCACTGGAAATAGATAGGTCTTTGTTTTCCACACAAGTGTCGAGACGCCTTTCATTTCTGAGTGGGATGGTAAATTAAGAGCTGAGTTTCCAACCTCTTAGTGCGACTCCGCATAACTCCGGTTCGAGATGGATTTAATATCTCCGCGAGGCCGTGCGTTTTGCATCGAGATGACACGTTGCAGCAGTTGCAGAAATTTAAACTGAATATTGTTCCAGTAACTCAAATCCCTCAATTTTCCAAGCGAGAAATGTCATGCGGAGTTCCCTGCATATATTTACATGTATTTTACCACACATATTTAGCTTTATGAAATGAACTCCCATACAGAAATAGTATTTACTTAAAACGCATTACATATATATTTTCAGGACATGTATTTTACCGAGCATTTTTACGAAATGAACGCAGCATAGAAATAATATTTACTTAAAACGTATTACCTTTTACGTTTTTCCCTACATTTCTTGAGAACCCAGTTCCCGCGCCTTGGGGCTCTCTTCCCCCCATTTTTTTTAATGAACCAAGTTTAGAAACCTTGCGATAATTGATCATACGAGTATGAACGCTCCAAGTGAAGTTGTCTTTCTTCACGAGATGTTTCCCCATAATACTTTTTTGCACAAATTCTCTTTGTCCACGCAAATGGCACGCAATTCCTCACTAATTGGCCTGGAAAATGACTTCCGCTTTATGGCGTGTACTTTTTTCCATCCAGCTTTTTTCTCCACCATTTAACACACACAAAAAACGAGACATGATTGAGAGACAGGCAGTTTGTATTACACATTTCATCATCTTTATTAAATTGTTTCCATGTTTTGGAGAATGTTTTGTACTGACTCGAAGTTATGCGCACTGTAGCAAATTAAAAATATCTCAATTTCGATTTTTTTCATATTTTTTGCTAGTTTCTACCACGTAATAAATTACGTAATTAATATTATTCACTGGCGTATTCAACGCAATAAGAACTGAAAACCACCATCCCCCTATTTCAATTCCATACAATACAGGTACGCTCCAAACTAAAATTCCAAGATTACGAACTTAATTCAGAAAAAAATGAGCTACTAGCATTGAGTAGTTGAACGAGAATGTTTTAAAATTCTCGAAGCCTTGATTGGCCTACAATGAACCTGAAAGATAAAGGGAGAAGACTTATTCGGGAGGGCCAAATGGAGATTGCGATCGAAAAGGAAACCCAATCGGGAAGACAATTAACTTTTTTAAGACAGAATCCAATTATGAGATCACTTTTTTCATTTTGTGATCAAAGAAAAAAAATCCCGAAAGGGAATATGGAATAAAGGTTGTGTAGAAGGGGGAGGAGAAGCGGAGAGGAGGGCGGAGGGAGAATGGGGAAAAAGGGTCTGGGATGGGAAAATAGTATGAAGATGATATTGGCTGAGTGGAGGGGGGGTTGTAGGGTGGGGGATGGGCTGAAGAAGGGATGAAAGGTGCGGGGAGAGAAAAAGAAGTTCCTTTTCAGGAAAATAGCCTCCCCCACTCTCCTTTCCTCTCTTTTTTTCCTCCTCTCTCTCTCTCCCTCCCAGCCCATCTTCAGTTTTTCCTATCTTTTCACTCTTCTTACTCTCTCTTTCTCTATTATTACACTTTTCCTTCGTTCCCCTCGCCCTCTTCCCTCCCTTTTCTTTTATCTTCTTTCTCCATGTTAAATGTAAGAAGGGACTTGACAGTCTCAATTTCGCCCCTAATAAAGTCGTTTGCATGTCTTTCTGCCCATCTCTGCTTCCCATCCTTTTTTCTGCTTTTCCTCGAAACTCTCAATATGCCGCTTATTATGATCACTGGTTACTGTTATAATCCGGTTAACTGTAATCAAATGCGGTATTTCGAAAGCAAATCTATTTTAAGGAGGAGAGCTTTATAGTGTTCAAGGGCTTAATGTGATCGATTAAACTGAAACCCATGTGATCAAATTAAGTAGTATCTTCTCTATACTATGTCTCAGAAAATCATCCCATTTTCTTTATGACTTCTCTTGCTGACACTTTCTCGGAAGAGTATGTTTACGAGAATCGTGACGAGATTGGCGCTTAACTGAAAAATTAAAAATCACCCGCCATATCAATTGTAGGTACAATGCTCACAAATCGTTACAATCAGCCAAACTTTTAACCGTTTCTTAAGCTATTTTCTACTATCTAAAATGCTTTTCTCTATAAATAATTAGCTATGTCCGGCACAATGAGTTTGTAATACTTTCACGCTGAGAGGGATAGCTACGTTTCTGAAGGGAGAGTGAGAGGGAAGGGGAGAGTGGACGAAGAAGGAGAATAGGTTATGTTATAATTTTAATTCAATACTTTATTTCATGCATTTTTGACGGGAAATTACTTCAGTATTTATATAATAGCACTTAGCGCTTTGAAAAGGCGACGAGGCCTGCAAAACGTGAACGAAACAGTATTTTATTTACACGAATCAGAAGTAATTACTCCTAGGAATTGCTTTAATATCAAAGGAAGCAGTTTTAACGCAGAAAACTGAATTGATTCATTAAAAAGGAATCAGGGCATTGCCAAATAAAATGTAATGCTCCAAAAGAAATTAGTATGAATTCTCTGTATTACTTTGGCATTCAAATCATATGAAAACAAAAAACGAACTTAATTGGAAGCAAAAGAGGAGACGACCTAGAATAAGGCGGCAAAAAACTTACTCCTTTTCTAAAGAAAGGCAAAATCAATGAGTGAAAAGGCAAACATCAGAAAATGGGGACGAAAGCATTAAGTAATACAGGTGAAAAATTGAATAATCCTGCATGTTTTTCTCTCACTAACGACGAAGGCCGCAAGGACGATCTTGAAGTTAACATCTAAAGGTGATCGATTAAGTCAAAAGACTTGGACTCAGAGCAACAATGAACACATCTGAAGTGAGCGTAACAACCAGGAATGTGGGAAATCCGGGTTCGAGTATCACTTTGTCGTTGCCTTTTTTTTGCATAATACATGTTAATGTAGCCGCCATGATTTCTTTGAACTTGCAAGAAAAACATAGGCATATATATACATCCTTAACTATCGTCACAACTTTTCGAATGCAAGTATTGATTATAGTTTTATATGTTGGTTATACGCACGATTTTGTATAAGTAATATGCGGTGCTTTCTCGCGTTTCAAAAAATTTCTAGTGGGAAATTTCAAATCTGGGGAAAACTGCAGGAAGCAGAATCGTCATTTTATGACAATCAAGAGAAACGACCTTAAAGTGTTCACGTTTATCAGTTTTCGATGCGATAGCATGCGCATATAAAATATAAAAAGAAAATCCGGCAGAATACATAACATTTTATAGAATGCCTCCACATGATTGGTAAAACTAAAAAAATACTGCGACCTTATCCAAAATATGATGACTTTTCTTAAATATAACATCTCGAAATATATCTCGTAATCATAGCAACGTAGGCTTGATACATTTAAATTGTTAATTAGATTCCTTATACTACTAAATATTTTATTCGCAATTTTTATTGAATTCTTTCCATAACAGCCAGACCTAAAATAAAAAACGGTTTAATATTAATTACTAATTTTGTCCTTATTGTTTATTTACTACAATGAAGTGAATATTTATAGACATGAACAGTAAAATATGTGATTAAGATTCCGTCCGAAAGCATTACTCATCATCTCATGCTGCCTAGATAGATTACTTGATATGATGAGTTTATGTATTCTGTCGATAATTACGTTTCCATACTTTCACTTCCGAAGTTTTCAGGTCATCTGGACCATTTTCAGCTGAAAAATTATAATCTTAGCGATAAAAAAATCTTTTGAAAATAACATATTTAAAATTCATATCTCGATAAATATGAATCTGACAGAAATTGGCGAAACATGTAACTCTTAATTTTTTATTCTCTGCATCAGTGATGGAAAATACGTGGCACCCGTGCCATTTTACTTGGCATGTGTACGCCAGTATTTTCTGTTTAAAACATGAAGTTTCTTAGAGGAGTAAACTAGTGACACGCGAAAAAAATTCTTACGATTCACATTACTTTCTTGGCACAGAACACAAAAATCATTTGGCGTCCTTTATGGCAAAATTTCACCTCAAAGTCAGCGTTTAATTTGGCTGCATTCCCGTGTCAGTCCAAAAAATTTAATCGTGGTAAATTAACCACTTCATTTCTGATGAATGCCTTTGATTCATTCAAACATTTTAGTATCCACAAACAGCTACTTTTCATTCAAAGTCGACCCATTTGTATTTGATTCACGTCATTGTGATGAAAAAAAACTTGGTGACTGTTTAACTGCAATGTTAAGAGAGGGGCCACAAGTTGATTTGTGCCTTGAACCCCAAGAATTGCTAAGTCCGAAATTTAACGTCGGTCACTTTCATATACTGCGATACGATCGGATCTCTTCATGACAAACTATCCTCCAAACAAACGCATTAAACCCTTTACTTAGCTCGCGGCAGTCACAACTTAGAAAAGAACAGATAAACGCGCGCCCTTTCATCCCTCCCGCCTTATATACCACTCCAGATGAACGAACGGGACCAACGTCGGATGAATGGACGTCGATGGCATTCAACCCCACATGAGGGACAAAAAAGGGCAACGGCGAGAAACAAGAGAAGAACAGATTCCTCAGAGTAAATGCGTCTTTCTCTCTATCCCTCCCTCGATACATACACTTGCGCCGCGCATGCGCCTTCCTTCCGACGCAATACCTAATATGCTTTCGCGAAACGATGCATGGAGGCGGGAGAATGGCTTTAAATGGGATGGGAGGAATGGAGATAGACGATTGAATGGGAGGAATGGAACGGTCGCTAAGAACGGGAGGAACGGACCGGGAGGGAGGGGGGAAAGAAGGAGGTGAGGAGGAGAAAGGGAGAAATAAAAGTTTTTCGCGAGACGCATCTCTCGTGGAAAAGACGATAGAGGCGGACACAAGGTGATGGGGAAATTAAACTCAATGGAAACAATTTGGATTCCTAGAGCACATCCGGTATTCAACGAGTTCCGAGAGCGGAGCAATAAAAATAAAGAGAAGAAAAGTAATTGCAATTTGGAATCTCGTTTGAGATCCATAAGAGGTGGACGACGATGGGGGATGCGAGGAGAGAGGGAGATGGATGGATGTTCTCCCTTCTCTCCTTTCCCTCCTCTACACTCTCTCCCACATCTCTCTCTCTCTCTCTCCCTCTATCTCTCTCTCTCTCTCCCTCTCTCCCCCTCTCTCTATCTCATCCCCTCGTGAAAAAACAGGATTAAACAGGTATACTCCATGCAGGGAGCACAACAAGTTTCCAAATGCGTTCTTTGCGATTTTGCGAATAATGCATAAAAATCACTAGGTTTATGATTTAAGGAAAAAAATTCTATATCAACGATTTTTCAGAAGACTGTAAAAAATTGTTTAAATGTCCTAAAATTCTCAATTTTAATTAATGCTTACAACTGACCGTGTTTCCTTAGCATCAGCTAAACGCTAATGATACTGGTTGAAATTTAATTTGGCACTGATATGCAAAGGGATATTCAAATTAGTCAATAGGGAGTAAAATAAAATTCACTTCACAACATCTAGTGTAGATCTCCCATATCAAGTGTCATAAAAATCATTCAAGTGGTTTATGAGATGAAAGATATAGGCCAACAGACGGAGGGAAGGGATTTCCTCTATTATATATGCATTCATTTAGAGTAGTCTTCACAAATAATGCATAAATTCAATTTTTCTTCCTCCGATTATAAGTTCGATTATCCCACAAACGACCACTTTCCCAAAAATATATTTATATTATAAATCGTCCATATTATTATGAACTGCCCATCTTTTCTCCATACGCAATATTTTAAAATTATACGTAATTTGGATAGACAAGTAACAATACGATCTAAAATTTCCTAATTGGAAGTATCTGCGTCTCTTTTAATGTATTGTCCTTTCGTTACCAAGTGGAATTTCAAGCAGCTATAACATCTCTAAAGGATTTCAAATAAAAAAAAAATCCCTTCGCATCTCACGACATTGAATTCCTTTACGCACTAAATTGGAGCTATTTACAAAAAATCTTCGGTGTTATCCTATCTATTCCATCTTATGCCCGTATAAAAAATCTTTACAGCCACTTACTACAGTTTTAACCTATTATATCCAGATTCCGACTGCGACAAACGTTGGATTCGAAAGAGGCTCGCTCTTCTGAACAAAAGAAAGTATATACAAAAAAACTTGGAGCGCTTGCCTTTTGTAAAATCCCCATACACGTTCAGATCTGTCATGCAACATGTTTGCAGAGGTGTCTAATTACAAACAGTTGGCATTCCAAACACATGGTTGTTATCCTGCGAGTCGTACATCCTCCCTCGTAGTCGCTCAAACCTGTCGCTCTACACGCCGGTAATTCAAATCGACTAAAGATTATTATTACGTATGTCACATCGATAATTAAAGCTTTGTTTTCATGCGCAGAAACAATCACATTAAGGTCTGGACATAATGAGCCGAAGATTTTTTTTAAAAGGATTTCTCGACGACGCGTAATATACATTTGTACGGAAATAGAAATTTTTATTTCTAAACCTCATCATGACTGAACCCTGTAAAAAATAAACAATGAAGCATTTGCAATATGGGTGCCGATTAGATATTAATAAATTACTTGCATTTTTATACAAAAATTTGGAATTTCTTAAATCGAAGACTCCACTGCTTTCCAATTTGATAATCAGATACTATGCACACTATAGAAATAATTCACTAAGACACTTTAATGTCCTATCATGACGATCTTAAGATAGTTGAATCGGTAATCAGTATGTACTATTAAAAAACTTTTATTTTGATTCATTTCGCAAAAGCATAGTAGCTAAGACCGCAGAGAAAGGTGTTTATTTATTTTTAACGTCTGAATACCAGACATTTTTCACTATTTAAGAATAATTAGAAATGGGAAAAGTACACAGTAACTTAATAACAACAATCTTACATTTAAATTCAGAGAATTATTATTAAGACATGATCCAAATGAATAACACAGGCTTATTACTGTAACCATGAATTTGCGAGTTATCGAATAACTTCCAGCAGCAATGGGTTAGAGATAGGAGTCTGTTTGAAGAAGACGACAAGTTTTGGAGTATCATTAATACTCCGATCGGTAATATTCGACTGGAAGAATCCTGCAAGTAAAATCGCGGGAACATCGGAGGGAATTTTACGAATGAGACAGAAGAAAGTCGTGGAATGCCAAGAATCGAGGATTCCGATCATTATGGCGAGATCGAGGAAAATTCATAACGATCACAGAAACATATTGATTGTCATTGTAATCGCGCATATCTTACGAAAGCAGCGAGTCATTGATGAGGAGAAGATGGAAGTGTAGGACGGATGGAGGACGGAGGAGGAGAAGAAGAAAGGAGAGGAGAGGAGTGAAGGGTGGGAGAGAGAGAGAGAGAGAGAGAGAGAGAGGAACACGTTGGGAAGGGAGAAGGAATGATGGAGGGTGGTGCTTGTCGAATGGGAAGTACAATCAGGGCGCGGTAACTTCGTTATTCCGGAAGCGCAAACTGGAAGGGAATTCCTGTCGCCCTGTGAACAACGCTCCCGCCCCGATTTGTCACCGTGGAAATGGAGAATGTGCTCATCCAAATGTCAATACCGAACGCGCCTCCCTCTTTCTCTCTCTCTATATATACCTCCCTCCTCACCCTCTGTCCTCCGCTTGCGACTACATCATTCCCTCCCTTTATCTCGCTCTCCCATAAGCTCTGGCTTATTCCTTTGATTTCCTCCAGCCTTTCCTCTCCCTTTCTTGTTTCCTGCGTGGAGATTGATTTTAATATATATATTATGTTTTAACGATAATATTGTCACGTAAGCAAGCAATCGTTGCCACGGTAACTTCATAGAATGCAATCCAATAAGGAAGCCGTGGAACTCCATGTTAGGAATTAAATTAAGAATGCTGTTTGAAAAAATATAATTTAAAAATTAAAACTCTGTATTATTACCACATAAATAATAAAAAGTTTTTCTCTCTTTAAAGTGTAATTTATTTCAATACTACTTAACGCAATACCTTGGGTTCGAAACAGGCTGAAATTTAAAAAAATTGGAAGGATAATTAATTTCTAGTGCACATTAAAAAGTGGCATTCTTTGCGCCACTTAGGTAACTTTTAAAATTAGCTTTAAGCGTCTTTATTCAGATGTCTGGGAGGCTTAAATGTTAAACTACAGTAAGAAACGTTTACTGTGGCGTAGGAGAAGGTAAAAGTTTCAAGTTTGGAATTCAGTAATTAAAAAAATTACGAAAGTGAAAATTGTGTGAGAGAAGCATTAAAGAAATTAGATAAGCATTCAGCCTTAATAAATATATCGTTTAGTGTCCCAAAGTAAAAATTGTTTTTTCCATGGTTACTTGAGCATTTAAAAATGTATTTTTGTTTATTGGCAATTTTTTGGATGAAGGCGGAGTTGGTATTAATCGAAATTAATGAAAATCTCTCCGAGGTAAATTTTCAGTAGAAATGACTAAAAAGAAAATACATCTGCGTGTAAATGTATTTCAAACAGTAAAAAATCGAAAAAACTTTCTTTGAGGTAACGTTTACGTTGAATTATTAACTGCCCAGCGAGTTTATCTGCTTTGAAATTTCGCTTAAACACGGCGATCTTTATTCATCAAGGTTAATATGACGTGAATTCTCTGCAAAATACTCATTTGGCTATATTAACAGTCTTCACTTGAAAGGGGATTATATTTTACACGCTGTCATTTCTGCTTTTCCAAGAGGTGAGGCTTTCATTGCGTGGCATAAATTCTTCAGAGCACACGTACCCCTGCAGTTTTATTATTTCTCCATGCGATGGATACTAATCTGCTAGCTTGAATATAGCCGGGCGTTACGTCACACGTCGTAAAGCGTAAATTAATAATCTTCATCAGATACTTCTGAATACGTTTAAAGTTTTTCCTGACGCCAGGCTATTTTATTATTTTACAACCTTAGGTCATAAAGGTAATGATGCCTTTTTGTCAATTCCACTCATTTCAACACCGTTCCCTCAACGTGCATTTTAGCAGTCTTTGACACGTATAATGATATATATCCTGACGAAACATAAAAAACGGAACGTCGCTGGAAATACTTTCGGTACTGAGCTAACTTCTTTCTTGCCGATTAATACAGAACTCATTTTGACAAAGCAGATAGTGAATTTTCTGCATTAATCACTGAAATTTGGAATTATTGCGGATTTTTATGCAATCATGCTGATACTAAAAGAGCAATGATAGATTACGGGCATTAACAAATAATCAATGTTAACTAAATCACGCCCAAAAAGCAATTTTTATCCAAGGAATAATAAACAAAACCAAAATAATTATAATATAATAACAAAAAGGCAAACGTAGGCGAAAATTCCTCTCTTAATAATATACATAAAATCTTTAGTAATCTTAGTAGCTAAGCAGTTTCCTATTCTAAAATTTTCGAGGTATTTCTTCCTGCTCTCCGATGCCTTTACCAATACCTCCACGTGTAATTGTTTTTACCCATCTAAAAAAACATTTCTAGGCAAAAAGAACCTCTTAAGCCGTTCTGTCTTAAAAATCAATCTCGCTTACTTTGATTCCCTAAAGTAAAGTATCGTATGTCCTCTATAAAATGGCCTAAAGCTCTGCTCTGTGCCGTAGTTCACAAATCTATATGTTCTGCAATGAAACATTTTCCAATTCCAAAATATGACCTTTCCATACACTTTCGAGCGTGTTATTATACCGGGTCATCCTCCATAAAACGTGTACAGCTTTTCTAATTAGAGAGATATTGCGGAATAAAAATAATCGCACGCAAGAAGTCGTTCACACCGACGACTCGTAAAAAGCGGAATCTATAACTTTAGCTATAAATTATCATCCGTATGAAATTGCGAGTAATGGAGGGGATACACCGCTGGTCACCAAGAGTCACCTTAAGAAACACACCCGACAATAAAACAAGCGCATTCCTTTCCGCTTCCCTTTCCCCTTGCGACTGTTTCTTCCAAGCACCATATATCCCGTGTTGAATAAACAGCCCATTCTCTTTAATGTTCTCCTCTCGACCGGACTCCTTCCATTATCTCGAGTGGCGTCGTTTTTCCATGTTTTCCGAGAATATTCTTTCTTTAATCCCTGTAACATCAACGAAAAGTCTAATAATGTGAAAAAGCCCCGAGCAGAGTTACTTGTAACCCCGAGCTATTTGAATTTATCGAGAACTGGGTAAAATTACCATCTGCATAAAGATTTATCGAGATCACACCGTATTAATGGTGGGCATCTGAAACACTACCTTATCATGGTTTCAGCATATACGCGAATCTATATTGATATTACTAATGATTTAACGTAGAAAATACCTTCTCGTCCATATAATAAGATATTCAGGAATTCGTTCATGTCCTATAATTTATATATTTATCATAATATATAAATACATACAATATATTTGCATCCACTGTACATATTCTTAAATAACAAGGACAGAAAAATACCTTCACAAACTATGTCTGTACAATAATTTAGGGTTGGGAAAACCACATACGTATTTAGGCTACAAAGCAACGTCATCAAGAGTCTAAAAGTTTGGTTTAAACCCACTGGCGAGCTCTATAATTCTTGGAAAAAAAAGTTTCGATACGGGAAGAATTATGCTTCTAGAACAATTTTTGATTTAAGAAAAAAAATCTTAAAAGTAAATTGGAAAAAACTAAAATTTTTATTTGATATATAATGTAAAGTTATGCCCACAGAACGATATCAGAGATCCAAAGTACGTCGCAAGAAAGGCTTAATATTTTTTCATAAACCGCCATCCATTCTTCTCCTTAAGTAACTTCTAATTTCATTCTTTTCCTTTCCATAACGAAAGATTTCCCTACATGCACTACTATTACACTTTATCACACTCCTTCCGGTAACATCTGTACAAAATATTCTGCATCTCGCTTTCCATTCCTTCTCTTTCATTGCATTTTCTCTCTCTCTCTCTCTCTACCCCCCCCCCCCTTCCACATCTCTTTCTTTCGTATCCCCTTTAATGTTTTAAGTGGCAATACGTTCTAAACTCCTTTTTCCATAGATCGACGCACATAAAATTCTATTCACTTGCTCGAACCTCTTTCCAAAAAAAGAAAACAGCTTCAAGCAAGGATTTTATAGCCAACTGCAAATGTCTTTCAAAGGTTTAGCCCCGATGTTTCTTCCAACCTTCAAGAGATCTCTCTTCCTCTCTCTCTCTTTTAAGAGCTGTTGTTAGATCGTCTACCAAAGCGCATCATATAGGTAGAATAACATATCCAGATGTATTTCGTTTGCAAACTCGGATAATATGGCCAACTCCGGAGCTGCAACAGCGGAAACGTCCATTTCCGATTAAATTGTGCTGTAATGAGGAAATTCTGTTTTTGTGTACATTTTCATCAAGTGTCTAGAAATTATCAATTGGCTTCATTTTGATGTTTTCCATTCTCTCGGGATTAGAAATTTAAAATGCATTTTTTCAGAAATGATGACTACTTTATATATTTTTCGTAACCAATTATTGCTACAACCCCATTATTATCTATAAAGCCAATTATTATCTATACATGTGCAATTATTGACATATTTACGCGTTATTCCCCAAAGAAATAAAAATTTGCTATAAATATCTTCTGTTCGATATAAAATCTTGGAAAATCTTTTCCTATAAAAATTTCAAATTGTGATATTTTTTCGTTGGCCACTTATGACGTTATTTTAATCTCTTCATATCTCAACCTCTATCCTTAAAACTCAATTCTACAGCCTTCTTGGGCCCAAATATGGCAAATGCCTCGATGAATTTTAGAAGCATATCACGTGAAACGGCTTCAAGGTTGACAGGTGGAATAGGGCTGTCACTAATACAAGCAAACATAAACATTAATGCAGGTGTCCATTAAAACATAATTTACTAAATTAATTTCATACACTTGATAACCATTCATTAGGTGAATGTGTAACTGACTCGCGAATATGTTGTGATATTTATATGTACTCGGAAGGTTTCAGTTTCTTTTCCCACTACCTAAGGTGAAGCGGATACATATGTCTAAGTTTTTCCTTTTTCCATTTTCAATTATGCTGATTAATGTTTGTTTTATTTTTTCTTATTATATAGAATTCAATTAATAATTAAACAGCTGGTAGGAGGGACTTTTTAGTTTCGCCATTAAGAGGCTGTTTGCTATCTACAAGTCTGCTTCCATTTTCTTGCCCTTCGCTTCCACATTTTCCCTTCTTCCATCCTCCCTCCTCGTTCTAATTTCCCACTATCCTCCCCTACTTTCATTTCCTCAATTTGTTTTCAGCCAATTTTATTTCAATTTATTTCAATTCTCCAACCGTCAGTTTTGTTTGGTACACTATAATCCCGACCTACGACATTATTTAAACTTGGACAAAAACTCGAATGCTACCGAAAAAATATGAAATAAAAATAACTAATCTCGGTAGACTTTTATGTACGGTATGATTTTTAACGAGAAAGTTGCACTAAAATAGTTGCGGAGAATTAAATTTTTGTCTATACTGACCCATTAGGAACTGAACCAACTTTAATTCGCATCTTGTCGATGATACGCACAACACTTATGTGGTTCCTAAAATTATACTTCGTATGGCTAAAGTAATAAATTCCCACTACGACCACAGATCATAAAAGTTATAGGAAAAGCTATTTTAGTATTTCTTGTATTCATAAATCCACTGATTTTTTGTAATCTTACCAAAATCGCAAAAAGAATATTTGTAAAATGCCTGCTCCACAACGCTATGCACAGAATGACATAAAACCAACTGCAACAGGAGCTTTTAAATATCGGGTCAGGTACAATTTCATTGAAACCTTTTGAAGACCCGAAAAACAAAATATGGCTAGCGTATTGATGAGAAGCGTCTTCTGAAGCATTCTCGGTTGATTCGCCATGTTAACCGGATTATTCTGACCTCGATTTCCGTTCCCGAATCTAGGCTTCTGGGATATTTCTCCTCTGAACGCATAGGTACATTCCCTATTCCTCCCTCATCCCCCTTAATTTTATACTTCTCACCCTCGCTCCTACGTATTTCCCCCCCCCCCCCAAAATTTTCCATTTTCTCCCTTTCCCTCTTTTCCCACTCCCATTCGATTCTTTGTGGGGCGAGAGAATGGAACAGGCAAGGGTGAGGGGTGGTTAATGGTTGTCGAGAGGGGGGGGGAGAATTTTTTGGGTGAAAGGGAGGGGAGAGGATATGAGGGGGAGAGAGAAAGGAAATTGAGTGCGGAAGCGGGCGGGGACGGAACATTCTGCGCCTCTTGACAATACAGATGCTTCTCTGCCATATTCCCCGCTCCACCCCCCCTCCCTCACCTTCCCCCATCTCTTTCTCCCCCCTCCCCTTACCTCCCGACTTTAATCGCCTAAGAAAACCTCGTTAGTGAAGCAATGTCAGGGAGGAGAGAAGGGAAGAGGAGGGGGGAGAGAAAGGCGGGAAAAAGATTGCAGTGGAAATCCCGTGGAACGCACGCACTCGCGCACGTCCACACACACACACAAAAAAATCCTATTCTTGATAATCGATTTTGGTTATCGATCTTTTAGCGAGCGAGCAACACGGTTTGGAAACGACTAGTCATCCGCAAGCAAACCCCTCGTCGTCCGTGTCGCCTCCCCCACCCCTCAAAGCACCCTCTTCGTTCCGTTTCTCTCGCTTCAGAAATATTGAAATTTCTGACAATGATCAGCCGGTGTAAATCCGTTTCTCTCTTGTAAACGCTTCCGCCTGTCCTTGAGATTCGCGACAATGAGCCGCTGCAGGCATGAGAGTCTGTTCGCATTCTGAGGAAAGTGCTTGTTTATACAGACAAATCAACTGTCACGGGTGGAAAAGGCTCCTATTTATTTCCACTCGTCTTTATGCTTTGCTGCGTATGTGCGTACGGATAACCCTTTTTCATTTACAAGGTTATGAATGAGCTTATTTTGAAATACTTGTGCCGCTTATTTCAGGGGTGATCTGTCCAATTGACTGCAAATAACGGCGAATAACAGATTAACACCGAAGGTAATGAAGGCGTTTATTTGTTTCTATGACGCATGCTGTAATCAATATTATGAACTTTTCCAAAGACCAAATACTCACACTTTTACCAAAAAATATAAGAAAAGATAGCTAAGAAAGTTATAGGCTGAGGAGATGCAAATAAACTAATATAAGCCAGAAACATAAGTTAGAAATTAACGTACCCCGTTACGCTTTAAATTTTAAATCTTTAAAAGCAGTCATTTACAGAAAATAAAACGATCGAAATTGTTGTCTTCAAAAAAGTATCATTCATATACGGGGTGCATTTCCCTCTTAATTCTTTGTCAGTATTAGTTTCTAAATTTAGCGATAATTTTCGTGTTACGAATGAAGGCTTCGGTACTGTCCTGTTTTACCCCCACAAATAAACTGTCCCACAAAAACATTATCACGTTGCTAGGGTCACAATTAACAATTGAGGGAACTACGTTTTATTTGTAGATCGATTTAATATCAGACCTGATTGGCCGGTCTCGACATTTACAAACCCAATCACCGGACAATGGGGAGGGATACTTTGGTTCCGGGCGAGGCGAAGGGTGCGGTAGCGCCCGGAGACGACTACCCATTAAAATAAATCGAGCCGAAGGCTCGTCAATATATCCTTTCAATGTTATATCCTCTTGACTGTTGCGCCGCTTTGTTTTAATGGGACAGTACCAAGGCTTTTTACAGAAGTGGTCGAATACGACATCATATCATCAAAATGTTTGGGCCGTAATCACGAGCAATGCTGCACCATTAGTTATTTAAAGAGAGTACGACATAAACTTGTGGGTAGGAATAAGATTAACAACATTCCAAAGATCAGAATCTACTATCATAGGCCAATGCTATAAGAGAATATAGAAATTATTTTCGGATAATTGATTTTGGAAACGCTACGCTCAACTGTAGTTTTAAAAAACCAAACCTCACGCGTGTTTAGAACTATAATCCCAACATTCCCTCTTCCCTTACATCCCTGCCCTTCCTCAATCGTCTCCTCCTTCCTCCATCTCTCATTAATATATTTCTCCCCCACTTTCCTCTCCTTCCTCCCTAAACCTCTAGTTCAGAAAGAACCCCCTTCCAAGCACTCCATCAGTCCCCGTCGAAAACAAACCGAAAGAGAGACAGAGAGAGAGAGAAGAGGGGGGCTAAGAGGTTTTGAATAAAGGCTAGCGGGGGCATACCGCATTACCTCTCGCGCGGAAACAAAGGTTGCCTTAAAAGAATGCGCCCTCTGAGAAGAAAAAAGAAACTAAGAAAATGGTCCCAAAAAAAATAAAAGGCGGGGGGAAAGGGAGAGTGGCGTACGAAATGGAAGGGCTAGAGAGGGATTGAAACTTTAAGGGAAGGGGAGACACTTCGATTAGCAATGGAATATAGAGAGGGAGGAAAAGCCCGATATGGAAAGAGGGAGACGATTTTCGTTCGGAAGAATCGAGGAGAGAGGAGAAAAAAGTGATTGAATCTAGGGGAGATATTGGTGCTAGGTTTCTCCTTTTCTTTTTTGGAAGGGGTTATTATCTCCTCTTAAGAGACGCGTGATTGATTGCTCTTCAAAACGGTAGGTCGACCGTCACAATGGGAGGCCTCTCCATTATCCTCCCTTTTTTCTTGTTCCTTTAAGCCCTGAAACATTTTTTTTTATAATTACGGCAGTTGGTAAGGGAGCAAAACAAGACGTTCCATATCGGTCAGGCGGATTTTTTTTAACGTGTATAATCGATAAAGCAGCAAGTCTTAGTTAACGCGCGTTGTAATCACCGCGAGCCAAATACGACCGTGTCTCCACGGATGCTTCCACGCTTCGCACGATGAATGATTCACGTTCCCGTCCACCTTTCGAAGCCATTTAAGGTAAAGTAACGATCCATTTTCCTGTCACTTTGAAAGAAGCCGCGGGATCGTAATTGCACCTCCTCGTACTTCTATTTGACCTTCTTCGATGACAAATTTCGTTTTCGTGCTTTATGGCTCAAATGCAACGATCGACGAGATTTTTTTTTAAATGTTTAAAAACTTCATATTCAGAAACAAATTAAGAAGAGTTTCGTTTGAGCTAGAGAGAGTGTACTGATGAATTAGAAAAAATCCTTTTACATAATTCGCCAAATTAGTCAAATGAACTAGCCTCGAGCTAGATGACTTTAAGAAAAATCGAATTTAATAATATTATTAGCGATTAATTTTCATATCAATTTGGGAGAACATACCATTAGAGGTCAAGGAAGAACTTTTTACAAATTGATCTGATAATAGTACTGACATCGAGTGAGGAATGGCATTTTCTTGCAAAAACAATTGAGCTAACGCCACAGAAAGCAATTCTGGCTTTTATCACATCGATCACAGCCAAAATAATATATAAAGATTCAAGCGAGATCGTCTATCTAATAGAGAATCCATTAATTTTCATCAGGTGCGTATATAAAGACTATTTTGAGATAATGCTGAGATTGTCACGAAGATTTTAAAAAGAAATTAAATCTACGAGACACTTTTCCATTCTAATTTGCTGTGCGATGATTACATGGTATTCCTTTGCTTAATACTATACATGCTGCAAAATTTCGTCTAACTCATTGTGCAAATTACTGAAGAGACAATGGGTTATAAAGTAGTATAGTTTAAAGGTATAAAAACTCCAGCAAACAAGTGATGCTAAAATTATAGAGAAAATAAATGGAAAAACTGATTGAGGAAGAAATTAAAAGTCATGGATTTAGTAGTATAAAAACGAACAAGATGAGGAAGATGGTAAAAGAACGGGCAGAAAGCGAGAAGAAGAAACTACAGGCAAGGGTCTGAGAGGTACGCAGAGCATAGGAGAAAATAATAATAATAAAGATTATGGCGGAGGCTTCGAAAGAGATTTATGCACGATTGTGAGAAGAGGCCACGGAACCGAAATGAAATAAATGTTAGAGAAAAGAAGCTGAAAAGCTGGAGAGATTGTAAGGGAGGACATGCAGAAAGAGAGGGAAATAAGGGATTAGGAGGAGAAGTAAAAATCCAGTGTCGCATAAATTCCAGCGATGCCACAATCCTATTCGTGCCTCCAATCCTACTCATCTCATTTTCCCTCCTCCCCCTCCCCCACTTTCCCTCCCTCTTAATCCTCCTCCATCTACATCCCACTAACTTCCATCCTCCTTTGGTCTCCTATTTTACTCTTTCTCTCTCTCTCACTTCCTCGCTTTCTCTCCATTCCTCCACTTCCTTACTTCCGTCCTTCATTCCCCGTCTCCGTCCTCGGTATATTCCTTCCTCCGCATCTCTCCTATTTCCCTTTTCCCATACCTTCTCCTTCCTCACTTATCTCTCCCTCCGTTTCTCTCTTCCCTCTACTCTCCTTCCCCCTCTCCCCCTCCTCTTCTGTCCATCCTCTTCTCTCCCTCCTCTTACCGCCCTCTATTCCCCTCTACTCATCATCCCTTCTCTTTCCTCACCTCCTTCCCTCTCCTCCGCCCTCTTTTCCCTCGTCTCACCCCACCCCGTTTCTACGTTTCCTTTCTACTTTCGTTTTCATCCTTCATTTTCCTCCTCCATTCTCCCTCTCCTTCCCTCCTTAAAATTCCCCCGGCCCCTCATATCTCCCTTGCATGCTTCTTTACGGCCTCCCTTTCTCCTGCCCCCTCCCATCTCTCTTGCATGGTTCTCAACATCCCACCTTTTCTCCTACCCACCTTATCCCTACCATCTCACCCTCGAGATCTTTCTCCTCCATCCCCTCCATCGAAGACTACCTCTACTACACCCCCCCCCCCCCTTCACTTCTACCTCCTCCGACACCCCCCCCCCCCCTTCACTTCTACCTCCTCCGACATCCCCCAACCCCTTTTACCTCCCATCCCTCTCCATCTCCTCGACACCGTCTCTCGAACACGTTTGAATAATTTTCTCCTAACAAACGGCGAGCTGTGGATGATTAGCCAGTCCATTGGATGTATAGCGTGGTCCACGATGATTAAGCGCGTCGGAATTGTTTTAAAAGGTTGCTTTATGGGATTGCAGGAAGCAACAGAGAGAGAGAGGGAAAAAAGGAAAAGGTTTTACATAGAGCCAGAAGATGATGGGATGTAAGAAGCCAAACGGAGAGGGCAGAGAGAGGGAGAGAGGAGAGTACTAGGAGAGGTAGATGGAGAGGGAAGGGAGGAGGAGAAGAGAGTTGGAAGGTGGGTGGGTGGGTAGGATCGAACGCCGTGTGGATACGTATCAGATTTCTCTCGAAGCAAAGAGGAATAAAATTACAAATCCGCTGCAGCAGAAGTTTCGATCGAAAGAGAGAGAGAGAGGGAAGACGAGGGTGTACTGCGGGGGTGGAGGTTGGGTGGGGACCGAGGAAAGTAGCGTGGCGATGGGTTAAAAATAAAAGATTTCGTAATGGGAAAATAAAGTGAGGGCGCGAATGGTGAATACGTCAAAAAGTTCGCGCGATTGTATAAATGAGATTGGGCGATGTTGCTAAAGAAGAGAGAGAGAGATATGGAGAAAAAGAAAGGGAAGGAGAAGGGAGAGAGGGGAAAAAGCGTATCGAGAGGAGGCGAGCGAGAGGAGAAGGAGAGAGAATGGGGAAGGGATGCGATGAGTGAGACTGGTCCTGATGTTAGATAGGAAATGGAAACGTTCCTGAAAAATAATACCGCCTTTCGCAGCGGATGAAAAAAATGATAGAGGGGAAGAGAGAGAGAGAAACGGAGAGGGTAGGAAGGAATTTTTCCGAATCGGCAAATGAGTAAACTTGGGTGAAGATGGAAACGCGCGATTCTTCATCGTTTAAAAAAAACTGAATGTGTTCGCGCGCGGGAGGAGGGCGGCGAGCCGTTTAAAAAAAGATGAAGTTGGGAAAAAATGCGTGTGGACCATTTATTTCGAAAGAGAACGGCAAATGGAATAATGTCCCTTTCCCCTTAACACTGTCGTAACATACATGACGCATAAAATACGTCACTGACAGGGGTCGGCTCATGCTTGTAAAATATTAAATGCTTTGATTTAAAAGTTGTTACATTAAACACTTTGATCTAAAAGTTTTCATTTACATTAATTAATTTACTTGTGCATTAACAAATCACTTAATTGTTAATTCATTATATTTAATTTTTGAATATATTGAATATTATTTGCTATTTTATATAACGACTTGTTTAGTTTCATTTTTGCATATTCTTTTATTTTTTAAACTAAACAGGCCTTTAATTTGTTAAACTATCTCATGAATTCCCTATTTTATTTTTTTCTTTCAAATAAAAAAATGGTATTCTTTGCGCTGGTTTAGATCCAATCCGAAGAAGATTATAAATGATGCGAAGACAGTGATAATACCAGCAACCAGTGACTTCTGACAACAGTCCAACTAAGAAACAATAATTCATAGCCTGCACGCTTTGTAGATTGGTTGATTTCTGCTTTATTGTAAAGTTAAATTAATTTTTGTAAAGTTACTTTAAGTCAACTCAGTATACTTAATTTTAGAGAGAATACATAATTGATTATGACCTTTTTAGCCTTTTTTCAGGCGTTTATTAAATTCTTCATTGGTTATGTACATCTTACATTTCCTTAAACTCCATTTAATGTTTCAAATTAATAATATTATGTTTACCAAACTGAATTTAGATATGGACTAAATACCTAATATGTGAGGTAGAATGTTATTTCTTGAGTTATGCAGGTAAAGGTTTAGCCGTAAGGATGGTATTTGTGTATTAATTAGACGAACGTCAAAACTATAGTTATTAGCGTAATTTTGTACGAAGGAAATAATTAATACATTTGTACCGGAATTTAATTAAATTTATCTGTAAAATTATAATTTTTATTTTATCACCAATGTAGTCTTTTATTAATATTGGAAATATTTATCATAATGCCGTTTTTCATCCGCTGTACACAATTTAGTTTTAGTGTTGCTTACACAGTAACAAATATTTTGTTGATTTTACTTTCAACAGTATATTTGCGTTGCGTTAAATTGTCCAAAGAAAATGGTCTGGAAAATTGTGTAATTTTAATCGTCTTAAATCATCAACGTACAAAAATAAAGATAAAATTCAATTTTTGTAATGTGCAACAAATGTTGAAAATTTGTTGCGGATTTGTTTTTTTACAATGCTATTTTGAATTAACTGTTAGCTAAGGCATATATTTTGGAGAGTTTTATTTTAATATAACACTTCATTCACGCCTACGCTCTATTTTTTTGACAGGAAATTACACCGGTTGGAAATAAAGTCCGGAATAAACGTTACGGATCGCATTCTGTGTCCATTCGTGCTCGTGTCAGCATTTTCGGGCGAAAGATATAATATGGCGGTACCAAAAGAACTAAAAAGTGTTTCTCACGCCCACAATTTCCCTCTCAACGTCACCAAAGCGACAACCTCAGCAGCAGACTCGTGTATCGCAAATTAGACAACTTTGTTTCAACGCTCGGATATTCTTCTGACGGAGATTGAGCCAATAAAAAAAGAGAAAAACCAGTTTTCCGAGCGAAGCGGTGACATTGAGGAGAGAGAGAGAGAGGATAGCGCAGAGAGGGTGAGAGAGGGAGGGCGGGCGAGGAGAGAAAGAGAGTAGGAGGGATAAAGGGAGGGATTAGAAGGGGATAAGAGAGGAGGAGGCGATGTTGGAGAGGTGCATCTAGAAAGGAAGGAGTAAAGACGGTGGACAAAGGTGAGATGCGTACAGAATAGATTCGGGCCAAAGACATATAAAGGACAGGATGAAATGAGGGTGCGAGAGAAAAAGAAACGATAATAAAGGGGAAGTATGGATAAAGCAGAAAAAATGGGAGTGGAATTATTGAAGGAGAGAGAGAGAGAGAGGTAGGGAAAGGAAGTGTTGGAGAAAGGAGTACGAAGAACGATAAATGGACAGAGAGAAGGAGATTAAGGAAGATAAGAGGTAGAAGAGAAAGGAGAAGAGGAAGAAGAGAATGGAGAGAGGAGAAGGTCAGAAGCATGAGACGAGACATGATAATGAAATAGAAAAAAACAAGTGAAAAAGAGAAAGAGAAGAGATTGAGGCGGAACGAGAATTCCATGGAAAGTAAACAGAAAGACATAAGAAAACGTTCCGAGTTTGCAAAGTTTAATAGCAGGAGACGAAATCAAAAATAATTTCCCTTCTTTTTTACGTGAAATAAACTTTTTTATTTTCGAAAAGGGAGAAATTTGTAATACACGTATTGCGAGAATGAGATTATTTTTGGGAAACGTAAAATAACGAAAACTAAAAATGAGCAAGGACATAACAGACGAAGAAAGAGTGCGGTAAGACGGGAACGGTGAGAAAGGAAATACAAAAATGGAAGTGGAACATAAGAGGGCAAGGGACTCGAAGGGAGGAGAAAGATTGGAATTAAAAAAGCGGAAAAGAGGGACGGAAATAGAAATCCGGGAGGAATTAGAGGTGTAAAAACAAAGTGGAAGTAAAAAGAGATGTTGGGAGGGGGATGTTACGGAGAGAGGAAGATAGAAAAAGGAATAGAGCTAGAGATAGTAGAGTGAGGTTAGGAAAGAGAGAGGAGAGAGATAAAGTAAGATAGGGAGGGAGGAGGGGGAGGATAGAAAGGGATGAAGGAGAGAGAGAGAGAGGTCAGGATAGAAGAAGAGAGGGAGGAGAAAGATAGAAAGGGGTACAGGGGAGATGAGTAGGGAGAGAGAGAGAGAGAGAAAGGGAGAGGTCAGGATAGGGGTGTAGTGGATAGGAAAATAAAAGAGAGGGTGGAGGACGGTAGACAGAAATAGAAAGAGAAGAAAAGGGTAACAGAGAGAGGGAGGAAGGGAGGAAGAAAGGGATGAACAGAAACGAGACGGAAAGAGAGAGGCAAAATAAGAGAAAGAGGGGAGAAAGCGAGGAGGAGGAGCGAGATTAGAGAAAGACAGGGTGGGATTGCTGGAGAGTGGGAATTTCCTTTCCAGAAGGGGTGTGGGGGCCATTTCCTCTCCCTCCACCTTTGTCATCCGCTCCCACCCTCTGCCCACTTGGTCCATGGTCAGTCAGCTAATGGTCTCCCATATCCTCCCCCCTTCCCCATCCACTACTCACACACGTCCCTCGTACATGACGGCGCTTAAGGTATCCGGTTTACTGATACTCTGCGCAGCATTCGTCGAGATTTTCGCGTGTAGATGGAGGTTAAACCGTTGGCGAGTTTTCTCCCTCCCCACCCATTTCCCTCTTTCTCTCTCCTCCCAGTCGAAAATGATATAACGCTTGAAAATGCGATAATTTATCTCCAGCTTTCCTCGTTATTCGAGGACTGCTTCTTCTGCCTGCGACTCGCCATCTTTCTTTTTTTTGCGTCTAGCTTCGCACTAATGTTTTTCTCTCTCTCTCTCTCCCTCCACCTTTATTTTTCTACATCTCTGTATTTTCCCCTTCCGTTCCTTCCCTCTCCCTCCCTAGATACATCACCCCACTCTCATCCTCCCTCTATCCCTCCTTACTCCTTCTAACCCTCCCCATCCCTCCTCTTTATCTCAATATCCCTCCACGTCTCTCTCTCTCTCTTCTCTCCTTCCCTCCTTATCTCTCTCCGCCTCTTCCCATCTCTTCCCTTCCTCTTTCCATCCCTCCTCCCCTCTTCCTCTTTTCCCCTCCTTCCCTCTCTCTCTCTCTCGGGTGCATCTAAGCAAATCGACAAGAGGACATCGCTGCGCTTCGGATGGAAGGGACGCGGGGTGACGGAGCGGAAAATCGTTCCGACTGAGATTCCGAGGTTGATGCGACGTTCCGTTTCGCTCGCCGGACAGCTTTTAAGCACAAAAAAAAATCGGTTAAATGATTATCGGTATAAATGAAAGCAAAAATACTTTTATTCGAGAGGAGGAAATGAGTTGTGCGCTTTCGACGATAGTGCGCGAAGTACTGCAAGCGAGCGATAACCTCCTGATAGCAATTTCCCTATATCCTTGATGTGTGATAAAATTTTCCATGCTCTTTCCTGCCCATGAAAATTATACAGCCATAGTGTTAAACATCGAAATGCGTTCACATTTAAGGAAATTAAACCATGTTATATTCGATAACAAGTTAGGGGAGTGTACAGCGTATCACAAATGGGCGCCTTGCAATGGAGTATTAGAAAGAAATGATATACCTGTACGTAACATAAATAACGTTTTAAATTTCTTTTCTTCATCATAAATAATATACTTTCTTCCTATTTAAAAATATTGCATGTACACGTAAGGAAATTAAGCGTTTGCTTGTGAGATTGTTTATGTTAGCAACAATGAAGAAGTAACCGTGCAAAAAATTTTCTAAGTTCCACTGGAATGAAAACATTCTTGTTTGATTTTATTGATAACGGCTACACCAACGATAAAGATCTATAGGCACATAAATACTCTAATTTACCAATTCTACAAGTTTTATTTGAAAAATATTTTGATATGCGGAAAGTTCATTTTTTGCCACCAGTAAAGTGGTACCCCTGAGTGGCTTACGTGATTCATTTTAGCGATTTTCTTATTATCTTTGATTGTAAGTTCTTAATATCAAATTTCATTAAAATCCGCTTGGTAGAAGCCGAGAACGAACATGCAGACAGACGGACGGACAGATCGCCGACAATATGCACTCACGCTGGAAGCGAAACGCGTTTAAAAAGGAAAATAAGTTAGTAAAAATTCCACTTTAATATGTAATGCAATTAATTTAATTTAAGTGGAATTTTTAGTAAGTTATTTTTTTCCCTCTTACTTAAATATGGAATTCCACAAAAATTATTGGATCATAGATTAAATGTTTTTTTCAATTTATTGCAATTCACCCAATTCGATTCTAGCAGTTTACTATCCTAACGTTTTTAATGCTTACGTTTAATGACGCGTCTCTAAAAATAAAAAGAAATGTTAACAATTTTGGAGAATACAGTTTAAAATTAAATTTAGAAAATGTAGCGAGATGAATACATTTATTTAGACCATGAAAAGGAGTATTTAAGTCAAATATGATAAATGCAGGTTTAATTCTACAGTAACAGAAATATCTCCTAATCAAAACGTTTCGATTAACCATAAGAGGGCAGCTGCCGGTATGAGAGAGGTGGGAAAGGAAGTTGACAGAAAAGAGTCCAGCTAGAAAAACCTGTGTAAGCGATATGATTGATCTCAGCGTTGTTGCCACGATTTAATTGACTTGCGAATAATTTAAGATTATAAATATTTTATTTAAAAGATGCTTCATTTACGATGAAATTTTACTGTGTCAAAATTAGATTTCTACTCAAGTCGACATGAAACCACGAGGCTATTTCTATACATCGGCTTGTGCACATCTACTGATTTGATGTCGATGAAAATGGTCTCAAAGGCTTTATAGAATAAATGTAGAGGGAATAAAATATAAATCAGAGGCATGTAAAGTCGTTATAAGGTACCTTAGTCGATTAATTAAAAACATTAAACGATGAGAAATTATAAAAGGATGTTAAATAACTTATTAAGTTCGTGCAAGGAATTCGTGGAACAAAAAGATATTTCTGCAAAAACAAGATAGCGATGGTTGTATCGCTATAAAACAAAATTGGAAAGGTTTACTGAGTGTTGGATTACACAGAGGTACCAACTTGATTCATTGCGATTTTAGAGTTCTAGATGTTTTTCGTAATGGCCAATATTACGTCAATAATCTATACGAGGAATTTTCTTACTAAACGAAAAAAACACGGAATTTATCGTTGTTTAAGAAAGGCCAACAGTTAGCCATCTCCTTACCAACGCTTATTTAGGCACTCGTTTAAAGGGGATGTTCCAATTGGTTAGTATGGACCAAAAGGGAATTCGTTTCACAACTTATAGCGCAATGATTCCCAATCACAACCCAAAATATTTTTCAAAATACAAAACATTTCCCAATGAAGAAGGTAGTGTTTGCTGTGGTGTGTGCCTGTCTTTCTGAGGAAATTTCAAGATTATAATGTGTAATCGTATTTTGATACGTTTACATACATAATTAAAAAGGGGGTGGAGACTACCGTGAGATCGATGTTAGAAAAGTAGTACCTTAACCGTACAAGGCGTTGTACGGTTAAGGAGTTATATACTTTTGTAACATTCACATACATATTTAAATATTATCAGGAGTCTGAGGCTAGTGGAGATCTTTTGATGGCCAATCTAGAGTCGCAGAAGAAAAAAAGTTGGGAACCGCTGCTATAGTTTAACACTCCCGTACCAAATCTCATAAAAATCAGTCAAGTGGTTTACGAGAAGAAACGTGCATACTGTCAAATTCCACCTCCTCATTACATGTTCAGTTAGTGTACAGCGTGGAGATCGCAAAAAAAACATGTCACATCAATTCTTGCGTTTACACCCCGATAAAAAAAACCCTTTGCGATCCAATACAGCAAATCTCGCCACTGAATCGTCAGAATTTTTACGCCGATATAAACATTGTTTCTGATATGCTTAGACTCCTCGTACGGGAGACGAAAACTCGAAACGATTGCCTCGATCAAATCGCGCGATATCCGTTCGCGCAGAAAGAATTCCGAAATCAGCACTTATAATCCAAAAGAACGAAAGAAGTTTTGTGGGCTTTTGTGTCCGCGTGGGAGAACGAGAAGGCGTAGCTCGGATAACCAGCCGATCTCGGTTTACGGGAGACGAAAATCCAAACCAACTGGATCGAGCGTCAATTGTCGAATATTTCTCGTCCTGCTTCGAGGTAAGCAAAAATATGTGCGACTTCAATCGCCACTCCTTTTGGTACCAGACGGCAATCTAAAAAAAGGAGCAATCGGCCATTTTGTTTTCGGGTTTTGTCTTTCGCGTATTTTTTTAACTCATTAACTGTGACGATAGTTGGAGATCTCTGCTCCATCTCCGTTACGGAACCTCAACTTTGGACTCCGAATGTACATTGTAACAAGGTCCTACTTACATATCTTTAGACTGTAGATACACATCAAGCAATATATTCATCATAGACAAGTACTCAAATCTTTTTTCCGCAGTAAACTTTTGTAGAGGTACGGATTGACCGTATTCAATCAACTTTAATTCCTTTGGCCAGTCGCAACATTCACGATCCACCGAACTCGTTAGAATTCACAATATTCTTTCACATATTCTTTTTTTAAAATCTTTATTTAAAATCCTTTTCAAATAATATTCATTGAGGATTTCCATTTTTCAGTTTTATTGATAATTTTGAATAAATCGACATTTTAAAAAAATGACAGGAATAACGTAAAGAATAAAGTTCATTTCAACAGCGTTTCTATTCCCGGTGATATCCTACAAATTTCTTCAGACTATAATAAACGGTAGCCCCTAGATAAGTGCACAGACGACAAAAAACAGGGAGATGGAATAGCAAAACCACTTTTTCGGACACATGGACACCTAAAACGCACACATATTCAACAAAATATCGCGTGGCCCCTTTTTACAATCACGTTACATACTTTCTCTATGCACTTCGTGTGTGCGATGTAAAAAAGCTAGTGATGCTAGATGAACTGTTCTCTCGGTCGGTAGTTTATTCATTCCGGATGTTTAAACTCATTACTCATTGTTTAAGAGTCAGACTCGTACATCGCTATGCTACGCGAATAATTAGGGCAACAAACGTTTCATCCTTGCGAATCATCGATTTTAATAACGTCCGATTGCTTCACTCAGGCGACCTTGCACGATTGTTTATGTGTCAAAAGGATAAAGACCAAGTTACACAACTGCACTCATCGACACAGAGATAGGTTAAGTCAAACCGTCGTGAATCGACAGATATGGAAGCGAACAACACATTTTTTAACTGTGCATTTCAAATGAAATAATACCTCTAAAAATGATTTCTCGATTTAAATATATTATTAAAATAAATTTACTATCATGCTTCTTCATTTTACCGGACAGGTCGTCATTTTTGGCACTCGATAAACAGTTCGGAAAGAATTTCTAAAAAATACTATTTTTTCCAGGATTCTCAAGCATTTAATTGCGGTAGACCTTCAACATTCGCGGGTATTACGGTCATGAAAATCATCGCGAATGTTACAACTCCACTGTTTACGCATCGATAGCAGCATCTTACGCATAACTCAGAGATTTAAATCCTCGAATAATCAAGTCTATAATTTTTCTAATAACTGAAAAGCAAACTAGAGAATGATGAAATTGAGAAGGAACATAATTTTAACTCCAAATGATATATTTTCGAAAAGTATTTTTTTGTGATTCCTGAAATATCGAAAAATTGACCATTTCAGATGCAGTGCACACGCCGTTTTTTTTAATACGCTCAATACATTCCAATGTACCCGCAAAAGGATTAACTATATTGTGGAAAGGCTTCCTAATTTTTACAGAATGCAGAATATGGTAGTATTAAATATATGAAATTTAATCCGTAGAAGGCTACTCCGTAGCTGAAATGCGCATCCGGTTTACTCGATCGCTTTTTTTGTATGCGGAAGTTGCTTATAAATTATTGCCTTCGACTATAATCCGTAACTTATAATATGATCGTCCATTTTTTTAACCGACATCCTCTCGGTCTTCTTCCCTCTTCCAATCTCCCTCTCTTCCCCTCTTCTCTCCTCCACCCTCCGTGGAGCTGTTCAACTGTGACGATTTCAACTCCGGTCTCGCCCGAAAGCTTACCCGATGCTTTCGCTAACGATCTACTTCGACCTTGGTAGAAAAAATTTCTTTCCGATCCCTCTCGATATCTCTTTTATTAAATCAATTTATCCTTGATCGCCACTTTCCCTTAGCGGTTCCGTTTTCATGATTTAATGAGGTTTTCCCATTGTTCCGCGTTATTAATGACCCTCTCCTGTTTTTAATAACCTTCGATCGTATTTAAACCTTTTCTATTATTTTACTATAACGGCCTTTTAACCTACTCCCTTACGGAAAATAATGAAACTAGAATTTCAGCCTATAGAAGAATTCCGAGCATGGCCGGGAACCCAACATTAACCGACTACCTCACTAAGCCTTTGTTCAAATTGGGGTGTTTACGGTAATGAAGCGTCAACTGGGTAATAGACATTACAAACCAAACGTCCTCACCGAGATACACCAGAAATATTTCTTACTAATCATGAAAACAGTGAGATAACTTGAACATACAAGATTAATCATCTATAATATAAATCTGAAGTTGTGGGTGGGCGGGTGACAAAATTATTTGGTACTTCCCGGCAAGCTAGAGATTTGAAATTTAGCATGATGATTAAGTTTGGTGAACAATTAGCGAAAAAACTCCGAAATTGTAAAAATTCTAAATTTAAGGGGCTATTCACCCCATTTTTTTTCCATAAGAAGATACAAATAATAAAGCGCTTCTAGATGAGCTACATACTTGAAAATTTTCAAGATTATAGGATACTACAATTAGTAAAAATCGAAGGAAAAAATCCGAAATTGTTTGCCCCATTTTTGTCCCACACGAGGATAAAAATTATAAGGCACTTCTTGAAGAGCTACAGACTTGAAATTTGGCAGAATTGTATGTATTTGGAAACACCGAAGAAAAAATCCGAACTATAAAATTCCAAATTTTTGGGGCTGTTTGTACCACACCAGGACAAAAATTATAAGGCACTTCTTGAAGAGATACAGATTTGAAATTTGGAAGAATTGTAGGTTTTTAGGAACACCGAAGAAAAAGAACCGAAACTATAAAAAATCGCGGGTGAAAACGCCACGAGCGCAGCCCCTAGTTACATACAAACTTGGTTTAACTTCATTCCATCTTTTACTATAAAAATTTCATAATTACACTATGTATTGATTTTGATGCACATGAATATTTCCATCGTGTTTTGTTATTGACTCTTGGAAGTTATTTCTATTATTTAGCGATCAACTTTTCCTTTATAGCATATAAAATACGGAATGCGAGTCGGAGTCAAATTGTTCCTTTTATTCCTTCCACGTACCCTTTTACCTAGGATCTTCTTCACCTCTTGCACACATTTCCTTCACCTCGATTTATTCTTCACTTTCTTATCTTTGTTTTAGTGCTCAGCTTCATCGTTGAGTCTTCTCCTGCAACCTCTCTCCGCCATCTCACGACCACCTTTTAACTTATCCTGCGTGTTTCTTT
The DNA here is from genome assembly GCA_036926305.1 of Uropetala carovei. Lineage (NCBI taxonomy): Eukaryota > Metazoa > Arthropoda > Insecta > Odonata > Petaluridae > Uropetala > Uropetala carovei. The sequence continues at coordinate 10,740,595 of JAXCHB010000015.1, forward strand.
TCTCAGATATACAAAATATACGCCGTAAAAAATCGCTTAACAGGATGTTACTCAAATTACACTCAACTAAACCACTGCACTTAAATCAGAGATAGACACTAAACAAATTATCTAATTATGTTGATTTATTAACATATTTGTCCAATTTATCTATAATGGAATCGTGTATTTTTTAAGATCAATAACTTTATTTAATTATTACTCTTTTATAATTTCAATGGGTGAATAAGGAAGCCTTTGTTATTTACATTTCAACGTGGAGAAGGAGAAAAACTCTGAAATTGACCGGGAATCGAACCCGAGTCTTCCACTTCCAAGGCAGGTGTTTTAACATTCGTTAGATAAGTACTGAACGATTCATTAATGCACTTTTTTTGAGATTCTCCACATGCTTCAATGCTATTTGATTTGCATTTAAAAAACGGTTAAGTATATGTAATTCGCATCTCAGCTACGAAGTAGCCGTCTTCAGTGATTATTCGTAGATCTCTGATTAGAATAAGAACAAGTCAACGATCCCAGAGTTGCCACCTTAGGCTGGATATGTTCTGGATAAAACGCGCATCCGGTGTAGTCTGTAGAAATCAACTGTTACATTCATACATTAAAACTTCAATGCATAAGGCATAAAGGTTTTTTTAAACTTACTTTTCTTGAATACCTGATATTACAAATGGAGGAAAACACAAAATAATGTTTCAAAGGATTCAGTTTAATTGCACCCTGAAGATAAAAACGCTAAAATGTAGTCATCTTCCGTGATATTAGAGTCATCTTGAAAACCCGTGAAAAATAACCGTCACTTTAAATCAGGAAGTCCTATTTTTTTCAGTGTGACGAGCACCGAGTTATTTTACATGCAATATGAATCGTATTAAAATGTATTTTTCAAAAACGAAAAAGGACCATAAATGAAACGATTAATAAAGTGCTACCAGTGCGTTTCGATATATCATGAAATAAAACGATTTAACGCGTTAAATTATTGGTGCTCGCGAATGCAATTTCAGGTGTCGTTGAAGAGCAACGTTGCAATATCCGAGAATACCGTAGCTCTTTCGGGCGCTGTATTTGGAACCCCTGCTTCAAACTGAGTGACGGGTAAAGTGATTCTTTTTTTCGAGTCAAATTCAGTACAGCTGATAGTTGTTGCCGATAACAGATATCAAATTCGGAAACGCTGTCCAAACGACGTAAATCAGTACAAAATCTTTCGTTAAAATTTCAAGCATCAACTTTTCAATCTATAGGAATATTTTTATAATTTTTTACGACGATTCCATGATCAAATTCAGTCTTGCACTGAGAATTTTGAACTACTGAAATAGGTACGAAGTATATAGTTTCAAACGATAGGGATAGGAGTGGAGACAATACCGATACATGAGCTAAGTCACTGTATTGTCAATATAAAAAATAAAGAATTATAATGTTCGTAAATTAGCACAGAAAGTCAATCGTTACAATATCGTAAAAATCAGTAGGGAACTGAATAAAACAGTAATGTTGGTCACTGTACTTTTGGGGAATATGGAACGAAACACGAATATATTTCAACAACCTCGGCATAGATTTTTAAAAACCCACAGTGTGAATCTCATTTATAATAACAGTCTTTTCCCACCTTCCTCTAATCTCACTCTCTCTCTCCCCTCTCCTTTCCACCTCTCTTCTCCTCCTCCTACCCCCTTATCTTTCTCTCTCACCTCCCCCTCCATCTTGCGAACATAAGAGCCCAACACCCCTTGCTTCCCCCTCTGTTCTCTTCAACTGTTGGCGCATTCACAGCGCGCGAACACCTGGGGACATCAACAAAAGGGGCTCTTAACTGTTGTGAAACGAGGGAGGGGAGGGCACCAACTTCCTACCCCGTCCCCACGTTCTAACCCTTTCTTCCCTCCCTTCGTCCGCCTTCCCCTCCTCCCTCTACTTTTTCCTTTAACAAATCAAGCGTCCGACGGCGCATACACACAACGTCTCATCCTGGGAATTTTATTTCTCCTCCATTAGGCACGGACGCTTGGGGGAAAAAGTTTTTTTTTTTTAATTCTCACCGCTCTGAAAGGATTTCGCCCCTTTTCTGCGGTGAGTTCGTGTACGTGAGGTAACATTCGGGGAAAATATTTTGATCGGTGAAAAGAAAAGTTCGTCTTTGCAGGGAACTCTTGTTGATTGTTTGAGGGATACTAGGTTTAATTGTTGGGAATTTGTACTTAACTGTAATATAGGAACTTTTAACTACACAGAAGTTGATTTTCTTGTAATTGGTTGCATGTTTTATTGAATGAGTATAGGTCAAGTCTTCTGTCAAACGATAAACCTCCAATAGACTTTATAATCCTCTATCACTCGAGTACTCCATTTAATCGTTGAAATATAAATGTTTGCTTTGAGCTCTACCACAATCTTAGAAGATAAGCATGAACTATATAAATATTTCGAAAGTGGAAGAAATAACCATCTTTCAATATATGCCAGCAACGGAAATTTTTTAAGCGATCCTATCACAATCGTAGCCTCTTGGAAAATAAGCATGAACTATATGAAGAATTATAAAGCGGAAAAAATAACAATTTTCCAAGACATACCATCCACAGAAATAAACGATCCCAAAACCTCACAGCTTGTTCGAGCAAACAGACAAACAAACGAGGTGATAACAGAAAAGTTATAAATTCTATTAGGCCCTGGCCTATCAGAGAGCAAATTAATAACATGTACGAAAACTCACACACACACACACATCGGCGATACTTTTACGTGAGGGCAGACATTTGTCAAGTTAAAACGGATTACCATCCCCGCATTGCAAGGAAGGCGAAATCAGATTTTTTACGCGAAAGCGAGAATTCAAAAAAAATTTCCCCCAAATTGTGTATCCGCAACAAATGACGTCGTATTTCTCCCGAAAAAAATAAGCTTAGAGAGGCGCAAACGAGGAGGACGGGATATCGGATAGAGGTTTTAAATGTACGAGAGAGAGAGGAGAGAGAGAGAGAGGAGAGAGAGGAGAGAAAGAGAGGAGAGAGAGAGGAGAGAGAGAGAGAGGAGAGAGAGGAGAGAGAGAGGAGAGAGAGAGGAGAGAGAGAGGAGAGAGAGAGGAGAGAGAGAGGAGAGAGAGAGAGGAGAGAAAGAGAGGAGAGAGAGAGAGGAGAGAGAGAGGAGAGAGAGAGGAGAGAGAGAGAGAGAGAGGAGAGAGAGAGGAGAGGGAGAGGAGAGGGAGAGGAGAGGAAGAGGAGAGAGAGAGGAGAGAGAGATGAGGGAGAGAGAGATGAGGGAGAGAGAGATGAGGGAGAGAGAGATGAGGGAGAGAGGAAAGTGAGAGGAGAGAGTGAGAGGAGAGAGTGAGAGGAGTGAGAGAGAGAGAGGAGTGAGAGAGAGAGGAGAGAGAGAGGAGAGGGAGAGAGAGAGGAGAGGGAGAGAGAGAGGAGAGTGAGAGGAGAGAGAGAGGAGGGAGAGAGGAGAGAGTGAGAGGAGAGAGAGAGGTTGAGAGAGAAGGAAAGGTGAAAGAGGAGAACGGGTCATATTTTTCTCCAACACCGTCCTCGACTGAGAACCTTTACGAATAAGCACGGATATGGCATTTGTCATGGGCGAGGCCAATCAAGGCGGTGCTACGCAGAGGGCGGCGGCGGCGACGACGAGAAGGGTGGGCGACGAAAATGCCTCCCAGATTGGTATCCTCGGGGGAGGAAGACTCGGGGAGCAATTTCCTAAATGCTTAGAGCCACTTGTGCCGGCAAAGAGGACTTTTCTCCACATCCTCCCCATGTTCCCTCCCCCACCCCATCTCTCTCTCCCGAACAACTTCCCGTATTTATCAAGCGAACATTTTTCCGCGAGAACCGTTTATATTTTTAACGCGAGGAAGTTTTTCTTTTTTTAAATCGTCGCTCGGAGAGTTATGAATAGAACGAATGGTTGAAATTGCGAATTTTCTCTCTCCCTCTCTCTTTCTCCCTGTCTCTCTGCCACCCCTCACCTCCTCCCTTGGTTCCATCTCTCCTCCTCCTCCTCCTGAATTTCCCCTCATTGAGGATTTGACACTTACAAAATCGCATCGCGAGGACATCGCACAAAATGGCTCCACGATCCTTATATAATCCAGACAAATTCCTTGCGGCGGACCAACAAATGAGTTTCGCCAAGTGGGATAAAATATAAATGTCGAGCAAAGTTTTGTCGGAGAAATATTCGAGAATTACCTCGCGACATTATTATTTTTATTTGTAAATGTATATCCGAAGCAATTTCGTGAAGAAAAATAATTCCGAATAATCGAATTCCTCAATTTTTAAATGAAACAGAAAAAATAAAATCTGTAAACTCTGTAAATAGCAAATTAATTACGGAATAATTATGGCCGCCATCCCATTACTGTTGTCAGAATAAACAATTCTTCGCTCACAAACAATCAGGCCTAAAGTTTCTTGTTTTTCCTCTCTGTGCTAATTCTTGCTGTTTCCCCAGTTATTCGATATTACAGTAGTCATATAAAATTGCCCCTTCATGAAAACCATCATTCATAATTGAATCGCAATTACTAGAACAAACTCGAATTTTACGGCCATCAATTTCCATTTAGCACGGTTTTGAAACGGTCTCCGAGCATTCAACAGGCATGAAATGTCCCAGTTCAACTCAGATGTTATAAAAAAGGATTAAGGAAGCATTGCTCAATATAATGAAGCTAAGATTATGATTTTTAATTATTAAACACGTTGAATTTTAAAAAATGTCAACAGTAAGACTGGGACCATTTATGAGGGGTGAATAATCTTACTCATAAATCGTTCACTCTAATTTATCATCGGATGCAGACTGAGCGAGACACTTATTTGTAATTCTATCGTTTCCGTAATTTTTAACACCCTTCAAAAACAGTACTTATACCGGAGTCGTTTTTTTACTGAAATTTAACATCTTGAAGAAAATGAAATTGGTATTTCGCTCTAAAAAAGATTTCGATTTATCCGCCCGATCTTCTGAGGAGAAAATGATGTAGGAGGCACAATGACAAGCGGGATTATTTTATTTTTCATCTAAATTTCCCATATACGTAGTTTCCTTCTCCCCTGTCAACTTTCCTAAATTGGCACCTCCTCTTACACCTCCCTCTTTCTCACTCCTCGCTGCCCATTTGTAGTCGGCACCCTCAAATATTTCCCATTTCACCACCATCCACTATTCCAACTCCAAAATTCACTTCCTTTACTACCCTCTTTCTCTCTTCTTGTAAGCAACTCCCTCCACTTTAAGAATCTTGCTTTCCCTTTTTTACGTTTGTTTTCCCCTTTTTCTAAACCCCTATAACTTTTCTTTCCCCGTGTCTATGAAGCCCTCTCCGGGTGGTATCGCGGCGATTGGAACTCAGTCGAACAAACTTCTCTTATAGCGATGTTCAATTTTAACACCTAAATATCAACATCTACGTCCAGGAACGGATCTAGGAGCATAGTTTATGGGGGTAACAATAAAACCGATACATGTTGATGCGAAATAATTAAGTTCTACATTGTTTATGTTTTTTCAAAATATTTCTGGAATGCTGATAATATAAAAACATGACCTGAGACAATATCTTAATAAAGAATGATAATTAACCCATTTATCCCCTATGTATCTGCCATTGTCTACATCATACCCTGAAAGTCGCATTAATGGTAGATGGCAGAGGCTGCAATGCACCAAATATGTTCCTAGCATTTCCCATTCATCACTTTCCTATTGTAATACCTAATAATCCTGGGGAAGAACGATCCTTTCTATCGTTCAGTTCTATAAGAGATCTCGCGAATATTATCCTCATTATCGTGCCTTACGAAATATATAGGATTCTTTACAAAATCTGCGACCTCGTTCGCTAACTTCCCGGATATATCCTTTTTTATCAGTTTGTCTAGCATGTAATCTATGTTCTAACGATGGCCATTTCAAATCTTCTGTTAGCGACGTAACGCTGTTTATTATCATAATTTCTTTCTACAATTCCAGCTGCCTTACGCTGCACTTTTTCTATCTCCGTTATTAAGCACTTCTCGTGTGGCTCCCATAGAGCTGATGCTTATTCTACCTGCGGTCTTACTAAAGGTATATAGCATGATTCTCTGTTTCGATGCTATTCCGGACTATCCTACCTGCTAAGGCCAACTTTTTGCTAGCAGCGTCTATCACCCGGCAAACGTGAGTGTACCACAAGATGACGCGATGTGATTACTGTGGAATTAGACGCGATATCTCGAGGTAAATGTACAGCTAACAAAAAATTTAGTCTTTATTGGAAGATTACAATGGAGTATTATCGAAAAAGTTTGAGAAAAATTCTATCTGTTGGTTAAAGCGCAGATCGAATGCGCTCCAAGTATATGAGTAAATGAGAAAGAATTAAAAAAGTTCAACACAAAACACCTGGATTCATGTATCCCTCAGAATTACCAAATCTCTCTCTTATGCATGTATTGTACAAATACAGTGTTCCCGTCTATTATCTAATCTTATAAACAAAGCCCCGTGGCCCTCCATCACGTCTCTTTCTATCTGAGGAATCTGAAATCCGACGTCCAAAGTCATACCAAACCGCGTTTATGCGAACCATAATCCACGTTCGTCGAGGGATTGCACGGCATGGTTTTTCCCTACTGGCGTTAGTGAGCGTAGAAATAGATCAGAACGTACCTGAAAATACGTCAATATATAAGCTAAAACCGAGAGGTACCACAGATAATTTTTCCCAGACACGATAAGACAGACCAACAGAGGCTTTAACCAGTTTTTTTCGTGCAGTTATTGGTAGCTTTAATGGTAGTAAAGTACAAATATGCAAATGTATGATTTTTGGCATTAAAAACCAAACCTTGCTGTAGCGAATCCGTGTTAAACGAGAGCCAAGTGCATTCTTCTTCCATCCTCGGTCCTCTGCGTCTGCAGAAAAAAACTTTCGTTCTTCCCTCTCGCGATAAACTCAGAAATTCCCTCCGCTCTTTCCCTCCTCTCCATCCTTACCGCTCCTCCTTCTCCAGCTCCATAGAAAGCCCTCCACCCCCCTCACCACTCCTCTCTGTCCTCCCTAATCCCCCGCCCACTCCTCCCCGCTTACCCACCCCTAACATATAGTACAGAACGGGAGAGGCGTGTGTTCGGGACAACCTAATTACCGTTACCGTGGGCTCTGCGGGGGTCTCGGATACCCTCATCAGGGAAGGAGAGTTGAGGGAGGGAGGGAGGGAGAGGGGGGATGGAGGGAGGGAGGGAGAGGGGGGATAGAGGGAGAGGAGAAGGCGAGTGGTGAGAGAGGGAGGGGAGGGGGGGGGGGGAATAGGAACTGTAAGGGATGACTGCAACTGAGTAGTAAACACGTTAATAGTCCGTCTCTAAACCTCTTTGATGCTTGCTGAGGAGGCGAAAAAATAAAACCTCCTTTATGTCTGAGCGAATGCGCTGCTGTAACACCATTCCTTGAATGGAGTTTTGTCGGAAAGAGAGAATGGTTCTGGTGCAACCAATGGATTAGAACAGTTTCCCGCCGTCGTATAACCGAGGAAATTTCCTCCTCCTAATTTGCTTTTAACCGTCTTGACTTAATTCCCATGATTTCACTTACAGCTGATTTGGAGCTTATGTTCAACATATTTGTTATATTTTTTTTACAATTATTGATAAAATAATTGATTTATCGGTAAAACCTCATTAATAGTATTTTCGAAGCATTTTAGTTTTTTATTTTATTTTCCAGCCACTAAAGAAATATCTTAACATAGGTTAAAGACATCACTTATTCGCTGCAGATTAATTCATTGATTTTTAATGACGTTACAAGTTGTTCATATAATTCTTATGAAGGCATACCTAGGAGATTAAAAAACAAAGAATGAAAATTTCATGGCATCATCAATTCACTGTCTGCTGTCGATGGTTTAACGCAGCGAAACCGATCGTATATTTTCCACAAACACTGGTTAAAACAAAACTATAAATTTCTCATTATGAACTTCATGTTTCATCAGTTGTCTGCAAATGTAGATCATAAAATATCTCAACTTTAGGACGTTTCAAATAAAAAATATTCCGTGGGAAAAAGTAAACATCAATTACCGACTGACTGAAATAAGACCACGCTTACCAAAAACCGTGGTCGATTTTATTCCAAAGCAGTTCAGAAAAGGCAGGCGGTGGGCGGTAGAAATAGAAAGAAGAGTGAGGTAGAAAGAGCCATGTGGCTTTAGCAAGACAGACGGAAAAATCGAGGGAAGAGAAGAGGAAAGGAAAGATGAATGTGAAAAATAAAAGGATAGGCGTGGTGGAACGATACAGAAGATTCGAGAAACAAGGGCCGAAAACATGAGTATTATCGAAACAGGAGAAAGGAACGAGAGCTATATTGAGGAAGAAAAATCAGGAGAAAAATAAAATCGGCGAGATGGAGAACCTTAGGAAAGCTGGCGAGAGAGACAGGAATCAGAGATAAGAGAAGGAAGAGGAGAGGAAGAAGGTGGAAGGGAAACGGAAAGAGGGAGAGATAGCGAATTCGGGGTGTGGCGAAGGATAGGGAAAAGGCGAGGCAGGAAAGGGACTCGCCTTCATTCATCTCCGCTCCATTGGACAATACACGCAAATTGAGGGAACACTCCGGCTTCATTATTACATCGTGGGGTGGGGATGGGGCGTTTGGGGCAGCGGAGGTGGGCGTCGGGAAATAGGGTGGACATAGGGGGAACTATTTGTTGTCAGGTGGTGAGCGATTCATTGTCCTAGAATACGACGTCGGAGGCAGAGCGATAACTCGCGTACCCGATAATTTCATCCAAAGTTTTGCCTTTCACCCAAAGGAATAAATGGAGGTAATAAACGAAAATCAACCGCTTCCACGACTTATTAGAGCAAAAAATGAGATACAGTGAGAAATTATTAGTTGTGGCCGTGGAAAAGTATTTCCGAGCACAATAAAATTGGAAAAAACTACGTCTCTCCAATAGCTATAAAAAGTTTGGGAAAACCAGATGCCCATTTGGCCAACAAAAGTCATCAGATTCTAATTTCAAAAATTACGTGCGCTCGATAATTCTTTCTTGAATCCGAAAATAACAGATCATTTGAATTGATCTAATTATCCTGCAAGATCAGAAGTCCGACATATATCGGAAGGCAGGACAGCGAACATAAGATCCGCGAATGTCGGTCAGAATGATACAGAGGATCGTTTTTCCCTAGGACGATAAGGGATCATAATAGGAAGAGGTAAGGAGGGTAAGCTAGGGAACCTTGGTACATTACACCCCCCGCCATCCACCAATAAGGTGACTTACAGGGTATTATGTAGATATAGAAGCGTTCGGCGGGTTGTGCCAGAAAAACATACCTACATTACGTATAAAACGTCAATTAGCCTGTCTTATTTCATTAGGGGAAAGTCAGCCTAGCAATTTTTTCTATTCTTTTTAAAGATAATATCGAATAAAAAGTTTCAAAAGTTTGGGAAGATTATTTTTGAATGAGAATGCCTCGACCAGAGCAAATAATTGTATTGATTCAAATGACTAAGACGCCACACGCTCCCCTTTAGAAGATAATTGTAGTGATTTCAGCACTAATTGGAATGAGAATGGGAAAAGTTTCGAGTAAAAGAATGTCGGCCGATAGAGAAGGGGCAGGGAAAGATAGAAATGTAAAGAAAACGGAAACGGAAGGACAAAGTTTCGTGATCTTTTGAAAGATAAATCCAAGGGGAAAAAATAATATCTTCGCAGAAGTTTATTTTTAATGGCTTAAGGTAGGATATTAAGAGATGGATTTTTCGGCTATTCTTTTGGGACACCCTTTAAGCGATATTGGCAGAATTTAATTTGGATCGTTAGCAGTAGTTTCAGAAATTCTCACCATTCAGCCAAATTAACAAATTGTTCTAACGAATTTTTACGGAGCAAGATAAATCTCTCACAGTTCGTGAATGAATCATTCCTCGATGCTGAATATCTATCAATATGCTGTTCCCGAGCAAAAACATCCCGACACCCCAGGAATTCGCAAAAAAATTCACACCGACATGTTTCTGATTGAAGCACATAAATCATAAATGGAGGAAAATTTCGTAGTTTTTCACAGCGGAAGAGCCTGCGTCAAAATATTATCGGCGATCTCTCTTTCCTCATTCAACAAATACATACGATTAATTAAAAATGAAATTCAACCAAGTTGCACTTATTAATCAATTTTCAGGAACATGCTGAAAAGGTTGTATTTTAAATTACTCTCTTCATAAATAATGATTAACTGGTATGTTAGTCAGAAATTAGGATAAAAAAGAAAAATCCCCAAAAATATTTACTTTTTCTTTAATATTCGTAAAAATTCTGGGTCGCCAGAGCCCCCCCGGTTCCCTGGGCTTGTGGCATTTGGCCACCCACGCTACCCTCCTTTTACGCCATTACATAACGCCACATTTGCTATCCTTCAATGCGTTTAATGCATTACTAACAGAGATATATCCCATTAAAACCTCTATATGCCTACAGAAACTTGACGGAGATGAAACGACAATCGTAAATTCTCGAGACACTCACAGCATCCATAACGTAAAATGAGTGCATATTTAAATTATCGACTCGTTTTCAACTCACGCATTCGCGCACCATTTAAGATCGAAATAAAACTCCTAAACGGCACTAATGTCTTTATTCTGTCCTTCATCGGTTCACCACGAGGGCAGCTACGGCGAGGTCATAAACAGTGTCATTTATGAGGAATAACGTCCATGCAAAATGCGAGATTCAAATCGTCGACCTTATTTCTTGACAGATAATCACTCTACCTACGTACGCCTTCGCCATGTCGGACTGATGGGGAAGGAAGTCATCGCCATGCATCTCATGAAAACGTATATCTGCGGAGGAGATCGCTTGTCGCATGAGCAAGATCCTTCATCGCTGATGATTTACTTGCCCGTGAGATGAATTGAATGGTCAATAGGGTTTATGCTCTCATTAGAAGTGTAGAATTTTAAGTCACGTCGAGGGAAATGAGAATTAGCATGTCTTATAAATCGCGTGCGTTTAAGTATGAATTTTCAATATGGAAGAAAAAGGTGGCGACGGTGATTAAATGAACTTTTAGTATATGTGAATTACGTGGAGTCAACCCTATAAATATACTTTCAATCGCACGCACTTCTTAAACAGGTAGCATGAAAGCTCATTATTGATATTTTGTCGGTCTCAATTAACGGCCGTAAAAACCTTCCGCATATGCCTTCAAATTAGATTGATGACGTGCGAGAACAGCAACTATAACGAGATTTTCGCAGTCACCGTGAGCTCTTCAATGATCAGAATACTGGACAAATCCCAAAAGTTCAAATAACAGTTCGAAATTAAAAGTTAGAATAGTCAGCTTTGGGATTTTTTCAGATGAATGATATTGATAAGCGTTTCTTGAACTTTAGTAATCTGAGGAGCCCTTTTCATTCAAATATTTATTTGTGGATCTATATTTATAGCTAATAAAGTATTTATTTTCCCTACGTTTTTTTAGAAAATCACCATCGCTCTGTAGTATCATTATCTCTAAAACTTGGAAGACTGTATGCACTTGTAAGGGTATTATGTTGCACGTTTTATTGTTTTTAATTTTTATTAATGACTCTCGAACATTACTCGCGGACCACTGCAGGGGTCCCCAGAAGTACTGAATTAATTCATTCATGACTTCTAGGGAACTACGGGGGTTCGCGGACCCCAATTTAAGAAACGCTGACATAGATACTCTCTTAAACTTAAAATGTTTGATTATATGACATTTGCATTTAAATTAAATAAATTTGCTGAAAGTGATACCTATAGTCAATTGGCAAAGAGACAAAAGTAGGGGCGGCGGGGTTTTTGGGGTGGCAGGATTGTATATTCATACACCAAGTTGCAAGACCGTCAGTACAGTATATGATGAAGTACTGTAAAGAGAACTTTCAGTGTGATTCTAAAAACAATAAAGATTACTTTGAAATCATGAAAGACGATTGGCACCCACCAAAGGAAGCTTGTCAAGGTAATAGCCAAAACTACCTGGAAAAAGAACGGATTATTCCTCTGGTATTTAATATACAAATTAAATAAATTTTATTGAAAAATTTCAAGGGGGCGGAAAAATAGTCTGGCCTAGGGACGGCAAGTTCACAAATCTGCCACTGCCTATAGTCGATTCTTATAGCAATTAATATCGGCTAGAGGTGTATTATAATAAAGGATGGATAATTGATAGACATGGTTTACTCAATCGTTTTTAGACTATGGGAATTGCCCACGTATTTTTTTAATATCACATTATGCATTTAAAAAATCATGATATTTAAAAGAAAATAAAGTATAAAACCGTACGTAAATAGATGAAAAGATAAAGGGAGAAGGAAAAAGGAGGTTAAAAATGGGTGTCACGCTCCATAAAAATTGAAGAGAGCGCACAAAAATAATGAAAAAAGACTGTGAAAAAGGAGGTAAAGAAGAGGAGCCAAGGAGAAGGCTACGGAAACCAAGTACAAAAAGCCGCTTTGCTAAAGAAGACTGAATGAAAGTTTAATATATTTGTAAGGAAAATATAAGGAGATATAACATGAAAAATATGCAGTGTACCCCCCTCCCGCCCATCATGTTGGTACAGACGTAGATTATGGGAAGAAGAGACAGAAAAATCAAGGCTAAATAACGAGAAAAGAAATAAGAATATCAGCACAGGGTAGGGAAAAGAGATACGGAGTAGGTATTGGGGGGAAATAGGAAAAAGGGCAGGAGAAACAGAGGTCGAGGAGGGGAAGGGAAGAGCCGGGGGGGGGGGGGGGGAGCGGAGGGAGAGGTTTAATGGGGTCCAAAGTAGGAGAAATTGAAGGGAAAGAAGGTTGGAGTTGGGCGGCCGCGAAGGGGGTCGGACACCGTCGAAGGGAGGATGTCATCGGCGGAAAAAAGAGATCTTCCGTTGTCAAGAGCGGATATTAGAAAGGAGACTGTCGATATGCGGCGGCTCTCAGCTACTTAGCAACCAACGGGAGTAGGATTGAAATTCACGACCGCCCGCTGAACTCGACGATAATCGTATTATTTTTTTCTCTTTGAAAAATTCCTCAGCGCGGATCTTTCTCTGTTTCCGAGTAATAGTTAATTTAAAATCTCATTTTAAGTAGACCGGAACTTATCCGCTTCCTCTTTCCGCCGCAGGGAAATCGGTTAATTAATTTTTTTCCGGGAACATAAAGATTCTTCCTCTTTCGTTCTCCGGAAATTTTTAAATCGAATAACTTAAAAGGGCTGTTTCTTTTCTGTTATGAACGCGACATAAGCTTTACTGACCAAAATAAAGCAGACATCTGATTATAGGAACTGATAGAATTTTACCCAATATTCTGGAAGCCGCTAAAAGGGTATGACAAGCGGTACCATTGGACCATATCTAAACTGTTTTAAAGTTCTGTTAGTCTGTCTTATCGCATTTGGGAAAAGGAATAATAGTACCTGTCATTAAAGAAATGATATCTATATACGTATTTTTTATACACTGTGCTGTAACCCTCACTAGCCTCAGTAGGAATAATAATGGCGCGAACACCCTTAATAAATCATGGACTGCTAAATTTTTCAAAGATTTTCCGTTTACGATAATATCTCCTTCTTACCTCTTAAATGGCAATCCTCATGAACTGATTTGGGTTACAAAGTTCTATGGAAACAGAGAAGGGAATTATTTCTTTGATACCAAAGGGTAATTTATTCCAACAACGAACTTGACACAGGCTTAACCAACTGCTTTCCGCAGAGGAACTAACATAAGCCAAAAGAAGCGTTCTTTAGCCTAGATTCTCTACGTCTGTCAATTCTTTCTTTAGTTCCACCTATGATATTGCCTATTGTTGAGTTTTTGCAGGTGGTGGCTTAAGCTGTGTTTCTGCCGGTTGCGATAATTTTTCACAACAGGATTTCCCAGCGTCTTTTAACTGACTGTCTGGTCTTTCACTAGCTCTTGGCGGAGTTTCTCATACGCCACCTCATGGAGATGAACTAACCTCATTACATTAAATTCTTTCGATGCCACCTCTTCCTCTGTCATCACCTACGCTAAAACCTTGTCCAACTCCCATAATGTTATTCCTTCAAAAAATCATCTCTTCGACCCATTCTACCTCCCCACCTTCCCCTTCTATTCCTGCACCATCTCCACCTCCAAACCCTCTCCATCCTTGAGTCATCTCCAACTACACCACCAGCTCCGCCTCATCTCCCATTTACACTGCCTCCCTCAACCGCTGCCTCCTTTGCAGCACCCTTTCCATATTATTGTCTGCCAACTCCGTTCACTCAAAATCCCTGTTGCGGTATATTCTCGACTATAGTCGCCCTTAACGAATCAACCCACCCCAAGCTGGATAATTTCGAGACCTCTAGTTAAGGCCCCGAGGGAGATCCATATCGCGCAGCAGTACTGAACTATGTATGTACTAGAGAATTAACGAGTTAGTTTAATGGCGTAAAATTAATTCCAGAATAAGAACTTAATTATCTAAAATTGACAAGTCAAGTACTTGTCTTAAATATTTCCAAAAGCTTGGATAACCAAAAATTCGGATTAATAGATATTTTAAAGATCGAATACCGCAATTTCATTAAGTAGGTAATATATATCTTTCTTGAAAGAACGTTATACATAATTAATAAATTAGTACAAAATAAATCCATTAATCTTACATGAGGCAAAGGTAGATTGAAAAGTTTCTCACGATTTTCCAAAACAATTTTTGTTCTATATATTACTTGTAATCAACCAAAAGTTATAAAAGTTCTAAACAAGTCCTGAAAGTTGTTGTCCCTCTCCGAGAAAGGCGAAAGCACGGATGATTGCAGCTAAGACTACGTCTTTATTCTGTGAAAGAACGAAGAAAGTGGAGTTAAATGACTAATCAACGCCATGCAAAATGAATTATTGATTGGTTCACAACGGGCAGGAAACGGCAAAAGAAAGAAAGACGAAACAGGATGTAGGAAAAGAAATGAAAAAATTTCACTGGTGTTAACTGGAAAATAATGGAAGTGAGTAAGTATGCGTGGGAAATTCTTGTGGGTGATTTCGTCTGACAGAAAGAGATGAAAAAAGGCGGATATTTCAAAAGACGAAATTTCGATATTTCCCGAAAAAACATGAAAATTATTTATTTCGATGATATAAAAAAATCACGTCCAGAGTAAAGATGCAGACTATTTACGCTTTTAATACGTATGTGAACTAGAGTATATTTTATTATATTCAATGAATTATTGATATACAATATTTTTTATCCGAGTCCTTGCCAGAAAGGTCAATTATCTAGAACTTACGAAACATGTTAATATTTTTGGCAGATTGGCAATAGGTTATTCACACATCTCCAACTTACAAGATGGCCTCGAAGTGAAACAAATCAATACAATAAGATCGAACAACAAAAAATAAAAGTTGCAAGGATAGAGGGATGGTTAGATGGTCGTGCAGACGCTGTCATGGAAATGTAAATGCAGATACTACAGTGAACTGTTAACATTTAAAAATTAAAACGTTTAAAATGTTGATATTGATAAAAAATCAGAGATATTATCACATTAAGTATCGTTTCTCCATTCACTCGGTGTAGATTGGGGAAAAGAATTCCAAGACACCATTAGAAAATTCATTATTTTATATTTCATAGGTGAAATCAACGTTTAACCACAGTCAAGAAGGCATTCAACATTAGAAATAAAAGGAAAATAAGCTAGAAATTAATGTTTAAAAATCAAAATATAATATCTGCGGGAAACAGCCAACAAATTCATCAATGTTTGGAATTCGATTACATTATTTTACTGGCGCATTTTGTAGGCAATGGTGAACATAAAATGTATTTAAAAGCGTGTGACCTATTTGGTCAAGGAATTTCCGAAGCATTCATAATTAAATCACACTTTCAAAGAAAGGCAAACATTTATTCCTCCAGTAAAAACAGATGACCGAAACGGCATGAGAAGAACCGTAAACGCGATGAGTACATGCGCTACCGGGATGCGTTCTAAGAAACCGCCACGAATGGCCTGTTGCGTGAGCCCCTTAACAGCGCGCGTCTTACCAAAAAGAACAAGAACACAAAACGAGGCGCTGTCGGGTGCTATACCATCTCAATCGAGCGGAACAAAAGCGCTCCGAGCGCCGCCGTCCACGTTTTTGTTGCGGCTGCCGGGCATTCGACCACCTTTGAAAGGGGTGCTGCTTCTCCAGAGCATTGATTGGCCGCGCTATGTGGGGGGAAGATTGGACTCCCCACCTCTTTCCCTCTCGCCCCTCGTTCCTTTTGTATTCCGGGAATCGATCGCCAGTTTCAGCACGTGAAAGGCCATTGTCCCGCGCCTCTTTCTCTCTCTCTCTCTCTCTTGGAAAACTAACCCCACAATGGAAAAAGCCTTTTCGGAAAGCGCCAGGTGTCGCCTTCGGCGTTCCTTTGTCTGCTGTAAGGGAGGCGGGGGTGGGAAAGGGGTGGAAAAAGAATCCCTCCCGTAAGAACCCGTCTGTTTTGCCGGGTACCGCGTTTTAAAGGTGAGTAAAGCGACTAGTGGTAAATAAGAGAGGATGTCCAAGGATGGATTAATTATTCAATCGTTTGTTTTCGCTCGTTGCGTTGCGTGTTGGGTAGTCAAGCAGGGTGAACAAAGGTTCCGCGCGGCGGGCCGTGTTAAAGGGTGTACAGTGGATCGGGTAGGTAATAGAGGCTACGTGTCCCTCCACTTCGGCCTAAACGACTGCCATAAAACTATGACGAGATCCGATAAGTTCTATGATGGAAATGCAAAAAAACTTAGTTTAGGGACCCCACTTTCAAGCTAGCGGAATTGGAGAAGAGGAAGAGGAAGAAACATATACGCCTTCATAGATACATTTAACTTCCGAGAAATTTGCCAAAGTATTCGAGTCATTTCCTACTCTTCAAATCCTTTTCAACGCGAAAATATTCAAGGACTAGTTTTTTTTAAAGACCATGAAATCTTATCAATAAATAATCAGCTGCTGTTTTTTTGTACTTTCAGAGAAGAAAGAGCTGAAATGTGTAAATACATACAAAAAGGCATGTTATGACCCATAAAAACAAAAAAAATCCAATAAAGATTCAGGTTCAGGTTCCAGGAACGTCATTACGTAATTACATAGTTATTATCCCTCTTTAAAATCGCACAATGTACGGTTTTTAATTTCGTACACGCTCTTTTCGATTTTATTTATCCCGTTCCACTTTATTTTTTTATCAGATCGACTTAATAGACAACGCAGTATTTTCAATGCCAAAATAACAGGATACACACGTTATATTTATGCGCATTAACTTAGTCGCCTGGCTCGGAAACGACGACAATGAACAAATACGCGCAATTGACGCTTATATCGTCAGATTAGTAACCATATGTTGACCTCTGATCCCACACACACCCAAGGGAGAACTATTTTGAGACACGCTACGAGCAATTCAAGCAAAACTCCTACTACGATTTCTCCATAATCGCCATATTCATAAAAAAAAGAACGACCCCAAGTTAGCATTAACCCTAGAGGCCGACAGTCCTTGCGCTGAAATCGAAGGAGAAATATTCCATTAACCTCGTTACGACAACAATTCCTAATGGCGCCTGTGGAACGTCTAATAGTCTGCTTTTGATCCGGTTGCGAGCGTCTTCTCGCTCCAATGGACGCGTAATTAGTTCACTCGTCTGCTCGACCCGTTCCGCACGCAGTAATGGAACGGAGTTTCTACGCAGCCTTCGCTCAAATGTCTTTACTAAATGACTAATCATTTCTTCCGAAAACGGATTCTTAAGAGACCGTGCTTGTGGAAATTTCGTCTTAGAGACAATTGTCATATGGAAATTGATTTCTTATTGATTATACAGGGTGGTGTAAAAGTGCCTGAACAAACTGAATTTTAAAAAAATATTATATTAGTATTTACAGTTGACCCACCTCAAAGCATGTGTCTCTGTCATGCAATTAATTTTTTTTGCTCCGCGGTCATTTTGCTCGAGAACTGTTGGACCAACCTGTACATTTTGGAAAATGGACATTCATTATACAGAGAAACGAAATTCATTAATTTATTTAAATTAGCACAAAGATGTAACCTTTAGTGAATTATTCATGGAACAAAAGCGCAAGGACAAATTCTTTCACCAAAGTAATAGATTTTTGCAAAATTTCTTCAGGCCTTTCAACTCCTCCAATTACCTCGAGTATCAAACCACATATATACAACGACTTTTTTAAAACACTATTTTCCTCACAATATTAAGTATGTAATCAACACCTAATTATATTGAACATATTTCGTTAAAAAAAGCAAAAAAACAAGGGACGTAAATTCTACAACATTCAATGACCCGAAAATACGAAGGAAGGGTACGAAATAGAAAGCCTTTGGCGAAAAACTGAGAGAAGATTGATTTAACGCATGACGCCACCAGAGAGCACTTAAGTCGGGGGCGGGCAAACCACGGTCCGAAAAACCGCGACGAACAAAAAAAAAGCGACCCGTGAAATTTTATGCAGAAAATTTCCTGGTTGTTGCTTGAAATATGACCATAAAATCTTTTTATGGGGAAGTTTTAAAACCCTTTTAAAAATTGTTTTGACTTTCGCTTATACGATCTCTAAAGTAACTTCCGATGTAAACTCCAAAATCGAAGTGCTTCTTAAACTTTGAAAAAAAAAAGAGGAATGAATGCAGTGTAAAAATCTACGCCCGCCCGCTGCCGATTTAATTTATAATTACCCGCGGTGATCACTTAGGCATTTATTACATAGAGATTCAGAGAGGCTCGGGCCACTTCAAGATTTTGAGGCCCCTGACCGTAATAAAAAAAACTCATGAAAACAAACTAAGACAATCGTTAGCTGAAAACAGTGAAATGTAACGTGCATATTTCATATTTATAAAATGCTATTCTAGTAAAATGTATCATATTATGTATTACTAACATGACCAAAACTAATAAATTCTGCCGCTCTGTTGAAGTCATGCGCACAAAATGAAAAAAGCTAACAGTGGATGAATCGTTGAAAAGAATGGTGAAGTAGAAAAAGAGATGTAGGAGAGAAAGAGAGAAAGAGAGAGAGAGAGAAAGAGAGCGAAAGGTGGAATCAACAAATCGTTGGAGAGGGAGAGTTACGTGAGAAGTGGGATAGGGTGAGGTCGTCGCAGGTGGAGACGAAGTAAACAAAGTTACCAAGGCGACAACAAAGCGATGTTAAGAGGGTGGAGTTTGAGAACGAATAAGGGTCTTCTGGTATTGTGTTCCCACTTGTTTGACTTTCTGGAGTGGGAGGGAGAGAGAGAAAGAGAGAGGGGGGGTGAGGGAGGGGGAGGAAAAGATCCAGATCCGAGAGCCAGGTCAGGGTATCACTAGGCACTCCTCGACGCCTCTGACTTTAGACGGAACTTGAGAGGTAAAGATTAAACCCCGAAGGACCTCATACTCAAGTCTATCTTAGTGCGTATGCACATTAAATGATTAATATCCTCCTATAAAACAACCAAAAATTGCTCTCTATTAAATGCGTATGAATTAAAAACAATTATGCTACTAACATATACCATTTGTATGTATATATGTACATACATATGTGAGAGCGTGTGTGCGTGCGTGGTTGTGATGTATACACGGCGACTATATATTTGTTATATTTTTATCAATACAGTAGAGCTACTGAATAGATAATATTGTTTGTCGTATGCATTTATTTAAATAACCCTTATTCTAAATCTTATCGTATTGAAATCTACCCTGACACGTGGACTTTGGAAGTTGCTCTTAGAATTAGATCAGATTTGGCTAGTCCCGTAAGTATGCGACCCTTAGTCGTGCAGTAACGTATAAATATATATATGTATATATATATATATATATATATATATACGTGTGTGTATATATATATATATATAGGTAATATATTAGCGTTAGTGCTCATCCACTCGGTTGAACTTTCTTTATTGCTTCTATCACGCTTCAAATTTACTGGCGCATTACAACCGAATCGAGATTACATGAGTTTAAGGAAGACTGCCCTTAAAAATACCTTATATTTAAGCTAATTCAAAAACTTTAAGATCTTCTAACGGCTTATCTCTTAACGAAATATAAATTATAATATTTATGAAGCAAAGGAAACACTCACAAACCTAGCGTATTTATCAGTGTTAATGCGTTCAATGCTTTAACTGTTTTCATTAACAATGACGCCATTTCCCTACCTATCTCCTCAAATTGTTTCCGCGTCGCCCTATACAATTAATTAATTAAAAATATCCTACAAATATTCACGCGATCTGAGTTTATACCACAGCGCCCTTAACGGCAAATTTACAAACATAGATATTATTAGTACTTATTACAACCAAAGAAACCCCGATGAAGGTTACATTAAAAGTAAACAATATGCGATTTTGTGAAGGATGACAATTTATTAACCAATTTCCAATTGGGGGACTTCAAACGACTTCAGCGCTAGTAGACTCTCAGTCTAAATCACATAGCAAAGGGAGGAGAGAAACTCAGTGCTAAAAACTTTATTCCAATTTTCTCAACCAAAACCTTAAATTCAAACAAAATGTCATTATAAAAATAATTGAATAACATTAGGGGAATAGCAATCTTGGGTTAGGAGTCCTAACCCAAGATTGCCATTCCCCTAACTTAGGAGAATGGACTATATTTTTCGATTACCTATCACCTAAATAAATATCATTAGAATTAAAGCTTTTGGCAAATAAAGCCGAATACATGAACAATTAAGCATGAGTGAAAATATATTAATACAGGCCCACCTCGCTCATTATTATTTTTTTAAAAATTTTATTTATACATAATTTCACATACAACGTATTCGCCATTTTACAGTGAAATGTTAACAGTAGACTAAAAATAAGACATAAATCAACATATAACACAACATCCATGCCCGAAGCGGGATTCGAACCCGCGACGTCAGGCACACTGCCAATCAGTAGGATAAGATTCGTTATTGCGCTAACAAATAATTACAGCAAAGATTCGTTAAAAAACGACGAGTCGCGTATTCTGAGTTCAGCAAATGAAACCCATAACTTTTGGAAGAAATACGCGGGAGCGAGAATGCCGGGACGTGACGACGCACCGCGCATGCGCGCGTAACGTCTTACTCCTATTCTTTGTGCATTCCTTTAATCACGTTTCTTTTGGCTTTATAATGTTAACATTTTCCGAGAACCCACTTACTACTTCGATCTAAGTGCTCCTGAATTTATTTACATGCATATTTACCAACAGAAGCCACGTTATTATTATAGACAAGAGGCTCTGAGGAAGGTGGCGGAGAGAGCGTGTGAAGTAGCTTTTTTGGACAAAGAAAAACGACGGATAAATAATAAATTAGAGATGGGAGGTGTGAGAAAGGAGAGAGACAAAAGGAGATGGGTGAGAGGAAAGAATAGAAAAAACAGAGAAGAGTTCCGGGACAGAGGGATGGAGGAATATTTTCATTTCGTGGACAAACAAGGGCCAAAACAGAAGAGCAATAGATTACGTTCCCAACATTTTTTTTTTAAACGACGCTTCCGCTATCAACCATCGAAAAACAATTATCACTCCTTTCCAATGAAAGGAACGCCAAATACTTTCACGAGCTCTTTTTTTATATTCCTTTTGTTATATCTCAGAACTCCATCGCTTGGCTTCAGAGGATACCAAAAAAGCGTTTATACAAAAGCTTTTTCTCTCTCTCTCCCTCTTTCTCCTTCTCTATCTCCGCTGGAGTGTTGGTGAGGAAGGGAATGCGTGAGTGGTAAAGGTAAGCAGAGCAAACAAAAGAAGGGTAAAAAGGAAGGCAGTCTTTTGTTTGTCAGGAGGAGCGATGGAAGAGTTGAAGAGACAATAGGAGTGGAAGAAGAGGGTTCCGAGATGAGGAAAAACTACGGGAAGGCCAAGGAGAAGGGAGGATGGGATGGAGCACGTTTAGTATTTAAAAGTAAAGAAGCCAACTCAAATTGAAACAGCGATCAGTAGGACGGAAATAGAAACAAGAAGATGTGTGCGCATAAAGTGACGAATTAAAAAAAAAGACTCGAAACTGCCGATCCAACGGTGATATTTAGAATTTTACGTGGCGTCATAACTCAAAATTATCGCGTCGTCTCGCCACCCTTTCCTTCCTTATCGTTAATTAAACCATTCATGGATTTCGGCTCGGCCGACAGCGCGCTCAAGTTTCCCAAGGCGCTCGTCGGCATGCACTTCGATTAACCCATCCGTTTAAACTAAAATTTTTGAATCGACAGCGTGGCATGCTAAGCCCTCGGCTAAACACCAGTGCATCCTAACAATTAGATGATTCCGTGACTATAATCTCAGTTCCGTTACTAATGGATGCCCCTCCCAAATGGTGCCTCACCACACCATGAGAAGACGCCAAAAATATATTTTCATTTATTTAATTAAAATTATATTATTATTACTGACGACGCGGGAAAAGTAATATTAAGTAATTTCTTTTAAACAGATGACTCCTAACACTTTTTCATAAGTCTTCCAGCTACGTGAATATAAATTAATTTTATCATTATTTCATTATTTAGTTATTCTTTTCTTCATTCTTATTATACCGCATTACGTTCAAGAGCCCTTATAATTTAACAATACCTTTTCGTAAGTGCAAAATGAAATTAAGGGTGGCAGGCGGGGAGGGGCATTGATTCGGAATATTGATATAGTGTGGCACCCAATAGAAAACGCTATTAACTCCTGATCTAAATGAAGTTTCCTTGGAAGGAAAATGTCAACATCATCTGGAAACCACAAACATAACTTCTAAAATACACTTTTTGAGCTCATTTAAAAATTTTTTTCAGGTCGTTTGACCATGGAGAAAAATAAAACGCAAGCTGCTTCGACTGCTGCCACATCTGGTAATAATCATAAGAACTATTGCATACAGATGAATACAAGTAAATTAATTCATTGCGAAATAGCTTTTGATGATTTTCGGTAATGTCAAACAAGCATTATGTCACGATTCTCCGGACTTTGGATAGGAATAGCTATAATTATTTATTATTAGAATTCATGATACACTTTCTAAACTCTATACAAAATCGTCAGAACTGGTCTCTAAAATAGAAAAGTATCACAATCTGCTTGATAGGTGGAGGATCGTCAAAAAGTAATATCATATAAATGTACTTAATGTGTCGAATAAGAAACGTTTGTCATGGAATTTTAATACGTATTCTCGCTGATATTAATGAATTTAAAAAGATTTAAATAACTCGAAGTATATAACCCAAAGCTTTCCTACCCTTCTAATGAGTCTTTTTATGGGCTTTAAAGTTATATTTCCCTTGCCATTACTAATAGTTACTTCAGTACATAATTATTCAACAAGAAGGTACTACTTACGACACAATTAATCCACCGCTATAAAGAGGATAAGAAATAAACGGGGAAGTTATAACGCATAGGCTGCTTCCGCTTACCACCTGGAACGTGTATCTTCAGTTCAAAGGAACCGATTAATTGTACCGGTTCTATCTCCAATCGCGGGACCAAAAAGAAGCCTCTCTTTATACCCGATGAAGACCGAATGTACATATCTCAAACGTTGATCGACAACTGCGGAAAAGGGCCCCCTCCGGGCGTTTAGGTCACTACCAACTCTTTAACCGGAGGAATCAGAATTCCTACTCAATCCTTTTGATAAAATCTTTAGCAACATGAAATGTTGATGAGATTTCATAGAATAAGCTGTATTAGAAACGCTTGAACCTATAAAGTATATTAGCGTGCTTTTTTATGTGCTTATAATTTCACTTTGGTGTCTGTCCGCGCGCCTGCTTAAATTAAAATTCTTACGAAAACGTATACGATAGAGAGCTGAAACTTAGAGTGTAGATTTCTGTACTGCTGCTATATGTCTTTCTTTATGATTTACAACTAGTTTTGAAATATATACTAGGTCTGGCAGGAGTCCATTAATTTTTATTTTCTCCATACGTAGTAATGGGAAAGTATTGTGATCACGAAAAAAAAATCGACTTCGAGATTTCAACGGAAATACAGGTTTTGAGGTCTCTAGGACATGTTTACACTATTTTCGGAATGATGTCTGTGTGGATGTATGTGATTGTGGGCGCTCTAACTCAAAAAGTACTTGTCATATTAACACCAAATTTCATATATAACACTTTAGCATGAGCACAAAGAAGTAATTAGTTTTTGGACAATACCGGTTAACCGGAAGTCGAGGTTTATTCGAAACCCGATTCGGTTTTTGCGATATTTCTCCGATAATACGTCATTATTGTATACATTGAGCATTACAAAAAATGTAGAAAATATAATTTCCTACATCTTTTATTTCAAACAATTCTCCATAGCAGTTGTTTAGGAATTATTTATAAAAAATCGGTTTTTCGGTTTCCGTCAAATATCTCCTTATTGGTAATCTTCGTGAGGACCAAAGTTGTAGAGAATAATATTTCTTCCAAGTTTTGTTTGAAACAAATTTTCGTAGAACCATCCATTTCGGAGATATTTTGATTTTTCCTAATACCAGTATACAGCGCCAGCACCATGTAGAGGTGAATTCTGTAAACATATTCAAAATATACGTAATTTACGGCAATAAGGACGACTGTATTCTTTTACGATACGAAGTGATAATTTTGCCTCATAATGCTATTCATAATAATTTAAATATCTATAACCTAATATGGAGAAAGTCATGTGTTGGCCACATCAGATTTTTTTTTGAGATCTCAGAAGATAAGATGGTAAACTGAAATTTTGAGCGTACATTTTCAGATTGATGTCTCTTACAGGCAAGTCTCCGGTGTCTATTGGTATATGAAAAACGGGACAGACAAGTATACGCTACCACACCCACGGCAGAACTCGAATCAGACAGGCTACCTGGAAAGTAATTCAAAATGTAATTTGAAGGCATAAATTAAATCGCGTGTGAATGAGTGGTATTAACTAACTCGTGTATGTAAAGGATTTAGTAAACCATATAGGCACGCCATTTAAAAGAAGACGTCGACTGTGGCAATCCGCCGATTTTTGAGTCCAATCACTAAAATTTTTCCGTCTCTTTATGCTTTAGGTTCAAACCAACAAATTAACCAGCCAAGGTTATCTTCTCCATCTTCTAATGCCACTTCGCCATCTTTTTAATTATCCAATATCCCTTTATTCCCATCTTCTTGGTTCTCCTATGAATTCTTTTAACGGACTCTCTCAAAAATGACCCCACCCATATCACCTCTTTCTATCATATTAATCGCATTAAGGTCATCTATTCTTTTACTACACAAAAAACGTCGTCATTCTTTTTACTCTCAGTCCAACTAATATTTTAAAGTGTGCTCCATACTCACACCTCAAAAGTCTCTGATCTGCTAACACCTTCTTTCTCCATAGACTTCTTAATGTGGGATCTTGTTACATTTTCTACTAGCGATAATTATATTTTATAATAGCAATAATTATCATAGGAAATTCGAATGGAATTAGCGTGTAAGAGTGAAACAAATGCATATCGCGAGAAAGAACGCAATTAAAGAGCTTCGACCTAACCATCTAAATCAGGGGTCACTAAAAGTTTTACTAAAAGGACCACATACAACCATTCAAATGGCTACTCGGGAAGCGTATTAATTTCACACATACATACATACATATATATATATATATCATCATCATAGGTTTTCTGTCCGTGGACAGGTCCGTGATTATTCATGGTTAAACTTGGTTCTCCATATACTCCTATTTTCCGCAGTCTTCATGTCTTGATAGCTCTCTTTCCCTTTCAAATCCTCTATCAGCTGAAACCTCTTCCTACCTCTTTCTCTTTTTCCATCCAATTTTCCATCTAGCACTTCTTTAATCATGCTCTCTCTTCTTAGGCAATGCCCAATCCAGTTCGCCTTCCTCTTTTTGATAGTCTGTATAATCGTTTGATTCTCTCCAATTCTTCGTAGTACTTCCTCGTTTTTCACCCTATCTGCCCATTTTATCTTCAGCATTCTTCTCCATGTCCACATTTCGAAGCTTTCCAAATATTTAATAGCATTTTTCATTAGCGTCCATGTTTCTGCCCCATACGAAGCTATATTCCATACATAGCATTTTATCAACTTCTTGCGGATATCCTCCTTTATATTCCCCGTTAGTAGGAGTTTCTTTCTTCTGAAAGCGACTTTTGCTTTCGTTATTCTAGTCCTGATTTCATCAGTACATTTTGCTTCTCTCGTTATGATGCTTTCAAGGTATATAAATAAATAAAAAAATAAATATATATATAATATATATATATATTTAGGGCAATTAGGTGTTGAAGGAAACCCAGTGAACACTTACCGGAAGTAGAGCCGCTGGGGTGTTGGAGAGACACATTTGTAGAGGTTAGAGCTTTCGGGATGATCTCTTCGTCAGCACAAGAGATACACAACAATATATATATATATATATATATATATATATATATATATATATATATATATATATAGGTATAGGTATATATACGTATACGGAATTTTTTAAATTGTATAATGTATCACACGCCTATGTGATAAAAATAACTTACATCCCACGTTCGAAAAATATCGTTTAGATTTCGTAAATTATCTCTAATGACACCAACTGCCGGATATGGTCCGCCGACCGAATTTTTTGTATTATAGTAGATAATAGATAGACTCATATTCAGGAGCATCCCCTTAATCGCCTCCTGGGTTGTGTAATCCTACCGTAATTACATATTTTTTTATTATTATTCCTTGCCGTATACTGTTTGGTTCTATCTCCCTTCGCTCACCCCACGTGCTGGTTTTCTCACGCACGCCCGCCCATTACCACGGTAGGTTAACCGGTATGAATTGCATTACGGCCGCTATACGTACAAATGCAAGGATGAGTGTTCTTGTTAGGTTTAACGTCCTTTCCGAAGGACGAGGGCGATTTTACTGGTTCGGCGTATGCGATATAACTTATTTTGTATATTTTTTTGCATGTATAAAAAATTTTAACTACCCATGTGGTGTACGGAGCCATATCCATAATCTGCCCTCTCCCCTCGATCAGTGGTTCGCAAAATTTTAATTCGTCGCCTCCGTTATGAAGCAAAAAAGTAAATTAAACCGCTTTGCCCATTGTTACAACCCGCGATTCCCATTTTTTATCTTAAGTACTATGGCTTTGTTTAACGAAAACTCAAATCTGCTGAAATGTTACTAATTAGTGTTTTAATGGAAATGCTTCACCTTGTGTTTTTGGGAGCAAGATGCACCTGTTTTAGCCGAAGCGTGACAAAATATACCTACACGTGTGCGTGCATGGGTGCATGCACGAATGTACTTATATTAACTGGTGTAATTGGAATTAAGCGGCTAAATTATGCGCGTGTTTCTTGGAGAAGAGAGCTTCAATTTCGGCAAAATTAATTCAATATATTTTAGATATAAAATGAAATTCAACTATGTATCTACCACGAAAATTTACACGCTTTACAGAAATTATAAATACACAAATAAATCATCCAGCTCCCGCTGTGACCTGAACCCAAAATATAAACTATGAGAAGGGCATGCAACATTTTTACGTGGCAGGCCGCATTCGTAGATGAAAGTGCTTTCTTAAGAGATTTTATGGGATTTTAAAAAAATGAAAATCGAGTCTAAAACATTTTTTCAGCGTTATAACTTTACCAGGCAAGGATTAATGGTAATAATTTAAATTTAAATAGACAAAATTATCTTATATTAATAACATAGACCGTGTCTTCATATAATTGTCCGTATATAATTCTCTCGCGAGAAATATGTTGTACGACCCTGATCTACGACCTAGATCATTTATTGAAAGACGGAAGGAGTTACTTACGTATATGCTAAGCTAATTACCGAAATGATCGAGTAAACCATACGGGTATTTTGGATACAGAATAGCTTTCCTCGGTGATATCTCACAGATAATAAAGGACTCTACCGCGAACAAACTATCGGAAAATTTTAATTCAATGCGGAAATTTTTTGCGGGCAGAACTAATAACGTCAATAATAACGAGGACGGCCATTTCCCAGGTGAAATGCGCACGTGGCCGTGTTGGTTATAGCAGTGTTTCTCAATCGGTGGGATGCGTCCCACTGGTGGGACTTGAAAACCGTCAAGTTGGGACCAGAGCCGGCTGAAGACATTATGGCACCCCAATCGGTTTGACTTTCTGGCACCTTCTCTTTTATATAGTTAACAGTCTCAGGCGTAACTTGATGGAAATTCTTCATATTGTCGAAATAAAAAAGATTTACTCGGTAATTCCAGAAAAATTAATTTTTAAAAATAAATAAATTTTTGTGGAATTACCAAGTAAATCTTTTTTATTTCGACCTTCTCCTTTGTGTCTACCAATTATTAATGTACTACTTATATGCTTATAAACGTATTTCTTTATAACACGGTTGGACCAGGGTTTCTTGAAAAGTGATAGGTAGACCCAAGAGGCAAAAGGTTGAGAACCACTGGTTTATAGGACTCATTTGCATATATGTTTCTCATTCGTATTTCATCCTGATCCATTTTATAACGTTTCCACGAAACTATGGATGGAAGCTAATAATGTACCGCTAGCGGTTTTTCACTCTATATACGGTCTACATATTTATCTGCTTTAAGAATATTCACTCTTGTTGTACACCTAAACTTTAATATTATAGTAATTTAACGCTAATAAGCATGTATTTGAGCGGGACCCATTGTTTAGTCCAGGGGAAATTTTTTTCATATTATTGGAAATATAATTTCTGGCCAAACTGCCGAAACATTACCCTTTGATCATTTTATTCCGAAAAACAGTCACATGAAAAGAATCTCGGGAACTTGCGAGAACGAATAGCCAATAGCGTAAAAATACCAATTTTACAACCATTCCTTCCAAGTCATTAAATCGTTTAACTGTTATCGCGTCAAAATATTTTATTACGGATTCAACGAGAAGTCCCGCGAAAACGCGACTTTTTCCCGCTCCCTCGAATAGGTTTTTCAAGACACGTTTCATGAAAAGCAGCGGAGCCGAAAGATCAAAGGATTACCGCGATTGCGTAAGAAACCAATCACCCACTCGCCAAAGACAACATAAAAACCATTAAAAGGGAACGCGGAGATAGTTTTCATCCATAAATATAAAACAAAGGAATATAATCTCGGTTCAATTACTATCATTCAAATGGATACCGCTTTCTCTCCCACGCACCAATAGGAAACCTCGCATACACTGAAGTAAGGAAAAGTTGACTTCCTTGAACTATATAAATTAATAACGAAAGGAAAGGATGCGAGATGGCTGGGTAAATATGAATTTCAGACGAGCATGCGCTTGTTTAGAAGTTCTTACTCCGCCTTCCGTGTTATGTATATAACCCTACTGACAGGTTGCTTCTTGACAAATTTCCAACAAACGATCCTCCGCGTGTTACTAAAATAGCAGTTAGTGATAGAGAGAATGGAAATGCAATCGTGGCATAAAATTTATATTTTGAACCTTGGAATAAAACATATCGGAAACCAATTGAGTGACAAAACAACGCATATCCACACGTGTTGTGAGGAAGATTTATTATCCATAGAATTCAAAATATTTATTTCAATATGATTATATGCTGCACGCCAGGGTCCACAAACTATGATCTGCTAACCATATCCTTATCCTTTGTCAAATGATATAAAATATTCATTTCTAATACGAGTGAAATGCTTTTAAATTGCGATTGATAATATATATTACAATAAACAATGCGTTACAGGTACGCTAATAGATGGTAACAGTCATTACAGCAAAAAATACACATTATATGTTCACAAAGGTTGTCATTAGAAATTATAAATGAATTTCACACAATAGTGTTACAGTAAGCGGATGTGACATATGGGTGCGATACCTTATAACAAAGGTCTCAAACTCGCGACCCACAAATTGAGATATTATTTACTCCCTAATTAAAGGGGAAAGTAAATCTGCAAAGGATACGAAAAGGTATGAGGAGTGGAAAAGAATAGAATGTGGTCCGAGGACTTGATACGGTGCATTTATGCGACCCGCGGATTATGCCCACGCATCGATGTAAGTTTGAGTATGCATTTCATACAATTCCCATAATTAGCTCATTGACATTTTCGCACAGTCCGGTCAATCTTTTTAAATGCCGTATATGGTCCACTAACAATAATTGCTACACAAAGCCTCATGTGTTCTTTATAAAAAAAGTTTGGTGATGTGTGTCATATGTAATTTTATATACCTACTTGTATTATATTAGTATATCAGCCTCTTCAACTCCCAAAAACTGAATTTTAAAGCTCATCCCATTGCTGGAATTAGATTGGCAACTACAAGAACCACAAAATGGAGGGCAAAACAGATGGGCATGCTGCATACCAATGATTATTCACAGACGGTCCTAATTTTAAAATCAAGAATCGTTGAATGTGGGCTACTTTGAAGCACAACTGAGCATCCGTTTTTTCCAACTGTCGATTGGATTGGATTCGTTTATCATTTACGCTCCATATTTTGTTTCAAATTTTATAGTCGATTGCAACCAACTTTTTATTCCTATTACAGAGTTCGAAATAGTATCGGCCTCGTCAGTGAGTTATAACTACTTTATAGGAGGAATTTTCTTTTCATTTCTGGCAATCAAAATGTTTAAATATAAACAAAGCATATTACGGCGAGTAGAATATTCCGCCATCGATGAAAATCGGAAAAGTGTCCGCGGTCCTTCTACTTGACATATATAAAATAAAATTTGTATTTTATTCAGAATAACTACAATTGATTTTCTTTTAGGTTTCGTTTGTAAATACATCAATGGAGGTTTAAGATTCACTTCAATTTTTTTCTCAGTGGATACAATGAGGATTATTAAATGACTGAAACCTTTTGCGAGATTTGATAGAAGTTTTTTTTTAAAGGAGGAAAAATTGTAAATCAATTCTCTCTTGAAAACTGTCTTTTGTAGTTGTTACCTTCCATTGTCACAGTTGAAAATTTCCTAGTAGTGATCTCAATACTTTTATTGATAAATATTTATATCATTTATAATTTTCTATAAATTACTTTACCGTTTAACTTGATTGAGGAAATTAGTTCTTCCTAGCAGCTATAATACTACAACTGCCCTAGAGATGTTTTGAGCCTAATTCGATTCTCATGAAATTCATAGCAAACAACCAATGTTTAAATGTAAAATATTCAAGAAGCAGTAAGGCTGAAATAAACACTAAAATTTATTGCGAATTAATATTCTTATTGGTATCTCTAAGCTATTTGTTCAGTAACTCTATATTCACTTTTTAGCGTAAGAAATACATTGCAAGCGAGAATAAACTAGTTACAAAAAGATCTTTCTCGAGGGAAAGATGAAAACTATTTAAGAATTCCTACGGTAGCATGTCACCGACGAGGAAAATTTCCTATTTAATGCATACACCGACTGGAGGTGAAACCCGCCTCTTTATGGCAGGTGATCTTAAAGAACGTTGGGTATTCAAATAAAATATATTTCAATATTGCTGTTATTTAGACCCTGGGAAATTAGTTATTCAATTTCTTGGCACGTTATCTAAAAGTTTTGCGCGTTTATGGCCATTCAAACGCAAATTGCGACCAACGTGACTGCATCTGAATAACAATGAATTTTAGCAATCTCTAGAGGTTCGTTAATTTTCCATACGACAGATAGAGCAAGGCTTAAAACAATTTATAAATATGCACTTAACGCTGTTATTGAAAATAACCTATGTAACTGAACAATGAAAGTAGTTGCATAAAAATTTTGTCAACAATCCCTATCAGTGCATCGTTAGTTCTAGCATATAGAACATAAGCAACTTTAACTCTGTACGATTTTACTGTATACTAGGTAAGCAAATGCAGCACAAACGTCTTGTTAAAACGTTAGAAATCGATTATGTTCACGCACATTTACACCGCTACCACAGAAATATGCATCGAACATTTCAGCTATTGCAAACACCGACAGGGTTAAAATGCTTAGTTCTAAATAAAAATAAAACTTACAGTTTGAAAATCGTTCCTTGAAGGTTGATTGTCGATATCGTTGCTAGGTTTAATGACATTCCACATTAGCTTGAGCGTAATCGGCGGCAAAATTCTTTTCTATCTAGTTGAATACGCTGCTCCGGTTAGTACTGCTAGGCAAATATCACTGAAAATGAGGAAATTGAGATAATTAATGACGTGTCAAGACGAAGAGAGGGGCAAATGGGGTGACAGACTAAGAATATAAGATAGAGCCGTTCAAAATTGATGTTGGCTAACATATATTTTTATTTGTGGCGCTTGCAACAGCGTAAAAGACAAGGGAAAGAACGAAGAAAAACACGAGAGGTAAGGAAGAAACGTAATGGAAGCAATTATAAATTTAAACCTTATGGTAATGTTCGTTAAAATCTATCCAATATAACGTTAACTTGTTCACGTCGCAGAAGCAAGTGTTATTAACGCATTTCCTATGAACTATACACGAAATTATTGAGTTAACGTCACATACAGTAGAGATGTTAAAACATTTTCTAACATAAGACAAACAGAGAATTTTTGTATTTTTGAAGGACGTGATTTTTCGAGATATATGAACCATACAAAAATCACTAGAAAAATAGTGAAAGGAGAGGAAGTAGAATGTCCTCCATGAAATTTCAAAAATTAATACTTATTATACGCAATAAGGAAATATTGAGTATTCTTTTAACTCAGGCGTCCCCCGAGCGCGTTATATAGGCTATCTTTTACAGAAACGCATATACAGCGCAAAGCGAAGGATGGGTGTATATAATTTCTTTTAATTAAAGCAACATTTTCGGGCAATATTTTGGGAAATTTCTGCATGTTGATACAATAAAAAGTATCGGCGTCAATTTTAATTTTGAAATAAAAGTGGAAAATGACAATGTGAACACTTCCTATAATTTATATTCGGCTGCCAACAGTTTAACCCAGCGATTCTCAAACTTTTTTGTCTTGCGGACCCCCATTCATAAAATTTTCGTTTGCGGACCCCCTTTCTATTTTACCATATTTTTTAAAGGACCATTGTAGCTAGAATTGGATAAAAATAACAGGTTTGAAACAGAATTTTAAATTTTACTAGCGCAAACTTGTTTTTAAATAAACGGTATACATTTTATTAGTTAATATTAAAGTACAAAGTATTCTAATTTGAAAATAGCAATAATATCAAATGTAGATTTTTGTGAGATGTATAATGTTACGTTGGTGATGAAGGAGCAGAAGTATTTCGTTTCATTTTACTCAGTTGAAGTCTTGCATCTGATTTTATATCGATCCTGTTTCTACATTTGTTTTTCGCATTTAACACATAATGAATATTCTACAAAGGAAGAGTTCTGGAGTCGCCAATTTAAAAAAAATGAATCATGGTAAGGTTCGTTCTTGTTGGGATGGGAACCTAATCCTGTATTTTACATTGCTTGAATTACTTATCTTTTGCGATTTTGGCTTTCGCAGTGTTTTCCGGGAAAGACGAGGTTTACCTGTAACTTTTCTTCAAAGATCTTCGCGCGGACCCCTGAAAATTAGAGCTCGGGGACCCCAGTTTGGGAAACACTGGTTTTATCAGTAATTTTTACTATCTTAAAAGTCTAAGCACGACTTGGTTTAGTCTCGCTCACCTATTCATTTCGTCCCATCATCCACACTCAAAATAAAGGGTCATCGAAAAAGAATTCCGGGTTTTCGATGTTTATTATATCGGTAAATTCGAGGCAAGTAACCATTACGTTTGTATTAAAATGTGTAAAAACTCTCCAGGTTTTATCCTCACCATCTCCGCGCAGTGCTAGTGTCGCTGTGATCGCGGATTTGCACTATTAGTTGCGTAGCGGTATTCACGTTACGTGTCAACCCCAGTCAGTGAGATGGCCCATCTACGACAGAGAATTCCTGCAGCTGTAGCAACAATCACGGCGGACATGCTTCACTGTAACTGGTCGGAAACGATCTACCGCTTAGACGTTTGTAGAGCTAGAAATGGTGTTCACATCGAGATCTATTAAAGTATGACATTAGATTTTGCGAGTTTCTACACATTTTCTAAAAATGATGAGTTTTGCTCTGTCTTTAAAGAGCTATTAAATTTTGAAATTCCGGAATTCTTTTTCGATTACCCTACCAAAATTTTCCGAAACCTCACAACCCTGATATAGATAGGGAATTTTATTCAACCAATCAGATTGTTGACGCCGCGAGCGATTTGAAAATGAAACGCGTATCGAGCGCAAAAATACAAGAAGTGCGAATGCCCGGTTCAAATTGTTGACCGAATTGTCTTTTAGGATGCGGAGAGTTTAAGGATGAAGGGAAGAGAAGTGAGAAGGGAGGTCGGTTAGGGGAGAAAAGGGGAGTTGGCCGAGGACACCGGATTATAACTCAAGCAGCCCCATCTCCTGTCCCAAGTACAGTCCCCATCCGCTATATCCCTAGTGCATATAACGAATAACCAAGAGGGGCGACATGCATACTTTCACGCAAAGATACACGCACGTACACTCGCCGAGCAAGGGAAAGGAAGGCGAAGGGTGGAAGGGGAGAGTCACAGGAGGAAGGAGAAGTAATAAAGGGGAATAGAGAAAGAAAAATATGTGGGAAGAAAAAGGAGCAAGGGAATTGGAAAATAAGAAGTCATAAAAGGATGTGTAACAGAACAAAGGTATATGAGGTTAAAGGGTCACTGGAGATAAAAGTCAAAGACGAGGAGATGGTGTATGGGAGAATATGTGACACTTTGCCTGAAGTTAATAAGTAAAAGGTTGAAAGAAGAAGGAAGGAAAATTATAACAAAACAGGAAGATGGGGGATTGAGAAGATGGAGTTAGAAAGGATAGAATAAAATTGAGGAAAAGAGATGAATAGATGGGTACACGTATATAAATATATCTTTTTAAATAAAGAGTTTTTAAAAAATCATTAGTACAGAAGGGTCGGAGATATTTTAGTCACTTTTAACTCCATTTTTAAAGGAAAGATGGGATATTGTTAAAAATGTGTTAATCTGCCCCGGTGAAGCAAATCAACAACATTACGTACTCTAAAGCTCAACGTTTTCTTCATCTATGTGCATCGAAACAACAACCATAAAATTCTAGAACCGTTAACGGAAATTTAAGTTATATTCTTGGAGAAATTTCAGCTACAGTTGTGGAAATTTTGACGAATGCTAACCAAAAGACGGTAGAGGTTGGTTCCCGTATTGAAAAGGTTTTTCTTCTAAAAATGTTGTGATATTGTGCTTTTCTTTTTTTCTCAAAACATTTCATGTAAATAAGATGCGTACAACGTCAATCTCTCGCATATCAATCTCCCATCCTCCTATACGTATAAGTATATATATTATAATATAATATGTCCAGATTTTTAGATGAGTGAAATTATAAAACCGATTCCTTAATTTATAATAATCGCATTTGAATAAATAAACAATTAGAGTATGCATGCCAGTGTATTTCGAAAACAGAATAACACGAATGTCCCAACTTCTGGAAGATAGCTTTTTTATCCGTGAAACCTTTCTAACATTTTCCAATAACTATTACTTTTCTTGTACAAATTCAAATGTAAATTGGACGTCACGGCAGTGGTGGGACTCGTTTAATAAAAATTTCTTATATTAAAAATTTTGTCGAATATAATATTTTATCTTACATTCAGCTTCGGACAATCGGAGATTCTACTGCACGTGGAAGCGTGTTACCTGTTCTCTGTAATGAAAAAATGACGCGGCATAAAAAATAAAGCGAATAATGCACCTTAACGAGCGCGAAATAAAACAGTCAAGATGGATGGATATGAATATATTTTTTTTAAACGCATCCGAGTGAAAGAAAACTCGTCGCGAAAGATAGCAAGCCAAGGAGGATAGTGAAGGAGATGACAGAGATACGAACGGTAGAACTAGGGAGAAAAAGAAAGGGAGACAGGGATACAGAGTGAGAGGACGAGAGAGAGGGGAGAAAGGGGAAGAGGGGGAGGGAGAAATGGAAGGAGAAGGGGAGTGATGGGGAGAGAGAGGTAGGAAGAGACAGAAGACGGGATTAGGCAGGGAGAGAAGGAGAAAGGCGAAGAGAAAAGAGACAGAATAGGAGGAGGAGATGGGGGAACAAGAGGGGGAAGTTGACTGGATACAGCGGATTCCGCGGTCGCGGAGCACGCGAACTAGGTTCCCGGACGCTCTCACTGGGATTGAATACGTAATGCGGATTTTGAACGCGTGCCAAACGGAGCGCGTATGAAGTGTAGCGTTCGAAGTTATTTAGAATAAAACGACGAATCTATCTCGGCGATATTTATTGCAAATGGGATGCTTGCTGCAAGGCGCGCGTAAATTTGCGTCCGTTTCCCGTAGTTCTTTCCGGCTCGATTACCCCCGTTAATGCGTGGAAATTTATTTTTTTCGAATTGACAGCGATTTGAATCCGAAGTCTGTGAAAGGTGTATTCAAGAAAGCGGTGTGTTTCTATTCTTGTAGGTATAAATCAGTGATGGCGAACCTTCTATTGCCCGCGTGCCAATATTACTGAAATTGTCGAATATTTTCCGACTCGTGTGCCATAAAAAAATTATTGATTTTTTTTGCGTGCCAACTTAATTAAATTAGTGATCAGGACATAATAGATTGATGTTTGTAACCATAAAATTAATGTTTACAATAGATAACTAAATAGCACAAATGTTTTTGCGGCACTATATCAGTACGATATATGCTTTGATTGGTTTTCGCCTTCGTTGTCGTGCCAACCAAAATCCTCTTGCGTGTCACTTATGGCACGCGTGCCATAGGTTCGCCATCACTGGTATAAATCAACGAAATAATCGCGTACGCCTACTTCGAATAAGTTTATCGTTTCGTAAGCATGGAAATCAGTATCAAATAAGCTGTAAAAAAAACCTGCTCGATCACTCTTTGCCATGAGTGGCATAGGGCAATTGACTGCTGATTTTCGCCACACTTTCAGCCATTAGGGCATAACGTTCATTACATAATACATGATACAAACAATGGTAATAAATATGAGCAACTTTCTGAAAACTGGCCTGAGGCTATAATCCGATCTCAATGAAGACTGATACTGTACACTAGTGGTGCCCAAACATATCGGCTCGAGGGCCACGTAGCCCATTTCCGCTCGGTCAAAAATAGAGTTTAAGGTTGATTTTCGTTCTAGTTCAGGGTGGGGAAAAGGCCCGTTGGCCACATGCGGCTCCCAAAAGCGTATCATATTAAACTATGATGAAAAAGTGATGCGCAACATTTAACACACAAATTCGTATTTTTTAAATTAAAATTAGGATGATAAAATATTAAACACTGAAATATTAACCCTAAGAACCTTATTTAAACTTACATTCAATCATATAATGCCTCAGATTCTCTAGGTATCATCCGATTTAAACTCTAATCCAGGGCGCTGAAGCATTATCAACTTACAATGTAGTACCCCGAAGGATTCGCGGCCATCAATGTTGAAAAAGTTTTCCACCCGTCCTAGTGAATCTGAATACTGCCCACAATTCAGTAACAAGTAATAGTTATAAGGAAAATGGTTATCTGTTAAAGTTTAGGGAAGATTTAATCATTCATAAAAATAAAAATGTAAGTAATGCAATACGACGAATTATTATCATCATATAAATATAAAAGACTGTCACAATGTCACTTTGTCATGTAATGATTTTTGAAGCTTAATATCTCGCAAACGACTGAACCAAATTTGATGAAATTTTCAGGATAGCATTATGATGTAACAACAAAACGTTTTACTGTATCGAACTCGAGATCAAAGGCTCGGGTTCGATTCCAGGAAATAATTTCCATTTCCCATTAGGTAACACGTAAAGATGGGCATTTCGACGTGCAGGCTTTCATTCTTTTTTCGATTAATATTAGAAAGAATTGACCTACAATCTTCGGATATGAACCTTTTTGAAGAAAACATTATAAAGTTTCTTCTTCTTATCTTTTTCCGCCTATAGTTCGAAATTTCTCAGTGTAAACGTTTAATTCACACAGTTTGAGGAAATCTTGCCATTTTAACGGGATGTTGCCTTGCCTGCCAATTCCATTGTTAGACCTCTATATCATATTGTTATTTCAATCCTTATGGTATAAACGTGCTTTCAATGCTTTTAATACGAGAGAGGGGAGGGGGAGAGGTAGAGGGGGGAGAGAGAGGGAGGGGGAGAGAGGGAAGTAGAGGGGAGAGGAAGAAATGAGGGGGAGAGAGGGTGTGAGAGGGAGAGAGGGTGTGAGAGGGGGAGGTGAGGGAGGGAAAGAGAGGCAACTATTTTAAGTTTAACTAAAGATAGCCCGTCAACAACAGAATATTCACTAGAAATGTTGTATATGACAAAATATTTCATATGTAAAAGTGTGATTTTAATTATTTTAAATGAAAATAATAATTATCTATCTATAATTCTTCAGTTGATATTTCAACGGGCATTACCTTAGTCATACAAATAAAAGCCTTAGCAAACGTTGCGTGTAATGCTTTTTGAAGCATAATATCTCGCAAACGACTGAACCGAATTTTATGAAATTTTCAGGATAGCATTATGATATAATAAAAAACGTTTTAATGTATCGGTAATATATAAAAGCCTTATTCTGTTCCTTTGTCCTTTTGTCACACTCTGGAAAAAAACAGAGATACCTATACCTGGCAAGAGAGGACTAAGGTCAGCTTTTGAAGCACAATAGATACTCGCGGCGAGGGTTTCGAACCTTCGCTCGGATTGAAGGCAACCCTCTCAGCAGGAGGTATGATTTCAGGTCATAGAAGACTGCCTCAATTTTATTTCTGAATAATCGATCATTCCCGTCATTTTTGACGGGCACTTATACTAGTATATAATATTACGTTTATGTTTACGATATCAGATTGAATGATCTACTCAATGCTTGTAGTCGTGTGTAGTCATCCATTAGAATCATCCCGTGAAATTAGCTAGAGCGCACTTTTTTTATTTTTAAAATAATTTTTGTAGCAATGATATGAAATAGAATCGCAAGTATAGATGGACGGCTACAAATGCGAATCAAAAATGAATTTTATGAGAAATTAATCGCACCTTATTTTTCCGCCAGCGGCCTGACTACGAATGTCTTGGTTCCGGAGCAAGAATTAACAATGGGGCTCCCAATTTTGCAAAACGAATAATAATTCAAAAATTAGCGTTTCCAGTTGGAGCTCCCCTCCGTGTGAGGGCCCCTAAGTACTTCTAAGGCTAGATAGGCGTAGCTACGCCACTGTTTTCCTCAATACCTCAATTATACGCCACGAACGACGAAAAACAACGATTTTTGTAGAAAAAACTATTTTTTTCCTCGGGGCAGAATACAAATCGGCATAAATTCCTCCTGTCCTAGCACTAATATCGTTTAATTAATTGTTCATAGTGTCGATGGCGGACGGAACGTCGGTTCGATGGCACGCAAGGACGACCCAAGGGGGCGAACTAAGTAATAACTCAGTCGCACTCTCGGATTTATAAAAAAAAAATCACGCCATTAACGTCACCGCGTACTTTATTGGCGATGTTGTTATCATGCCGAGTCGATTGGCGTGGTGAGAACAGGACAGAAGGTGTACAGGATTACGGGATCGGGAGAGGATAAGAGAGGGCGAGGGAGGAAAAGAGGGAGGCGGGGGGGGCGTCTACAGAAGGCGGGAGGCAGCGGAATACAAGGGAAAGGAAGAGAATATGAGGGAGGACATAGATAGAGAGGAGGGAGGGAGGGGAAGAGAGAGAGGCAGAGGCAGAAGGTGAATATTTCCTGTTTTTCCAGTAACCATCCATCATCGCAGCGGGCAATCTGCATTCACCAGCGGCAGCTCCTCTCCACATGCTAACTAAAGTCGCGAGAGCCCTGCACACGGTTCCCACATCTCTCTCTCTCTCTTTCTCCCTCCATCTCGCTACCTCTCCCTCCCTCCATCTCGCTATCTTCTTCCCCACCTCCCTCCCTTATTTCCTCTCTCTCCCTATCTCTCTCTCTCTCCCTTCTTCGGGTACCTTTAATCGCTCCCCCACCTACCCGTTCACTAGCCATTTCCTCCTTTTCCTGCTGAAATAACCCCTTCTCTCAATCGTCTCCTTCATCTCCCATCATCCCCCTCTTTTTCGCCCCATTATTCCCTTCTCTTACTTCTTTCCTAGCTAGCCTTTCTCATAATATCTCTTTTTTCTTTATGTTCCCTAATCCTAGCCTCCTTTCTCATCTATTTATCTCTCTCCTATTCTTTTCTTTTTCTTCTGTTTCCTCTCTTGCACATCCCTCCATTCTCTACATCTCTCTCTCTTCTCCTTAAACTTTCGTTCGACTTCATTATCATTTATTTCCTTTTATCCCTTCTGTTTATTTTCATTATATCTTGATTTTCCCCGTATTTCCCCTTACATGTGGACGTTTTCGTCTCGTTCTCCTTGAATAGAAAAAAATATAATGTTTTACTACCTTTCTAGGTATATAATTTCCTCGAGGTGATTTTAGGAGTTTTTCCATTGTTGACATATTTATTCTAATACCAAAGACCTCAATCACTGTAATTTTTGATTAAGACAAAAAAATATAACAAATTCTCCATTTAATGAGGTCAGTTATAATAAATTCCATTTCAAAAACATCTTTGTTCGATAAATCTTCTGTTAATATTCGTTACATGGTTTTCAATGCAATTGCATCGCAATGACTGTATACTTGAAATAGAAAATACTTATTGGTTCCTGCTTCTGGTACGAAAATGTTTGCATATTTTGCTAAGGTTAATTTTTAGGGAAACAACAGCGCCTGTGTATGAACAATTTGAAAAATGCTTAGGTTACAAAATTATACGTAGATAAATGAAACACGAAAAATAAACCTTTACGAAGATTTATTGCAATGGCAGAGTTTTGCCACCGCGACATAATCAGGACCTGACTGCAGCGCTACAAATCGCCGTAACATTTGCGAATATTTTGTAAAGTTCATTTTTCACTCCAAGAATTACGATTCGATTTCACGAAGGCCAACTCCGTCGATTTTATTACATTTAGGCGGATTGTATTTTTTTATGATTCCGTACGCATGTTTTACAAGTATGATAAGTGCCGGCAAGCTTTTAACAATTCGATGGGAAACCTGGCAGTCCTTCCTGTATAAAAGCCCGCCCCTTTCTCCTCCGGCCTCATCCAGGAGAATTCTACTTGTATCTCATTATCACTCCCTTACTCCTCCTCACTCCACCCCCCCCCCCACCCCCTTCCTCTCCCCTTATTTTCCCCTCGTTTTTCTCTTCCGTTCTCCTTTCTCCTATCCTCCTCTCTCGCCTCTCCTTTTCTCACTCCCTCCCCTCCTCTTCCCCGTCCACCGTCTCCGTCTTCTTCCGCGGATTATCTCTCTTTCTTTCTCACTCTAGACTCAGATATTTAATTGCCGATGCATTCGTAAGAGGTTTTAACCCTCGGCGACCCGGAAAATGACGTCATAACTCTTCCTCCTACCCCCCCCCCCTCCTTCCTCCACCTCTTCATTTTCTCCTTCGCTCCTTTTCCGATCATCGACTCGGCTCAAGATGGCGCAAAATTCAACCCGCTGCAAAGTGTTAAAGGTTGACCAATCGAACAGGTGCTGGTTAGTTATCACCGACGCACTCCGAAAAATACTATCCGGTTTTCCACTCGACCGACTAGCTTTGAACTAGCTGTGGAGAGCAGATGGAGTGCCCGCGAGAAGGAGAAATAGAGAGAGAACTCTGCACCGGAAGTGATTTTTCCGCGAGATCCTTCAAACTGCCGCGATAAAACAGACCGCATCTTCTCCTTTTTTCCTTAAAAAAAACGCGGAGTAACAAATGCGTTCGTAGGAAACCTTTAATCAGAGCTTTCCAGGACGTGATTTTCCTCCGTCAGAAGTTAAACCGATCGGCTCCTCGTTATGACGAGAATTATTATTTTGGATTGTTCCGCGCGTTCATTTTTTATTTTTTTAAAGCGGACGCGAGAGAGGTCGCGGAATCCTGCGTGACCTCATATTTCCCGCGTCTCTCTTCTTTCCGAATGCTCGCTCGAGCCTCTCCTTTCAAAGCCGGATTAATATTAACTCTCGGAGCAACTCAGGCGTTCTCT
The DNA here is from genome assembly GCA_036926305.1 of Uropetala carovei. Classification (NCBI taxonomy): domain Eukaryota; kingdom Metazoa; phylum Arthropoda; class Insecta; order Odonata; family Petaluridae; genus Uropetala; species Uropetala carovei. The sequence goes on from JAXCHB010000015.1 coordinate 10,782,844, forward strand.
GAGAAACATTGAAAACCTGGGACATGAAAGTACGCTTCGACAATCCTCCGTACGGCAGGTGGCAAACACACAACCCGTGAACCATAATTATAAGCGTTCGGAAAGGTTGCCCCCCCTTGTCTTTTGGAATTGCATCCCGTGAGAATGGCGACGACGGCTTTGCGTTCGTGGTTCCGATTTTGATGAAACATATGAAATATTGCGGCGTCGGACAACTCAAACCGAAGCTTTAAAATACAGTGAAATCCATCCTTACACCTAACGACAGAGGTCTCGAAATCAAATTCCTTGTGGAGCAAAATGAACATTTCGAAATATAATACACTTATTCTAAGAAATTATTGGCTTCGCTTTACACGGTTGCCCAGTGGCGGATTTACCTCTAGGCCCTGTAGGCCCGGGTCTAAAGAGGGTCTTTAGGGGCAGAAATTTTTGAGAAAGAATAATATCTATAATGATGATGATAATAATAAATATATAAACTAAATAATTTTATATTATTAACTCACTTTATAGGGCCCGTGCTTCAGTGTGGCTCGCAAAATATTGAATGTTGTGATCGAAATGTTGACACTGCTAGCATAAATATGCTATAATAATAAAAACTAATAATTAAAAATTCATAAATAATAAATTAAAGAATGGCAATAAGATTAGTGCTTATGGGCAGCAAATTGATAAATACTCCCCTGCGTTTTCCGTTTATTGCAATTTTCTTTTTATATAACTAAGTCGAATTGCACAGTCTATATTTCGTTTTATCACGGTTTCAGAACGGTCTCTAATCATTAAAAATCATATGTTTCCGATCGATAGTCAATAATAAAGGAAGCAATCCTGAAAATATATAAGTAATCGTTGAAACACGGGGTCAGGACGGCATTCAAATGTAGCCTCATTTATAACTAGGGGGATATCTATCACACTTTGCGCGATCTCACTTTGCACGGTATTTTTCAGGAATCGTGTATCATGCAAAGCGAAGGATGGCTGAAGAAGTTGATAAATTCGATAATGGAGAAAGAAACACATTACGGAATTATTTAATTTTTAAATTTTATTCTAGAGGGAAAAAACACTTCTAGATTGGACGATTTACCTTCATCTAGTAGTGTAACAATCGTTATTATATGGAAACAAGCACAAATTTTAAAGATATTCCTGCATATGATTTACTTACAGCACGTGTCCTACACGTTGAAACTAAATACACCGCTAAATATTTTAATAAAAACAAACCGTTGCACAATTTCCTAACATTAAATATTTTACCATTGCTTCGTATCGTTATGGCATCCCATGATCACGCTCTAACTTCATTAACTACATTAATTCACTAGAGAATTATCGATCTCGTCTTACGGCTGAAAACTAATTCAAGAAAAAGCGCTTCAATGTCAAACATTGAAAAAGTAAATACTCCTATGGCCATAACAATTTTATGAAAAACCACATTCAGCCTGGGTTTTCGTAACGTTTTTTTTGCTTATTCTTTAATCTACGTACAGTAGAATCAGAATAATGAAAGGGATGTAACATTGGAACTAGAGTACCGAATGTGGCTCAATTTGGGTTATTCGTTTGAAACACCGCCCTCGAGGGTTTTGTATATTACAATTTCTGGTTGAATCCAAACGCGACAAAGGGTTTAAAAATTAGACTATAGTCAGGGATGAGGATAAGAAGGCGAGCGGCTTAGAAAGGATGTCTGGACATAAGCGATCATGTCGAATGGAGTACACTCACTCACGCATTCCATCTCGACGGGTAGCAACAACAAGATGCGACCATGTCACGCACCGATTCCCCGCGTGAGGGTGACTGCGTTCGAATCCATCTCAGGCCGTCTCCGTCTCAACAGGAGATCGAACAAGGATATTCCCTCGTAGATACCCTAATGGATTCCCTTATCCTCCCAATCTCCCGCAGCTATTGCACTACTTCCCTACCTAACTTCTCCTCCTCTCACATGCTAGGTACGAAATCAATTATTAATCCCCCCTTGAAACCTTTTTTTACCTCTCAAATCCTCGCCATTTTACAATCGTGTGTCGTATATTTAATGCGGCAGTTGATTTTCCGTTAAAATTTATAAATTTGGACCCATCTCAAAGACGATCAAGAGGAATTTAGTCCTCTGTTGAGGTAGTGTAGAAAAGTTTAAATAACTACATGAAGTTATTCGTTTAAAATTACTAACAGGACATTTCTAATCCTATATAATACTGATAATTTGAATAACAGCCGCCTATGATGAATCAATATAAGGAACCTCCTGTTCATCCACCATTCCAGGAATCACAAAAGATGAAAGCTATTAATTGGTATAGAAACACGAGGAAATAAAAGAAATTTCTGTAAATGTATAAAAGAATGGTTGTCCTTCCTCTACTTCTCTAGGAAAAATCATGAATTCAATAAAATTGTGCACCTTCTAATACTTCGCCATTTAAAAATTACATCGTCATGTATTTTGTTTTGACTTTTAAAACTACCACTGCATTTAGAAGGGAAATAATGCTTTTTAACCGAAAATTAATAAAAGATGAAAACCGATAACTATGCACGACAAGAACAGGCAATCAGATAGGGAAATAAAGCGAAATCACGCGCAAGTTTTTTCATACGAAAAACCTTAAGAGGCGTGACTATAAAATGGAAATGTTATATTAGACTTGATTAAATGCATGGATAATATCAAAACACGGATAAAAATTTACGGGATAAGGTAAATAAACACTTGATCTTTTATCACCAGGGGGAGCAAGCAACGGAAAAACCATATAACACAGTTACCACAGCGTTATTTTATAGCTGTTTACTGCACGTTAAGAAAAAGGCATTTTTCGCATGATTTGCCAGTCATTGAAGATAATTTCCTTCTAGAAGAAAAAATCTTTCAACACTCAAGTAAAGACATTCACTGTTTTTTATCTCCTTCCGAAAGTTGACCGCGGGTTATTTGGACAAGGGACTAGCATCAATTTCCATCCCCACGCCTCAAAATGTAAAGAAGAAATTATGTCACGCCCACCTAATGCCGTAAACAAACCGCGGACACGGAAGCAGGCGTCTGAACCTTTGACCCAACGCTTTCATCGAATGAGTAAAAACGAAACTCACTCTGGAGGAGCGATCAACTCACCAAATAATTTTGACTAGCTCATGACGTCAAATTGATTAAAGTAACAAGAACCACATTGGGATTGCGGTCGAAATGGATATTAAGCATTTATTGGGTATAATTTTTATATGAGCATGTTGATGCTTTACGCTGATAAACGACATTCTAACTTTTAAGGCTATTAAGGTTATTCAACAGCCAACGGAGCTCATGCGAGAATTTTAATACGTTACTTCCGCACTTTAGCTCAATCCTTTCAGTAATAATGGACAAAATCAAATGCTAATTAATATTTGGAATTAAATAATTTTTGCGAGAAACCTAGTGGTATCCTACTTCATCTAATATCGAAGAGAGAGACTTTGCAGTTACTGCCACCTAACATTGATCCTCAAGAGTATTTTATCTATTCAGTAACCATGGCCGACGTTAGAAAAGCAAGTATACGTATATTTTCATCATTTTGCAATGTAATGCTTCCCTTCCAAGTAGAACCCCACGTATTATAGAAATGAAAAATGGAATTACATTTTTTTAAATTAAGGATACAACCCTAATTCCTACAAGTCTATAGTTTTTCGGTGATAGGTTGAACATTTATCACGGAGCATTCTTAAAAAAATATTGCGACGATTTCTATGGACTGCAAAGTTAATACTAGAACGTGAACAAAATTATATTTTACTGACTTTCCTCACTCATCCAGACAGTTTTCTTGAATTAGCTGCTTTGCAAAAATCTCAAATTTACTTAATTGCGCTCGAAAAAAATTGTCACGTCAACTATCGGGGCAGATCAGTTTTCATTTTGTCTAGTGGAGAAAAATGAGCAAAATTCTCTAACCAAACCCCAATCACATTTCAAATCTGAGATTTTGAATTAAACACGATGAAATATATAAGATCTTAAGCTTATACGGGGGATTACAAGGTGGAAGAGCCGGGTCCGATTCTCGGGTAAGACAGAATTTTTCTCCTACTTTTCGTCAGCTCTTGCGGTCGAGCAGTTAATCCCACCATTGCATTTTATTTAGTGGACTCTAGAATCAAGAAATAACATATTGGTATCGAACACTAAGCCCCGCGGTACATAAATGCGAGAATAGGAAAAAACTCTTGATTTTCCAATTCATTCCTTTACCCCTCGTTTTGCACAGTTTTGCTTTACACGTTTTCGGTTCAGCATGGTTTTCACTTTAGAGAATTACCTCGAATTGCACAATCATCAGCTTCACTTTGGCAATGTTTAGAAAAAGTCTCCAAACATTAAAAATCATAAAATGCTTCACTCTTGTCAGATGCTGTAATAAAGAATAAAGGAAGCAAATCTGAATATATTATAACTAAACCGTCACACGTTTAATTCAAGACTGCGCTCAAATGAAACCTCGTGTATTCCTATGGGAAATATATTCCACTATGCAAGATTTCGCTTTACAAGATCTATTCCGGGAAAACATTCACCGTGCTAAGCGAGGGATGGGTGTACTTAATTTCACAAGATATATACATATCAAAATATACCATATTTGTGGGATTTGTTCGATATCAAAAGGCACGAATTTCATCCGCTTTAACTAAAACGTTTAAAAAAACACCCTCATCTCGAATTCACCGTCTCATATTTCAGCGCAAATCCTGAAAAATGTACGCTGGAGAAAAGGTGTTGAAAGAGGTTCCGAGTGTAGAGGTCAAATGAGAGGTGGCAGCTTTTGAGATCTAATCCTAAATTAACGTGTCCGTCGAATAATATGACGTCTGGAAACATTTATTGCGCGGAAACTGCCCGCCATATAAGGCTCTGTGTGGTATTACATTCCGCGCCTCGGATGAAGAGAGAAAAACGACATCCACGGAGGGGAGGAGAGAGAAACACACTCGACCGACAAACCGCAGAGTTATGTTCGCATTGTGTGTATAATGTATAAAAGCATTGGAGTTTTCTCCATATTTCGGGCGCGACGAGGCATTTAAAAAATACACGCGTCGATTGTGTTCAACGGCGGAAAACTGTTAAAGTCCGCATCACGTGAAGGAAATATGACCTATTCTTGATAATTTATTCGTTAAACTCGCGTTGCGTGAAGAAATATCTATTGTAAAACTTTTTCGGGATTCGCGAGGAATTTTTATTTTTAATGACTAGTGCTTGAAATTTTTTCCCTTAAAACCTCCGGAGAAATGATGAATCGGAAGTTTCGTAAAATTCTAAATATGTCCCTGACAAACTATTGTTCAGGCGTGGGAATCCTACCGCCCTTGCGACATTTTATACGACCCGCGAAGTCATTATGAAAGCAAATCGTGCGATATTAATTACTGATTTATTATTATTAATACTCAGATAAATTTACGGTTGCTACTTTTAAATTATGGTCAGAAAACCTTTTATTATAAATGTATGTCACTAAATAATTATTTACAATAGATTTTCATTAATTAGTATCCCTCACAGTCTCTCGAGAGTAACTTTCGATGTGATCCCTAATGTGGCCCCAATAAGCACTCGAAACGTTTGATGCGGGCTCTAAAAAGATTTTTCCATGCCTGATATAGTCAAAGAGTGACAGAGGGTGATAATTTCCTCCTTATATATCCATTGGTTTGAAAGTTTTTTTTTAAACTATCCATTCTTCGGGCGATAAATAAGGACTAATCGTCTTTTTAAAATCTGTCACTCGCTTATTACAATAAGTAATTAAAAATTCCTTTACTAAAATGAAGTATGGAGCTATAGTTATAGCCGAAAGTCTACTCATAATCGATAAAACTCCATCTACAATAAAACGATCGAAATAAAACAATAAATCATTTCAGAATAAATCATTGGTGAATTACCACTGAAGAGGGTCACTTTGCATGGGCAATGACATTTGGTTTCCCAACCCTTTTATGGCTATTGGATACATTGCGGAAATCGTCTCTTTTATTATATGACAAATAAGACAACACTGAACACGTGCTTCAAAAACTCATCATTCAGTGAAAAAAGTTCATATAAAATCAGACCACTGTGAAAATGATCTAACAAGCCAAAACCGCCAGAGAAATCGGCTCAGAATCGCCATATTAAGGAAGGATAGTATACCATTTATAGCGCAAAAAATCCTCATTCCAGTTAAACCAGTCCAAATGAAATTGGGTTAATGGCAAATTACTCGGGCAAATCGACGCCGGCGATGTTAAACTGTGAGGAGCTAATTAACTGAAAGCATAACTGCTTCAGAGTTCGCAGCGAGTTGGCATCTCAATGCCTTCTTAATCTAAAAATATGAGTTAAAAATTTAAAAAACGAAGTCCTTAATGTTTGTTTTCAATTTCAACCTTCGATGGCGCATAATATTTATCAATCGGTTTGCTCAATATATTCCACTGCTTTCCAAAACATATATTCATGAACGGTAACTATAGTAAACAATGAAAGGCGCAACTAACTGAACCTTTATAAAGGAGTTTATAAGAAAATAATTCGGGACGTATCCGCAGAAATGGATCTCATGATGAAATATTGCAGTATCATTTACTATTTGTCAGCAATAATTCTCTAAAATACTCGTATTAATCTCAATAACATGCAGCATCAATTTAATATTTAACGGTTTTATATATTAAATAAATTTAATTAGGGCAGTCGTGAAAATGCATTAATACCATTTAATCTGAGAGCGTATTCGTTTTTTAATTTTATCTATACAGGTTATCTTCCTTTATTTTTTTATATATTCTTAAAATTAAGGCTGTTGTCCTACTTGTGAATCGTTCAATGCATTGCTGCCAGTTATCTGTAAATATCACGATCATCATACTTGGCCAAGGGATTTTCTTATATAGACCACAAAAATAAATACTCTATATTAACTGGCAGCAGTTATAAAATCCTGGAATGACTCTTGGTATTGTATAATTATTGATTTATGGGATAGTTCAGCGAACGATATCCTCAAATCTTACGTCATATTCAGAGAGAAAGTGCACAAGTATATAAATTACGTTCAATCTCCGAATGTTATAGCATGATTAAAGATATGATGGACTGAACGGAACATTTAAACTCCTTTCATGAGGTCACTTTAATGAAATTTTTTCTAGCAAAAAAAACTACGTCACCAAAAAAATTCCCTCTCCGTCATACTGTTACCACTCCATGTGAGAAGAAACTACCATCGGTGATACTTTCACCAAGAGATTAATTCAGGGGACGGCAAACTACGACTCGCGGGGTGTATGCGGCTCCTGTGATGGTTTCAAGCGGCTTGCGAAGCAATGACGAAAATGCGAATCGCAAAATTTAACACAAATTTATGTTTTAAAAAAGTAAAATAACACAGTACCGTCCTATAATACGGGTTTCCATAAAAACGGATACGCTACAACACGACTTGTTTTTTAATTCCGAAAAAATCATACAACGCGGATCACGGTTTGCATTAACACGGTTCGGTCGGACTTTGGATGTGAGATTCGAGATTTCTAAGACGTTTTGAAAGTCCCGAGCGCCTTCTTATAAGCTTATATAACCGGAAACTACACTCCATTTGTAGATATATATGCATCAGAGAGAGGCTTGGGAAGTTAGGGTATGGAAGAGGAGGAGGGTACTATAAGGGCACAGAATGCAAGCCTCCCTTTCAATATAAACATCTAGATTGACATTACACGGCACCTTTTTAGTCTTGAAATTTGACACCTCACAATCTCTAGGTAACTTTTGATGTAATCACTACCCATCACGCAAAGCATTGCCAAATTCTAATGCAGCACTCCATACAGAATTTCGACCGTGAGGGAAACTGCTTCCATGTGCTGAATGATCTGCTAGCAGATTACAAAGGTAAAACCGCTTAAAAGCCTCCGGGGGATACTTAGAGGCCGATGCCCGCGAGGAAAGCAATTAATTTTCCGCTAGCGCGTTGTATATTATCCTTAATAATCCAAAATTATGACCGGCCACGTTTTCGCCGTGTTTTTTGGGGTTGAATCCTCACCCTTTTATATCGGCCACGCGCTCGGGTAAAACGGTTAACGATTACGTCACATGAACTTAATATTCCATACGATGACGATATTCGAAAGAGTTTCAGGGCCGATGCATAAAAGTAATCGCGTTATAAATCGAGTAGGCCGTATAATTTTGAGCCAATATGATGCGAAACGCATTAACCTGTTTTTATTAGCTGTTATTCAGTCCTCTTTCCGATCGTGGACGTCTGGCTGCAGCTTATTTATTTTTAGGTGCTTAAAACTGTAGGTACACAGGGAGGTCATCGTCTCCGTTGAATTTGAATCGATATCTTTGAGAAACAAAAATATCGATTCGAAAAATACATAAAAATTTGATAAATCCTAACAAATTTTCGAGGTGCAAGGAAAATGTTTATTGATACTATAGTCTCCGTTTCGAATCTAATGGGGGCGTGGCTATATTTTTTATTGCTAATGAGCAATTTGTAAAAGGTTGCAGGTCCTGTTTATTTATGATTAATGAATAAATGCGCCAGCCTTACGAAAGGAACACATTTACGTGATACCGTGTTCACGTTTTACCGACCAAAAGAAGCCTCGCGCGAATTTTCAACGCTAGAAATGCAAAATCTGATCTTTGATCGCATGAATTACAATATAACAGGAATTTCCGCGGATAATAGGATAACTACCCGATCAAACCCCAGAACGAATGGATTATGTTGATAGGTTTCCTGATAGAGGGTTACGTGGCGTGCATGCCTCTGACTATTAAGCTCGCTGGTTCGAATCCTGCTTTAAGAATGGGTCTGTGATCCTCTTTGCAACTGGTTAGAAGCCAAGGCAGTGTTGCTTAAGAGAACATGAAGATAAATATAGATTATAGATACAAATATAAAAAGTGCGAATACCAGATTTTTTATAGGGTAAAAAGTAGCCTATGTCTCAGTGAAGATTTACTTTCGTGAAACTCAACTTAAGATTGAATTACATCCCTAAGGCGGGCTCGATAATTTCGTTTTAAGCGCATAACCAATGTCTTAGTAAAGTATTCCGATAAAACTTCCTGCACAGGATGTATTTTATTCCTTTGTTTTAAAATAATTATTGGAATTTAAATGCAAATTAACAATTCTCAATAATAAATTTCTAGGTTCGGATAGGAACCATAAAACATTAACGACAAATGTAAATTTATTTGTTTATTTATTTAAAATTGAATTTTATCTCAGAATGAGAGCTCTGAAATGCAGTCGTGGATAAGAATGCGGCAAATATTTATGATGGATAAAATAGAAATGAAGAATTAAAGAAAATAAAAGAGAAGATAATGAAAATGATAATGCAACCGATAACTGGACTGAAATTTTCTTCGGGAGAAGACTATATTGTTAAAAATGAGACTGAAGGAATATAGGTAGGCAAAATCAAAATCACACCATTTATTTACATTTTCCGTCATTTTTTCGTCTTCCCACAAACTTCGGAGGTTTGGTAACACTTCCCTCCATTTGGTACCGCGACCTGACGCGTGGTGGGCAGACGTCGGCCGACCGCGGTCGCGTCCGGAGCACCGCGCGTTTCCTCCGACAAAGACCAGCGAAAAAAAAGCGTCTGCCTTTTCTCCCTTCACCGAACAAACTCTTTATTATATATAAACTGCATCATAGAAAAAAAAAGATGGAAAAAATATCTCCTACATCCACGACGCAAAATGATCTCCCACTCTACCTATTACACGTATTCGCTGGTAAAACAATGGAAAACGAGAAAGAGAGAAAGGACAAGGAAAGAGAGCGGAGGAGAGGGTGAGAAGAGGTAGCGAAGTGTGGGAATACAGGCGGCAAAGAGGAAGGAGAGGGAAGGGTGACGTGGAGGGAACGGAAAGGAGGAAAAGGAGGTATGTCGGGGGAGAAAGGGGAGGATTAAAACGGGAGGGGTGGAATTGAAGGGAAAGAATGAAGAAAATCGTCTTTATCGGGAGAGATGGAGGCTATCGCGGCCTTTAAGCAAGGTAATAGTTGAAAGGGAGGAGGAAGGATAGAGTGAATAGTGAGAAGGGAGAGTGGAAACAAGAAGAGGGAGAGGTGAGAAGGAAGGATGAAGCCTTGCTTACTAGCTTGAGAGGAGAGGGTGCGATAGGGAAGGGGAGGAGCGGTCACTCGACTAAGGAGTGAGGAAAACGAGGGACAAGTTACAAAGGAGGAAGTGTCGTTCGGAGACAAGGTGGTGGAGGGAGGGAGGAGGAGGAGGAGGAAGGGGGAGGGGGGAATGGGTAGGAGGGAGAAGCTCGCCACAAGGAAGGAGGAAGGGAGAGATGGGAGGGAATAAAAGTGGGGAGAAAGAGAGGTATTGAGAGAAGGAAGAAATGGAGGAAGGAAAGGAGGAAAAGAGAAGGGAAGAAAGAAGAGAGGGAGAGAGAAATGTAGGGAGGAAAGGGGAGAGAGGGGGAGAGGGAGAGATGAGACGGGAGAGGTAGACAGAGAGGTAGAGGGTAGAAAGAGGGGTAGAGAGGAAGAGGTAGATGGAGAAGTAGAAAGAGGGGTAGAGGTAGAGAAGAAGTTCGAGAGAGGGATAGAGAGAGGAGTATAGAGAGGAGTACAGAGAGAGGAGTATAGAGCGAGAGGCAGAGAGAGAAGTAGACAGGGGGGTAGAGAGAGTGAGAGAGGGAAAGAGAGAGGAATTTAAGGATGGGGAAAGTAGGAAGGGAATAATGAAAGTAGGGAGGGAGGAAGAAAAGGAGAGAGAGGAGAGTTAGGAAATAAAGAAGAAAGGATGGGGAGAGGCAAAAGAGTGGATGGAAGAAGGTAGGAAAGGCTATAACAATATAAGAACTAGAATGTGGGAGTTGGAGGTGGAGTAGAGAAGGGAGACTGTCTGAGCGCAAGGTAAAGGAGGGGCAGGTTTATAACTTAACAATTTTAACACGCCGTCCTCTTATGGAGTGTGGCAGCGGGAAACGCGACCACTCACACCGAACGATCTGTAATGATAACTGCGAGGAAGAGCTGCTCTATTAAATCTTCTAACGCCACAAGCGAACTGAGAAGTAAAAATATCTGCACGGTCCGTGCAATAATCTTGCTGGACTCTTCTACGTGACGTGGGAACGAATCTCGAACGTATAGTTCAGTCGCCGAAAGCGCGGCTCTGTCTGGAAGGGTGAAATGCAGTTTTGCCAAGCGTTTCGCGAGTCGGAACATATTTAACCTTATTTTCATTGCATCCTAACGTGTTATTCTGTAGCGTTTCCACGGAAACAGACGCTTTATATTAGCGTCGAGTCTTATATTTCAAATGCCACCCGTAGCCATTCTTTCTGCAGACGAACTTTAACTTACACTGTTTGTTGCACTTGAATCGTGGCTGCATATTTAATTCTAGTTACTTTTGCACCTATTTATTATTCTGGAGTCGTTTATAATATTGTATCGTCCAATCTCGTTGATTCGTTCACGCGAACACTTAAACATTACAACCCATTTCCTTTGTACAGCCTCTCTCTTGATTTTAACACAACACAAATGGCTACGCATTACGTGCTATATAATGGAGAATTTGCAAGAATCTTTTTAAAACGATTCCATTCACCTGTGAGCAAACGATGCTGCTATGATCCGTTATAAATGCACTTTCACTAAATGATCTATCTGGGTTGAAGATTACGGCTCACATTTTCATCATTCTCCTCCGACGATATTCTCATCCAGAATTACTACCTATTCTCGCTATTATCGTTACTTCTTACAGATATAAGGAACGAGAGGCAAATATAATTAAACGAAGAATTTAAATTGTTATCTCTTAAACAAACATATTCAAGACGGAATATACTAAGTATCAATAATTATTTCTGTTGCCAGGTAACCAACAACGGCGTGAACTTACGTAAGGGTATTTATTAAGAAGTAGCTTTTGGTTTTAAATGTATGGTATTGGGGATGAAAATCGCAGGACAGTGAAAAGGACATGAAAAATTATAATTAAAAAAACGAGCCTATGCTTAAATCCATTTTATATATTGAATAAGGAAATTGTTAGTATCAAATGGAATAAAGCAGTCATAAATCAAAATTTCTCTAATAACAACTTTTTCGATATCAATAAACCAATTTGTACCCTAGTATTATAATATTCATCGGCTTAACAGTGAACGTGAAACTAAATGAATAGATCCACCTTACAAATCGAACAAATTAGCGTTAGCGAATCTTAAAAGATTCTCGAATTAAAAAATTGAAAACTGATTGTTAAAGGGGAGACGGAAGAAGGAATTGGAATTGTAAGGAGGGATTTGGACAGAGGTCAAGGAGAGAGAGGTTTTGAGAAGTCGGCGGCGGACGGGGATGCAGAGGCGGCAAGGCGGAAGTCTCAGGTCGTTGTCATCTCGTTTCTTCCGAAAGAGGAGCGAAAGGGGCCGACGAAATGGAAAATGCTCCAGAGAGAGAGGATGTTGTCGAAGATTTTTGAAGATGGGTAACGGTATAGATAATGAGGCGAAACTGCTTTTATTGGGAAGAGAAGCAATGTTAAACATTATTATCATCATCATTGCTATTTCACCGACGTCAAAAGATGCCGACGTGACGACGGATCAACCACATCACAAGAATATCAATGCCATGTTAAAAAACTCTAAATTCCAACAGCCATGAGAATATAGTGATTCCAGCCGCCGTTCCCATTAGTTAGCCTCGAATGGTGTTAATATTTGCTTTTAAAGTCCTAACATATATAGATGTTTTGGCCTGAATATGGCACGAATACAAAATATTCATATAAAATGCGGACATTATGTATATTGTGGTAAACCTTCCACACCGACTCGAGCACGAAGTTCCCGCCGTAAATCATCCCAACAAAGCATTCCTTTCCGTCTCTCACATTTAGGTTAATGAGCGTCTAAAAATAAAATTCATGAGTGGAAATTCCATGGTGGAAATAGCACCACGATTCGTACCAAAGGCTTACAAAATCTTCCGCAATTTTCTTGTTTTAACGACGAAGAAAATTAATCCAAGATATACGACAACGAAAACGTGATTCGGGTATTAGCTCTAAAATTCCGAGAAACAAATCCTACGCCTTCCTAAAACCTTTTTTTTTGTGTGTTCTAAATATGGACGGAACCGGTCCCAAATGATAACGGACGCAAAACTGGAATCCCCTTTCTGCTATCTCATGAAGCGTGGCGCTCCAATATACACATCTGCATGTTATATCATAGATTTTTTAAGCAAGTGAATTGTTTTATTTGAATAGGTTTTGCGCGATTAATACGAACATGATTTTAAAATAATCTATAGCAACATATTATCGATTTGAAGAAATAGCAGGAAAATGTGTGTAAATTACGAATCGTCAAATTTATATTGATAATAATAGCAATAAGGTGGTTCATCGACAATGGACATTCAGCTCGATACGACTACTTTTAGGCTGGAAATTGGCATCGGTTGAAATCTCTAAAACATTTTCTTCATATTTTCTTGTAATTTAACCGTTATATCTCGTGAAAAATCAACTTATAACGAAACCGATAAGGGAAGGCTCAACTTTGCGAAATTAATTCATAACGAATACACAAAGGAAAAAACCAACTCTGCGAAACAATTTCGCTGCAACACCATCAGTGCAGCGAAACCATTGTAGCGAATTAAAAATTTTTATATTTAGCAAAAATGTTTCACAAAGTTGTTTTTTTCCCTTTTTGTGATCATCAGGAAAGTACCAAATTCGCTTATGTTCAAAGTTTGAAGAAAAACACCGTTAGAAAAATGCAAAAATGTTACGAGCCGTGATGGAATATTCCCACCTTAGGAACGACTTCGCAGCGTCAATGGTTGAACCAGGAAAGCGTAGTTGTTGCTTCTCTTCTCCTGTTCGGATAACACGGTCTGACCCAGAGAAACTGGCGCACGCGCCATGTGACTCTTCCCACTTGTGAGGGAGCAATGACCGACATGCAAGAGTACAAAAGAGACATTTAGCTACGTGCATGTTTTATACCTCATATTAACTGCCTAATAACAAAACACCGGAACTTGTGCGAGTGCTCACGTGCAAATCTAATCTAAACGCTTCGGTGGTATTTAGCCAGTTTTTAAAGAATTATCTTACCACGGACAGTTTTTCCACTTTATTTTCTTTTTATTCACGTCGCGTAGAATCGAAAAGCGAAACGGATCGCGTTGGAATTTATTTTACTCTAATATCAACGGTAATACGAAATTAAGTAACAATTGCGGAACTTAAACACATGGGAAAAATAATGGGATTTGTAAATTACTTTGAATTGATAAAAAGTCTACTTATAAAAGTTCGAATTATAGACTTTCGACCTTTATGTTCGTCCCAAAATTCAACCAAGTTCACCGGGAATTTTACGGTAAGCCTTAAACAAGTCGGAGAAAACAATATGATCTTGCAATCAGTATCATATACTATTAATTGTAAGACAAATGCCACCTAGATTTGGACATTTTAAATATATAGTAATAAATCCTCTTGTACTAAAAGGCGAATGCTGCCAATTGAGGTATTTTTACTAATTCCATTCGCTGTACTAAAGTATTCATTATCAGAGAAGACCGCGTGAAATACATAAAAAACATAGACGTAATTATTTAAACTGTACTTATTTCAATAATTTCGCTTTGCACGGTTTTCATTTTAGAGAACTACAATCAATTTCGCTTTAGAACGGTATTAAAAAATTTTAAATGTTTCAATTCCTCTCAGAAGTTAAAATTTAAAAAACAAAGGAAGTTTTCTGAATGCAATATAACTAAATTTCTATAGATACATTATCCCGTATGCAACGTGTATAGGAAGGAATGAATGTATATTTTTTCGTTCACTGCACGAGTTCTTTCCTATTATGGAGTTCCACAAGGTATCGGCCTGTGCCTCAGTTCATTAATTCATATGGCATTTCATATTTTAGGGTGAATTATAATGGAGGAATAGTAAAAATGACGCGAATAACATCTTCTACGAGTTATCGAAACTTACAGTAATATGATTTTCTGCTCGCGAAATGCTTTGACCGCACGTTTATACTCCCTTCGCAAAAAAAAAAGCGTTTCATCTCTCGCGCCTCGGAAAATGAAGGAAACTCGTTGCGATTGCAAAGAAAATAAGACGAGCTCGAGGCGATTTGTGGAGATCCCTCCCCTCCCCTCCTCCAGAAACAAAGAGAGAGAGAGAAACGCGTATGAAAAACAACAGTCCGGCGAGAACTCGTGCGCGGTCCGAGTGAGTGATTTGGCAGAGGTTTTAAAGAAAATAAAAACCAAGAAAGATAGACAGAGAGAGAGAGAGGTCCTTTCTGCACGTTTAAAGTTTTGACGAGAGTCCTTATGCCGGAAGATGAAAGACGGAAAACAACGAAGCCAAGGTGGTCACGAGTAATGAGATCACTGCGGTTTTCCACCGAGCAAGCGAGGAACTCGGAAAGAATTCCGTCTCTCGATATGTTTAAACATCTGCCGCGGACTTTTTCTTTCGAAAAACACAGACCGATCTAAAACTCGAGAGGAAACGAAAGGAAGGGACGAGATAAAGGCTCCTGGAAGATCACGAAACGCGATTACGTCTTCTTCGACGCGGTCGTAAAAACCGGGCGAGAAAATTCAAAGGTTTGTATTTGCCGCATAATGAGGAGGCGAAGGGGGATATACGAGTATAGGACATAGGGTGCCGAGAAGTAGAAGCATTTCGAATTCCTAGTTCCACATTTGCTCCGAGCGATCGTTTTTCGAATGGTGAGTCTAATTTCCCTACACGTTTGAGACTGAAGGGCATCGCAAAGCATAATAATATATATGATTTTTTTATAAAGCGGGCGCTGCTGAAGTCGAATTTCCGGTAAGTTATTTTTTTTACTCACCGATTGCACGAGTTCGTGTTAACGAACGATTGGGACTTTTTCATTTATTGTTCCTATTAACTCTAGTCCAATTGTTTAAGCTATTATTTATATATAAATAATATATAATAATATATAAAGGAGCCAACTTTTACTAACTTTCATATAAAAACTTTCGTTCCGAATCTGAAGTGAATTACTTTTTTAACATAGTTGTTTCTGTCGTTCTTAATTCTGATAACTACACTCCACAGGTTGCATTTATTATCGGTGTATCACCACTGACGACGGCTGCTTCGTAGCCGAATCGCACATCTGGTTTTCCAAACCTTTCTAATTGCTATTAGGGAATCATCATTTTTAAATTTGATTTTAGACGTGAGGTGCACTGGATAATTTTCTTTCGAACAATTTACAAGTACCGACGTACCTCTATAATTTAAATCTTAAAGGGAAGACAAATGGTATTGGAATGGTAGAACTTAAAGAAGACTTATGGGCCTACCGACCAGAAGAGTAATGCACGATTCGAACTAGAGTTGCGAAAAAAAATTAAATTTGAAACAGAAAAAATTTTTAATGAACCGCCCACATTTTTCTCCCATTGGTAATCCCAAGATGGCGGACCGTCATTTAATTTTACTGCCTACGCACGTTATTTACTTGTTTTTTTTTTTATTATCCCCCTAGTGGACCCTCTTTGTTTGGAAAAGTCGCCCATTGTTTTCCTCATAGCGATGGCCACGTCGAATACACGAGTGTCAGGTATTAATTTCCTGGAAATTGCGATTATTAACGAGCGAGCGTGTCTGCCCAATTAATCACGCCTCTTATTACGAGAAATTTCCAGACGAAGCAAGAGGAATCTCCTCGGTTCTTCCTTAAAAAAACAAGGAAAAAAAAAACGAATAAATAATTATGACCGAAACATCGCGAAAGGCTTCCCAAAACCGTGGACGGAGGAAGAACCTCGAATGTTTAGCGCGCGTTCTATTTTTGGGGCGACCGCAAAAACGGTTGAAGAGCGTAAATGATCGAGGAGGAAAATTACCGCAACCCGAAGGAGGAAAAACTTTTCCCTTCTCTCCTCTCTCTCTCTCCGATTGACCTCTTGCATTCGGTAGGCCTAACATAAAGCGAAACCTGAAAGACAGCCAGTGTTCCTTCCTCCACCTTCTCCTCCTTCAATCCTACCTTTTATTATGCATCCTTCTTATATTCTCTCCTCCCCCTCCTACATCTTCTCATCCTCCGCACCCTCCCACCTTTCTCCCTCCCTCCCCTTTATGTACCCCGCGTTGTCCTCACACTCCCACCTCTTCCTTCTCCTCCTCCCACTCCCCTTATCCCCGACTCTTCTCCATCCTCAACAATTACTCGGAACCAGTCGAGATATGGAGTCGCCTCTCAGACTCATCTGTTGGGAGGGAAAAGGGGAGGAGAGGGAGAGAGGTGGGAGGTCTACGACCTGTGAGAGAGAGAGAGAGAAGATCCGTCGAGAATAAGGAGGAAAGTGGAAGGGGTTAGAGAGAGAAAGGGGGGAGGAGAAGGGGAGGAGGGGGACAATGGTGTGAGGGAGGGAGGGAGGAGAAGAGGAGTTTGCAATTCTCCGACATCCGAACCTCGGAGTAGAGATTGCTTAAGGTAACCAACCTCGCAACAATGGTGAGGCATGTGGATGGAAGGGGGAAAGGAATGGGATGGGAGAAATGGAAGGAGAGAGAGAGAAAGAGACGGGGAAGGAGGCTGGTCGAGAGGAGGAGTAAGGGAGCGAGGAAAAAAAGGAGTAGCGGGGATAGAGGAGTAACATGGGACAGAATAAAACATAGGACGAGAGGGGAGTGAAGAGGGAGATAGAAGAGTGAATGGGAGTGATGGAAGAAATGGGAAAGGGTGAGGAGAGATCGCTGTAGAGAGACAGTGGACAGGAGGCAGAGAGCAAAAGGGCAGAGGAGAGAGAGAGAGAGAGAGAGAGATAGAATGGTGCAGCGAAGACCAAAGGGCAGGAAGCGAGGAAAGGAGGTGAGGTAGGGGGAGGGGAGTGGGTGAGGATGGGAGATGTACGACAGACCAGAGACTAACACGTGCTCTCAACGATTTGACTTTTGTTTCCGTTTCGTTTTTTACCGCATACCGCAATAGAGAAAATTCCGCTGGAAACGTTTCACTAAGCGAAGCTTGTATACTCCACTTTTTTTATAAACCTTCTGTTGTTTTTTTTTCTCACCGGGCATATTTTTTTCATTTCATATTCAGTCGCTCCCGTTTAATAACACTGAAGGATATTCGTTGCGATCGATTTTTTTATTAACGCTGTATATAGCGATCCAAAAAAGAAAGTTTCGCTACAAAATTTATCAAAATTATCGGTTATTATATATAGTATGAGAAAAAATTAATAACGGGAAATAAATTAAACGGGTACGATTTAAGTAGACACAATCTTTGCGACGGGCAAAAAATAACCGTATATTTCAATACATTTGTGATTCTTAAATGTTTTTGTGAATATCAATTCAAAATTTGATTAATGGCCCCGTCTTACGGCTCATATAAGCTTACGCGGCTCATATAAACGTACGCATGGAACCCTTAAACCCAAAAAACGATTTTTAGCAAATACGTATATGTTCAGTGGCGTAACAATAGGGTGGCAGTGGTAGCAAAAAGCCACGCGCCTAGGGCTTCTGGGGCCCCACTCATTTACTCAAGTAGTGGAGGTAGGGGGGCCCATAGATAAATTTTGCCACGGGCCCTTCGGCTCCTGTATATGTTACGCAAATAATTAGGTATAACTTGATTAACGCAGAATACTATATATTAAAACTCTATTTGGAATTGCATGCGATAACCTAATGTACTTGCGGTGTTAAAAATTATTTATGAATCCTTAAAGGTACACGATTAATGATCTTTTAAAAGAGCTTGCAAATGAATTAACTGTAGAATAAACTTTAAATTTTCGGCCATTGACACGCAAATTCATTTATCGCGGATAACAGCTGATTCAGAGCATACTCTTACCGGTAACTGAACCCATTTGACTCTTTCGAAGCGAGAGATGTTCATAAAAAATTAACAACAATGAATTCTGGAAACAATCACTTCGTGAAAACCTCTGATAGAGTTCTTGCTTCTATATAATAAGTACTACTCAAAACTTAATAATTGCTAAAATTAAAATAAAATTGTCGAACCAATGACCGTATGTTGGTCTGCTATCAAGATGTCCATTATTATATTGGAGAGGAGGAAATCAAATACCCAGAATGAAAATTGACCAAAAAATTACGTTTTATAATTTGGACCTTTTTTCTAATATCCTCAAATTTAAGGGATTGCGGTGGAATCGGAAAATTTAAAGATTGATTCGTTAGCATAGGAAAACAATGTGGCATGTTTCATGCGTCTTTGTGAAGTATCTGTTCCTTCTTTTAAAACTTAAAAAAATTACGTAGCGGGTGACTGAAAAAGACCCTTCAAAACGGCAAGTTAATTAAGAGTGAAATGAGAGGATATACCACTCGATAATACAATATTTTCAATTAATGATATTTATAATGAGGTATTTTTTCACGAGAAACCATCTAATCGGCTGGATAAGGATTCACACTGTAATCAAAGCTGGAGATTTTAACGCTGGAATTAGAAAGCAAGGGGCACTCTAGAAAAAACAAAAGGATGTTGAGGATATGACTAATCAAGCTACTTCCGATACATAATATTGGTATACGTGACTAAAAAATACGTTGGATATAAAATCAAACTCACCCAACGCGCAAGAACTCCTCGGCACAAAAATGAAGAAATATGAGATGTTTTCATACAAATACGTAATTCCTCTTGAATGGTCCTTGGCTTGCTGCTCACGGTAATGCCCTTATTTCCCGTAGAATTCAGATTTCCTCACATCCTCCATGCCAATTTCCTAGAATTGGCAAGAAAGTGAAAGTTATATCGGAATGAAGAACCATTAAGAAGTATAAAAAAGCGCGAAGATATAGTCAGGTTAAGAATCTAACAACTAGATTCCAGATTGGATTCAACAGTAGATTTAGAACTCTTAAAGGTAGTAAAAACCTGGTTTATCAAAGCAACTAAAATAATCATGAACTTAGTGTTGAAAAACGAGGTGAATGGTAGAGGACACGATCAATAACGCTGCGGAATGGTAGTACACTATATAAGAATAAAGGAGGGAAATGAAAAATTAAAAAAAGTCAATACGTCTCATTTTCACGTTGAATCGCGGTTTCGCTTCACTAAATATAAAAGACAGCTCATTGTTAAACTGAAAGAAAATAAATAATAGACAGCATAATGACGTCTTGTTGTGGAAGGGTATAATCCATTAGAAAATAAAAAAATGACTAGATGAAGGATGGAAAAGACAGTTTCTCGGATATGACCCAAGTGGTGAGGAGCGAGTCAGAAATTAATAAAAGGAAAAGAAAATGTAAAATTTTAGGATCCTGAGAATTCAATGAGTGTAAATTTAAAAACGAGTTACTCTGTTAAATTTTACATATTTCTCGCCATTCTCAATCGGGCAGATGTAGGGATGATGAAATAACAGAATTAATTCCTCTCTCGACGTCATGAAGAATTCCTGGAGTGGATGTGGTCAAAGCCATATTTTATGCAAATGTGATAATTACACCAGCAGCAATTTAAATTATGAAAAACTGAATCGACTATTGGTTGCTACAACTTATCGCAGCTCGTGAAATAAATCACAGAAAATTTTCAACAGATAAGGGGTTGTAAACAGCCGCGCATTATATGACGAAATAAGAAATATCCTTGCGCAAAGCGTAAAAGACTGACCACTAACACGCATGCCATTGGTAGTCCATCGACGAGAACTGGGCAGAAACAGCCTAGGAAAAATTATAATGAGAAACGAGTATTGAGCTGTTAAGGAGTGAGTAGTTTTAAAATATTTTCACGTTTTCTTTCCAGGTTTACCTAAATGTTGAACATTCTTTGAAAATTCGCCCTTCACACAGAATTCGAATCATGAAACGATATCTCAATCATTAAAAAATAATTTCTTCTTATACTTGTCTCTGTAACCTTCAAACAAAAACCCTAACAAATTTCGTTAGAATAATGTGCTTCAAGAAAATCGACGTCACTCACTTGTATGTTTCCTATTTTCTGCATTCTTTAAACGACTGTTCGTTAAATCCAAGTGGATTCTAATTTTATATTAACATTTAATTTTGTAATCGCCCTTGCACGACTTCTCTCATCCGAAGCTAATAAATTAATTAATGCTTACTGTCTTGGCGCCTTTCCCCGAGACATTCTTCGCTATACCTACATACCACGCTTATGTAGTACAAGCCTAGATTAAGTGAGATTAGGGGGAGAGTTTAGATTGAATGCTTCATTCAAATGTTAATTACCAAGCATCTAAAAGCCACGCTTCTGCCGTCTCACTAATGATACACTAAAAAGTAATCAAATCAACACGATTTTTAATACCTAACGATATGAAATATTATATACTCTGTAATGAACCCTTCATAATATGTCAATTTCGATCTCTCAGGAAACGATTTCATCATAGGAATGCCGACTGAATAGAGTGCAATTCGAATTCGTAGCACAGATTATCCTTCCTTATAAGTTCTATATCCATAAAAAAGGACGGTTTTATGGCTTTTAAAGAAACATAGTTTGCTAATTTCATTTCAGCCACAAGGCGGGCTCGACAATTCTACCTTAAATTCCTTAAATGTCATAAAATTATCCCGTTACAGCATAATATAGGATGGCAGGCCTACGTGGAAGTGCTTTCGTAATCCTCGTTATCTTCTTGCGCGCCACATTTTTCAATCGAGCATAGTAACGTTTGTACAGTTTTATCTTCCAAAAGCACGTTTATTGAGTAATAATTCCTTGCCTTATTCATGGATCTCCATTAACAGTAGCCATATCACGGATTATTATATGTATGTAGACATAGATAGGTATATCATCACTATACATATTTAATTCAAAGACTATTTTAAATTTTTTTTCTAGTTGTTCTATTAGATGCGCATGATTCATTATAAAATGTTTAGATTACGATGTTACACGTGCCGCTTCTATTGCATGATTTCGTTATCATGAAATAGACTTAAGCGAAGAATAACAAGCACACTACACATAATATGCACACTAAACTAAATAACAATCCACGTAATATAATAAGTGATTTTAAAATTATTTGAAACTTAAGTCAAATGTTTTTCGACATTAAACAAAAATTATTTTTCCTGGAATTTTTCTAATGATATCATTATTTTATTGATCAGCTTCCTTGTGAAGACCTAATTTAATTATTGTTTACGACAATTCATTTTTATTCATCGAAACGGGAAGACACAAGTAATTGCTGGCTTTCATCGATATATGTATTTTCGATTTCGGAGAGAAATCATTACCATCATAATTACAATAAAAATATAGTGCAAAAATAGCAATAAAATAAATTATTTATTTGGCTCAGCTCCTTATACAACAATAATATCAAAGCAAAACTTCGTAAAAACTATGCTTTTAGCGCAGTTATTGAAATATGACTAAACGAGTTCTACGTCATTTGAATTTCCAGAATCTATTTATTATACCCCATCCCTCATTTCCCTATTCGATTGCAATAATGCTGACATAAAATAACTCTTCTAAAAAATGGGTGGCCAGATTAGGATACTATCGGCTGAATCAGAGATAAAATAAGAGAGAATAGACTCGTTTGGCGGAGCTGGTCCGAAACCCGGAGCAAAGGGGACCCTTGTACAACCTACCATAAACTCATCACATTGGCCCTCGACCTCTCTCTTTCTCTCTTCGCACAACGAGCCATGAAGTAGAATTCACAGCTGCCTCATGATATATTTCTTACTTTAATTTCCGAGTCAAGCGGAACTGAATTGCATCTGGAAAGATTGTGATCATTACACCTCGTAATCCCCACCCCACCCCGAGTAAACCAAACACAATTTTTAAACCTGGAAGTCGTTGTCCACGCTAGCGAAATTTATTCCGAAAACTTAAATCTTTTTCATTTATGATGGCGTGATTTGATTCTGTTTTATGAGAAAAGTTTATTTGATACTTCTAAACCGTATTACAAGAGGAGCCTTAATGAATGCGAAATAACTTTCCTGCTGATTCTGATTCTAATTTTATGTGAGCAGTGTCTGTAATCTGTATAAGCAATAAACGAGGAAAACAGTTTTTTGATGAAATAGTTATTATGGTTTTTTTAATTTCATTCTTTAAGAGTAATGACATTGTTGTTACGCAGACATTGAGGCAAAAACAAGGATAGCTTTTGAGACATTTTCACTACAACATACAACGCAATTAACTGAATTATGTCGATAAACCAGAAGATAATTTGTAAATGGTTTAATAGTAATCCAAATTATTTACTGGTCTAAGAAATGTATCTACCTTACATTATAATGATTAGATGTTTTCGTTAAATGGTAAAGGAATATTTATTCGAGATTTTCGGAATGCCATAGGTGCAAAAGGGAAGGAATCATAAAAGATATGAAGATATCTTAGAATGATTTAAAGCAAACGTATAAGAAATATTAAGGCTCAACAAATCTGGAAAATCTAATGACATATTTCACTTCAGTCTCATCTATCCAACTCATTGCTATTCAAGTCAGAATTCTTAAGGCATAGCGAATAAATTCACGTATCCTGAACTTTACACGCATTCAAAAAAATACTTCTAAAGAGAAATACGAGATAAATAAAACAAAGGCAAATTCCATCAAACTGCGCCGTGAAACTTTTTACGACAAAAATTATACTGGCCTTAACTTTAATAAAAATCTGATATTTACTACAGCGTCACTTTCACAAAAAGGCGAGTGGGTTGGAATGTACAAGTATTTTTAAGTTTATCCCAAACAAAATTTTAATCGAACATGATCTTGCGAGACGAAAAAGGTGATTTTTGACGTCATTATTTCCTTAGTTAGGGGAATTAGCGTAAAATTTCATAGCACACCCCGAAGGAAACATACCGAAGCAACAAAATTATACATGCAGATTTTTTCATACGCGTATCCATTTCAAACCATGGAAAAGAATCCGTAAATGCGCCTTAAGGGGTGGCGAAGAGGGAAAGTACTTGCCTGAACTTCGAAAGCAACCCTTTGGCTCAGGCCCAGTTGAGAAAGTTAAGCGGAGTTGGAAAAATAGGAGGGAAAGGAGATGACTGAAAGAGGAACGGACAGAAGAGACGGAGCGAAAAATAAATAGATACAGATAAGGAGGGATGGGATAGGAGAAAATGAGAGGGAGATGGA
Organism: Uropetala carovei; assembly: GCA_036926305.1. Lineage (NCBI taxonomy): Eukaryota > Metazoa > Arthropoda > Insecta > Odonata > Petaluridae > Uropetala > Uropetala carovei. Next base: position 10,807,126 of record JAXCHB010000015.1, read on the forward strand.
GAGAGAGTATAGGGAGAGCGGCAGAAGGAGAGTGACAGCGGGAGAGGCACAAAAGGAGAGGAAAAGAAAGATTGAGAGAGACAGGGAGAGAGGGAAAGACGGAGACACAACAGGAGAAGAAAATAAAGATAGTGAGAGGGGCAGGGAAAGAGAGAAAGAGGGTGGGGGGCGGAGGGAGAGAGATGGAAAGAGATGTAGGGAGAGGGGAGAGGAAGAGCGTGAGATAGAATACGAGGAAGAGAGATGTATAGGCAGGACAAGAGAACAGATGGAGGAAGAAAAGAGAGGGAGGAGAAGAGGAATGGAGAGAGAAAGATAAAAAGAAGGGGAAGATGAAGAGAATGAGAAGGGAGGAAGAGAAAGGGAGACGAAGGAGGGAGAGGAGAGTGGGAGAGCAAGAAGCAGAATAAGAAGAGAGACCTAAGGAAGAAGAGAGGAAAGGAGGAGGGAAAAGGGCACATGAGGAGAGGTTTAAGAAAGAGATGGAAGGTAGGGGGGCTGATCGTGTGGGAAGTGAACGGAGGCAGGGAGTAGGGGCGGGCAATGTACGCACTCCAATAATGGATTGCTAGCCAATGGGCAGTCATGCTTAATCGAGAAAACTGAAAGTCGGACTGAAAGTCTTTTTAGAGCCAGAGAGAAAGTATGATGGTTTCTCAATGAGGTGTGAAAGCCGCGAACGAGAAAATTCTAATGATTTGCCTTCTTTATCTGCATTTATATTGAAGGTAACTACTGAAAAGCGAGATCATTTTCCAAATGCATAATTTTTACAGCTGGAAGTATGGGATAAATATTTTAGCTTGGAGACATAAACAGGAATCAATTTTAACGCAATGCTTAAAGGTGTTCCGTGACAATCACTTTTCAATTATGACGCTTATGTAAGCATTTTTTATAACATTCAGTCCATCATCAAAATTGACCTTAAATTCCTGCACTAAAAATTTATGTTGTTATTGAGGTTCATTGAATATTTAAATTTTTCCTGCAATAACTCAACAAAACGAATTACCGTTACCAATTTAATTTATTCCCGCTTACGTAATAACGAGGTATGTTCTGGCCTAAGGATGGGTATCTCTAATATACAGTGATATTATTGCATCGAGAATTACAGGTGAGTTAAAACTTTTAAACAATAAATTTAGGTAACCGTAAAATTAATAGGGTAGTTACTGATTGGTATACGATGGCTAATATTATAGTATTTGAAGTTAGTTAAGGCAAGGTAGATTTATTAATAAACGGATTTGAAAAATATTAAACATCAAACGAATTTATATGAATACCGCAAGCATAATTTTTTTTAAACTTACTCTCAAGATCCCAGGCTCGTGTCTTACACGGCGCTTTAAACTAAAACGTTTTTTTTATTTCAAGAAGACTATAGCCATTTCGTAGCAGATTCGATGGAAAATACGAATCTAATAATATCAAAGATAAAGCCCAATGAAGAAAGACTTTTAAGAATGAAATTAATTATAAATTACCTCATCAACTGGAATATTAAGCAATTAAATTTTCATTTAGATTTATAAAAAAATGTGAGTTTGGTGGCTAACCATGGAGTGTTCGAATAAATATGGTATTTGAAATGAACGAAAATTAAACCGAATACGTATTTGTGTACGGAAGAACAAATGAAAAGAACGAACAACGATTTGAGAAATACGATAACAGTAGGGTGCTTGAGTGTGTAAAGATATAATACTCCTGGAAACTATGATCAGTGAAAGCTACCGAGATAAGTACCTTATAGCAACAAGAATTCTTCTTGAACAATATATGAAAACATTATAACTCGAAAGAATTTCTAAAACTGTGTGTACACCCACAAATATGCCTAAACAAATACATACATATTGATAAAAACCAAATTGTGCGGTTTTACTTTTCCTTAAGACTGCTCCAAAAGAAAACTTGACCCTACCAGTATTAAATGAAGGAAAAAAGTTTCCTTCAAAATTTCATTTGAAGCGCAACAATCGATAAATTCTAACATATGGAGCCAGTAGTTTAAAGAATAAATCATTAAAAAAATAAAAAAATTCGAAGCATGTCTTTAAAGAAAATCGTACTATCGCAAAGGGACATGCAGACATTGGCAAAACGAGCAAGTTTTTTTCTATTTTGAGAAAACGCCGATATTAAAAGAAAAACGAGAAAAAAGTCTAGAGACATAATGAGGGTTTGAGACTGCGAAGGATACGTGGGCTGTGAGAACGAATTGCAAGATAAGAGGAAAATGAGAGGCGCGAGTTGGAAGAGACAGAAAGAGCAAGAATTGAGGAAAGAGGGTGGGCTGGGAGAACAAGTTGGCCTCCGATGGTAGGACAGGTGAACGAGAAAAGGAATGCAAAGAGTATCCGTGTCGTTTCCAAGTCCAATAAAAAAATACAGCTCTCGAAACAATTTCGAGTCCCATTGCTGGCTCATGTTCCCCGAAAATAAATAATGGATCATGAGACAGATCCCTAAGCGAATCGCATAAGCTGGAATTTGGGAATACTTTGAAATCAGGAGAAAAGATCTGTAATGAGCAGGAATCGAACCAGGGTCTTCCACTTTCCGGAATTATATTCAACCACTACTCGGCCCCAAATAAGGAAGCGGGAGAATTAATCTGCTACGATAGTTCAGTGATAGAATATCCGCCTGGCAGACTCTTCTCCCGATTTCAAAGTATTCCCATGTGTAAATAAGGAAATCTCTATCAGCCTCTTCGCACAAATACAACGAGAAGATGTTCATATTTTATTACCTCTCATGACTAACGGAATTTATACTTCACATTTCTTCTCGTAGAAAAAATTATTTTATAAGCGACGGAAGCACTCAACACGATACGAATCCGGCTAATCAACTCTTCACCCTCGGGTAACAGATCTCAGCTGTGATTCAAAAGAGAATTTTTGAGCTCGTCTAATTGAAAAAATCAAACTGATAACCATCCAAAAATGTTCCTCCCACAACTTCAACGAACGTATAAAAACAATAGAAATAACAATAAGCCTGTTCTTTTGTAAACCCTACTCTCGGTGAATCGTCACTGAGGATGGCTACTTCGTAGCTAAAATGCCTATCTAGTTTTCCCCGACCTTTTTCGTGGCTAATGAAAAGACATAGTCATTCAAATTTTAAGGAATGAATGGGGTTCGGCAAAAGGATCTTCTGTGTGGCAATTTCAAATGGGAATCCAACAAGTCGGTATTTGTTTCGTCAATTATTAGATTTCAGCATTCATCTAGTAAGGGGCACATCTGAAATGTCTCCAAAATTAAGGATTTATAAGGTATCTGTTTATCACTGAAGCACGATTAGTATATTGGGAAATTAATTATGAATTCCATTCAGTGAATAACACCCAGTTCGATCTCGACCATGCTTTAGCAATCAATCGATGTGATCCCGGAAATGTTTTAGATCGCTCATCGATGAAAAGAGCGCGGATTTGACTGGTAATTCTCCATTTAATAAAACAAAAACAAATAAAGGAAATTAAAAATCATACAGGTTACAAATTTCACCACTTTCTGCGCGAATTTTGTGAGAATCTCTATTGCATTCAGTCTACTTTTCGGGCGCTCATGGCATATTTAGGATTTTAGTAAAAATAGGAGACGAAATGAGCGCGCTCGAATTTGATCATTCAACCAGGGAAATAAAAGATTTGAAATTTTCCGTCAACTCGCACAATATCCGAGAAAACGACTTCTTTTTGGGAAAAAATTGAAAAGAAAAAAATAATTCTTGAAGCATATAATCACATTTTTAGAATAGGTTGCGCTTGGGAATATGGCTATTAAATATTATCCATTGCGTAACTGTAACGTACGCATGCGTCCATTTGGAGGGAAGTTCAATATTTGTGGCTTTGATTAAAATATCAGTAAAAATGTCACACCTAGGTCATTCAATCAGCAATGCCAATACTTGACTGAAATTAGAATACCGCGTTGAAATAATAAAACTGAAATATATAACGTAACCTCGACTGCCACATGATGGAAGATATAAATAAAAAAATTTCAACTCCAACTCTTGCGATAGAATTTTATTACATTTGGAATTCTATAGTAAAGGGGTCCCTGGAAGGGAAAAACGATCTACAGTGGCAAGCAGAGGAAAAGTTAGGACATTTTTCACGCGGTGTTAGATTACCACGATGTCGATAATGATACGGATAGGGAGCTTTTATAGATAAGTGTAATAATTACATCGCTTTATTCTGCGAATCGAATTGTTAAAAAGTTTTCATGCTATGTTCTTATTGATCGAACGTATCTTGATAAACACAGACGCACACTTTACACGTACAGAAACATGCATATACGCATAAACGTATATATCACGACAAACTTACCAACTGCTGATAATATCGATTTACAAACATCGTGGGAGGTGTCGAGATTTTTTTCGGAGAGAATTGGAGGCGTGAAAGTGAAAAGAACGAAAACTTTTCCCATTTGGAAAGGCGCGCTTGTGTTGTGCGCGTCCCATTCTGGGTGGGTTGGCCGTATGTTGGGTTGGGTTGGTATAGCGGCCGGATTCTCCCTATAGAGGGGGAAAATTCGTCGATAGTCGTTAGCGTCAATTGTCGCTCCGCTAATTGGGACTTCCGAAGGAGGAGGAGGAAAGTTGAACCGATGGATGTCGGCCTCGGTTTTAAGCGTGGGTGTCAGACGACCAGCCGTTCTCCCTTTCGTGCATGCGCCAGTGTGTATGTCGTCGGTGCAGCCTGAACTCAGTTGAATGTGGTTTCACCACCGGAGCGATGTGGTTATGTGGCGACGGAGGTGTGGCGGTGGACGAAGCGGAAGGGTTTTGGAATAATCCAAAAACTAACCGAAATGGTATCTAAAAGGTTTATTTTCCTTAATTTCGACATCACGTGATATCTAAGGGACTTTTTCTAGAGTCAACGATCGTTAAATTATTTTCGTGGCTTCAGTGTTATACCACAACGACAACAATTTTTAAAATGACTAACAAAGAAAAAACATGCCATTTCGTACGAAATAAAGTTAATTATATTGTAAAAATGTAATATTTTTAAATGAGGATTTTCTATAATAAAACTCAACATATCCCCAATTTCTCCATTTTCTAAACTTAGCAATTAGGCCAGGTGTCGGCAAACTGCGGCTCTTTAAGGACGTGCGTGCGGCTCCCGACAGCAACTCTCCCTGATGAAACCTCCAAAAAAGAAATTGGATTCGTAATTTATTTTAAAAGAAATTGCGGAAAACGAAAAAGGTATTGACGCATTACGTAAAATAAACGTTTATTTTACAGAGATAATAGCAAAAGGTAAAACAACGGCAAGGTTAAGGAGGGGATAACCACCACTCGTGGATCCGTCAATTTTAGCGGCTCTTCTTACGTTGCGTGTTATACATAATTTTTAAAAAAGTGGCTCTTCTTAGGAAAAAGGTTGCCGACCCCTGAGTTAGACGGTTAAGGCAAATGTAATACATGGCGAAAATATATTTCCGATCACTTCGTTGTTATCACACCTTCATAGCGGAAGTTATCTGGTAATATTTTAGTGCGACGATAGGGCTGGCGCCACCTTATAAAAGCGTATAATCACAGATGGCATTCGCATTGCTCCTACCTTTGAATTGTTAAAACTTGTTATTCAGGAACAAGCACTTGAAAAATAAGTACTTATATTATGCATCACCAATAGCTATGAATATACCTCAAATTGTCATCGATATACCTAAGACGAGTAATTATTTTTTCAAGTGCATATTCTTGCATTCGTTTTGAGCCATGACACAAGCTAAATAATTCTCTAGTGAACGTTTAGTATAACTACTCCACTTTAGACATACAATTCTGGTCTACTCAATAATCTCGTTACAGGATGGATTATCTCTATAATCTATTATAAAGTGGCAAATAAATAAAAACAGAGTTAAATACGCTGAAAATGTGAGGATAAAAGAAAGAGAGGAAGAGACGTGACGCATACTGATTAAGAGGCACGCTGAGGCAAAGAAAGAAGTCCGGAGACTTCCCATTGGAGAAAAAGAAACGGGGAAAAGTGAAAGGGATCAAGATGGAAATTGAGAGGAAAATGATAAAAACTTTGAAGATGGAGGAAAAAAGAGAGAGGAGGAGGTAAAACGGGAAGATGGAGAGGGGAAGAGGGAGAAGGAGAAGATAAAGGTAGTTACAGTAGGTTGAGCGAAGCGGTAACCAGAAAAATCGCGGGAAGGAAGATCACTTCGCGGAAGCTTTCCTCATGGGTTTGCGCCTATAACCTCCTCCACCTCTCCCATCCCAACCTCCCCAACTGAATGTAACCTCTCTCCTCAATCTCCCACCACCACCACGCGCATCAGAGACTGGTTTCCCCCTCCCTCTTGAAAATTACATTCCGCACGCACAGCCATCAAAGGGAGGGTGAGGGGAGAGTGGGGGGGGGGGGAGAGGAAAGGAGAACGGGTATCAAAGAGAGGGGAGATAGAGAAAGGAAAATAATGGTGAATAAGATGGGACAAAAAACAATGAAGGAGCGACCGTCTCGGTTAAGGCGGTCTCCGTTTGGAGACTCTCGTTCTGTTCCGCATGGCTGATCTCCGAAGAGACGCGGAATCATCCTAAGAGTCGCGTCTCCCTCTCCCTCTCTCTCTCCCTCTCTCATTGGCGACAATCGCCGGAGTGGAACGACAATCTCTTTCTATACTAGAGGAATCGGACGATGGACGCATTCGGAAGCGATCGACGGCGTCGGCGGCGGCCTCTACCATTCTCTTTACCACCCCCGCAAGTCACTATCCGCCTCCATAACCCCCTTCCCCCCCCTTTAGTAGCGACCTCTTCCGTAACATCACCCTTTCAACGTCCACCCCCCCCCCACCCCCTTCCCTCTGGGGACGGTAAAATAATAACAAAAAAAGCTCGGATTAATTGCCGACGGACTCGATTTTACCTCAATAAGGAACTAAAGGTCGCGCCTTTTACCTAAGGCGGCGAGTTTCTTTCCTCCCTTCTGGAAAGATGGTGGGAGGAGGATAGCTCGGGTCGTAGAGGGGAATGTTCCATGGGTCGACGCTTATCCTCTCTCTTAACAGAATCTCGTCGTCTCTATTCCTCTCTCTCTCTCTATCTCTCCACCTTTCACTTTCTCCTTCTCCTTCTTTCCTGGCGATGTTACGAATTTCTTGTCTGCGGAATTATGATGGGGTTTTCTCGGTAGATACGTGACTGCCTTCCTTCGCGGTGCGTGACAAATCGTCCGACTTCGTTTTCGTTTACCTCCGTCCGTGGTTGTTAAAGAACTTTCCCTCGCCCTCTCTCTCTCTCACTCTCTCCCACTCCTCGACCCTCTTTAATCGAACCGTTTAACGAGCTATAAATATTCAATCCCGTTCGAAATTATCCCGCGGTGTCTGTTTAAAACTTGGCTATACAGCCTGTCTCGAACGGACGGAGAGACTCTTTTCCTCGTTGTCGATTTGCCGTGACCAATTGAGGATTGTTTTTGTCTGTTTGTTTCTTTCCTTTTATGATATACGTATCTCCTCCAGAAATCTTTTATTACTATCTCTCACGATTTAAACAGAAGCAGAATCGTAGGAGTCAGTTCAATTCGCGACAATCCGCAAAACGTATTGAAGAACCGATGCTGTTTATTAAAATGAATATATAGGATTCGTGCATCAACTCGAATAGAAAGCTGAAACCGAAAAGCAGATAGTCTTCTCGAAAGCAAGCCAATGAAGGTAAAAAAGATTTCAAGTTTTTTATGAGTTAAGTTTTTATAACACAACGATTATAGCTTGGGATATTTATCTCAAAAAAATTGAAAATCTATGCTCATGTCATGTTTTTCAATAGTAACATTTTTTGCAAGCCTAAGTGAACCAGGAGAAGGAATGTTTTCTTCTTAAAGAATGCCGTGGATCCGAATCCAGCCTTCGAAGAAAGTCTTTTTGACTCATTTATTAATATTAACAGGATGAAAGAAGTTGCGTCCTATAAAATTAATGCATATCATACATAATGTTATTCAATACTGCTTAAATATAACGTAAATTACGTATTTTTTCTCGTACTATCATGCTTCAGCATAAAAATCTAACACATTAGTCTGGTTTATATCCTGCACCTTTACCAAGCTTCGGAAATGCAAACAACGGCAGACGCCCTGTGATTTTTCAAAAACATTCAATAAATGTTAACCATAAAACAATTCGTTTGAATAATTTCTGAAATTATTTCAATTTTTTGTTCAATTTCTCAAGGACCCTGCAAGCAATTTTGGAACTTTCAAAAAGAGATTGCGGCGATTAAGATCATGATTTACTTTCAAGAAGACCGATTTAAAATGTTACTTCCTGTAACGTTCAATTATCAATAAAGATTGCCCTCAGGTAATTGCGTATCCGGCGGAACATGGACGTTAAAAACGCCATCATCTCGCCCCGTCGATAATTCATACCGCTATTATATGTTGGATATTTATAGGTATTGTTGTAAAATTAGTAATCAGAGTTAAAAAACCCTTCCCTTCTCCTCAAAGCACAATAAGAACGGAAACCGTGCTTTTTCAAGTGGCCGTTTTATTATCTTATCTTTTAAAGAGAACTTTTAAGAAAATGTTTATCATGCTGCTGGCGCGTAAAGGTACGCCGTCAGTCGGCTAATAATTTCGCGTATCTGAGCGCAATACATATATTAACTCTCCGTCGAAACACGCGCATGTCATTTCCTGGCGTTGTTACGCACCTCAAAAGCCAAGAAGGAAACGGGGCGAAAGATGACGCCTTGGGGCACGCGTATTCGAGAGAGCTTGCCAAGAAGGAAACGCGGACGCATATTTATTATTGCGATCCCTTATTTTTTTATGTTCGATGTGAACGCGTTAGGGGAAAGAAACTTGAGGCGCCCCTGCGCGCACACACACACATGTACGTAGACTTATATTAAACGAACACATTTAGGTAGAAAATATGTGTTTGTGTGCGTTTATGTGTTCGATCGTGTTCGAACTCCGCTCGAGGGTTTCTTTTTACCGCTCGCGCAACTAAGCCTTGATCGCCAGACGGTAGTCGGAGTGCGTAAAATTTGAAATGAATTATGCATCGAATGGGTGTAGTTTCTTTTCGCTCGTCGTTTGTTTCACGCTCTCTCTTTCTCTCATATTCGTGGCATATACTCGATCCAAAAAGATATGAAAAGGTGAAGAAAACTTTTACTTCGGTGTCGAGAAATTATGCGCCAAAATCGCATCAAGAACTATGAAAATTACTATTACTTAGATTTGGTAGCGATATACTTCGGATATCCCTTCAAAATTTTAATTACAGTCGAGTTTATATAAGTCGAACGTCTATAACCAGAATTTTTCATAACTCGACGTGAATTCATTTTACAGGACAAAATCTTTTTCATGTTATTTTTCTTTTATAACTCCAGTTATTTGTAAGTCGAATATTTTTTGTTTCCATTGAGGTTTGACTTAAAGAAGTTCCACTGCATCTCGAGCAATTTCTTGATTTTTTCTAATGAAAAACAAACGCGATTTGGTATTCCCATGAAATAATGAAATAATCACATTCCCTCATAAACGATTCGAGACAAAAGACAAAAATCCAAATCTGCATCCCTTCGGCGCAGTTTCTAAGAAATCGCGATTTCCTTGCTCTGATACGTGTGTAAGCAGGAAGTATATCTAGCGTTAAAACTAGAGATTTCAACGGCCGAAGAGCCGTAGGACATGTAATTTTATGCGGGTGTTGAGACACGCCTTGTTGATGCTACTCCTGGAAGACGTAAATGTCGTAGTTTTATGTCCACACACGCGATGATCCTTGCTCGTCCTGTCACAACTCGCTTCTTTCCCAAAGGATTATCTGACTCAACGACGGGTGACGTCACTTCCTGGTTCGCTATAGTCGCCAGACGCTTTGGCACGTGTCGTTTCCAAGGTGATGTACTGCCTTAAACACGAGTTCAATTAGCCGCAACCGATTACTTTTTTATAAAAACTGATGTCAGCATCTGCTTACAATGAGCATGACGGCTGCGCAGCGGATCGATTTGACCACATCGACATTGACCATGAATAATACTACTAAAACACCTGTATAATATTTTTAACTATTTTAATAGAGCGTATGAAAAATCTACCAACTTTGATTCAACCGAGAGAAGAAGCCGGATTTCGAATGGAATAGGGTCATGGCGTCCAAGTAGTACGAGAGGCTATCGGCCGCCAATAATAGCGTGTTACATCTATACTTTATACGAGGAATATAAATGGGTGAATCCTTTTAAACACCCGATTAGATTAAGAAGGCGATTAAGATAATGTACCCGAATGGTATTTCAATCATGAATAACATCATAAAACTAGGTAAAATCCCTGGAGAGCTACAAAATAGGATCCAAGAATGAAACCAGGAAGAAAAAACCGATTTATTCTTGTGCCTTAAGGGAAAAGTTATGTAACAATCGTGCCGCCATTTCTCAATCACGGAGCAGAATTTTAGACATATAATGAAAGAAAACTTAAGGAAGCAATAGATTACCCAGGAAATTATAAATATAATCATGTTAAGAAATACATGGAAAGACAGAAAAAAGGAAGACATGGTCGAAGTAACGACAAGGATAAGACAGACAACAAACATTGAAGAAATATAAATCGAGGATAAATTCACATCCGTATAAAGATAAAGAGTCGACATTGCCAACAACTATCAGATATCATAACCGTACTTTTTTCTCAATAAATAAAATCGAAAAAATAAGCACCTACACCTACATTAAACCCTGCAAGTCACCTTATTGGTGGATAGCATGGGGTGCAGTGCACCACATTCCCTAGTTTTTCTAGGTTATCTTTTCCTATTACGTTCTTTTATCGTGGTGGGGGAAAACCATCCTCTATATCGCTCCGTCCTACTATCGATCCCGCGAATCTTATCCTCGCTGTCCTGACTTCCGAGATATGTCGGACTTATGATAATACGGTGCTCATAATATATTAATACAAGTGATGTATTATGTCATATTATTTGTTTAAATAAATATAAGCATTTATGGCAGGAAGCGACATTTGCCTTTTTTCTTTCTTAAAATATTCCGTGATGTCGACCCGATTATGAACCTCCTCTTTCACCCTCTTCGTTAATTCACATACAGGGTCATCGAAAAAGAATTCCGGATTTTTAATGTTTAATATATCGGTAAACCTGACTTTTGTATTAAAACGTGTAAAAACTCTCCAAGTTTTATTCTCATCTTTCCCGCGCAACGCTAGTGTCGCTGTGATTGCGGATGTGCATTCTAAGTTGCATGGTGGTATTAACGTTACGTGCCAGCCACAGTCAGTGAGCGTCCGTTCAGCAGAAAGCTCAGTGCATGCTGTGGTATGCCGAGTTCAAGTCAATTGTGACCGTTCAACGTAATTTTCGGCGTACGTGCGGAATAGAAGCGCCTACTGACAAAACAATTACATGGTGGTATAATCAGTTTAGAAAAACGGGAAGTTTTTAAAAGCAGAAAATAACAGGAAGCCCACGAACTTCCGAAGAGACTGTGGAACGCATCAGACAGTCATGTGTACGGAGCCCAAAAAATATCTTTCGCTCGTCGCAGTTTGGAACTTGGTGTACCTAATACCACCATCCAGAATGTGCTGCAAAAGCTCCTAAAATTACACGCGTACAAAATTCAACTAAGAATAAGACATGAAATTAAAGTCAATGATCGTCCAAAATGTGTCGAATTTGCTAATTTCATGTTGAGTGAAATTGATGACAATGAAGACTACTTACAGCGGGTAATGTTCACGGAAGAAGCTACTTTTCACATCAATGACTGCGTCAGACAATCTCTGCAGCTGTAGCAACAATCACACCGGACATGCTTCACCGTATCTGGTCGGAAACGGTCTACCGCCTAGGTGCTTGTAGAACTACAAATGGTGCTCACATCGAGGCCTATTAAAGTATGACATTAAATTTTGAGAGTTTTTACACGTTTTCCAACTATGATAAGTTAGTTTTGTTCTGTATTTAAAGAGATATTAAATTTTCAAATCCCGGAATTCTTTTTCGATTACCCTGTATAGTTAATTTAATCCGTGCCTGCCTATACCATTCACTCCATTTGTCCCTATGTCAACCTTCCTAGAATTCATTTCAGCTCCATTCTCTTCAACCAAGTCTCCATGTAGGTATTACTCTTACGTATGTCTGATACTGTACGCCGTCTTTCCGCCTATCTACGTTTCCATCCCGTCTCTCTCACCATCTCGCTCCTCTACACTTCCTACACAGCAACGCTCCTTTGCATCCCCATTCCTCTCGTTCCTTTCCCTCATTCCACCCTTTTTCTTGTATCTCCGCTGTTTTCCTTGTTTGAGGAAGCAGCCGAAGTACGCCTGGAAGTCGTCCCTTTCTCTTTTCCTCCATCTCTCTCACTATTTTTCCTTCCGCTACAACTCCACTCCTTCGCGCTCTTTCTCCTCAAAACTATGCTTCTTCCTCTTCCACTCTCCATCCTATTTCTTCCCTCTCGCATCATTTCCTTCTCCTCTCCTTCCATTCTTCCAACCTTGGTAGAAGGGTGGTTAGAGTATCTGCCGCCGAATACTAAGGTCGCGGGTTCGAATCCCGCCGAGGGCATGAATGTTTGTGTTCGTCATAATGGGTTGTATGTAAGAGTGGACGATACATATAGTCTAAATATTGCCCATGAAAATAAAGTCGAATTATTATTATTAATATTATTACCTACTGACTCCCCTTTCCTTTCTCCATCCTCCATCCCTCCTTTCTTCCTACCTTCCCCTTTCTCCCCCCTTCTCCCTCTCCTCTTCCTCCTTTATCCCTCATTAGGGGTTAGGTGGAAGAGGGGACTACAAAGTCTCAATCTCGCCCCAATAAAGATATTAATCAATAAATCAACCATTCCCTCATTTATCCTACATTCTTCCCTTCCTCTTTCCTCCTTCTCTCATTCCTCCCTCCCCATTTCCTTCCATCTTCCTCTACCCCTCCTATCCATACTTGTCCTGCCTCTCTCATTCATTCTCTCACTTCATCCCTCTCCCTCTGTCCTTACCTAATTTTACCCCACCCTCTATTCTCCTTTCCACTTCATCTGTACCTCCACCGTACCGCCTCACTCATTTCTAACCCTCTCTTGTAGATCATCATAGAGAGAGAGAGACAAAACAAATAAAAACATTAAAAAGATCGATATCCGATTTGTCGAGTTAACATCGATCTCCATCTGCGCAACTGCCTCTTCAAGTTCCACCCCATATCCTGTAAACGAAACTCAGACAGCATTTCCGGTCCACTTTCTAACCGTCCGACTTCGTCGATGTGCCGAGAGGGATTAGAATAGGGAGAGCATCTTTTCTTTTCAAATACAATAATAGTAATAATAATAAAAAAGAAACGCGTGTGCAATTAAGAATTAAGTCCAAGGGGAAAAAATTTGGAAAGTTCATTTCCTTTTTATTTTCCCGGAGAGCATCGTTAAAAGTTCCTACGTGATTGAGACCGACCAGAAAGAGAGAGAAAGAGAGAGAGAGAGAGAGAGGAGTGGAGAGAGATGCGTCCTCGTTTTGGAACGTTTGTTTTTTTTTCAATCTTTTTTCCTCCTCTCTTCAAAAGAAGGCGGATTTCTTTCTCGCATCCCACAGCCGTTTAAAACAACAACGGATCGTTTCCGAAGGCGAGGAAAGGAAGGTTATTACGAGGTACTATAGTACTATGGTGAGGATGGAGACCGGTTGCGTCCCAGCCGCGATTGTTGTTGGGAGAGATGCAACAGATGGACAGCGCGAGAGGAAAAATGCGGAGATATTCCCTCTGAACCCCGCGGTAACCCGTGTCGTGAGGAAAAGAGGAGGGAAAGAGAGAGAGAGAAGGGACAAAGGCACTGCGTAGGAATGGGATGGGAAACAAAGAAGTTAACGCAGATAGGCGCCATTAAGACGACTGCGAAGGTGATAGGGACGAGATCGGATGCAATCTCGAAAGTGGAGACGCACCTGTCGATAAAGTCGGAGGAATGCGGGAGAAAAAAGGTGAAGGAGAGAGAGAGAGAGAGAGAGAGATGTAGGAGAGAAGGAAAAGAGGATAGGGAGTAGATGGGACAGATGAGGAAACATAAGAGAGTGATATAGATGAAGATGAGAGAAGGGAAATATATAAGATGAGAGAAAAGAAAATAGGAAGTTATGAAGGATGCAAAGAGAGGAGAAATAGAAGAAAAGTAAGAGAGAATAGAGTGAGATGGGTGAAATAGAATTGATGGCAGAAAGAGGAATAGGGCAGGAGATGAGAAAATGAAAAGTCAGAGAGAATATAGGGAAAAGGGAAATTTCAGTGTAGCATATTAAGGAAGAAAATAAGATAAAATGAAGAATGAGAACATGGGGAATGAGATAGAGGAAGAAAAGCGAAAGGTGAGAGGTTGAGATTGGGGAATATGAATACTAGGAGAAAAAAGGGAGAGTAAGAATAAGTATAGGGGAAAGAGAGGGCAACTAAAGAATAGGAAATGAGGGAAGAAAATAATAAGGAACAGTAATATGAGATACTTATAGCAAAAGAATACTAAAGATGCGTAGATTAGAAAGCATGAAAAGAGATAATAAAAGTAGATTAGGCGCAGTACCATAGTAAGGGAGGGGCGGCTGCCCCGGGCGCCGAAGCCAAGGGGTAACCACAAAGGTGTTGCGAGTCGATTTTTTTAAATAAATATTTCGAAAATGCTATTCTAGAATATGCATTTCATACAAATTGTAACTAATGTGATATTTCACTTATTTGGCTTTCAACAAAGTTAATTATGTTTTTAAATGTCGAAGTCTGGGTTGATATTCTTACGTCTTGCCCTGGCCGATAAATTTACCTCTAATGTTGCTGGCTAGGCGATGTAAAATACGGATAACCGCGGATGAAGAGAAAAACGGAGAGAGTAAAAGGAGAGGCGAATAAGATAATAGCGACTAAGAGGATATACAGAAGTCGTAGTATGAAAAGGATAAAGGGAGACGTTGGATACAAAGGGAGTGAAGTAAGGAGGGAGAGATAATAATGGAGGAGGGAGAGAGAAGCGGGATGGATAGGAAGCGGTGAGAGGCAAGGATAAGAGAGGGAGAGAAAGACATCTCTCCCTCTCTATCTCTCTCTTTCTTATGCGACCGGTTCCTTTGGGTCAATGGATGAAGCGGATAAATAACCCGCTAATAAACGGATGGCCAGTAGTGGTAACGATCACCACCGTCCGAGGTTATTATTTACGCTCGGATGGAGCACGACATCAACTGCGCAATCTTCATCCGTAAGGTCGAGTAGGAAAGGGACAAAGAGTAAGATAGTCTTATATGGGTGCGAAATCGAGGGAGGAGGACGTATGAGGAGGAATATGGATGAGGAATGTAGGAAAGGGAGAGATGAGAGAGAGAGAGAGTGAAGAGAAAGGTGAGAAAGTGGAAAGATTCGAGCATAGGACTGAGAGTTTGAGAGTTTGATCGCAAGATGACCTTAACCTTTTCGAATATTAAGTGCCAACAGTTCACTTGGATGCATATTTTTGATATGGTGCGTAATAGAGGATGGAAAATGTCGCACAACTTCCGCTAAGAGGACATTTGTTTTTGCATTTTATCCGTTGTATTCCAGATGGAATAATAAAATGGAATGTTTATGTTTCTGACTAAATATTTGGTAATGTTTTACGCGATTTTTTTCCTTTTTTGTCGCGTACTTACACCCTAATCCTACCGTATGAAACCATAAACGTTAGCTCGTTTGTTTGCGACCTTACTTTTATGCGGCCAGTCCAAACGGAAAATAAACCAATTCATGTTTCAGTAAGACTTTACACTATTCATTATTCACCATTCAAAAATGTAGTTTTAGCTTACGCTTGTATTTCGAACTTACATAACTAATTTAAAGCATATACCTACATTAAAGTTTTAATGGCATTTTAAATTATTACTTTGAGAGAATTTTTTCCTAATTACAATGCTAAATATGTTACGGTCATTCTGAACCTTCCAAGGTCCTCCGATGAGTTAAACTCTGAACAGGACCAAACTAACGCATGGGGCGGCTTCACCTGGCTCGCCTGTTCATTTCCTCCCAGCATCCACGCTCAAAATATTTTCATTTCTTCCAAAAAATCCCCACACATAATAATATCCGGAATGATCCACGGCTTACCTATTAAACAGACGGCGAAATTACACGGAAAATATCGTAATTACATGAGAATACGCTCTCGCTATTATAATAAACAACGACCCGCTGCTATAATCTTTACACGGCGAGCCGAAGG
Source organism: Uropetala carovei (assembly GCA_036926305.1). Lineage (NCBI taxonomy): Eukaryota > Metazoa > Arthropoda > Insecta > Odonata > Petaluridae > Uropetala > Uropetala carovei. Next base: position 10,823,458 of record JAXCHB010000015.1, read on the forward strand.
AAAGCTAACCAAAAGGAAATCTTTGAAGAATATAAAAAACAAAACAGATTCTTGTCACAAAGTCATATCACGCTGTGACAAAAACCCAGCCGTTCTACTTCAACAAGGACCACTCAAACTGGTGTCCAAGCGGTTAATTGCCTTAAACGTGGGCGAGGACCGCTCGGTCGCGCATGGCGAGGATCGGAGATAAGAGGACGGAGAGAGTGGAATGGAAAAACGTATGAGCTGCTGAGTCCTTGGACGATTGCGTGAGATTTTGCCCGGTGGCGTTCTTCTTTTTTTTTTTCGAGGGAAGGGCGCGCCTTTTTTCGGTAGGTGGCGTCGTTTTCCCTGACGGTCGCGAAGGCTGTACGACATTCAAGCCTAAAATGTTTCATTCATTATTTTAACTTTTTATGCATGGATGGCGTGTAAAAGATTGTGAAATCAAACGGCGAGAGCGAGGAAAAAATCTGATCTTGACTGGAAAGCTAACCGTGGTTTCTATTTGTCAGGAGGATATTGTAATATATTGGTTAAAGAGGTAAGGCTTATCCTTTGCTTCCCGATCTTGCAATTAGTCAATTCACTTATATGAGAGTAATTCAAAAGAAAATTATTAATCGTGTATAATGGCCATAATCAAATTGACAGGCAATGTATATGACAAGCTGAATAGTGTGTGTATGTGTGCGCGAGTGCGTGTGCAATATATTTTCAAGAATTATATGGGCGCGAGAGAAGGTGGGGAAAAACTCTCTGTTTTGAGTAATGCAGCTGTGCTAAGAAAGTTACTGACCGCTGGTCAAATGAGAGAACTGAGACCTACCGGGAGACTAAAAAGAATCGATAGCAGAATAGATAGTGGAGCACGGAGGAGCGTTGGCGAGGAGACGTGGGAGTAACATAACTGCGACGATATAAGATAGAAAGGAAGAGAGAAAATACTCTCATGTATATCCTTTTTTTATAATGTTATATAATATATCCTATGGCCAAAATGAGATAAATAACCCAAAAATATACTAGTATAGGTATTATATAGTATATGAAGAATGACAACGTGTTTATGTGTGTATGCGTGAGAGAGGCTGACAAGCAAAAATATCTGTGTATGTATTGCACTCAACAATTTTGATAAATTATTGCAGTTGACCAAAAGTTATCACAATAAAAACACAAATTATTGTCACGATAGATGCATTTTTCATAATAAAAAAGCATTCTAACGAGAGAGAGGGATAGGGAGAGAGTGGATTAATGGCACAGGTAACACCGACAGCCGTTAAACGTTTTCGAAAGCTCGCCAAACTCGAAGAGCGCTTGCCCGAAAGGAAGCGATTTATTAGGCGTATAAATACGAAGTTCCATTTTTCTGCATTATCGAACGCAACACCAGCATGCAGGTGGCGCATAGAAGATGCTCGTTCCATTGCATGTAATTATCTATGGTGTAAAATTGAGTTACGATGTTTGATTAAAAATCCAGTGCATTCACTCGCCTGCTAATTTATCATTAATTTTTAACACGCTACACAAGTGTTTCATTTTCATCCAAATCTCTATTCTGCTTCCGGCCCACCGGCCGCATGAGAACTAGAGAACATTTTATGCAGACCGCTAAGTAATCATGAAATCGAACCCGGAAATTAAATAAAGATTCGCAGTTACTACAAATTATGGCCGGAAAACCTTTTCTTTAGGAATTACTACTGTAAAAAGTATTTTTTAACTTCCGCTGACGGCTTCCAATGGAAACTCTAATGAGGCTTTCTAAAAATATCTCCACTCCTGGTCCATGCTTTACACGCTTTCCATTTAGATCGCGTATGTGATTTTGATGCTTTGTGATGCGGATTCTACAAACTACGAACTCGAATAGTTTGGTATCGGTCATGTAAGTTGCGAGACCACATTGGAATTTTGCGTCATAACCTCAAGGGACATTTGTTTCGCAATTTTTACTCATAAATACACGTGAAAGCTTAGTTCCTGTCGCAGAGACTTTTGATCTGTCATCCTTGACTAAGTGATCGTATCTTGATACACGGTTCTTCTTTGTTATTGCTGTCTCTTCCATGCTGTACAATCTCGCAGCAGTTTCAGTCCTGTTTTCATCTTATAATGCTCGTTCCATACCCTTCAATGGTGATCTGGCACCGCCCTACGCCGGAGTTTTCTCAAAAGAGTGTTACTGTTGTGTTCGATGAGATGATAAACCAGAGATGAATAGCAAGCCTCGCCTTTTCCAAATATGCGTCCAATAAACACAAATATTTATCGTCTACACAGACAAAACCACCACTGCGCGCGTCACATAAAAGATCTTAAAGATTAGGGCAAGGACCAGATGCTCCGACGAATCCTCTAATGGGATATCACAGTCATTTTGTAACTGAGACATATCGTGTGGGTCTTTCACTGTCAAAAGTTCGTTACAGAGCACTTTTCTCAGCGTCCGATACAATCTAGATTCATTTATCTGCAAGTTACTAACCGTTGTCATCGCAGATTTTATTAAATTAGGGCAGCGATTTTGAAGTAGTCACTGTCATCATCTCCGGGTTAACAGGTGTATATCCCGCTGGCAAGTGTCATTATTCCACCATTATCTTCGAGCGTCGATTACTTGTTACGAGTAAGATATGTAAGGATAACGATGACTCATTATTTCTACGTGAAATTAAACCACAGCATCTCTTTGTATCATTTTCCGTCCTTTCTCCTGAATCACTCATGACTCAATCTGCACGAAAAGCATTGGTGACTTGGAAGATTCTAATTGGTTTTGGTGGTTATTATTACGCTGGAGAATTTAAGAATAAGCACTTTAAAAAAATACTTATATCAGGTATCTCCAATAGCCACAACAATTGGAGATACCTCAGGCAAGCATTTTTAAGTCTTGTTCTTGAATTTTTTCAGCCCCATAAGACGAGTTCGATAATTCTCTGTTGAATTAATGCTGGAGAGTGTCCATCCAAAAATTTATACGTGGACTAAAAATTTAGTGATAAACCGTCCATGTTTTGTATCTACCAGTAATCAACTTTGTGAATTAATGAGTATTTGAAACGGAAGAAAGTAATCGAAAAAAATCAGTTTGAAACGCGGAAGATTGATCGTCTATAAAGCGATGAGGAGGAGGGGGGGGGGGCGAGATTGATTTGTCACGCTGCCTTCCCGCCGGGCGTCCTGTTTGTATATAAGGTGTGTGTTGTGTAGGTGGAGGAGGAATGGTGGTCTCACTTGGCAGGAGCAATAGGGAGGGGGCGTGGCAGGAAGCTTTGGAGCGGCGTTTGGAACTCGGGCGGCAGCAGGTGCGCCACCAGGCCCGGATCGGAGGAATGAGGAAACTCGAGGGTGCGAAATATCTACTCCCTAACGCTTCGGGGCGATGTAGATTATTATGTCTGCGGATCATAATACGTTCCCCGGATTACGTGAGTCTGATTTCCGCCAACAGCGTTAATTAATGAGAAAATAACCAAGACAAATTATTTGCTAAATGAATGGGTTCACGGAGACGGTATGTGGTAACTGAGAACTATCAGAATTCTAGTGAATCTGGAATAAATTTAATTTTTACATCCCTATTACATTTCGTTGCATTGTAAGATAGAGGAACAATTATTTCCGAAGCGCTAGAAAAACATCTGTATTACACAATGGTTCACAAATGTCCGTCTGTGGCTTCTTTTTAGATAACTCCGGTTGGAAATAATTGGCGATCGTGAGTTATGACCAAACACAATGGAAACCTCATAAAGGAGTCAAGGAACCTATCCACTACTGGAGTATATTTTGTTGGCAATTTGAAAGAGGTTATAATCGAGATATTCACTCATAACTTATAAAAAGCGACAACATGGCTCATTTATTAATGGAAGAGGTTAAACAACGAGGCACAGCATATAATTAATTTATATCACCTGCTCATAGTCATCTACGACATGTAACAGATATAAATTTTTTCGTATTCTCATTAATTGCAGTAATGGTATGTTTCATAAATAAATTCCTTTTTCAATCATCCGAATAGTAGCCGCAGACTAGGCGATATTATACAACAAATAATCTCCCTGAAAGTCGACCAAGATAACGCGTGAAAGAATTTTCTGCCATAAAAGAAACCAAACCATTAAAAATTTTGTTTCCAAGCATTATCTTCGAAGATAAAATAGAAGAAAATCTAAATACAAACAAATATGAACAAAATTCTTCGATAGCTCGCATTCAAATGGTGAGTGTTGAAAGATAATATTATACCGCAATTTACTGATATTCTAAATTGAAAATAATGTTATTCATGTTGATATTATTATAAATTTATATTTGGTTGAAGAGTAATCGCGCTTTTCTCGATGACATCCATCTGTTCATGGAAAGAAAAGACTATTCACATACACGTATACATGCTTTCATACAATCGATAATTGATTGCTATTTTATTTTAATACGAAAACTTGTATACATATTTCCTTTTTTGAATGAATTTTCTATGTCCATTAAAGTATACCTGGTAACCTTAAATTTCACCTCAATTTTACCCAATATTCAAATCTATAAAAATAAATTTCGCATTTAAATGATTTTATTCAACACTATCTTTCATTAGATATATGCTAATTTATGTGAACTAGAGAAATGGATTCACCTCATAAATTTCTCCCTATTACATTTTATTATTTACTTGTGATTTACGCCCGAACGTCTTTCATGCAACATAAAACTTTCATTTTAGCGTCAGTTAGGAAAATTTATTCCGTCGGTTTACCGCAGTCCGAAACCGAAGCATAAAAATTTCGCCAGCTTTTCGGTAAAAACGCGACGACACCTCTTTTCAATTATTACATTTTTACACCGATAATGGGCAACCCTGCCATCCTTTTTTTAAAGCTATAACTGTAAAAACAAGTCTTTACCGTTACGGAAACCCATTTTCTCGCCGTATTTACTTTTAATTCCAATGCGTCTCTCTTTCCTTTCTCCTCACGAGGTCCGAAATTTGTGCGAAAAACGTCTCATGGACAAGGAGGACACTTTTCTTTTTTTTTTGACGGGCGTTGAAGTCTCCGAGAGCGCTAATCCCACCGTTAGCGCCGCACCCAGACGCCTTCCTCCCTCACTCTCTCCCCCTCTCTCTCCCTCTCCACTTCCTCCGATCCTCCCCCATTTCTCCCACTCCTCCACTCCCTCCTTCACCCTCTCCTCTCCTATTCCTCTCTCCGCGGGTGAATGGAGAGAGGCTACGTCTCTTCAAAACAAGACAACCGATTGGGAAGGCGGCGTTCGTCGAACCCGTCCCGTCCCCGTTCCGTCCCCATCACTCCCCACCTCCATTCCCCCCCCCCCATCACCCTCTTCTCCATCCTCCTCCACCCCCCTCCCTCAAAGTCCATCCGTCTGCGAGGTCGCCCTCCTTCCATCCTTTATATAGACAATAGGGACGCAGAGACGGGAGCAGCAGAAGCAAGCGACTTTGTACGCCGCACGCTAAAGGCCGGAAGATGGAGTGAGAGAGAGAGAGGAGGGCGAGAGGGAATGAGAGGGAGAGGAGATGAAGAGTAGAGGGGGAGGAGACGAAGGAGAGGCTGCCGGGACAGGTTCCACCGCCCACCCCTACCCCACTCCCTATCCTTACGTCCCACTCCGCTCATCTCTCTCTACCTCCCTCCTTCAACCCATCCCATCATCAAGCCTCCCCCTCTCAGAGAGTGTTATAACTTGTCCTTCCGGCCAAGCCTTGCCCCCTCGTGACCACCACCACCCCAACCCGTCCTACACCTCCTCCTCCTCCTCTCAACTCGGGTGAATGCGCGTTCCACGGCATGTGTGCTCACATGTGGTCCATGTGTGGTCAACGTGTAATGGCCAGAGAGAAGTGGTCAGCAAAAACCTCCCCTGCTTGGAGAGGAGAGGACTGGTAGTATAAGCCAGCAGTGATATTGAAATGGCCGACGGTGAGGAGAGAGTAAGGAGTCGAGAGGTGGGAGAGAGGTGAAGGGGTTGGTGCGAAAAGTGGAAGGAGGCGGATAGGGCTAGGTGGATGAGGGAGGTCGGGGAAGAAGAGCGGGAGGGAGAAAATGAGAAAACGAGGAGATGAGGAAGCGGAGAAATAGAGGTGATTGGGAAGGAAGAGATGTCGAGATCGAATAGCACAGTGAGGCGAGAAAGCAGAGGAAAGAAACGAGAGGAAAAAGACGAAGAGATAAAAAAGAAGAGGAAGAGAACAATGAGAGTGAGAGAGAGAGAAGGGAGATGCTGAGAGGAAGGAAATGGGAAAGAGGTGTATAAAAGGAGGAGGGGTGAAGTAGCGTGAGAAGAAGTGGACGAGGGAAGGGGAGAGATTCCTCTTTTAAAAAACGCGCCTTTACATCATTCATCCTCGAAGTTATTGCCCGGGATGGCTTATCAAATAATTCCTCGAATTCCTGTGCTTGGAAAGGACACCTTTTCGTGTTCACGCGACGATTTGGTCACGCCTGTGACCAGAGGCGGTTTTTTTTCTATCGTTGCGGGTCCGGCATAGCAAAAAAAATTAGGGAAATATTTTTCAGCGTATCAACCTTTTTTCCTCGTTCCCTATCATTATCAGTACCTTTCTGGAAAAGGCGAAAATCATTTAAGGAGTAATTGATGGAAAATCTGTTTAATGACATGCAGGTAAATTTAATGTAAATCAATTAGCGTGTAAAGCGATATATCAAAATAAAATTTAAAGCTCTCATTTAAACAAAATGACAAAAATATTTTGCCTTTCGATGACGTCATAGTTCAGCTATTCAGCGTGACATTCATCACATTTCTCACCAAGGGTCCGTGAGCTTAATGAAAGTATGATACGACTAGATAATAATAATCTATCTTTATTGATGGCGATATTTGGACAACCATGCCCATTCTTACACATAAGACAGATACTGACAAACATAAACACCCAGTTCTAGGCGAGGTTCGAACCTGCGACCTTAGGTAGGCCGCCAAGTAAAAAATTGACCGATTCTATAACGCTATTACACGTCACCTCCTAACATATAGAAAAATATATTCAATCGGTCTTTCTAGATCAATCACATTTGAGACGCTCGTAGAATGACTAAAGAGGACGAGCGTAGATTAGAAGCTGTCAAGACGTGGGTGTGGCGATGAAATAGATTGGGCGGACTGGAATACAAATTGAATGGCGTTGAATACAATGTGAGCAGAGACAATTGATCATAGCGAGTAAAATAGGAAAAAATGACTGTTTATTAGAGACTTTGCTAAGCAATTTTAAAGTAAGCTTTACAAAACAGGAAAAGAGGAAAGAAAAAGAAGTAATGAATTTAAAGCGAGTGTGCATGGAGTCAGAAACTTCGGACGTAGATAGTAGAATAAGCCATGAACTACGAGAAGTTTGGAGTATGTTGTGATGTCATAAATTCATGCAGTTCTCCTCAAACATTTCAGTTATTCTTTTAAGACTGCTATGGAATCCTCAGCCTCAAACAAGATAATCAGGGATGTTTTTGTTCTATCATCGCCCCATGAAAGTTGCGCTCAGCTGTTCAATCCATCTCTTTTTATCTGGCCTTCGTGATCGCGGTATCGTGTGATATTTATAACCAAGAACTCATTCCTTTATCCTCATGAAATCTGTCTTTCTAAGAAAGACTATTTCAGACGACGCTCTTCTAATGATGCTCCTCTTTAAACCCTCCGATAATGACGTCTCTTGTCGTTCTCTTTCCAAATTTCTCTTTCTCATGACTTTCACCAAAGGGTACCGCAAGCTTTGCGTGCATTCCGTTCGGGGCTATTAATATGTGGACATGGTTGGACGAAACACTTAGCCTCCTTCGACATAGAAGGATACGAAGTATCGGAATAGTGACACGACTTGAAAAAGTTTTGTGACTTGAGAGAGATTCCTTCTTTTCGATATTTATTTACATCGTGAAGTCTTTTACGACAATGACAACTCAAGATTTTGTAAAGTAAAGAAACAACTTACGTTAATAATCGTCTGATCGTGGAACATATTCTATTTTGTAGGAGCAACATTGCATAAGTCTCCAAAGAATACTTTAAATCTTCATTTTTTACTTTCTCATACGAAGTATCGAGAAAGTAGTTTTCGCGAAAAAATTCGACCTCGAGATTTTTACGGAAATACACGTTTTAGGGGTCGCTGAATCCGAAAAAGTGGTTTTCGCAATGCCGTCTGTCTGTCTGTCTGTCCGTCTGTCTGTCTGTTACTGGCGCTGGAGCCCAGACGGTCGAACGAAAATGAATGAAATCTCGTACTTAGGCATTTTATCATACTGAGCAGAGTATACATAGAAATGGTTGACATTGATCAATAATTAAGAGTAGTTTATTCTACGCATTTTTAACAACAATCCGATTTTCTCGAAAACGGCTCTAACGATTTTGATCAAATTTCGCACAGTCACTTGAGTTTACGTCTTCAATAATACTGTATAGTTCATATTTCTCAAAAAATGAATATAAGGCTAGTTTATTCTAGGCAACTTTAACAATAATTCGATTTTCTCAGAAACGGTTCTAACGATTTTGATCAAATTTCGTAGTTACTTGAGTATACTTCTACAATAATACTACATATCTCATTTTTCTCAATGAATGAATATAAGGCTGGTTTATTCTAGGGCAACTTTAACAAAAATTGGATTTTCTAAAAACAGACTAATACGATTTTCATTTTCTAAAGATAACTAAACGACGCATTAGTACCTATATATGAGAAAGTTTGTACAATGTATGTTGTACCGATTTTTTTATCTCCAGCTAGCAAAATTTCCAGCGACTTATAAATCAGAAGCGGATTATTGCTTTAAAAATTCATAATATTTCACATTCATAATAGAAAATATTTATGAGATAGTATCATAAAAATCGGTACAACATACATTGTACAAACTTTCTCATATACGTACTAATGCGTCGTTTAGTTATCTTTAGAAAATGAAAATTGTATGAGCCTGTTTTTAGAAAATCCAATTTTTGTTAAAGTTGCCTAGAATAAACTAGCCTTATATTCATTCGTTCGGAAAAATGAAATAAGTAGTATTATTGAAGACGTATACTCAAGTAACTGTACGAAATTTGATCAAAATCGTTGAAGCCGTTTCTGAGAAAATGGAATTATTGTTAAAGTTGCCTAGAATAAACTAGCCTTATATTCATTTTTTGAGAAATATGAACTATACAGTATTATTGAGGATGTAAACTTAAGTAACTGTACGAAATTTGATCAAAATCGTTAGAGCCGTTTTTGAGAAAATCGAATTGTTGTTAAAGTTGCCTAGAATAAACTAACCTTATATTCATTTTTTGAGAAATAGGAACTATACAGTATTATTGAGGATGTAAACTTAAGTAACTGTACGAAATTTGATCAAAATCGTTAGAACCGTTTATGAGAAAATCGAATTATTGTTAAAGTTGCCTAGAATAAACTAGCCTTATATTCATTTTCTGAGAAATATGAACTATACAGTATTATTGAAGACGTAAACTCAAGTGACTGTGCGAAATTTGATCAAAATAGTTAGAGCCGTTTTCGAGAAAATCGGATTGTTGTTAAAAATGCGTAGAATAAACTACTCTTAATTATTGATCAATGTCAACCATTTCTATGTATACTCTGCTCAGTATGATAAAATGCCTAAGTACGAGATTTCATTCATTTTCGTTCGACCGTCAGTAACAGACAGACAGACAGACGGCATTGCGAAAACCACCTTTTCGGATTCAGCGACCCATAAAACGTGTATTTCCGTAAAAATCCCGAGGCCGAATTTTTTCGCGAAAACAATACTTTCTCGATACTTCGTATGAGAAAGTAAAAAGACTTGGTTTAGAATTTCAACAGAAAGAATTAAGGAATGCAATTATAAGCGCAACAATATCGAATTTCCACTCTGTAATAAAGTATTCAGATGAGTGCCCAAGTGGTTGGCTTCGTGCATTGGTGACGGTGGAGTTCACCTTGAATTGCAATTATCTGCTAATTTAACGATTATTTTTTGTTTGTAATAACTTTCTCGTGGTAATGTAGGTACTAAACGTTATATGCACCGAAATATTCTCAACTCAAATAGCTGAACTGCTATCACCCTGTATATGCGGGCAACTTAATATATAAATGGATATGAATGTAGTAGTAATACGAAAGACACCATTGAAAATTAAATTTTGAACTGTAATGGTGTGAAAACTGCTTTGTTACGGATTATCAACTAATCTTATGGCATTATTAATTCAAACCATTTCAGGTAGAGGAAAACTGTTTTTGGCTGCACATTCTTCGAAGCGGCGATTTCGCATATAAATCCTAATCTATTTCAAAATTTAACCTTATAACGCTACGCAAAGAGATTTAATATTGGCCAAATACCAACCCACCCTACAATATAAGCGGTTAATTTAAAACAAAAGAGATGGATTCTATTCACATTCTTGCACTCTTACCCGTAGTACCCAATGCGGGTAAGAGTTAGTAACATGAATGCGTAGATCTCTGAAGTCGCTTCTTAAGGATTGGTGAATCCAGAAGATGTCTTCTTTGTCTATTTTTCATACCAATGGCTACAGAGTTTAGGAGTTTACCATTTCCAGACGCCAAAACCGATAAGAGTTCATGAAAGGATGCTAATAATATCGACCACTTTCAATGCAACATTTTATTCCATAATCTATTCCCGGGAATCTAACCGTGACACTAAGATTGGGATAAAACCCAAAAGAAACCTTTTAAAAATCTGAAGAAGGAATGTCGAGCGTGCACACTTGCATAACCCGAGTCTGATATTTTTTTATATTTTTGTCGCGAGCTTGTTGTGGGAGGGATTGTGCGCGTCCTTGAGCCTTTGTCGGCACCTTTACAAGAATGAATGAGCGTAAGGATTCGTGACCGTTCGTGGAAGCATAGGCACGCGCACCTCGCTTTGGCTTTCGACAGCGACTTCGAGAGCGTTTGAGGTCAGAACACCTTAATTTGGTTTGTTTGGAAAACGTAAACACCAAGGTACTACTACCGCGGCACGTAACGAATGCATTAAATTATTAAGAGGTTAGTTTCTACAGCAGAGGTTTCCTATAGGATTTCGAGGTTCGCCTAACGAGGAGATAAGATTATCATCACATTTGCCACATGATGCAAGATATATGCAATGTTAATATGCAGGATTTTCGATAATTTGATAGCACGATTAAAGTTGTAAACCGACATCAGTTGATACTGATAATGTCCACTGTAAACCGCAGTACGGATGAGTTTTTAAATGTTGAAATGAATATTTTCCACTCCTCATGGCTGCAATTTAGGAAGTCGATTCAAATTATTATATTAGACTCCGAAATGTCTATTATGGAAAACATTTTCTGAGCATCAAAAATGTAAATTTCGATTATTAGAAGAAAAAATCGGTACAACATACATTGTACAAACTTTCTCATATATTAATGCGTCGTTTAGTTATCTTTAGAAAATCCAATTTTTGTTAAAGTTGCCAAGAATAAACTAGCCTTATATTCATGCATTGAGAAATATGAAGTATGTAGTATTATTGCAGACGTATACTCAAGTAACGGTACAAAGTTTTTTTCAAAATCGTTGGAGCCGTTTTTGAGAAAATGGAATTATTGTTAAAGTTGCCTAGAATAAACTAACCTTATATTAATTTTTTTGAGAAATATGAACTATTTGGTATTATTGAAGACGTAGACTCAAGTAACTGTACGAAATTTGATCAAAATCGTTAGAGCCGTTTTTGAGAATCAAATTGTTGTTAAAAATGCATAGAGTAAACTACCCTTAATTATTGAGCAATGTCAACCATTTCTTCATAGCTTCTGCTCTGTATGATAAAATGCCTTAGTACGAGATTTCATTCATTTTTGCTCTACCGTTTAGGCTCTACAGCCAGTAACAGACATAAAGACAGACGGCATTGCAAAAACCACTTTTTCGGACTCGGCTACACCTAAAACGTATATTTCCGTCAAAATCTCGAGGTCGATTTTTTTTCGCGATTACAATACTTTCTCAATATACTCCGTATATGAGAAAGTAAAACTATAACTGATGTAGAGCACCAATTCGCTACGTCTATATGGACGACTCTCCACGTGTAGCCACTTGCAAAAATATTGGAAACCCCTGTTCCATTGGGAGGAAAATTTGACTAAGAGGAAAGATGAGTGGCAGATAATATTTACCAAATGGATATTTGCATTAAAAACATTTTTTAACTTGCCGAAATGTACGACATTTATAGTACGATTCAGGAGAGAACATATTATTTGAATTAATTCTTAAGTATTTCCCAAAGCTTAAGCTCTGAAAATGTACATTTCTGGATATAAACCGTTCTTCAATTCATTTCAATAATATTTAAATGCAATTCTTTACTTTAATTTGATTCATCTATGGTTATTATATGTTACAAGAAAGTTGAGTGGTAATAATTTAATACGCAACGACACCGTGCAATTTGATTCGGAAAAAATAACGTTGCTAAGCAACGGTACGCTCCATATCTTAGTTACAGATTCCAAAATGATTTCTTACTACTTACTGGCATTGAAATATTTACTGGTACTTTTAGAACTATTAAATACATATATTGTTTTAGCAGTGTTCCATATTTTAGCAGTTTCACCTGAGTTGGTCAATGTTAAAATTTCTCCACCACTATGCTGATTTAGATGGATGTCCATAGGTTATTTAACAGAATTTGTTGAAAGTACATCCGAAAAGGAAAAAATGATGCAAATGAGCCACTTACTCCGGTTCTATTATTAATGTTTTCAAATCCAACGTCACTTATTATATACTACTTCCTCTAAAAATATATTTGAAATTGCTCAACTCAACTTTCGCGAATTTTTTTCTTCTCTTCCAAATAATTCAATCGCCGGCGGGCTATTTCTAGGACAAGGTTTTCCTCTTTCTTTGTTGTTTAATGGCTGAATGTATAAATTCTAGAATTTTTCTTCGACATTCTTTATGCGCTTGCGCGAGAGGCATTACATTAAGACACCGAACGGCCCCTTACGTTCGAGCTCGTTGTTTTTTCCAGCAAATTTGTCATTTTTATAGGACGAGAAACTATGTTCAAGCATTGGATAGACCTCGTAATTTTTTCGGAATTGCTGTGGTGTAAATGTGTACAAAATAAACCTACATCCTCTTGAGAAAGGCAGGAATGGAGCGAATAAATGGATTATAGTCACGAATACCGTATAAAATAATCCGGGATATTGTGTCACCACGTGAAATAGGAAACATCAAATTTTCCATGCTGCAAACGAGATAATTACCGGAAAATTTCAGGATTTGAGCTACCGAGCAATCTTCATGCACTATATTTGCGATAACCCTTATGGCAGGCATGTCAAACTCAAAGAGGCATCAGGGCCTCATTAAATCAATAGATGTTATGGAAGAACCGTATTAGGATTACAGTTGTTCAAAAATTGTCACAGTTGGAAAAAATACATTTTGTGTTTCGCAAAAAAATAAAAACAAAAAAAATCCTGTGTACTTTTCACAAAAATAAAGTACTTATATAAAATCTCTAAAGATTTTGTTGAGACGTAAATTCGCATTACAGCCGCAGTAAGGCACAGAAGGGTACGGCTGCCAGTTTGACATGCCTGCCTTATGGCCATAGAATTTCAAGCAGCTTGAGAAAGAAACCAGCTATCATTCCAATACGTTGCTTTAAAGGATGAAATAGATAATAATATGAGCAATAGTGCTAGCAGAAAAAGAATTTTTTAAATAAGCAATAGATAAACACGCCGATCCGATGATGTACGTACGTATTCCATAAGTTTACTTAAAAATTTAAATAATTAGCTAGGTGATAAATTCACCGCGTATTATCACAACTACCATTTGAAAACCACCTATAAAAAATCCGCCCAATATACACTGCACAAACTTTCTAATATACGTTTGCGTCTGGTCTCACTACGCCCTTTCCTGAATAAACTCCTAATGCTACAAAAACAACAAAGCCTCGGAAAATGTTTTCTGCTCGTAAATTGTATCAATATATTTTTAACCTCCTATAAGCGACAATCAAACTTGATAAAGAGTTATATCATACGTAAATATAAAGTAATGTATGGATTGGCGAAGCCACATAGGCACTGGAGCATTATTACTGGACGAAGATTGTTGAGGAACATCAGATGACTGGGGAGTGCTGGGCGGTAGCTGGGCGTAAAACCTGATCTATTATTTCAAGTTCCTGGACGCTATATAGTTATATTTGTAGAATCACGCCTCATGTAACATTGCTTATGACTCTAACCCTTTATAACCGAGTGAAATCCATTCAAAATCATTAAAGTAATTTCTGAATAAATGCGAATAACAACGAGAATAAACTGCCCTTCATTGTGGCCCTATATCGTTCATCTTTTCGAAGTTTCTATTCTGGACAATAGTATGCATAGTAAGAAATACCATTCGAGTTCGTTTTACCGTTTATTCCCTAGTGCTGCGAACAGGCAGACAGACGGCATGGAGAAAACGTTTTTGGACTCATGTACACCGAAAACGTGCACTTCCTTCAAAATCTCGAAGTCGAATTTTTTCGCGATTACAATGCACGAGAAAGTAAAAATCAAACAACGTCCAAATTCTCCCGATGCAAACAGCGACAGCGTAACAGCAACAAAACTTTGGTTAAATTTTGAATGTATCACCTTTCAAATCGAGTAACGAGCGATGCATTTTAGACGCAAAAAATTACACAACAACACAAACGATTGTAACGCCGCATCGGGTAACCGGTAACGTTAACATCACAAACAAGTGATAAATTATTCAACGCCTCCCCGTCATTCCGGCATAGACAAAAAAGAAGAAGCCGCAGACTCCTACTCATTAAACGCTAGCTTTTTAAAAGCATCTTTAAGGATTCAAAGACAGAACTCGTTCATTCCTCCCTCACTCTCCCGATAACGCTGAGGAACTCATGGTAGGTTGTCTTATCCACGACAATGGATACGGAGGGGCCTTTTGCGATTGAATACGCCCATTGATGCTCCTGGTCACGAGTTTCCAACGATGGCCCAATCACTCCTCGAGCCCTAGCTCGCTTGAGGCCGAAGAGAAAGGAGGGGTGAGAGAGAAGGAATGAGGGGAGAGGGATCGTGTTTTGGATCGCAATAATCTCTTGCGAATCGAGATACGGAGATATTCAAAACAAAAAGCGGCTTCTCTTTCCCCACCGAGAGAAAGAGAGTGGATCTCTCTGCCTGAGGCGGTGAGAGCAAGAGTAAGAGAGAGAGAGAGAGAGAGAGATAGAGAGGGGGGGAGGAGGCGATGCGGGGGCGGAGGGGAAGGTCGGGATGTCGGAGGGGGAGTGGGTGCGTGCCGGGAATGCACCATTCAGAACCTCATTGCTCTGGAGTAATGACTTAATCCGCTTCCGCTGCTGATGCGGAGGAGACATCACCTTCTCGTTCCACCTCCTTGTGGCTCTTCTTATTTCTCCCCTCCCCCACCTCCGCTCTATCTATCCCTCTTTATTCCTCCTGCCTATATCCTCTTCCTCTCGTTTCATCCTACTTCCTATTCCAACTTATCTTTTTCTTCTCCAACCTCTCTTTCCCTACTTCATATTTGTCTTCCTCCCTCCCTCTCCTGAGCTTCCCCCATTCTCTTCTTCCCTTTTACACGTCATCTCTCTTCGCTTTTCTTGCCTACTATCCTCCTCACTCTCTTTCTAGTAAATTTTTAGTACTTCTTCTCTTCCTACTCCACATCATTTGATTACCCATTTGTCTCACCTTCTCCGTCGCTTTCTCCATATCCTCTCTCTGCTCCACCACGCACTTCGTATCTCTTCTTCACCTCCCCTTTCCTCTGTCTTTCCCTTCATATCTCTTTGTCCCTCTTATGAAATTCTCCCTCCCTCATCTCTCTTCCCTCCATCTCTTTCTCCTTTCCCATCTACCCTCTTCCTACTTCTCTCCTATTTCACTTACTTTATTTATCTCCTCTCCTTCCAGTAGATCTCATTCCACTCTCGCCTTCTTCCCTTTCCTCCCCAATCCTCTATCTATTCTGCTCCTATTCCCTTTCCCTCTTCACACTCGTCCTCCATGCCCTCTCTCTCATTTATCCACCATTCCCCCTTCTCCTTTCTCCTCACCTCTGCTAGGTTGGCCATGTCAGGTCCTTCCTAGGTTTTTACCACAAATAGTTAGTCTTCTCTTTTTAGAAGTTTCCGAATTTGTAATTCAATCTCTTAACTGTGTTATTTTTTGTTTTGTTCGTTTTTCATTTGTTTCGTTTCAGGTATTTTGTCTTCTGTTTGTATGTTTATATGTTATTATTTTTATTGTCATTTGTAATTCATAACGTAGGGTTAAATGTAAGAAGGGACTATGTAGTCTCAATTTCGCCCTAAATAAAGTCGTTTGTCTGTCTGTCTGTCTGTCTGTCCACCTATTCCAATTTTTTTCACCCATGCAAATTTTGTGTTGGTACCCAAGCAGCACTGCGTAATTGACTGTGGTAACGGGATAAATGGAAAAAGAGATTCTCCTACCTCATTCTCGTCCAAATAAAGACATCTACCTATTTATTTATGTACCATTCCTTCATTTCCTATCGTCTCCTACGCACGCCACTGGGAGACGACGCCTCTTCCTGGATTCGCAGGAATCGGTCCCGCCTCAAGAGACTCGGAACGTCCACTCCGCGTTCCGTTACCGTAGGTCAAGCATCTTTTTTCGAGCAGACCCTACGTAACCGTCGATAGAAAACATCGGATTCGACGGGTGCGTATCCTGAGTCGCGCCGAAGCGTCCCTTTTTTTAATTCTCACGCGTCTGAATCGAAACGCGCATACGACCCAATTGGAATCGCTTCCAGGTGTCCCGCTCAAAGTGGAATTCCGAAGAAAAACGACGACTGGGAAGGCAGACGTCCGAAAATTTATAACGGAGGCGGCCGTTGAATGGAAATGTGCGAAGATGAGTTGAGTGTGAGAGGAGAAGAAGACAATATGTTTATAAGGGGTTTCTATGATCTGAAATGAAATTTTGGATTCACGATTTAATTTTCTCATCGCCCAATCTTACAAAACCAGAAAGAAACAATCTGATTTAAACATGTATCGTACATACATTAAAGTTCACACATAAACATGTATAATTTATGTTTGAAACATATCTTGCAGGTGCTTTAATTCAAACGCATGATCTAATTAAATAAATATGCAATCATTTAACTGGAATTCATTAAATCAGCAGTATGATTCAAACTTAAACATGGTCCAATTAATATAGATCATCATCATCATCATCATCAATGGTACACTGTTCAATGACAGGTCCGTGATCATCATTGGTTAAACCTAATTAATATAAATAAAATCAAAAATAAATATGAATATCTATTTATCATTACTGATACCTACGTGGAAATTGCACAGCTGAATAAGGAATATTCGCAACAGATCCACATAAATTTCTGTCATAAATCTAAACTGAAGGAATAGACATATTTCAATCAAAATCTTACAATTTCAAATAGCTATCATATGAGAACTCTTTCTTGCTGCTGTTTCAATTAAAACGCATAGTCTAAATTCAATAATTTAGCGTTCTCTACATTAAGTGCTTAGACCGGGCATACAAAAATTATTCTGAAGCTATGAATAAACTTATCGGTAGTCTGGTTCTATATAAGCGCTAAGACGTGTGTATGGATGCATATATTCCTTTTCATATGTATTCATGCTATACCTTCAAATTTTATCATCGCCTATCTACATCTTCTGTTTGTTATTCTTCGCTTACGCTTCAAATCTATTGGGATCTATTCCAAATTCCCTATTGTTCATCGATGACGATTTCTTCTGGCGAAATGTCTATCTCATAACCTTTTCAGTTTTCCACCCTTGAGGCCTCTGCCAAGCTCTAACAAGGGGAGGCCATAACATTAATATTGGAATTCGTAAAACCATTTTAGTAGGTGAAACTAGAAATATAATATCAAATATATCTCTAGGCGTTTTTGCCAATGGGCCTTTATTTAAAAGATATTAACAATTTAAAATTCAGGTTTAAGCATGGATGCGACATTTATCATCAACCTTAAGGCCTGAAGTGTAAGTGGCGATAGCCAAACAGGTAGAGTAAATGTCTAGTATAAACGTCTAGTATAAACGTCTAGTATAAAAGTCTAGTATAAGCGTCTAGTATAAACGTCTAGTATAAACGTCTAGTATAAGCGTCTAGTATAAGCGTCTAGTATAAACGTCTAGTATAAACGGATTTCTTTTCATAAATTTTCAGAAATAGGCTGTATATGTATTTTAACTAGTAAAATTGTATTATTATTATTGTTTTTATTTGTTTTTTCCACGTATTTTCTGTAATTGTTTTTTTTTTTGCTTTTTTAACATATTTTTGTACTTGATTTATTTGCATTTTCCACATATAATCATAAAATTATATTATTTATTTATAGTTATAATTTTGAATAATATAATTTTGAATGTTATAATCATTATTTGATTGTTTATTAAAATATCAATTCATTAATATGACATTTATGAAATGTTTATTATAAACAATTATCTTGTTTTTTTAATTGCATCACCCGAAATATTGGCATTCATGCTTAAACCGGAATTTTAAATTGTTAATATCTTTTAAACAAAGGCCCATTTGCAAAAACGCCGAGAGATATATTTGATATTTGGTTCTAGTTTCACCTCCTCCGAACAATCCCCATACTTCTTTTGATCCTACTCGGTTCCTGTAAGACTTTCACATCCGGTCTACAAATATTTATAGGAAGTTCAGCGGGAGAAATCTAACTTGAGCTCTGACGTAAATCGGCGGAGGGAGACGATGTTGCCAAATCATACACAACAAGGAACTGAATGGATAAGCAGGAAGGCAGTCGTACCCAATGTGGCAACCTTACCGCTCAGTGATTGGCTGGAGCCCTTTGTAAGAGGTCCCGCACAAATTTTCCTTGGTTCTCAGAGCTCAAGTTAAACTATATGGAGACATGTTAAACACGGAGATAAGTTTGAGAAAATCCTAGCGAATCTAATCTTGTGAACCGCCAATCATTCACGCTACTTTTCATATTGGTAATTCCCGCTGACTTTTTAACAAAACAGCATCTAAACTGCCTGAGCAACTTGACTTCTAGGGTATGAAACGACTGGACTGCGAAATTTTTCAGAATCTATCGCAAGCTTCGTGCGCATTTTGACACATGGATGATTAAGGAACGGAAAATAACGCCCATCCTCGACGGAAAGAGTTTTCTTTTTAAGCAAGCAATAAAATCGTCAGACGAGAAAAAAATAAGCGTAATTGACGGGAAAGTCGTCGAGAATGAGCAAAGAGAGTTGCGCACGAAATGGAAGCGAACAGAAATGACGTCGATGAGGAAGAATTTCTTTTGAAAAAAGTTAATATAGAGAAAGAAAACGAGAAAGAGAATCCAGCCGGGAGAATTGGACAAAAAATATATATCTGTGAGAGATCTGCGACGTTGTGATTTATTATGACGCAACGGCAGAGGGAACAAAGGATCTAATAAATCTTTGTTTTCTATTTAGCTAACGACCGCGTGGTTTTTTTGCCGGCTTTTATGGCTGTGTAATACACAGGATTTCGAAACTTAATATAAATCTCTCGTGCTAGGTAAGTATTCAGAGAAACGATTTAAAATAATTGTTCTAATGTAAGATATATAACCTATTTATCTAATAAATACTATGAATTCATACCCTAGTACGATCCATTTTTTCGAAAGATTAAGTACGGTCAAAATTTTAATTTTCATAAAAAGACAGATATGTTTCTGTCGTTTAAAAAAGACGTATGTGGGACAAATAAACTGAGTTTTACTTTACTTCTATCTTTAATATCGACTATATTCTATACAAAAATTATTTTCGTCGGCGAATACAAATATAATGAATAAAACTCGCGAGTCGGAAAATTATGAAATATTCTCAATGAGGCGCCTTCTTCATCTTATAAATCGAAATTTTATTCAAATCATCCGAAAATAAAGTTAAGTTTCTGCTTGCATGTAACCCTTCAGGATTCAAGGCTCGATCGGAAGTTATGGAAATGAAAACGTATTTTAATGGAAAGATACTTTGAACTAATTTAAGATAAGAATATTTAATGAAATATTTACTTTGGAAAGGTACATGAACTATGTTAAAATATAAGGAAGCTTATGCACTCAAACCGGATTCTTTCGCATTATACTATTTGAAATTTACTCTATAGTAAAATTACGCTTTCTAACAAAAAATAAGCCATTGTAAATCCAGCTGACCAAATTATTATAGGAGATTTACCGTCAGAGATAATATGAAAATAAAAATTTAGTGTCTTAATATATGTTAAGAATTTCTACTAATTAATATAAAAGTTATATCAGATCAAACCAAGTCAAGAAAAACCCATGACACTAAAATTACTACAATATATGTTGGAGATCAATCGTAATACAATTTGTGTGTGAAACCTACTGAGAAATCTGGAGCAATTTTAATGAAGCAAATTTTTAAAAAAATCTTATAACAATCAAATTAACTTTGGGAGGTCAAGATAGGGAGGAAAGATAAAAAAAAACAAGGCAGATGCCTTATCTCACTAGAACTATTAGAATATTTAGAAGAAGATAAAGCCTACTGATGTAAATGGATTCAGCAATTAGACTCTTTTTTACAAAAAAATACAAATATAGCTAAGAAGAAAACTACTACGGCATTAAAATGAACATGCAATTTACAGATGGCAAATGAAAAACTGCCGAATGACAATTTTAATGTAAACTACAAGGGAGGTTGGGGACACGATATACTAATAAGCAATGTCAATACCCTTTATACTAATTGTAAGAAGCGTTAAAGAAGCAGAATCAAAGTCACCTCTAACTTTCAGTTTGAATTTTCCTGGAAATGGTTTTAATTGAAAACAATTCATTTAATAGCAAAATTAACAACAGTTCTCTGATGTTCCACGGGCAATGAGGAAACATATACAACAGTTTCTATTTAACATTTACGCGGATTTTCCGCATGGACAGAGTGAAATATATTGCGCGATGAATTTAAATTGAATAATTATTAGGAATACGATGATTTTTTAAAAGGTTATTTTCATTTATAGTTTTGCTTGGGTTTTATGTAGAGGCAACATTCAGGTAGGTTACATAAGTGACGAGGCGAGGAAAATCAAATGTAGGGACCATTTAAAATAAATATAACTGAATAAATTCTTTTAATAAAAACCATTCAAAGTTGTTTAACAAAATGTACTTTATCAAAACTCCATTCAGCGTAAAATAAAGGGAAATACTAGTATTCCATCTCCGTTAAGAACATTTCAACCTATGTGAAATTTAAGTTCTTAATAAATAAAAGGATGGTACATTATATTAATTAAACATACAACGAAAATCGGTCATTTCTATATTGAATACTTTCAATTTTGATGTTTGTCTTCGGATAAAAAGTTTATAGATTATGTTTTTAATGCTCATCACAGGCTAGGGCAATTTAACGAAATAGAATCTAATGGAAGAGCGCGGAAATCATTTAAGAGCATCTCGCTTATTGAACATACGGCTTCAGATATAACCCTGTCCCCATATGATGATCACCGTCTCCATCCTGCTTCTATCATGAAACTTCAGTGTTAGAGTTCAAGGAAGAGAAATAGAGATAAAGAGAAAGCGTGAGAGATATTCGCCAGTAGCTGTATAACTCGGAGCGACCGTTCCAGTGGAAACGCTTGACCGTCACGCATTCCAAACTGGACACTTGCTGTCTTCCTCCCTCTTTCTCTGCCTTTCTCTCTACCTCTCTCTCTCTCCTTTTCCATCTTTCTACCCTATCTCTCTTCCCCTCCTTCCCCTCCTCATCCTCTCTCTCCTTCCCTCTCTTATTCCTCTTTCTTTGTATATCCCTATCTATTTCAAATTTTCTTTCTGCCTATATTTGTCTCTCTTTCTCTCTGTCTTTCTCTTCCTCGTTTTCTCCCCTTCTCCATCTATCCTCCGTTCTTTTTCTCTCCCCTTCCTTTTGCACACTCTTGTCTCCTTCCTCAGCTTCTATTTGTCTTTCGATTGCCATCCTCTTTCCTTTTGTCTTTTTTCTCTCTTTCTCACTCCATCTCTCCCTCTCAGCATGACCACGAGGGCGCCGTTCCGAGACCAAGCACTCCCCTCTCTCTCTCTCTCAATCTCTCTCTGACACACACACTCATATGCGAACACACATGCAAATGCCCACATGCAAACCACACACATAGGTACATTACATACACACATGCGGCGAAGACTACCGATCATTCCGCGGGGCGCCGTGGAACTTCTCCTCCTCCTCCTCCACCGCGGCTCTCCTTAGGCTATTCCCGCGAGAAATCTCCTACTCATCCGATTGTATTTACCGAGTTGCAATAGGAATTCCTAATCGGAATCGTCGGTTGTTTTCTTTGCGGTATAGTCGCTTAGTTCGTCGTACGTGACCGTCAAAAATTAACAAAATCGTGTAACCTCGGTCCCTATCAGTTTGGTTTTTACTTTCTCCATACGTAGTATGGGAGAAAGTATTGTGATCACGAAAAAAATCGACTTCGAGATTTCAACGGAAATACACGTTTAGACTATTTTCGGAATGATGTCTGTGTGGATGTATGTTATTGTGGGCGCTCTAACTCAAAAAGTACTTGTCATATTAACACCAAATTTCATATATAACACTTTAGCATGAGCACAAAGAACTAATTAGTTTTTGGACAATACCGGTTAACCAGAAGTCGAGGTTTATTCGAAACCCGATTCGGTTTTTGCGATATTTCTCCGATAATACGTCATTATTGTATACATTGACCATTACAAAAAATGTAGAAAATATAATTTCCTACATCTTTTATTTCAAACAATTTTCCATAGCACTTATTGTTTAGGTATTATTTATAAATAATCGGTTTTTCGGTTTCCGTCAAATACCTCATTAAAAACATCGTTATTGGTAATCTTCGTGAGGACCAAAGTTGTAGAGAATAATATTTCTTCCAAGTTTTGTTTGAAACAAATTTTCGTAGAATCATCCATTTCGGAGATATTTTGCTTTTTAATTAATACCAGTATACAGCGCCACCACCATGTAGCGGTGAATTCTGTAAACATTCAAAATATACCTCATTTACGGCAATAAGGAGGATTGTATTCTTTTACGATACGAAATAATAATTTTGCCTTATAATGCTATTCATAATAATTTAAATATCTATACCCCAAATATGGAGAAAGTCATGTGTTGGCCACATCAGATTTTTTTGTTATTGGTTATAGTGTCAATTACATCTGAATCATAAATACGCGAATTGTTTATCCAATCGTCTTACAATTACATAAATTGTCAAAATAGCTTTCTCTACTATCCATAAAAAATTATTAAAACCAGATCCGGATTTCGGATACATATCATCCGCCATCAGCGGTAAATCACCGATAGTATATTCTAATTACGTTAGAAGGCTACGAAGAAGGGCTCATTCGATACAATTTCCTTATCTCGTTGGAATAAAATTCTGTCAGCGTAACGTACGATAAAGATTAGAATTTTAATAATCGATTTTATCGCTAAAACATAATTTTACATTCGGATCTCTGTGAAGAAGCTTTATTTAAAGGAGTGAAATCGACAAAAAATTGCCCAGTTTAAAAAGAGATTGCTCCCAGTTCTCGGAGAGAAGCATGAAACACTAAGGTCGCGTAGACTTCAAAATTTCGTGAACGATTCGAATTACCTTCTTTCAAATCTGGGTGGTAAGAAAATACATCTGCTTTTTTGTTTGTAGACGCTTTAGAGAAATATTCACCTTATCTAGGACTTAGAAAAAAAACATTTTTTCGCACATTCGAAATATTTAGACATTCCAGTGTAAAAGCGTTGTAAGTTTAATGCTACCGGAAAAATTATTAAAACCCAACATTTTCACGAATCTAATAAAAAAGTCTTTTTCTGTCGTTTACGGCGCTAGCTATGCGAAGTGAAAAAAAACTCCAATTCTTTCATTCTTTGCCTATGTGAATTAAGAAAAACAAAGAATAGCCAACGAGGGACACCTCTCCGTCCAGATGGAAAGTACGCGAGAGAGAGGGGGGAGGGGGGGGGGGGGAGAGAGTGGGGGAGAGAGAGAGGGAGGAAGAGGGAGAGAGAAAGAGAGAGGGAGAGAGAGAGAGGGAGAGAGAGAGAGAGGGAGAGAGAGAGGGAGAGAGAGAGGGAGAGAGAGAGGGAGAGAGAGAGAGAGGGAGAATGAGGGAGAGAGAGGGAGAGAGAGAGAGGGAGAAAGAGAGAGAGGGAGGGAGAAAGAGAGAGAGGGAGGGAGAAAGAGAGAGAGGGAGGGAGAGAGAGAGAGGGAGAAAGAGAGGGAGGGAGAGAGAGGGAGAGAGAGATGCATGACCTTCGTTCCGGCTTACCGCTTGACATTTAAAACTGCGTTTCGTACCGTCATTACGCTGGCCTTACGCGAAGAGTGACCGCTTCGTCTCGGCCGACGCGCGATTTCAAATTCCGCGCCGCTAACGATGTGCGTAAAATACTGCTTTTCTAGAGAGTTTTCGAGGTGATATTACGGCTGAAAATAAATTCAAGAGTAATCACTTAAGTGTCAAAATTTGAAAAATTAAATACTTGCCCTAGGTATATCCAATAGCAACAACAACGTTATGTAAAAAATACTAGATAAGCATTTCGACTACAGCGCAGCCGTCTTCAGCGGTGATTCATCAAAATTATGCTCCCAAAAAGATTTTTGCTTTGTAGTCGAAATGCACATTTTTGTAGACTTGTTACGGCTACTGGAGATACCTAAGACAAGCTCAAAATTATTCATTTTTTATATATTTTTATTATTTTCATACTTAAACAGCTTATTCTGGAACTGAATTTCCAGTTTTGAGCAACATCGTCCCTTTACCCTTTTTAGCATCCATTTCCCGTAACACAAAACAACTGAATGTGAGACTTCATAGAAACATAAGACAGCCACTGAAAATATTGTCATGCTCTCTGACAGTCCAAGAATGCTTACTCCGCAAAATTCTTCCTCTGTAACTCTTGGATTTCTTCTAAAATATTTATTTATTACATTCCATTCTTAAGTTTACTCATATCTTACTCCAGATTGATGAAGAAAATTCTGTGACCGCGTCTCCATGAGAACGTTAAATGGATTAAGTTCGCTGCTTTATCACTAGAAATCGACTAATTTGATAGCGAGGAATCAGTCCGCCTTGACTGCTCAATGTTAGAGTACCCTATCTTCAAACGCTCGATTCTAAGGCAAGGATATAAATTTTCCCTTTTGTGTTTTAAACCTGGCATCTGTTCCCACGCATATGGACTAAGATTTTACTTTCCAACTGGATACTGATTTTTTTATCCCTGTATGACAGGGATGACAAATACGTGGCACGCTTACGATTTTACTAGGCACGCGTCATCTTGTATTTTCTGTAGAGGAGTAAAATAATGGCACGCGAAAAAAATTCTGATGATTCACATTACTTCTTTGGCACACGAGACAAAAATCATTTGCCATCCATGCTGTATGATTTTCTCGACATTTTGTTAGCGACGAGAGTTACTGTAATAAAATATTATTCGAAACAATCCATGATCTGAGTTTGATGACACAATAATATGATGGTACATTATGGAAGTGTTTTTATACAACAGTAACCTGATGACGTTATGTTAATTCTTGGTTATTTCAAAATCGTTCAACCCGTTCGTATTTATGTATTTATATACACTTTTAGTTAGAAATGATTGTTTTTTAAATTAACTTTTTCGAGTACATTTGCAGTTTGATGAATTTATTTTTAATGTTCTTAAGACATAAGACAAACGCGCCACACATGGGAAAATTTATTTCCTTAATATTGTAGAGAAGATATTTACGCATGAGTCACAAATAATGAGCGGGCTATTGAGGCTACAGTTGTTTCCAAACGGTATATCTATATTCTGAGAGTTATAAATTCACGTACATTTCACAGAAGTAAATGAAATCATATGAATACCGTTATAAGTGAAATACCCCTGATGTGTATGATATAACTACGTAATACGTACTATGGCAATGATTCCGCTGCACATCTATATAGTGTTGAATGAGGATTTACCATTTACCCTGGCAACATTAATCACCAGCAACAGTAGTAAATAAACTCCCGGCGATAGGCGTACTCGGATTCATTTATGATCTAATGTCTTAGAAAGTCCAAAGCCATCTTAAATTGAAATTAAACCTCCAAAACTAAGAATAAAAACACTGGCAGCTCCCATGATACTAACATTCGCATTAATTTCAAATTTTTTATACAACAAACTTTAACCGAAGAAACGGGCTAAGCAATCGCATTAGCGCAATCTAATTGCAGGTTACGAGCACCTTTTAATCCTTACGGGAAGGCGAGCCCGCAGGTTTGTTCAAATGAACTTTAAGCCAGCCATTAATTACTGATGACCAACTCATCCCTCAATCCGTTAACCACCGGCAGGCATTTTTCTCCGCTGAAAAAACATGACGGCAATCCTCTACATGACAATTATCTTGCGATGAGAAATCCATAGCTGAATTAGCGAATTCAGCTTAAGGCTTGCGTGGAATAAATTATATAGGATATTCCTATACCGTTTTGTAGCTAAATGGGCTCTTTATCTTTTGTGTGATGAGGCTGATGCCCCATAAAGATAAAATATTTAACACCGTAGGATTTTCTTGACCTACATAATGTGAATACAAAAAAGGGTATGAAATTCTCTCTATACTTAATTAATCGTGAATTTCAGATTTTACGTTTTTGTACAAAACTGAGAATTCATATACTCGTTCCGACAGCTACTTCTACCGAAATTTGGAAATTTAACGACTATAGACTAACACAAAAGTAAACGCTCTACGACAATAAAAAACATAAGGAAATCAATACGGCCGCTGATAAAGGAAAATCATCGAATTCTCTAACAGAAGACATTTATAACCGTTGAAACCTTTGCAACGAGGTAAGATATATGAGGTGTTGCGAACCAGAATGACGAACTCGCCGTAGGTGCGAAAATGCGTTTTCTATCGTTACATATATTACAAAGACAACTCTATCAGATGGTACCTTCACTAAGGCTGTTGTCAGCCATCCTGGCCCAGTATATCCAATTAGTTTAAAGGGTGTCAACACTGAAAACACACCAAGAGACGCTAACCAGAGTGGGAAGTTCCTCGAGTAATCAATGTGATATAAAACCTAACGTACTTCTAGAAAAGCTACAGACCTGATATTTGGTAGGATGATAAGTCATTTGGTAAAACCAATAAGTAGAACCGAAAATTTCAAAAAATTTCATTTTTAGGTGTTTATTTTCGATAAACATAGGGTTAAGTGCAAGGCAGTTTAAAAATGTTTTTTTATATTACTTAAAATAGAGACACGAACTCGGGACGAAAACAGTTCTATATATGAAAGAATGAAGCTTTTATTTATTGAAATCAGAATTAAAATCCGTGCCGAATTGCCTTATAAGTTAGTTTTTAATTACAGAAAAATGCTACTTTTCCGGTTTTCAACAGTAAAAAATGCTTATTGCCATTGCAGCGACCTCAATGCTTTTAAATGGGAACTGATAACAGACATTACGATTGCATTTATTTAATGATTTTAATTAGAATTAATGAGTCATCTAATATCAATAGCTGCTTATCACTTGTATAGAATGATATAAAACCTAAGGTAGATCTAGCTGACATAGGAAGTTGAAATTTGGTGAGCGAAGGACGAACACCAATGCATTAGTATTGCTCGCTTCCATCTAGCTAACCAAGTCACCTTTTCCACTCCCTCCGTCAGAGAATCCCCTCCCCTCCTAACTGGCTGGCTCACACCTCCCTCTTCTTATACCTCCTCTTCCAGATACAAATTAATAAACGCTAATAATTAATTTTAATTATCGTTGAATCATTGACAATGTATTCTGACGCTGATAGAGAAAAACAGTATTAATTAATATCAATATATGAAGAACTGTATTTAGTTAGTGTTTTGAAATTTTTGTTTCCAAAAGTCATTACATCCATTAGTGTTATTTCAAAGTAAGCAGAAATTCTTGCTGAATAAAAGCACCAACTACTAGTACCCATAATCAGGAGAGTAAGTGATGAAGAGCAGCCTCGTGTTTCTGGATATTCAAGGAAACGAGTCACTAAAGTTTCATCTTGGAATAAAGAGGCAGAGGAATCTTGGTCTGGAGTACACATCACGATTCAAAAACAATCCAGTGAATGAGCCCTCCATATAAGTGTCGATGCTTTGATAAGATTGACATTTAAAAAATTAAAGTAATATTTAGTGAATTTTGGAAACTTGGGGATTTTGACAAACAGAATGCTTATCTTGCATCGCTCCTGACATCCCACGATGTTAAGCATTCCAGTGTTAAGGATAGGCCTGCCCGAACCCTAAGACGTACAGGGTACAGTGTTAAATTTGAAAATGTAGTGTTTTCCGTGTGTCGAAAAGCATTTTACAGTATTCACCGTATTACAGAACGTCGAGTACGAAGTGCGTTTTCAAAACAAGGTCTCAGTGGAACTGTTAAGTGCGACAAGCGAGGGAAAATCCCAAGTAAGAAGGTGAGTGATGAACGAAAATACACTTCCATGGATACATGGTAAATGTGCGCGATGAGCAGTCATGTTAACATCAATACCAAGTTATTTTACATCCATTATCGATAAAAATAGTACAAACCCCACGTAAATCTGACAATGAGTGGCCAAGTCATGGTTATTATTAAATTGAAAAACTTTAAGCCTCAATTACTCTAAACTGTAATTTCTCGAGTTCGTCATTATGGTTCGGAACGCCTCATATGTAAACAACTGAAAAGGGGATAATTGTACTATTCATTTGTTGCAAGCCTCCTTGAAGTTCATATTTCGCATTCATTGCATTTTCTAATTGGTTCGTATTTGTTGCAACTTAATGACTTTTATTTGGCGTTAGCAATAATGACCGCTTTCGCCACAATGAATTTGTAGCGGATTATGATAAAATACTAACAATAAGATAAAAACCTACTGAATGGGTAAGTTCAATGGGTGTCTTGATATGATTACATCCTTGATGCTGAAATCCCAACTAGTTCAAAATCTCGTTTCAAAAGAGCAAATTTTAGGAGTTAGCCCGCGTGTGGTTGAAGATTGGTTTCCATGTCGTGAAGTAAATATCCCCTAAATCCACGCAAATGCGCTAGATAAAACCTGCAGCGGTGTAAATACCTGCAAATCAAAGGGCGTGTGTGCGTTCTGAGCAATAGGTAAGCGTTTTACCAAAGTTTTTACTTGTCTATTCTATACCTCTTGCATTTTTAATTAGTGTTTACCTTATTTTATACCCATAACTCTTATTGTACGATAGGTGCGCTCCTGGAAAATGCCGTGTAAAGCGAAACTGAGCAAATTTGGATAGGTTTCCTCATAAGAAAACAAGTTTACATTTGAGCTCCGTATTGAGTTTAATGTGCAACAATGTAATTGTATCGTATTCAAATTGGCTTTGTTTATTACTAAGCGTTCTCTAAAATAAGATCAGGCTGTGTTTGACTGCCCTGTATGATTTATCTCCGAAACCACTGAGTGGATTTTCATGAAACTGAATCTTTGGAGAACGTTTTGAAACCGTGCGCGGAGAAAAATTGATGGCCGCCCAATTCGACGTAATGATCGTAAGTGAAAACCGTGCCAAAGAGAAATCGTGCGAAGCAAAACCGTGCAAAGCGAGACGTGCGTATTATCATAAAACATCCCCTGGGTAACAATAAAACGATAGTATAATGTAATGGTAACGGCATCAATTCGAGGACGCGGATTTCAAAGAATAAATCAGAGCCAGTGGCGTATGCTGAGGGGGAGGGAAGGGGGGAGGGGGGGAGGGGTTCATGAAATCTGGACACTCCCCTTAAGAAGTAAGACAAAAGTCAATAAATTAATTAATTGTTCGATATTTTAAAATTCACTTATATAATCCCTCGTTTTTAGTAACTTATTATTAATAATGATATAAAACTTATTTCATCTTTTTAACATTGAGTTTAATTATCGTTCCTTAAGAATAGAATTTGGACCCCCCCCCTCCCCCACTTACCAGAAAACATAGCATACATAGTATCCTGCTTAGTTTGCCGACACAACACAATAGTTATCGCTGCGGTATATGGTTGCCGTTTTTTTGCATCAAGGTACTCCGCGCTTTAGTTAATCCGCCTGTTGACGATGGTATCATCAATCGAAAACTGAAAAACGCGTCGATACCTGTGTAAACAAGCGTCGGTTGCTGCGTAAACACGACTCGCATTATCATTTATTTAAGTTCGGATTGATTGCCGACGAGTGCGTAGTTATTACCAACGGCGTGACTTCCTACTCGAAAAAGGTCACTAATTACGGCGGAAGAGGCAACAATCTATAAGTAAGTGTAAACTACTTTCAACGCAAGCGGAAAATGAGAGGACGTTAGAAAATGAGATTCCCGAAGCACAAAAAAAGACAGGTGAAAAGGTGAAAGGACTCGATGCCGGTGAACTTAACGATAACCGCCTATGCACTCTCGTAAATGTTCCCTAAGAATTGATTTATAATGACGCATGAAAGCGTTCTGATAAGTAGTTTATTGTGGTATTGTAGTATGTTACACCGTCACCCATGAAAAAAAGGTTGGGAAACCAGGAGTGCATTTCCGCAACAAAAAATCCGCCGTCATTGGTGCTTCGCCGCCGTTTGCTTCTAAAAAAAATAACCACGGTTATTGGAGAAGCATAGTTTATAGGCTATGCGAAAAGCTTTTGCATCTTTGTAATATTAACTTCCTTTCTGCCTACCATACATTATTATCCTCAAATCCCAACGCCTCACAATCGAACATCTTTCGATTAAAATTATGCTATACATAGTTTCGGTGAAATGCATGCAATCCCTACGTCACCCGTAGTATTTCTCGCTTGGGACACCCACGCTACATATCTCCTCCTCCATTTGGAGGAGGAAGAGAAAAACGGCAACGCAGCTCCGAGGGAAGAAAAAAAAGAACGAGTGAAAGCTCGGATCCGAAATGTGTTATTAATCTGATTGCTCTATTTTCGAAAATGACGAAGTCACCGATAGAGACAAGATGAAATGTACTAGAATATCGCGTGATGCACGTTGAAAAGGGAAAAACGAACGATCGGCAGACATTGGAGAGATCTCGAAGGGGAGAGCGAAAACAAAAGAAATTTCGACTAAAGCGAATAAAACGTCCAAAATTATCGAACCCGCTAATGCATTAACGCTGTCGATAAATGTTACCGGTGAATTTTATCGTGGCTTTTCAACGCGAGACTGATTTCACCGTAATAATTCATTTTGCTTCGTCGCCCTGCATGCGGTCAAAAGCGCTTGCCGACGGCCGATAATCGGCCGAAAAAGCATAGCATTACCGCAGCAGATTGTACTGATACGAGACACGGCAGACGGAATACGATGTGATCGCTCCGAGTTAGATTAAATTGTTAACATTAAGCGGCTGATACCAATAAAAGGTAACCTTCCCACGAACATATTTGGTTTGGAATACAGCGTTTGATTACAGCAACCGGCTTATGAAAATAGCAAATGATAATAACTAGCGGCATCTACTAAAGAGTTTCCCAAAATGAATATGTATATCAAAAACAAAGTTTTATAATTTGAAATAACAACAAAATTCAAAATAAAATAACGTCTGAAGGGTTTAAAATGTTATTTACGTTAATAAACGGCCTCACATTAATTTTATAACTAAAGAACTTCTCTTTAAGTGTCATATTCATCCCTACGGAAAGTGTGTGCGAATTATATTGATAATAGCTAACGATGAAATGCACGTGGAATTTTGTTTATTAAAGTGTGTGCGAATTATATTGATAATAGCTAACGATGAAATGCATGTGGAATTTTGTTTATTAACTTAACCTTTCAGTTTCAGTTCATTTCTTCTGAACTATTTTGTTTATAATAAAATAATTAATCAGTCTAGTTTCTGCCAGATTCATTTTGTGACAACAGGCATATCATCCACAACAATCCGTGGCCTAACTTATTGCGCATGCGCCTTTTCTAACGCATCCGCGTCACACAATTAATAAAAACATTTAACTTTTACACGAGTAAAATGTACATTAATATATCGGATTTGTGAGCAAAAGGTAGGATTAATTATTATTACATATAGGTACGTTTTATAGCACGCCAGAAATTAAGCGGCGCATCGACGCTTGCCACAGGAAAAACGGCGTATGACAGGTGAAGGATTGAGCACCACTGATCTACAGAAATGATTTCTTTAACCTCTGCTCTTATTGTTTTTATCGATTAGCAACGTGAGTGCGACTTACATTATAATATTTTCAACGTGTTTCACTGCATGAGTGAAAGATACCGAATATCAATCGAGAACTTCGTCCCCACGAAGAACCACTCGACCTGCATGAATTGAAACTTTGGATGACAAAAACAAGAGAATTTGGAAAAAAAAACGGCGCAACACACATCAGCGCAAACTCCTTCATATCTGTACGATTCTACCCCATGCAATACTGAAACTGGTTAAATTATCGCATTGACAGTTTGACGTTAGCTGATCGCCAAACACGATTTATTATAATGCCACCGAACGCTACAGAGTAGACTTATAGCTTACGTAGTATGTTATACGACATTAAGCTCTATCAGCAAACTAATTTCAAACAAAGAAATTGCGGCCATTTTAAAATAAATATGCATACTGTAAAAACATACCAGAATAAACTACCCCGCATTTCGCAAGTTATGGTCCACTACAACATGACTCTTTTTTCGGGTAATACCAATAGAAATATGATATTTCATCAGATTCCACCAAGCTGTTAATCTCATAGAGCAGCGCACAGAGCACCATAACAGACGACAGACAAACGTGATTAATAAAAAATACACTTTCAAACTCGCTTGCACCTAAAACGTATATATTCGTCAACATCTCAAATTCGATTTTTTCGCGATCACGCTAGTTTTTCTATCTACTTCGTATATGAGAAAGTAAAACGAGCAGGGTCCGGGGGAGAGTGGTGAACCCGGTACAAGTAACCGAGGCCCAAGCTCGAACAGTGATATAAAATTATTCCTACGTGTTTAACGACATACACTTATAAATACTATGATAGACAATAGGGAAATTGAAAAAGTTGATTGGTGGATCATGACAGCGAAAAATTAAAAACGCCATCAAGGTGGGTGAAAGGTGTGGTAAATGGCCCGGGAGTAAAATAATCACCTGGGGCCAGGATTTCCCTCCAGTGCCGTGAAAATGAGCCTTGCGATGACATCAATTCGAACCTCGAAATTCGTTCGGCTGCTGTAACGATGCAACCTAATGCACGTTGTGCGCTGCAGTCGTGACAGTGAATTGCGTGATCCAGGGGTTCGTAACATTTCGGGACAACACTCTTTCTTGCCTCATAGTTAATGGAACGGATTCTGTAAGAAGAGGGGGATGGTATAAGATCGGGACGGCTACGGTCGGCATGGAATGAATTAATCATGAACCGACCGTGTGAAGAATATGCTTTCGATTTTTTTTAAAGAGTGCAACTAACCCCGATAATCTCTTTCATTTTCGGTTACCTGGATAATTTATTCTAGGATGAAATAAATACAAAAAAAAATACGCTTCAAGGGATCCATTGCACTTTGGGTTAGTCGGCGGAGAGGACGAGAGCTCCCTGAGGCGTCTTGCCCTATCCAACCATCCTACAACTCTCTGCTCCTCATTCTCCCTTTACCATCTCTCCTTCCCTCCCTCTCTCCCCTTTTCTTTCCATCCTATCTGCTCCATCATAGAAAATATTTCGCGATGACGAACGTAGTACAACCTTATAAAGCCGGAATCCGATTTACGACACGGAAAAAACACAAGTTTTCGGATGCCTACGAAGTGACCGAAACGAAGGAAATTAAAATTTTATCACTTCCCTCGACTAGTTTCAAAAGTTTTTTTTGGGGCGACTGTTTTTTTTTAAACCGTTACCGACGATGGGACACACGCTGCAAAGACCATCGAGACATTCTTCGACAGATTGCCGAGGAATGTTTCACTTCCTGTAGTACAAGACCCGCCGGCATCTTGTACCGCAAAAGCGCCATGTAGACTACGACGGAATGAATCGCTAATTCCCCTCGTTCCGTAAGATTAAACGCTCGCTATGACCGCCGCATTGTTTTTAATTTATGACTGAAAAATACAATTACCTGGAAAATTCAATAGCCTGCATTCTATGGGAACATACGGCTCGCCTCCATTAATTGTCGGTTCTTTAAAGTTCATATCCGTTTACGGGCAAACAAAAAAATATTGAAGTGACGTCAATAGGGTGATTATTCTGTCATATTCGATGGCAATGGAACACGGCAGCAGGTACGAGACATATTTCATCGATAGGTTTGTGGGATGGGGATGAGTAGAAAGCCATGTTGCAACATCCGATATCTCGCTGAATCGAAAATGGCGACCGTAAAGAAACTTGAATCGACCTGTTTACTTGTTTACGGCTCGACGATATATGTTCAAATTTGACAATTAGAGAATTTAGATGGCACGTGATCTTAAGACGACTTTTGGCATAAATTATGCATTTACATCAGGATTGAATAGATTTATTTTTATTAATCGCCATTCCAAAGCATTCTCTTGATTGTAATAACATTTATAATTGCATCACTTAGTTATCCATTAGCTCACTTTCATTTTATTTGAAAAATACATATAACACGTAGTTATAAAATAATTATCCTATCTCCATTTGATCGATTTCATGAGCTCCAAATTATTTGACCAATTCAGCGCCTCAGCTGTCGGGTTTTACGACAAATCCAGTTTGTTCACTGGTCCCAGTCAATTCGTCGATACGATCGCGTCGCGATATAAAAGTGCATGTTGCCAGGTAGAATGTGACGTGACCTAAATTACCTGAATGACTCCACATTTAAAATAAAGTTTATTATTGATTCATAAAGGTCCACGAAGTTGAGAAGACCAGTGGCACTTAATTTTTACGCGTTGTGATGCAACGCGCTAAAGTTATTTTTCCAGTCATCTCCTTGATCGTTGCGCATGCACGAGCATATCGTATATGGCAGTAGTTCCCAAACTGGGGTGCCGCGAAAAACGTTGTTTAATAAATAAATCAAAGACATGGAGCTTTTGCTGAGCCTTTTGGGCAATAATTTTAGCTTTCATAAATTAATGACGATGTAGTCCCAGCAAATGAATGCGTCCAAAGTTGTGATACACTTATGTATAAATATCCAATCTTGTTTCGATGTGGGGGTGCCGCGAAATTCTGTTTATCTTTTAAAGGGTGTCGCGCCTAAAAAATCATTGGGAACCACTCATCTATTGAATTGAACTTTTTGCATGTAAAAGAAGTCTGAAAGTGCTCCTTAGATGACAAAATTGGATTAATATTAAAATCCAAAAATGAATTAGAAATCATGGAAGCAGTATTGCCGAATGAAAAAGGGTATGAAAAATTTTTAATGTGCAAGAAAACATACCCTATCCCTGCGATAAAATCTTTCCAAACGTATTCCAAGTTCCAGAAGTCTGCCCAATTTTCCAAGCAGATGTGGATTACTTGATAATAGAAAACTGATAGAATTACAGAGGTAAATGCAGATGGTTGCAGCGGGCTCATCCAGACAAACAAAAATTCGCCAATTTTGTGTTTGTTTGTAAGCCAGGCATGTTATTATGTTCCAGTAATATATCACAACAGTAAATATTGAAACAGTAATTTCCACAAGTGTAAAGCTGTCGAAGGGAATATTGCTAACATACACCAGCAACAGCAATTTTTAATCTAATTTTAAACCACATAAAATACAATCCCAAGAAACACCGTTGACGTTTTTTTCTGGATCAATAAATTATGACAGCAACAAAGAGTTCGGGCGAACGAAATAGCTGACACTGTATCTAAAGATATGAGAAGAAAAGTTATACCTTTATACTTTACTTATTGCCCACCCTGTTTAAGGAAGACGAACATCCTATGCCTATCATTTCAATTATTTTATGGTCCATATATGCGATAAAGGAAAACTTATAAATGCAATGACAAAATTCATCGTTTTGATGATTCATATAAAATGTGAGGACGTCCAAATTTCGTTAAGAATAAGTGCGGAAGTTTTCTCAATAAATAATGGAAAATAATTAACGGTAATTAGTTGAAATATATTACAAAGTTGTGCAGTAATTCATTTATGAAAAGGATATTTATATATTTATCATCATGGGGTAAAACTGTACAATAAACTGTCCACTGATATCAAGAATTTGGAAGAAATAGAGCCCTTTAAAAGGAATTTTAAACAAATTTTCCTTTCTGTCATTTTATTCTGTTGATGAATATCTCTCCTGAGGGCCAGCTAGGTGCAGACCTGTTCGCTTTTCAATATTAAAAAGAAAAATGCTTTATGTTATTGTATCTTCCTTGTATCTTTGTACACCAATATTTTTTTATACATTGTATTTTTAAATGACGAAGCTAAGCAATATATTGCCCACAGCGAATATACAGTAAATAAAAAAATGAAATCTGCACATTAACAGCAATGATGGTATTTACATTTAATTTAACTGAGTGTGACGCAAAGACGTCAGACTACAACAGGTCGACTATTTGCAAAAACTTTTATTTTAACGTTTCTGCAGTCAGGTCTTCAGATCAGCAATTGAGTGTATTGATGAGAGAGTGTTTAAATATTGATAGCCCATAAAAAAAACTATTGTGATTCCCACTAATTGCATTTTAAGATAATCTTCCTGATCAAAAACATGTAGGTACATATAATACTTCCACAGCTAAATTCAATATTAAGGCAGAGTTTTCTTATAACATTATATTCTCACAATAACTCCAGTTACTTAGCGAGAGGGAAACTGTTTGAGCAAAATTACAGGACAAAAAAAGTCTGATAAACTACAATTTATGCTAGAACGACTAATTTTCTGCCTGACGACCCACTGCCGCATCTGCGGTCAAAAACAAAGATAAAATACGCTTCAACGATTCTCTCTCTTAATTATAAATCAAAACAAAATAAGATTTTTTCATCCGAAGCCGTACAATCTTAGATCCCTTCCTCGATCATGCGTATCCACGTAGAGAGTTGAGCAAATAGTGAAAGACAGGCAATTAAAAATGTTTCTTTGTTATAGCCGTTTCTCCAACAGCACATTATTAAAAATGACGCTGTGTACCACAAACATTTATCATTGATCTTTGTCATTAAAAGTTGACACGAAATGTAAGAATGACTGAAAACTTCCAAGAATGGTAAAAATAGAACCACTAATAGGAATTTGATCTTTTAAGCCTGAAATCACGAAATGTTCGTGTATTCAACAATGAAGCATTACGCTATTCTGCATAACATACACAAAGTTGAACATCTATTACCATAAACCGTTTCAACTATAATTTACCAATAGGTAACACATCAACCAGTGACTATTACCACAGTTTACTTAAAGGTCCGTCATTATAATTTTCCATTATACTAATATTTTTCTTCGCTTAACCTATCGAAGATGTTCCGCTCCACGCATGTGAGTGCGTATAATCTAGATAATAATACGATTATTCAGTTCGGGAAATCGTGTCAACGCCTGAGCCTCCTCATCTTCCTCACCACCTCCCCCTTTCCAAACCTCACTTCCTCCTACCCTATCCTCCCCCTCTCCTATCTCCTCCTAGTTTCTTCACGTGGGCACTCTTGACAGCGCCACCAAACGACCGAAAAAAAACAAACCTAAAAAAACAATTTATTTGTGGTTTCCTTTTCGTCACGTGGGACCTCCGTCCTTGCGACGCCCCGTAAACAACGGCAGCTCTTACGAGTGTTCGGGATCCGACTTTAACGCGTTCTTACTTTGTTTTCCCGACGTTCTCCACGGGAAAAAAGCGGCCCGCGACTCAACGCACTCCGACACCTGCACGGACGCGTACCCGATTCGCGCCGGACGGGCACGCGCGGATCGAAAACTTGCCCTAAAACGGAAAACGCGAGATAGAAATACAAAATGCTCTCTCTTACCTCCCCGTCTCTCCTCGCCGATTCGCTTCCGCTAGCTCCGAACACTCCGTAGCTCTGTCTAATTACGCAGCAATTATTCACCGACGCGTCGACGCACACACGCGGCACAGTCACTCCAAAATAGTATCAACGCGAGAGGGAAAGATTCTTCCTTCTGCTCACATACTTTTCCTCCCTCTGTCCACCACAAGACTATTCACACCATCCGCAAAAAAAAACAAAAGAACACTCGGAGATTTCAACGACCGCCTTCCTCTTTCATTCGACGGGAATTCCAGACGAACTCTTCCAGTGATTTTAGGTGTTCAAAAACACGTGGGCCGAATCAAACTATCTCCACGGAGACACCGCATAACCAACCGAGAAGAGAAGAAGACAGAAAGAGGGAGGTAACATGGCGGGAAAGAAGTTGAAAACCTATTGCGCCGCGCGTTCCTCTCCTTTTTCCTACCCCCCGCGCACTTTTAGCGATCAGCTGAAAAGAGCACTCGAGAGATGGAGGCAAAGGCGGCAGCCAGCGGTCGCGTGACCTCCTCGATCCCTCTCCTCCACCTCCTCCTTCCTTCCCCCACCCTTCCCTCTCTCCCTCTCACCTCCACCTCTCTCCCAACCTCACTCGCTCACTCACTCCACTCTGA
Source organism: Uropetala carovei (assembly GCA_036926305.1). NCBI lineage: Eukaryota > Metazoa > Arthropoda > Insecta > Odonata > Petaluridae > Uropetala > Uropetala carovei. The sequence continues at coordinate 10,862,328 of JAXCHB010000015.1, forward strand.
GGAGGTCCCACTCGATGGAACGACATGCTCACCGTCAAGTTACTGTAGAACTGGACTCTCCACCTGAGCGAGCGGAGTGGGGTGAGGGGGGAAGGGAAAGGGAAGGAGTGGAAGTGGGGAGGGAGTTGAGGAGAGAGAGAAAGAGAGGGAGGGGAGAAAAGGAAAAGGGAGTGGGGCGGGAGAGAATCGGAACGGTGGTGGGTTGAGGTGAGCTCCGCAAATGCACTCGCGTGATCTGTGTTTGGGAAAGGGTCATGTGCAGGGAGGGAGTCGGTTTACTGTTATTGCCTTCGTCACAGGCCCTAAAGGCTATTTCAAGGACTAAAGGAAACCAGTCGACGCTGTTTTTTTTATTTTCAACCTCCCTCCTTCGGACGCTTCTTTCGTATTATGGTAATTATCGCTCTCTTTCTTCTTTTTTATTTAATACGTCTAGGGAACTTCGTGAACTTCCCTCGGATATTAAACTTTAATAAATCAGCTGTAGTTTAACAGATTGGTCCCGTCACGCTTCTTTTTTTCTGGACGTTTTTTTCCTCCGAAACACGGACGTGAGAGGATGACCACTTCCTCTGGTAAGCACCGGCACACGCATGCGTTTAAGAGAGCATAACAGGAAGAAGTAACGTAGTAAAACTAGATACTTTTGGTGCGTTGCAGCCCCTGCCATCCACCGATAAGGTGCCTTGCAGGGTATCGTGTAGATGTACCGAGATTCGATCCGAGAGATCGTAGGGCAGGCATCCATCGTGCGGGCCCACGTGGCGAATGCTATAACACCGAGGGGATGACTCTCACCCTCTCCGTCCTCCCCCTCTCCCCACCCCCTCAACCTTTCCCTCACACTCCACTCCCTGTATCCCCTTAATCTCCTCGTCCGATACCCTCTCCACTCCTCCCATTCTCCCTCCTGATTTCCCCTCCCATTATCCTTACACAGCCTCCAACCTGTTCCTAGTCTCCCCCCCTCTCTCTCTCTTTCCTCCTCTCTCGCTCTCTGTCTTTCTTTCTCGCCCAAGAATATAAGGAACGACGCACAATGGAAGAGATACGCACTGCCGCAATAAAACGAAAAGGGGAAATATACACGAGAAAAAGGACAGAATAAGGTGGAATGGGATAGAGAGGGAGTGAGAGAATGAGGAGTGGAAGACAGAAAGAGAAAAAAGTGAGCGAAAGGGAGGCAGGAGGGAGAAGAAGACAGGACAAACCGGTGAAGAATGGCAGAGCGATTGAAAAAGCCAGAGAAAATGCACGATAGAAGGAAATGGGAGAAAATTATGAGGAAAAAGTGGATCTATAAATTGAGTAGCTGAAAACTCGGAAGGGGGTTATAGAGGAGTGAAGAAAGAGGGAAACTCGTACAAAGCAAGAGGCGTGAAAATTAATTTGGAGGAAATCGGGTGGTAGATAAAAAAAACAGAGGATTGAGGAATAGGTGAAATTTAGAGGGATATTTTTTACCTTTCATTAACTTTTTAAAATCTTGTTCCGTAAGCTAACATGATCTACGTAAGTACTTAGAGCGTTTTTTATTTCTTAAAAAGAGGATTTACTGCGCCATCCCTCCTAAAACTGAAATTGTGGCTAAACTAGAAAGTCTGGAAAGATTAAAATTTCAGAATAAATTACTACAGTGGTGTCATTTATAAATATGTCCATGCGGTTATTTTAAGCATCTGCGTATGCCGTCCGTTCGTCGTGTATTGCAAAAATTAAAAGTGTTTTTGAAACAATAGGCCTAGAAACATGAAATTTCTGGAATGTACGACTAAAGTTATCCCACCCTTTGAGTTGTGCATCTCGTTTTTCGAAGAATGTCAAAGATGAACTGATCCTTCATTTCTAACTAGCTCGCGAAAAGCAATTAATGGCCTGATGAGCACATTAGCAGTAACAAAGACGTGTACATACGACCATGACCTTGGTAGGATTCGAACCGTGGACCCTTGCATTAGAAGTAAAGCATTACAACCACTCTGCCATAAAAATATTACCGAATATAACGTTCTCAAACAAATATTTTTACAGTGGGAATACGAATAAATATCCCCCCCCCCCCCCACCTTCCATTCCAGTAAATAGATCTCTTCCTCACATATCGTCGCATTCCAACACTTGATCTTCCTCTTCTCCTTCGCCACTCTCGAACAAACTCCTCCGTGAAGCACGCTATCCCGTTTTGCATTCACATCCATCCTCCTTCCTTCGACTCTCAATCCTGTATTACTCACGCTCATCCTTATACATCTCCGATAAAGGTCATTTACGTTCGTATATAATCATCACGTACTGCCGATGCCTCAATGGAAACTTATTGGATGTTGCGCGACCTTCTTTGCTAAGCGATGAGGGCATCGCACCAATGATAATTCAACTATCAAGGTCCCACTAATAATTCACCGATATCTCACTTTAAGATCTATCAAAGATAAAACGTTATTAAGAATATGAAAGGCGGTTTCTGCATGTTAATTTCCTGTGGAGGAACACACTCGCATGTAAGTGCGTGTGAGCATACGAGCAAGAGTGTGTGCACATATTCGTGTATATGTATGTATGTGTATACTATACATACAAACCAGTGGCGGATTTAAGGGGGGGGGGGGGGGGCGACCGCCTCCTCCTTGGATAACCCCATTGCAAAAATCCTCAATTATACGTCGCAGATTGTCTGTATAGCAAGGGAAAGAAGGATTCTGATAGGGGTAGGGATTTTCAAAATATAGGGCAGTTGGCAGGAGCGGATTCGATAGGTGGAGAAACAACTGCAAATATTTTACTAAAAATAAAGAAATGCATCACCATCCATATGTACATTTACATGTATCTATCATTGTGTTCTAGTATTTTTAAACGTATGTACTTTTTCTCGGAAAAAAACTTGACTACTAGTTTTAATTTCAAAACTTTCATAGAATAAAATTCTGTATCTATATATTTTCACATACTTTCGATTTGATTAACTAACCAATCTTAAAACAATGTATGTATTCTGCCATCGCAATGACCATCATAATAAACAATTTTTAGCAATGTTAATAAATAATAATTAATTACGATGTAATAATATTGCGAATTGCAATTTTTGTATCGTTGTCATTACTCCAATTTTGTTGTTTATATACAGAGTTCATTATTAAAAATCGCTGCGGCGTTATTTACAGATTAGAATTAATGAATTTTATTCTGTATGTGATCAAATTTATTCAACATAAAAAATTTCTGGGAACTACGACAGTACGGAAATGCCAGTATTATATTAGTGAGGCGTTAAACTCAATAAAACGAATAATGTAACATCAATTTTTAAAAAATAGCAAAGAAATGGAACATGTATTATTTCTTCTCGATTTTCTTCCTTCTCCCGTTTTAGCTGCTGATAATCTTCTTTGTATTTCTTTGCAATGACAAAGCATTTGTTTATCATTTATGGAGACGTATTTTTATCATGATTGAGATAAAAAATAATAATATTTTATTTTGCATTGTTTCCTCGTTTAGGAATGCAAAATATATTAATCGTTTATTTAAAAACTTCCTACCATACACAGAAAAATCCCCGTATCAACACTAAAACTGAGACATGTATCATGTTGTCATTTCACCGAAAGCGGAAGCTTCCTACGCAGACGCCTTACGTTTTCATATGTAAGATTTTACTAATGTCACGTTCGACTTTTCGAGGCAACTTAACGAGAGAGAAATAAACTGAGAAAAACTCTTTGAAAACTCCGAAATTTACATAATTATTAGACGTGTCATCACCTCAAGAGGTTTTTCTCGGAAGCAATTCAGTTAAGACGAAAATTAGCATGAATTAACGGGAGGAAACAAATTAACAAAGAATTAACGGAAATTAGCGACTGGGCGAGGAAATGTAGTGCAAGAACATAGTTTCAGATCAAACATCCCGCTTAGGCTTCGAAAGGAAAGTGAACGGCATGCTCTTTCGGCCGTTATGCCAAACAATTAACTTGAGACATAAACGCTATAATGACCCAGACTCCTCGATAAATATAAAAAAGTAACCAAAAATTAAATTCCTCTCACAACATAATCAAGTGGTTTCCAAACTGGGTACCGAATTGGTAGGGCCGAGAAACCTTTTTTTATGAATAAATTAACTATTTGGAAGTTTTTATAGGTCAATAATAATAGAAATAAATAATCGATGAAGAAAAGACAGTATGCGTAAGAGGAGGAGCCTAAATAAAAACATAATTATTCGCAAAAAGTGCAATCGACCGATTTCTATGATTATGTAAAAATCAAAGTTATCCAAAAATATATTTACTGCCAAACAATGCGGAGGAAGAGTGAAGGATCATTTAATCCAGAAGTGTCTGTATCAGTGTTCCCCATGTTTCTTATAAAATATAAGCAGAATTTTCCTGCGCTCCCACCAGATTTTATACACATAAACGGAGATGTAGCTAGCAGATATAGACTTTACGTCAAACTTTTAAAAAACACCTCTGTTATATAAACTATTATTTTTCCTGCGTTCCAATAAAGAACAATAGTATTTTTATTAAAAAATAACTTTAACATCTCTAAGTATGAAAATAATACATGTTTAAGGGAAAATAAAATGTTGGCATTTTTGCAGGAATGTTTGGCCCCTTTTTCAAGAGGCGCCTATGGAAAATGCCACCTTCGCCATACCCCAGTTACGGCACTGCTTATAAATACAGGCATCACAATGTTTGCGCTCATTCATTTGCCGGTGCTAATACATCAGCAATGCGGCGTCCCGGTTGAGAAATACTATATATGAAGGAAGGTTAAGAATTGATGCTAAAACTCGAGGTTTAATGTAAGTAATGTAAGTTTAATGTAATATAAGTAAAATGCATTAAATCCTGCGCATGAAATTCATTTACTGCGCGTGTATAAAGTATCCGTTGTGGGTCGAAGCGGGGACACCGAGATAGGAGCAGCAGCTTGCCTTTCAAACTGTGTCATTCTTTACGTCGAAGATGAACGATTTTTGTAAAACGAGGGAAACATGGAGAACGACTCGTCCGTTGCTCAAAAGAAAGCATTTCTCAAAGTGCTAACAAAAGAATCATGACTTGGGCAGTTTTAATAAGTTTCAACTGCTGTTCAGAATCTTTCTCAGGATTTCCCTTCAAATTTCATATAAAACACTTGGAGGCCTAGGAAGGGTAATGTTAGAAATTTTATGTAGCAATTCAGAGTTTCACTGCTCTGTAAAATCAATAAAACCTTAATCAATTTTTCATTTATTCTATAAATATTAATCGTATGTCACCTAATTTAATTCTTCCGTTTGAATCAATAACAATTATTTCCCTTAAAAACTATCTATTTTTTCAATGATGATGATTCAACCTGACCCAGATTTATTTCGTCAATGTCTGGATTATTCGTATGATGTCAGGAACGTATATTTATCTCATCATTATTTAGGGCTGAGGACTAAGACTAATTTCAAATTATTCGATTTTCGTCTTCATCCGTAACATACACACAAACGTCTCAATTATTATTATTTGCATACTAAATCTCAACATCAGTATATTATTACCTTAAATTAATGGAAAAGAAATTACATATTATTTGTTACTCTCATATACCCGATATGATTTGAGAACATTTTCTTGTAAGTACAGCTTTTGTATTCCTGCGCTGACGTCAATTAAAAGTCATAATGAAACACGAAGGATAAAGATGTTGCTGGCAGGATGCCCTCTTATATCCATTAGCATCTTTGAGAAGCGCAAACCGTTACTAAGCTCGCTATTAATAGAAAGACGCATAAACTTTTTACGAAAAAAGGAAATTAAAATAGTTGTCATGCATTTCCGCACAAAGTATATACTAAAAAACACGCGTGGACTCTCTAGTCATGACAGCAATAAAATACACAAACTGATGGAGTCAGAGATAGATTCAAACTACAGCTTTTTCTTGCTTCCGTTTCAATTTATGTTAGTATAAGAACTGTAAATTTAAATTATATGGCAGGAGAGTTCGTTATGATAAACGTATTATAGTATTTTCATGAATAATAAAGAGACAGATCCACTTATAAGCGATTTTAGGGGCAATTATTGCAAGATATGCTGCATATAATGAAATAAAAGAATGCTTTCGCTGAATTTAAACTACTTCCTATGCCACCTAGGTCACGAGTTACAAGAAAACTTTAATTGTCTTGCAACAACTTTAAAATCTTCAATTAATATATTCTTCTGCAGAAGGTTCTGCTTATGAAATAAAAGCAAGCACCCTAGTTATATTTAAATGAAAGTCATTTTAGCTGTTGTTGCATTAAGACCAAGTTTTCATTAAAATTAATTTATGCTCGATTCGAGTCCCCAATAACGGAAACATAATTTTTCCTGATCGTTAATGTGATAACATTACATTGAAGGGATTTCATACTCGATTTTGTGAAACTATGCACTTAAATAAGTCTACAGCCGAATAAATACATTTTATTTTTAGCTGTTTCAAAATATTATTTTACGAATTCGTCGGAAAATTGGTTCTGAATCCTAAAAAAGCAACTTTTGAAATAGAGAAAATATTTGTCGGCATGACTACCTCACATATTGTTACCTCTTTTGAGCTGGCGTAATAAGAATATCTTTTGGGCAAACATACGAGCTAGGTGGTTTAGACATTAAAAGGCTTTTATAATATTTCTATTGGAACTTTATGGCGAAAAAACAGGTTCAATAATGATAAACTAATTTGAATGTTGATGGATCATCATAAATTAAAAATTAAGCGAGTTCAATCTACCATCTACCCTCACCTCCATAAATCATTAAATACAAGGTTTTCTCCATCGATTGTGCCATTGATAAATGCCACTTACAGTATAATAGGCAACACTGTACAAGAGGACTCACAATTGCATTCATTTCTGAATGCATTGGAAATATCGATAGATATCTCTCATATAAATCGATTCCATTCCGTGGAATGGCTAACTATAAATCCTTGTAAGTCTATGACCACATAAATTTCAACGTTGGTAAATGTTTACCGGAGTAACACGAACATAAACTGCGCGTATCAACGCACATTCTGAGCGTTGATTTGATTCGGGTATTCTTCTCGCATTCTTACGTGTTATTTAAAAAATTATCTCCAAATTTTTAATGCTTTTATAATGCGAAAATCTCAAGTCTTAGGAGAACAGAATATGGAAATGAAAATGCGGTATACGAAAAGAAAATGATTGGTTATTGAAGTAAAGAAAAAGAACTTGATACACTTCGCAAAAAAAAAGAATCAGTACATTGAATTATTGTGATTGGAAATGTGCAATAAAAACATAGCCTATGAGATCTACTTCAGATCTAAATGATTATATGTTTCAAGTAAATATTCTGCTTTCAAAGCGGAAACAAGAGTGCAATTTTCCAGAAAGAAGAAAATTAAAAATACCACAGCGGAAACACGAGTGATTATAATCTTTATCATTGTGATTTGATTATGACCTGTTTCTCGGTTAAAGAATCCGTGATGCCAAAAAAAATGAAGCGTATGGAACCTTTTCTATCGAAGAAAGGTCGCCCTTTTTTATTTCGAATAATGGAATCTGGATTCATTCCTCCTCGTCCAAAACCTTTCTCCCTCCCCGCGGCAAGAATCCATTTTCCCACCATTATGAATATTGAGAGGGGTAAAAGGTAGTATGGCACAAAAGGCCTTTTGGGTATCACATAATCGCGAAATAATGTGGAGTGGCCTTCTTTTTAAGAGGGCCCTCACGGAGAGGACGCCGTCCACTGAGCAGTGGAAAGTCCCACGTAACTCAATTCACTCCGACCTGACTCCTCCATGTTTTTTAATGTTTTCGCCGAACTATACAAAATGAAATTCTCGTGAGGTAAACAAGGCTATGGATTAGAATATTTTGTGTCTCCCATTGATGGACCGAAGGGTAAACGCGCTCAGCCGAGCAGATAAAATTGTACAGGAAACCCTCGCTATTCGCGGGGGATGCGTTCCTGAAAATGCCGCGAATTGCGAATCCGCGAATACCGAAACCAACTTCTTATGGGGACCTAAACTTATCAATTTATGCGGAATAGTGAACGAAAGAGAAACTAAAATTTTACTTATCCACTATTTCTTTCACTGCTAGAATCAGGCAGAGCCTGAAGTCGTGCAGGCCGCACTAAAGGGAGCCCGTCTCGCCGTCTGGGAACTTAGTACAAGACTGAATCGTCATTTCCAGAGCCCGTTGTCAGTCGCGCGAAGCGACCAACGCTTAATTTACCATCGTTTCAAGTTGTATTGTTTAATAAATTTTACTATAAAAGCCATCGCCTTCAACATAAAGCTTTTAGGAATTATATATTTTTTATGATAAAAATGTAACTTTATTTATACGCTTCATGTTTATATAAAATGGAAAGATTATTTTCTCGACATTTTAATATATAAATAATCATTTTAAATTATTTTATTTTATGATATATAATAGATGAAAATAGATTCTTGAGTGACTGTCAAATTCTTGGTGAATTTAATAAAAACACGGATCAGACTATCCGCGGATACCCGAAACCGCGAATGAAGAACCCGCGAATAGCGAGGGTTTCCTGTATTTCCTTTTTTTTTATTCAACAATGTTTTATTTGTAGTATTTCTTTCTCGCATCTTCTTCCACTACGCAATGTTTAGTTAATTACATTCTAAAAACACAAATGTAATAGTTTGAGGTGTAACTTGGTGGAACTGCTTCATGATAATGAAAATAAAAACTTTGTAAATTCCGCATAAATACTAATCGAGGATAACTAGGACAACTGTTGTGTCTCTCTTGTGCCGACGAAGGGATCATCCCGAAAGCTCCATCATCTACGTCTACAAATGTGTCACTCCGACACCCCAGCGGCTCTCCTTTTGGTAAGTGCTCATTGAGTTTCCTCCAACACCTAGTTGTCCTCAATTTCCCATTTGTAACCTTTCCTCTTCCACACGTATTTATACCACATACATATTATATAAATTTATGTGGAATTTAAGTTTTTCCATTTTCATTATCTAAAACACAAATTGAAATTTCTAATATATACAATTAATTCCATTGCGCTTTTTAAAACAATTTTATCTTACATTATTAATTAAAAACCGTATCTCCCATTGTCATAAAAAGGTTGAGAAAATCCAGATGTACATACCGCTAACAAAACAAATTATTTGAGCTCATTGAATGAAATATGCCCTTCTACCAGACCAATGAGCTCAAAACCTTTCACCGCCTTCGCACAAAAATAAACAATATAGGACCAGACATAAAATTTCTCAAGAAGTGCAAAAAGTTGAGTCTACTTTTGGTGAGTCATAACTTATAACCGCTGATTTGAATCTGGATTTCCCAATCTTTTTATGGCTATTAGAGAAATATAGTTTTTCAATTTGATTTCAGTAATAAGGTAAACTAGATAATTATTTCTCGAATATATTATCATAATTTGCTATGAAATTATGAAATTAATCCAATTAGCCAAATTTCGCAACCGCTTTTCCTAATTCCTCGTTGATTTCATGAGAGACATTTATTCAAAATTGAACTAATCATAAAATTAGTCACAACCCGTTTTTTGTGACCGCAATGCGCGGATTTTCCCCATCCGATCCACCATGAAGAACATTTTCTTTTCTCCGAATAATACGCACCGGCCGAAATCGATTACGACACGGAGTCGATCGTGTCGAACCGACCGATTTTTTCTCAAAACTTTTTTCGAACAGGCAATCTGAATCGGATCACCGACGCTTCATCGAACAACTAAATGACGCATTAAAAAAAGACAGAAACGCGGTACGCGAACTAGCCCCGTAGTATACACACATACACACACACACACACACACACACACACACACACACACATATATATATATATATATAGCGATTCCGTTGCGTGGTAAAGCGCTCGGAAAATTTTCCTTTGAATTTTGGCAAAGGAAGGGCAGGCCTCTTACTCAATTCTCATTTTCATTTAAATAACGTGAGGAGTGATGGAGAAATGGCGAGAACTTCGACCCAATTCCGCCGAGACAATTACGGTTTGCTTAAGTGATTGAGTGGTCCTGGCTCCTCCAGCGGCGTATCCGATATTACGACTCGGAGGAAGGAGGAGGGGGCGACAGGTAAATAAAGCAGTTAATTCCTATAGTCATAAAACGGTTGTGTAAACTATAGTCCCATTTCGACTGCCAAATATATATCCCCGGCGGCAATCTTACAATCCTTGCATCAAAGTCCTGATATTATATGGATTCATGCATTCACATAATTTATGTATTTCTATTCACATATTTACGAATTTATGTTTACATGCTTAACATGTTATTTATATCTACATCTGTATCTATGTCTATAATTCTTTACTTGTTTATTTAACAGTGAACATTCTGCTTACAGAATCGTCTACGAATTAATCACCACCAACGGCGCCTTAAGATCACTCCGTAGTTGAAATGTGCATGCAGCTTACTCGATCGTTTAACGGCTATAAGAGGTACATATATCATTTATGTACTAGAAATAAACCGAAAGCTGAGTTTGGCAATTCAGCAATGAATTCACGAACTGGACTCGTTCTTGATCATTGACTTCTTGTTGAGTGAACGACGCGATGCATCACAACGGGCTGCTTTTTTTTTATGAGTGAATTTCACCAAACGGCGCGCCGCGTGGGTTCTCCCTAACAACCCATGTTTTCGTTTAACGGCTGTCGGAAGAGATAAGCATGCATAAAGGACGACGTACATTTATAAGAACCAACAGGTCTCTAAAGTTGAAAGAACTCGAATATTTTACGCGTCCACTAAACAGAATTAAACCCACTGAAAGAAGAGGGATTTTTTCTGCTATCCAGAAACTGTCCTTTTCGAAACGTATTATTTTCTGAAAAATTGTAAAAAATCGAATCGAATAAGGTCATTTTGGAATATGTTGAGTATAATTTAGTCAGATTATTCCGCACCTAAATTTTAATTAATCTAGCAATATGAGTATTTAGAAACCGATGATTCTAATGACTGAAATATATTTATCATAATATCGGCATTTATAAAAAAGTTCAATAAATCCTTGCCCATTAGAGCTTTTTACAACTCAGATTTAATTATACTATTCACTAGAGCAGTGGTGTGCAAACTTTTCAGGCCGCTCCCCCTTTTTGATCCCCCCATTTCAATCGGAAGAATTTGTTGACATTACCTACAAAAAATAATCTCACATTAGCTCAATAGAATGACATAACTGGCGTTTTGGTATACGGAAGGGAAGAAAATTAAAACTTCAGAACAAATGACGCACTGGGGCCTTTTCTCATTCTTAACCAAAGTCCACGAAAATCCAAATTTGATATATTCTTCTTTGTATTTTCTTATTTTACGATTTGAAGATACGTTTTCTTTACTTGTACAAAGAGTTAGAACGATAGCTGAGCAGAACAGAAGTTACGAAAAGAAATCAGCCGACGTAGAGTGTTACTATTCATTATTATGCGCTTTCCCTTGGTGCTATTGCACCCCCTGCCACACACCATTGCGGTGGCTTGCAGGGTGAACTGTAGATATAGATATAAGAGTTGTCTCGTCAGATACTTCTTTTTCACGTGCCTTCTGTATTTTATTTGCAACAGCATATTCATCATATGAGCACGCAGCAACACTTACAAATATTAATTTTTCTCGATACTAAGTTAGACACCCACTGCATTTTTCGCATGTTTGCGACGTGAGAAATCCTGTAGCCTATAAAAATACGCGATTTTTCCAAGATTTGTTTAATTCGTGCAAAGCGGTTTTACTCGACGCGGCCTTTTTCAAGAAAGTGACTCCCGCGCTGCATAGGGAACCATGCGTTAATCATTACTTCGGATATGACAAAACAATGGAAAGCACAAATCTCTTATTTAAAAGACACGAATTCCAGGAAGTTCCTTAGGTCAGTGCTCCCCAACCTTTTTTACTCCACGGCACACCTTCATGCATGCTTAAAAACATCGCGGCACACCAAACCACTCCTAATTAATTTCACTGCGTAAATACACATTTTTACAGAAAAAACTAGCATAAAACACGTAAAAGTCGCAATTATATTAGATTGTTATGATTGGTAAAGTAATATTCAAATAACACAATTCAACGTGCAAAAATGTTATGCTCTTCGACAGAAAATTTAGTTTTCCTTTTTGGTACCAAAGGCTCAATAATAGAAAGAGTTACATGAACTTCTTCATCTAGGTTCTTTAAACATGCCCTTTTAGCGTTTTTAATATGAGCCGTAGACGAACAATTAAATTTGCATAAATACGTTTTTGAATTTGGAACGTCATAGAGATGGCATATTCAGATACTGAAGGATATTCTTCTTTAGCTTTTATTCAAAAATCATCTAAAGATGGAACTTATTTTAAGTCGTATGATCGTTGCTATGGTCTGTCTATTCCTCTCGTAATTTCAGGATAAATTCCTTGGATGATAAAATTTATGCGAATTTGTTTGTTCCAAACGCTTTCGTGAAAATTAAATATCCTCAGTCCGTGCGGCACACCAGTGCCTTCCTCGCGGCACACTGACGTGCCGTGGCACACCGGTTGGAGAGCACTGCCTTTAGGCGACCATACGCACCTCGAAATCTCTTGAATCGTTTATCCGTGTCGCGTGGCGTGGGTCGTAGATCGCGGCATTCCTTTTGTCCCATTAGAAGAGCGTACGGAAGAACTCACTCCTTCCCCACATTCGGCCTCCTCCCCTTCCATCCCTTCTCCTATTCCTTCCAGGATACGAAGCGTATACCATCCCCGCCTCGTCGAGAGATTCGAGAGCAGTAGCAACAACAGCACCATTGCCCTCGAGATGACAGATTTTCAAACGCTCAATAGAAACCAAAAAACGATCACATTTTTTTCCGTCCTTCCTACGGGAAAACCACGAGAAGAAACATTCCGCACCGCGGACGGTATGTTGTCCGCGAAAAAGAACCACGCGCCGAACACGAGCAAGCACAGGAGTTTCTGTCCAACTTTCCCTCACGGGTCATCTCGCACGACACACGCCCGCACGCGTTCTCATACTACTTACTTTCCCTCTCTCCCCAAAAAAAACCCTTAGTATTAAGCTTAGCAACTCCCGCCATTCCATATTCCTAACCTATCCCTCCCTTCTTCCCTACCCCAATTCTTCCCCGCTCACTCTACCTTTCGGTTTCTCCTCCCTCTTCCCACCCACCTTCCTCCTACTTTCCCCCTCCTTCTTCCCTCCCCATCTCTCTCCCCTCTGATCCGCTCTCCTTCCTCCCCGGAGGCATCCGCAGGAAAAGGGCCTCTTTAAGAATGCAAGGTCTGTCCGAAAAAGCGAGAGAAAAGTGGGAGATTTGTAAACGCATTTGGGAGGACAAAGGGCGTGGGAGGGCGCCCTAAAGGGCGTGTGTGTGTGTTTGCGGCGGGTAGGAGATAAAATGGGAGGCGTAAAAAAAAGGGACCGTGGAACGGGGGATGGGAAAATAAGGAGAGAGGAGATAATGCGAAGTGAAAATAAAGAGGAAGAGGCGTGTAAAAAAGACGAATCCCGAGCAAGGAAGAGAATTGGAAGAAGAGAACGCCTACTAAAAAGAGATTGCGTAATATATATCGTACATTTCATCTCGTACCGATACACGCTACTCGACGCGATGCCAAACGCGAGGCTCTCGGGATTTCATAAGGTTTTTTTTAACAACAGTTTCGGGGACGAAAAACGCAGGGATTTCGCATGAAGCAAGAACATAAAAATCTAGAATAACCTTTACTTTTTAACGTTAAAAAACTGATTTACTGGATCCGGAGCTTTTTCTCTGTTTTTCTACATTAAAAAAACTGAGTTAAAACTTCCAAGTCAATTAAACATAAAAGAGCGATAAAATTCTTTCGCACGCCTTGCTGAGCTTTAGACGACTCTCATTACAATGACCTTCACTACTTTTAATGTAATGTAATTTCTATGTCCGAATTCGAATTATGTATTTTAGCAGGCAATAAGGTTGAACATTTTTTCTAAAACTTAGGCTTCAGTCAAGAATGGCCTTAGGTATCGAAGAAATTTTTTGTCAAACATGCTTAATTACTGTTTTTATCGCCTTATTTAAGTCAAGCGTGTAAGTGGATTTTTTTTAAATTTCTTTAAGATTAACTCCAAAAATTCACATTCAAACTGCTGCTGCAAAATCTCCCATTAATGTATTTCCAACAAGGAACTTAGCCTATTATCCTGAATAGCTTTCGGGAATTACATTCCAATGTTTTAGCATTGTCAAACCTGTCTTCTTAACTTTACGCTGGTATTTTATTGATTCATACAAGAGGAGGCCAACATCCACATTTGGCTGTAGCGGCAATGATGATAATAATGATTATATGATACGGAAAACTGACTTAAATAATCATTAGACAAATTTTAAAATGTCTGAAAAAGGGAACACTTTTTATTGTTATGTCAGCAGCAGTCAAGTAAACTAGACGTAATTATTGCGTATACTTTCAGTATTACGTGGAAAAGTGTATAAGAGTGTTAATAATCAAACAAAACTAAAATTACCACAACAATATTTTCTTACTCGTTGCTTTATTGCGCATCGTTTTAACGTAAAAAACTTAATTATTTCACAACTTTGCGTATGAAAGATAGATGCAATTTCCACTGCGGGATACGTTATGTCGACCGTTTCAATTTTTTCTCGACGTGCGCGCCTTATCGAACGTTGAAAAGAGTTAATGGATGGGTGTGGAGGAATGATGCCGGGAAGAAATAAAGAAGGAAAAGGGGAAAATTAGGAAAATAAAATGAGCGAGCGTGAGGAGGGAAAGTGGGGGAGGGGGGGAAGGGGGGGAAGAGCAACAATGGGAGAGAGATACTGCGTGCTAGAGAGAGACGGAGAGAGAGAAGAGGGGAGAGAAGACAGGAGTGAGAGAGGAAAGGGGAAGCTGGATAATTCTCAGTGAGAAGGTCGACTGGAACGAGAGGGGAAAGATGGGAGGTTGGGAGAGAGGAGAGGATGAAGGGGGAGGGAGGGAGAGAATGGAGGGAGTGGAAGAGAGAGTTATGGAGAGAGGGTGAAGGAAGAAAGAGGGGGTGGGAGAGAGAGAGGGGGGAGAGGATGGGAGGAGAGAGAGAGGGGGAGAGAGGATGGGAGGAGAGAGAGAGGGGAGGAAGGAGGGGAGAGGGAGGGAGGAAGGAAGGAGGGGGAGAGGGAGGGAGAGGATAGGAGGAGAGAGAGAGAGGTACGGATGAAATGTGGAGAGAGGGAGAGGAGAATAGAGGATAAAGTGAGAGAAACAATATTTAGGTAAAAACCGAAAGAAAAATATGAAATAAAAAAATGTAAAATATAAAGGATGAAGAAATGGAAAAGGAAGAAAGGCGAAAATGCAGAAATGAGAGGGGAAAGGAAAAAAGAGAAGGAAAGAAAGATATCGCGAAAGAGGGTAACGAGGGGATGGCGGGAGTCAGAGAAAGAGAGAGAGAGGAAGAAATAAGCGGTTGCGGGAGGCTGAACAGGATGGAGGTAGTGGGAGGGAGAGATTGGTGCGTGAGGGAAGGTAGGAGGGAGGAGAGGGATAAAGGTTCGAAGGAGAAACCTGCTCGGAGGCTAATACAATAAATGCCTCCACAATGCGCTCACAAACAATACTTCTTCTGAGGGAGGAGTTGAGTTGAGAGGGAGTGAGATGGAGCGAGAGGGGGTAAAATAGTACGAGGGTGGGTGAGGGGGGAGGAGGAGAGGGTAGGCTGTGGGCACATGAGAATCGCGGGCACAATGAGAACTCGTTCCGGCAAAAGAGTGGTCGCGACAACAACAGCGGAGGCAGGCAAATCCATCGGATAAATGGGGCTATCCTTTCTCGATCTGGCCAGAAACCTCCTCCCTCCTCCCACCCGTCAACCTTCCACTCGTCCCGTTCCTCCTCCACCCTCCCCCTCACCTCCCTCTTTCCCCTACCCGAAACTTAAACCGCTATATACCAGGAGACCTTCCTCTCCCTCCCCCGCCACGCTCATAATCTCTCTCGGTGCGGTAGACATCATCATTTTGGTCGCCTCGTACGAGACTCGCCTTAGGATCACGCGGAAATATTCCTCCCGTGCGTTATTTATTCCTCCTTGTTTATCGTTTTTACCGCGCTTATCCAGAAAATTCATTGCGAGGTTACCGAACTCGTCTTACAGCTGGAAACGAATTAAAAAATCAGCGCTTAAGAATCAAAACCAGAAAAAAAAACATCCGAAATATGTTATGACAAGTTTATGAAAACGTTTGATATGAACTAATTTTTTCAGGTTTTGATTCAAGCGCTTATTTTTTAATGAGTTCCGGATAATGTTTACAAAATGTTAGATAAATTCCTGGTCACATTTTTTAAATATTAAAATATATTTTTTCGAGATATGAACGAACGATCTTGACGGTAAATCTTTCTCAGGTAGCCAATAAAATGACTCAGTAGAGTAGATGGTAAATTCTGATACCAAGGAACCACCCTCACTGATAAATTTAATCGACAACCAAAACAGGCTACTTTTTGAACGAAATTCGTATCTGCTTAATATTGTCATACGTATATGCAGGAGCTACTCTGATCGTTGTTTTGATTTACCCCAAACAGTGAGCTCGAACATTATTTTGTAAACGTTTTTTGTTTAAATGAAAAAATATAGAGCGATAGTTCGCAATTTTACGCAAATATTCGAATTTAACGCAGAATATTAATCCAAAGTTAATTCGCTAACGACACAAAACTACTGCATAAGACTTTAAAAATAAAAGAGAAACCAAAACATTTTGAGCAAATATAATGAGTAAATCGAGACACGTATTTCAAAAAAATATACAAGATTTTTCTTTAGATCATACCTCATCTTTAACATTTTAATTTCGGCATCATTGAAATATGGCTAGAGCCCGACAAATTATTAAATAAAAATCATCGTAAACAACTTTTCTGGATTAAAATCCTTCCAATGCCACAAGATTACGCTAAGTATCCTCAGAATGAAAATATGCTTTGTTTTTGTCTCGGAAGTCTCAAGACTGCATTCCAAGGTCTTATTCTGGCGTGTCACGCGTTCTTACTTGATGTTGGCTCTAACTTCGACACGGCGAAATCATTCATACGTGAGCTGTCCATTAATGGCCGCCATTTTTTTGCTGTAGCCAAAGGATTTTTTTCATCGTCACTCACGTACTGGTTTAGCTTCCGATATGAATCACGCAACAATTAATATACCTCATCATTGCCTTTCCGTGCTCCCATCTCCTTAATACCACGCGTACGCCGGTTAAAATTCATAGTAATGCGGTTTGTAACAACCAAAGACCGTGAGGAGTATGGTCAACATAAGGATGAAATTTTGGCTATATGTAATCTTCTGGATGTAATGGCCGGAGGAGACGATTTTCCAAGCCGCAACAGTCTGTACTTTTTTTATCTTATTAGAAAATTAGTCGTTGGCATCATCCCATTGGAATAAGATTGGCTTTTTGAAAATAACGCTAATTTAAACCCAGACCTTAGACACGTCTGAATTGAAAACCAAAATATAAACTCTATAACAGAAATGAAATCGGTTTAAAGGTATAAGACTACCCTCTTGAATTAGCAGTTTTGGAGAACGTCATCGAGGAAAGATAGTTTAACCGCGATCAAGTGGGACCTTTACTATAATTTATAGTACATTAAGTGTATTTAAAATAGCCTATGTGATAATCTATACTATACTAAGCTTATCGCATGACGTACCAAAAGACCTATTTTATAGTCAATACTACAAGTTTTTCCCATCCTGGATGTCGCTCGCGACAAAAAACATCTTCATAAAAATAAATCATTGTATTAGAAATTGTCCATAAGTTTTTAGATTAATCCTCTTTGTTGTATTAGACAGGCAACGTTGCGTTTATGAATTCAATTTCAGACTTTAATTACCGACTTTCAAGGGGTGAATGCAGGGAAATTTCCTACGTAAAAGTAATGTTGCTAAAGAATGACCTATATTATTGCCTGCATAAAATCATCACGTATTTTATAATTTACATTACAACCTTTTCTAAGGAGTTAGTTTCTTGTCACAGAATTCATTTTCCAAGTAGACCATTCCATAACAAGACATGAAAGACCGGCAGCAAACGCAATTTTTTTAGCAACAAATTCCAGCCTTCAAGATACCGTTTGTACGAAATTTCAAGAAGAAATCAGAATGGGTGAATTATAAATTGACCCACTGACATATTATCCTTCGAAAAGAGGCATAGAACGCGAATATGGAAATAAATGAGAGCTAACCAGCAACGAGTCTCCATCATTTGTTAATGAGAGCATGTATGTACGTATTTGAGAAGTAGGAGATGAAAACTTCAAGTTGTTGCAGAATATAAATTATGAACTTCATAATTTACACATTTGATGTATAGCCACTAGTCGCTGTAATTTTATAATGAATGTGGAGTATAATATATAATCTAGCTGCTGAACGTAATATCACCAACTACAGCCAGGATTTGGTGATGTGTGCCTAAAACCTACCGGAAGGTAGAATTACTTCATATTGTACTGTATAGCATGCGTAAAGTTTTTTACCCGTTATATTTATGCTATTTATCTCATTGAAAAAACTGAAAATAACTACTTACCATTTTTGTGTCACACAGCAAATTCACAGGCAATTTTCTAAGACGGTGGAAGTATCTCGTTCCATTTCCACGACACCCCCACAGACATTGTCTCTCCTGAAGAAAGTAGCTCTTTTGGAAAGACTAATACAGGGCATTCGATTAATCTTGAGATTGTATCCCATCTTGAGTTTGCAAATAGTCTCACCATCTTCGTTTGATGAAGAAAATTCGAGGACTCCATGATGAATGTTTGTCACCATCCAGGCTGAAACAAACAAAAATGTATTGGTAAGTAAATTTACAATATCCTGCCATTTATATAATGAAAAGATAAACGAATATTCTGCGCCCATAAAACGACCGAAGTGTACCAATTTCTTCCATCCCTCTGAAAAATACTCAGGGCCCTTCTATCGAAAGCTTGAGTATAGTTATATAGTCGACATTATACGGCAATACTTGGTAGAACTCCATTATAGAAGAATATTAAAACGTAAACATTTTAATGAAAAAATGTATGAATTCTTGTGCAAATTAATTTATGTTGAGTATAGCGTTTTCGATGCCATACGGGAAAATTGATACAGAACATATCAAGAAGGTATTCCAAACTTCTTTGATTATGAATGATTTACTACACGATGCATGCAAAATATCTTGAATCGTCCTTATCGCAAGTATAAAAAAATCTTAGCAAAGACGACCATTAATTTCTGGAATCAAAAACCTCCTTGAAAAACGGAAAAGAAACATTCCGACAGAGCCGCCTCAAATTCGCCGAGAAAACTAAATCTCACGGAAGAAAATTCCTGAGACGTACTTGTGGACACAAGAGGGGAATCAAAACGCGAGAAACACGGAAGGTCAAAGGAAATGGAGGAAGAGGAGGAGGAGATAATTCGAGGAGACCAAAATGACTCGACGGCTTTCATATACGGCTGTGTCCGATGGCGGCTTGGGAAGGGAGCGAAAGAAGAGAAGGATGCGGACAGACAGACACACGCAAATGAAAGGAGCCTCTCTTTTAATGGGAATTCTACGGTCTTCAAAAGAAAAGGATGGAGGAATGGGGCTTCTCTTTCCCTTCCCTTTCCCTCCTCCCACCCCCTCCCCCCAAATAAATCCATTCCCTCCCCACCTCTATCCTTTAGTTACCCAACCAACATGACCGACCTCCAACCTCTTACTCCCTGTGATCCGACCCCTCTTTCCTTCAAAACCAGAATTTTTTCTCTCTTCCTCTTCTCGTTCTTTGAATCTTCCGCATACCTTTTTCTCCATCCTCTCTCTTTTTGTCTTTTCTTCCGTATTCCTCTTCTCCCTCCCTGTCTATCTCCATCTCTGCGTCTCTCTCTATCTCCCTCTATTATTTCTTTGATGTTTTTCCTTCATTTGCTTCATAAATCTCGATTCTCTCTTTCCCTTTTATCCGCTTCCTTCACATATCTTCCTTCGTGCCTCTTTCCCTTGCCACCTCTCTTCCTTCGTTTCTCTTTCCTTCCTTAATGTCTCCCTCCCTCAAACTTTCCATTTTATTGTTTCTATCTCTCCCTCCTTTCCCCCATTTTCTCTCTCCCCATCCGTCCCTCCCTCTTTCTGTATTTTCTAATTTGCTCCGCTACAACCACTCTCCTATCTCTGTCTCTCTCTTACCCCTTTTCTCCCTCCCTTCTCTTCTTCCATCCTTTCTCTTTCCTTCCCCTCACACCCACTGCCAATGTGTGTTTATATGTTATTTTTTTTTTATTCTCATTTGTAATTACTAACATAGGGTTAAATGTAAGAAGGGACTATATAGTCTCAATTTCGCCCTCAATAACGTCGTTTGTCTGTCTGTCTGTCCCTCCTCTATCTCCCTCTCTTTCCATTGCCCCCGTCGCCTCTTTCTCTCCCTATTCCTCTCCCTCTCTCTCTTGACCATACGTAAACAAGACCGCTAATATTTCCCGAAAATGGAATTATTTTCTCCTTTGATACGGACACTATAATCTTTAGCCAGCCTCAGGATTCCTTCAGTATGGCGACCCGATGGCATCTCCCTCGTTAGCGTCTAGAATTATTTCTTTCATTCAAGAAATGTTTTTTGGATGAATAAACGCGGTCTGATATAAGGGGACGAGTCCAGTTCCGCAAAAAGGAGAAATAAGAACTAATAAACAAAAGGCGTGTTTCCTTTGAATGGTTATGCGAAGAAATCTGTCTTTTTAAATAAATTACTGTAGTGATAGTAATATCTCGTGATTTATAAATACCACGTAAGGAGAAGTTGGTGAATGTTTGCGTGCATCACTAGAATTTTTATTTTCTTGGGATTATTTCATAGAGAACACGCAAGGGTAATAATAATTAAATCACCACCTGGAGTCATAAGATTGATAGTCAAGGTAATGCCAGTAGACATATAAAACCGTTAGGAAAACTAAAAGCCTTCAAGAATCAATAAACCAGAATGCCACTGAGGGCGGTTGCTGTGTTCGAAATGCGCTTCTGATCTTTATAATCGTTCTATATCTTTTAGAAATATCCTTTTTATAGATTGGATTACAGCTATAAGTTAGCTCTATCATTCTTTTGTAAATAGGATGTTCCACTAACGTTTATGCACAATTCGAAACGGCGGCCTTAGCATAAGAAGGTATTGAAGCCGTCCATACATTCATTGTAGCAGTTGCTTATAAATTTATCCCGCAACTAAAAAGTCACTGCCATGCAGCCAAAAAGTTTAGTGAGATTAAATACCACTATCAGTAGTTTTTACGTAATTTTCGGAAGTTCTAAAAAATCGTCTTTTCCGCTGATTACCGAATTAGCTTCCTATAGCTCTTAAAAAAACGGTTAAGTAAATTAATCAAACGTGTTACCGCTATGTGAGCTGCAAACAACTTTTACTACGTTTACACCTTGCCCTCCTATAACAATGATTCTTATAACACGGATACTCAACAACGCAGTAGGTTTTTAACACCAAAATTCAGATGACACGAAATATGTTTTGCATTAACGCGATTTGGTGGGATCTAGTATGTGGGGTGCTGAGTGAGGGAGATACATATGGATGTCAATGTTTATTTGCTTAGATAATCGACAACAACACTCTATTTGCAGATATTTGTGCTTTAGAGAATTTTGGATAGAGAGGACAGTGTCTGAAAGTGAGTGGAATACCATTACTTTCACTATGTAAATCTAGATTCCCATAACACGGATTCATATTACACAGATTTACATTACATGACACCTTTTCAGAACGCATCCCCTTTTTATAAGAGGACCAGGTTCAGTGGTTTGAAACGTTCGGCCCTCCACGACATTAGGCTGGAGTCTCAAATTCAAACTGCATGGAGGCTAAACAGATCACCTTGAAATATATAGCGGATAGCATAAAGCAAAAATGAGCCTAAGTATTAACAATGTTACGCATTAAGAAAAACAAATTATAGCAAAATTTTTAAGCAAGAAGAATTCCATTCTTTCGTATCATTATTTTATATCATTAACCGCTCAGTATTCGTTATCGAAAAGCTACCTAAGGTTTAACCGAAGCCATAGTATGTGAAATGGCGAACTGCGTGTTTGAGCCCCCCCCCCTCCCCCTATTAGACATAAGCAAACGTAAGTGTACATATAAAAACATTCCAATGGTCCATGTTCTTGCACTGTTACATCCCATCGAAACCACCAACAAAATGAAAAACAAATAAAGCGACGCACAAACCCGTTTTTTTGTTGAATCGCATCTAGAATAAACTGTTCGGAATAAAATGAATTCGGCGTTCCTCAAAACTTAAGATATAATCGCCGCCAAATTAGGTGATAAAAAGATATGCCGCTGGGATCTTAGATGAATGATGTATAAATAAGAGAGAGAAAGAGAGACTTAGAAGCAGTCCGATCATTGGTCCTAATTCAAAAAAACATCCTCTGTTCTTGCCGCAGCTCTGGCTCCGGGGCATTTTGAAGATCTCCCTCGAAGGAACAAAAATTAGCCACGGCGATCCACAGGAAACCATTCGCGGGGCGGGGGGAGAGAGAACGTGGAGGAGGAAGAGGAGTATGAAAAGTAGAGGTGGAAGGAGGAGACCAGAAGAGAGAAAAGGTAGGAGAAGAGAGGGAATAGAGGGGCGGAAACGTAGGAGAAAGGCTAAGACGGTTTCTTAAGGAGATATGATGGCAACATTGGTTACTGATCCGCAACTTTCTTAAGCTGAAAATATACCCGGCATTCAAATGGGATGAAAAGAAGCGAGAGAGGAAGAGAGAGACAGCCAATTAGGTGAGAGAGAACCTACTGGACGGACCGAAAGAGATGAAGAGAGGGCAGAAGAGGGGAAAAGGAGGATGGCAACTTGGTAGGAAAGTAAAAGAGGTAGGCTCCTCCTATTCACAAACTTCTCGCTTTTTTGGCGGCGGCCCTAAGTTAGACTCCATTTCAAAAAGGGAGGGGAGGAGGAAGGAGGGGGGGGGGTAAAAAGATGGAAATATATGCATAAACGTCATGATTAGTGCGAGACTAAAGCCGTTGAAGCCTCTCGCTACCTATCCCATTATTATCCACATACGTATAGGATCCCAAAAAGAGGAGGGTTCTTGAGGGAAAACATTAGGATGCATGTGATTTTGAGAGAATAGGTAGGAGAAGGGGGCAGAGAGAAGAATGGTCAGGATGGGAGGGTAAGGAATGGACGTGTGCTTAGCCCATGAAGCGTAGAAGAGATGAGTCCAAGAATAATTTTTTTGAAAATATTGCTAACACTGAAATCACGTGTCAAGGATATTTTATCTACTCATTCTAGTGAGCGTATAGTTAAAGCACAGTGTAAAAGGAAATACTCTGTGATGATAGCTAGAGCCAACAGCCATTACTGGTCTGGTAGAGAGTTTCATTACTCTATTTATGATGCGAGGGCATCCACTGCCACACGCTTTTTTCAAGCAATATTGAGACGGGTGGGAGAATATAGGTGGAAGAAAGGGGAAAGGTAAGATGAGGTAAAAGGAACAGAGAAGTACTGAAGAATGGAGAAGTAAAACAGGAGTAAAGAGAAGTATAAAGAGAATAATACTTATGAAAAACTAAGGAAGAGAAGAGAGGGAGTTACAGAGTAACGAAAAGCCGGATAAAGAGGAAGATTAGGATTTAGCAATATATATATAATCATTTATTGCAGTGAAATATAGAAAGTCGTTCGACCTTTGTTCTGTACAATCTATAATAAAATGAAACAAAATGCACCTCACTATATTGCAGAGTTTAAAATTAAAAATGGAAGAATAACCGTAGGGGATAATTAAGGATGCCAAAATGTAACAGCACCTCATGAGAGAAAAATACCCTCTATAAGAAACGCCAAAACGGGAAGGTAGTTGCGAAACACCTGCCAAATGTAATGATAGCATGTAAGATAACTGCAAGATATGCGTCGGTTGGGGGCACGCATGTTTTAGGTACATAAATTGATGAAAATTACAACCTAATGTATGCATGATTATTCAAACATCGAACAAAATACTATAATAAACGGATAATGAGAGACGGGGTAGGAGTACGAGAAGCGAAATGTGTTAACTAAACAAGAATAAATAAAGAAGGGAATAATGAAATAGGCAGCGAGGGAAAGTGGAGGTAGAAAATGAAAAACTACAGAGGAAGAGAGTGAGAGAAAGAAATAAGGAAACAAGAAATGTTATTGCAAATTCTTGTATTATTTACGTAGCCTTAATATTTGCACAAAATAGCAATGGAGTTCCAAATTGAATCCAAATGCATTCATTCCAATTAAGATAATCGTTACATTGACCAAGAAAACATTTTTGTCGCTTGACGAGCGAAACTAATAGCTTTGGAAAAGGGATCTGAACTGATAGACATAAATGCGATTTCATGCCATATTCCCAGTTTTGTTTGAAATGTTTACGGATAATTTATAGATTGCCTAGTTCATTTTTATAAATTCGACCAGGATAAACTAAAAAATGCTAATGCTAAGTTTAACAATAAAGCGAAATACAGTAATTCCCTTCGTTATTTGCCTGATAGATATCCATTGAAGACGCAACAAAAATATGTTGTTATGGTAGAGGAGCAATTACAAATATAATAGAACTATCCAGGTTTTATTAGACTACATTCGTAGTGATTCCGTGAGTTTGGTGCATGAACAGTTACACAATTAGCCGTAAAATCTCTTAAAGCGTTCAAAAGAACCAGACTTGAGGACACATTCGATCAAACGAGAATATTAAAATCGTGCGGAGAAAATCGTATTTCAGGCGATGCTGTAACTATCGGAACGCCTTATTTCATCTTGGCACCAAACCGCGGTAATAAAAAGGAGAAGACATAAGCGCAGAAAAAACGAGGAAGAGGCCGTAGAAAGAGGAGGAGAAAAAAGATGGAAAGATATTGAGAGTGGAGCGGCGAAGCAGAGTGAGGTTAAAAAGTCTGGAGTGGAGAGAGAGAGAGGAAGAGAGAAAATGAGATCAGTGGAAGGAGTATAGAGGAAGAATAAAATGGTAAATGGAGGGAGGCAGTCAGGGAAGAGCGAGGTAGATGGGATGGGAGGAGGGGGACCTTGCGTGTAGGCTGGAGATGTGAGAAAGCCTGCTGCTATCCCCATGTGCATTGGAATGTCGTCCGGCTGGTAAAGAATTCGGTCAAGCGCCGTTGGGCCCATCGGACATCCCCCCCCCCCCTTTCCATCCTCCCCAACCCTTGTGCACCTGCAGCTATACGCTAGCATTGCCCACGAGCGGCAATGGCGGCAAAGGTCATCCAACTTGTTTACGAAGATTGGTGCTGCCGCCGTGCTGCCTAGGTTACCGCTCCTCCTCCTACTCCTTTTGTCCGTGTGCGTATGACGAGAGGATAAAAGGGAATCGAACGATTCCATCAATTATTCAGCCGACAATGCAACGGGCGACGTCTTTTTTTGTGTGCGTAATCGCCGATTCTTTTGGTTTGGTCAAACGCAACGTTTAACGCCTTGACACTTATGATTTCAATTACAAATGAGTTATCATCCGAAATTCATATAATCTTCCATTCTGAAAGGAACGTAACAAACGGCGAAGTGTCGCTGAGGGCGGCTCCTTAATTGGCGAATTGGTCGTCCGGTTAACGCAAATCTTTTGTCTACATTGGATTACCTACTTCTGTAGTAATTCAATAGTAAATCTATTTAATACGCTATGTTTACTCGGTAGCCATTAAAAGGTTAGGAAAACCGGGTGCACATTTCTTCATTAGAATCTACTATGGTTGAATCACCACTGATGAAGACTGTTTTGCGGCCTAAATCCACTTCCGGTTTTCCTAACCTTTTTATATGGAGACATGCTGTACCAATTTAATTCCTTGGTATTGACTCCACTTGAGCCATTGTTACCATCTTTATTAAACTCTAGTAGCTGAACGCAGTTATTCCCACTTTCAATTAGCCGACTCCTCGGTAGATTACGTTACTTATTCAAATTTTTAAGCAATCTAATTTTATTGCTCATATGATAATAAATGAGCTATGTGTTTGACGAATATTGCTTTGGCTATATCAATTACTTGCATCTACACAGTAGCTGCAGTTGTCAATTTTTGTACCTGAATCGAACATAATTTTATGGCTTCGAGTGTTTCAAGTTTAGTCAAGAGCATTAAGGCAGCCGATCATAATTTAGGTGAACATTAGTCACACCCGCGGTTGCTACTTCGTCTTTAATTGATATTACATGCAAGCGACATTATATATTCTGTGCTGATACTAGATGATAGGATACGGCATTCTATAATTTAATTCGACGTATCGTCTTTGGTCCATCGTCAATATACTACAGTGGACCCAATAGGAGGATGCTCCTCCCGACAGCGTTTTATTTGACATGAAACATGAAACCGCGATTACGTTTTGCTGTACAAGAACGACCAGGGCTGGATTTGCGTTGGGTGGTAGATTTTTTCTACTTAACACAGAATCAACATTCTGCAGCTTCGTTAGTTGAATTTCGATACCGCGTCTCTGCAAATCATTTTCCATTGAGACAATTATAGCATTACAGTTTCAGCGAAAAAATTAATCACAATGTAATTAGCATGATATGGAATCTAAAACGGTTAACGGGACTACAAACTTTTTCCTCATAGGAGTTTCTGATCAAGTTTTAGCTTATAATTGACCAATTAAGCTTCAACTCAAACACTGACCACTGTTATTCCTAGGCTTGTTGAGGAAAATGTTTTTTTACTATTCCAATGACACATTCTCAAAATTTCGATTAAATTCCAATTAAATTTGCCTTTCTCGGTCAATAGCTTTGACATTTCAACGACTGCCTTTGCCGATTTCATAGTAATTTTGCGATGACAGAACGCTTAGAAAACAAAATAAAACTAAACACTTGGCGAACTTCGAGGATTGACAAAGAAGTCGAATCCAAACGATGGGCGAATTAAGAACCTTAATAGAAATGTCATAACTACTGAGAAAGAGTGAGGAATACTTGATTACGTATTTATTGATACGACCATGCTCGATGAAAGAAAAATGATTTAGCCAATCAGATAGCTCAAAAGGGAAAGAGAATTACCAAGAAATGAAGAGGGTTGCAGGTGACAAGCACGACGAGGGGAACTCGGTCCAACCGATAATCATGGGCATGCGTATCGTCAGATTACTTACGATGACGACGAATAATATGTTAGGCAATGTATCAATGTAACTTTCCATTTGGTAAAGAGGAAACTGGTTGCAATAAAAATATTAATCTTGGAGTCTAAAGGTACCGATTCATTTACGCTGACGCGATAATTGCACGCAACGAAATTGAAAAAGACATTCGCGAAGGAAAGTTAGCAGCGTGTATTTTCATACTTTTCGCTCACCACACATATGTTCAGAAGTTTATAAAATTCATCTTATGGAAGCTATTGTGCGTTTACAGCTAGTGGAATTATTGAGGGGCACAATGTCAAAGTGGTTTGGAGCGGTAATGAAAAGGAAAGACGTTGTATGTAAACTCACAATCGTTTATAATGTGGACAGAATTCCAGATTTAGATTATATATTTGTGTTTTAATACAGAGAACGGTAGCATTCCACCATTTTTGTTTGCTCATTTAATTATCTATGATTTGATTCTAATTACTACGTTTAAGAAAGGAAACGAAAATTATAAAATAGCTTATATTAGGGGTTCCCAACCTGGTGTTCGCAAGCACCGTTGTGCTCTTGTACAGCCTGCCAGTGCTCTGCTGATGTGCTCAATATCGCGCTCTCGAGCTTCAGGAATTTGATTTATTAATTTAATTAACTTCTAAATGTATTTAAAACATTAATAATAGCTACGAGATTGGCTTGTTTTCACTCATGACCATTCCCAATTTGTTCCCAATATAGTAGTACTCGCTCGATGTTCTATAAAAAAACTAGGTGCTCGCCATAGTGAAAGGGTTGAATAAACTCTCCTTGAAATGTTACCCAGAATAAATTATCAAATAACAGTTTTCCAGTTACGTTTACTCGTCAGCAATTACATTTGAATACGTAAATGATTAGGACATTTTTCGTTTGCATTTAAAATGATATAATTGTACTACAAATTCGGGACTTGAACCAAAGGACGCATAAAAAATGAAAATGTATTTTCTTACAGTATATTTTCAATAGGATTCGTATCGGCGTACAAAATTATTTTCTGATAAGAAACTGTTTCATTACTAAGAGCAACCTGCATTGTTGCCGAATTAATGATATTAAGTTGAATTGGGATAAAGGAAAAGGGAGTGTTAGTGAAAGAAAGTGAGGGAGAAAGGTGAGGGAGAGGAAGAGAGAGGAGGACTTCGTTATTCATATGTAGTTTATTTCTATATTGCTATATATCGTCGTAAAACATTACGCAAGCGCTTCTCATTTCTGACGACTGATTTTGCCGAGCTTAGGCGCGTAGGCGTATTGCCCGTTGTTTTATTAATATTTGGAATTATTTAGTAATAAAATTTACTCAGCATTACGTGTGACGCTTTATTGGTGAAGCGTCTATTAGATTCTGCCAACTTTTGCGCGGACCCGTAATTATAGTCACCACCACAACAGAAAAGGATAATAATGAAAACGCATAAAATTTAGCGCTGAATTTATTTGTATGATATTAATAAAATCGTTTTCATTTATAAGCGAAGCCAATCGTGATGGGAAGACTGTGGGATGGGTTGAGGTAGGGTGTGGCAGGTGAAGGTGGGAGGGAGGAGGAATAGGAGGGGTTGGGTTGGATAGATCCGAAGAAGCATGGAGAGTTAGGGGGAAGCAGAACGAAGCGAAGTGCCCGAAGGGTTGGGAGGGGAAAGAGCGGGAGGGAGAAACGAAGAGGTAGCGAGTAGAAAGTGCGGGGAGTAAGCGAAGAAGGAAAGAGATTATGGGAGAGAGAGAATGGGAAGAAAAGGATGAGGAGAGGGATGATGGAGTAGAGATGAAGCATTAGAAGACAAAATAAATTCATCACCTGCCAATGCTTTTGATTTCAACCGTCTAATTCCTAATCTATCTTGAGTATAATTATTATAAAATTGTTCGACAGAGAGTTATTGAGCTCACCTTGTGACTCAAATCAAACATACATGTCTTTCCGATAGCAACAAAAAGGTTAAGAAAACCAGATGAGCATTAAGGATACCAAGCAACCGTCATCAGTTGTGCTTCGTCTTTAATAGATTCAAATAAAGAATCTATTGCTTATTCTAATAAATAATGTACTAACGATTCCAATTAATAATCTATTGTTGATTCTAATAAATAATCTACTGTCGATTCTTAAAAATAATCTACTATGTGTAAAAACGCAACCGATGACATCTACTTTATAGCCGAAATCCGTATATGGTTTTCTTTATCGTTTTATGGCTACTGCAGAGACATACTGTGAGAACTGCACCGTCGACAAGTAAATTCGACTTCCTTTTTCGGCGAAAGAGTATTATTGAATGATATGCCAGTATTGTAAAGTTAAAAGGCGACCTACCTTCCTTAAATTAATCTGGTGACTATCCTTTGAATTAAAAGAAACTAATTCTGGAAATTTTAGTTCCTATTTCTAATTCAAGGACAGCGAAATATCTAATACGTCAATTTCTATTGTTTGCCATCGTAAGATCAAAAACGAATGCCAAATGAAAATTTCCAACGCAAAAAATGTCATGCTTATTATCCTTCTAAAATGCTCGCTAATAAATCCGGCCCTTAACTTTAATTCGAATAGCAATTTTAACCGGATCAAATAAACTAAGCATATATCGAAAGGCTTCGCTGTCGACTAACCTTTCTTTGTACTTTTTAAAACAACAAAACAGCTTTTTGTTTTTTAAATAAAATTCTTTTGTATTCAAATGTTATTCTTGATAGGAGCCTACCGCAAGCGAACGGTTCCGTTAATCAAAAAACGCTCCTGTTTTGGAAATGAAACGATTCGAATAATTCTAACCCCGAGGGCAGAAAAGGTCGGAATCTCATTGAGAAATCGAAAACGGCTAAGGAAAGGCAAATGGCCGGTAGAGGCCGTCGATCCCGTAGTGATATGTCAGATTCGCACTTTCTCGAAGGTTCGCGATGAAAGAATGATGTATTTTTGCATAGCAACAACATGTAAATAAAACGGATGAGCAGTTTACACTTCGCGGCCTTATCAAATATATTATTCGATTTTTCATTAAGATGATGCAACATGTGATGCTGAACTATCATTTTAAATGTCGATTTTCTAGTGTTAGTAGGCATCTGATTTTTTTTTCAAAAAATTGCATAGTGTTATTAGGAAAGTTTTTTTTTCGGTTTACGGAAGATACTTAATGAAAGGCGACTTCTGAACCGAGAGATATAATCCAAAGTTTAAAAATAAAAAAATATGCCGGAAATGCACCGTAACCCGCGTCAATTTTTACGAACCCGAGCATTGTTCCGCGATAATAAATTTCAGGGCGACGTGTTAACGGCCGACTTTTGCTCAAGCGATGCAATTTTCGAGGGACCTGCCGGATATACCTACGGTTAATGAAATCATCCTTCGTAATAACAGTAGGCAAGCATCACCCCCTCTCAATCTACTTCTGGACGCTTCATGCTTCACAACCATGTTTTCGTTTTTCCAGCGGATTCTTGGCTCGCTCCCCCTAATTATTTTCATACTCGTATATAATGAGTGAGTTCGTAAAAACTGCTTAGTCTCACATAGCGAATTGTGAAGACAGGGTTG
This sequence comes from Uropetala carovei, assembly GCA_036926305.1. Lineage (NCBI taxonomy): Eukaryota > Metazoa > Arthropoda > Insecta > Odonata > Petaluridae > Uropetala > Uropetala carovei. The sequence goes on from JAXCHB010000015.1 coordinate 10,893,216, forward strand.
AATTATCATTCAATGTTGTAAGTACATGATTTTTCTTTTGAAAATTCCTATACTTTTTAAATGATGCGTAAAAATTGTATTAATATGTCCAGTTTATAATTAGGATATACCCAATACTATTGGGAAAAAATGAAAATTTAAACTGCATCTTCAGCGGTAATTAAACGATTAATGGAACTTTAATTGGCGAGTTTAGGCCCTGTTGGGTCTCTACCACCAAATCTCGTATGTGGCTCGTACGTGCAGATAAAAAGCAAATAAAATGGAAGTAAATAAAACGTAAAAATAATAAAAAGAAAATTACAAAAAATATCATTCATAGTAAAGAAAAAAATATTACAAATATAATAGGACAAACAAAAGAAAAACATTTCAAAAAGAAGAAAAGAGCACTACAAAAATATGTAACGTGCAAATAAAAATTACAGACTCGTAAAAGAGGAATCACAAGAACATATGTTAGAGCTTAGATTAATGATCTTGTGGTTTATATTCAGGCGGTAATCGTGTGTATAAATGTGTGCGCTGGACAATTGGATCGTAGCTTACAAAAAAGAACTCTGTAGCTGAAATACGCGCGTGGTTTTACCAACCGTTTTCTGGCCATTGGAGCTACTTCAACTATCAAGTCCGCTACGGACATAAGGTGAGTTCTTAAATTCATTTCGGAATGAAATTAACGTGTGTAATATTCTCACATTTCACGTAAACTTAAAGAAATTTTAAATATAAATTTGCACCTGTATAAAACTATTTCATATCGAAGTAGCAGTGTTCATCTCACGTTCTTTCGTCTAGAACTATCGTTAAAAATCGATATTCCAGGCCGAAATCTTCCTCTGATCCTTAATACTTCCCGTCATCAAACGGAACAAAAAATAAATCTCGAAAAGGTCATATATAGGCATTATTACCGTGATAAGCAATACCTAGAGGAATTGCGATGGATCGATAGATTTTTGAAACGTCGTCAAACGTAATATCGAACTATCGATATGAATCGATATTCCTGACCGAAATCTTTCTCGAAATCTGAATACTTCCCGTCATCAAACGGAACAAAAATATCTAATTCTCGAAAAGATCATTATCAGGCGTAACTACTGTGATAAAGCATACCTAGAAAAACTGCGATGGATCAATACATTTTTGAAACGTCGCCAAAACGATTCAAACCCCGTTTTCCTGCAGCTCCACCTCTAACGAGCCGATATCCCTCATCGAAGTAACACGTGCGAGACGATTTCGACAAACGCTTCGAGCGATGATCCCGCCGAGTAAAAAAAAAGAACCTGGAACTGAAGAGGAAGTGTGTTACACCGCGGGTTTTACAATGGCGGTTGTTATCGCGTATAACGTAGGGAAAGTACAGTTAACAGGTCGCCGCGGCCGCCGAGTTTCATTCCCACACTATGCACGCATCCGCGACGAGACCGAACGCGATAGCGGGTGAAACAAAAGAGTGTTCAACGTATCCGAACAATCGAACGAATGACGTAATTCGCCCGAATTATTTTTTTCGAACAAAATCGTCACGAATCCGGAGCCAAAAATTAAAAAATATAAAAATTGATCTTCTTCGGTGGTATTTTTTTTTTACAAAACAAACGTTTTCTCGGTTCTTATTGTTAGATCTTTAAGCTGTCAAACGCATCGCTCGTCTAGCGTAGGGTTTCCCAAACTGTTCCGAGGATCCAAAGGGTTCCACAGAAGCTAAATGGGGTTCCGTGATAGACAGAGGAAGATACTCGATACGTCTTCTTTCTCTTATTTACAGCAGGAAACATGAGATTCACTTGTAAACTGTATACTGTAAAATATGTTAATAAAAATTACAATAAATATAGAGTTAATTTTGTTGGTTTAACACCTCTTAGTTAGGGTTCCGGGAGAAAAAATATTGAACATAGGGGTTCCATGGCTTCACAAAGTTTGGGAACCTCTGATGTAGCGTTTTTTGCCTGAATCGAAACGTATTACGGTGAGAAAATATAAACCCGATCGGACGAGCTTTGGAGAAGGGATATTTTTTACCATTGCGAAAAGACACTTTGAAGATTAGGGTAAGAACAGTGTAGGCGAAACTATGGCATGCCTGCTGTGAGTGGCATGTGAGTAGAGTTTGGTTTGCACGGCACTGAAACATTAAAACTAATCAATGGCTGTCTCTTACTAATTTTAGTGCCATTTCAGTAAATAATAGCATTATCGATTCGATAAATTGTCCCGAACCATTTATGATCAACCGCGCTGCTACCAATTTTAATATTATAAACAACGTGCCAGCCTGCAGAGTGCAAATGAGATAAATGCAGAAAAATAGTTGCCGTTCCGTCACAAATAATTTTGGACAATGGGACCAACTTGTAAGAAAGGATGTATAGACATAAATCAAGTTGTAGGTTTTCGCTTTACTCTTTTTAGGTTTAGCAGGGTATACTGTTTAGAGAACTATGTCGAATTTTTCTTTAGCAAGGTTTTGGAGCAGTCTCCTAGCATTAAAAAAAATCATAAAATGTTTCATTTCTACTCAGGGAAAAAAATTTAATGTGACCAACACATGACTTTCTCCATATCATGTGATTGCTCTCTACATCAGCGTCCTCAGTAATAATGATCGGAAATTACACTCGTGAATAATTTTTAAAAATTTTCAATAGTCTTTATTTGAAAACAATACTTTCTCTTATACTTCATATGGAGAAAGTAAAGCAATACGTAACGAAAATAGTTTGCTGTTTCTATGGATAACAAAATATCGACGAGAAAATTGGAATTGAAAATAGTAAAAATGATAAACTTTAATAGAAATTCCTTTAGCGTATATAACTGTTAATAGTTTTTATCACAACGTATTTCCTAAAATATCCTGATGAAATTTTATTACTCGTGAATATTTTATATTTTGGCGTTTCACCTTTAACATCCAAAATAATTTTGCGGCACGCAGTTTGAGAAACACTGCTCTAGACGATGTTTTCCAGGGACGCATGCCCCGCGTAAAACGTGAGATGTCGCATACGATTTTTAAAACATATGCAGCGTTTGCTGAATCCTTAATCAGATTTTTTCATTAGATATCAGGCAACAACTTTTTACATTCGCATACTGCACAGTTCGGGAAACGTGAAAACAATTATTTTGTTTATCGGAACCTGATTATAAAACTACATGAGGTTTTATATGCGTAAACTTGAGTGAGTCACATTTGCATAACTTATGTTTATCGCTTTCATTTTTTGCTCAGAAATAATTCAAATTAAATAAATAAATAAAAACAATTTTCTGGCGGACTAAGTGGTAGGAGGTATAAAGATTAATGGATTGAAAATTAGTTGTGATTTAAAAGAATGAAGAACCACATGCTATATGTGGTGCGTCGTATGAAGAACTTGGTGTGTGGAGCGACACCATGAAGCTATTTCATCGGAAAAAAAGCAAAAAGGAATGTGTGGCACGTTAGTTTGTTTCATCTGTAAACAAAACTAAATCGTTTTAAAAATATTGTTTGTCTGTTTCGTACGCGACTTAGAAAAAAGGCTGAAATATTTCTTGTCATTTTGTCACGCGAAAAGTTTCGCCGCCACTTTGGTAAGAACAAAAAAATCCAACAATTCGTCCGGCAGCAGTGTCTTATTATTTTTTAATTAAACAGGATTCTGAACAAAAAAAAAGCGTAGAACCTCGATCTTACGACCTCTGCCGGAGGAAATTTTATTTTGCGAAAGATTGTGAGATGAGGTGAGGAGAGAGAGAGAGAGGAGAGTTTGAGGGCGAAAGAGAGAGAGGTCACAGGAATAATAGGCCGAGAGGAGAGATGAAGAGGAAGGGAGGAGGAGTTTGAGGAGGAGCGGACAAGGGAGGTGAGGCTTTAGGGTGCGGAGAGAATGGAAAGGAGGAAGAGGGAAGGGGAATAAGGGGGGAGGGGGGAGGATTGGCGGCCGCGAGAGAGAGTACGAGAGGGAGGAGAAGAGGGTTGTGGGAGGGGGGAGGAGGAGAGAACAGAAGAGGCGCGAGGTGTTTAGTGGAGTGGGGGGATGGATGGAGAAGATGGGAGTCCGTGGTTGTGGACAAGAAGGGGTGCGGAATGGAAAGGGGGGGAGGGGGAGGGGGAGAGGAGGAGGTGGAGGAGGCTAGGGAAACCGGGAGGCGTTAAAGAAGGTGTAGAGATGGGAAGAGGAACCGGTTTCCAGAATATCCGGACCTCATTTCACGTGGACGGGTTTAGTTAGGAATGAGGTTGAGGGGGTGTGAGGAGGCGGGAGAAGTGAATCGGTCGTTGTGGGGGAGAAGAGGGGGGGGGGTGATGCGAGAGGGACGAGAAGGATGGCGGGAGGTCATTCCCAATAAAGGGAAGAAAAGCATGGGAAGAGGTAGGAGGATAATAGGAGGGGAGGGGGAGGAGGGAGGGTGGGGGGAGGGGAGAGGGAAAGGAGAGATTGACGGGATCCTGGAATGCGAGAGGGATTAACGCTTCCCTCTTTCTTATTCCACTCCACGGGTTCTAGACGTCCCATAAGACGCTCGACGCGCTCAAACCCTCCCCCCCCCTCCCTCTCTCTCTCTCTCTCCCTTTACACCGCACGCCCGCTATGGTCATCGCGATTTATAATTTAATAAGATGTTTCGAGGCGGCCAATCGACTCTTCCTCATGTGTGTTCCGTCCCGAAGACCGTAACATTTTATATAAATTGTGTTCCGCGGAATTTCTCTCTCTCACACACATACACTCTCTCTCTTGGTTAGTGAAAATCATAACCATTCCGTGCGGACGTGAGAGCTCGGGTAGGTTTGACTCACGGTGTAGCAGTCTGGTATAATTTGGCGTTGCGATGGATATATTCTCGGGCGTGAAAATTTACGATTTCAAGCCTAAACCCCGGTTTTTAGGTCCTCTGTCTGATTGAAAAATTTTTACTCGAAACTATTGTTGCAGCGTTTAAGAAATGGCATTATTGTTATTATTATTATTATGGTGAAAGAATGAATGAATCCTTTGATAAGCAAAGAAATTTTTCTTTATTTCCATTTTCCTCTTTTGGCTGGAATAGGAAGGAACCAGTGGAATAAATAAAATACACGCGACATTATATAAACTTTTTAATCGTTTTCATCGTATTTCAGGACAAATAAGTAAACGCTTTAAATGATTTTGTTTTGTTTACGCCTCTTTTTCTTCCTATTAAGGAAAATCTCGGCCCCTTCAGCGAACCGAATGTTACGATAGATAGACATTAAAAATACCCCTTCTAGAGTAATTATTGTAAAAATTCTTAATTTCGTTGGGGAAATACAATAACTAATAATATAACTAGCTCAACAGCAATTAGAGCTATACTGGTTAACGCTAGAGCAGGAATCTGTAAACATGTGGTCCGCCAGGTCAAAAGGTGCGGTCCTTCTTATCTCTTTGAATATACTGTGGAAAAGGGGAAGAGAAAGCGTGGAGATGACGGCAATCGAGTAACAATGAAATAATGAACAATATAACAACATTCATATTTATAAATTAATGGCATTTTTTTCTTGGTTAAAATAATAAAGATTATTTTTAGTGCTGCGCTTTTAAGATTCAACAAAATTCATGGGCTCATCTTGATGACATGTCCCCCTCCATATACATACATTTATTGACCGCATGGGGTCCATCTATTTCATAATAATCTATTGGTACCCATGCAAACCGAATTTGAGACCCCTGCATTAGAGTAGGGTTTTTAAAAGTATGGACTGCAAAACGTTTAATAAGGGTCTCGATAAAGGGTCGATCCAAGATACTTTGATGCAAAATTCGGGCTAAATTGTTTCCAAGTCTAAAAAGTTTGAAAAAACCCCGCATTAGAGGATATAAGGATGATATATTGTTGAAGATATATTTCAATACATATCTATAAAATTCCATAGCACCACTGCAAAAGTAAATTACCCTAATGATAGCACAAATATCAATTTCAAAAAAATGATGACATAAAAAGCATCTTTCGAAAAATGAAAACATCATCATTAACCCGCAAATTTTTCTCAATTTTTCCCACACGCATGAACGCAAAAACATCACCCTATCGCTACGCGTGGCGAGTTTTCCATCTCCGGTACACTGACGACCTTTTAAGGACGTTGACGGGGAGGGAGGGGAGAATTTTTTAATCCCAAATTTCGGCGAGACGAACACGTCTCCGTGAATCCGCGTGCAGAGTCCTCTGGGCGGGCGTTTGCGTAAACTGCGCCCCGGATTTTTAAAAAAAACATCGCCATTACTAGATCGATAATTCGTCGATAAATTAAACAGTAAAAAGGGTGGAGAGGCGGCGGAATCGAGAACCAGTGGAATTCCGAAGGAGGAGGAGGGAGCGGAATGAGAAGGGACTAACGTGGGCGAGGAATAATAGGGATGTAGGGGTAAGGGGAAGAATGTATTGTGGAGAGGAGGTAAAATGGTGGTGTGGGGTCGAAGGGACAGGGAGTTATTGGTCGATTAGGAGTGTACAGGTAGTGGAGACGGGGCGTGGCTCTGTGGGAAACAGAAGGAGGAACAAAAGGAAAAGCGAACGAAAGGGGGACGGACAAGGAGGAACATGGAGACAAGTGGGCATAGAAACAAGAAGAAATAGCGAACACGAGGAAGGTATAAAGTTTTTATAACCTCCTAAATAGCCGCATCGTCCAACCAAAACACGTGTAATTGCAGTAATACTCTCGCAAAGCATAACGCTAATATCCACACTTCGGTAATTAAATAAAATGGCACTGTCATTATTTCATCTAAATACTTAATGTGTGACCACTTTTTCTAAGTCTAAATCAGTATAATTGGCATTCGTTGCCCACAAAAAGCGTCAAATTGGGTAAGAGTTTCTGGGTAAACGAGGAAAATCAGTGCGAAATTCTTTCGCTAAAAGTTCTGCAATCTCTCGAAATAGTTGTATTTACGAATAAAAATTCATTTATCACTGAAAATACTAGGTATGAGAACATAATCTAATAATAGGAACGGAAATCGATGTCAAAATACCTGTGAGTTAATTACTGTATGAAGACGATGTATCAAATATGGAATTAAAATATGCGTACATTAGTCCAAAAAATCAGTAAAGAAAGTAAACCGGTACCGGTAGTGGCTCAGTTAGTTACGTTATCTAAATATTACGAACGGATAGCTTCTTAGTTACAATAAATGAGCCGACTCATGGTTTGTATCCTATAGATAAACCAGGTAACTCCTATAGCCATTAAGAGGGTTGAACAAATCGGATGGGCATCTCGGTTCCAAAGTGCCCGTCCTAAGTAGTAATTTTGCGATCTCATGACTCTAAATAGAACGACCAGCGGAGAATTCTTTAATAGTCGACTCGAATCGAGCTACAAAGTTAGTTCGAATGTACGTTTCTCAACCAAGTTAAAATTCTTCGCTCGGAAATTTCTTCCTCATAAAAACAAAAATTATTATATCACTTTCTGTAATGCTTCAAAAGCATCTTAAATAAAACTCTACTACAGGGAAATCAAGTAAAATCCCAATTTATCTGATGCCTCGGGATCGAGCCTATCGCGGCTAATCGGATTTTCCTGTTTACCGAGATGCCTATTTACATATACCACAGTTCACACAAATGAAAAATAAATAAATTTCAAGATATGTAGTAAAGAAAACGCTTAAGGAAAAGTAATTAACTATTAGTTTGTTTCACTCAGTATTGTATTACGTATAAACACTAACTAGGGTTAGAGCAAGTAAGTAATGTCCATATTTAGGCACGCGGTGCTGCAGAAAAAAAACTATAGAGTTATAAGGTTTTAAAATTCCGGTTAAAGTAAATTCCAGTTATTCGAAAGCGGGTTAACCGGGAGTTTATATACATGGAAATTAGTGCGAGATTGAAAAGGGAAATTATATTCTCCAAAGTAACTCTGAAAGTGGTTGTTGGTGGAAGTGTGAAAGGAAACATAGAGACACAAGAAGAGAGACGTAAAACTGAACACGGGGTAAATGGTGATAAGCGCACAAAATGGAACGTAGGAGAAAAAAGACAGATACATTTCGAAACAGAGCCCAGTGCGCTGCTAAACATTTTCTCTCCCCGGTCACATCCTCATGAGGAAAAGCGTACCTGCAAACATCCGTAACACTTCATTGCAGATGGCAGTGCAAGCAAATGTTAAAAACAAACTTAATTAGTACGCAATTTCAATTCGGTCTTTTTTCTTTATTTCCATTTACATATTACACCGTATAATAATTTGAGATAAAAGCTCGTTTCGACATGAATGTGAGCGAAAGTATAATAATAACCAATATAGTTTGATGAATATTTAACTCACATTCTTAATAAGCTGTCGGTGAGAAATATACGGTCTTTTTTTCATAAATGGAGATTCACCGACTGGCTATCGAGGTGAAGGTGGATAGTCCAGAGGCCTACCAAGGCAGCCACCGGTAATTTACCGGAAGGCATCACCCGTGTCCTCTTCCCTACGGGGAAGGCGCCGGCTATCTCCGTCATGGAGAAGAAAAGGAGTAACGTTACTCCTTTTCTTCTCCATGACGGAGATAGCCGGCGCCTTCCCAGGAGGGAAGAGGACACCGGGAATTCCTTTACTCCGCATAGAGCGGGAACCTCGCAGCAGAGCCCTTATCAGAGCTAGTCCACCTCGGGTTTTTCGGCCTCTGCCAACCAGCACCCACGTGCTGCTCCAACACAATCAGGCCCTTACCAGGGCCATGCTAATTCGGCACAAGCTGACGGTGCCATCCAGCAAGCATTTATGCTGGACCACAGATAGGACCTTTTCAGGGCCAAGAAAATTCTGCTCCAAGAGCAGGAGACCAGCAGCGACCCTCCTTAGTAGGCATCTCAGGTGCAACAGCACCTCATTCCGCCTCGGTGGAAACGTCCTGACCCTCGACCTCTCAGGGGACCAACCCGGCTGATCCCAGGCTACGTGTACGTAGACCACCGCCCTTCCTCAGCTTGGAGGAAACAGTACAGAAGAGGAAATGCCTGGCTACACCAACGGTTCCTACCAGCAATCGTTACGAGCCGCTAAAAGCACTCACGGACAGCGAGGCACCAGGGCCTTCAACGGCGCCTAATGCAATGGACACGACGGAGGTATCTCCGCGTGAGATGGAACGCCCCCCACCTCTTCTCGTCTACGAGGTGACCAGCATCCGGGAACTTCGGAACCTGGTCCGCATCCCAGAGCTAACGTCACCGACTGCCATTGACGACTGCATTGCGGATGTCACCAAACGCCTCGTTCATGCGGCCTACAGCGCAGTTCCTACAGTTTTCTCTCCAGGCCATCTGAGAGGCAATTCTCCAGATGAAGAAGCTAAAGAAGTGGAACCTCCGCTGGTCCAGACTAAGGAAATAGGGAAAACTCTCAAGGCGCTTCGTCTCGGGAAAGCTCCAGGCGAGGATTAAATGCGTAACGAGGTGCTGCGGCAGATACCTAAGGCGTTCGGGGTTTGGTTGGCCGCCATCTTCACAACCTGCATGCATATAGGACACTTCCCCACTGCATGGAAGGCAGCAAAGGTGATTGATATTCTTGCATAAGCATTGGAAGCCACCAAACTAGGCAGAAAATTACCGCCCGATCTCGCTACTTAGCGGGCTAGGGAAGCTCTTTGAGCGGATCCTCATAAAATACCTGCAGAAATTAATAACGAAGAAGAACATCCTCCCTGCGCAACAATTCGGCTTCCGGTCAGAACATGCCACGAGCCACCAACTCTCCCGGGTGCGCAAATTCATCACGGACGGCTTCAACCGGCGATGCTCGTCAGCAGGGGCATTTTTGCCATGACAAAGGCCTTTGACCTCGTCTGGCATGGCGGTCTCAGGCAGAGGATACGGAGCTTCCAATTCCTAGTCTCACAGAGGAAGCTTGTGGGCACCTACCTGCAGGGCAGGAAATTCCGGGTCTCCTGGCAGCACGCTGTCTTCTTGGAAGAATATATCATCTGGTGTTACACAGGAGTCCGTCCTTGAACCTGTGTTATTTAACATCTACACAGCTGACATCCCGACGGACTTCGGTTGGAACACCATGTTAGCCCTGTATGCAGATGATGCAGCACTCATCTCCAGATCCATGAACAACACCTTGCTGCAAAGTACCTGCAAACGGCCATCTACCAACTCATGGACAGGCGCATTGATATCAACCCCGGGAAGACACAGACGATCCTCTTCTACACCGGGGTAAACGAGGACCCAGATGGAGTCATCGTGGAAACGGAGCAGCTGCATTGACCGGAAACAGCCACCTACCTGGGGATGACCCTGGACTGCGAACTGAAGTTCTCACAACATCCAGGAAGGCGCTAAAGAAGCGCTCGGCACTATCATCTCTTTTCAGAAGCACACAAATCTAGTTGAAGAGGAAGCAGCAGTTGTACAAAGCAATCATCTCCACAACACTGCTATATGCCTCACCAGCATGGAGGGGACGCCTAACAGGCAGAGCCAGGACAAGCCCCTCCATAACGGAAAAGTCCTGCCTAAGGTTCCTTCTATGTCTAGGGTGGAAAACCACCAACGCAGCCACCTACGAGATGGCTGACCTGTCACCGCAGAGCGAATGGTTAGCAGCGGAGGCCCAAAAATTCTACGAGGCACTCAAAGGCAGGACGCCCCCTAAACTTCAACTTCTGGGAAGAAATACCACCTCACCATGAGACCGACACCGTCGACCCAGATCGGCAACGGAACTTGCCGAGGACCTCCCTCCGCCGAAGAAACGGAGAAGTAATTAGGGCGTATGGCCCATCCATCGGAGGAATTGAGCGGAAAAAAGGCACTCACACACACGCAAAGGCACAAAGGAGCCAGTCGTGATAAGGAGAATGAGGAAAGGACCCTCATCCGCGCCGAATCGGCGTAATTGCCGAATCCGTGAAATGGGCAGATTTTTTTTTGACGACGGCTTTATCCATTTCGTGAAATGAGCAAACTATTGCCGATTTCGTGAATTTGGCAAAGATATAAATTACTGAATCTATTAAAACAAGTTGATATTGATACTGTTTATAAAGCTAACACACGAAACTAATGCGACGGGTTCCTTGGATGTGTTTCACGTTGGAAAACGCCTCGGTCGCTATTTACATAATTACTAATTTTTGTTTTAGATTATTTAAAATATGAAATGATAACCTATTATTTTGAGTTTGAGACTCATAAAAAAGAGATCATCTAGAATTTCGGAGTAATTGCCGAATCCGTGAAAGGGTAGGTTTTTTGCAGCCGAAATTCTAGAAGATGTAAAACTAGTAATTATGTAAATAGCGACCGAGGCGTTTTCCCCCATTCTTCCTCTTACAAAGGATGCTTACATATTGGCACTTGAAAAACAAGTTTGGAAATAAATGTAAACACTTCAAACGGGCGGTCGGTGAAATGCATCCTATCATTCATCTAATCTTATTAGAAATTCGTTTTCATTTGTCGTGTGTTTAAGTAACGGGGACGCATCAAAAGCTTTAAACGAAGGATTCCTGTATTGTACATCTACTGCACGTAATACTACTACCACTATTAGTATTTCCTGAACTTGACCGCGTAGATTTTCCTTTTTGTTTGTGAATTTACAGTTCAATAACATTCGGCCAGGTACCAGTTAATCCAAAATAACATTGTTCATATGGATTTTTAATATTCGCATAAAGACTTTTCGCATGAGGACGCTTTATTATGGAACGAATTAACGTCGTTATTCGAGGTATTGAGAATCTCGATTGTTTATTAAACATGGTACAACGTTAAAACCCTTATTAACCTCCGTTCGAAAATATATTTATTATTATATTTTATTATACTATATTTTTGCTGAGGGTTTCCGCGTATAACCTTATGATGTACAACTTTATTTTTTATTGTGTACCACTAGCAGATCAAGTACCTCCGGTTGAGAATCACTGGACTAAGGTACATAAATCGTACTGGAGCAAGAGAGTTTTCTAGGTGAAAGACAAATACCGAAGAAAACAATAACTTGAACAAGAAGTGTCACAAATTTCCGAAAAATACTCGTCCAAATTATTATCCGCGCTTCATAACAAAGACCTAAACTACGTAATTAACTTGTTTCCCTTCTTCGTGGAATAGCAATTGACCATGCAATAAAACTATAAAGGCTAATTAGACCTCAAAATTGTTAGACGTCCTCTTGAGTACGAAAACAATCATGTAAAATGTTGCATTTTCCAACATTTTGAGTCCATATGTAACATACACGAATATCCTCGAAAATACATCTGAGACATTAAAAAACATCAAGCGTTATCCTACCTATTGTGTTTTTCTATAATTTTATCATAATATAACACCACAAAAAATGAATACACACTAACAGATAAGGATGCAAACAGCCTTCGACAGCAAAAGAGACAAACACTACCTGACTTAAGACATCCAACAAAAAGAATTTTATAAAAATAGATGAAAGACAGACGGTCAGACAAAGACGGACGGACGGAAAAACAGATAAAGGGATTAAATTAGCACGTTTTACGTCTTTAAATAAAACGATCCAAAATAGCCAAGAAGGAATGGGACGATGGGAATGAAGGGTGACCGGGAAGGAGGTAGACGTAATGCGACGTAAGGGGACCCAACTGCGAGACGTGGGATAAGAAAGGAGAACTGCATAATAAGGGGATGGTATTAGGAGACAGGTAGGAGAGAGGGAGGAAGTTCAAGAGGAGGGAGGAAACGAGAAGAGAGGGGAAGAGGTGAGAAGGGTGGAGACACGCTCTCGAAGTTCGCATTTCTCCGCCGTCCCGCGTATTCTGCCTCCGGGAGGAGGAGACCGGAGCGCGCGGGTCGTTATACCGAGGGCGACAACAGCCGGATCGTTTCATGCGAACGAGTCCATCGAGCTAGGAGACGGCGACGGGCGCTGACGCAAACACGCCTCGCGCGGCGGCGGCGGTGTTATTGGCAGGGGACCTTTTTATCCCCCTCCTTTGGTCAGGTACCCGCTTTATTATGCCGGCGGAGAAAAAGATCATCCCGAAGCAGATGGCAATATATGAGTCGAGTGTGGGTAGAGATAAAGAGGTGAGGAAGAAAAATGGGGAGACGATGAAGAGAAGATTCAAAGAATGAGAAGGGAGAAATGAATAGAAGAGAGGTATGATGGAGAAAATTAAGGATAAGAGAGAAAGAGGGTGGAAAGAGAGATAATATTGAGAAGATGGGAGAAGGAAGAGAGATACGAGGGAGGAAAACGGAGAGGAAGGGAGAGACGCATGTTGAAGAAAAGAAATGGATTGAGAGAATATACACAGAGAATAGAGTGGGAGAGAGGAAGAGGAGAGAGAAGAATGATGGATAAAATGAGGGGATTGAGAGAACATACAGAGAGAATGTGATGAAAGAGAGAGAAGGATACAGATAGGAGAGAGAGAGGATAGGAAGGAAGAGGAGAGAGACGTATGAGAGAGGAATAGGGAAGAATATGGAGAGGACAGAAATATGGAGGAAAGAGAAAAAAGAGGGGAAGGAAGATGAGAGATAATTATGGTGGGGAAAAATAATGAGATCGTATAGAGAGGTAAAAAGAGAGAGAAGATCTAGAAGAGATGAAGAAAGAGGGAGATATGATGGAGAAAAGTAGGAAGAAAGAAAGAAGGGTGATAAGAGGGAGATCTGGAGGGCGTGGAGGAGTGTTACGTGTAAAGTGAAACGTTGCAAAGAGGTGTATTTTCGCCTATAAGAACGCATTATGTTACATTTGTGCGCATCTTACGCTCAATATGCAAACATTTAGTAGCACTACTTCCTTAATCCTTTCTAATAACTTCCGAGCGCGACTTCAAACAATTTTTTTATTATTTCAATAGATTTTTTAATACCGTTCAAAAACCGCGCTAAAACGGAAATGATAGCAGCGCAATCCGAGTTATTTCTCTGACACTAAACCGGAAACGTGTGAATCGAAGCCGAACGTTTGTCGTGAAAGGTACATATACTCAAAGGATGTAAAATACATTTTTAATATAATGTATAATTCTTCCGGTACAAACAAAGCAAAACTGTAGGTGGAAAAAAAAAATATATATATATATAGATTTATGGCTGTTAGTAACACTAAAACTAAGCAAAGAAACAGAGATAAACAAATCCCAGTAACAATGCAATATTACATACACATGTCGGTCTTTCCTCACACGAGACTTTTTATTTATTTCTCATTGGCTCATTACTTTACGACCTTTTACTATGTGTGCAACAACATTAACAAAGACGAACATATACGACCATGAGGGCAGGATTCGAACCCGCGACTAGGGTTAGGGTTAAGAACTTACAATCAAAGATAATAAGAAAATTGCAAAAACGAATCACGTACGCCAATCAGGGGTACCACTTTACTGTTGACAAAAAATTAAATTTTCGTCATATCTCGTGAAATATTGTTCATAGCAAAGTATTTTTCAAATAAAACTTGTAGAACTGGTAAATTAGAGTACTTCTTTACCTGTACATTTTTATCGTAGGAGTAGTCGTTATCAAGAAAATCAAACAAAAATGTGTTAATTCGAGTTGTTCTGGCATGGTTACTTCTTCATTGTTGTTAACATAAACAATCTCACAAACAAACGTTTAATTTCCTTACGTGTGCATGCAATATTTTTAAACAGGAAGAAAATGGATTATTTATGATGAAGAAAAGAACTTTAAAACGCTAAATAAAATGAGAAGGATAACTTAGTAAAAGTACCACCTTTATTAAAAGAGGAAGCGACCGGTTTCGACTAATATCTAGACATCATGATCATGACTAGATATTAGTCGAAACCGGTCGCTTCTTCTTTTAATAAAGGTGAAACTTTTACTAAGTTATCCTTCTCATTTTATTTATGGTGGAGTTCCACCAAGTAAAGGCTTGCTCCGTTGATTTTTTTTAAACGCTATTTCCCTTACGTACAGGTGTATCATTTCTTTCTAATACTCCATTGCAAGGCGCCCATTTGTGATACGCTGTACACTTTCCTAACTTGTTAACACTTCTTAACGTACCTACGTATGTACCTACACATGTACAAAATAGAAAAAACGGAGGGTTGAGTTGCAGTGTTAATTTTAGCATATGGCTTACGATTGCCGCCATCAAAAAATGTTTGGAAACCGTTGACGTAGAGGGGAAGTAACGAGAGGGTAACGGGATAGTAACGAGAGGGTAGCTGGAGAGTAACGAGAGAGTAACGAGAGAGTAGCGAGAGAATAGCGGGAGAGAGATGTGAAGATATAGGAGAGATCTAAAAGGAATAATACGGAGAAGAGTTAGAAGAGAGAAAGGAGGAAGAAAAAGGATAAATGTGAAAGGGAGGTGAGATAGAGAGAGATATAAAAGGAAGAGCATAGAAGAAGGAGAGAGAAAAGATAAAAATGTGAAAGGGAGGCGAAGAGGACAGGGAGCGTTTATAAGCGCATCTGTTGCGAGGGGTGTTACGTGGAGGAAAACCGGTTGGCAGTAGGGGGATATGCAATTCGCATTTATTAATACACCGAGTCAAATCCGCGGCCTGATGGCTTATTATTCCAAGACGGGAATAATAATGGCGGTTGATAATAACAGCGCGAGTCGTGTGCCAAATTGCTCCGAATTAAGCGGCGCTTTATAAAAAAAAAAGAAATAAAGAGACGTCGAACGGCGTGCGGAAGCAGCTCGCTAGTGAATTAATTAAAGACAGGGGCGGAATTCCTGAGTTCCTACAAAGAAAAGTTGCCAAAAAAAAGTGCAATAAAGGCTCATTTTAATTTAGCCCCTCTTAATTATTGAGGCAATGGGTGCGGATGGTAAAAAGTTGACGTTGAACTTGTGAGCATCTTCCCTCTTAGGTCAGGTAAAGATTTTTTTTTTTTCAAATGCTAAGGACAGCTGAGATGGCAGCCGGAGCGGACACAGAAACTTCCAAAAAAGGAGAACGGGGAGGGCGGCGATCGCTTTCCTCGAAACCTTTATTCCGAGTATTACTCGCCACGTAAACCTCTTGCCATCGTGCAAAGGGCCGAATCTACGTGGTCGGAAAGAGGGATTTTGAACGGAATGGGTCTAAGATGTGTGTTGGCTTCTGGATCCCGATGTCCGATTAAAACAATTGAGACCGATCCGAAATGAGCGCAAGGCGGGATAGAAGGGAGAAAGGACACCCACCGCTGGATATCGGGCGGGCCTTACAACTGTTAGGTTGACGATGACAGTCGATGACTTGTTGGTACGGACCTCCTTATTGATCAAGGCCCACATGAGGTAGTACCTAAATCGAGGTGGTACCTAAATCGGCAGCGTGAGTAGGTCTCACTCACACCGCTGATGACGTAAATCAATACGTTAGCGATGGCCCGAAACAAAAGCGGATAGGTGAGTGGAAAGGGAAGGGAAACAGGAGAAATAGACTGGTCCCAACAATAGGAGTGGGAAAACTTTTTATTAGAGGTCCGAATTAGCCGTAATGAGCAAATAAGCATTAGAAGTTACGGGTAATTCAGCTGGCCGCATTAGAGTTCACATCGGAAGCTACTCGTCAGACGACGAGTCTTATTACTTATAGTTAATGGTAAATGCGATAAAAGCACGATAACTTCATTTGTTCCTGACATAATTTTTCACTACAGACCTTTTTAGTCTGGCGCCCTTGGGAAATAGGATATGCCAGACAATGGAATTTTCCGGATCACGAGAGTTGGTCGTAATCAAGGGTAAACAAAATGTATGCAATCATTTTTGGTTCTATGTTTTTATTTCACCTAATTTTCATTCGTAATATAAATAATGTTTTGCTTTGTTTTTTAACATCACATTGTTTATATTTTGTTTACTGGCGGTATCCATTCGGTTTGGAAATAGTTGAAGCAGAGAGAAAAAAGGGATGATATTAAACTTTTGGTGACATTATGTTTAAGTGATAAGCTTTGATTTTTCGCCTTCCTATTCTTAAAGGGAGTTTGTTTGTTATATTATATGTGTATTAAAGAATTTAGGATGTTTTTATTGTAAACGCATCGAAGTCAGAGCGGCGATATCGGGGAAAATTTTCATGATTTGTTCCGAACCACGGAAGTTCCCGGATTGCCGGAACGCGGATTATTGAGGTTGTACTGTAATAACTATGAAATTATGCACAGTAAATTCCACGGCTCGCTTCCATAACGGATTTGCGGACCACATATAACGCTCTCCGCTCCTGGTCTGAAGATCTGTAGGATCAGAGGCAGCATTTAATTGGGAACAAAAGATGGAAAGGAAAGATTAAAAGAAATCGGAGAAAGCGGAAGAGTAAAATAAATAGGAAGAGAAAAGTAACAAGGAAGAGGAGAAGACAGAAAACAAAGAGGAAGAGCGAAAACAAAAAGTGTGTCTTTTCATGTTAAGAGTACGCCATGCGCCATACTGTATATGTGAAAGTGGTGCACAAAAAAATAACACGTACGACAGTACACGTTACTTCTGGTTTTAACCATAAAAAATAGTTTCACATTTACTCGTCATTATGAAGGGAAGCTTAACGTTTTAATTCCGAAGGGGAAGAAGAGGAAAAATGGAAATTTGTCACACAATAATTTCCTAAATTAACGTGAAGCAAATTTTCAAAGCTGAAAAATATTGTATAATTAAAAGCATTATAAATGTATACTTTAATGTCACCTTCGATTATTTTCCACAAGAGGGAGATATATATGAGTTACTGTATTCAACCTAATAACTACGCTGGTTCAGGCCCAAAAACAATTATTTGAAAGGAGAAGCTTCTTCCCGTTTGTATACACAATTTTTGACTTCCTATGGAATAAAAATTTAAAAAATAATAAACGATTTGGAAACATTTTTCCAAATATACGTCATACATGCTTACAATCGCTTATTTTTGCAGTAACTTGGAAAAAGTAGGCATCACGATACACAAAGACAGAAGGGTGGATAGAGAAGTAAAAGTACAGACGGAAAATGAAAGAGACAACATATAGACAGAATGAGAGGAGGAGAGCGAGATAGATTGACAAAGCGGATTCCAAAGAAAACTCACAGCCGTAATCCGTAGAGTGGTAGAGAGGAAGGGTTTAGCAATATAAAAGAAGTTTTTTTTTTAACTCTAGCGCAACATAGGTTTTTAAGACAGTCGTAGATACGAGGAATAAAAGCGGAGAGGGCGACTCCTAGCGACGGGAACGAGAAACGAGTCCGCACTCGATCCCAAATGGCCCCGGTCTATAAAAACCGGAAAGATAGAGAGCTCCCGAACGTCGCCACGGCTTTTTATACACGAGAATCTGGAAAACCGAATGCAAAAATTGAGCGTTAGGTGAGACAGGGAAAGAACGAGGAAGTGGGAAGGGGAGAGGGAAGGGAGGAGGAGGAAAAGGGGAGGAGAAAGAGAAGGCGAGAGAGAGAGAGAGGGGAGGGATGGATTCTTTCGCACGGAGGTTAATGCCATGTAGTCCCCCACTCTTACATCTACTCTCCCTCCCTTCTTCCGGCTAACTCTAACTCTCTCTCCTTTCCAACTTCGTACCCTATTCTTAATCTCCCTTGCTTCTCACCCCTCCTTTCATCCACCTCCCGTCTCTTTATCTCTCAATTTTTCTCGCCTCTTTCGACAAATTATTATTCTCACCTTTCCCCTCCCATCCCCCCTTCCCCATATCTTTCGCCTAATTTCATTCCAAAACGTGACGTCGAACCAATTGGGCGAAACGATTAAAGTGAATATCAATTAGGGAAAAGTAGCACAGCGATTTGTTTTTGTGGTTGCTTTTTGTTGCTGTGGTTGCGCAAAGCGTTTTCTTAACCTACGATAAAATAAACTAAATGAAAGACACGTATTCTATTACACATTAAATATTCAGATGTGTTATATTATGTATAATTTTTATATTTTAAGTAATTATCTATTATGAATAGGTGCTTCCTAGATGTGAGGAATATATTTGAGGATAATATGTATAAAACTTATTATACTTCTATGGGGGCTACAGATAAAAAAATTGGCATGGTGATAGGTAATTGGGAAATTTCCGAAATTTCAAAAACGTTCATTTTTAGGGAAGTTTTTCTGGTCCTATTTTTTCATTCTTGGTCTCCATAAGAAAATCACAGCAGGGCTTTACAAAACTAAATTTCTAAATTAGTTTAATCTGAGATACGAACCTGGGGCATGAACAGTTCTACAGGCGAAAGAATTATGTTTACTAGTAGGGCAGCACCGGATCTCCGATCCTCAGTGCGATTTAAATAAACTGAAGGTTTAGTGAAATAATTTTCATTGAATAATTAATGAAATATAAATGAAATGCATAGTATTAAAATAAAAAACCATTTTATCTCACCTTAATTTAAAGAGTAACCGTAAAACCCATAATCCTACCAAATTTCAAGTTTCTAGCACATCTACAGATGTTAACAATAAATTGTACACAAATGCTGACAGACATCAACGTAAAATTAATATATAGTTAGATTTCTTATACACATATTATCGACACAGATGTTAACAATAAATTGTAAACTAATGCTGACAGTCATCAACGTAACCATTTTAAGACGTTATAGTATCAATTGAAACAACATAAAAAACAAATTAATTGCACAATTAAAATGAAACACAATTCCTTATAGAATCAATTGAACCAAAATAAAAACAAATTATTTGCACAATTTAAAATAAAACACAATTTAAAATAAAACACAATTCGATGGGAACTTGTTTGTTATACACGTGTTATTGACACAGCTAGAAACGCTTCCCATACGCAGTCAACAGACTAATTATCCGCAAATATTTACGTTGCTATGCATCATTAATTTCGATGCTCAAACAACAGTTCCATACGAATAACTCTTCTTTCGTCTATTTGAAGGTTTAATTGAAATTAATCGGAGGCAACAATGAGTCTCTCCTTGGCAACGCCCGGAATGAGTACAAAAAATCCGCAAAATTTCGAAAAAGAATGCGTATTTCTGAAAAATTCGACCGTGTAACGTATAAGCACGGCAATAATAATATAGTATAGAGCTTTATCCGTCAAATAAAGCAAAAAAGAAGAAAATCTGCCCGTATTTACGTATTTTAACGAATGAAGGAAGAAAACCTTGCACCCTGAAAAATCGAAAATCCCGTGTAAACTTATGAGAAAATATAATTGTCTCCAGGATTCGAACTCGGGACACTTTAGCAAACGAAAATATTTCTCCAGGGACCTCATAGTCAGTAGAAACAAAACGCCATTTACCGCATATCTTTACGACGAACAGTTCTCGAGAAATACGCCGATATAAATTGTAAACAAATGTCTAAAGACGTCAACGTAAAATTAATATATAGTTAGATTTTTTTGGAAGACAAAGGAATTAAAAAAAGACGGTGTATTTTAAAAATAATTTGACTTTAATTTCAGTCGTATTCCGTACTGCAACTGCACGACATATTCAGGATGCCTTATACAAATGGCTTTTAGTAAACGTTACGGACAAAATGAATTTAAGCGTGCCACGCGCGCAGCGTGACAGATTTTGAATAAAGATAAATGTTGCCGATCTCTGATCTATCCAGCCCATCACGTTAATGTGAAATTCTTCACGTCATTTAAAGTTTCTCGAAAATACTTCTTCAAAGCGTGAAGTGGAGAGATAATAGGCAACACGAGTCAATTATGAAGATTGTTTCCTTTTCGCCCAATTATTTATACTTAAAAATGGAGTGATCTAAATCAGGGCTAAAATACAAGAATAAAACTTTGAACTGAAGCCAGAAGAGTGAAGTTTTCGTGCACGGGAAGGTTTAGTGAGGACGGTTCTTACAACGGTGCGGGTTGTCCCCTCCACAAAGGGGAAGGTAAACCAGAACACTGAAAACTTTTAAGAAAACGTGCTTCTACCTCTAACTTTAGGAAGGGTATCTTACTAGTTTTTAAAAAAATAAAACGTGCTAAAACTCATGAAATACATGGAAAGATGTGTCTTGTAGTATTGAGAAGGATGCTCTAAAAAAATGGACAGATAGAGTAAGAACTGAGAAAATTATTGAAAAGTATGAGTGATGTGAGCATTATAATACAAATGATAAGAAAGATGGAGACTAACTGGTCGGACATTTCTTGAGGAGGCAGCACGGATAAAGACGTAATGTAACTAAAACTTGAAGGCAAAAGAAAAAAAGAGGAAAAAGAATGATTAAAACCTGTTTCCGGACAGACAATGATGAAGTTCTAATACACCACTGATGAAAAATATCGGTTTAAATGATTAAGAACGAGAAAGATATATTATACCTCAATATTATTACTTTATTATTCGTCTAATTTCCATCACAGCATGGACCATTTCTCCCATAATCAATAATCTGCAGTATCATTACCTCGCAATCCGTATTTTAATTTCTTCTCATTTTAGTTATGCGAAACTCCACCTCCGACAAAAAAAACGTAGATTCCGGGCACGGATATACAAAGAAAACTCCTCCGGGCGAGATTTCGTTTAACGAACTAGACAATTAGGAGGTCCTAAAGTCAATTACGGGATGTTTACAGAAAGACAGTTTCCGGTCGACTCGTTACAGTTATCGAGCGTTCAAAAAAATTACTGAAGAAGCATCGCCGTCAGGAAAATGAGATAATTTATTCCCAGACGGAATTTCTCATATCCCTGCGATCTTATTCCTTCTTTCCCGGAGACATAATTACATGCATGCAGTGATATTTCTGGGCGAAATATTTTCCCAGGTTACGTTGCGAGCCCCTTTTAAAGAATGAAAAAATATGTTTAATTTATGAGAGTACTTGTTAAACGCCTATTTTTGAGAGAGCATTACTTTTTTGAATGTTTATTTCGCCGGATGTTTTCGCTTCTCCATACGAATTGAGCTTAACCCATTAAGTACGCAGGTTTTCCTACTGTTGCCTCTTCACCATCTTGGTAATTATTAGCGTAGTCCCTCAGCGATACCTCGCGGGGGTTAAGTTTCTGGAAATCATCACGAAAAACAAACCCGCCTACGTTAAAACACAAAGCACATAGGAAAGTGGGGTTCAAGTAGACAAGTCCTGAGGATACCCAGAGGAAGGTACATGGCTGGTAAGAGAGAACGTAGGACAAGAGCAAGTTATGGAAAATAAATATTATTATAAGTTAGCTAATTAAGACAATTATGAAGAATGGTACTGGGGAACATTCGAGTAAAAATTCTTCGACGCACTGACGAGATAGGACTCATGCAAAACTCGGACACGTACGGCAAAGTATATGAATAAAAGAACCTCTAAGAAAGAAGTACGCACGCCTGAGTAAAGCACCTCTCTCGAAAGGCGTTATGTGAACTAACACTTTCAAAAGTTTTTGTCCAAACAGAGGCTCAGGAAGACTTTAAACCGTAAGAAAAATTGTAAGATGAAATTCCCAAGCGAAAACTGCTAAAGTTAAAACCGCGAGTGATAAGGGTTTATTATATTACTTACGGAGATTTCGACGATTCAAATAATTTCAAAGAAAAGTGAACAATTAGAACAATAATCTAAGTTAAAAACTCCTAAATCGATCAAAAATCAAAACGGTACTTCATTTCCAAAATATACCTCGTAAATATAATTTTTATTTCATAGTTAGTTTTTTCTGGTATTACATAACATAATATTTAATTATGGTCATTACATACTATTAATAATAAATGCTTAAAAAATCCTTTAATCTTATTCCGCTAACATAGTTATATGTGCGTCAGGAAAAATTACGAATATCTTGCAACAATCCCAATAAAAAAATACCTTTTTTCCAGTCAGTATTCATTCATATTCATTTTGAACTCTGTAAGGTAATAACTAACGTCAATTCCTCTGAAAGACATTTTCACTCAACTAGAAATAAAGAAGTATACACATTTATAACTGCGTGGTCCTACCGTGGTTTAGTTAAGTATTACAACGGGAAACACAAACATAAACTTTTCGAACGGTGTTTGGAATCCCTCAGCTGACTGCTATTAATCGCGCTTCATCGTAATAATGATGCCCCTTTTCAGAGAAATTTTCCGGGTAAAGGTAAAATGGATTCTCTGGGCAGACATCGACCCGTGACTGAAACGAATCATGCCATACGTGCCATCTGGCGGCGACGAGGTGAACGACGATGAGGAGAGAAGAAGGTGGCAGAATCATAATAGGAGCGAAAGGGGAGGGAGGAAATAGGATTGGAGGAGGAATAAGTGAAGGGAGAAAGATAAAGGAGTGAACTGAGAAATTCATTGGGTTAGGAAATTTGATTTTGATGATTGGAAAGAGAAGACAAGAGGAGGGAAAGAAGGGAAATAATGATCGCAGAATGGATTTGGAGAAGAAAGAGTTCAATGGGGAGGAGGGAAGGAGAAGTACCGGATAGCGGGGAATGGGATGGGTGAATTAGTGACAGTAGAGTGGGCGTGAGAAGAGGAGTGAAAGGAGAATGGAATGAGTTTGAAGCAGGGATTGTAGGTGTAAGATTGGAGATATAGATTTGACTGAGGGAGAAATTTATAGACAGACAGTCGAACGTCTTTATTCTGGCGTAACTGAGACTATAGTGTCCCTTCTTACATTAACGATATCGTAATACGATGCAATTTACACGATATAATTTAAATATTTAAAAAAGTTTTGTTAAAGGAAATAGTACAATTTTAAGGTATTACAAATTACTTGTTCAAATTTTTGGGTCGCAAAAAACAGTACGCGAATGCCTTAAAGAGAGTTTGGCTTGAGGGGTAAAAAAACTCCTGTGTTCAGACTTAGACAATACAGAAAAAAATCCCACAGAAGGAAAATACACACGAAGAGAAGGAGGTGAACAAAAACCTGATCGAGAAGTCCCTTTCTAATAAATAATGGTTCTCACAATTTTTAAAATGCGAAACACATAAACAAGCATTATTTCGCGAATAGAGTTAACGCTGTCTATTTGTGCCGGAATAACTTTAAACTCTTGCCCAACATCCGCAACAACTATATTTCACGTATTTTCATTGTGGTTCAAAGTACTCGACCAACTAATAAAATCTTATAAATCTGTTTTACTCATTACAATTAAGGAATTCTTTTAGCCTTAGGTATTATATTTAGTACTTGATTAGGCTGCGAGAATATTTTTCTGGACAATTTTTCCTTCGCTTACAAAAACATTGTCTTATAAAAGAATTGTAAAAACTAAGATTTACAAAACCTAAATCCACGTTAAAGTCTTGATGTGACATTTCAAATAAGACAAAATCTGTTCACAGTAGTACAATAGTAACGTCTATATAATCAAATAATAACGTAAAAAATAATAAATAATTTTGAATGAATGAATAAAGAAACATATTTTTAACTGACAATGAGATGTGTCTATTTTTAGAACATGCAGAAAAATATAGCCTAATAAGTTCGAATACACTACTTCAATATACTAAGGCAGACCCACTATCATGTACGAGTATTATTCTCTAGCAATACAGGTAATTACTTTTTATACTCCATCACCATTATTCTTCACCGCTACTGTTTCACATAAAATATAATTAAGCGACTAAAAGTTAATACATATTGCCTGATCTCAGACAATAAGACGTTAACGTTTCATTTTGAAGACGATTTCCCAGCTAATTATAATGATATAGGTGGTCCTCTAAACGGAATTTCGATCTTCTTTTCTTGGACCCATAAATAAGACTAAAATGGAACTCGTTTCCCCACGCTATTTTGGCTATGTCGAGGTCTACAATCGTATCAATGTCTCACCCGCATTCATCATCTATAAATACATGTCTCCTGTTCACCCCGATGTATTCAATCTAATCTCCCAAGTTGAATTGGGTGCGAGAGCTTAGTGTATGACTTACACCAAATAAGTAGTCACCGAAGCCATTAAGATGGCTGAGCGTATCGTGTGCATATTTTAAGTAGTCGGCCTTAGTGGTGATCCTTATCTTGACTGAGTAGTATGGAAAATCAGACGTGTTACTATCCTAAAGATATTCTCCAGAAGGCTTAAAAAACAATATCGTACAATCGAAATTGATTTATTTAAAGATAAAATATATAGGTACTCGTACATTCTGGTGGTTAGCAAAAAATTATAACTATCTATTCAAAATAAAGCAATGACGAACTGCATCACGTAATAATTTTATTGGCAAAAACAAAAAGGAAAAAATGTGAAACTCATATATAAAGTGACTAACCGTACTGATTACGATGACTTTTGTAATGAATTCCATTTGTTTCAATTCGGTCACGTAATTCACTTTGATTCCTTGATTTCGGTCTCTTTTATTTTAACCAGTGTTTTTAATTAATTTAAGTAGTTTAAAATGATCGTTGGTCGAGTTAAACTTAATCAAAGAATATTCGGAAAAAACTAAACTATTATCGCAAATAGTTAAGTTCATACTCTGACTTTAGTGTTTTAACGATTGTTTTCCATTTATTCGGACACTAATCCCGACTTTTTCGCAATTTATGAGCTAAACATTCTACTGATTTGTTTTCAGGAAAATTGATCACTTTAACTACATACAATATTGCAGGAGTTATCAAATTAAAAAATAACGATTTTTTCTTAAAACTTGCAATCCTAGAAAAATGATTCTCTCAAGCAGTTAAAAGTAGCAAACTGATAATACACACAAAAAAACTGGTGAATCGTGTCAACAAAAAAATCGCCGATTTTGACGTTTAACCAGCGCACAATGACACAAGAAGCGAAAAATAAAGTGATGGCTTCATACAAATAATATCCTTCTCTTTTCATTTTTACCTAGCTAACCTTATATGTATTAGTTTTGAGGTAGCATTTTTCGGGCTTTCGTAATTGATGGATGAAGATACTGTCTCCAGCCTCGTTCTCACCAAATAAATACGTGTACCAGTTAATCTGCCATTGTGGAGAAACTGAATTCGTAAGAATACAAAAAAATAGAAGCGTGCTGAAGTTGAAGAGGCTTTCTACATGTAGTTGGAAGAAAAATGTGCCAATCGAACATGAAATGGAATACAGAGTGTGTTGTGGGGAGTAGGTATGTTTCGCGTATGAGGTATTTTATGTTTTTCCAAGAAGGATTGTTAATTTGGAGCCATAGACGCCGTTTACCCTCCGTCCGCAAATGGCTCTCTTTCTTTCTCTCGACAAACCGAGAATAAGAAAAATGGGGAAGTGGAACTCGACTGCTGAGAGAGGGAGGGGAGGATGGCATTCTTGGAAAGAAAGAAAACGGAACTGCAGAGGATAATAGTCCCTTTTTTATTTGTATAAAAAAATACTCTGTTACAAGAGTGACTTGCATAGGATCGTTGAGCCAAATAATTGCGCTTCTGATTTTTTTAAATGTCGTTAATGGGCGATTCGAATGGAGAAGGAAGAATGGAGGTGGAACGATAAAAAAATATAAGGACGCGAAATAAAGAAAGAAATTATCACAAAAAGAAAACATCTTCCTACATACAGAGGGCGATGCAGCTTAGTACATGGTGGTGGCGATGCTAGAGCGATTGGTCTCTGGTATACGGTAATGAACCAATGTTTAATCACATGTCACGTGTAACGGTGTATTGTAAAAACATCTGCCCTACTGTATTAAAGCGGTAAAATAAGGTGAGATGAAATCTGGGATATGTGATTTTTGTGCACTTACGTAAGCTTCCGAGGAACTCATCGTGAAGACACTTTCTTGAAGTTAAGGCGCTTGTGAATGATTTTTTTCTACTGATTCAGTACTTAAATTTGTTGTCTTCACTAACTTAAAAACAGTTGTTTTGAAACGGTTATACCATTCAGAGTGTTTTTTTTTCCAAACTGTGCTTTGAGTCTGCGTAAAATATCTTATTCTTTGACGCTTTTGTTCACAAGTAATCGGGTAATAATGCGTTGTCTCATACCTGCCTTCTTGAATAACAACGGTGCAGTTGCTAGGGGAAAAAAACAAATACCTTCTGAAACACAACAGAGTTTATTTCGATAAATCTATAGCCAAATAGTTTCAACTAAAACTTAACCTACGTGCTACATATTAAATTCCGGTTATGACATGAAAGATCCAAGTATGAATGCGCGACTTTATATGTTTGGAAATCGCAGCATTACATAGTTTCATAGAATTAACCTCGATAGTCCTTTGATGTCTACGCTGCCAGGGGTAATTTTATTTTCGCAACGATTTTGTGTTATCAATAGCAACAGCTTAACAATTTTGTTTACTTACTGCTTTTTATGTGGTATGTGATTCGAAATATTTTTCACGGTGAAAATTATTCAGTGTTTAAAAATTACACACGAGTGCAAATGCCGATAATTATTCTTGGGTAAGCTGATATCGAGAGTAATCATATTCATTACTCTGCATGGAGAAAGTCATGTGCTTGACGCATCAGCTTTTTCATCTTCGACTAGATAAATCGATTCTCTCACCGGACAAAAATAACACCCAACGACGAAAGCGAAAAATAAAATAATCCGGAACCTAGCGAGAGAGGACGTATCCCGAGAGATGGGCCGAGAACAAAAAGGGATTCGATCGTCCTCGGAACAAACCAACGCGCGACGCGTCAGAAGTCCTTCTTCTGTGCCATGCGCACTGAGATTCCCCCCTCGAAAAAGACGCTCCCCCTTTCTTTGGGTATTGTTCCCGAACCGTTCCTTAGGGTAGGAGAGGAGGAGGAGAACCAGAGAGGAAGCGAGCGGACAAGAGAAGAAGGGATAAGAAAGAGGGAGGGGAATAAAAAAAGAGGGCAGCCACCACCAGCGCGCCATCTCCCAATGGAACAGCGAGGCAGGACTGTGTGTGTGTCGCGGGGGTGGAGGAAAGGAGAAGAGAGAGAGAGAGATCTATTGTTCCGCTGCCCTTTCTCTCTCTCTCTCTCTCTCCTTTCGCTCCCTCTCTCCCTACCTCCGCCCTCGAAATACCGCGGTGGCAAACCACGCCTCTCCCCCTCGTAAGCGCCACTCCCACGCATTCCCTTTCCCCTCTCCTCCTCGACTACTATTCTCCGCCCATTGTTTCCTCTCTCTCTCTCTCACTACCTCCGACCCAACCCCTTTTCGTCGCCCCTGCTCCTCTCTCCTGCCTTCCGCCCCTCCCTCGTTACACCAACACGGCCTTATTGCCGTCTCACAACCTTCGGAAAATGATAATGAATCTGAAGCGGGTTTATTATACCTACCTGCGGAGCGCGCGTCGGACGTTTTTCTCTGGGCGATTCTATGTCGGATGATGTGGACAATTATTCTCTTGGCCGCTCGATTATCAAGGTGACTTCTCTGACCATAAAATGGTTGGGTTAACAAGGTGCGTGTATTATATCGGCAGATCGTGAGCCCTCGGTTGTGTTTCACAAACACGCTTGACTGAAAAAAAAAAGAAAGTTGGTCGTCAAATGTATTGAAATCATGATGGGATTTTCGATCTGTTCTAGGGGACTCAAGCTTAAATTACACGGGAGCCAAAGAGGTAGTTTTGAGATAGGTCTCCATGAGATCAATGCAATATATATGTACAGTGGAACTTTTATAAGTCGAACCTCATGTGAAACAAAAAATATTCGACTCTTATAGAAATATTTGAGTTAGAGAAAAAAATAACACGAAAAAGATTTTGTCCTGTAAAATGAATTCACTTCGAGTTATGGAAAATTCGAATTATAGAGATTCGAATTATAGATGTTCGACGGTATATGGCACCCGAGTCATTGAGCGCGAAAGGCAGTGCATCGGAAACGGATATATATTTCTAAACTGTAATATAATTTTTTTTAAAGCGTTTACAAATTCTGTAATACGTTAACTATAAGAATAAATGGTAACCTATCTCTAAACTGAAACAAATAGCTATTTTAATGCATCTAAACCCTCAACAAAAAATACATATTTAGTGAGCTCCAATTGTAGACTTTGCTCACTCAAGCCGATGCTTATTGAGTGCCGTAACTAGGGTATGGCGGAGGCAAAATTTGCCATAGGCGCCGCTCACAAAAGGCGCTAAACGTTCCAGCAAAAACGACAAAAGTTTATTTCCCATAAATAAGTATTAATTTTGTACTCAAATATTAAAGTTACATTAATAAAAGCGCTATATTTCTTAATTAAAATGCAGCAAAAATAATATTCCACAAAACCAAGGCGTTTCCAAAAATTTCGCCATAGGCGCCATATCTCTCAGGTACGCTTCTGCTTATTAATTCAGGATCCAACAAAGAAGCATACAAAAAGAACCAAATTTGAGTGGTTTTTCGGAGGTCCTAGACAAATCCAATACAAAGATCGTTTAAATCCTTTCCCGACGATCTCAGAAATATGCGCAGAAACCCTTTTAAAAAATGGCAATGACATTTTTCTGATTAAAACATTGAAGCCGAGCGTCATCAATAGATGACGGGCAACTACGCAGTTCCGCTTCGGCTTTCAAACTCTCGTCCCCTCCCATTTCTGCAGGTATAACTCCCGAACCTTCACAGCGGTACATTTGAGGCCTGCCTTTCATGCGCTATGCGTCGGTTCTCGGTCCGAGTTTTTATTTTTTTGTAAATGTGGCATTGTTTAATAGGCGTTTCTGTCGAGGTGTTTTATTTCTCCGTATTTTCCTAACTTTTACTATGTTGTTTTAATATTCCCTTTTTTGTTGATAAAAGCTTTTAATATTTTCTTTAATTTTTGATTTCGATGATGTTAATAAATTATCCTGTACAAAAAATTCAGTTATAAT
This sequence comes from Uropetala carovei, assembly GCA_036926305.1. Classification (NCBI taxonomy): domain Eukaryota; kingdom Metazoa; phylum Arthropoda; class Insecta; order Odonata; family Petaluridae; genus Uropetala; species Uropetala carovei. The sequence continues at coordinate 10,922,924 of JAXCHB010000015.1, forward strand.
AAAATGACCTTGTACGAATACAGATTGTCTATCATAGACGCCCTTGCAAAGGAAACTACTCAGCAGAATTAGTCCGTATTTTGGAGACCCTCTGTAATATCAATAGATTCAGATTTTCCAAAATACTGTGAAAAAAGAAATGATAGGAGGGTCCAAAAGTGGTGTAGGCAATGTTCAAAAAACAAAAGAAAAAGTGCGAATTTCGATAAAAAATGGTTACTTTTCAACAAAAAATAATAATTTGCATTCGAATAGGATAAGTAGACTATTAAGAAGGAATATCACAGAAAAAAAATCCTCGGATTTCAGAAATTCTCGGAAAATACTATTCGGGGTGAATGTGTTAATCCACTTTATTATTCAACCCTATCTTTTATGGTTATCCTGCAATTTCATTTTGAAATCGGGTAAATTTTTTGGCCCATCCTGTAGAAATTTTTTAGCAGTTTCTCTCGTTTGTCCTCATTTCTGAATGAATTTCCAGTTAAAATTTTTTTTTGCACAGAGTAATTTAAAAAGCCTAATCTTTTTAGTATATTCCTGATAATTGATTAATAACTGCAACTTGGTAGATTTTACAATTGATTCCATATTTAACTGAACATACGTATTCGTTGGGCAAGAGTACCGTAAGACACTTTTAGGTCGCATGCTTCTGATCGTAGGCAGATCCTTTCTTCGGCAATCTCTGATGTTTTCATTTGTGCTATGATGGAAGAGTTCTTTTCCGAATCCATATGGTGGTTTCAAAAGGAAATGGCACATTAGTTTTCGCGAGAAATTAATTTAATTACAAGAGTCTGCATGTATAAACAAGTAATGGGTATACAAATAATTTTTTATAAATAACTTTTATATTTTAACATAATAATCAACAGTGTTTCTATGGATACTGAGCGAAAAACCGGATTGTCAAAACAAAGGATTGTGGCAGTAAAGGAACTCCGCCGATGCGCAGGTGCTAAGGTAGTTATAGATTGGTAACATTTATTTTTTTATCCTTTCCTCGAGAATAGAATGAAAATGTACGGCAGTAATATAAAAGAGAACAAAAGCAGAAAATATGCAAACTTTTAAATTAGATTATGATCGTTGAGTCGCGCGATAGGGTCGCATTTAGTTATTATAATAGCAATTAAAGATCATTGTGTGTTAAATTTGATACAGTATAGTAGTAAAAATAAACGTAAAACTTCTTTAAAAAGCAAAGAGAGAGAAACTAAGAATTAAGTTTAACGAAACTAAGAATTAAGTTTAACGACTCACTATCGCAAACGTTGTATAAATTTACAATAAGAATTCGTTCTACGTTAGTGATCTGTTAGTTACGTAGTAAGGTGCAGGTTTTATAAGACGAGATTATGTGTTCGAATCCCGTTAGCTTCGAATATTTTCAGAGATTTTTTCTTTTTAATTTTAAAGGGAGTGTTGAAAACATACATATATCGGTGAAGTTAATAGAAAAGTTATTAAAAATCAATCGCTCGTGACTTATGCTACCCTAGCGTTAGTTTTGCACGAACTCCGTAATTAAGAGTGTTGGTATGGAACGTCAGTCTGTCATAAAAACAAGTAATTAATTAACGTTTTAAAAAAATGTCTCTTCGTTTCGAGTTTCCTTTTATCAATAAACCAACCCACCATCCGAATGCCTTGGGATTAAAGGATATTTACCCTTTTTAGCGCGCATAATAAATTGTTTTATTTCTACAATTAAATAATTTTCGTGTAACAACCTCTCACTCTCTTTAAGATCAAAGAGAAACTTGGAGCTCGAAAAAGGCTTGATAACTCTTTATTTGAATAACCAAATAAAGAGTGGAATAACCTTGAATGAAATGAAATAGCTGATACTTTTTTAGGTTTAAACCTTTTGCATACATTCTAATTACAGTGAAATAAAATAAAAATACCGTCTCAGAAAATTACTAATATTCAATTAACTTCCTAAATGAATATATCTAGAGAAAAGAAATAAATTAATCAACACTAGATGCTTTTCGTTAAAAATTTTCTACAACGTAACCAGGGTGTTTATTTGTCGATTATATAATTTATAATAAATACTGTCGGCGCTGTTATAAAGCTTCTAAGTCGATTTATCTAAATAACAACTTCGTCTAGTTGTTTACAATGGCGATTCGAAATGAATAAAATGCTTCATTTAATTTTACATAATTTACTCAGTGGCATTTTTAATGACCCAACATCGCCAAACACCTCCTAGTTTCTTAAACACTTAGTTGATTAGACATCCTCCCGCCTAGTGACGTCAGTGAAGCAAGTAAATGCCAATTTTATACATCTGAAGTAAACATTACAGTCGTTTAATTAAAAAAATAGATTTTATCCGTTAAAGTAACGGCCAAACTATATTCTTGAAAAGTACAGTTATCTGACAACTTGCGTCGTTCTTTTCTTAATAACTTTTATATTACCCTCATCCGCAAATTAATAACTCGGAAGTAGGAAGAGATGCTAATAAATCAAAGACTGGGTAATTTGAGAAAAGTTGTACATACGTAATAGTTCTTTATGCCGAGGTATTACTAGCAGAAGTGCCCGTTGAATTTCAATGGATTTAGTGAATCTAAAACTTCGACTTTATAATATGTAAACATTGCAAGAATAACATAGTACGCAGTTTTAACCGACAAATAAAGAAAAATGAAGATTTAGATGAATGAAGAAAATCTTGGACTGTGAAAAATCGAAAATTACGTGTAAATTTATGGGAAAATAATTATTGCATTAAGTTCTCCCTCCCCCCAAATTTTTTATCGCCATATAGCCTATGTTGCCTGCAGGGTAAAATCGTAATATACTTATCCGAAGTTTCGTGACAATATCATCAAAACTAAAACTGTAAGTAAAAACAGCAAGAACACAATAATCAACAGAAAATGGATGAAAAAAGGAACAAACGAAATTAATTAATTTAACGAAAAACAAAAAGTAAATAGAGAACGTTTAAGAAATACAGAGTGAATATTACCGTACGACTATTAGCTCGATTCTCTCATTCATGAGTTCTGTTACGAGAAAATTGTTTATATCAACAACATTTTGAAAACAATGAAACGATTTATCCAACCACAATTTGTGGAAAATCTACGTCTAATTATTTAAGTTACTTACGTAGTTTTAAAAACAGTTCTACGCCACACGAAAATATCATGAAAAACTACAGTAAAACTCGTTTATTACGTATTTGAGGGGACCGACCCATTGCTTCGATATAAGCGTGATTTCGTTATATACGAGAAACATGGTTTTTGGCCTATACATCCCATATAACACGTAGACACATACAGTAAAAGCTGTGCTAACCGGCCACCCTTAGATAACGCAATTACACAAATACAATTCATTTTGTATTTCTTTTTCTTTTTTATGTATTTTTGTGTGAATTGTATTTGTGTAATACTACAACTTCCACTTTAAAATTTCTTAAAATATAAGATGTATATATTACGTATTTACTCCGTATATTTCTGGGACCCCGAGTAAGCATGGCGTTTTTGTTTACGTTAGCCATTTGCATTGTCTAGATGTTTTGGTGTACTTCTACAATTTCCAGTTTTATCGCTTCTTATTATTTAAAAAATTACCCATCCATTGAATATGGCATCAAAATAAATATCTAAAAGCAAGGAACAGGAGAGAAGAGGTTGGTTTAACGCTAACACAAAAGCTGGAGCTGATCAAACGAATGGAGAAAGGAGAAAGTAGAGCAGCCGTAGCAAAAGAATTCAACATCGAATCTTCCACGCTCTACGACATCAAGGCTCATAAGGCTAAATTAATGAAATTTGTGTCATCTTCTGAGACCAGTAAATCAATTAATAAACACCATACGCTTCATAAGCCAAAAATGGAGGTACTGCATAAAATATTATATGACTGGTTTTCACAGAAATGTTCAGAAGAATTAAATAATTTCGTCCCTTTCTAATAGAGTAAATAAAGATAAATAAGAAAGATATAATCCTATAAATTCAATTTTGGGAACAGGCTCACTGTCGTACTCCACACGCTTCCCGGACGCCCTAAATTTTCAATAGTCTTTTGTTCTGCATGTAAGCGTAGCAGTGTATGAAATAAGAATGGGTAAATAGTATCTAGATCTAACTACGTGTGGAAGAATTAAAATGGAAAATGCAAACCCCATGCATAGTTATGTTTGGGGAGTGCGATAGTGAACCTAAGTCCAATTTTGTTTGGTTATTGCTAAATTTGCGATGTCAACATCGAAAAACGCTCCCCTAACCGGCTATTTCTCCTAATCGGCTATCCATAATCCCCAAGATAGCCGGAAACCACAGATTTTACTGTATTTGTAGTGAGTAGACATCAATGCCGTACTTACATATGCAAAGAGATGCTTATTAACTTCGCGGCATGTAAAATGTTCGATTGCTATTACATACGATTTTTTAAATGGCCAATTTATATTATTATTATGGTCATTAATTTACATAAAAATTTCACATTTTTAATATCAATTTCGAAACAAAGGGAGCGTGGAAATTCGTATGGAAGGGGTAGAGGGAAGAAGGGGACCTCTACTAACAAGTGCGCGGTAAACGGGCGGAAACTGTTGATTACTTATCGCTCCGCTCGCCAAAATTCGTTATATGTGGGGCATTTTTTGCCAGGAGACCAAACATTTGTTCGTTAAAGCCGAGAATTCGTAAAATGTGTGCTCGTTACATCCGAGAAATTTAACCAATGCCCTTATGGAGAAGTCAAAGGAACCGAGACATTTCTTCGTTATAGCCGAGATTTCGTTTTAGGCGTGATCGTCATAAACGAGTTTTACTGTATTTATTAGTAATATTTCAATTAAAATCAACAAACATTTTATTGCCATGTAAACAAAGAAAAATCGCACACAGAAATCGATAAACGATTTCACGTTAAAAAATTTCCCATATAAATACATTGGACTCTCAACTTCGGCGACAATGGGAGTTGTCATGGTAGCTTATAATTAGTATTGTCATAAAACTGATAAAATCACGTATTTTTCTGATTCCAAACGAATTTTTACGCTAATTCGACTAGGATTCGGATTCTGTCTTCAATAAAAATAAACTTAGTTCTTCCCTTCATAGATCCATCTAAGTCACAAATTCGTACCATGTTTCTATGTAATTTTAAAATTCAAATGAAAAATAAGCTGCACTATCCCTATGTAATTCAAATGGAGCAAATGCAAAAAGAATTTTTTTAAATTAGAAAGGTCAATCAAATCGATATAAAAACCTGACTACACCACTTAACTATTTATTCTGGTTAAAATGATACCTTCCACTTGTTTATACGTGCTTTAGTTGGTGAGCTACAAAAAACATACATACACACACACATACATCATAAACTTTTCTTTATAGATACCTATAGATAAAAGGCGTAGGATTCTTTCTTTCTTTCCTTCTCTACACACTTTTGAAGCCACTCTTTGGACACGATTTAAGATAATTTCCGAGTAGGTACGAGTTTTAAATTTGGCAGGAATGCACGAATCACGCATTAAAAGGCAATGACGGAAACAAATCCTGAAAAAAGACCCGGGTTCGACTCCATGAGAACATTTCTCTTGCCCGTAACAAAACACGTAAAATACGACATTTCGACGTGCAGGCTTTCACTCTTGCAGATTAAAATTAGAAAAAATTGACCTACAATCACTGTACGTAGACTCTTTTAAAGAAGAATGTACGAGGATTCTTATTCTTATCGTCGATTTACACCTCCCGTTCGAATTTACTCACATTTAACGAATATGTGACAAATTTTAACTAAATATCGCGCTTTTATCTATAAGTTTCCTGGACAACGAATGTCATTGTTGAGACTCGAGATTCCTATTACTGCCTCAATATTCATATACGTCATACGATAGAAATACGAAGCAGTTACGTAGATGTATCGAGCGAGAGGGAGGGAGGGAATGAGAGGGGGAGGGAGTGAGAGGGGGAGGGAGTGAGAGGGGGAGGGACGGAGAAGGAGGAAGGGGGATACAGCAATATAATTTTCTTTCCCGTCATATTGACGGGCATTTACGCTAAGTACTTAAGTACCGTAGATATGAAATTTAAAAAATAATATTCAATAAGCTTCTCTGTGTTTATTATTAAAAATGCTGGCAACTTTTCAAATTTGAAAAGCAGGCTTCTCTAGTAATTAAATGAAATTTGCATAATATTTCTTATCCTTCCGATACTGATCTGAGTCAGTCCCAACCAGAGGAAATTATCCTTTCGTTATAATGTGATGAAATGGTTCTTTCTAGAATCTACTATCGATGAATTACCTCTGATGAGCGCATTTGCTTTTCATTACTATTTTATGGATTTTGAAGAATTCTGATTCATCAGTTCGGTCGTAGCCACAAGTTGTGACTTTCATTGGTATGTACCAATGTTAAACATCGAATGAATATAATTGGTAATCTACATAAAAGATAAGTGATGCTAAAAACCAATTGAAATTTTTATAACTACTAATATATCTATTTTAGGCGCGTTTCGCTTACAGCGTAAGCGCCTATTATCGTCCGCATGTTCGTTCTCGGCTTCAACTGTACGGGTTTTCATGAAATTTAACATTAATGAAATCGCAAAAATGAATCACGTATGCCAATCAGGGGTACCACTTTACTGGTGACAAAAAATAAAATTATCGTTATATCTCGTAAAGTATTGCTCATATCAAAATATTTTTCAAATAAAAGTTGTAGAACTGGTAAAGTAGAGTATTTCTTTTCCTATATATTTTTATCGTAGGAGTTGCCGTTATCAATAAAATCAAACCAGAATGTCTTAATTCGAGTTGAACTTGGAAAATTTCTTGCATGGTTACTTCTTCATTGTTGCTAACATAAGCAACCTAACAAACAAACGTTTAATTTCCTTACGTGTGCATGCAATACTTTTAAATAGGAAGAAAATGGATTATTTATGATGAATAAATGAACTTTAAAACGCTATTACTCTTACGTATAGGTATATCATTTCTTTCTAATACTCCACTGCACGAAACGCGCCCATTTGTGATACGTTGTACACTTCCCTAACTTTTTTTACTTTAATCGTGGTCTTTAAAAGAATATTAATCCCTCTAATATGTCGGTGACATACTTTATGAGAACCAAAATATTAAATGAATGTCTGAAAAATACGGCCCTCCCCCTAGCCGGATATGGCCCGCTTTGGGACTTCATCCGGCCTGCTACGACATCACGCATAGAATCATCGCCTGCATCAAAAAGGTTTTTCGAAACCATGAATGAGTCGTCTGTTTGGGATAGTATGATCTGAGAATTTATATGTAAAATGCTTTGACTGTTTTACTTTATTGTTTGGTTCGTTTCGTACTGAAAAATATATCCTTAAAAAGGAGCATTGGATATTTTCGTGCGGGACAATGCAATTATTTGGAATATTATGGGTAGCACGATCGATAATTTGAAATGTTCCATTTAACCGTTTTATTAGAAACATTAAATAAAACAAATGAATAAAGGCAGATAACGCAGGTAGCCGGTCCCTGACATAAAACAAGCTACCTTTCTGTGAACAAAAAATGTACTTTCCTTCATATTTCGCAGAAAAAACATTATTCATATAAAAAAGGCTTACAGGAATATATGTATAATTAATTATTTAACACGATAACATGCTTCGTAAAGAACGTCTCTTCTTTGAACGAAGTCTGCATCTTTCCTCTGTTTTTATTTTCCGTCGGTGAAATAATCCCGTTTACAGTACTTACAAAGTATTACGTGGCATCGACACGCGTTGTAACGTGATAACAGATTACGGAAATATTTGGAGTTAACGTAAGCGAAATCTGTCATGAGATTATCTGTAGATAAGTTGAAAAATTAAAACATTCTTTTTCGTTTCACTGATAAGGCGTTCAACGGAGGACATTTTTATGATTCCGTCTCTAGAAGTAAATCCGAAAAAAATTGTCGAAAAGAATTACTCTTTCTGGAGCAAGAGGTGATACCTAATGCGAACTTTCTGGCATATTCTAGCATGAGGACGCAATTATACAGCCAATTCTTACGCACCGGGATTAAAAAACTATTGGAATTTTTTCTATAAATAATACAATATATTTTTGTTAAGTCATGTTGGCTGGACTGGGGGAAACCTCTCATATAATTTTAAACTCTTGATACACGTTAATATCTTCAAAGAACATGATAAGTTACAATAAAAAGTTTTGAATTTGACAACAGTCAGCGCTCCTTAAGGAAAAAAAGTGAACTCTTAAGAAAATCCCAACATGGGCGCGGGAAATCACAATTTTCCAAACTCTATCCGTCACAGGAAGTGAATCCAGAAAATATTTAATTGTAAGAGGATAGTATAATGGGCAAGGATAAACATCAACGAGCACTTGTCGGATTTACAAACGTGACAAAAGCGCATAGATAAAAAAGAGGTGAAAAACAAAAACGGATGATCTCATAGCAAAGTTGCCCTAAAAGTTTATTGAACTCCTGAACCACTTTCAACGAGGTTGTCAGTCTGAGACTTTTATTAATCGATTTCACGCCTACACTGAGTTTGACTTCAGATCCAATCATGGACTATTGCACCAGCAACATTTTCCGTTCGAATCTTTTCGTTGTGAAAGTGTTCATTGTTCATCGGCAAATGCAAAAGAAACGCCTGTTAATAAAATGATGTGTCCAACACATGACTTTCTCCATACGTAAGTTGGCAACTAAAATCAAATAAATACGGCGATAGAAACAGTTAAACTTACACGCTTCAGCGCTAGCGATTCAATTGTTCTGTCAAATCTACGTATACGTAGTATACTACGTACTATATGGAGAAAGTAAAAATAACCATCCAAAGAAACCTTTTGCAAATGCGCGACCTCACGTGCATGGGTGATTCGTACTGAGCTTGAGTGTCGTTTTGAAGTGTGTGAGGGAAAAAACAACATTTTTATCTAACGATAAGTGATATCTACAATCGGTGAATGTTGATGGTCAATTTTCTAACTGCCTTCGATGTTTCAGTGAGAGAAAAGAACGAATTACTGCAGCTTACATTCCATATGCCGATGCCGGCACATCAAGAGGCATCACTTCTCTCAAGAACAATTTGGTGATATATGTGACGCTGTGGATGTAGATAATTTTTGTTTGGATTTTGCAATTAATCTCCATCTCTTTTTCGTTAAGTTGGATTATAACTGTGACCAGACCTTACGGATTATGTGGGACAACCCCGGATTTCGCTTATAAAATTTTAATGATAATTTTATTGTAGTGATCAGCGTGAAAAGGCTGAAACAATTGTTTACCACAAAGGAATGTTTTGCTTTTGCCGCTTATTTAAAAGCTCATTTCGCATTGGTTCATTTTAAAACTAGTCACTGTAGGCAATTACAAATTTTATGTTCACATGATAGTAATGCAAAAATAATACAATTAGAAACTGATAAATAGCAGGTTCAATCTAGCAATTAATAATAATAACAACGAAATGAGCAGGATAAAGCGAAAATTAGTTTATAAAATGATCTTTTCAATTATTATTTATTTCCTCAAGTATAAATTACTTTTGTAAATAAATGTCAGCAATAATTTGGACGGCAGCCTTAAGTTTTTAAAAAAATCACGAGAACTGAAATTCTATTTTTTTAACTGAATAAAGCATTTTTCCGATTTTATACGAATTTTTCTGGGTATTCAGGGGGCAAGGTTTCAACAACAAAAATTCTAGGAACACGTGGCACTCTACACGAGAACTGCATTTGAAAAATCAAAAATAGCGAGTTACACTCGTTTATGAAATACAACGTCGTATAACGAGCACGTGTACACAATACCTTTCGAAGGTTACGAAAGTATACACAATAACCAAAAGAGACACAGAGTAACCAACAATGACTCAGGATCAACACCCCATAACCCTCTCCGAACTCATTCATAATTTCATAACCCAACCCACCATCGTAGTCAACCTACCTACTGATGACAACCTAGTATTTGCTATGTACCTAAATGTATCTTTTAATAAGCGAATTTTAAAGATCGATTGTATGTGCTTATATTTTCTTTTCTACGTTGAGTGCGTATGTGCGCCTAATAGGTTCGTGTAGCGACCGGAGACATACCAACCTCTAGACACCAGATTATTGGGGCGGATTTTTCTCGTTTTATTTTATAAGCACGCTTGTTTTCGCTCTGTGCCTCTGAGCAATCAATTAAATAAAAAAAGCACGTAAACAGTAGGAGATAAAAGACTGAAATTTGTGGGTGTATGTGATCTATGATGCCATTTATTACGCTGCCAAAGAATGTTTCTGGAGAAATCTGTGGGCGGCAGGGGACGCCTACAAAAATTTTAAATCAACCTTCTGGCCAAACGGTTATAGGTAGAAAGTTTTAAAAGATTAATTAATTGTGGCACAAATTACTTTATGTCATATCATTATATTATTAATTTCGTAAATACTTTTAAGTTTACAATTCTAAATAAATAAAACGCACTTTTTCATACCGCGTCAGCAAACGAAGCTCCATTTTTTTCCTTCCTTTTTTCCCATTTTTTTCCTTTTGGTAATTTTTTTAAATGTGTACGGTTTCAAAATGTCTCAATTTACGGCAAAGCGTGGTTTAGATGAAAAACAGCGCTTATTCTTTTTGCTACGCGTGCATCTATTAAGCTCCGAGTTCGTTCTACCGTTTTATTTATTCTGTAGTGCAGGGCCGCTACGTGGAAATCTGCCGCCTGAGGCAAAAAGGAAAATGCCGCCCTAGTTCACGACGCGTATGTGCACATAGACGGAGATACTGCTATAACGTCGCTCCTAGAAGTGTCGTCATGAAACGGTCGCTCTCAAATCTCACGCGACGGCCCAACCATTCTGCTATAGAATACATGCAAGAAAAGACGGGGCAGAAATGACTAACATAAGCTCTTCCATGCGTGACTGCTGCCGTACGACATGCGTTCGACAGTATCTGACACATGACTACTCTTTAGCAACCAACACGATAAGAGAACGCTTACTCAGATATTGATTTCTGAATTTACAGAGGACTAGACGGAGCTTTGTTCGTTTGCTATCAGCTTGTTTACATTTGCGGGAAAAATCCATAACGGATTCAGCTGCAATTTAGGATGTCTCATGCGACCAACGATTCCTCTTTGGCTCTTTCGTCCATTTCAAATGCCATGCGGCAACGGAGGAGGATATAACGCTGGCTAGCAACGGTATAGGTATGGATAATTGCTTAAAATATCCTCTATGGCGGCGACAGGAATTTTTAAAATAATGCGGACAGCAGACGGTGAGCCTACTTCTACCGACCTACTCCTTGTTGATTAATCGCAGACAGAGTAAACTTCAAAGCACCATAGTCGGAAGTTTAGTGTCCGGAGCAAGACCGAAAAATACCGCCTCCAAGCTCTCATAACTTAATTGAGAAAAATAATTCAATTTGTGAGCCAAATAATAAATATACTGCACTTATTAATAATACTTTCATTAAAACAAAAATTTCATGCCCGTAAATATTATTACATTTCTTTCGAGAGACGCGCGTTGATGACGGGACTTGTTTATTCCGGCATCACCTTATCGGTAAATACCTGCCTACAACGTGTTTGATATGTTCTTTGTAGTTCCAAAATAAAAGCATTTTATTCCGCACTATTAAGACACAATTGCTGAAGAGAGGACGAAAATTGCCGTCGAAGTTTTCCGCCTAACCATGGAAAAACCGTTCGAGTAAGTGGCGATTTTTCAAGATACCTTCTCCTCCTCGCCCTTTTGACCCCTAGCACTTTGATGGCAAAATGCGGTTCATTAAGAGGTCGAATCAGCTGACCGGCATAAGTTTGCTGAATCTGTGTTCTTGGACTTTTCCCTCTCTCTCCAACAAGGGTATTTCTTGCTACTATTGTGTTGTAATTATTAAACAGCTTCAAGAACGTGGTATATTTTTTATGGGTTATGCTCTGTACTTTATTTGGTTTGATGCACGTGACTAAATGCTGTGTCAATCTATGTAATTGTACTTTAGTAAATTGGTAACATTGTATAAATATTTAAACACTGAATTCGTGTATAGCCTTATTTTCGCCATTGCCTTAACAAAAGAGCACGTCAGTTATGGTTGTAAGCTTCGAGCTCTAACGTTCGTTGCAAGTTGAAATCCCAATGAATAGATAAATGGGTAAGTCCCACTTGAGACTGGAGATTAAGATTAAGATAAAGCTCCTCGAAATAATTTGGGAAAATATATTTAGTATAACCTCTTTCACCCGACCTTCCCTAATCTGGATCTCCAGGCCGTTTTCAACTCTGCCTGTGACGGTCCTCCAATTGATGTACGTATTTGTGCGTATTATCCTGCACTTCACTGGACTGGAAGGCATCAACGAGATGCAATAACAATTCACGACTGTTCTACTGCATGGCGATGCCTTCAAAATTATTTGAGGATAAAGACATTAAGGAATGGTTTGAGTCTTATCCTACTCTTGTGGCGAGAAGGGATATTCCGGCACTTTTAGACAGCTTACATTATATTTCTGATGGAAAAATAAACTACGAAAGCAGGAAAATGTTACGTATGAAAAATATTAGGAATTAAAAAGGATGCCGGTATGATTCGTCTCAGTCGTCAGCGAGGTAAGACGGCAACAGAAACTTAGCGATTTTGCAGGATATAAAAAATTTCGTATTCAAACATAACCTATACATACTTTTTTGTAAATCACTAATCTTTTCGCTTCTCTGAATACATTACAGTTTCATTGAATTGCACGTGAAATAATTTCTCGTTGAAGAACCTACACTTAAAGTTGTCACTCCGAATAAACCGGGTGTTTCAGTTACTCGGATAGGGTCCGGCACCCATCGATTCGGATAAACGAGGTTGTACTTTATTTTACATGGGAATGTTGAAAATTGGAAAACTGTCTGTATCCTTTGAGCCTTACCTTCCCCACGTGGAAGCCTTCGAGATAAATGCTGTATATACTTGTTAACTATTACTAATACACTAGCATAATCCTTTATCTAATTTTACAAGTGTCCGTCCGTCTGCCTGTCTGTTCCCATTTGCATCTCGAGAACAGTTCGTCGTAGAAATATGCGGTAAACGGCGTTTTGTTTCTACTAGCTAGGAGGTCTCTTAAAACTATTTTCTTTGTTTTCAAAAATTCCCGTGTTCGAATCTTAGGAATCGTTTATAGTTCGCATAATATAACACGTAAAACTCGACTTTGCAGTGTGCTTGATTTCACTCATTTTGTCATATAAATTCGAAATATTGGCATACGAGCTTCGGACCTGGACCGTTTTAAAGAAAAATTATCAAGAATGCTTACTCTTATCGTTTTTTCGTTTACGATTCGAAATCGCCAGCATTTTAAGTTTAATGCACATAATCTGCACTAAATTTTCCATTTTAACGATAAACTCCTAGACGACGGGCATTGTCGTGCTCGAAGTCCTATTGTTGTAAAACCGTATATATTATAGCTTACGACGTAAAATTAACGTGTTTTATAAGTCGTTAAAATGAAGCGAGGCTAATGGAGGGAGGGAGGAGAATAAAGAGAACGGAAGGGAGAGAGGAAAGTGGAGAGACAAAGGGGGGGAGAGGGGAGCGGAAGAGAGAATGTTTCAATAATGCAAGAATATAGTAAAAGATCTCTTTAATGGAATAGTTTTCTATGGGGATATCATTTGCATCATTAATTGATTCACATTATTATTAATAAATTAATTGAAAAAAATCCGCGCAAGCATTGCGCGGTTACAGCTAGTTTTACCTAAATATGGGAGAATTAATAGATGCTCGGTAGGGTGTTTTATCTTGTGGACGTAAGGGTAAAGTCGTTGTGAATTTCTAAATCTTGGTATTTATTTATTTTTACTTTATTGTACATAGTATCCTGCATGCAAAAAACGAAAAATATACCATGGTCAAAATATAACGTCTGGTTGGTAATCATAATATCTAATAGCCCCAACGCGTTGAATTTTCCGATATTATTAATTCTTTCTCTTGGATGGCGGCAAGATCTCTAAAAAACGTTCTCCTAAAACAATACCATGGCTGATAATAAAAATGGCAGTGGTGATGTTCACGGGGATAAAAATTTAGGCAGATTGAATGATGAGGTTTTTCGAGATGAGAATGAATACATGCGAGAATGAAATAAAAGCGAATATACAAAGGTCACGTGTAAGGAGGAAAATGGCGAGATATGATTGTGAAAGTTGCTCCCTAGAAGGTGATCGGAGAGAGGATGAATTACAGCCAACGACAGGATCCGACGATAGATAAACCAAGAAGAAAATGTTTGTTGTAAATGATGGAAACGATTCCGTAAATTTTCACCAAATTAACTTGCCAATATTACATTGGGCTAAACGTTACTTTAATCACTTTGTGGGACAGGCGACTAAATAAAACACGATGGATAAAATTTAGGAAGCAACTCTCAGTTTGTCACATACAATCTGGCATAGGCGTGATGATGACGTTGACGGTGAAAATAAGGAAGCCGAATTTTCAGTTGTTACGTTTTGGGAAGTTGTAATAGCAAGCTTTAAAATAACATCGATTTTAAAGGATTGTAATTTCTATGATTTGCTGAATGTTAGTTAGTACCAATATTCTTTCATTGTAAGTAAAATTAAGGCCGGATTAGAGGACTCTGGCGCACAACTTTTCGAAGTCACTCAGCGAGGCCCTCTAATCCAGGGGCCCTGGCGCAACTGCATCACTGCGCCCCGGTTAATCCGGCACAGTAAAATAAAAGCCAATTGAAACAAATATTTCAGCATAATTTTCCTTGGACATATGTAGTTCCAATTTTGCACCAGTAACTGCATCAATTCAATTTTTCCTTATACGATAAATCCAGTGACGCACACAGGACTCCGAAATATAGGGGGTCCGAAATATTTGGCAAGCACAAAAGTTGTTTGCAAGTTATATATTTACCTACATGTCGCGTATTGTCTAATTAATTACATATTTATGTTAAAAACAAAGAGGGCAAACCGTCTGCTATTCCTCTCTGACAGCGCCCATGAACCGAAATTTAAAATAACTATGCATGTTTCCATAGTTTAGAAAAATTCACAATTTTCCAAGAGGGTGGATCCCCCCGGTGTGCGCCACTGTATGAATCAGTTCCATTTTGAATGTTCCTTGTATCATAAATATGCATATATTTCAAGCCAAATTTTAAAATATGTCTGCGGATTAGAAGTTTGAAGCGGAACCTTTTGGATCCTCTCACCGTATATTTAAACAGTGAAGTTCAGTTTCAAGATGTTCAATTACGATATACGATGACATCTCATGGAGAAATTTGAAGCTTGAAGAAATAGAAACAATACCATTATACACCGGTCTTATTGTGTTCTTTATCAGATTTTTGAAATTTTTGGAGTAAATAAAATTTATAATACTTTAAACCATCCGATAACCTCAGATTAACTCTTTAGTTTAAATTGATTCTCATTTGTTTTTGTTTTGTGCGCGTCATCTCGCGGGATTTTGCTTAACTTCTATATTGTCAGGTAATTCTCCAGTGAAAGTCGGTAAATGGTGATTTTCATCAAAGTGGAATAGTATACGTGGGTAGTTGAGAGGATCGACACCATTTAGTGGAAGAATAATAATCTTTGAAAATATATATATATAATACTAATAGTAATTGGCTGTTATTAGCTGTGTACATATTTTTTAATAACATTCGCTCAAAAAAACGCTGGTGAGTATTAAAGCGGAAGGTTTTCTTTCGATGAAAATCTCACTACAGTGAGCTGAGGTTAAATTACGAAGGGTTTTAATTTTTTGATTTGTTGCATCACGTGTTATTCAATAAAAGCTATTTAATTTTAATTAAATTATATTTTATGTTGCAACTCGTGTTTTTTTGCGAAAATAATGTGTGACAAGGTGAGAAGATTTTGCATTTCAGTTTTTCCTAATAATTCTCCAATGTTATTTTTCCCGTCGTTAGGCGCACTTCTTATTTTGAAGTAACTCCCTTAATATACTTGAAAATGTTAATGATTACCGGTGTATTTTAAAGATTATTATTCTTATTTTCAGGAAGTTGTAGAAGCAATAAAATAAACATGAGTGACGGTAACACGCCAAGAAATGATGAAAGCGAGCCTCGAAGTTTTACAATGCCGGAGCGCGGTTGGAATGCGCTGAAATCTCATCTAATACTTCACAAAGTAGATGTTGCCCTTTGGGCAACTCGCGTACTCACGATTCTTTTTACTTTGGGATATTTTATACCCCTTTTTGGGTAAGTAAACTTAGGTTTGTTATGCAGACTATGTCTCGTGAACTTTACGTTTAGAATGTTTTTATGGCGATTGATATAAGTTGATATTTTGATTTCTGAATAAAACCATAGTCAATATTTTTTTTCGATGGAAGAATTTGTTGAAACTGATTTAAAGTTGTTTTCCTATCCAAGAATGTTTACTGCATCTGTGACTTAAGTCTCAGTATTCATGAAAACCTCTTGTCATGCTAATCCTTTGCACTGAATTTACTTTGCTGAATTTGAAGATGTTATTGTTATTGATCTTAAATCCTATCATTAGATATCATCAAAGAAGAATGTGATAACCATTACTAGTGACTATTCTCCTTTAGGTATTGTTATGTTATTATCCAATGTAATTTTTGACCAACTTTGTCCATAACTAAGTTTCTCAATGATAGCTATTATTTAGCCTTTCAGTTGTTATGAAGCCTTCACAATAGTGTTCTGAGACAGTTGCTTGTCGATTTAATTTCAGTAATCCATATAATGCCTATTACAAGGCTCTTGCCTCAAATGCTGCATCGAGTGCTCTGCGCCTCCATCAGCGATCTCCGAGAATAGGACTAACAAGGGAATTCCTCACTCTTATAATGATGGAAGATAGCTGTCATTATCTCTTTTATTCTTTGATCTTCTTGTATGTGGCACCAGTGACCTGTATCCTTTGAATTTTAAACTTTTACATGTAAACGATATTTATGCTATAGGTAACTTATGCAAATTTGCATTCACTTTGCTAGTAGGAATTCTTCAAACTAGAAATTAAATGATGTAAGTTTATATGTTATGCTTAATTTACATGCATGAAGGTTTTTTGTTTGATATTAAATTTTTCATGTTTAACCAGTTTACATTATTCCCGTGAATAATAAATCATTCTTTTGATGTCACTCATTTTTTAAAATTTAATCATTTTTGAGAGCTCTAAACTAATTTAAATTAAGAGAGGTCTCATATATTAATTTTTAAATATAGTTTTGTATTATATAAGAATTTTATTCTGGTCATTAGATTTTTTTATATATTCATATATGTGTTAGCTATAATATGTAGGAATCTTTCAGTAAATGGCTTTTTTGGTCGTTAACCTTTCAAAAAATTCCGTGCTTCACATTCCTCTTATTCAATGTGGTCACGCACTGTTAATTTGCAAGGACATGCTTCCTTGAATATTAATCAGAGCAAATCTAATTTATGGAATCCTCTCTTGCTGTCTACTATTTCATCCTAAGATGCACATGAAGCTGAATGATCAGATTTACTTCATTCTTCCTACTATGCTGCAGTAATTTTACAGTTATTACTTTTCAAACTTCATATCTGCTGCTCTATCAACACAAAGATTTTCATTAAAAATAAAATGTTATGCAGATGGCATTTCTGTCTTTGCCAAAGTCTTTTCATTTATAATGGTCTTGATGCAGTAGTGTATCTTATAATATGAATTTCCTTGTACCTTCATTTATCATTTTTCTCTGAGAATGCTCTGCAGTGATATATTTTGTTATTGCATTTTTCCTCCACATGAAAGTATTATTATAGTTTTCTCTGTCCATTTTCATTCATCTATTTTATTTTTAGTCCTTTACTGATAAATGTTTTTTGTCCATTAGACCAGTATATTGTATTTATCTTAATACAGTAAATTCCCAGTTATCCGGAATGCCTGGGGAATTGGGTTTTCTGGTTAAGTGAATATTCCGGTTGCTTGAGAATTTTATTGGATAGGATTCAAAATAAGGAACAGTTACAGAATTGTACATTCATCTTGGAATTGCTAACCTGTAGACTAGGTACTCTACTCGATTGTTCTTAAATAATTCCTTGACATTCGAGGAAGTTGTGAAACTCAAAGATACAATTATTCAACACGTTTTATTGCAATGTTTTAATATTTAATAACTGCATTACATCCTATGGAATTTCTCGTATGCCTATCGCTATTAACTTCTTTTTTGTTCTAATAAAATCGCGAGGTTAGGGTTAACTTCATCCAACCTTTACAATTTTCTCACAAAAATGGTTTCCTTGTCTGAGAAAAGAAGAGAAATTATCCACACACAACACAATGTAGTAGCAGAAATTCTTGAGGAAAATTGATATTAAACAAAAGAGAAGTGAATAGTGACATGCAATCATGACACCATTACATACAGTGCAGTTAGTAAATATTAAAATAATGCAATAAAACGTGTTGGACAGTTATATATTCCTTAACTAATGCTTCAAAACAGTTGCAAAATTTATTCTTGGCCGGCCAATTTTTTATCACCCAAAACATCTAGACGTCTGACCTTAAAATGTGTTAGCCATCCATCTAAAAATTCACATGGTTCATAAAAATCTTTGGCCTTTTCAATAAACATTGGTCCAGAAATAGGGGCTCCCTCGGAATGCTTTATAGAAAACCATTCATAAATACCAATATCCAATTGCTCAGGTTTCAGCTTATGAAGAGTGCGCTGATATTCAACTCTTCTAGTTGTCTCAGAAGACGTAACAAATTTCATTAACCAGGATTTCTGTGCCTTAATGTCATAATTAGTGGAAGAACCGACATTGAACTCTTTCATTAAGACATTGCAGTTCTCACTTTTCTCTGAAAGTTTTATTATATCAAGTTTCTGGGTTAAGGTTAGCACAACCTGTTTCCTTTTATTACCGTTAGCGCATATTGGAGTTTTAGGAGACATTTAAAAATGGTGTGCAAAATATTTTATTTAATGCAAACACAGAATTCAACAAACATCCACAGTTGTGTATTACGACTGTTGAAAACGTAAATGTTAGCGGTAACATTCCAAATTAGATATAAACAAAAAATTGCCAAAAACACCAATTTTATCGGTAACATTTTGAACTAGATGTAATAAAAAATCGAGAGGCAGGAGATGCCGGTTGCTTGAGAATTCCAGTTGTGTGAGTGCCGGATAACTGGGAGTTTATTGTAGGAGAAGGGATGACTATGTTAAAGATATGTTTGTAGTAAAAATAGAACTCCATTGAGTTTAATGAGAAAATGAACTATTCATACATTTTCTACTTGTTAAAGCAAGAAGCTGTGAACCAAGTTGTACTCTTCATTTTTTTTATTTGTAAGTTTTCATCACTGCCGGAAATGTTAAATTGTTTAACATTAATATTAATTCTTAAAAGAAGCACTGGTACAGAAATTCTGAAACATTAGTTTAAAATTATCCAAAATAAGTATCAACTCAATTTGTGATGTTCTCCTTTGTTGTTCATTTGTAAACTGGTCATGTATTCTTCTTTTGACTTTTAAGTGACCCGCTTAGAATATGATTTCCATTTCATTTCAATAATAATTCTGTTGAATCAGTGATGATGATGAGCTGGCATTTGTATTAATGTCAGTTAGAGCATTCTCCATCATCATTGCATTATAATTTTGAATCTTGTTCAAGCATAATTTATATACTTGTTATTTTTCCTATTCAAAATTTTTTAAATCTTTGGCTGTGTTTACTGAGCAAGTGTCAAGTTATATGTTATTTATTCTGTTATGTTTTTCCTTAACATAAGAATAGTGGTATTGCTACCAATTTTTCTCTTTGCAATACTTCATTCTGCAAGTTATTCATTAACACTTCTTGATGTAAGTATTTCTATTGTGGAGTAATTTGTTCTATAAGTTTATAAAAGAGATTGTTTTTAAAGTCTTATTATCTTCATTATTTCCTGTGAAAGGAATTTATCAAAAATGATATTTCTACATAATTGATACATTAACATTTCTTATATGATATCCTAGTTTTTTGCTTGAAGTTTTTTAATGTGGTTTGTTTTGCACAATTTTTAAATTTGAGTTAGAAGGACATTTTTAATGGTAATTAGATATTTTTTTAAATATATGGTTGCTTTCTTTCTCCATTTTAGTTCTAACATACTTAATTTGGCTACTTTTCAGACTCTGGGCCAGAATTCTTGGTGGGGAGCGAGATTGATGATTTCTCTTGTTGAATTCCAATCAAGAAACATTTTAAGGCTAATTGCATTTACTGAGATATTTCTCATGCCTTTTGTTATAATACTCATACTCTTGTAAGTGTTCCATTGAATTGTAGCTATTATAATTTAAAATTTAAGTACTTTAACTTGTTATAGTATAATATGTTAACATTCCAAAGAAATAATCTCTTTTGAATGTTAGAATTTCAAAATAATAGGGAATGATATTTATTTTTGTAAGTGGTTAAAAATATTCTAATCTCAAGAAACATCAGTAAGAGATCTGAAATCTTCTATTAACCCTTACATGCCAAGAGATGCTGTTCGGCATCATTAAATCTTCTGGTCCTATCAAATGAACACACAGGCTCATGAAGTTGTTCCAATGCTATTAAAATGCATTTGACTGTCTTACACTAGTTCTTTTTACTATATTCTTCTAAAGTAATGTGTATTCTTGCTTCCTGGTAGTATTTTTGGGAATTTTATCGTATTTTCTTGTGACTTTCATTGTTTTAGATTTATCTCTTGAGTTAGTCTTGCCTGTTTTTTGACTTGAAAGTTACACAAACAGGATGTCAAAATATGAATATAGCACAAAAATCTTTTTTTAAAAAATAAAACGACATTTTTATGGTTATCAGTAAAAATTGTACCATAATTAGCATTATTCAAATCGTGCCTTATTGCCTCTAATTTTCTGTAAACATTCTTCTCTCCTTTTCTCTTTAATCCTCCAAAACTCTTGTTTATGTTATCTGCACTTAATGCAATAATTTTTCCAGTAATGGATTCATAATTCAAAATTTCCATTACCATACAAAACGTCTCTGTAGAGTCCCTCTGTCTTTAATAACTTTAACTGCCATAGTGCTAATTTGAACAATGAAATCTAGAATTACTTTCTTGCTTTGGCACATAAAGAATTCAGAAGTTGATGGGTCACCATCCTCTGATTCAGAAATATCTTCGTCATGACATGAACTGCCCTGAGCTTCACAGAAATCTTGTTTTTCATCATCAGATTCTTCACCTTAACTAACAGCTTTATATACTTCTTTGACTCATGAAGCATTTCAAGCAAGCAAACTTCAGCATCTGAATCATTGAGGTTTATCACATCATGTATGTTATTCATTGTGATATCAGATTCACTCACATGCTTTTCCCACTCTAGCTTAATATAAACTCAAATCATTGTAGTCCTATCTCCATATTCTACTATGAACATCATAGCAACACACAAAAAAAGAATCATGGTATCAAGAAAGTCACGAATTTGCTGGGGTTGTGTGTTATTCCTAGGGTACTGGTGTGATATTGTCAGCTTTCGGTTTCAGCTGCGTTCGGAACATGATGGAACCGAAAGCTGACAATATCATCGAACAACCGCGCTGTGATCAAAAAAGGGTACTGGTGTAACAAACAATATTTATTATGTAGGTAATTATAGAAAAACGTGGAAAAACAGTACAGAGCCGTACAGTTGGTGAATGAGTAAGACAAAAATTCCATTTTTTTATACCATTCAGGTTGCAAAAAGACAAATTTATGCTGGGGTCACCAGAGACCCCATGGTACTAGGAGGATTAAAACCATACAGAGTCAGGAAAATATAATTATGCCAGTTGAAGGAAGTTATTCCTCACATGCAGTAATGTCCCCTAAACACAGAGTCCTTGCAATTGAGAGTAAAGTGTTTGGTCTCTACTAGGATAATGAGCCAAGTGAATAAAAACTTTGCAAATGCTTAACACTTTCAACCCGAGTAGTATTTTCCGAGAATTTCTGAAATCCGAGAATTTTTTTTCTGTGATTTTCCTTCTTAATAGTCTACTTATCCTATTTGAATGCAAATTACTTTTTTTTGTTGAAAGTAAACGTTTTTTGTCGAAATTCGCACTTTTTCTTTAGTTTTTCGAACAGTGCCTACACCTCTTTTGGACCCTCCTATCATTTCTTTTTTCATGGTATTTCGGAAAATCTGATTCTATTGATATTATAGAGGGTCTCCAAAAAACGGACTAATTGTGCTGAGTAGTTTCCTTTGCAAGGGTGTCTATGATAGACAATCTGTATTCATACAAGGTCATTTTATTATAACTGAATTTTTTGTACAGGACAATTTATTAACAACACTGAAATCAAAAATTAAAGAAAATATTAAAAGCTTTTATCAACAAAACAGGGAATATTAAAACAACATAGTAAAAGTTAGGAAAATACGGAGAAATAAAACACCTTGACAGAAATGCCTATTAAAAAATGCCATTGTTACAAAAAAATAAAAACTTGGACCGAGAACCGACCCATAGCACATGAAAGGCAGGCCTCAAATGTGACTGCTGTGAAGGTTCGAGAGTTATACCTGCAGAAATGGGAGGGGACGAGAGTTTGAAAGCCGAAGCGGAACTGCGTAGTTGCCTGTCATCTATTGATAGCACTCAGATCTCGGCAAAGTCCGAGCGTCATCTATTGATGATGCTCGGCTTCAGTGTGTTAAAGAAGACACTACAAGAGGAAGGTTTTTGAAACAGTGGGTGGCAGGAGTTTCCTTCAAAAATTTCAAATTCTGAGCAAATGGCTTTAGATAGAAAGTTAATATTTTTGATTAACATAACAAAAAACGTTAACAAAATGTCTAAAGCTGTAACAAAACACGGAAAAACAAAAACCGTTATTTTGATATTTTCACGGAGTTGCACACAGGAACGATCCTAGGCATGGGCGTTGACTAAATCAATCCACCAAATAGTTAATTACTTCATTGATACTATTATTTTTTAATTAAAACATAATATTAGTCCTTGAAATGAGATTGTAAACAACAAAAACAATTTTTATTAAAATTGATACCGTAAATTAGTATCTTATTCCATTAAACGTCTAACCATATGAAAAATAAGAAAACGTAAATTTTAAGTTGTTTCCTTAGCAAATAAATGAATTTCCTCCATCATTTTAGTGTAAATGTTTTCTAAATATTTTGGTAATATAGGTCAGGGATGGCAAAGGTGGCACGCATGCGATTTTACATGGCTTGTATTTTCTGTATAAAATATGAAGTTTCTTAGAAAAGGAGTAAACTAGCTGCACATGAAATAAAAATTTTGATGGTTCACAGTACCTACTTACTTGGCACGCGAATCAAAAATAATTTTCCATCCCTGATATAGGTCATGGCTACAACCAATGTATTTTCATGTCGTACTTCTAGCAAGAAACAGCCCTGTAGAATCCTTTTATTATAACTTTTATATTTTTTTAAATATAGCAAATTTAACATCATCGTCATTATTTATATTGGAAATATGATACAATCAATAAAATTTTATATTTGGAATTATTATTAAAATGTAAAGAGATGATTAGATTTCGGCTGAAAGATTATTTTTTAATATATCAGTTTTTGAAATTTTACTGTTAGATTGAAATAACGTAAATGTTTATCATTGTCAAATCATTAAAATGTTCTGATACTTTGGTGTCAATTTCTTTTTTGTGAAATGCAGTGTTAAGGAAATGATGAATTATCTAAACGGTGACGTCACTCCGCCTCGAAAACTAGGGTTGATGCAGATGAGATGGGAAGCTAAAATTTGGCATGTAGGTCGTTCAATGTGCACAATAGACGATGCAACCGTAAAATTATAAATATTTTAATTTATTTTGATGCTTGATGCTTAAACTAGGCCAATCATATGGTAAACCGGATGTGGGGGATTTACCGTGTCATTTCACAGTTTTTGTCAAATATCACTTCCTAAGGACTGTTTTCTGTTGTCATTAATGTTGCAGAGGATATAAGTTTCTTCAATCAGAAATATATTTTTTTAACTACTGATCCGCAGTTTAATTCAATTTCTATTGGTATAAATCCTTATGTAGGTTGCAAACATGCAGAATATAAAAAATGTTTATGTATATATTAAAAAAAGAGCAATTAGCTCAATTTCATTAATGTGTACTAAAATTTTTTGTTATTATGTTAACCATAACGAAATTTACATTCGAGTGTAACGAAAAACAATATTTTTTTTCGACCGTAACAAAACATTTTTTTTTTTGTTTGCCATCTCTGGTTTTATTAGCAAATTTTAAAGCATTTACTGCAGAATTTTTCTGAAAATAAATGCTTCTTTCAAACAAAAGCAAATGCTATTTTTCTCTCCAATTCAGATGAAGCTTTTGCTTTAAAAAAGGGTAACATTTTTAAGTAAAAGCATTTGCTTAATTTTTGTCCACTCAACTCAGATGTCTCAAAAACAAGTGCCGCCATAAGTATTTTCTGGGATTGGTGTGGTTTTAAGGATACTTTTTTTCCATTCCTTGCAATTTTAACCATAGGGCTTTATATGGAACATTTTTCATGGAATTTTATCTAGGTAATTCATATTTTAAAATGCCCTGTGAAATTCAAGCTTTTTTATCTTTCATTTCAGGGGCAGAGCTGGTCTACTCACCCCATTCATTTACTACCATTTCCTCTCGATGCGTTACTCCTCGCGTCGTAACCCTTACACCCGCAACATGTTCCGAGAGTTGCGTTACGTGGCTGATAGGTATGCAGCCAAACCGGGAGTGCCAGGATTCCTCCGGTCCTTCCTAGCAGGCATCGTTGCACTTGTCTGTCGCCTGGCACCACCCCAAGTGCATGCAGAACAGTGATCGTGTGGCCAACTCTCATCTGCAAATCATTTCAATTTTTTAAGGAAGTGAAGTTGTATAGATTATAAAGACTGGAAAATTTTTTAGCTGGGGTCTGTTTTTAGGGTTTCTCGATTACTTGGCTAATGGTCAATAAATTTTTTTATTTATCCAGTATTAAAGAATTACAAGTTTTCTTATTCAGTTTTTAAATAGACGATTCTTACATCCAAAAATTTTGATATTGGACTGCCATTGCTGAGAAATAGAACCACAAAAAGGCTGCTGCAAGACCCTGCATATATCTTTTCTACCGTATGCAGTAGATTCCAAAAGTATATCATACTATCTAAAGCAGGGGTCGGCAACCTATGGCATGCGGGTCTCATGTGGCCCCTGAGAGCATTTTGTGCAACCCACAAAGCCATAATAAAAAAGTGATCAGAATTATTTAACAGTCAATTCCATATTTTTTAGTGAAATTATGCTTCAAAACCTCGTATGGTAGGGTTTTTATGGTAATAAATAAATTAAATTGATTTTCTCTTATGAGAGACCACAAAATCTCTAGGTAACTTCTGATTTAAACTCCTCTCCGGCCCAATGGAGCTCTTGAGATTTCCAATGCGGCCCTCTGTAGCATTCACAACAACGAATGTGGTCCACCATGTAGAAAAGGTTGCCGTCCCCTGATCTAAAGTGTCAATTGTGACAAGACAAGTTATATTAAGGATCAAGTCCTAGTTCAATTTCATCAGAAATTTTGCTATTAATCCCACAAATTCCTATGCGGCCCTCCGTAGCATTCACAACAACGAATGTGGTCCACCATGTAGAAAAGGTTGCCATCCCCTGATCCAAAGTGTCAATTGTTGACAAGTCAAGTTATATTAAGGCTCAAGTCCTAGTTCCATTTCATCAGAAATTTTGCTATTAATCCTACAAATAGGTTTGTTAAATACATATTTGTTAAATAATTATTAACTAGATGCAGGTTTGTTATTATTTCAAAATGTCTTGTATTCTTTTTTGTACATAAAAATGTTCATAGTATTGCAAATGTGGCAATGTCTTGCATTTCCTGAGTTGATTATTGTTATGCTAAACATTATTGTGACATGATGTATTTAAGTGCATTTGCTCAGGTTCAATATACATTCCTCATCAGTCCGGCCATGGATAATAATCTCC
The DNA here is from genome assembly GCA_036926305.1 of Uropetala carovei. Taxonomy (NCBI): domain Eukaryota; kingdom Metazoa; phylum Arthropoda; class Insecta; order Odonata; family Petaluridae; genus Uropetala; species Uropetala carovei. The sequence goes on from JAXCHB010000015.1 coordinate 10,949,092, forward strand.
AATAAATTCGATTTTAAAATTTCCGCACTTAGAAAGTAAGACATCAGCATGTACAATAATGTTATGCATCACGTCTTGGAATAAGAAAGTGTTGCCAGTTTCTACGAATAGACATCAAACATATTTATGAGGAGTGGAAAAAGGGTATATTCTTGAAATTTTCAGCAAATGTTGAAATTACAGCTGCAGTGGTCTTATAGGAAATGATTAAGGCAGTGTTTGCCTTTTGTTTAACAGATGGATACTGAACTGGTGGAAGAAAAATGAAAAGGCAATGGTTATTGTTATAACTTTCTAAAAGACAAGTGGTTTAATTTTGTTATTTGGTTCTGTTGATAGTTTGATGTTATATCCATTTGCTGTAACTTTTCCCATCCTCATTATTAAAATTAAATTTATGCATATCTAATTAAATTTTATTCTTCTGTAAATGTCATGAATTCCAGTAAGTGAAATAGTAACCAATTAACACTAAAAATCTGCCATTTAATTTTGCATCCTTTTATAAATAGCTAATTCTAATCTATTATACAAAGTGAATACCATGTTTTATTATTTAAGGATAACTTGGAATTAAAAAAATTTTCATAGATTTGAGTAAATATTCAAAATCATTTGCAATTTCATCTTTCACTTGTAAATATTTTAGAGGTCTTCAATAATGCAATGCAGCAACCTGGATTTTCGTGTGATTCAACAAAATTTGCTCTTTGAACCCATTTGCATGATAGAAACATAGTTTTGCTAAAAGTCCAAATGGCTCAATTCAACTAATTGGGGTATATATTTAAAATGTTAGCTATCATTGCTATAAACGTAGATGAAGTTCTTGATGCTCTTGTTAATTCCGAGCAATTTTTCTGTTTATAACCAGAATAGTTTTGCTTAATTCATATTAATTTTTCAGAGGCATGTTAACATGACAGAAACAAATATTTTGCGTGTAATCTCATTTCCATGTAGCCTACGTTTATATCCATTCATTGGGCTATAATTTTGAAATTTTCTGAGCTTAAATCCAGAAATATGCCAATTCATTCATATATCCTCCATTATGGTTTTTCAATGCAAACTTGTATCAGAGGGAATATGCCTACCTCTCCATTTGTATAAAGAAACAACTGAAGATGAACAAATTGGAGAATGCAAGGCTTTAGTGGTAAGTTTGGGATGTAACCACCTAGGGCATTGCTTTTCTTGTACAGGCATATAATCAGGGATGGCCAAACAGAATCTGAGAGATCAATGTACATTGTCAAGGAGCCACAGTAATATGTAATGAATTATATAATGACCTGGCAAATTCACTTATACTAATGCCCATAACCTGGCCAGCAAAAATATACATTTTATAGGATGAATAGCGTTATTTTTTCTTGTGAAATATATCATTTACCACAAAGTTGAGCCTGATTCCTTAGATTATATGAATAGGGTTAATTCTATATAATTTCTCTGAGCATGTATTTCCATGTTATCTCTCCTTTCGGCATGCTTTTGCTATAGTAACTAATCAAGCATACCATTTATTGAAGCTAGTCACTACATGATTCGAGGAGAGGCACATAATTGTCTGAAAAGATGCATTCAGCTTAGGAGTTGCCAGTTTGTCACCTAAGCACTAGACCAGGGGTTGGCAACTTATGGCACGTGCCCAAAGTGGCACGCGAGAGATTTTTGAATGGCACTTGAAAGAAAAAATTATACAAGAATAATGCAATTTTATATATTTAGTAAAAACAAAGATTTTTGGAAATTTAGTGAATTAACGTTATATTTTATAGTAAGAGTAATTATTCACCTCTAAAGTGTGCTTATTCTTATTCCGTAACACTGTTCTCACATAACTCATGTCTGCCATCTCGTGTTCTCTCTAGCAGCCTTTGTGACTAATAAACATAAAATGCCAAAATTCAGACTGATAGATACAAATGCAACCATAAACTGGGGGTGGTTAAATAATAAAAATTGTCTTAATTAAATTAAAATTTATTACTGGCACATGGGACCATATACCGATGTGAATTCTCTCTAGCTGCCTTTGTGACTAATGAACACAAAATGCCAAAATTCAGACTGACAGATACAAATGCAACTGTAAATCAGGGGTGGTTAAATAATAAAAATTATCATTAAATTAAAATTTATTACTGGCACATGGGACCATGTACTGATGTGAATTCGGCATGCCACTTGTAAAACCCCTGCATTAGACCATTGCTGCTGTTGATCTATACCATAGATCTTCAACCTTTTTTTATTCACTATACCAGTGGTTCTCAAACTTTCAACTGTCGGAATTGAAAAATAGTAAAAATAATAAAGTTTAATACGAATTCATTTTATAACTGTTACTAATTTTTACCACATCGTATTTCCTGATGAAATTTTATTATTCATAAATATTTTATATTTTGGCATTTCACCTAACATCTAAAATAATTTTGCAACCCCCTGGAAGGCCACGAACCACATTTTGAGTAACACTGCACCACACTTTTACTATATTTTGCTATTTGAAGTGTTCACTGCCTACTTTCCTAACAACTTAATAATAAATAATACACCTACCAAAAATTCTTAAATTCTCGCCCATGTTGTAGACCACTGATCTACACCTTTCTGTATGGACCTGGGATGGCATTTCATCTCCTCAAATGTCAGATTGGTATGCCATGGACCTTAAATAATTCTACACAAGTTTCAAAGGATTCATGAATGGGTTCCTTCTTTAAGTTCATGCAGCAGCTTCACCTATATATGAAGAGATGATGATGCTGCTTTGTCTGTTGTCCGGATATTTGAGTAACACAAATGCATGAAACTGAAAAAATAACAAAATCATGGCATTCTAATAAGTTACTGAAAGCAAACCTGGTTTTACTAAAGCAAAATTTTAAATTTTTTCTGAAAAATACAAAAAAATTTTGTAACAATTTTCTTTGGAAAATTGTTTCTTATTTGGAATATGAAGGTAGGCAGAGCATGCAACAGTAGACTTTATGAGAAATTCTCCTTTATGGAGAATGGTGGCCAATTATAAAATGAAAATAACACAAGAATATAGGGTTTTTCAGGTCACTAACTTGAGCCTATTTTTTCAACATGCCTGACTCATTTTTTACCACCACTGCACCAACACTATCCTTAGCACTCAGATGTAACTTCTCATTTTACTATCATAACAGTTTAAGTTATATAAGTGGCACTCTTTAAAATATAAACAGCACCTTGCAGCACTCCCAACTTGAAAGATTGTATACATATACATCAGGTTATCAAAACATGTTGGTACATACTAAATCATTATCATTTTATTAGGACAAAAATTGTCAAAAGGCAACAAAATTTACAAATCAACTTTTCCTCAGCATCCATGATTATCAGCTATGGCATACAATAGATAAAACTGCATTAAGCAATAACTGTCGTCCGACTCAATAAAACGTCATTACACTAAAAATGGTAATAAAAGCAATTGTAATTTTTGGATAATCCACACTCGGTTGTCCAACATTACCATGCGTTGCTATTTAAGTTACCTTGCTGAAAAATAGTTGTCACATTTTCCTTGCAATAGAAAGTAAAATTTGTCTAAGTCCTTCAACAAGAAAATTTGCTTATTAAAAAGTAAAATCTCGATGCAACATATCTCTATGGAACATGACTTATACTGAAAGTGTGCTATACTGAAATACTCATAAAGTAATACAGCATTTTCCCCAGAAGCATCTCAGTGGGTAGTCAGCATTCTCACAGGTCTGGCATGAACCGAAACTGACGAGAATGAGACTCTAACAAGAGATAATTCCTAGAATTTATCTCAATGCTATTGTGAAAATACAAGACAAATAACTGACCCTTGGTTCTAAACTTTGCAGTTCGGAAAATTTCTTATGGGATTTTGAGAGAGTTCCACAGATCTTTTCATACTAAAGACAAAACATGCCTTCAAATTGGTGTAAAATGACTTGAATGAGCAAGAATTGTTAATATTTGAGTCAGTTATGAATGAAAACACTTTAAAACTACAAAAATCTTTTTTCAGGAAGTTCATAGGTAGTACTGAAAAGTACATTAAGTTGAAGTATGTTATTTTAACATATTTATTCGGGAAATTTGGCAGAGATTAAAAAAAAAGTGTTAATTTGAAACATAACTGTGTTGTAATGAGATTTCACTGTATTGAAGTTTAATTTTAGGCATTCAACATGGTGCCAAAATCCATAACTTCACATTTTTATTATATTTAGAAATCCTATCACTGTGAAACTTAAGTTCAGCATTCTTGAATTGCCTTTTTTGTATTTTCCAAGATTCCAGTAAACTAAGCTACTAAAATAATCAATTTTGAAAAGAGTAATTTACTACACATAAAATTGAAAAATTTTGAATTAAACCACCACAAATTCAGTATTCCTGAGTTGCCTTTTTTTGGATTTTTCAAGATTCCAATAACCTAAGCTACTAAAATAGGTGTTTTAAAAAGAATATTTTTCTACTGAGCAATTTTAAATAAAACAAGAAATGAAATATACAGTAAATTTATCATATGTTTACTTATTATTGTCATCCTCTTTTGTTTCCCAAACTTCAAAGCATAAGGCAAAATGCTATTAACTTCACAATGGTGATGAGGGAAACATGACAGGATAATTTACCAGCACGTAAAAGGATATTTTTTCCAAATGAATGCTGGCAATAGCCAGACATGATTTTGTGTAAAATTTCTCAAACATTGAAGTTTAGGTATAAAAGATTTTAGTTTAAGTAATAGACTAAATATCAATTAAATTTTGACAACATTAATCCTTACCATATACTCAAAATCCAGAATATAAGGTGTCATGGTAGTTCTTTAATCACTCAAAATGACGTAATCATCATATTATACCTTTACCGAAAGTTAATTCATCAATTACTCTCATCTTTTTATTGGTTCCAATGGTTTCCAAAATTGAAAGGCATTATTGAAAAACTTTTTTCTTCTTCAGCAGGGGCTCCACAAAAATTCCAGCTACGAAGCCACAAATATCAAAATAAACAGTTAAAAGTTCGTAAACAGCTGAACAATTGTTTTTATTCAGTATTATTTCAAATTTCTAAGTCAAGCTGATTTTCTTAGATTCCTCAAAGAAAAACTACTATGAATAAATACTTTGTAATTTCTATTCAGCTTTTTAAGACTGTCGGTAAAAAAAGAGAAAACTGAGAAACTAATATAGAGAAAGTTAAATCACTGGACACGATGATAGAAACAAGATCCTAAAATTATCAGTTATCAAGTAAATGCCCTCATATGCACAAAACTTGAGGTTTCAAATGGTTTATATTAATGTCACATTCTTTCTCCCAGGCACTGTTGCAGTAGATTTTTTTGAGCTATTCAAGACTGCAGATTTCATTTAAAGAAATACAACTGATATCTCTAATTATATCATAAAATTTAAAAATGTTTTAATCCTTGCAACTTATTGCATACAAATTTTAAAACTGGAGATTGGAATACTTCTAAGAATGACCTACAACAGTTATTATATATGATACTACATCATCTTGATTCAAAAATATTAATTATATCAGCTTAGTTTAAAATTTAATGTATTGATGCCTTTTTACCTCAAATAATAATTGTCATATTGCCAATGTAGAAGTGCAGACTCATCACAATACATATTTTACTATAATTTGGTTTATTCACATGGGTTTAGCCATTTCTTCCTTTGCCAAGTAATTTTGAAAGTTCCACTTAAATAAAAAGCATACATTCTGATGGACATATTTAGGGCTTGTTTCTTTTCATTGGCAACACCCTCTGAACATCTTTCAATTAATGCATCCACCCATCATTTTAAAGCTTCTAAAGAATGAAGAAAACATAAGTATAATAGTATCATTTACAAATTATATATAATACTCTGTGATACTTGTATAGCAGGTATGTCAAACTGTTGACCCTTTCTACAGCCAGAATGTGAATTTACATCTCAACTAAATCATTCCAAGTTTTATAAAAATACTTCATTTTTGTGAGCTTTTCTTGGTTATTTCAGGACAAAAGAACATGGTCAACTTATAATTTTTTTTACAAAACAATTTTTAAACTTATCAAGTGTTTTTTTCAACTCTAAGCCTTTATTAAACAACTGTAATCCTAACACGGCCCTTCCGTAACATAGTGCTTTATTGCTGCCCTGATTCCTCTTCAAGTTTGACATACCTTTTCTAGTTTAAATTTTAAGTCAATAACAACCACGTCAAATGAAAGGGTAGAACTATTAAGCCACTGCCATACATGAATAGATATGAAATAATAGATGATATATATTGTAAACTATCGCCCTAAAATATGCCCAAAACATCCCAATAAGTTATTATTAATACTAGCTTCACAAACATCCACTTAAGTTGGGCATAAATGGTAGAATTTGAAGTGCCTTTTTCAATGCTTGTTCCACAAAAATGGTCTTATTTTACAGAATACTGCTTAGATGCACAGTTCTCAAACTGAGGATCAGGAAAGATTTTCTTGGAGGTTCTGATGATGGAATGGTATATGCTTCCCTTAATTTTAATTCGATAAAAATTCTGATTTTTCTAAATAATCCAGTATCATATTTATAGATGGATGGAATTAAAGGGGTTATAATAAGATCAGGTGCCATAATAAGGCATCCCAACAAAACCTGCTGCATTGAGAGGGGGATCACAAGTGCATCAAGTTTGGGAACTGTTGGCTTTAATAGTGCAACTCTAACTATAATAAAAGTTAACACTGGCATATAACCTGCCCATCAATACAATCCATAACATTTTTTTAAATCTACCACCCAGATTGAAGGTGTGAAGATACTTCAGGTATATCATACAATTCCATTATAGAATTGTAATCTCAACATCAATTATTATTATTGTGAGAACTAATCTTAAATTTTAACAAATGTTCTAACGATAATATTTTCTAATTACTGTAATATATCCTGAAATCTCATGCCAAGTTGGAAGGGTCATGCTGGAGCAGAGATTTTTTTGGATGTTTGCAGATTTCTTAATCTTATACTTTATATACCCAAGAAGAAGTCAGAATCATTTCCATTTATATTCCATGTCCAAGAAACCTATCAACATAAAACAATACAGCAATGAACAGTATAAAGGAAAAATTATACAAGCACAACTCAATACAGAATAGAGCACAGGTTCAACATATCAAAATTAAAATAACCTTAGAAGAAAACATCCAATTGCAGAGGGTTTGTTGATAAATTAAATGAGTAGTCAAAGGCAATAAGTCACAGTTTATTTCTGATAAAATAATAGTCGGAGACATCCTGTACAGATTGCCTTAGTTGGAGGGGAAGAGGCTCAAGGCGCAGGAGCAGGGGTAAATGGTTCTAGTTTAGCAGGCTTAGCCTCGCTGGAAGGTGCCACGGGAGGCTCGTCTTCCTTAGGCTCCACAACAGAAACATGGTCAGGAAGAGGTTTCTTTGGCCCAATTTTGCCATTTGGATCCCAAGGCAACATAATCTTTACTTTAATTCCAAGCACACCTAAAATGAAAACAAAAATTTATGATATACAAATCCTGGGAAAAAAATAAGCAGCCTTAGCCATAGTAAAAGTATAACTTCCATGGACTTCAAAATAACTTCAGCCAAATTATAAAAAAACAGCAGTTCTTGTAAAAAATTTCCAAAGAAATTAGTAACCCAATAACGCAAAGTTTTCTGAGGTTATGGCTTATGGTAAGGCAATTAAAACAAACCCACAGCAGAAATCTTTTCGACAGCTTCTCGAATGAATATCTAAAAAAAGTAATTTCAATAATCCCACTGCACAGCAACTGGCACTTTCCAAAATAGGCAACATTTGGAATTCAGCATATTATTGCATTCAATATGCATTATGAATTATAAATATGACAAATGACATTTTCAAAAGTCAAACAGCCAAATTCTCTTCTCACCAAAATGTATTAACTGACCCAACAAGTAAGCTTAGCATCAAAAAACACTAAATCAAGATTAATATTACAGTAAACTCCCTGTTATATGGCACTCATGCAACTGGAATTCTCAAGCAACTGGCATCTCCTGCCTCTGGATTTTTTTATTACATCTAGTTGGGAATGTGACTGATAAAATGTTTTCAGTAATTTTTTGTTTACATCTAATTCGGAATATTACTGCTAAAACTTTCATTTTCAGCAGTCGCAATACACAATTGTGGATGCTTTGTGAACTCTGTGTTTGTGTCAAATAAAATATTTCGCAAACCATTTTTAAATGCCTCCTAAAACTCCAATATGTGCAAAAGGTATTAAAAGGAAAGAGGGTATGCTAACCTTAACCCAGAATCTTGATATAATAAAATGTTTAGAGAAGTCTTAATGTCTTAATGAAAGAATTCAATGTCGGTTCTTCCACTAATTAAGACATTAAGGCACAGAAATCCTGGTTAATGAAATCATTATGTCTTCTGAGACAAATAGAAGAGTTGAATATTGGCACCCTCTTCATAAGCCGAAACCTGAGCAACTGGATATTGGTATTTATTAATGGTTTTCTATAAAGCGTTCCAAGGGAGCCCCTATTTCTGAACCAATGTTGATTGAAAAGGTCAAAGATTTTTATGAACCGTGAATTTTCAGATGGATGGCTAACACGTTTTAAGGTCAGACATTTAGATGTTTTGGGTGATAAAAAATTGGCCTGCCAAGAAGTTACTGATAAATTTTGCAACTGTTTTGAAACATTAGTTAAGGAATATATAACTGACCAACATGTTTTATTGCATTATTTTAATATTTACTAACTGCATTGTATGTAGTGGTGTCATGATTGCGAATCACTATTTGCTTCTCTTTTGTTTAATATCAATTTGCCTCAAGAATTTCTGCTAATACATTAGAGTTGTATGTGGATAATTTCTCTCCTTTTCTCAGACAAAGAAACAATTTTTTGTGGGAAAATTCTAAAGGTTGGACGAAGTTAACCCTTACCTTGTGATTTTATTAGAACAAAAAATCTGATGTGGCCAACATGACTTTTCCATATTTGGGGTATAGATATTTAAATTATTATGAATAGCATTATAAGGCAAAATTATTATTTCGTATCGTAAAAGAATACCATCGTCCTTGTTGCCGTAAATTACGTATATTTTGAATGTTTACAGAATTCTCTGCTACATGGTGTTGGCGCTGTTTACTGGTATTAAGATGCCATAAATTACGTATATTTTGAATATGTTTACAGAATTCACCGCTAGGTGGTGGCTCTGAATACTGAAAATTTACGATTAAGTTAAATATATCCGAAATGGATGATTCTACAAAAATTTGTTTCAAACAAAACTTGTAAGAAATATTATTCTCTACAACTTTGGTCCTCACGAATATTACCAATAAGGACATTTTAAGGAGATATTTGACAGAAACCGAAAAAACCGATTATTTATAAATAATTCCTAAACAATAACCGATATGGAAAATTGTTTCAAATAAAAGTTGTACGAAATTATAGTCTCTATAATATTTGTATTGAGTAGTATATACAATAATGATGTTTTAACGGAGATATTTCGCCAAAACCGAATCGAGTTTCGAATAAACCTTGACTTCCGGTTAACCAGTATTGTCCAAAGACTAATCAGCTCTTTGTGCTCATACCAAATTGTTATATATAAAATTTGGTAACGATATGGCAAGTACTTTTCGATAGAGCACCCACAATCCCATACACACACACAGACATCATTCCGAAAAGTCTAAACGTGCTCTAGGGACCTCAAAACGTGTATTTCCATTGAAATCTCGAAGTCAATTTTTTTCATGAAAACAATATTTTCTCTATACTACGTATATGGAGAAAGTAAAAAGTTAATAGCGATAGGCATACAAGAAATTCCATAGGATGTAATGCAGTTATTAAATATTAATATTGCAATTAAACGTGTTAAATGCTTTATATTTGAGTTCCACTACTTCCTTGAATGTCAAGGAATTATTTAAGAACAACTGAGTCAAGTACCTTGTCTAAAGGTTAGCAATTCCAAGGTGAATGTATAAATCGGCATCTCTTTCTTATTTTTGGTATCCAAATGCTTTATTGAAGCCTACCCAATAAAACTCTCAAGAAACCGGAATATTAACTTAACCAGGAAGCCCAACTCCCTGAGTATTCTGTATAACTGGGAGTTTACTGTAATATGTAACGAATGATTCTTATGCAGTATGACTTGATATTTAAATTTGGCAACAATTACACCCTTGCTATGTGGCAATCCCCCATATAAAGTTAAATGGTAGACAACCTAATAGTTGGATCTTCCATGTATTCACAACAAGTTATATGCAGTTACATAGAGTCCACAGTTATACCACTAACTTAATGACAGTCTTCCTGTTTTACATTGAACTATAAATTGGTACACGATTTCACACGTTGCATTAGTAATTATTTACATGATTACATTACATTATACAATTATTTGTACAAATTGTGCCATGTACTGGTGGAAATTGGAAGTTCTAAGTAGGCAGACCATGGCGCACAACTAGTGCCATCTAGCGGAGAAACGTAGAACTCGGTAGTGTGGCCACGTTAAGCCATCTGTACCTTTTTATTATAGCACTACAAGTAGTAGAAAACATCTTGTGAACACAGTAGTGCTTTTGCCTGAAAATGTACAATAATCATCCTATCACCTTATACCAGACATCCGTTAACAAGTTTAAACATTGTTCTGATAGGATTTTAATACAGTAAAACCTCGATTATCCGGCCCTCGATTAACCGGACCCCGCTTTAACCGGTCGGTAGGCCGTGATGATGTTTTCATCGACGGCGCCCCGTTGTGTTATTTTTTCCGGCTAATTTGAAAATAAATGGAATTAAACATTTTGCCTTCTGGTATTATATGTAATTTTTTAAAAATGGTAATTGAATTTTAGACTACATACGTGTCAATAAAGCTTCCGGTAAGACAAATTTCATAAATATATGGCGCATTAGTAGATAGTAAGGAAGCATGGAATCCGATGAATCTGTTACTCATTTTAATTTGGAGTCGTAATGGGATATCTGAGAAGAAAGCGACAGTGTAGCAGGGAAAATGAATACGCCCACTTAGATTTGTTGTTTCATTGCTACAATGTTGCTTACGCTCACAGTCAAAGTGATGAATCGGTCCGAGAGGTGCTGTTATCCTCTGTTTATCTGATGAAAGGTGATATGACCTTGTTGCAAAGCAAATGAAAATTGACAGTTTCTTTAAGCCTGCTTCACATTCCCAGTGCATATCTCAAGAACTTGAGGACCCTCAGCCGTCAACTTCAACCTCATCAGAGACTATTTCGTGGATTTCGGTGCTCAACAAGTAATTTTCATACCACTCCCGATTCGCATTCACTCTCGGATAGCGATTCTGATTGATTGGTAAGTTCATTTTTTATACATTGCTTTTATAAGCCGCGACTTTGAAAGAGATTTCCTGCCATGCACCATGGAAAATGCAATTTCATTTCTGAATTTTTTTCGTATTTACAATGACTTTGTCTCAAAAACGAATATTTTGATGGCTGAATTGATATTTTTTCCTATTGCTGTGTTGAAAGTTTCAGAGAGTTAGAAAATGAAATGTTGATAGCGGCAAATAATCAGCAGTTTATACGTAAAAAATTACGAATTTTATGTGAAAAGGAATCAGATGTATGCGTTATGTTGAAGTAACACTAGCAAATAAACTGATAAAGTCGTCGTAATTATTACATAATCGTTCCAGCGTAAAATAAAAAATTTTTGGTGTCATTTCCATTAAGGCGGTCAATATCGATTTCCCCCCGGATTAACCGGATTCTCGGATTATCCGGCCGACCCTCCGCCCTATATAAGCCGGTTAATCGAGGTTTTACTGTATTTGCATAACAGAATAACAGTGCAATTCCATTATTTATTAACAATAGTTGTACTCCTGCCCAAAATAACCTCAACTGCAACATGCTCCCCATTCCCATTAATTTACCTTACAACTTAAATATTCTATTATGCAAACATCTATCATATATAATGCTCCATAAAAAGTTAAGAGAAAGTCAGGTTATTATTTGTTTTAATTCACCCTCATATTTTGAAATTTAATGTTCCTGCCTATTATAAGTAAGTCAAATCCTTGCCAATGATGCTATTCCTGGCCACGGGAAACTAATATATATGGAACTATGTATTTATGAAAATGTGATGTGCTGGCTTAGTACTGTTATGGGTCAATATTGATCATAGCACCGTAACTGGCAAGAAAATGAACTACGTCAATATACCTACATTACTCGTAAGGAACGATTTTTAAATTTTTCACTGGAGAGGGATATATGGTTCCAGTCAGGGAACCGAAGTTTCCCAGCACCACTCGATCTTCATACCCCCGACTGTTGCACAACTATCAACCCTTTTTATGTTTGCTCTGCTTTGGGCATTGTATCTCTGGGACGGGGAGAGAGATATGGTTCAAGTCAGGGCGCCGAAGGCACCCAACACGATTCAGTCTCCATACTTCACATTTTCATAAATATTTCCATATACAGTAAAACCTCTATCTAGTGAACCTCCGTTTATAGTAAACCTCCGTATTTCGTAATATCTTTTGGGTCCCGCCAAAACTGTATGTTACGATATAGGCAAACCTCTTAATATCGTACCTCCGTATTTTCGTAATTCTCCGTATATCGTAATGGGAAAATGCACCCCTGGTAAAAAACAACCTCCCTATAGTAAAATAATGTATTCCTGTTTACGGATAAAATAATTATGCTAGTTTGCAATGAAAATTTGCATGTGAATAACCAAAAGAAATCAGTCGATGGTATATGCATACGTACGTACAAGGTTATCCCGTTGAAGCAACCACCGTAGTGGCCTCTCGAAAAAGTCGCCAAAATATTATCATAATGCAACAAATATGCACAATTTAAGTTGAAGTTAGGTTGCGTAGTTTATTACCTATGCCAGACCCTATGAGTTCAACTCGCTCAGATTTACGGTCCCCTTCTAAAAGGAAACAACGGCAAGCACCAATAGTCAATTCTTCCGTGATTCTCAAGTTACACATCACTGCTACTTATGTACGTATCAATTTTAATCACTCGTGAAAAGTGTCACGAGAATATTATTACAATGTTGCAAAGATATATCATTTAAACGTAAATTAATTCTCGATCCTCAGCTAACACACCATTGCTACGTATTTATTAATTTTCACGGCCTTTGAAAAGAGCCCTGAAAATATGACTACAGTGTTGCAAAGGCATTTAATTGTCAATTCTTTCGTGATTCTCATGTTACTTTTACTGCCTCTGAAAAACCCACGAATATATAACTGTAACATTGCAAATAAAATATTTAAGTCAATTCTTTCGCGGTCCTGAGGTTAACAACGCACCACTGCTACGTACGTATCACTTTTTACCACATCTGAAAAGAACCGTGAATACATGACTATAATGTTACATAGACATAATATTTAAGATAGGTACTGCTTCTGCTGCGAAGATTTCTCGCCTGGTGAATCCCCTCACACGTCTCGGTTTATCCCCTCATGCAGGCGTCCAGCTATACGCCGGTATGCGTCAAGTTTCTATGAGCGTGTAGTGCTTATGTTTGCCTAATACTGGTCAAAATTACTGGTTATACCACATTGATTTGTTTCATTAAGCTATAGTGGATACATAATCTACAAATACGTGTTTTTTAACGTTAATTTTGTCCTTAATCACGTGAGTATATTATTTATTATATCACAACTTTCATGTAATTATTAATGCATTAATTTTCCGATTATAATTAAAGTTTGTTAGGTGTATAACAATATACTTCATTATGCCTTGTATAATATTAAGTGCAATATTTACAAATAATACACAAGTAATTAATGAATATGTTTATGAATAAATTAATTTTAGACCCATAATGGACATGGTAAATCATAGAAAAAGACGGCTGCTGAAAATAGAAACGAAGTTAGCAATTTTCCAAGCCATTGATGAGGGGAAAAGAAAAATAGATGTGGCAGAAACCTTTGGCATACCACCATCGACTCTAACATCTATTTTAAATAAACGTAAAGAAACTGAAGTAGCAGCACATCAAGATTTCATCAATAAAAGATCTCGGGCAGTGAAAAATGAAGAATTAGATGTGTTTGATTGGTTGATGGAAGCTAGAGCCAGAAGCATACCTATATCTGGGCCTATTCTACAACAGAAGGCTAGGGAAATGGCATTGAAAATGGGAATAGATGACTTTCAAGGGTCAAATGGATGGCTACAGAAGTTTAAAGTGCGCTAGAACCTAAGAACTTTAAAAATGTGTGGGGAAGAAGCTTCTGTAAGTACAATTGTGCTAGAAGAGTGGAAAAACACTCTGCAAACAATTTTAGTGAGTTATGATCCTAAAGACATTTTCAATGCAGATGAAGCTGGATTTTTTTATAACTTACTCCCAGATAGAACTATTGCAGTTAAAGGAGAACCCTGCCATGGAGGGAAAAAAGCAAGGAGAGATTCACAGTGCTTTTCTGTACCAATGCAGATGGCACTGAGAAATCAGAACCACTTGTGATTGGGAAATATAAAAAACCCAGATGTTTTAAGAATATAAAAAAACTTCCCTGTTTATACAGAAATTCTAAAAAGTCATGGCTAACTGCAGCTTTATTTAGTGAGTGGCTAAGCATGCTTGATGCAAAGATGGGCATAAAGAACAGAAAAATAGTTCTTTTTCTGGATCAGTGCACTGCTCATAAAGTTGAGGGGATCGTGTTGCGACATGTTAAAATAATCTATTTTCCTCCAAATACCACAAGTAAACTGCAACCATTAGATCAGGGCATAATTTCTAGTGTTAAGAGAAATTACAGACAGCAAAAATCTGGTCCCTTCCATTTCGATATATAGAGGTTTTACTGTATATTAGTTTCCTGTGGTCAGGAATAGCATCATTGGCAAGTATATGACTTACTTATAATAGGCAGGAACATTACATTTCAAAATGCGAGGGTGAATTAAAACAAATAATTGCCAAAAGCCAGTTTGAGGCTTAAAAATGTGATAATTTCATCCACATAATACTGTTCACAATTATCCATATAGCAACTCAGAAAAATTACTATTCTCTATTGAACAGGTATCAGTTATTAGCAGTAATATAACAGATAATATCCAGCCATAGACTTTTACCTGACCTGATGTGCACAAGCGGCATAACAAGAGCCTATTCAATTTTTCTCAATACCATTACATAGGAGGGTGTTTTGAGCAACACAATGCCATAAGAAAATAAGAGAAAATTAGGTGAATAGAAATAATTTCCAGGAAGAAATCGTGTTCAGAAATGTACGTTTTTGTGAGACGTAAAGCTGCAAATCAAAGATTAAAAGTGCTTCATCCAGAACTAAAAGCATCATTCCTCAACCCACCTTGTCTAAGAAGTACATGCCGGGTTGCTGTGTCTACATATTCATTTGTGGGTTCACCACTGTGGATCATCAATCCATCAACAAACTTCATGGACTTGGCCCGCTGGCCTCTGAGCTTTCCGGACACCACTACTTCACAACCCTTGGCACCACTTTCCATAATATAACGGAGGACACCATAGCATGCTCTGAAATGAAAATATAGATACAGAATGAAATTACATGGAATACTAAAAATTAAAAGTTGCTAAATTTAGTGAATTATATTAGGAAAGAGCATATAAATGCAGGCAAATGCAACTGAAGTGTGAAAATAAACCACTTGTTACCTCATTCCACTGTTAATCAAACTAATGGTTAGTATTAAGAGATGCACCTGACAAATATTGTAACCCACCAAGAACAACACATGGTAATGATGAGTATTACTTCAACTTATGATAATTTCCTGATGCTATCCATATGGTGAACAAAAGTACAATGCACTTCAAAAAATTTCATAATGTAACTCTTCAAGATCACGATTTGCATACTTGGGGTAAATAAATTCCATTTCCACTAGTGGGCAGAACTATGTATTCCTTAATATATTCCTTTTACACGTTAGGATGGGCTATGAAAGCTAAATTCAACTAAGGCACTAACTGAAAAACTTGAATATATAGCAAACCCTACCCGTAAAGAATTCAACTTGTATTTAGCAATGCAAAGTTCACTAACTTGTTTAAAGTGAGACTTTTCGTATACTTGTGAAACCATTTCATGAATGTTGAATCAAATCTTTCCCTCAGTAATATTAAGCCATTTTGGAGCCATATTAATAATCTTAGAAAACAAGACAAATTACCAACTTGAATGCACTTTGACAATGATGTTACTAATAACTACCTTGACATATCTAACTTATTTGCAAATTATTTTTCTGAGGTATATAGTTTTGAAAAACCAGCAATAACGCCTATCTTTAACTTCAATGAAACAGTCTCATTTGGCTCATTGTCAGTTTCTGTTGATGAGATTTTAGCCAAACTATTCTCCTTATATGTGAAAAAAAGCATGGGGCCAGGTAATATTCCATCTGTTCTGATAAAAAATTGTCGCCAAGCTCTAGTTTACCCACTGTATATATTATTTAACCAATCACCTAGCAGTGGTGTCTTTCCTGAACTTTTTAAAACTAGTTATATCATACCTGTGCATAAGGATGGTATTAAAAGCAATGTAAGAAACTATAGACCTATTACCATTCAATCTGTACGCAAAAGTCCATCCATCAATTTAATTATAAAAAAAGAGCAGCATGGTTTTAGACCTGGTCTATCAACACTTATTAATCTTCTAACCTTTCAACATTTTATAAATACGGCTTTTGAAAATAAAATGCAAGTTAATACTGTAGACCTAGACTTTTCTAAAGCCTTTGATAAGGTGAACCACTTTGTATTATTAGCTAAACTGGAGGCTTTAGACATTTTTGGCAATGTGTTGGAATGGATTAAAAGTTACCTCATTGATAGCAAAATTTATTGTGAAGGTCAATTTTATGTCTGACTGTTTCGTGTCTACATCAGGTGTACCACTATTATTTATATTGTTTTTAAATGATATAAGCACCTTCACTGATCCAATAAATCATTTACTTTATGCAGATGATCTTAAAATTTTTCACAATATCAACAATCTGAAAGACTGCTTATACCTGCAAACATGCTTGAATTACTTAATTGGTGTAAAATAAACTATATGGAATTAAATATCAGTAAAAGTTATGTAATGACATATGCAAGAACTGTGAATCCTATTTTATATCATTACAAGCTAGAGCAAAATCAGTTGTCAAGGGTGAACAGTATTTCTGACTTGGGAATTGTTTGATTCGGCTTTAAATTTTAATGCCCATATCAAGCAAATAGTTGTAAAAGCATATAAAATGTTAAACTTTATATATCGAGTCACCAAAGACTTTCATGAAAGTCACGGTTTTAGAATACTCTATTGTTCACTCGTCAGACCCATACTTGAATACTGTTCTGTAGTATGTCTCCATATTATGCCTCTCATATTACTCTACTTGAAAGAGTGCAGCATAAGTTCCTAAGAATGATTTGGTATAATAACAAGGAAATACCATTTGCAACTACGAGATGATTATGATAGAATTAGACCTACAATCGCTGCATGTTCGTAGAAAAATTGCCAATCAACTATTTCTTTTCCGCTTAGTAAATAACTTCATAAATTGCCCTTCCTTACTACAAAAAATAGAATTTAAAATTCTAGCAAAGTGCACACATGATAACACGTTATTTAATGTTCCTTATTCTGCAAAAAATTACTCTTTCCATCAACCACTTCTCCAAATGATGAGAGAACAATGCAATTTGCACTGAAATTGATTTAATACTGGCTTTATGTCATTTAAAAGGAAATTAAAAATAACATATGGAATAATAAATGCGTGTATATTTTATTTATTATTTTTAAATATTATTTTCTATTTTATTATAAATATTGTATTATCTACTTGTTTCTTTGTGTTAAATTATAGATAGACCATCTAAAACGATTTATCTTAATCATATTTAAAATCAAAATATTAATGAATGGCTAACGTTTAAGGTTTGGTTAAGTGGATTTTCACCACCTTCTGTTATATCACAGATGCGCAATATTTTTATACAATGGACTTTCCATAATTTTTATGGTATTAATAAATTGTCTAATGTTCTATATTTTTCTTATGATTGTCTTTAAATGTAATATTTTATAAAATTTTTTTAAATGTAATATTATATCAATCCGTACTTCACTGTAAAATCAAATGTATATTTTTCTAAATTGGGCCTTGCCCGTTAATAAATATTACTTTTATTATGCAAAAAAGTCAGTAGCAATAACATTGCTGCTTATGTGCAGACCTTAAAAATTTTCGACGAAATACAAAGTGGAATAATAAAATCAATTTTATGCTATTATGCTGATGACCAATAAAAGCAATTAATCGTACGTATAGGCCGGGAAATTTACCTTCTCACAGCAAGACCTCCGATAAGTTTATAACGAAGTGACTCTGCCTGAGCAATGGCGCAAAGTCCTCGGGTGGCAACCTTTTCGGCATACAACTCCAAAGAATCCTCTGGAAAGTTGAACCTTTTCCTCACGACGGAGGTCAGTTCCCTGATTCGGCGACCTTTTTCACCCAAAACATTTTGCGTCCGGGTGGCCATGATGATGATTTCAGTTCTTGATGGAGTGACACGAACTTCAACCCCGGAGTACCCATCCTCGGCTAATTCACGAGTAAGGAACTCATTCAATTCCGCCTTGAAGACGCCATCGCCAACAAACTATAAAACAAATTCCAAATTTGGTCTCAAAATTTTAGTGTATCTTATTGTAAGTATATACCTCCTAACAGAAATAAAACTTTATTACAAATCAAATAAACAGAACAAAATTTCTTTGTATATTACAACATCAACAGACTGAAAAACTGAGAACACGTTGACATCTTTTTAAATCTAATACATCCTAGCGATAATAAAAGTTTAATTTATGTTTTACTGTACATTGTCATGTTTTACATCGATATGCAGATAAAATCATCTAAATAGACAACTACAAAACATATTAAACAATACATAAAACAGTACAAACCTTCCTCTTTTTCGACACCGTGGGATTCATCGTGACGTTCTGGCGCAAAAGACGGAAACGGAAATGGCCTCGGATTTCCTCTTCAAGTACGCGACTATAACCAAGTCAACAACCGATAAAATAGATTAAATAATTCATTATTTAAAAATTAAAAGCCAATATAATTTTATTCATCCTGTTTAAATTTAAGTAAAAATTTCAGGTTTAATTCATTAAAGTAACAGTTATTTGACATTTTAGAATTAGTTCACGATGGACTGGAGAACTAGTCTTGTTACGGTGGGTATTATTGTTTTGTGTTTTGTTGGCATACCTATACACGTAAATGTCAACAAACAGAGTGAAACAGCGCAGTTATTTGAAACTTATATTCGCAAATATAACAAGTCATATAAAAATCATTCCTCGGAATATAATCTTCGGTTAAGCAACTTTCAGGTGAGAAACAAATGAAGATTGCCATTCGCGTTGTTTTGAATGTAAACTTTGTAATTTCCCGCATGCTTACTTGGTGTGCAGGAATCTCTCAAGAAAATAGAACATTTAAATGGTGTGAAGACCTCAGATCATAGTGCTATTTACGGCTTGACCAAGTTTTCGGACCTGTCACCTGATGAGTTTTTACATAATCACCTCCAACCTGAACTTTCCAAGCATTTGAGTCGACGGAAACTCACAGCAACAAATCATCTGCATTCGTTTAAGCACAATAAAAAACACGTCCATAAAAGAGAAGCATTGCCTACTAAAGTTGACTGGTAAGTTGTTTATTGTTCATACCCATCGCGGCTTAGGAAGACAGGTTACGTAATTGCTGGCTGCGCCCATAATTTTCCATTACCCGCCTATTTAACGCACAATAACTATATTTTAGCACCAAGATAATCATTACAAATTAATACTTAAAAAACCTTCTAAACTAGATTATCTGGCTGACATTTTTTACGTGTACATATTCAGTCAGCGCCTGAGCCATTTGTTTAATACATCCCAAGTGTTGTTTTTACAGAAGCTGTAATAAACCCATCCTGAATTCTTTAGTGTGTCTCAGTGAAAATCTGCATGGAAATGTTAGATGATTGCGTCGTTAAGGATTAACATCCATTTGTCGAGCATCGCAAAAGAAGGCATTGTTCAGCGTTGGCGTTATTAGGCGTATAATTTTTTCTAAATAACGCTATTGAACATTTTCATTATAGCCCTAATCTCTGCCCAGAAGTGATTTATTTCGTACTGGTGGGAGTTAATTTTTCTCGGAATAGGTGCGGAACCTGAGCAACGTGCGCGTGACCAGGCTAGTATCGTTCCTAAACTGTTCATCATGCGTTTAAAACGTCACAGCCTGTCGAATAGCGAAATTACATATTTATTCGCAAATTGAAGTTTTCATTTTCTTACTTAACATAAAAATCACTTTTTTTTAAATATTCAACTGTATCCTTAAATGGCTGAAAAATCTTCACGAGGTTAACGTTTTGCGAAAATTCATACAGCGGTAAGCTTTGCCAGTAATATCCTAATAATAGCCATAATTTTCTATCATTTCAGGCGTGAAAAGAACATAATCGGCCCGATAAGAAATCAGAAGACATGTGGAGCTTGTTGGGCATTCAGTACGGTGGAAACGGTCGAAAGCATGCAGGCCATGAATACTGGCAAGGTGGAGATCCTTAGTGTGCAACAGGTCCGTAAATTACTGTCGTTTCGCTTCTGTGATGTAGGTTTCTGGAATCGAATCATTGAAATGTCAAGAAATGCGAACTTTTACATTTTTTACGCTTTTTTTTAAGTGCGGTCGCATGCCGATCGATGAAATTCTGTGATTACGATGTGATGAACGTTTTTTATTGTTTATTTGTCCGGGTTTTTTACTTAGGATTCTTAAAAACCGAAGAAAGATGTATAACTTCAGTATTTAATGTTTTAGATATTAGAATTTCTCGGTATTTTTAAGGTGACTACCAATTAATAAAACGTTTACAATGTACGTAAGTAGATATCATTGGCAGTAGTCAGGGCCGAGGTGGCGGTGAGCAGGGTGGTTGCTCGGAGCAACATAAATTATGGGTCGCTATACCGACCAATTATCCATATTTTATTTGCAATAAGATAAATGTATGCTCTCTCTCTCTCTATATATATATATATACATATATATATATATAATATATATATATACACATATATATATATATAATATATATATATATAATATATATATATATCGCTGAAAAGGCAAGATATCATCCCTCCAGTTTTCGTGGTCATTGTTTTAGTTTTTAAGGGAAGTTTAAATGTCCTCTTAAATTATCCGATGGGGTGCCAAAATACCTCGGATCTTTCCCGGCAGCAGCACGTGATTATAATTTTGAGCAGTGCTTTTTGTGATGGTACGTGCCTGTACGGAGTGCCAGAATCTTTTCTCAAAGCAATGTTGACACGTAAAATATTTCGGTATAGTATCATTTTTTTAATTCTTTAAAACTTGAAGTAATAAACGGCTTCTATAAATGTTAAACATTTTGATTTTTACTATCAACTTTGTTATTAAAAGTTCATCACAAATTCAATAGAGGAGAAGGAAGAGGGTGCAGGAAGAGGTAAAGGGGTTGGAGAGGCATTTTACAATTTATCAAGATATGAGTACCGGCACCTCTTCTTTTTGCAAAAAAAAAGCGCTGATTTTGAGTATTCATATCATAAACGTGCAATTTTTTCTGCACATTTTATTATAAATATTAGTATAAGTGCCCGTCAAAAATGACGGGAATGATCGATTATAAATTGAGGCAGTCTTCTTTGACCTGAAATCATACCTCCTTCTGAAAGGGTTGCCTTCGATACGAGCGAAGTTTCGAAACCCACGCCGCGAGTATCTATTGAGCTTCAAAAGCTGACCTTAGTCCCCTCTTGTCAGGTATATTTCTGGTTCAGAGCGTGACAGAGGGAGTGACAAAAGGACAAAGGGACAGAGTAAGGCTTTTATATATTACTGATACATTAAAACGTTTTTTTATTATATCATAATGCTATCCTGAAAAGTTCATCAAATTCGGTTCAGTCGTTTGCGAGATATTAAGCTTCAAAAAGCATTACATGACAAAATGACACTGTATTTTATATTAATTTTTATGATTTATTCACCTGTACTTTGCGCGGAAATAATACATCAAATCAGTGATTGGCATTGACCCCGTATCGTCATGTGATCACTTTGTGGGGAGTTGGAAATTTTAGTCCCATAATGGAATTTATAATATACTAGTTTAAAACGGCCTTTGAAAGCAAACAATATAAAAATAAAACCAACAAACAAATGATAAAATTATAATATTTGAATAAGATTGGAAAGGGCTAGAAATGAAAACAAAGGAATAGTTTTAAAAAATTAAGAGGAAAACAGTTTTATACCTCAATAATATTATTTTAGCTATTCAGTAGCTCTCTTATAATGACGTTCCTTGTAAATACTCTTTCGTTTAACAGCAATTGCCCTTGATTATCTTTATCCTTAATCCAAAGTTTCAAAGTATGTGTGTCACATGTTCTAGTTATGGCTACATACAGCTGTCCATGTGAAAAGAAATATTTAATGAGTAATCACAATCAATCGTTCAATTCCACTAAACAGTAGTTAAGAACAATCTCAGTAGATATCTCAATACACACGCAATTAGTGCATATACCTTATTTATCTAGATAACAATGTAATCGTTGTTTGGTTGGTTACCCTATAATTGGATTGATGCGAATTAAAAATAAACAGCACAAAAAAAATTATTTTCATAATATCTGTTATATTCAGATAATGCGAAGGCACAGCGCAAGCAACTGCCTTTAATATGCAGAAAGACTTCAATAAGACAACGAAGGCACGTTAAAACATCGTCGAATTGTTTCAAACATTAGCATGTTTTAAAATAAGTAATTTACCGCATTTATCCATCTGGTACTTACGTATTAACGGGGAGCCCAACTTAATACGTAAGTACCGAATGATTTCTACCAAGATATCCGTAGTCTACAAAGGAATTATATCTCGCTTGACTGTTGCACCGCAAATGGAGAGGATATTGGCGAGTCTTTGGCTCGCTTTGTTTTTATTTTAGTTGTCGTCTCTGGGCGCTACTGCCCCCTTCACCTCGCTGGACCCAAACTTTCCCTCCCCGTTGTCCAGTGATCGGGTTTGTAAATGTCGCAACAGGCCAATCAGTCCAGACGCTTTTGATAGCATTTTAGAAGAAATTGCTAAATATTGGCGACCAGAAATTAAAATGTGATTGTTTTTTCTATTGTGATCTATAACAAAGCGATCAGTCGAGACGCTTTTGATACCATTTTAGAAGAAATTACTAAATATTGGCCAGCAGAAATTAAAATGTGATTGTTTTTTAATTGTTATCTATAACAAATCATTTAAATGTTAATTGGTTTCTTTTAATGTTCTTAAAAATTAAAACATGATTTAAATGATATTTGTTCCGTATTTATATTTTTAAGTTGGGCTCCCTGTTAATATGTACGTAAGTACCATCCATCCAATTTACGTAAATGAATATAGGTGCGGTCGCAATTAGTTATAGAAAGTAGCAGGAGGAGCAGCACTAATTGTACTGGCAAGTGCTGCCTTCTGCCAGTTTGTATAATTAACTGATGACACTGTCCGGCCACACACCGACAAAGACATCAAGCGTTTTATTATAGGAGATGTTGCATTAGAAATTGAACTGTAGATTAAATAGGGCTGTTAAGAAATTTAAGAATACCAGCATTTAATTACGTTTAACATGAAAATACATAATCGAGCGCGGAAAATGTCTATTACGCTGAGAATAATTACTGTAGATCAATTGCCAAGTTAAGATGGTATACACGAGGGTATCATATTTATCGGTATCGAGTAACGTCAGTGGCAATAAAAATCCTTTAGATGTCTTTAAATGCACATTGAGGATATTACGATATTTGATGCAGTTCACTTCAAAACAATTCAGAAAATCCGCGTCAGAGGACGGCGCAACATAACCAGACATTGTTAACCTGGGGGGGAAAATGATAACTATGGGGATATTTTTTTAACTAAATATTAGATTGAAGTTTGAACAACATAAATAGTTTTTGTAATTATAAAAAATCACATTAAATTCAAATTGCATTGTATCAATCATCATCATCATATTTTCTATTTAAGGAACCAATAACATTTCTTGATATTAAGTAAATTAAATAAAATTTTAATAATTTTCCCCGGGGGGGGGGGGGGGGGGGGGAGAGGAATCCCCCCGAGACCCCCTTGGAATGAACGCGACGTCGACGCAGTAGGGCAGCGTGATCGTGAATGCTCACAAAACAAAACTCCGATGTAAATAACAGAGCCCTATATTATCTACAATAATATATTTTGAAGCGTGTGGTTGTTGGTTTGTGTGTTTGTTCATGGAACTCCTCCTAAACGATAAAAACTAGAATAACCAAATTTAGTACGATTCTTCCTTACATCCTAACTTAGTGAATTGTCAAGGTTTGGTCAACCGGGATTAATCAGTGCGGCCAATATAGGGAATTAACATTTTTCCATAAGATAACACGTATGAATCCATTTCTTGACTTGCAAGGTATTCTTCCTTCAAGCATTAAAATACGTAAATATGGACCGATTTTTTCGTTTTTGCTTTATTCGACGAGTAAAACTCTATACTATCTTATTCCTGCGAACTTTACATGTTACACGGTCGAAGTTTTCAGAAATACGCTATTTGTTTCGAAATTTTGTGGATTTTTCGTACTCTTCCCGGGCGTTGCCAAGGCGGCCGTCATTGTTACCTCCGATTCAATTAGCTTCAAGGCAGCTTACAAATAGACGAAAGTTTAGCGTTATTCGCTTCGCACTTTTGTTTAAGCGACGAAACGATCGATGTTTATGGATAGCAACGTAAATAGATACTGATTATTATTCAGGAAGCGTTTATTGATGAAAGTAACTGAACCTTCTTTCGTCTATTGAATACTGGAATCTTAAATTTTTTGTAAGTAAAATCATTATATTCTATATTACAATGTTTATTAACGTAAATAAGCTCACGTATCTGGTGTGCATTTACCGGAGTCAGTGTTCAATCATGGACAACTGTACGTTGCTTTTTCACGGGTTTCTTGCTTAGAAGACATAAAAGTAAATATTTCAGCGAGGCGTAATTACACAAGAAATGAAGCTGGATTTGGCGAAAGTAATATAATAGGAAATAATATCATCGTTATATTTGAATGCAGTAAGCTCGGAAACGGATTGTTACAAGAAAATATGATTAATTGTTAAGAAAAGGTAATTTTAAGTTAAAAAGTAACCACTATATATTTTAAAGAGTTTGTATGTTGTGCTGTAGTATCTTCACTAAATCCGTTGAAATTCAACGGGAAATTCTGCTAGTATACCATACTATACTATAAATATTATTTTAACATTAGCCGAAGTGCCCGTTGAATTTCAACGGATTTAGTGAATCTAAAACTTCGAACTTGTAACATGTAAACATCGCAAGAATAACGTAGTACGTAGTTTTAACCGTCCAATAAAGCAAAAATGAAGAAAACCGCTCCGCATTTACCTATTTAGATGAATGAAGGAAGAATATCTTTCAGTGTGAAAAATCGAAAATTACGTGTAAACTTATGGAAAAATAATTATTGAATTAAGCTCTCCCTCCCCCAATTTTTTATCGCCATATAGCTCATGTTACCCGCAGAGTAAAACTATACCTATGCGAAGTTTCGTGACGATATCTTCAAAACGAAAACTGTAAGTAAAAACAGCAAGAATGCAATAATCAACAGAAATTGGATGAAAAAAGGAACAAACGAAATTAGTTAATTTAACGAAAGAAAAAAAATAGAGAACGTTTTAGAATCACAGAGCGAATATTATCCTCCGACCATTAGCTCGATTCTCTCATCCATGAGTTCTGTTACAAGAAAATTGTTTATATCAAAAATACTTTGGAAACAATGAAACGATTTATCCAGTCGCAATTTGTGGAAAATCTACGTCTAATTATTTAAGTTATTTACGTAGTTTTAAAAACAGTTTGCTTTGGAGAACTCTACGCAACACGAAAATATCGTTAAAAAGTATTTATTAGTAATATATCAATCTAAATCAACAAATATTTGTTTGCCAGGTAAACAGAGCAAA
Organism: Uropetala carovei; assembly: GCA_036926305.1. Classification (NCBI taxonomy): domain Eukaryota; kingdom Metazoa; phylum Arthropoda; class Insecta; order Odonata; family Petaluridae; genus Uropetala; species Uropetala carovei. The sequence continues at coordinate 10,975,409 of JAXCHB010000015.1, forward strand.
ATCGCACACAGAAATTGAAAAACAAAATTATAAATACGTTAAAATTTTTTCCATATCTCCTTCCCCACAATACCATTACAAAGTTTTTAATTTTCTGACTTTGGGGACAACTACCAGGAAAATCAATCGTTCAAAATTCATAGATCGAAAGGAGCTTTCTAATTCAAAAAGATTTTTCCAAATAATATCTCTTGAAACAAAAAAGTTGAGTGTCGACAGATAGAGTAATCACATTAGCACGTTTCTTTTAAGAAAACGAGCTAACAATTATGCAATTAAATTATACGTATCAAAACAAAATCCCGCGCGAATGCCGCCACAACGATAATAATCGCGCAAAAGTGGAAAAAAATGGCAAATTGGGAAGATCCCAAACTTGCGGAAGTCAGTCCGAATCACATAGGCAGATATTTTATTATTGTAAGTTCCTTTTGTTGTTCCGCTAGCGTCTGATTATGTTAATAAGCAACAATGCGTTACGTTAACGCGGAGAACCCACGGCAAACAGTGTTCTGTCCGCGGTTTTTTCCGAAAGTCATAGCGGAGTTCTTTTCCAAAAAGGTTTAAATTTCATTCATTACAATATTTTTTACATATATTAATTTTTTATACATAAGCGTGACCGGAAAAACCTGGCGTTTTCAATTTATTTCTTCGTGATACGTTTGAACGAAATTTCCGCAAGTGCCGGCCTAAGGATGAGTTTATTGCGGAACGGTAAACGAATTAAGACTAGGGTAGTAAAACTTTTTACTTATCGGGCAAAATTAGGAGTTGCGACTGCTTAAGAGGGCCACATTAGGAGTCTCGGGTGCATCGGCGAGCCGCAGTTGAGTTGAAATAGGAAATTATTCTGAGAGAGTGGCCATGGATCGTATTAGCGAATGTCATTGATAAATAATTTTTTAAGCGTCATAAATTTACTTCCGGCTTTAATTTTAAAGATAAATTACGAGGTGATCGGCGTCAAATTTCACGATTCGCCTTCACAGCGACTCAACGGGCCGCATAAAACGTTCTCGCGGGCCTAAAGCCGATGACTGTACTTCGCCCACCATGATAAGAAAATGTCTCTACAGGTATCAAGGTAAGTTTATAAGAATAGAATGCGTCGAAACTTCTGTCTTCGAGATACAGAAAGAAAAGACAGAATTTAGTTTACTCGACCGTTGTATGTACAGTCGAACTTCTATAATTCCAACGTCTATAACTGGAATTTTCCATAAATCGAAGTGAATTCATTTCACAGGACAAAATCTTTCTCATGTTATTTTTCTCCTATAACTCGAATTTTCTAAAATTCGAATATTTTTTTTGTTTCCCTTGAGGTTCGAATCAGAGAAGTTCCACCGTACATATGTAGGATTCACGCGTGTCGTCCATTCAGTCAGCTTTTAATGCTTGTATTAGCGGAGAAATTTTTCTCTCCTTTTGTCGACGTAAGAAATTGCGACGCTCGAGAAATCTCGTCAATCATGTACCAGATCTGTAACGCGAGACGAAGGGTTAAAACGCTCCGATTGAAAGCGAACCGATCGGATTCGATTGCAGACTTTTTATCGGGCCAAGGCGTCGGCTCGCCTCGTGCCCGCGAAAGGATACTACGCGCTGGTGCGTATTCTCAGTGAAAGCTAAGGAATTTGCAATTTAAATGGCTCACGGAATCTGCTTTAATCGATTGACCCTTCTTTTTCTACACCTAAATATAACTCACGTTGCCATTGTGAAGTGTAATACGTGTGGTTTCCGCCTCATCTGAATGTTTACAGCAGCGGTTTCCAAATGTTTGCAGGCGCTGCACCACATTTTTTACCTCCTTCATGAGTGGTAGTATAGGAGAAAGTACCGTATTCGTGAAAAAATCGAATGCGAGATTTCGATGGAAATACACGTTTTGGAGACCCACGAGTACTTTTTCATCGTTTTCTCGATGATGTATGTGTGTCTGTGCCACTAAAAAAAATAGTGTGTATGATAGGAATATTGTGTTTTAACTAAAAAAATAATGATCAGATCAGCACAAAACTTTATATTTAAGATTTTAGTTAGTAACTCAAGGTCGGAAAAGGTTTTGGCTGAAACTGGCCAAGGTTTACTCTTGCCATTTTCCCTTTTTTTCTAATATCTCCTTGAGAAATTAATTTATGTAAATATTTGTTATTGTTAAAATTGTATATGATATATTTTTTCACAATTTTTGTTTGAAACATTTTTTCATAAAACTAATCGTTATAAGATATATTTCGATTATCCGTCTGAAATTATGTACAGTCATTTGTAAAAGTCTGTGGGCAAGCTCGGCCAAACGGTGAAGTTAAAATTTATGTTGGCACTACGTGATTCGCAGCGAGAGAGGGGAAGGGTGGTGTGAGATATATGTTTTGGAAGTTCGAGCGAATGAGTGGAATCAAGAAATGGCCGTAGAATTGCAGGCTACCGGGGTCGAATTGAGGCCGCGCCTCGCCTCTGAGGAAAGGTCTCGAAATTGAGACCCAGAGACGGAAAAGCCTTTTCCATGCTCATGCCAGACCCGGCTACGATTCAACGCAAATCCTCAAAGATATTCCACGTCTCTGATATGGTTCACCAAGGTGGTTTTCCATTTTCGCCGATATACCGAGTGTGTGGAATAGAAAGGGGAGTGAAGGAAGAGGATAACGGGAAATGAGGTTAATGAAATTTACCAAGGGCTTGTTTAGCATCCACCCGCATAACGTAAAATTAAGAATTATATTAATCCTTCAATTTAACTTTAATTTGTGTAACTCACCGATTGTATGTGGAAAGAAGGAGTTGGAAACCTCATGAAAATGAAAGCTATTAAATTCTCTAATACGTTTAAATACGTTTTTATTATAAAAAATTACTATTTTGGTTTAGTATTAAGATTTAATAGACCTACTGTTTTGCTCAGTTTTTAACTTCTTTTGACAAGTAGGTTTTTAAACGGGTGGTTTGGGCTACCGGGACACTGGACAAAATTCCGGTGGGCCGATGGTCTGTGGACCTGTGGTGCCGCCTTGGCCAGAAGCGGGCATTTTTCCGTTCCGTTTCCCACTTCCAATTCGCCACTAGTTATACACTCGCAGTTAGCATTCATCGGGCATTGGAAATGGATCGAGCTCCGTTTGCTGAGACTTCGCCTGCGGTCAGAGGAGAGATTGTGGGGAGGGTGGCTGCTGGACATTCGGTCGCCGAAGGAGCAAGGCAGTTCGGTGTGCACCGATATTGCGTGTACAGATGGGTCAAACATAGCAACGACGGGGACCGTGATCTCAAAAATAAACCGCGAACGGGCCGGCACAGATGCACAACTGAAGATCAAGATTTGGCGATTCGGCAGCTTGTAGCAGAGCATCCTCTCACAACTAAAAATGACATTTTCCTTATGCATACGTTTGTGCGGTCATATTTAAGGGAAAAATAGGAATTTAACAGAGAGGCGGATTGCGTAGCGACTGATTCCAAATTAAAAAATCCGAGCGACAAATTAAAAAAAACGTAATATCTTCATGAACCCTCGGGGGAGCGGATTTTTGGCATTAGTGAAAGCGTGGTAGCAAATTTGTTACAATGCCGAATTATACATATTCTTCCGAAATACTCGCACTAATTTAGGACATTTAGTAGTTATTATTGATAAACAACGCAATGGAAATACATTTTGCTTATAAAACAATTGAATTCTACTTTATGTATTTGTTGAAAAGAACTTCTCAAAGTTCTCTGGTAATGGTAAAAATATGATTAAATGAAACATAATTCTAATAATGCAACAAAATATACTGCAATTTTCTTCTATTATGTATTTCTAGTGCCAATGTCGATTTAATGTTTGCTTCCAGTAATCAGGAATACTTATTCGAATAACAGATACTGCTATATCTATTGTTATTAAAACACAATTTTCTGCCGTAGAAAATCATCTTTTCGGTTTTCATTAAAAAATAACTCTAAAAATACAACCTCAATTCCATGAAATAAGCGAAAATTTAAATTAAAAATTTTGTATTAACGCACGCGTCCACATCCTTTACTACGTTGTCGGTTCAAGTCACTAGCGATCACGGCAACGCAGCCACAGTGTTCGTCCAGCGTAAATGGAAATCCATACCCTTCGGTAAACCGTTTCAGACGTGGAATATCCTCGAGGATGAGCATGGAAAACACTTTCCCTTCTTTGGATCTCTCCTTCGAGGCCCTTCCACCGGGGCGAGAAGCGGTCTCCATTCGACCCCGGTAGCCTGCAATTCTATGGCCATTTCTTGATTCCCCTCATTCGCTCGAAATTCCAAAACATATACCCCACACCACCCTTCCCCTCTCTCGCTGCGACTCACGTAGTGCCAACATAAATTTTAACTTCACTGTTTGGCCGTGAGCGGCGCGACCGAGCTTGCCCACAGACTTTTACAAATGACTGTACCTCGCTAAGTGGTACCTTAGCTTTCGTTGCTGTGATAAAATTTTCTAATTTGATAGCGATTCCTGCGCTGGCAACAGCTAGAATTTTGCTTTTTTCAATGTTGAAAGTGATTCCAAGTATTTTTCACTGTGAAAATTATTCGATCCCTTTCTCTAGAGAGAGCAATGGATATGATTTCTCCCGACATTAGCGTCCTAAGGATTAATTATCGTCAAATACACTCGTGAGTAGTTTTTAAAGCACTTCGAATGATTTTCACAGCGGAAAATGCTTTTAACCCTAAAAAAACAACAAGTAAACAAACTTTTAGCTATTACTATGGCTAAGAAAACATCGATGCGCAATTAAAATTACCCTTGGCAGCGTACGCATCGATACCACCAATTAGAAGATTTTTATCATAGCAACGGTAACTAAGGTATCATTTAGCAACGTACTTGACGCAAATCCAGACTAAAAATCGGAATATCTCTTCAATGATCCGTTTTATGAAAAAATGTTTCAAACAAAACTTATAGAAAATTACATTGTTCACGACCTTAATAATCAAAAATACTTCCATAAATTGAGTTGTAAAGGAATATTTGGAAAAAACGGAAAAATTACAGGTATAAACCTCCACTATTATTTGACCAGTTTTAGCCAAAACCTGTTCAGATCTTGAATCATTAATAAAAATCTTAAATATAAAGTGTTGTGCCGATCTGATTATTAGCTTTTGAGTTAGAGTCAGATGATTCCAGTATCTGCCGGCGGATACTAAGGTCGCGGGTTCCAATCCCGCCTAGGGCATGGATGTTTGTGTTCGTCGGGGTTATAGGTAAGAACGGACGTGATGTCTAAATATCCATAACAAACTTCCCAAAGATTGAAATTTGGCAAGGATGCTTGATTAACAAATTTTAAGGTAATGACGAAAATAAATCTCCAAAAGAGTCCTGGGTTCGACTCCAAGGAAGACATTTCCATTTTCCGTAAAGTAACATGTAAAAATCAATTTTTTGATGTGCAGGCTTTTATTGTTTTGGAAATTAAAATTAGAAGGAATTAACCTACGATCTTCGGATCTGAACCATTTTGAAGAAAAAATTACAAAGTTTCTTATTCTGTTCATCTTTTTTCGCATACAATTCGAAATCGCTCATGTTATGCGTTTAATTCACATATTTTGTGGAAATATTGCCATTTTAACGGAATGTTGCCTTGGCTACCAATTATATTGTTAGACCTCAAAATCCTATTGTTGTATCAATCCTTATGGGTGTAAGCGTGCTTTTTATGCTTTTAATACGAGAGAGAGGTAGAGGGGGGAGCGAGAGGGAGGTAGAGGGGGGAGCGAGAGGGAGGTAGAGGGGGGAGCGAGAGGGAGGGGAGAGAGGGAAGTAGAGGGGGGAGGGGGAGAAATGAGGAGGGGAAGGGAGATAGAGGGTGGGAGAGGGAGAGAGGGTGTGAAAGGGGGAGGGAAAGAGAGGCAACTATTTTAAGTTTAACTAAAGATAGCCCGTCAACAACAGAATACTCACTAGATATGTTGTATATGACAAAATATTTCATATGTGAAAGTGGGATATTAATTATTTTAAATGAAAATAATAATAATCTATCTATCTATAATTCTTCCGTTGGTATTTCAATGGGCATTACACTAGTCTATAATAATAATACACAGTTTTTGTCTGTCCGTAGAATACAGTAGTGCTATCTATCAGCGCGTGCAGGCTTTTATTTATTTTTTTAAATTAAAATTAGAAGGAATTAACCTACGATCTTCGGATCTGAACCATTTTGAAGAAAAAATTACGTTTCTTATTCTGTCTATCTTTTTCCGCCTACAGTTCGAAACCGCTCATGTTAAACGTTTATTTTACATATTTTGTGGAAATCTATCTTGCCATTTTAACGAGATGTTGCCTTGGCTACCAATTATATTGTTAGACCTCAAAATCCTATTGTTGTATCAATCCTTGTGGATGTAAGCGTGCTTTGAATGCTTTTAATACGAGATAGGGAGGGAGAGAGATGGATGGTAACGGAGGAGGAGGGAAAGGGGGAGAGGGAATGAGGGGGAGATGGAGAGAAAGAATTAGGGGGAAGGGTGGAGAGAGGGAGAAGGAGTGGGGGGAAGAAGGGAGGGAAAGAGAGGGAGAGAGATGGAGTGAGACAGACAGACAAACGACTTTATTGAGGGCGAAATTGAGACTATATAGTCCCTTCTTACATTTAAGAGAGAGAGGGAGTGAGATAGATAGATACACGGGAGAGGGAGTGAGGGGGAGGGATCGAGGGGAAGGGAAGGAGGGGGAGAAGGGAAGGAGAGGGTGGAAGGGAGGGGGAGGGAGTTTACACGTAATTTTCGATTTTTCAGTGCAAGATTTTCTTCCTTCATTCATCTAAATAGGTAAATGCGGAGCGGGTTTCTTCATTTTTGCTTTATTCGACGGTTATAACTGTGTACTTTCTTATTCTTGCGATGCTTACATGTTACATGGTCGAAGTTTTAGATTCACTAAATCCGTTGAAATTCAACGGGCACTTCTGCTAGTGTTAAAATAATTTTTATTCGGCGGTTTATTTGTAATCGGAATGAAGGGGCGGTTGTTGTACAATTTATCTGCTTTTGGTCTATGCAAATTGGAACATGGTACCAAAAATTATTTCGACCGTTACGTAAGTCGAGAAATACAATCCTTGGGTTACAAATTTGGCGGTCGTGGAAATCGCCCAAAATTTCCGCGGAAGTATTATTCGGCCGCTGAATTTTATCTCGGACTTCCCAATGACAAATTCGGCGAAAAGAAATTGTTTTGACGTGAGTGGCGCTGTAATATTCGCTGTTAACGGAAAAGTCGATGGAACGAACGCATGCGAAAAGCTGCTAAAGAAATATACCTTTAATCAGTGCTTTTTGTAGACCGGAACGGCGTCCCGGAAGTTGTTTTCATGCAAAATATAAAATCAAGAAACTTGTAAGAATAAATATTTATAAAATTTGAAAACACTTCAAATTCAAAATACTTATTACTAGATTGACGTGCATTTCACATATGAAATGCAAACCACCATTTATGAAAATGACCTTTATGACCTGCTGTTAATATAATATCCACCTTTTCGTCGGCAAAAAACTATGCGTTCCGGAAGCTTATTTTTAATAACTTTTATCTTAACTTGCCTACTATACTCGAAAAACTCTTGCCAACACTAGGATTTGATCCGAAGAACCATGGTTTATCCAGGCATCCGGGCCCCCGAATAATAGAGGTCCCAGAAGTCCTCAATTATTCAAGTGTGTTCGAGTGTAAATTTTGCAAAAGGTTTTACTAAAAATCACTTGGAAACTGATTTCCAATAAATAAACACTCCGTAAAAGTTATATTAAATTGTTCGTCATTACTATAAATATTAATATCGTGGGGCCCCCATTGATATTCGCATCCGGGTCCCCTTCTGTTTGGCCGGTTCTGATTGTTTCAGTAGCATTTCCTGTACGAAAGATTTTCCAGCATGGTGACGAATTACGCTATAAGTAGAGGAAGTGGAGACGATTGAGGGAGATAGAGCTGGTAGTAATCTGCGAGCCATTGCTAAATACTTACTTACTCTTACCGCGTTTTTAACATAGAGTTATGGTTGGTAGCTAGGGTTACCAACTTAACATATCACGGGAATTTTTCAAATGTAGTAACATTAATGAAGTTCTGTAATCGTTCGATTTGCGAGATTTCGATCTTACGAACAAGAATGTTTGCGTCAGATTTCTGCAATCTCGCATAACGCCATCATTTGAAAGTAAAACGGACAGGAATGTGACAGTTATTTTCGAAATGTATGTATTTGACGTATACTATACAAATGTACAATACAGCATTTATGTATATTTTTATGTCAAATTACATTGTTGTTCTTACTGCGGCATTTTCTTGTTGGGCTAGCTTAGAAAATGCTTAGTAGATATTCATACTACGGTACTTTTATTTTAACGCACAGTACATCGCTATTACAACTGAAAATTTTCAGAAAACAAATATATTTTTAATATGTTTACAAATTAGTTTTGCAGTCTTTAGAGATCGCATTAAGAATAAATTATCCTATAAGTAATTTGATTTCGACATTGAGGCCAACAAAAGGAATATTGTGTATTGTCAAAATTAAAGATTGTTAAACATGAAAAAAAAACATTTTCATCAGAATTTAAGGTGGTCCAGAATGTCAAAGAACTTCATCAAAGAGAGAATATTGGTGAAAGGTAGTAAGGACAACTGTCTTTCCTTTCAGATATTGGAAGAACTTTAAATGGGATTAGTAAGAGACTGATCCATGAGCTTGGCAAAAGATGTACAATTTAACAGCCTTGAAATAAATCTAGAATTTATAGTATTTTGCAGGTTTCTGCATTTAAATTTTAGTACTTTTTATCATTGATGCTAATTACATCATCCAATTTCTATTGTTTTAGTTAACCAACCATAAATTCATCCATAAACATATAAACCTTTTTTAAATGACCTTATTGAAAATAAAAATTTTTGGTCGTTCTTATGAAATATTGAAGTTGGTATTTTTATCATCAGTATTGATTTCATATCTGTACAAGTATCTTAGTTGCCTTAAGTCTTATTTTAAATTAACAGTTTTTATTGTATTAGTTAGATCTCAGTTATGTGGCAATTGTACATTCTAGGAGTCAGCTTAATATTTAGTCAATATATATTTCAGGCAAAATTTTGAATCAGACATACCTTGTTTGTTTGTTAGAATCTGGGATAGTTGCGGAGCATAAGTTATTATAACAGAATTTTTCCATTTCCTTCTCTGGAGGTCATTGATTGTGCCAGAAATGGGAACATGGGTTGCAATGGAGGCGATACATGCAGTGTCCTTGACTGGATGATGACCGAGAAAATCTATCTGATGCCCGAAAAGGGATATCCTCTCAAGTGGATTACAGGCACATGTCCCTTACAAAGGTTTGTATTACATCAGTATCTGAAATGTATGAGCATTTAATTAAAATTACCTTTCGTATGCATAATTTCAAAGATTAGTCCCAATATGCACAGCATTGAGCAGCAGAATTGTTTAGGAATCTATAAATAATCATCTGTACTTTAAGGATTCATAAGACAGGTATTGGATATCAAAAATTTATAGTTGCCTTTTTTTGTTTATCATGAATAATGACCTATTTGAAAATATTATTTTTGTGATGAACTTGTTTGAATCTTTGAAAAATCTGTCCTAAATAACATAATTTCAGAAAAAATTAAATTTTTGATGCATAAAAAATGCATTTCCTTTGTTTCAGGCCCTCGGTTGGTGTTCAAGTTGCAGAGTTTACTTGTGATACGTAAGTTAAATAACTATAATGGCCCTGCCATATTTGGAGGGGGATACCTTCGTTGAAAACAGCATGAACATAGAAACTGTGAATATAGATACTAAAAGCTTGCAGGGAAAATGTAGTTAGGGACAAGGCTGTGTTTAGGACAATCGGAGCTCTAGGAAAAGCAATGCCCCCTCTTCTTATTAAAAAGGAAAGTATGTGGAAATAACGGAAGTGGAAAAATAAAGTAGGTACATCTGTAGAAATGTTGAAATCCTTTATTTTAAAGTAAATAAACATATGTATTCAAAATTTTCTCTTTATCACCTGTAGTACTGCAAATTTATCAATCATTTCATCATAATCAATTTCATCAGCAAACTCATTTTTAACACAAAGCAGCGCAAATTCACGTAATTTTTCTTACGAAATACTGCTATGTCAATAGTTTTTTTATGTGTTTCTGAGTTTAAAAGCTCTGTTCACCAGTAGCATTACTGATTGGAATTGTGAAGTATATTCGTGGTAATACTTCAACGTTTGGGAATGTTGCAGCAATGTTGTTTTCTATTATGAATTTTAACATCTTGTGCATTTGGACCTTATGCAACAGAGTATGAGGCAAGTGTGAAGGATGCTTGAGAAATTCTAGATGGTTTCCCGTCTGAATTTTTGGGCCCCTTAAATTTTGGTCTCCCAGCATTTGCCTAGCTTGCCTTATGGTAAACACAGGCCTGGTTAGGGAAATGAACTTTTTGAGCTCCTCTCAGACTTTCCTCAGCCCTCATATCACTTCCTTTATGGAGGCAATAGTGTAATCACAGTCGTACAGGTAAGTGCAACAATATAGTTCATTACAGGTATGCATCACAATGTCACCACTTTTGTTGCATGTTTGTACTATGCGATCTTGTATTGTTATCGAGAAAAAATCACACTACCTATCCGAATCTGAATAAATAACCTGCAAGCCACCACAATTGGTGTTTGGCATGGGCTTAAGAGAATGGGCAATGTATGTTCTATGTTTGGCAGATGCGGACTAGTGAAATTTAGCTTTCACAAGCTTTGTAAATTACTACTGTAGTTTCGGCATGAATAAGTAAAACTGCAAATGGTAAATATATGAACATTGAGGGAATATTGTTCTTTGATTTTGTTAGTTTAAAATTCTTCCAAAGGATTAATGTGATGCAGGTGTGCAACCAGGGGAGGGGGAGCTGATGTGCCTAGCCCCCCCTCCCCCAAAACACTAAATTTTCTGACTTAAGAACCTTAAACTTTAAAAGTTTGTATTAACCAGATATGTACTCAGGAGAAGCCTCTGCTCCTGCCTGTAGTTGAGGGAACCCCAGGTTGTCCAAATGTTTGGTGGAGTATTTTCTGTTAGAATTGAGCCAAGTGAAAATCCTGGGTTTGTGCCTGATGTGATGGCATCTTATTTGTATTGTTTTAAGTTTTTTTTTTTTAAGATTAGCAATAGAAGTATTTCATTTGCCCCATTTACCATTTTAGGTTCGTTGGAGAAGAAGATTTTCTTTTGCAAATGTTGGCATATCATGGTCCAGTTGCAGTTGCCGTGAATGCTATCAATTGGCAGTACTACATTAGCGGCGTGATACAATTTCATTGCGCAGGTGGTCCAAAGTCAGTGAACCATGCTGTTCAAATTGTAGGCTATGATCAAACAGCTCCAGTGCCGCATTACATTGCAAGGAATTCGTGGGGCACTGACTTTGGTGATGGAGGATATCTTTACATAGCAATCGGTGGAAATATTTGTGGTAGGTATTCCAATTTCAGTACACCTGTTTTTACTCCTTTACAATATTTTAGATATTAACCAGCTAGAATGAATAATAAATGGTTTTGCAGTGAATTAAAATCTAAAAATAGTAGATACTATCGGAATTGTTTTACTCGGTAAGTTTTATGCTGACCCAACCATACTTGCCCCCTATATTCATTTCCTCATAACTATCTCCTTCTGTTAAGAAATCAAATATTCCTTCTCTGTTCCTACCTCCTTCCAATCATCATCCCTTCCACCTCAAAATTTGATCCTCCTATTTCTTCTGTCTACTCCTTGTCATTCTAATTAACCCTTATCGTCTGGAAATTAATTCCCTGCATCACCACTCACAGTCAAATATATTATATTGTTCCTGTATGTACTATGAAATAAAGCTCTCTCAATTATTTCTATGAAGTATTGGGATAAGGTCCATCATGAATATGTAATTAGTAAATAATTAAAATACCGTCAAGTCTCTTAAAGCTTTGCAAACAATGTAGCTGTGATTTTATTAATGTTGCAGTGTTATCTAAAATCTAATGTTTACTTAATTTCATCTTTTTATTCCAGGTATAGCCACTGAAGTCTCTTCTGTTGATGTTTTTTGAGCATTAAATTAAGTAGAGAAGAGCTCTCTAAAACATTTGGAGCTTATTTACTCCGATTGAGCAATTTTTATGTTAATTAGGTCATTTGATGACCTTTCAAATGTTTTGCATTTTGAAATATTTAGAAGACGTTTATTGTAATTATTTAGTTGTTATAAAAGTTTCATTTGTACTTAAGGTTTTTGATTGTGAGCAATTGACTGACATTTTTGTATAACTTTTCCATGTACGGTGGCTCCTGCTTCTGATAATCACTGGTTAACAGAAAATGATATATAGCTGTTTGTTACCTGTGCAAAAAGTGCCAGACAGCTATTTGTGGTTGTTCATTTAGCATTGTAATTTAGTCCAAATAATGATAAAGTTATTTCTAAATTGACAATTTTTGCAGTAAATCCATCCAGTATAGTGTTTTCTAGATATGTAAAATTATAGAATTAAATCTGAAAAATTTTGTGATAATATTTTTCATAAAACTGCAAAAAAACCTCTGGCACTTTTTGCTAAATCTACCATTGGGGACACTAAAAGGGTTAATGGTATAATTTTCCTATTTTTGTCAAATGTGAACTTAACCATACACAGGCAGTCCTCAGCTTATGACCCTATGCTATCCTGGAAAACATCTCTTAAGTTGAATTGGCCTAAGTTAAAGCACATTTTCCCGTGGGTCCAACATTATAAATTGGGGTTACTTCTCTTTGAAAGCAAATTTTCTTTAAAATTGAGCCCAAAAATCTCTTACAATTATAAATGAAATAATAACATATGTATAAATATGTTAAAAGCTTAATCTAGCTATATTATGCTATTTATGACCCATTTTGTTCGAGCCTCGTGAAGCCATATGGTAGGACAATTTTAATATTATTGTGTGTCAGAGCCAACAAATGTGAATTGGCCTATTGATTTTCTTTGTGAAATGTTTTCTTATGTTGCACCGTAACTTGCCATATACTATGTAATCTGAATCGATCTGTTGGTCTTGTTTTCTTTGATATACTTATTGCCAGACTCAAAATAGCATTTTGGATAAGCCAAGTGCCATTATGAACATCATAAATGCAGATCAGAGCCTTCATTAGTTATAAAACAACATTGTGAGTTATAGAGTTTTAAGTCAAGGACTACCTATAGATTTTAAAATGTTCAATTTTCTATTCTTCCAACTAATGCGATTGAAATTTTATCTGATCGTCAGCTAGGTAGAGGTAAGAAATTGACTAATAAAAGACCGCACACTTTTTTCTACAATATTGCATAGACAACTTTCATCAACATTGTGCACTACAATGTATGCAGTGCATGCATTCAGGTTTCAGTTACAATATTATGTCAAACATGTGTAATTGGTTCCAAGTGACATCTACTGTTGTGCCTTATTATGATACCTTTTCAGGCAAATAACTGCAATGAGATAAAAAATGTATTGATCCATTTACAAATGAAAATGTTGAAAGTTCCACTAGTGTCTTCTCCAGTTTGCATTTCTTGTCAAAGATTTGATATATTGGAATGTTTCACTCTCACATGAGTGGAAATTATATTTTTTAAATCACTTTACCATCTTCTATTTTTGTGAATTTTGACGAAGCCATAGCTTTGCTTACTATTAAATTATCTGCTGATATGTTATAGGTAACTTTTATAAACCACTTTAGGGCTAAATGATGTACCTTTATAATTTATTTTCTGAGCTTTGTTTTGATGCCATTTGTTCTAACAAATAGGTGGGTAGAAGAATGATTCAGATCCTTTTGGCAATATTTTATATTAGTGTCAATATAAATGTGCAATAATTGACCTATTGTTATTTTGGCATGCATTATTATGGAAAATGTAGAAAATATGAGTTCTCAATCTGTAGTCTGCAGATTTGCTATAGGTGGTCCGCATAAGTGATTTAAAATAGAACGTTAAAAGCTAGAAGTGATTGTGATGAATGTGGAGCCATCACTGTGATCCACAAAGGCCTGTTGCTAGGCAGTGAAATAGATGCTAACTATAAATGTGATTGATAAGCCGTATGTGGTTTTACTTTTCTGGTTGAGGGTCTATGAATGCAACAAGGCTGAGAAACCATGTTGAGTAAAATTTTAAATCTTTCGTGCTTAATATTTTTCAAAAGCCACTTCTGTTAAATGAGGACAATGCTCAAAATATCTATCAAGGACTGTAAGTTACTTCTTCTGTACAAATGTACTGCCACTTTTTATATAGAAATGAGGAATTATTTGGTTACTAATTTACCTATATATAACCCAACAATATGAAGTTGCATTTCATTCTGATTTACAGGTTAATGTCTTACTAATAATAATTTACATAAATTTAAGAAATGGCATATCAGTTGAAATTTATGAAACTAGGATAGTAAGAAATTATAATTTTTGTTTTCTGTAAAAATTGAAATTAAAATCTATTTAATGTCACACAATATGCTGACTTCATTTTAAGAAAGCTGTGAATTTTGAGTACATAATTTCTTGTTTTACATAAATGGAGTGCCTCATCAAGCAATATGTGTTATAAGCCATTCCATTTTATGTTAATATATGTATAATTGCAATATAGTGCTTCCAGTGTTATTAAATTCCTATCTATTATATTGAATCTGATTTTTGTGATTTTTTGTCATATTTTGTTTGATAAAAATTTGTAGCTTACTTTAATATCTATGAGTGAATAGTGAATATTGTTTGTTATTGTGTTGTATTTTGAATGCTTTGTGATATGCTAGTCCGTCCTTATGTTTACTGAATAAACATTTCATAAGAAAATTTTATTTTTGTTGCCTGTATCCTTTACAAGCTAATAGAAGTTAAAATATCATTTTTAAGAACAGGATTAAATGACTTAAGACTCATTAAATTTAAACTACATATTGTCTTATCTAGATTTAACATTCATACATTATGTTTACCTTCATTTGGAGACAGCTCTATGCCTTCTTGCCAAATGTTCTACATTTGTACTGTGCTTCATTCACTTAGTAAAATATTTGGATTTCTGGAAAATACCTCTTATAAAATCATTTTCTGAATTATGAAGTCTATAAAAATGGTGAAATTTTCAGGAATTTTTATAAAATGAAAAAAATATTTGAAAGGTTTCTATTAAGCCAAGTATCCTATTCATTATTATTATAATAAATGGTGAGAAGCAAATCCGCAATGATAAAAAATATGGTTCCCTTATTCTTGCTTCGATATATTTTTAATAAAATGCATGTGGCCAAAAAGTCACAATTGATGTGAAAATTGATGTTTCAGACAACTTTTTGACTGAAAATTCCATATGTTTACAATTCAGAAACTTAACTTTTCCTTTGATTGGACAATACTAGAATTTGTGGATTACAGGCAAAACTTAGTAAATGATAAGCAAAAAGAATTACTTTGAAGGAACTGAACTGTGAAATTCAAACACTAAATTAATACTAACTAGGGACCTATTTTATATTGTCATTTAATTTTCAAAACTTCTTTACATACAATGTTATTTGTGACATGCTACTTGCTTGGAACCAGGCATTATCTGAATTTTTAAAGAATGTTTATTTTGAACTGTTGAGCATCCCACATATAACTGTCCATGTGTAAAGCAAGGCTACCGTACAGTAATTGACTTAAGAAGTCGCTATTCTACTCTGCATGTACAGTGATATCCCTTCTAGGATGTGTGCGCATTTTCAATGCCCATATTTTTTTAATGGAATTCGCTCCCCTTCATTCTACATATTACCTCCAATCACCGAGGCGTAAGGTAGCTTCTAGTAATTTCAATCACTACGTTAGGTGAAACTACCTGCACTCGCCATGCACACTCTCTACCGGAAGCTTAGAAAACGAACTCCACCTGGCAAAAAGCGACATCTCACCTTGTCTAATAATATAAAGGATGTAAAATTATAGAATCAGAAAAATAAAAGTACCCAGTTTCATTTAGACATTAATTATAATATCATGAATATAACCTTACCATAAAAAATGGTAAATTGAATGAAGAATATGTGAATCATTCCAGTGCTCGGAATGAGCCAGAACACCGCTCCAGCTTGTCACACGTGCCGATGATACTGTTCTGTTTCGTCAGACATTTAGAAATACCGTCTCTTATAAAAAGCATTCCATTTCATAAAAATTTCCCTTCCACTATCGTATCATTTTACATTTCGAGCACTGAATCATTCAGATATCTAATGTCACCCATTTCTGATGTTTTCTATTTCCTGTATAAAACCGATGAATTTTAACTTTAAAGACCACTTAAAACTTCAATATACAAAATTCTTGCCGGCCGGGTTACACTGGTAGGCAGTGCGCCTGTCTTCTAACCCAAAGGTCGCAGGTTCGAATCCCGCTTCGGGCATGGATGTTGTGATGTACGTTGATTTTCTCTAACAGAATTTGATGGTGTAAAATGACCTTAGCTGTTGATGTACCTAAAAACCTAATTACTACTACAAAATTCTTAATTTGAGTGACAAGTGAACTAGGAATTTTGATGCTATTCGGTGGGTGAAACATTATTTTAGATAACCTTGTATTTTTTTGTTTAATCATTTTTTAAAATTAAAGGCATTTTAAGGATGAAGTTAATATTCAATGGGGAAAAAAAAATACCAGGAGAGTTTGTCCACCTTGATAGTTTAAGAAATTAATCCGCCCAGCTAGTGGAAGACTCATTAATGCAGAATTTATTTTCCTAATTTCCATCAACTCTTACAGTTGCTTATTGTTTGTGAGATACCATTGTCAATGCATGTGTGTTTTATTCCTCAGTAAAGAACATAATTTGTAATGCTTAATCAATATACCATCAAGGAAGAATATATAATATTTGAATTAAGAAAATGAAATACCTTGCATATAGGAATCACTTATATAAGATAGAAGAACCATTAAAGGTAATTTTATCAGAATTGACAGTTGACATTTGTCTCAATAGGGCAGGAGAGGAAGGTTCAGTGGAGACAGATAGCAACCCAAGGGTAGTAGAAACAAGGCCAGGGAAAGGATAGGCAGATGTCAACATCTTAGATGTTTCTGACAGTTCTCTTAATGCCATTGCAGTAGACAGCATCTCTACTCTCCTTTTTCATGCATATTCATAATGATGAAATTCCTAAGGAAATAGTTTCAGATTACAAATAATTACAAAATAATATTTATGAACACTCAAAAGTTTCAACTAAATAAAAATTTCTATTTTCAAAGTTTACTTTTAATTGGAATTAATATATTGTTCCTAAAGTTTTGAGTTAGGGACAAATAATGAGCAATACAGTCAAGCTATCATTGCTCCCATTAAAATTAGACCATATCCCATTATTCTATAGATCAACAAGTGTTTCAACTAATATTTAAAACTCTATGAGATCCTCTCCTTTATTATCCTGAAAATAAAAGCTGTTATTTTCCTGTTTATTTCATATTTGGACATGAAATACTGCCCATAGAGTAGTTTTTCCATTGTAAGAAATAGGAAAAGGCCTGCTCAGAGCCAGATCAGGTGAATAATATGGTTAACTTGTCATTTCCAATTTAAGGACTGCAATATCTTACTTTTCAATATGTCATCAATGAGTTAGTTACCCTGATTCAGGATCCAATCATGTGCTAAATTATATAGCAACTCCCCTCTCTCTCTCTTCCAGTTTGAGTTCCACATTAGGAACTGGCTGCATGACTGTATTCAAAAGCTGTTACAGCAAGATTTATGTAGGTAACATCAATCCAAATAAGTTAAAACTTTAATTTCAGTGAACCAAAGAATGGATCCAGAATTTTCTCTATGCAAAAGTTGCTTTCTGGTAGCACTCTTCCAAAAACTTTCAGAGCAGCATTTGTGTTACAATAGGTCATGGAAAGCAGGGAAAAATGTAAAAAATTTACTTTTAAAACTGGCAACATTTCTGAAATTCATGTTTAATCTGATTGTATTAAAAGAAAAATATCATTATATAGTTGCTATTTAAAATAGAAGTAATAGTAAATAGTAAAATAATGATTGGGAGACACCAAAAAAGAATTTAAATTGTGGGCCACATAATTATGCTATACCACTGATCAATGTGAAGAAATGTAAAGTCAAAATTATGGAACATAAGGAGAAAAGATACATTAGACTCATTCTGATTGGCCACATTACCTTCGGTGAATTAATTGAAGTACCTATTTATCAACTTCATCAGCTGGTATTTCAATTGCATATCATAGTAGCCATTCATTTTGTTGTTACTTTTATTTCTAAAATATATAAATATACCTAACTCATGTATTCAAAAGGAGGCCACATATTTTTTAAGTAAATGCTTTCTCATACAGGTTCTGTACCAGTAAATACTAGTGATGCTGTAGCAGGTATTTAAGTACCAATGAGTAGCCGTGGTTCATCTTTGCCCCAATAAACTACTGAATACTCTATAGAAGAGTACAAAAATATACTTAACTGAATAAAAATAACGAATAAACAAAATTTAACTACATACTACTGTATTTACTTTTTATTGGTACAATCATAAAAATAGCTATTTTTGTTTGTTAGGTGCATGAACTTTTTTCCCGTAGAATGTAATTATTGTGATAAATTTTATTTTGGTGAATGTAAAATACATTAAATGAACACATTTTTGTTTTGTACATTTAAAGATATAACTTTATGTATTACCTAGTGCAATAAAACTTAAAACTGTTAACCAAATTTATGATAAGAGGTTTACCTTTAAAATAATGGATATAAAAATTAGATTATATTCTTATGTAGAATTTTGTATAACATTTTTATGGGCTTCATCATTTGTGTCTCTTGTGCATTTTGTATCCTTGAAGGTAACCTTACTGGCACTAGTCTGTGATGAAGGACCAAAGAGATCTTCGTCTCTCATTGAGAGTTTGCTTTTCATCCCTTTACTCAGCGGAGGGATATGACTTCGTGGTATCAGGAAAGTGGAAAGATTGAACAGGTCGAGGAAAACTTTGTAGCGGTCACTGGTGAAAATAAAAGAAGAAATCAATCAAGTCTCTCAAAATATTTTTTTTAATGATTAAACAACCACTGTAATCAATCAATAAATGCCAGAATTAAATCCTAAATGTACACCTGGCCAGCATTGATTTGGGGATGTATTTGAGAAAATATACTTCTCTCAAACTGACCATGAAATTTTACTCACAGAAGTGGAATTTTATAGGTTAAATATTATTTTATTTTGTGCAGCAATTTTGTTTACAGATAAAACAGCTAAAAATCTAAAAACTTTCTAAAAGTTTTATTGTCATCATCTAATATCACAAAATGCTGATGTTAGTAGTTGTTAGTCTTCCAAAATAACATTAGTTAAATATAATTTTAAAAAATGATTTTGCACATCATCATCAGCATAGACCCCTTTTATTTGCATGTGTAGTTTGTGACCTAGATGCCCCATAATTATGTGAACATATCCCTGCAAGGGTAAAAATACTTTTGCTTATTCCAGAAATTTATTTATTCCATCTCAGTCAATTCAGATATCCTGTACATTTGATGAGTCAACATTTTTTAAAAATTGAAGTACAACCTTCTTTTCCAATTCAATATTATGGGAAAATATCTTAAATAAAGATATGAGAAAATATTAAGACACTATTATTCTTAAATTTCTATGGATCTTTAGCTTGATCTGCAGCATTAAAATTCTATCAATGATATTCAATAAATAATACCAGCATTACCATTTTCCTCACAAAAAAGTCATGACAGTTACCTGAGAGTTGACCTGAGGTATTGATATCCTGAAGAACCTCCAGTGCCCAAGTGTTGAGAACCAATCATTCGTTGTACCATTATCACGTGATTATCTGGAAAATATCTTGACATTTTGAATAAATACAGAAAAAAAGATAAATATAAACTATTTTCAACAAATTATGATCCACTGAAAACAAACCACATTTTTAAACATGAGATTTATGGCTTTATAAATTCTACATTTATTAGCAATTTGACAATGTATTCAATATCAGAAGAAATAACACAAGCGACAGCAACATAGTTTTTTTTCATCATCAGAAGCTTCTGTCAAATGATTGTTAGCCATCCTTGAAAGTAAAACATACAGTTCATTCCTCACAATTACCTTCCCTCTCCAGGTAACTTCATAGCTTTGATATACATGCCTACCTGTTATTACACCTACTGCTGCAAAAATAATAAAAACCACAAAAGTTATTTAATTTTTATTGTAATTAATGTCACTAACAATAATATGTGCAACCATAATCACAACTTTCTAATAACCAGATGTAATCAACAAAGCTGAAACAATGAATCATTGAGACAAATTTTACTACCTTTCGAAACTTGTGTGGTTTGATAATTAAAATAATGAATATTAAAACCAAATCTTTAATTAGGCTTGATAATATTAAATATCCCTCTCATAACATCCCATAACTTGCATAATACCTTTGCAAATTTCACTTATTGGTGCAAGGAATACAGATTTTAAAAATAAACTCACAATCAGACATAACTTACATCTCCATTTGGTGATAAGTGAATCAATGTCCATCAAAAGCATGAGCATCTGGTGGGGTTGACTGAAACGAGGTTCGTCCCTGTAGAATGTGATCATAATGGCTCCCTGCAGCGCTCGATGAGAGAACCTCCTCTCTCCGCGTGCAACCAAAGTTTCGTGAGCAGTTTCACAGAACACCGAATCAAAAACAGCTCTTCTCCTTTCAACATCTGCTAATTGATGGGTTCTTGCAGCCTCTGTTGGGGCATTCTGTATGGTCATAAATTAAGAGCAGGTTCAAGTTGGCTCACACGACATATGACTGTACAATTACTGCTTTAAATAAAAGGAAAAATATTTGTATTTTTGGAAGATCACGATTGATTTAAATAAGTTCTAATATCTGGAAAAAAGTTTAGGTTAAGATGCAAAACTTTTGGCTGTCAAGCAAGCTTGAAACGGTCTCGCTCAGGGATTGCAAACATGTGGCATGTTTGCCAGAAGTTCCATGCTTGAGATTTTAATTGGCACATGTAAGCTTGTATTTTTTATATAAAATATGAAGTTTCTTAGAGGAGTAAACTAGTGGGATGCAAAACAAATTCTGATGGCTCACATTACTTTCTTGGCACGTGACACAAAAATCGTTTGTCATCCCTGGTCTAGCTCAATGAATGTTGATGTTAAATCATGAAGAATCAAATATGTTTTTCAAAAATTGTACGATATTTTTTATTTTCATAAATTTGAAAAGAAAATGTGGTTTTCAGACATCACTAAAGAATTTTTGCTGATGTAAAAGTTTCTGCTTAAACGACCAATGAAAAATTTTAATCCACTGGAAAGCATTAATTACTAAACCTTAATTTTTAAATCAGTTCACAAAGGAATTCAAGGAAAATGATAAAATTGGGAAATTTTGTGATGATATTTTGAAAGTTTGACATGGTTGTACAATCAATTATATCAGTAATAAATTTGTAATGTTTACGACATTTTATTTAAAATTTTGCACATGAACATCAAAAATGAGTCAAAACATTCAACTTCATTCTAACTTCTAATTTCAGCCATTTCTCCAACTATAATGAACTATTTGATATATTCATTACTTTAGATAAGTTACTGATTCATTCATTAGCATTTTTTTTTATATAATGGTGTTTATTTTCTTTATTTCAACATAACTAGAAGGAAATAGCTGGTATTCTGTTTCAACAACAAGCATGAATAAATATGTATTTGATAGATAACATTAAATTACTTTGGCCTTAAGCTGGTGCTGCTGTAATAGTGCCGTTACGGCACGTCGATATTTTCCCCAGAAGTCAAATCCTTCTGCCTGGAGACCTGGAGTCCGTTCCAGCCATCTCTGGACTAACTCAACCAAGGATGGCTCTGTTTCAGAACGTTTAATGGCAGCAATTGCTGCTTCATCATTCCCAAAGACACGTCGATAGTTTTGATTATATTTCACTCGGTGTTCCTGCAGATAAACATTTAATATACACATACATATCAGTATGTAAAGATTGTACAGTAGATCCTCATGCAATACGTGCGATAATCAATAAATAATGTAGCACTGCTTAACATGGACGCTGCCAAGATTTTTCCCAGGAGGGGCAGCCAGAAAATTTGCTTACAACATTAGCGTTAATTTTTATGACTTTGTCAATTTTTTAAAGAAAGTTTTTAAACACTTTTTTATTCAGGAAAAATAAATTTAAAAAAAATAATTTTAATTTTTGGTATTAATATTTGGCATGTTTCCTTCTTTTTTCAATTTTGATTTTTTTCAAAAAACCAGGGGGGAGGGACAGATGCCTCCCTTCCCCCCCCACAGGCACCTATGCTGCTTAATACAATACTCCTTGAAGGAATCCTTCCAACAAATTATGTAACAGGTTACAATGGCTGGAATTTCACTTCTATTTTAACATTTTTTAACTCACCGTAATTGATTCTTTATATTTAATCAATTACTAACATGAATATACAGGCGACTCCTGAGTTTTGACGAGGATGCGTTCCTGAAAACGTGGTCAAATCTCAAACAGTCGAATGCCAAATCAGCACAAATTCAAACAATTAGAGCAGAAATAACGATGTCTAGACTGAAACTAAACCTCTCGTGGTCGGGCGGGCCGAAAATTACTTCACGTAAACTAGTTCTAATTCGACCGATCAATCGGCTGGGTCGATTCGACCGGTCGAATTCTTGCTTGGGTCGAATCTCGAACGGTCGAATCTCGGGAGTCAACCTGTACTTAAATGGTATATAAATGAAAAGTTTGATATATTTTATTTTTACCTTTTTTAAATAATGCTAGAAAAATTCACTTATTTTCATATGGCAGAGGTACAAAACAAGAGGCATTGAATACACTAAATGAATAATTTTACGTCAATAGGTACTTTACTCAATCCTACAGAAATTCTTCCAAACTAAGAGGCTTCTTTGAACAAAATTTAAGAATATAGCAGTTGCTGAAAATGATGCAGAGATAAACTTTTCGATCTCATTCATCCACATAACGCTCGTAGCATTTCATCACTCGAATTGATTTCCCCTGTTTTTGCTATCTTTCACGCATTCTGGGCTTAGCTCTGGTGACGAGAAGGCTCTTTAATTGTATATATTACGGGAAATGCGTGAAAGCCTTTTATTTCTATTTCATTAAGTACCTTAGAACCTGCTATCATTAAGTTTTTGAGAGCTAAGTTCATTGTAAGCTAATTTAATTTAAAAATCACGCAATTCTGACTCTTTTCTTCGTCATAGCTAATCAAATAAAACAATTGTTTGGGTTCATATTTTTTTCAAAATTCATCGGGATTTACAATACTAAACTATTTTGAGTGTGAGACCTTGAAAATGTACACTAATAAAAACATCGACGTTCCATTGTTGTCGGAATGCTAATTCAGCTTCCATTGCGCACGCTATTTACAACAACAGTCAATGTCATTTGAAAAAAGATCGATTGGTAATTATTTACAGCGAATCAGCGAAGATTTGATTGCAAAAAAGTGGTAATTTTTCTGGGTCCAACAATCAGCTACCTAGGCAACAGGCTTAATGCTTTCATATGGGTAAGCTTTTAATGGGAATCAGAGTCTTATATTTCTCCTTTAAAACCTTACTACTGTAATGCCAATTGAAATATCAACGGGAGTAAAGATTCAATCATTCAAGCTATTTATGGAGATCAAATTGGCATCAGAAACAATTGTATTGAAAGTCATTTCCCTCTCTCACCCTCCCTCCCTTTGTCCCCTCCCTCCCTCTCTCTCATATTAAAAGCAATAAAAGCACGTTTACACCCATAATGATTGTGTAATAGTACCGATTACTTACCTTCGTTGATTTGTATACAACAAGAAATGTCTTCAGCCTTGATATCCAGATTAATTGAATATAACACCGCCTCCACCAGTAAAAGGTAACTTATGCAGGTAATTTCACCAAATTTGAAGTAACGAGTATAATAAATGTTAAAATACAAAAGTTATTTATAAAAATTTATTTTTATACCCATTACGTGTCCTCTACTTCTTTTTTGAATTTTATACAATCATCGTGTACAAATTTAGCGCATAAAATTTTAATATAATCTTTTAATATATTGAAATTTCAATTTAATTGTAATATATTAAAATATATAAATCCTTCGTTTTGTCAATTAATATTTAAAACGAACAAAAATTTTTAAATGCACATGCGTCGAACATAATAAAATAATAATATTCGATTTTTTATGCTTTCTTGTCGTGACCTCCAATTTTGCAACGTTCAACTAAATTCAATTTCTTTCGAAAGGAAGTTATTAATGTAGTTAAAGAATTACAAAAGATGCAATGCACTGTATGGAAGTGAAGTAAATGTGGCATGACAATGTATGCAACACCAAACTATTCAAAACAGAACAGATTTGGAGCAGGTAATAGCTACAATGATAATATGACTTTTTAAAGCTGACCGGTGTCTTGTATATACAACTGACATGAGTTCATCACTATAATGAGTACAGTTTCACCTTTTTTATTTTCTTTATTTAGAAAACATCCCAGCAATTCACAGTGGATGGGTGGCAGAGATCGTCGAAAGGAGCGTCTAAATAAATTTGCGTTACTTCATCCGGCGGGTACTAAAACTCGGCGCTAAGAACTCCGATATTGATCTGAATTATCATAACATTTCATATGGAAAAACTAATTTGTTTTGCTAGATTTCACAGCAGCAACATGCTTTGAAATGTTTTACGGCTACATATTTATCCACACGTGGGTGCGCATTTAACTATTTTTTGTCGCTAAGAATAGAATTTGTCCAATAAAACCGATAATTTTTAAAATTTTAAATTTTACATGTATATAAATTAATTTCCAAAGGAGATATTTGCAAAAAAAAACGGGAAAATGACGAGAGAACACCTTGGTAAGTTTCATCCGAAACCTTTTCAGACCTTGAGTTACTAATAAAAATCTTAAGTATATAAAGTTTTGTGCTGATCTGATTATTAGTTTGTGTGTTAGATCACCCACAAAGTTTCTATCAAACAACAGACATAATCAATAAAATAGTGAAAACGTACTCAGGGAAACTCAAAAACGTGTATTTCCGTTGAAATCCCGAATTCGATTTTTTTCACGGATAAAATTCTTCCTCCTACCTATACGGACGAAGTAAAAACATGAGACTGCATTCCTATAAAAAATTAAACTGGTTTAAAAATTTCGTACTCACCTGCTTAACTCCTAATTTATTCTCCAAAAGTCGAAATTGCAGACTTTGGAAACCCGAAGCCGGAGAGAGGTAGTTGCGGAAATCCATGAAGTCCAAGGGAGTCATGGTTTCGAGGATCATCACTTGGTCCACCAACAGCTGGAGAAGGGAGGAGAAAAAAACGCTTGAGTACCTTTTGAATTTGTAAGCCGTGTTCGTTTACAATCGTACATCGATGACTCGCAAGCAAAACAAATTTATTTTTCTATGCGATTTTGTTCATTCGCTTTTGGCAAAATGCCTCAAACACTTGGCGTGTTACACGTAATGATCGCAGGAGAGATATCCCATTACAAACATGTTATGCCTGTAAGTTTTCGTTATGTAACTCATTCGAGATATTCAGCCGGCGTTAAGCCTTGTGGGTAGAGATGAGGCAGTTTCCAACAAGCGTGCAAAGACAAAGAAGCTTCTTCGAGTCAAATTAGCGAGTGTTAAGAGAATCCAACCAATAAACAACTGAACACGACTAAAATTTTTGGAGGAAGAAATAGCATAAACGAGTCAGGATGGTGGCCAAATCCAATCGACCAGCCAGACTCGGACGTTGGCTCGAAGAATCTCTAGATTTATCATAAAACATCTATTATGGAGTATAAATATTTATTCCCGCATTAGTCTTCAAATATTAATTCAAACTTAAATAAATATATATATTCGTCTAAACTCATTAAGATTTTCTGCCATAAACAAACTTAAAAGCATCAATTCATACAATATTCATTTATATGTACTAGGGGCTCCGTCCTTGGTCCCTTAATGGGCCCAAATTCAAGCTAATTTAGCATGAATTTAATAAATATTTGTAACGTGAAATTCATATTCATTCAGTAGTACCTCATTTTGTTTCATATGCTTGTTTATTTATGGTTGTCATGATATTTCCAAGAAATATATGTTTTCTAGAGGCCCCATTTTGAAGGGGAGGGGGGGGGGTATACTACATTCCTTCCTTATGGGAAAATAATTATTGAATTAAGCTCTCCTTCCAACCAATTCTTTTATCGCCATATAGCCTATGTTGTATACCT
This sequence comes from Uropetala carovei, assembly GCA_036926305.1. Classification (NCBI taxonomy): domain Eukaryota; kingdom Metazoa; phylum Arthropoda; class Insecta; order Odonata; family Petaluridae; genus Uropetala; species Uropetala carovei. The sequence continues at coordinate 11,001,887 of JAXCHB010000015.1, forward strand.
ACGCGAAGTTTCGTAACGATATCTTCAAGACAAAAACTGTAAGTAAAACCAGCAAGAACGCAATAATCAACAGAAAATGGATGAAAAAAGGAACAAACGAAATTAATTAATTTAACAAAAGACAAAAAAGTAAATAGAGAACGTTTAAGAATCACAGCGAATATTATTCTCCGATTATTAGCTCGATTCTCTCGTCCATGAGTCCTGTTACGAGAAATTTGTTTATATTAACAATATTTTGGAAACAATGAAACAATTTAACCAATTAATTTGTGGAAAATCTACGTCTAATTATTTAAGTTACTTAGGTAGTTTTCAAAACAGCTTGCTTTGCAGAACTCTACGCCACACGAAAATATCTTTAAAAACAGTTTATTAGTAATATTTCAATTAAGATCAACAAATATTTGGTTTCCATGTAAACAAAGCAAAATCGCACATAGAAATTGAAAAACGATTGTACATTAAAAATTTTCCCATATAAATGCATTGGATTCTCAGCTTCGGCGACAATAGGAGTTGTCATGGTAGCTTATAATTGGTATTGTCATAAAATTGATGATATTTTTCTGATTCTAAATGCATTTTTACGCTAATTCGATTAGGATTCAAATTCTGTCTTCAATGAAAATAAACTTTGTTCTTTCCTGCATATAACCATTCAGGTCTCAAGGTTGTACCATATTTCTAAGTAATTTTAAAATTCAAATGAAAAATAAGCTGCATTCATCCCTATGTTACTCAATTGGAGAAAATTAAAAAAGAAAATATATTTTTTAATTAGAAAGGTCAATCAAATAGATATAATAACCTGACTACACGACTTAACTCTTTATTCTGGTTAAAATGATGCCTTCCTCTTGTTTCTACGTGCTGTTGTTGATGAGCTATAAAAAACATATATCTCTCTATAATTCAGGGGTTCTCAAGTGCAGTCACCAGACAATTTCGGTGCGGCCACAAGAAAATTTAAATAATTCGAATTATTTAAAGAAAAACAATTGTTAATGATAAATAAGTAACCGTTGTCATTAAATAAGAAGGTAGGTATATGGATGTTTTTACATGATTAACGTTATATTTTCTGTAATCTTTCCTTGATGCAGCCACGAAGGTTTGCTTGTGGCCGCATCTCTATATTATAAAATCGTAATGGTCATCATGATGCGTAACGCTCTAATTTTTTGAATAACTCAACTAGAAATTTCTCAGGATTTCAGTGTTAATGAATCTCTACGTTATGACTAAAAAAATTTCAAAAAAGATCACGGGTTCGACTCCAGAGGATGAATGTCGTTTTCCATAAGATAACACGTGAAAATCACCATTTTGGTTTGAAAGCTTTCATTCTTTTACTCTTTAAAATATCTTAAAATTAAGTTATCGACACTAAATTTGCGCTAAAACACGACAAATGAATGACGATTCTTATTCTTGCCAGCGAATACTCAATCTCATTCGAATTCGCTCATATTTTGAAGTTACATTCGAGTTTTGGTACATTATTTTAACATTTCAATAATAAGATTCCATAGTTACCGGTATTGTTGTCCTCGGTAATTTCCGTGCACATGCACTTAAATAAAGGCTTAAAGATCGAAAATATGATTAAAACTTGTTCGTAATGACCGAAGATATGACTTTAATGCAAATAAATCGAACGCAGTATTCATGTTATTTATATTTTTTATCTATACTACTAAATCCTATTTCTGATTGTCTCTCTCTCTCTCTCTTTAACACACTATACCTCAGCCATTTTTAATCTCCGGGAATTTCAGCCCTCTAAGTTTATTTTTTATCGAGTTATACAACTAATTTTCTTAATTTGTTATTGAAAATCAAGCATACATCCCTTATAAAATATATTCATTAAACTCATATTCAAAACATATTCCCGTTAAACTAATCTAAATCCAATAGGTACACGGTAGGAACGAAGAAACAGCGAGCAAGGGGGGGGGAGGGGGGGGGGGGGTTGGTGAGCGTCAGCGAGCAGGGGGCTTGCCCTCTAGTACATACATACATGCATGCATGCATACATGCATACATACATACATACAAACTTTTCTTTATAGATATCTATAGATAAATGTTAAATGGCATAGTTCTGCACATAATATTACTGCCGATTAAATATTATTCAAATGGAAAAACGAAAATCCCGTGGAATCGGACCTTTAACTTTTCACGACGAAAGCGCCAAAAACGTCACGTGGTGTTAATCTAATCAAAACTGAAAGAATCTTTAATACTGAAGCAGCCATTCTCTAGTTATTCTACGTTATTTGAAATACGAACGCATGTGGCGTCACCATTTGTGGACATGATTCAACATCGCTAAATTATGAATAGGATATTTGTTAAATGTCATCAATATTTACGTGCAGTTAGTTATTTTTTTGTACGAATGAATGACGCCTTCCTGTGATCTTGATCATGTTGATGATAACGACGAACTAAAACGTAAATTTCTAACGTCAGGATAAGAATCCATGATCTTCCAAGACCGTTAGAGATTCAAACGGACACGAATTCTCTCGTGATTACAGCATGTAGTCTCTTGCGTAACGCGGAGTTTGCGTGCTCGGGAGAAGGCCTAGTAGGGGGAAAAAACGCGTTGCGCAAATTCAAATTCCTTGAAATCAGACGTTCGTATATAGGCTAACAATAAGAGTTTTCTCACGCCACTCAATTAGGTAAAAAAGCCTTGCGCGCCCAATTAAGGAGCGCGTTTCACGGTTTCATGGAGTTCAGCGCATAAGAAAAGAGGGCGAATTTTCGCATTACGGATCGTTGAACTAAATGGATTTTTTGAACTACGGGATTTCTTGCTTTACGGATTTTGGAGTTTATGACTACTACAACAGAAAACGTATAAGAATTCATAATTCGCGTCCTGCCTGACAAAGCATTCTCAACTTAATAAGGCGCTCCGTCCCAGTCGCTATTTGACTTCTAGACCGTGCTCTTCTGCTGTTTAAAAATCGTAGCAATTTAATTCATTCGGTTGCTTTCTCTCTGTAAACGTAATTAAGAACGTTAAGAATATCTTTGACATGGATTTTATTCATGATCGTTTAGATTTTTGCAAAAAAATTCGGTGGCGCTTGCTTCGCATTCTATGATACAACTAGGTGCTCGCCAAATCGAAAAGGTTGGGACTGTAAATGGTCAAAAAAAAATCTCGCGTTTCGCAAATTGCAAAGTGCCCCTAAGGCCTCCTGACCCGCACAGCTGATTTATTAAGACTTCGCCACGCGGATCGGGGTGAAAGGAAGTGTGTTTCACGCACACCACACCCTTCTTGTCGTTAGGCGCGGCGACCGCGTGGAGCGAAATAGGTATGGGGAAAAGGGAGAGGAAAGGAAGTCTAGGCTATCCTGAAACCGTATTCGACCCCATCGGACGGGTTACGTAACCATTGACGCCCTAAGGAGGAAGGCCGCCATTCTTGGATCAAGGGGAATGAGTGACTAGCGATCTTAACTTCTTCGGCTACTTGAAGGAGGGAGGGAGAGAGAGGAAAGGAGAGAGAGAGAGAGGTAGGAAAGTAAGGCTTAAGTTTTCACCACGGTGGTTTTTTTCGTGAGAAGGTGTAGGATTACTGCTTAAAAGTTCGACGGGGGAGTGAGGTGAGTAGATGCGTGTAAGGGGAAGGCGTAGCGATGAGAGGGAGTTGAGGAGCATTGGTAGGGTGAGGAGCGACTGGATCTCCCGGGAGATCCTTACAAGTGCATTGGACGCGTGAGATACGTACACCTACGCATGTGGATGGCATGACGGAAATGGTTTGGCTCCCTCGTCCCGAATGGATGGGGTCGTTCCAAAACTTCACGAGCGAGTAAAGAATGGCAGAGCAAATTACACAATATGAGCTTTTTAGCTCTTTTCTTTTTAAATCGCTTACGTATTCGGTTTGTCTGTCCTTCCGATTGTTAACAACGGGAAATAAAACTGCCGTAGCAACGGGTTCAATACTTTTAAATGGGAAACATATTATTGCATGGCATTGATATAATGCTTTTAAAGGAAACTGATCGACTACGAGGCCGTCGAACCCAACCAAGGATGTAGTCTTATGATGACGTGTAGTAATAAAACATGAAAAAAGCGCCTTGTGTAAGTTGCTCTGCAATTCTTCCCTCGCTTGTTTTATTTTTTTCACGAAAACTATCGTAAATAAATACTGATGAGTCTGCCGGAAATCAGCAATAAATTTAGGAATAAAAAATTCGAAATTTAAAAATCTAACTCCAGCGGAATCGAACCCCGACACTAGCGTTTTAAAATCCGATGGACCATCCAAAGTTATCTTTTTTATAGCATGAATTGATCTTGAGTAGTTATTGTAGACGCCGATTACTCAGCAGCTGATCCTATCCTCCAAATTTTTACGATGCCTTACATAGATCGACCTCTCCTGAAATTTTGGCTTCTCCAGATTGCAGGATTACGGAGATATTGCCCATCTACCCAAAAATTCTAAAATCCATTGGAAAGGAGCCGAGATCCAACTTATCGCAATAAAAAATGTAATGTATGCTATGAGACCTTTCTTTTAAGACATTTCCGAATGTTATCCGACCACTCTAAACGGGCAAAATGAATCTTAAGGCATTACTTTTCATTTGTATTTTTTCCAACCAAACCCGTCCCGCGCCCGTCCCGTTCACGTGTCAGTAGGCCTCTATACCTCTGAAGCAGGACGAAGGTAATACTGAAGGTGGCTGTTAATGCTCGACGCATTGGATTCTATCGAATCCATAACAAAGATGTTTTAAGTAAGATTCAGATTTGGATTTCCACATTTGATACAAATTTTCTTGATTGATAAAGATTAATTAATAATAATAAGAGGCATGTCCTGCAATATCCGACCTGTTTGAAATGCGATAGGGCATGTAACATTTTTACTAATAGGTTTCAATAATATACACTAAATTCATTCGGTTTTTTTCGATGGAACTTCTACCTTTTTTATCTTAAAGACGAAACAAAAAGCGTTAATTTTCATCGATCGTGCTCTCGTTAAAGCAGTGGTTCTCAAACTTAGACGAGCAAAAGACCTCCCGGACCACCTAATCCATCCATTCCCGTCTTGCCAATCCTATAACTATAATAGAGTAACCATTTTTGATTGTTTCAAACAAAGCAGGGGAGTAGAAACAGTTGCTATGACATTTCGTTGTATCCACTGAGATTTTACGTTGTGAAGAATTTAGTTAATTTCAGTGGTATTAATTTAATTTGTTTTGGTCAACATTAATTGCTTTAGGACTAATCAGGTGAACTACGCAAACGAATTAATTGAAAATGGTATATTTAGCCTTATCACTATGGTAATACGCCACGCAAGTGTTGGAGATTAGGGTTCTGGTCTGTTCTTTAGTATGGCCTCGGCGTTGTGTATCATTAACTTGCATTTTGGGCCAGCACGCGGACCACCTGGAAGTCTCTCGCTGACCACACTTTGAGAACCACTGCGTTATAGCTCCAAGGGCTCTCTGGCAAGTTTTCCCACTTCTGGATTAAAGCGAAGACTCGAGAAAAAGGAGGAAATGTATTCTGCCACAGTGGGACAATTTTGAATAAGTTCTAAAATTACGATCGGGGAATCACGAGTTTTTCCGCATTCGTATAGAATTTCCTCGACAAAATAATTCTTATTATATGACCAATAACTGACCGTAAAAATTTCGCCCGCAATGCCAAATCATTTGTAAACATTTAAACAAGGGAATATTTACTTGAAATAATATACGAAACTTACATTTAGAATTTTATAGCATTACTCGGAATATTTCTGAGTAGCTCAACAAAAAGAACACGCGAATTAATTCCGCACAACCGGACACTGTCGGCCAAATTAAATATGGCTGCCGGGTCCAGCGGCGTGACATTTAAAGAAGGACCCAAAGGGATTAAAGAACAGAGGGGAGGGTAGTTCGCCTTCACTTTTTTTGTCGAAACGATCGTCTCTCCCAAGTTTCCATAATTTTTTTAAAAAGTAGTTCAGCTCGCCGAGGAACACTGAAAAAAAAACAAATCAAACGTGCCGGGATTAAAAATAAATATTGGGCAGAGCGATAGTATTTTTTTAAAATGAGTCTGTCATTATTTCGTAAAATTTAATATTCCACTTGATTTTTGACAGTTCCTAATCTAACGCCGATCAGTCTCCATGCAGGTAAACTTTCTTACGCTTGAATGGGGGAATACCAAATCAATTATTAAAATAGACACGATGAAGAGCTGGCTAAGGACAAAAAATATCACCTAGCTTTGTTTAAATTGATTATCAGTAAGAAACTTTTTTTCAAAAACTAATCCACACTCACCTTCAAAATGAGGACGATCCTGTGAAGACGTTTCAATATCTCCAGTGTCTGTGACTCGTCCATGTCCTGAGAAAAAAAACGTTAAAAATCAATTATAAGTAGAAAAATCACAAAGAAAACGTTTCTAAAAGAAATACCTCGATGATATATTCAACACAGGAGACGTTTCCATGCGACGAATTAGCGAACCTATTGAAGCGCTAATAGATGTTAGGAAACTCAAAGAAGTTTACCTGCTTGGTCTTTTGTTCATCATCATCATCATAGGTAGTCTGTCCGTTGGCAGGTCCGTGATTATTCTAGGTTAAACTTGGTTCTCCATGTACTCCTATTTTCCGCAGTTTTCTTCATGTCTTGATAGCTCTCTTTCCCTTTCAAGTCGTCTACTAGCTGAAACCTTTTCCTACCTCTTTCTCTTTTTCCATCCAGTTTTCCTTCTAGCACTTCTTTTAATCATGCTCTCTCTTCTCAGGTAATGCCCAATCCAGTTCGCCTTCCTCTTTCTGAGAGTCTGTATAATCATTCGCTCATCTCCTATTCTTCATAGTACTTCCTCATTTTTCACCCTAGCTGTCCATTTTATCTTCAGCATTCTTCTCCATGTCCACATTTCGAAGATTTCCAAGTATTTAATACCATTTTTCCTTGGCGTCCATGTTTCTGCTCCGTACAAAGCTATACTCCATACATAGCATTTTATCAGCCTCTTGCTGATTTCCTGCTTTATATTTCCCGTTAGTAGGAGTTTCTTTCTTCCGAAAGCGGCTTTTGCTTTTGTTATTCTAGTCCTGATTTCATCTGTACATTTTGCTTCTCTCGTTATGATGCTTCCAAGGTATTTATAATCTGAAACTTGTTCTAATGGCTTTCCTCCAATACGTATGTTCAAATTTTCTTCTTCTTTACTTGATATTCGCATAACCTTGGATTTTTCTGTATTAATTTCCATACCGTATTTTCTACCTGTTATCACTAGTCTATTTATCATTTTCTGGAGTTCCTTTTCCTTTCTTGCTAGAAGTACTTGATCATCCGCGTATTTCACTGTTCTTATAATCCTTCCTCCGATTTTGAAATCTCCCGTGCCTTCTAACGCTTCCTGCATTAGTCTCTCTCCATATATATTGAATAGAATCGGCGATAGACAGCAGTCCTGTCTTACTCCTCTACCGATATGTACTCCGTTGGTGTCCGTATTCTCCAACCTGACCTTTACAACTTGATTCACATATAGATTCCTGATCAGTCTCCTGTCTTTCCAGTCTACACCTATATCCTTTAATATCCTCATCAGCAGTATCCAATTTACTCTATCAAAGGCCTTCTGCCAGTCGACGAAACATACGCAGCAATCTTGACTGTACTCTATTGCCCTTTCTGATATGATTCTCACTACACCGATAGCATCTCTGGAAAATCGTCTCTCATTGCAATGACTTTAGGATCGCGTTAGAATAACTATTGTTTTTACGAGCTTATTTTGGTCGATAAATCCCTTTCGCATGTGATGTTCTGCGGAACTGCAATGCCTTCTCATTCACTTCCGTACCCTGAAAGCAAAATCTCGTAATAAAAAAACACAAATTTCTTAAGTGGCTATTCCTAGACTCTTGTAATATTATTCAAGATCGTTGAGCAATAAGAAAATCGAGAACTTTATTAAATGTAAGTAAATTCAAAATCGATTATGCATGCTGTTAACATTTCAATGTGAAAATTTAGCTGGATTTTAAGGATTTCTTAGAATTTTTAATCTTGCTGCAAACGAGTACACCAGCGGCTATTCTTCGAAATATATAACCCTCTCTTTTCTCAATCGTGATATCAGTAAGAGATGGAAATCATGTTGACATTCAAAATCCTTGCTAATTAATTATTGAACTTCTCTTAGGCAAAATTTTCGCGGAAGCCCTGGATGATGCAGACGCAACCTTTGATGAAAAAGAAAATTTGAAAAAGAGGTTGGGCAAAATACTTCCCGCAGGCCGCATTAAGCCCACGACATCATTTTATGCGGTCCGCGAAGCCATTATGTAACCGAACTGTAAAATTTAATACTTATGATTTCATAATATGGTCCGTATACTTTTTACAGTGAAGTTAAAACGGTGAACATTTATCATCGTCGGTTTTCAGTTATCTGATCTCTCGCAATCTCTCAACTAACTTTTTAATATGAACTATAATACTGTCCTCCAAAGGAATAGTAGGTACTTGCTAATGCAGCCTCCATAGGCATTCTCGATTACTGACGTCCGCCTTGTAAAAATTTTGCCCAAGCCTGATTTAACTGATACGATAATTAAACGGATCACAAAATCTTTCAATAAAATTTCTGTTGCAAAAGTATTCCGAATTTCCACATAATAAAACTTCATTTCTACGACGGTTATCTTTTTTATCCATTTTCACGTTCAAAAGCGGCCATTTTAATGCGTTTCGGAATCCTTGGATCTTTAATGTTGAGGAAAAGTTAAATGGAAGGCTCACGTAGGTTCGAGTAAGAAGAAGTCAGGGTCCGTACATGTGTACGTCGAACCATATTGGAGAGTTAACCTAGAACGTGATCTGGATTCCAATGCAATCCTCTCCACGATTCGAAATATCATACGCGGTCCGCATTCTCCAGCACGAATGACAGGAACGATAAAAAACGATCGATGATTCAACACGATAAATTGAACATCAAAGGCCACGTACCGCTTCGGTGTAAAAGCAAAACCATTCTTTTGATCATATCGAGACAATTTAGACGAGGCTTTATGTGTAATTTGTACATAAAAGAGCGAGTACCGCGCTTCGGTATAAAATTATTCGGATCATAACGAGGCGGATTTCGACGAAGCTACTTTACTTGTGAATTGTCGCATGCGTCACGTCGCACGAGACGTGAAAAGTGATCCCAACCTTTGTTACACTTTTTTGAATTACAATCGACGTGGCTGATCAAAGATTCGTTCTTCGTAGGAGAACTGTCTTCTTAAGAGAGCGGTGAAGTTGTTAAGGTTAGATCAATTGCGGTATGAATACAGTCGGAGGCAATCTCGAGAATGCGCCCTAAAGGTAAGTATAACAACCACTCGACGCTTAGAATTTTAACGTTTTACGTGGAATGGGTCGTATTACCACCTCACCCGCTATTATTTTTACTTTCTCCATACGTAGTAATGGGAAAGTATTGTATTCATGAAAAAAATCGACTTCGAGATTTCAACGGAAATACATGTTTTGAGGTCCCTAGAACACGTTTAGACTATTTTCGGAATGATGTCTGTGTGTGTATGTTATTGTGGGCGCTCTAACTCAAAAAGCACGTGCCATATCGTTACCAAACTTCATATATAACACTCTAGTATGAGCACAAAGAACTGATTAGTTTTTGGACAATAACGGATAACCGGAAGTCGAGGTTTATTCGAAACCCGATTCGGTTTTTGCGATATTTCTTCGTTAAAACATCATTATTGTATATACAATTCTATACAAAAGTTATAGAGAATGTCATTTCCTACAGTTTTCATTTGAAACAATTTTCTATAGGAGTTATTGTTTAGGAGTTATTTATAAATAACCGGTTTTTCGGTTTCCGTTAAATATCTCCTTAAAAAATCGTTATTGGTAATCTTCGTAAGGACCAAAGTTGTAGAGAATAATATTTCTTCCAAGTTTTGTTTGAAACTAATTTTCGTAGAACCATCCATTTCGGATATATTTCGCTTTATCTTAATACCAGTATACAGCGCCAACACCATGTAGCGGTGAATTCTGTAAACATTCAAAATATACGTAATTTACGGCAACAAGGACGTGTCTTCTTTTACGATACGAAATAATAATTTTGCCTCGTAATATTATTCATAATAATTGAAATATCTATACCCCAAATATGGAGAAAGTCATGTGTTGGCCACATCAGATTTTTTGATTGAGGTTTTCGGATTTTCTCTCGCTGTCACAATAACAAAAATGGGGCAAACGCCAACGAAAGATCTCATTTGACATCTCCAACCGAGAGAATTACAATGGTGACTCTCCTAGCATTGGAAATCTCGTGCGAGATAAAACCCTCGTTTCAAACATCTAGGGATTGTCTTAAGTAGTTAGTGCAGAAAAAAATAAACATTTTCTCAAAGTAAATGAGAGGAAATTATGGGATCAAAAAATTATTTTATTTCCTCAAAATTATGGTGGGACAATTACGCGAGTAAATACGGTATGTACAGTACAAAATCTTTAATCTGGGTTCCTGTAATTCAAGAACTTCCTTGGTTCGAAACAAATAACAGAATCTGAGCGTTTAAATTAAAAACTCACAGAATTCTTTCATACACCTACCTACTACAATACAACAAATAAAATCCCTCACAGATTAGGAAGAATAATAGGTAATTTGAAATGCCTCAAAGAATAATTAATTGTCGCGAAATAAATGTATCCATAGTGAATACCTGCAACGTTTCTTCATGCAGTAGCGACAGAGGATTCTCTCACGGGGAGGGGTCCGAAATATTTGACAAGCACAAAAGTTGTATGCAAGTTATATCAATGTCGCGTATTGCATTATTAATTATATTTCGGTTAAAAACATAGGGGGGCAAACCGTCTCCTATTCCTCTCCGACGGCGCCCATGACCCCAGATTCAAAATAACTATGTATGTTTCCGCAGTTTAGAAAAATCACAATTTTCCAGGGGAGGGGGGGGAGGGTCCGGACCGGATGGACCCCCCCCCCCCAACCCCCCGTGTGTGCGCCACTGTCTTCATGATGATAACAAACTTTCTTGTCGAATTCAGCCCTCTCCTCACACTGCATATTTTGATTCAAGGCCCATAACCATTATTATACTACGAATGAAAATTATGTGTTAAATAACAGCATAAAACCGAAAATGATTGCAGAGATTTTATTTGCTTGTCATTATGACCAATTCCGGTCGTCTGGAAAATTCTATAGACCGGCACATCCAATTTCCAAAGCGCGTCGGACTTAAAAAGGTTGACTGTATTCCTATACCTCTTATGTATTTCTCAATATCTATATTCCTCCACCTCAACTATTTGTTCGTACCACCTCTATATTCCTGCAACGCTAACTATCCCCTACCAAACGATATCGACGGCTTTCCGGGTAGTAATGTAAATTTAGATATCTTCTTCCCGCCTCAGTAATCCCCCCACTTGTTCTTTCTTTCCATTACATTGTCGTTCCAGTTCTCCACCCCTTACTAATTCTCACTCCACTTTCCCCGACCTTAAAATTCCACCCGTCTCCGAAATTTCCCCACCCACTCATTCCCTTCCGCAGTTGCACGTGCCGTCTCTTACCCACGGCAATTGGGGGTACACCCATGCCTTCCGACAAGGACGGAGGATGGTGCCAAGGTCAAGGTAAGGAGGATGGCAGACGTTCGCCCCCGAGTTTTCTCCAGCTCTTCCAAATTAACTCCTAATGGCTCAAAGGATGACAAATGAAAACTTCTGTAACCAGTTGAATTTATATTTGTTGTCAGCATGTGTCAGGATCCCGAGTGCCTTTCATACAGCACCTGACTATAAGTACGATTATCTACGTATGATAATTAATTTTTATAAAAAAATACTGAAAAATGGCCAAGAATGAAGCTTTAATCAAACAAGCACTCGACAAAGAGCAAGTTTATTTTCATCATGGCGAGATCACTAGGAGAACATATCATTATTGCGCGATAATTTATTATTCATCTCCAACGCCTTATTCTCGAAGGCCATTTTAATTAGTGTAGGCACTTCTCAGCCGGCAATAATAGACATCAATGGCGTTAAACATTCGATCATGGAACCCGGTCGGTTTAAATGACGCGCAGCCTCCCAGGCTGAAAAGCTCGGGAAAGCGTTCTATTATACAAAACCGCGACTTCTTAGACAAATCCGAAGTTTTACTTTCACCTGAAGTCCTCAACGTTGCGCAACTCGACCGTTTCAATTTATTCTCGTAGAAAGAATTTTTTCTAAAAAGGTCGTTTATAAGGCAGAGTGCGACTATTCATCACCGAGAATGACAGTGAACAATTCAACCTATTTGCCTACGTTACGGCTACCGGATTCACAACTTCTACCTGAAATTTATTTTGCTCGAAGAGATAAGCCGACGCAATGAAAGGATACTTACCTCGCTATTCATGAGAGCCCGTACAGAGTCCAGTTCGAAGATTATCTGTTTGAACCAGAGCTCGTAGGCTGAAAGAAAAGGAAGAAAGCATGAGAGTTAAGACATTATTTGTATGAAATATTAGGAAGTAATATACGTAGGTACGGCTGCGTGGACCCCAGTGCAAGAAATCATTAACTCTCCTTGCAATACGTAATAAATTGACGGAAAAATAAAATTTAATTGTCGCGAGAAAAATTATTACTTTGAGACGAAACTAGAACAGAAAATAATATTTTTAATCATATAAAAACATGATAAAATTAGACAAGTGCAGGGATTCTTATTGGGCCCCTACGCACCGCGTACTGTACGTAGGAGTACCTACGCCATTTGGTGTGAGACGTGAAAATACGAGAAATGGAGAGGGATAATTAAATAACATGACATTACTTTAACTTAAAGTATGTAGGCAAGAAAGCGTTATACTAATACTAGGATATGGGAGTGAGAAGACGATATGATGTCACCAAAGCTATATTGAATAAGAAACATCTAGATATTTTTTTATTTACTTTAAAAAGGGCTTTTATAATGAGCGTAATAAGAACAACAAAGACGGTCATATACATCCTTACCCACGACAGGATTCGAACCCGCGACCCGAACTCGCATGAGCGAGCCTCTTTAACCACCCCTCTACAAATTGGGAATTAAATTAGAAAGAATGATGGGGGAAGACAGAGAGAGAGAGATATACCTACACAGAGGAGAATGGGTTGAGAAAAATGGAGTGAAGAGAGCAAAAAGGAGGTAATAAAGACAGAAAGGTGGGGGTTTATGAGGAAGGTGAGGGATAACGCGTGTAACCAAGGACTTGCTAAACGTGCCAAACTTTTTCAAGGCGACGCGCGTGGAGTTCGGGAAAAAAATTAATTCTGTCGTTAAATAAAATACGGGCATTGAAGTCTCCACAAAAGGAATACTCCTGTGGCCGCCGTCTTGAGCTGCCGCTTATCGATTTCGTGGAGCCTTCAACCTAACCGTTAAGATTTTTTCAGAATTAACGTATAGTATTTACATGTCTAAGATAATAATAACAGTTTCGTTTAAAGAGATAGCCTTATGGCTAGAAATTTTTCGTACAGATGATCAAGGTAAATCGCATAATTAAAATAAAACGATTGAATAAATTCTTCATAAATACCGAATCACCGTTCGCCGCTCCTTAATTTCTCTGCAACTGAAATTCGCATCTAATTTTCCCAACTCTTTCATTGCCGAAATTTTATTTCAATGGTTCTTTTATTCATTATGCGTAAATGTCACATTTTTCTCAGTCGACATAATCTTTCCATAAAATAAAATAATAAATTTACTCAAATCTTATTTAACTTATCGTCGACACATCGTAAAATTGATAATCTGTCAGTGGACTGTATATTATCAAATGGTCGCAAATCGGCGTACACTCGACAAATGCGCCAAGAAGTAATTCATTCAGAGCAGTCTTAATCGAGATCACAGTTCGCGGAGATATTCTATGTAAATATCGATCGTTAAAAAACATTAAATCTCAAAAGAGAAGAATCTAGTGTGTGACTGGTTTTAGTAACATCGGAGAATTTATTTACGCGGAGCTCGACAATTGCCTATTTTATATTTTCAACACATTTCAGGTTAACTTACCTTCTATTTTTATCCTCTCCATAAATTATTCCCCTTTGACATGTAAATTTATTCATTTTAACGTAAAAGCGAGCGTGTAAATTACTTTATCGACCACGATCTCGGCAGAAAAGCTGCCAGTTAACTTTCTTGCTCTTAAAATATGCTCTGCGTCGCTTTTGGAAACGAGCCAAAGATACGCATAGGCGATTCTCTGCGTTTAACACGAGTCGCGAAAAAAAATCCTCATTGGATTCCTCTCATTCCGGGAGTTTCCAAGCACTTCCGGCACAAAACAAATTCGGAGGAATCATGAATGAGACGGAATGACAAGCAATCCTAGAGAGAGTGTATCGCGAAACGGAAAACCGCGAACCTAACGCATGAAGGAAACGTGACGGAAACAAGAAAAAATATTTTTAATACTTTAAAAGAAAATAAATTTTAATTTTATGTAATGAGGATCGTCTAACCAGCTTTAAAAAAATAATAAAATTGAAAAAATTTGCTATAATCGGAATCGAACACGAGACCGTAACGTTACGAATCCACCGCTTATCTCACTACACCACCACCTTCGCTAAACATACTCTCCATATAGTTGTTAATGTAAAAACCCTAAAAAGAAATTTGAAACAAATAAAACATCTGTCAAAATCATTTTTAAAAATTTTTAAAATAAGAGAATGCAAATAGCCTTAAATTACCTTGGTGAGTGATGATGAACAGATGCTCGTCATGGACCGGTCTCTTCTTGGGCCTGCTCCTGTGATGTTTCCCGTTCGCATCATCATCATCATCATCATCTTCTTCTTCCTCCTCGTCTTCGTAACCATAATCATCCTCCTCTTCTTGCCTGTTTGCCGCCTCTTCGCTTAACATCCTCTGAGCATTCAGGATCTTGTCCAGTTGGAGGTATTCGCCGTATAACATGCCTTCCTGGTCACCGAGGGCTTCGCCGTCCTGGGACGATGGCGGTTCCCTGGTCAGCGCACGCGAAGGAAGAGAAGTTCATCGATAAAGTGGGATGCGACTCACATAAATGAGATAAGTGTGAACATGTCACAATGATTGATCCGATGACGATCTATCAGCGGGTCATTTCACCCCGAAGGAAAATCAGATTATCCGGTTCATCCTGTTTACATCTATTTACCTTCAATTGTATTCTTTATTTTCTGCGTGAGTAGTACAGTAAAACCTCTCAAAGGCGGAAACCCAAGGGGCCGACACTTTTTTCCGCCAATCACTACAGGTTCATCGATGGTTCCACCAGCAAATGCAATAAGCAATAAAGTGATACGTTCCTTAGAACGTGTGCCACCTGAGCATCTTTCTCCTCTCACATGCAACGTCTTATTCGGCAATATTTTAAAGAATAAGACCGTTTCGTCACAATTAGCTATGTATTTCAGTTCGTATACCCTAGTTAATTCTAGCAATTTTTGTTTCCATTCATCAACAACGGTCAAGCTGACATTATCTGCCTCCCCCGGCAAAACTTTAAAGCTTATGCTGTCTCTTTCTATAACTCCGTAACCAGCCGTTGAAAGCTTTAAAGTCCTCAATTTGAGAAGCGCTGCTGTCTTCGATGCTGTTTCCTGTAACATTGGTCCATAACGAGATCCTGTTCAGAACGTAAAAGCACTACTTTTTCCGGCATTCGCAGGTTTCCGCTTTAATGGATTTCCAACTTTGAAGAGTTTGACTGTATAGGAGAATGCATTGTAATCGTGAAAAAAATTCTAAATCGGAATTCATACGAAATACACGTTTTCAGGCCCACTGAATACCTTTTGACTATTTTCCGGGTGATGTCTGTGTGTGTGAGATAGGTATTTTGTGGGCGCACAAAACTTTATATTTAAGATTTTTGTTGGTAATTCAAGGTCTGAAAGAATTTGGCTGAAACTGGCCATTCTTCTGTTTTTTCCAAACATCTCCTTTAGGACTCAATTTTTGCAAATGTTTGTCGTTATCAAAGTTGTAGACAATGTAATGTTCTACAAGATTTGTTTGAAACATTTTCTCATAAAATGGATTATTTCAGAGATACATATTTCGATTTTTCGTCTGAATTTATGTTATGCACGTAGCTAAGGGATACCATTGTTTCCGTTGCTATGATAAAATTTTCTAATTGTTGGTAGCGATGCCTACGATTCCAGGAGTAATTTTACCTTCGCGACGCTATTTTTTTTATCCATTGTAACAGCTAAAAGATTTGTTTACTTATTGTTTTTTCAATGTGAAATGATTCAAAGTATTTTCCATTATAAGTATTATTCAGTGTTTAAATAGTATTCATAAGTGTAACTGCCAATAATTATCTTCGAGGACGCTGATGCCGAGAGCAGGGGCGGCTCGATATATTTTGGCGAGAAACTGCCCTAGCACTCTCGTCCATAAATTTTTGTTAAGATGTTTTTGAAATAACTTGCTAATTTATTCATTGCTTCGTAAAATAATTGATAATGAAAACAAAAAAGAATTTTATGTATATTTCGACCAGTCCAGCGATATAAATTGGTTTCCAACATTTACTCACTAGCAAGCAGAGCCAGATAAAGGGAATGGGAATGAACAGACAGATGGTCGGGTTAAAGCCACCAATACTTTGTCGTCTCGGGCAACCGCCCGACTCGCTCGTACCTCGGGCCGGATCTGGTCGAGTGCAACCATATTCTTTACTCTGTATAGAAAAAGTCATGCGCTGGACAGATCAGGTTTTTTTTTAAATTCTGTTCGATCGAGTTTACCAGTAGCATTTCAATTTATTCATTGGGCCCGTATCCTCTTTTATATCAATATGCAGAGAATGGTTATGGTACCACCCACGAAGCTGAAAGTTTCGCGTGTTCACGCTGTCCATTCTTCTTCGTCCAAACAAGAATTCTCAGCACGTCGACGAGTTTTATCGCATCATCTTCGTGGACATTTTCCCGTTCCATAATATCATATCAAGCATCACGTCCATCCATATTTGGTTAGCTAGATAAATGAATTGGCAAAGATACTCGTATACGGGAAAAAGTCTTTTCGCGTTTTTTCGGAAAACACAAAAACGAATGCTTTCTGTTTTAACTAACGACTGGAATGTCAAAAGACATGCATAATATGTACGTATATAATACTATCGTAAATCCCCGTCTTTCTCTCTCTCCCTTTCTTTCTTGTCAATGCTTCTTCACCAACGTATCAATTAGGGTTTTTCTGATGGTCAGTATAATTTTAAAATTTTACTCTAATTGATATTTCAAGTCCAGTTTCGTTTTAAAACATATTTTGTATGTGTTAAAAGAAAGATAGGGAGAAAATCCTTATGACAACGAATTCTCGAAAAATTTCACTTTTTGCATTAAATTAAATTAAATTTACGTAATCGGCCACAGTACTGTCATCCATGACGACGCAAGACATTCTCCTAAAAAACTATCGTGCTGAAAACAACTGTTTAAATAGATTCGATGTACATTTGAAATTCGACGGTAGGAAAATGAATTTGTATTCTTTTAGGTATTTTTTGGTTTAAGTTTCGAATTTTGCGGTGATTATAAGAGATTTCAAGATACGAGTGAAAAATACACTGCACCCATTCCCATGCTATCCAACTAGATCAGGTGTTGGCAACCTTTTCTATATGGCGAGCCACATTCGGTTGTGAATGCTTCGGAGGGCCGCAATGGAAATCACGAGAGCTTCGGCGGGCCGGATGGGCTTTTAAATCAGAAGTTACTGATTTTGTGGTCTCATATTAGACAAAATCTATTCTAATTAGTTTACTAGCGTTAAAACTCCACCAGAAAAGATTTGGAGATCATAATTTCACTGGAATTGCCTGTGTTAAATTATACCGATCACTTTTTCATCATGGCTTCGCGGGCCGCATAAAATGCTCTCGGGGGCCGGAAGAGGAGCGCGGGCCGTAGGCTGATGACCCCTGAACTAGAGGAGGGAGACACTTCTAGAATAGAACTGAACACGATTTGATAAAATCCTCTTTAGGCGATACACATCACAAAACACTGAAAGAATGGTAAAAATCGGATGAACCGTTCGCGATTTATTCGTATTTCGAGCGTTTCTCAAAAACATTCAACTGACACATTGGGTCAGGAGTGTAATAGATTGTAGAAAACAAGTGTAGATATATGAATTAATATAAAGTATATATTTGTGTTACGGGAAGGTATTTAGAAATGTATTGTGCCTTAGTGTTGGAAAAGTAGGGGATTGCTTGGTAGGATGAGGACTTCGTGAGCCTCATGACCGCTACGGTAGCCGTGAAGGCCTACCATGAACCCGCGAAAATCCTCACGACAGGTACAAATTTAATTATTCTTATATGTATTATAGATTTAGTAGGAGTATTATAAATAACGTATATATATATGTGAAGCATTTAGGTTAAATTACTTCTTGTTACCACCAAGTCATAAGACTAAATTATAACGACGATAAAATCAACGGAAGAAGCCTTTACTTGGTGGAACTACACCATAAATAAAATGAAAAAAATTTCTCATTTTATTTGTAAGGACGATTTTTAAATAAATAAGCCCCGCGAAGCGGGGAGGCCCCGAGATTCAGGGGAGCCCCCAAACATTTTCATTGAACTGAAATGCAGTCAATTACATTGAGTCGACAATAAAATATGTGAATTAAAGCGAAAATTAAATAAATTAGCTGGCGGGCTCAGTTGCGTTAGCAACGTAAGCAATAGTGGTACACAATCAATTTGAATATCTTATCGGCGAAGTACATTTAGAACAAATTTATTCCATACAGGATTTAAAAAAACGTTATTTAATGCACGGCTTTGTTATTTAACCCAATTTCGAGATTCATTTATTTAGATTCATGTCAACTCATGTTCGTCGAGGTAATGCATCCGATCCTATGACGCGTGTACTGCGATGCGAAGCCAGACATAAGCAATGTCTGTGACCTAGACTTTATCGAAAGCAATTTGTATCTCTTGGGCTCGATACAAGGACGTAAATAGATAAATTGACGACGAAAACAAGCGCGTAGAAGAGCACGCCTATTTAAGTGATAGTGCAACTAAGTAATGAGCAAGTTAAATGGACGTACATGCATAACTACTTGAAAATACATGCGTTCGTTTAAATGTGAATTCTGTACCATATCCTAGCGAAGATAATTTCATGTTTATTTTTAAGCGTGAACAATGTGTTATTCAGAATAAGCGAAATTTTTGGAATAAATGCAGGAGAAATGAGCTTTATTCTTTTGAAAACACTCATCTCCGGGTTATGATGTGTGTCAATTTTAATCTACTGAAATATGTACTATTATATTTTCCCGCGTTAAATTTGTAACCACATATACGCATACAAACAGAAACATGCGCAATGAATTAAACACCAAAGTAGAATAAATGACGAAGATGTTCCCAGTATTTCAGAATAATGTATTTTCCCACTCATGAGAATGTCGACTGCCCGAAAGAACTGGGGATAGATTGCTCAAACAATCAAGCATTAATGCACCAGAACGGAATTTAATGAAATAGAAAAATATTGCTATTGAACAATAATGGAATCGAACAATAGTAGAATCGAACAGCAATAGAATCGTACGATTATGGAATCGAACAATAAACAAATAGAACAATAATGGAAACGAAAAAAATGGACTAGAAAAATTTTAGAATCGAATGATAAATGAACTGGACGTACACCCATAATGTCTTAAATAAGATAACGTTCGTAAAACTGGCGTTCCGCATAATCGACGTTCGGACAATCGACTTTCGACTGCAAAATCATTTTCAAAGCAAGCGTTAAGCGTTGCGAAGTCTCTCTTTTTCGATTTCTATATATAAATCATCGTTTTACAAGTGACGCAGTGAAAATGTGATGATATCCCAACTGCTCACCCTACCCTATCGACCCTCGACCTTACTCCCTCCCTTTCTCCCTTTTCTCACATGTTTCCTCCTCCCCTCTCTCTCACCCACTTCCCGCTCCCATTCCACTTATCGACTTCCTGATAGCGCGATCACGCGTAACGGTAAATTAAACGCCTCGGAGAAAAATCCTCCGGAGCTTCAGAAAAAAGGTTTTGTGAAGTCTATCTCCTCAGGAGTAAATATATACACACTGTGGTGTCTATAAAATAACGAACAACGCAAGGTGTTTACATAGGCACGGTATTGACCCACTAAACGGAAAGATGAAGCACGTAGGCAAACGCCTGAGCAACCAAAACGAACGGAAGGAACCGCAGTGTCATCATGTATTATTATTGTTGTCCTACAAAATCCAACGGAGATAAGACGAAGAATCGAACTCGGGATTTCTACTCGCCGGGAAGATGCTCTAACCATCAAACTATCAAGGAAAAAACATTCTTCATTTTCGGGATGAAAAATATCAAAGTGGTGTGAAGAATAGCTAAATATGTCCTATTTAACCTTCAATTAGGTTAGATTAGTTATCTCGTTTGTGAGAATAAGCGTGTAATTTCTGTCTTAGCATTTCTAAGAACATCTTGGAGTCGAGAATAATTTATTGCCAATATTTTAGCAGTTAGGGCTTTAAGAAACCAAAACGGCGCATTTATTTGGCTGACAAGATTTTAGGAAAATAATTAGGGCTGTCAATTTTTTTCGATTTTTTTCGAAAATCGGTAACTCGACCGTCGAAAATCGAAAAGTCGGTAAGTCAAGGTCGAAAACCGAAAAATCGAAATCGATTTTTACCGAAAAGTCGAAATCGATTTTTTTTACCGAAATGTCGAAATCGATTTTTTTACCGAAAAGTCGAAATCGATTTTTTTACTGAAATGTTGAAATAGATTTCTACTGAACTATTGAAGTCGGTCTTCTGGATGTCTACATCGATTTTCTCAAAAAAGCCTACAGTATGTGATCGTGGAACGAAGTGACACCGCATCGTGTCCGTTGTCTATGGTAACCCGATGTGCTACGGATCTGAAATTTGGAATGTAGGTAGAACTCCGGGTGAAACAAGTTCGAAAAATAAAATTCTGAAATTCATACTCCAGAACAGACATATAATGTAATGGTGACGGCTCAATTATAAATACTGCTCCTACTATTATATTATATTTGGAGTAAGATTAAGTAATGATTAAGTTATAATTAAGTAAAATTAAGTAATGTATATGTATGATTGTAGCAGTAAATGTAAATCATCTTCTGTGTTTTTCATCCTATTATGAAAATATTACTGCTGTAATCATAAAATGCAGCTTACGAACAAGGATTACTGTAAAGTGCTTCCTTTTCAAATCCTAGAAGAATTTGCCGTTTCTTATTTCACCGCCAAGATGAAAACGTCGCCTGCTGGGAAACGGTAAGGTCCGAAATAGCCTTGAATATCCACGGGTCCATCTGCAATTGTCCGCTTTAATTATCCTTTATTTTTTATTTATAATGGTACTAGCTTTTCGTACCCGGCTTCGCCCGGGTGCATTTCGGACTGCAAATAGTTATACTTTTTCCCGCTTAGAAGACAGCTTGAGAAAATGATACATACTAAAACTTCTCCTCTCCTTTCTGTAAACTACATTAGGAGTCTTGAAATAAAGTGGAAAGAACACGAAACGAACCAATACGAAAACTACAAAAACCACCATGAAAAAAGAAATGAATTAAACACTTACCAATACCAGGTAGAAAAGGATGTAAACCGACAAATAAATAATCGTGGAACATAAATTAAGAGTACAACCAAAGAATATAAGTTCAATGTAAAAACCACCAAGAAAAAAGAAATGAATTAAACTGTAACCAATAGCCGGCATAAAAGGTGTAAACCGACAAATAGGTAATCAAGGAACAAAAATCAAGAGCACAACCAAAGAATATAAACATAGACTACAAAATGAACAAATAAGAACGACAACAAAGAAAACAAACAAAGAACACAAAAAATGGACACGAAACGAAAGCAAATGAAAACAACAAACTAACAGAAACCAACCAACGAATAATCTCCTAAAGCTCAATGTATCTGACCATGGCGACTGACGCTTTCTATTCAGTTGCAAAATAAACAACCAACAATCACAAAATAGCGTGTCGTAGTGATGAGTAAATACTGATTACGCGGAATATGAGTTTGTATGTCAACATAATAATAGGAGAACCTAAATAAGAATACCTATTATTACTCTAAATAGATATAAAATTATTGATCTTAATTGTGTTTTCCATCGTAATTAATTGAATAATAGATTGAGATATTCGAACGAATCGATTTTAAATAATGTAGTAAAATGTTTTACTTTTCTAACGTAATTAATTACGTGAGTGTATCGGTAGTGTTTACATTTTACCCATGGAACCGCAGACACGAATTCTTAATTTTAGTTCAGAAGACATAATAAAGTTCAACAAAAGTATTATTCAAATAAAATCTTTCGAAATTCACTGCGTTACGTGTTCAAAATGTTAATCTAATTTAGTTCTCGTATTAAAATAACAATTACTCAGGAGTGAACCGTATTTCCAATTGATAAAACTCTCTTTTAATTCAAAACGATATTATATATTACAAAAAAGTATCTAATTATCATTGAAACGCAAAATGGATGAGCATGGGAAAAAACTTGCATGTTAGCATGAAATGCTCAATTCAGTTTTTATTGATAAACTGATAAAACAAAACACAAAAACTATAACGTAGTAATTTAATCATATATCTTCAGTAATTTTCACTTAAACAACATATGAAATAAAATAAGACAAAAGGCATATAAAAACAATTTAACTTATATCCAAACATACATATAATGCGAATGACACGATTACAGAAAAAGAAACAGTTCACTAATGTTTATTCGCAGAATTAACCTGTGTATAGAAGACCATAGATAATGAAAGAAAAACATACAATCAAATCAACTATTTCTACGTTTACGATATGTTTATAGTTCAAACGTAATTTGTTTACATCGGTTGCTAAGTATATCCAAATGCTGAGCAATAATGAAAAATAAGATTTTCCCTTCAATTCGTCTTATTTGATCCGTAAGCCCCTCTTTTAAAAAATTATTCCAAAAGAGGAGATAATTTACCACAAAAAAGTCTGCGAGAGCATATGTCTGCGATATATATGTAAGGAGTTAAAAATTCGAGAAATTTACGAAAAAATTTTAAATGGAAATCCCATATAAACGAAAATATTTTATTATAATTAAATAGTACACCGAATCGGTTTAAAAACCTTACTACACCACAGTACACATGATAACGGTTAATATGACACCTTCCTCTTTTTTCTGCGTGTTGTAGTTTCTGAGCCTTAGCAGAACATACATACATACATACATACATACATACAAACACCTTACTTTATAGATATGTATAGATAGATTTGTCAGACCAAAGGGCAGTGGGGTATCAGCGTCACACCGCCTTGTTTTTGTGGAATGAGAAAATGGAAGAAATGCAAACCTCGATGCATCCTTTGTGTAGAGATTGCCATAATCGAATGATTTCCATAATAGTATGTTTTTTAATTATTATAAATCGAAAAAAAATAGTGTTTTTTAATCATTTTAAATCGAGAAAAACGACATAGACATCCAAAAGACTGACTTCCCCAGTTCACTAAAAAAAATCGATTTCGACTCCTTATTTATAAGTGAGCCGTCACCATTACATTATATGTCTGTTCTGGAGTATGAATTTCAGAATTTTATTTTTCGAACTTGTTTCACCCGGAGTTCTACCTACATTCCAAATTTCAGATCCGTAGCACATTGGGTTACCATAGACAACGGACACGATGCGGTGTCACTTCGTTCCACGATCACATACTGTAGGTTTTTTTGAGAAAATCGATGTAGACATCCAGAAGACCGACTTCAATAGTTCAGTAGAAATCTATTTCAACATTTCAGTAAAAAAATCGATTTCGACTTTTCGGTAAAAAAATCGATTTCGACTTTTCGGTAAAAAAAATCGATTTCGGCTTTTCGGTAAAAAAACCGATTTCGACATTTCGGTAAAAAAAATCGATTTCGACTTTTCGGTAAAAATCGATTTCGATTTTTCGGTTTTCGACTTTTAAAACGGCGGTCGAAAATCGGTAAGTAGAATAGGTTTTCGAAAATCGATTATTGACAGCTCTAAAAATAATAAACCTGTGTGTGTGTACACAACGATAAAATTTCATTATTTTCATCCCAAGTATAGTTCTCCGAGCATTTTTGTAAAAGAAACGAAAAAATTTAATGTTTCAAAATAGTCAATAATAAGCACCCATAAAATCACTGACTATGCAAATATTAACAATATTACTGATCGGTTTTCCATCACACGATAAAGGGTCATATGCAAATGAAAGTTTTATTTCTCATCCTTAAACTTATCCATCCCAACAGACACCTATTCTGGTTTGAATACGTACTTACAAAATCTAAATATGCGTCCAAGCTTATAAAATCAATTTTGTTTCAGGAAAATACGTAAAGTACAAATTAAAACGCATAAATGTGATTGCGTTATAAAAATGATCCCTAATTACTATACACAATAATAGCTATACGTAGCCGTCACGTAGTCATTTTCATGTAGAGGCAGTGTACGATCCTGTCTTCAGATCGGAGTAACTTCAGTCTTGAGCGTGTTTCATTTGATTTGACTTTTTAGCGTTGAATTTCTTTGGATGTCTTTCTTTATTGATACCACTGGTCTCGCGTAATCGGAAAAACAAATTATGAATAAAGCACGTACCGCCTATCATCATAGCTGGTAATTGTCAAAATTAAAATCAGAATTACAAAATCTAATGTTTAAAAATGCGTCTGCTGTTTATAGTTATCTAATATGTATAATAAAACCCAAATGAGATCCTATTAAGATTTATGTACGGCGCAGATAACGCTTAATGTGATCGTAGAATCTATGGAATACGTCCGAGTGAGATTAGCAATATTCTGTGAGAATAAAAACTTAAGCAAAAGTCCAATTTAAGAAAATTATTCTTTACGTCCATCAGTTATAGGCGATAAAAATATCGCTCATTCATAAAATATTCACATTAACGGCCTAAAACAATAAAAGAGATATTTCATGACTGCCATATTCGAAGACACAAACTTCAATAAAAAAACAAAGTAAGTAAATGAAACGCATTTCATTTGACATTTTAGTCTACAGCTAAGGAGAATTCATCCATTTTATACCTTATAAAGAACCAACTTTCCTCGAATAACCACTGATAACGACAACTCTGTGGCTGAAACGCACATTTATTTTACACAACGGTCTCGTGGTTCTGGACTTTATTAGAAAAATCCTTGATATGAATACATAAACTCTACTTGGAAATGAATCATTTGTAACCAGTTTTCATCGATTCCCCTTTATATGGTAGCACCATATATATCACGTGCCATTCAGGAGTTTTTATCATTTTCCATTTACGTAATTACTGGCCAATTTACCGCAAGATGCCAGTCACATAAATCGTTGCCTGACATTTTACATTTCAATTCGATCGTTGATCAAGCTCCCGGTAACTATCGCGTACAAATCATTGCGTTTCACTTTTACGCATTCTTCATGCACAGGAAAACGGCGTCGTGGGTACTCAAATGCCACATCAAAAATTACCACATAAAAGTCGAAAAATAATTATCGGGATAGCTTTGCGGCTGCAACTCAACTCGTAAATTAGGTAGCTGTACGCAAAATATGCATCTGGTTTAGTCATCCTTATGAGGAAACTGCAGCGGTCTACTAATATATCAATCGTCATGTTGAATACGCTCCAAAGAACGTTCTTTTCAGTTATCTCTGTCAAATAAGAAACATTTTAAAATTAAATTTTGGCTTTTTAGGCTGAAGCATTACACGCATAGTTTGAACATATCAAGCAAACTGCGTCACATTTGACTTTTCCCTATCATTAAAAGTGATCATTTTCTGACACATCAGATTTTTGGACTGGATAAATTAGGAAAGCTTCTTTGATGAAAGTTCTCGTATCAACTTTGCAAGATGCAAAAATATTTATATTATTTTCTCCGGACATTTTATGATGTAAATTCAGCCAGCCGCTAACTTTTTTTAATTGCTTAAATCAGCGGTTCTCAAACGAAGGGTCGCGACCCCAATAGGGGGTCGTGAGACAATTTTGGGAGGGTCGCGAGCAGTCTTCACTATGCCAACTGATTTCTTCCTCATTCTATCAATCCTTCAATTTTAATTTACAGGTTATGAAAGTCTAATTTTTATGTTTGCACGAGGGTTGGAATCTTCAAAATAAATTTTTACATATTTATATGTAATATAAGAAATATAATTTAATAATAAAACGATAATTAAAACGGCGAAAAATCACAGGGGGTCGCGGCGACCGAACACCCGCATGGAGGGGGTCGCATGGCAGATCTGCTCGCTTAAATAGTTACGAATTTTACCGTTTAAAATAATGGGGCCTGAATGCGTATAAGTGGCCGCATTAAGGCAAATTGCGAAGTGGTTTTACAATATCCGCGAATCAATTAACCGGTTCATGCTCCTTGTAATAACTCAAGACCAGCTCGCGGAGCGCAAAAGAACAAAGCCGAAACTTGGAGAAATCTGACTCATACAAAACATACTGAATCGGTATAAATAGAGTTAAAACTAACCGAAGAAGAGCACTTGGTACATTTCAAATATGGAGGATTACCATCGACAATTTACAGCTTGTAAAAACCACATACAATTTATCAAACGAATTGAAAAGTCTTTCCTTTTTTTCTTAAGTGCTATAAATTTGCTATCCGGGTTCTTTGAATAATATTCACAGTGAAAAATACTTTAAATCACTTTTCAAATTGAAAAAAACAACAAGAAAACAAAATTGTTATTTGTTGTCGTGGATAACAAACTAAAATTACCTCTAGTGGTCAATACTAACGAGAAAACTTGTTTACAGGCAGAATCCGCCTTTTTTGGTGGAAATTACAAAAAGTCTTTCATATCAATTTGTTTACAAACTATTACTATAGATAGAAATGGGATAAATTTGATCGCAACTCAAATTACCCTTGGCAGCGGTTTTCAGTGCTAATTCACCGAATAAGATTCTTTTATAATTTTATTCCTTATTTTTGCTAGGAGATTTAATAATTGAAGTTTTATTTTCAGCACCGCAATAAATTTGGCCGCTTTAAACTTCTAGACATTTATAAAAAATATAATTTTACCTATTTTTTCCAGAGATGAAGAAAATTCGTTGGGAATGGCTTAAATTCGTATCTGAGTTGTGTTCGGGCAAATAACGTATAAACGATCAAAACTTCAGACGCATCCGTGAGCGAGCTAGTTGAAAAGAATGTCTTAGAACCTGTAAATCTAATCTCTAATTCGACAAAATAAAAGTCCAGCTTTAGAAAACTGAGAGTCGAACACATTCAAGTTAACATGTAGGAATACTTGAGGAAAAATATAATTTCTTTTTCGAATTATCGAAAATAGAACTTGACGTTTTTAAGAGGTTCTAAATGGACTTTTAATCGCTCGAGCGGTTGAGGGCGTGACGCCGATTGATCCGAGAGTCGGAAGCAGTCGATTAAATCGGACAAAACCCTTCGATTGCCGCATGACACGCCACTGACTTCTCTATCGAAAGATCGAAAATGAATATTTATGAGCCTCGTTGATTGCTATCATAACTAATCAACCCGTTGCGCTCCTGCATTTTAAAACTGAAATATGGAAATTTTAACGGAGGAATGGATAATATAGATGTCTTTCTCCTCGTTTCATATGCAGGAAATCGGTAGAAAGGTTTCGTTTTGGTTCGACGATCATCAACAATCTGAAAACAATTATTCAGTCTAATCGCGAGAAATTAAGCGCGCATGCGCGATTTCTTTCGAATAATCTGCCAACCAGTAGAAAGTTTTAATTCCCATCTGACAGCCGTCACACCTCTGTAAAGGATTAATTACGCAAGCGCGATTATTTACTTTCTGGGTAATCCGCTGCTGTCTTTTCCATGGAATGTTATTTTTTCATAAATTCGGTCGTTTTTTCATCGTAAACGGAACTTCACGCGATAATTTCACAATTTAACATTTCGAAATTTTATGAAATGCCGACTGCATTCATATTTTCGGCGATCGCAAATCCGTGAGAATAGATTTTGCTATCTCGACAAAAAAGTTTTCGCTCCCTCTACCCGATATCCACCAAGCTTGCGTTTAAGGCAATCGTACGAGCTTTACATTACGATATTTCTCTCTCGGCTAGCTGTAGCTGTATATCTCTTTGAAGTCATACCGCTCCTAGAACCTGTCCTCTATCGGACCGGTTCATCTTCCTTAAAGCCTTTTATGCTGTCTCTATCTCTTTTCCTCTCCCGCGCGCACCGCTTTGCGACGCCTCGTTTGTCTTCCTCAGTCCACGCCAATGTTTCCACGAGTCCTGTTCCGCGAATTCCCTTCTTGGGCGATTTCGTTCCATTCAACCACGTTTGTTTCATTGTCTTTGGCTCCTTTCCACTCTCCTCTTAATCCGATCGATTTCAACACTTCATTAAAGCATTCGCAAATATAAATTAGAAGGTTATCTCAATGTATAGGGATAGAACTCGATACAAAATAAAACGAAAAGGAAAACAAATCGATAGATAAATAAAGGAAGAACTCTAAACACGGTGAAGGCAATGAACAGAATAGGAAAATTAAAAAAACTCCAATTCACCGTAAAGGCGGTACTTACGTGTCAAGACTCGCAGGACCACTTAGAGGACGCGCGCATTGCTGAAGATGACAGCGTAGCTGTCGAAACGCGCGTCCTCTAAGTGGTCCTGCGAGTCTTGACACGTAAGTACCGCCTTTACGGTGAATTGGAGTTTTTTTAATTTTCCTATTCTGTTCAAATCGATAGATATAGAAATATTTTAGCTATAAATTGCGATAGAATATCGTGTAATAAGACCCTATAAAAGAGAAGCGATTTATTTACGATTCCAAAAAAATTATAACGCGTAGGATCTAATAGCACAATACCAACTAATATATATGACCATTTATTTCCTCCATCGTGTTGGAAATGTTAAAGTAAAACGTTGTATGAAAGAAAGGAAACCATGATAATTTCAAAACTTCACGATATAAAAATAAAAATAAGAGTCGGGATCATTAGTACGTGTCCGTGGTAATAATTTAAACGGAGTTATTCACGTCGTAACGTCTTCCCAACGTTATTTTCCTTTCGATAGAAAGCCATTCGGAGATATTCACGTGGAGACTGTAACTAGTTAAAAAAAAAGCACGGAAATTTATTTTTCAGGAATCTACAACCGATCCGATGGCGAATGAAAATAAACTTAAATCTTCCTTTAGAGCTCACTGCAGTCGGTATTTACTTTTTTATAAGAATCTATTTTTGCCATTCCTATCTCTGTTTTTTTCGCTTTTCTGCAGCCGATTGCGTAACGAAGCAATGAACCCAAGTTCACCATTACACCCGATGTCCTTTCAAGCGGTTAACATCCTCCCCATTCCCAAACCATTCTGAATCTCATCTTTCCAACACGAAAAAATACGTATATTAAACGTCGTTTCTTTTTATTGAGTGACTTTTCATTTAATTTGGCTCCGCATTCTGGTCTGATATCACATTCATTCTTTCGATATCTAGGCCGCATAATATCCTTTGCAGTTTGGTTTTATTTCTTTAGGGACTCAGAATCCAAAAAAGCAAAGAATTTACCTTAATAAATAAATACGTAAATATGCACACTTTTGCATACAAATAGAGAGAAAAAACAAATTTATAAAATAACTAGCTGAAAGTATCCGGCGATGCCCGGGTTATGCCAGACGTCTTTGGCGAATAAAATTATGTACTATATGGTAATACAATCATTTCACCTTTTGCGCATTTTTTACCAAAGGATGAAGGCATTATAAATTAGAAAAATATGTCTTAATATTTATTTCAAAGCTTGTTTGTAAACGTGCAATTCCGTTGAAATCTCGATTTCGATTTTTTTCGTGAAAACAATACTTTCTCTATACTACGTATATTGGAGAAAGTAAAATCTAATTCTGAGATATCTCTGATACCTATAAATTGGGCCGGGAGGGTCCATGGAGGTCCGGAGAGAACGTGAGCATACGTGAGAATAATAGGATTTCGAGTTTAACAATGTAATCGGTTGGCAAGGCAACTTCAAGTTAAAAACGCTAAATTTTGTCAAAATATGATATTAAAACGTTAAATTCGAAAGATTTAGATTCGAATGCGATAAAAGACGATAAGAATAAGAAACTGCATTTATTTTTCTTTAATACAGTCCAAGTCCGAAAATCGTAGGTCAAATATGCGAATTTTAATAAGCAAAATAAAATAAGGTTGCAGGTTGAAATATCGATTTTTCCATGTCACCTTATGAGGAATGGAAATCATTCTCGGGAATCGAACCCGGGTCGATTTTGGAAATCCTGGGTACCCTATGTTACTCGTAGAGTCATATGAAGTCAATTTGCAAAGTTTGGTCCCGATAGCTCAAAGGGCGTGGGAATGTATAAGGAACAGACAGACAGATGGACAGAAATTCAATTATATATATATATACAGACTTACTCTGACAAAATATCGAGCCATACAGAAACACGTAATTAACTCATTCAATGCCTTATTCAAACAAATTAAATTGTTATCCTTGAATACTTACTTTCTTCATTCGATTCATAAGTCACTCAAGTTAATTCCGTAATAATAAATAAATAATAAACAATAAATACAATATTTATCTATTAATATGGCGTTTGAAGTAGTTTTTACTGAAGCGAATCTTTTGGTTATTGAACTTGATTACTGGAGTGCCGACTTTCTACCCAGTGGGCTCGGGTTCGAGTCCTGGCAGTGTCTGGTTTTTCAACCTAGGCTTCCCCCGCCCCCTACTCGTATGCTGTGATGAGAACATGTAGGTCAGCATTCCGTCCGTCGGAAGGTACACTAAGCAATGTGACCCCTTGGCGCTTTTCGCAAAGAGGATAACGCCCGAGAGAGTAATTGATAAGTTCAATGGTTCACAAAAGAAGAGCTCATCTTATTATTGGAGTTGCTTTAGAAAAGTACGTAGTTTTTCCGTCTCTTATAGTTCAATTGTTAGTTTTGCTGGAAGCTTTATGGAGTTGAAAGAATAATTCTATGTTTATAAATCACGAGAATTTTTCTCCTTCGAATAAAACTGCGGTCAAGAACTTGAAATAAAAATGACGCTTGTCTTCTTCTTTATACTTAGCGCGACCTAGAAAAGTCCCATTAAAGGGAAAAGGCGTGTAGACGATGAGTATTGAGAGGGAGACGGAGAAGATAACCGTGTCTGTCCGGACTGTGCACATTTCGATAGGTCTAGACTTCCGTGGCGGTATCCATTCGTCCAAACACATTTTTTTTAAACCGTAGCATGGAGTGAAATAGTAAAAACAAAGAGCGACAACATTGCGTTTAACTTCGGCACTAAAGATTTATTTACATATTTCTGCAATAAAACATTTTATTTTTATTTATTATTGATATTTACCATAAATGTACGCGTATGATAATTTAAAAATATATATTATTACTATTAAAACATTTTTTTTGGATTTATTAACATTTTGTAATAATAACAACCTATAGCGCGGAATTCATTAAATGCTATCTTATTTCATGATACAATTCTACAAAGCTGCAACTTTGTCTCTTCGTTCATGGCTTTACATACTACCAGTCTTGGGCGAGAGGGTTTAGCTCTAGGTCTGGGGTTCGAATCATCCCGAGGGCATAAACGCATTTGCTTGAATTCATAAATTCTCGCAGCTGTACGAAATGTGATCAAAATCGTTAAAGCCGTTTTTGAGAAAATCAAATTGTTGTTAAAAATGCGTAGAATAAACTTCCATTAATTATTGATCAATGTCAACCATTTCTTCATATACTCTGCTCTGTATGATAAAATTCCCAAGTACGAGATTTCATTCATTTTCGCTCTACCGTCTAGGCTCCAGAGCCAGCAACAGACAGACAGCCGGCATTGCGAAAACCACTTTTTCGGATTCAGCGACACCTAAAACGTATATTTCCGTCAAAATCTCGAGGTCGAATTTTTTCGCGATAACAATACTTTCTCAATATACTTCGTGTATGAGAAAGTAAAAATTAATATTCATGAATGATAATTATTTCAATATTATCAGAAATGAAATCTTTAGTGAAAAGCGTTTTATATTTAAAATTAAGATGGATCTGATAATGATCTCGGATCAATTCACTTAATCTATTTATATCAAATCATAAAGACACGATGGATAAAAATTGGTCCCACTTTGAAGACATAATGGCTGAGTTTCACTGAAAGCTGAAGGAGACAAAAATCCTATAAGTCGAGCCAATTATAATTTCGCATTGCTAGATACGTGAAAAATCAGTGTTTTATTGAATTCCTAAACGTTCGAATTGTATCCTCAACAAAAATTCCTGTATATTTCAAACCTACGAGTCTAGATCGTAGTCGCAGTTCGATTATAACCTATTTCTAAATGCAAATTAACGTGTAATAATAAACTCACCTCGGTATTTTATGAATCTAATAATCATCAAAAACGGTGACCTAATCGTTCCAGGTTATGTGAATATCGAAATCTTACTGAAAAGCGATTAGGTAGACGGAGATAAGAATGGTGGTGGAAGTATTGCACGTAGAAGAGAGAAGTTTTTTATGATTGCAATTGGACGAACACATACGCGCAACGGCCGATAAGCATTTTGAAAGGAAAAGGGACTTCGGAAGAGGTTATCGAGAGATGACGCGAAGGAAAACATGTGTTGTTCGGAAGACGGAATATAATCCGGAGACGTGCCAGAAAGTTTCCTGGGTAACCGAAATAATTTTTACTTTCTCATACACGAAGCATACTGAGAAATTATTGTTATCGCGAAAAAATTCTACCTCGAGATTTTGACGGAAATATACGTTTTAGGTGTCGCTGAATCCGAAAAAGTGGTTTTCGAAATGGTGTCTGTCTGTTACTGGCTCTAGAGCCTAAACGGTAGAGCGAAAATGAATGAAACCTCGTACTTGGGAATTTTATCATACAGAGCAGAGTATATGAAGAAATGGTTGACATTGATCAATAATTAAGGGAAGTTTATTCTACGCATTTTTAACAACAATTTGATTTTCTCAAAAACATCTTTAATGACTTTGATCACATTTCGTACAGTTACTTGAGTATACGTCTTCAATAATACTAAATAGTTCATATTTCTCAAAAAATGAATATAAGGCTAGTTTATTCTGGGCAACTTTAACAATAATTCGATTTTCTCAAAAACGGCTCTAACGATTTTGATAAAATTTCCTACAGTTACTTGAGTATACGTCTACATTAATACTACATATTTCATTTTTCTCAATGAATGAATATAAGGCTAGTTTAACAAAAATTGGATTTTCTAAAAACCGGCTGATACGATTTTCATTTTCTAAAGATAACTAAAGGACGCATTAGTATATGAGAAAGTTTGTACAATGTATGTTGTACCGATTCTTTGTTGTAGAATTTGGGAAGGCTTGCTTCTTTCAAAGGATAATTAAATTATCTCTTGAAGGAGAACGAGTAACGTCAAATTATCCATTTAAAGCAGATTTTCTTTGAAATCTTAATTTAACCTTTATTCGCAATGCGTTTAATTTCTGCAACATCATTTTTTTTTTTAATGTACCGAAGCTCTTCTTTGGGATTTCTACTATCTTATGTGAATGATACAGTATATCCTAAACCATACAATTTCCCATCTCCTTAATCAGCTCTTCAATATATTACAGACACGAAACGTTATTTCAGATTTTTTATAAACAATCTTAAAATGATGAACTGACGTGAGGAGTCTAGTTCTTTAAAACAAAACATTCATTTAAGGGTAAAATAATCGATGTCCTATATTAAAATTAAATCGCATGTCCAATAGGGATACCGGAACCGCTACCCCGAGGGCACCCAGATAGTGGACGCAGGACTGGACACATTGGGATACCATGAGGCGCAATTAAGAGGCTCAGGCAGATATCGGCGGGTTAAGTTAATGTAAAAGTTGTTAATCAAACTTCGCCTATGCATTGAGTTCGTACCTCAACTGCAAGCCATTCAAAAGTTCAACATCAAAATATCTTACATTTATTCTCTTGTATTACAAAATATGTGAATTCCATGCTGTTGTAGGCTTACAGACGGATGTAAATACGGAGGGGAAAAATCCAGCTCTGAATGAATATACTTGTATAAAAGGAACACTAAAGATACAAAATATCTTCTTTGACCTATCAAAAATGAAATTTATAAAGGTCCAAACTGTGTACAAATAGTTCCACGTCTGGCCAATGTTAGACCTTGGACGATGAAGATGACGATGTCGTAACGTCAATAAGATTTTTTTCGAAATTGAAATGACGAAAACGCGGCGCTCGGAATGACCTCGGCTTTGACACGAAAGCGTAAATCGTTAGGCGGAAGATTAGGTTCAAACGAACCCATTCTGTCGCAGTTCTCATTTAGGCAATACCCAAGATAACGTATATTATGCAATGAAATTCGCGATATTCGGCATCTTACGCTTAGCTATTCTATACAAGTGCCTACGAGAAAACGGCCAAGAGCGAATCGCTCTTGGCCGTTTTCTCGTTTTCGAAAGCGGTGGAAAATCTCGTTAAGACTGGTAAAATTCTTTGTAACTAAACGAGAGAACTGGAAGGTGAGTGGTAAAGTGAAAACAGATTATTCTAGAGCGTTTCCATGTTTATATACGACGTTGAAGATTTTTAACACCTAATTTAGGGGTTGGCAGCTTTTTCTACGTGGACAGCCACATGCGTAGCTGTGAATGCTTAGGAGGGCCGCATTCGGCTTTAGCAGGCTGGATGAGCGTTTGCTTCCGAAGTCACATAGAGATTTTGTGGTCTCATAGTAGTGAAAATCAAGTCTAAATAATTTACTAGCGTAAAAATTTCATCAGAAAAAGTTTTCAGGACATAATTTTACGGAAAAATAAACTAAATTGTGTATGTTAAAACTTTACCAACATTTTTTTTGTCATAGATCCGTGGGCGGTCTTAAGCGCACTCGGGGGCCGTAGGGTGCAGACCCCTGACCTAATTCATAATTCGATTCTCATAATGAAACATTCTGGGCCAATCTATTGAAGACTTGGATTTACACCCACACATTCTCTCACATTAAAAAACTTGTGGTTGTGTATTTAGGATCATTCTGAAATTCTGATCTCCATGCAGCAGGGATATGTATTTCATGCGGCCCTCGATGTCGTTACGAAAGCAAACCGCGAAATATAATACAGATAATTTCTTACTTTTTTGGTGAAAACTATGGCAATAAAATCTTTTATTGAGAATTTATGGAGTTAAAATATTATAAAATTATTGATCTTCACAAATAGGATCCTTCCCGTTCCTTCAAGTAACTTCCTATATGACCTTAATGTGGTTCGCCTCAGCATCCGCAATTGCTTCCGATGCAATATGGAACGAATTAAGCATCTATCACGGTAAGCGTGGCTAATCAAACATTTTTTATCGAAGCCCGCAAAATTACGACCGAATGGACCATATTTACAAAAAAAATCCTGACCGCAAGCACTGTAACGCTAGTGTGTTAGAGTGCCGAGTGACCCAAATATAAAACACGCTGACACTGAAAAAAATGAAGAAAACAAATAACTGAAATTATTTTAATCTCAAAATTCCATCGCAGATCAATAAATGTTTTTGTTCCGGGTCACTTTGAATAACGACTGCGTCCAAGGCCGAGGTTAAAATATCCCGTCGTTTCAGCGAATTTCATTCTTTCAAACAGGCTACAGGATTGAGCACTTTTTTAATTTACGCTGTAAGTACATACATTCGTCAGGGGAACACACCAGAAGGTAAACTATGAATGAAATACAATACATCATCGCCCATTCATAGAAAATTGAATCAAATCCCGGATTTGACGCATAATATAAATAGCTAATATAACAATGAAATCTATTTCAATCGTAATCAGCTATCTGCCCGAACACGTTTATCATATGGTTAAGATATTTTCCATGCACGACTTGTGATAACAAACATAATAACGCATCAATTAGAAAGAAAAACTGTTTTTCATGAATTTCACATGTTCCAGAAATTTTTAATCGCAAACGGGCAGGAATTATTTTTTTCGAAACATATCACGCCATTATTGAATCACCGCCATGATCCACAACTGTAATAGCCTAATGCCGCATTTCTGTAGCGTTACCGAATTCAAACTTCTAAGTAAAAAAAAACATTTCTTCACACGTCATTTTCTTATCATATTTTACGAAACAAAATCACGATCGTGCAATTCGAAACTTTAGGGATTGCAAAAACATTTCGAATTATTTAATCTTGATGCTCTAGTTTAAGTAATGAAGCTCTTAAACGGCAAATTTTTTTTCAAAAATAATTTATCATAAGTCAAGGTTAGGGTCATGGAAGTCTCGCCATATTTCAAATTATATAACACAAATTCTGTCTCATTGGCTCTTCCTGCTGGCTCCCTAAACTGCCAAAAGACATCGGCCTCACATCGAAGGGTGCTCCGATGATTTAGTTTACGTAACCGATGGAAACTTAATTCCAGAATCCTATGCCCCAAAATGAAGGCCAAACTTCTAAACGCCGTTATAAAATAACAAACAAATAAACAGAAAAAAACACAAAACGGTGGAAGATTCATGCGTTTATATATAGGTACACACTCTCTACATTCATTTCTACCTCAATAACTATTTGCAAGGAATTAACATGCGTATAACGTAGCAGTTTCTTTTCTATAGCGTATGGATTATTAAAAAGAAATCCACGGACTTTGTCATTCTGTATTCAAAGGCCTGCACGGTAAAATGTGAACTCTTTTCTCAAATAGAGGAGCCCAAAGAGATTTGAATAAACACACAAGATTTCTCGACGTTACGTAACTGCCGTACTAGCAACGCCCAAACTAAGCTACCGCTTGAATGAACCTACCTTTATTCAATGTACGTCTCATGTAAGCCTGTATTTTATTCGGTTTTGCGAGATTTTCACGCTTTTAGATTTAATTTTTTAACTCAAATCGTTAGGAAAGTATTAAAATACGAGGTTTATAAATACGTAAACTCAACATCCTATAGCAAATAAAAATAGGCAAACTACAATGGTTAAACCGGTATAAGGGAGCAAACACGTTGGCAAATTATTGCTATATTCTCCTGAACGACTTGTACTAATTCCGTTTTAGAGTTCTTCAGAGAAATTGCTGCTAGTTAAGATTCGCTACAACGTGTGAATTGGAAAAATTTAACTTGCCAAACGCTGTTATACATTTGATAAAACGGCGAACCTCTATTGATCCACTAGGGAAAAAATCGCCTCATTACGCAAAAAATTCATATGTTACAAAATGAAAATATTTTCATTAGCACGTTATCGCCTGTAACGCTATTTCCATGACCGAAAACGAAAATCCTTCTACCCCAAACATTTTATCTGCCAAAGCCGACAAAACAGTTTACAACTGATAATGAATTAGTATGCTTACTGCGATAAATCGACAGTTTTTATGAAAACCTACACGTGTTGAAAATACGCCAGTGAAACCCATAAAAAATGCATGAGGTAAACTAAAAACTTTTCCGGAAAATGCACGCTGCTTAAAAATATAGGTGCTTAATGAAACGTAGAAAAAACCGGATAAACCACCCCATATAAATTCCGAGATTACGTCGCCATCAGAGAATTACAGTTGACGAGTTAATGCGAGTGAAGTATCGGCACGACTGGTTGTCTTAGAGGATTGGTATTTATTTATAACGTGAAAATAGCCTCGCGCCTTTTTCTAACAACCAAACATACTAATCCGATACATATACATACGTTTCAATCTAATTTTTATTTACAATCTTAACCAATTGCCTAAATTAAAAAAAAAAAGATCGTACTTTTAACGCCTCCATTGATAAATTATTTTCTTCCAAAAACTCTTGAGTTAAAAATTTGCACAAATCCGGAAAAAAAGGTCGAAAAATATCCCTTTACCGAAGACTGGACCTAACGCGGAATATTCAAGGACCTCTATCAAAATATTCAATCGACGAAACGAACGCAAAAACAAAAACCTTAAAGTTAATGGCGACACTCACCCATTTTTGAACGTGCATCCGCTCATCTTCCTATTCGAACGAAACTAAGTTCTTTTTTTAAAAAAAAAGAACACTACCGAACGTACGATCAACGAGTCACTCGAACTATTATCCCTTCGGATGCGCGAAGCTCAACTGAACTCCTTTAACACTGTTCACTACTTACTACTCGTAGGGTGTCACGTCTCTCTCTCTCTCTCTCTCTTTCTCCTTCGCTCAATCTCTTATACCCTCCTCTCCTTCTCTCACCCTCCTCGACTCTCCCTCCGTCCTTTTTCCCTTTCCTACTCCCTCCCTCTCTCCCCCACCTCCGTTTCTTCCCCTCCCTTTCTCCCCCTCTCCCTCCACCTCCATCCCTCTCCTTCTCCATCCTCCCGCCAACTGCGACCCTCTGCGGAAAGGCACCCTGGCCTTTCGTCTTGTTTCTCTGACCTCCCGCAGCAGAGAAATTGGCGTTCAGTTCCGCCTTTCCCTCTTCTGTATCTCCGTGGCGGTCATTAGGAGGAGTTAAAAGAAACGCGTCGAGTTAATGGTTATTTCTCTCTTTCTTGACATTCTGAAGAAAGGTTCTCGTCACCGATCATTTACCGTGTAGTGTTTCGGCTGATATAGCCGAATACCACTTACCCTGTTAAACGATTTGCTGGTGTTTCGATTCATTTGATTGAGTTTAATAACTTAACTTCCAAAAATAAAATATCTAATTCACGTCGTGCCAAAATGACAACTCTGACAGCGATAAAGAGTTTGGGTAAAACGTTTATGTAAGATACAAGCAAGCCGTCCTCCGTGGTACCCACCGATAGTCGATTCTAAAGAATCAAGAAATTTTTTTCGAATCGATGGTCGGTGAAGCACCACTGATGAAGGCTGATTTGTAATCGAAATTCTTAACCGATGATTCCAATCGTTGTATGGTCGTTAGACTCGTCTGGAAATACGATGACATAACTTTATAGCTCACTTTTGAGAGAAAATAGGCAATAAACAGGAGTTATTTTTACCATCGAAAATAAAGTAATCGTCTGGTTTGTTTTCCGTTAACAGAAAGACATTATCATCATCATCATATAAATAATATAGAATGTGTGTTTGTGTGTATGTGTGTTAAGGCTGTAACTCCAAAACCAATAAACCTAGAAATCTGAAACTTGGCATACATACTAAGAGCACCCTGAGGGTATGCAACTCGGGCTTATTTTTTTAAATTTTTGTCTTGGAACAGCACCAGGAGGCAATTATGTTTTCCAATAAGTTTACAAGGGATTTTCGATTTTTCAGAGTGCAAGGTTTTTTCCTGTGTTCATTAAAATACGTAAATATTTTCTTTATTTTTGCTTTATTCGACGGCTAAAACTCTTATTCTTGCAATGTTTACATGTTACACGGCCGAAGTTTTCAGAAATATGCATTCTTTTTCGAAATTTTTCGGATTTTTCGTACGGGCGTTGCCAAGGAGACTCTCGTTGTCTCCGATTCAATTAGTGCCAATTAAACATTCAAATTGACGAAGGAAAAGTGTTGTTCGCTTCGAAATTTTGTTCAAGCATCGAAATTAATGACGCATAGCAATATTTAAAATTATACTGTTGGCTGCGTCTGGGTTAATCGGTTTAATCAAGGCATTTCATCATTAATTTTATGCTGGAATCTTACCTTTTCTTAAGTAAAACTATTGCATTATAAATCTGTAATGCTTACTAACGCAAATAGGCTCACGTATAAATTCAAAATTAAATGAGAATAGGGACGTACGTTTTTTTAATATTGAAAGTTACATAGTTCTTTTCTCTTCGTAGCTACATTTAGGCAGATAAAGTTGTACATTTTGATTTATCATACAAATCAAAGAAAATGCGTATGTGTCAGTGTTTGTGTTTTAACGCTGTAACTCCAAAACCAATAAGATTAGAAAGCTGAAACTAGGCATGTATACTTAGGGAAACCTGAGGGTGTGCATCACGGGCTAATTTTTGGCTTGGAAGGAGGGGGGGGGGGTTAACAAAATTAAATAAACAGTCATAAAAACTAAAGGACTGAAATTTCGCATCGGGAACGAGTGCAGCATATTTTTCAATTGCATTTTAAAATTACTTAGAATCACTGACTTAGATATTAGGACTTTGACGAAAGAACGCTTAAAAGAATAAAAATTCATTTTCTTGCTGTCGTTTTTTAACTCTCTCCATAAATTAGTTTTGGCCCCAAATTAAAAAACGAACAATATTGTATACGAATAAAAATTATAGATATTTCAAAAATTAATTACTGTAAACATAATAAAAATAAATTAATATAGATTAATATAGTTCTGGGTCCCGGGCAACGCCGGGTCAAATATCGTTAGTCTTTAATCAACAGATGACGGGCAAACGAACCAAATACTCACTTAAAACATAACCTTCCTCAATGGCAATTTAACGATTACTGATTCTAATATTAAAACGATAAGACTCTTCGATAGATGGATTACGGCCGGTACGGCTAAATTTTTAGATGCAACTCACACTGTGTTTACTTGACCATTCCACCTCTTATATAACTTAATTGGCACAGGCCATAACCTTAGTTCGCCCACTCATTGATTCCGTAATGAATAATTCAAAAATGATTTATCGAGCTCACCTCGTGGCTCGAATACAATTGACGATCAAGGTAACTATATAGTATCTTCTTATCAAACTGCTGATTCTTTTTAGAGTCGACAATTGCTTAACTGCCGCTGAGGTGGATTGCAGCAGAAACGAGCATCTTGTTTATTTATTCCTACAGGAAATCCATTAAAAGTCTATTTGTGAGCACATTCATGAAGTCGTATTGGTTTAAAATGTGTTATTGCGAATGATGGCAAAAATAATAGCAATAAAATACGTAGTCGGAGAAAGCATCGTATTTTCGCGATTTCCCCTTCTGAATTGCTTCCACTCACAATTCTTACACTTTCATTAACAACCATTAATCCACCACCTTTCATCTTACACCTCAACACTTTCCACACTTCAACCCTCTCACCGCAATCGTAAATCTCTTCTCATTTTATTACTCCTAAATAAGGGTTCTCAAGCTCAAATTACGAGACGGCCAATTAGATAATTTCGAAATAGGTGGCGGGCCTCATGTTGCGTTGAATACATTGGAGTGGTCACATATCATAGTGACGACCTTGAAAATGTAATTGAAATTTTAGGAATGCGTGATTCAAAATGGCATATATTTTGGCTAAAAAAACAAACTGTCATACAATTCCCAAATATAAAACACTAGCAGAACTGCCCGTTGAATTTCAACGGATTTATTGAATCTAAAATTTCGACCGTGTAACATGTAAACATCGTAAGAATATGATAGTACCTACACAGTTTTAACCGTCGAATAATGCAAAGATGAAGAAAACCTGTTCGCAATTACCTATTTAGATGAATGAAAGACGAAAATCTTGCACTCTGAAAAATCGAAAATTACGTGTAAACTTATGGGAAAATAATTATTGAATTAAGCACCCCCCTCAAATTTTTTATCGCCATATAGCCTATGTTATCCGCAGGATAAAATTATTTACCTATGCGAAGTTTTGTGACGATATCATCAAAGGTTTGAAAATCACAATTTGTGGAAAATCTACGTCTAATTATTTAAGTTACTTACGTAGTTTTAAAAACAGATTGCTCGATTCTCTCATCCACGAGTTCTGTTACAAGAAAATTGTTTACATCAACAATACTCTATGTTACCTGCAGGGTAAAATTATATACCTATGAGAAGTTTCGTGACGATTTCTTCAAAAGGAAAACTGTAAGTAAAACCAGCAAGACCACAATAATCAACAAAAATAAATGAACAAAGGAATTTACGAAATGATTTAATTTATCGAAAGACAAAAAAGTAAATAGAGAACGTTAAGAATCACAGAGAGAACATTACCCTCAGACCATTAGCTCGATTCTCTCATCCACGAGTTCTGTTACAAGAAAATTGTTTACATCAACAATACTTTGGAAACAATGAAACGATTTATCCAACCACAATTTGTGGGAAATCTACCTCTAATTATTTAAGTTACGTAGTTTTAGAAACATCTTGTTTTGGAGAACTCTACGCCACACGAAAATATCATTAAAAACTATTTATTAGTAATATTTCAATTATAATCATCAAATATTAGGTTCCATGTAAACAAATAAAAATCGCACACCGAAATTTGATAAACGATATTACGTTAAAAATTTTCCAACATAAATGCATTGGACTCTCAATTTCGGCGACAATGGGAGTTGTCATGGTAGCTTATAATGGGTATTGTAATAAAACTGATAAAATCACGTAATTTATTGATTCTAAATGCATTTTTATGCGAATTCGATAAAGATTCGGATTCTGTCTTCAATAATAATAAAATTTGTTCTTTTCTTCATAGAACCATTCAAGTCTCAAGTTCGTTCCATGTTTCTAAGTAATTTTAAAATTCAAATGAAAAATAAGCTGCACTCGTCCCTATGTTATTCAAATGAAAAAAAAATATTTTTAAAAATTAGACAGGTCAATCAAATTGATATAAAAACCTTACTACACACCCGTACTCGTTATTCCGGTTAAAATGATACCTTTCTCTTGTGTCTACGTGCTGTAGTTGCTGCGCTATAAAATTACATACAAACACTTTATTTTATGGATATATATATAGAATAGAATATAGATTTGTGTGTAACTTAGCGATTATCTCGCCCACGATTTCTCTTTCACCTTTTCGAATCAGAATCAAAGTATTGTTTTTTCAAAAGACATACGGCCCGCGGGCCGCGTGTTTGGGACCCATACTCTAAATTAGACATGTAAACCTGGAGGCCCTTTCTGTGGCTTATAGCAGCCCGAATGCGAATTTCTGTCTCAACTGAATTCGAG
Organism: Uropetala carovei; assembly: GCA_036926305.1. Classification (NCBI taxonomy): domain Eukaryota; kingdom Metazoa; phylum Arthropoda; class Insecta; order Odonata; family Petaluridae; genus Uropetala; species Uropetala carovei. Next base: position 11,045,121 of record JAXCHB010000015.1, read on the forward strand.
GTTTTATTAAAATATTTAATTTCTGTGAAAAAGAGATTTTTTCTTGTTACTGAGGTACAACAGAACGTGATCTCCTAATTATTGTTTTTTTTTGCAAAACAGGCGTCCAAACTTCACGAAAAAGTTTATATTTTTTTACAATTCTGGCCCTCATCAAATAACTGTAATCTTAATGCAGCCCTTCCATAACGTACATTGCTTTAATGTGGCCCTGACGCCTTTTCGTGTTTGACATGATTGATCTTCTGCTCCTCTCAATTTCCCGCCAAACCCACCTCCTATCTCCCAGTCTTTGTCTCGCCTCCTCCATTTTCCCATCCCCTCATTTCCGCGCTCTCATCCCCTTTCCATGCCATTTCCCCTCCCTCCCTCCTATCCCCCCCCCCCCCGCCCTCACCATCTCAACTGGGTAAATCTTCCTCAACAGGTTCTCAATAAGTGAACGGATGTTGTATAACTAGAATTCTTTCCCTTCTATCGCAATAGCCGGCTCTCCAGATCTCACATAAGATGAAACCGAGCAACAGAATGCGTAATATAAGTATGAGATGCATTATAGAAAATAACGACGGGAATGGTAACCGTTCAACGAATTATATAAAATTATAATGTAACCGCAGTTTTTGGTTTGGATGCAGGCCAATATTCTTCGCCGTTACTCGAAGATAAAACCGCCGGACTTGACTCATCGAACAAAATAAAAGTCATTCTCAACTGTACCAAACGATGCAGAGACGAATACCATCGCAAAACTTCCAATAATAGCTATGTAGGCATAACATTCGAAAAAGGTGGATTTAAAAGTATCCTAAATCTTTGCCGCAAAAATAGTTTTACGGTCGTTTCTCGCGTATCTCATTTTCCGCCAATCGATTCAGTATCTTGTCTCGTTATGCACGCTTTCTCGGTTGGGGGGTGTAATTTATTTTAACCGTCATTCACTGTTTGCTTCAACAGCTCTTTCTTTATTTGTTTTGAAATCTTATCTCAGGCGAGCGCGTGTCGATGATTTCAAAGTAAAATCCCTCGGTCTCTCATTATAAGCACAAAAATTTAGTAAAACTGTTAATAATCATTTCCTTAAAATTTCGTGTAAAATCCTCAAGAAGGCGCTCAAATGTAACGTCACGTGGTCATATGGGAAGACCTTTATCCGGTTTCTCTTTACGACGTCTTATCCAGGAGCACGTGCAGTGCAAAGCGAGGGATAATTTTATGTATACGTTTGCTACCTCATGTTATTTTGTATATATTCATGTGTTTTTAACAGTAACTTATATATAAAAAACAAAATTTACCGTCAGTCCAAATGGCCATTAACATCCTATTGGTCATAATTATTGGCATTTCAGACACGAGAATATTATCGAATGGACAGCTTTTCATATACATGCTCGTCGTGTATCAAAGAAGCGAAAGAATCTATATACAATAATTCTCAAGTGTCCGTCTGTCCTCCCCCCCACTGTCTCTAGGGAACCGTTTGTCGTAGACATATGCGGTAAACTGCGATTTGTTTCTACAAAATAGGAGGTCCATAGAAAAATATTTTCGTTTTCATAAAGTCCCGGGTTCGAATCTAAGAGACAATTATATTTTCTCATAAGTTTACACGGGATTTTCGATTTTTTAGAGTGCAAGGTTTTTTTCATTCGTTCATCAAAATACGTAAATATGGACCGATTTTCTTCGTTTTTGCTTTATTCGACGGCTAAAACTCTATACTATCTTATTATTGCAATGTTTACATGTTACACGGTCGAGGTTTTCAGAAATACACATTCTTTTTCGAAATTTTGCGGAGTTTTCGTACTCATTCCGGGCGTTGCCAAGGATCCTCTCATTGTTGCCTCCGATCCATTTAATGCCAATTAAACCTTCAAATAGACGAAAGAAAAGCGTTATTCGCTTTCACTGTTGTTTGAAAATCGAAATTAATGAAGCATAGCAACGTAAATATTTAAGGATAATTATTCTGTTGACTTATGGGAAGCGTTTCTAACGATTTAATCGAAGCAATTGAATCTTCATTTCCTCATTTGAATGTTGGAATCTTACCTTTCTGTAAGTAGAACCAACATATTACACATCTGTAATGCTTATTAAAGCAAATAGGCTCACGCATAAATTAAGAATTAGATGAGAATAGGGACGCACGTTATTTTTTAACATATTATATGGTTACATCTTCTCTTCATTGGTAATCTAAATAAACGGTTGCAATGACGTCGCCTTTATAGTAGGTCCCGTAAGAAGTTAAAAGCAGTCGTTGATAGATAGGTGAAAGAAAGTGACTGTTTATGAGTTCGTCTATAATATACCGCGATATTAAACTAGCATTGTTTAACTCTGTGACATTGTGATCACGTAATTGCTCTAATATATTGCTGTAAAATCGCAGAAAATTAAAAAATGCCAAGGGGTAGACCAGTGAAAAGGAGAGCTATTAGCACAGCTAAAGCTGCCAGAGAAAGGAAGAGGAGACAGAGATCAAACGAAGAGTATCGTAGGAAAGAGATGCGGAAGCTCATAGGATTGACCGTGAAGTTGAGGAGCGGAGGACGAAGGAAAGAGAGAGGAATGCGCCAGCTCATAGGATTGCCCGTGAAGATGAGAAGCGGAGAACGCAGGAAAGAGAGAGGGATGCGGCCACTCATAGAATTGCCCGTGAAGATGGGGAGCGGATAAGGCAAGAAAGAGAGAAGATAAGGAACGGAGGGTACAAGAAAGACAAAGAAATAGGGAAACACATCAAATGAATAGGGAACAAAGAAGATCTAACCTAGGGCCCAACTATTTAGATTATTTGCAAGCGTAGCTGCAACGGGCTGCTAGTAGTTACCTAATAGCGAAGGTTCTAAAAACACATCGAACGAAGGTTTTTAATCGTTATATAATGAAGTACCCGGTGAATACACGATTTGACAAGAGCGGGCCTTGGATGTCTCTTCAATTATTGATGACTGCAGGTGTCTTTATTGAAAGGGAGGTCACTTGCTTCGCGATTATTATTAACAAAATCTGATTTGGCCAACACAAGACTTTCTCCATACAGAGCAATGAATATTATTGCTCTCGATATCAGCGTCCTCTGGAATAATTATCAGCAATTACATTCGTGAAAAATTTTAAAACATTTTCAACAGTCTTTAGTCTTTATTTTTAAAAAACAAAAGTAAAGAAAACTATTAGCTGTTTCTATGGATAAAAAACTATCGATGCGCAATTAAAATTACCCTTGGCAGCATAAGCAACGCTATCAACAATTAGAAATTTTAACATAGCAATGAAACAATGGTATCACTTAGCGACGTATTTAACATAAATTTAGAAGAAAAATCAAAATATCTCATAAACTAACGGTTTTATGAAAAATTGTTTTAAACAAGATTTGTAGAAAATGAACGAGAACCTTTTTTCAATAGGTCAAGGTTCTATGTCGAATTAATATGAATATGAACAAGAGGGATCTTTTTCTCTCTCTCTCTTTTTAATAAAAACGTGCTAATCTTATTTCATCGTCTGAATGCCAGTCAGAGTTCAATCTTTTATTTTCGGTTATTTTTCCAAAAATCTTTATATTTTATGTCAATTTCATGGAGCGTTACCAATTTCCACCTATTTGTATTTATCGTACCCTTCATATTTCTGTATTAGCTGACTTTAAATCTAGATTAGCAAACATATTTAAAGAAAACTTTAAATCCTGAAATTAAAAACAGTAAAATAAGACAATTTAATGGAAGGGTTGAAAATATCCCGCTTTAGATATATTTTTTAATTGAATGATTTATTAACAGATTTCGTAAAATTATTAGTTTCGCAAAATTTTCTGGATAGTAAATTTAACATGTTAGGAAAGTGCACAACGTATCACAATGGGCGCGTTTCGTGAAATGGAGTACATATTAGAAAGAAATTATATACCTATACTTAAGGGAAATTCCGTTGTAAAGTTCTTTTCTTCATCATAAATAATCCATTTTCTTACTATTTAAAAATATTGCATGCGCACGTAAGTAAATTAAACGTTTGTTTGTGAGATTGTTTAAGTTAGCAACAATGAAGAAGTAACCATACAAGAAATTTTCTAAGTTCAACTCGAATTAAGACATTCTTGCTTGATTTTCTCAATAATGGCTACTCCTACGATAAAAATGTATAGAAAAATAAATACGCTACTTTACTACTTCTACAAGTTTTATTTGAAAGATATTTTGATATGACTAATACTTTACGAGATATGACGGAAAGTTAATTTTTTGTCACCAGTAAAGTGGTATCCCTGATTGGCTTACGTGATTCATTTTTGCGATTTTCTTATTATCTTTGATAGTAAGTCCTTAACACAAATTTCTTAAAAGTCAGTTCGGTAGAAGCTGAGAATGAACATGCGGACGGACGGACGGACGGACGGACAGACGGACGGACAGACCGACGATAATAGGCGCTCACGCTGGAAGCGAAACGCACCTAAAAACAGCATTCCTCTTGCTACAACGGTTGTTCTTTCTTAGATAAAGAGTTTCAGAGGCGATCACAGTGACGGGTACCGCGTAACTGATATATGATCGAATAAAATAATTTGAACAAAATATTCAATTAAACCGAGTTTGAATTTTACAATTAGACTTCCATTGAGGCGGATTTATCTTCTGAGTCGTGTATGACGTAGCAACAAAAAAAACATTCGTACCAGTGTTTCGAAATGAACATCAGCTCAGGTTTTATCTCATTGAGATAATCTCTTCTCACTTTCTCTAGCCACATCCTCCGCTTCTAAAGTATGAAAAACTGGTCGCGTGCTAGTTTTTTTTTTTAAATCTCTCGAATTCTGCGGGTTCAGCGCTTGACATATCTTTGACGTGGCTCCAAGGAAAACGCGTCACGTAGGCGATCTTGTCAACCATAAATTAAAAAATCTCGGCTCGACATCTTCGACAAACTTCCGGGTTATATGGCATCTGGGGCATAACTTATTCTTCCAAATTTTGCGATAAATAAGAGTATCTTTATGGAGTGTTTGTTTGCTATACGGAGCTTGTAAAGTTGATGGACTTTGAAATCGTATTATTGGTCTGCATCCAACCGGAGTATAGGAAAATCATCTCTACATTCTTGGTCGTTTTAATGCATAAAGGCTGTTTACGACGACGCAATATTTATATCCTGTTTCAGTTATGACGTCTCCAGTAAACCATATTCAGAAAGTAATTATCGAGTCAATTTTATGGCTAACATAACATTAAATAGGTAATTCCAATGTTTTATCTCTACAGGAATTTTATTAATCGTTTGTTTAAGTAATTAACGTTTGGAAGAGGAGGGAGGGGGAAATGTTCTTACTTAACGATGAATACAATCAATCACATTAATATCTAATCCATTAATGAATTAAAATTAAACTTAATTAAGTAGAAATGGCATAGTGTTACACACTGTATTCTTCATTTAAATTCCAGAAATTAACGCCTTCATTAATTTCTTCAGTTTCTCGATCATTTTATCATTTCGCTACAGCATTATCATTTGTATCAAACTAAGTAAATGTTCCGAAAATTTAAGCGTACATTATACGGCGAATGAAATTTAATAACCGTACAAACTAACTTTTTCCTTTCTATAACGATAAAAAGAATACAACTTCGCAAAAAGAGTCGATATTCAGCCGAGCTCTTAAAAAAACCCGTCAGTAAAATACTGTGACACGAGCGATAGTTCCCTATCAAGCAAAAAAGAAAAGCATAACAACAATGGGAAATTTAATAAAAAGAGTCGTTAAACCGACCGCTCGTTTCTGTTTTATCTTTCTTATTAACGTCGGCGATCACTATAGGTTGCTTCATTCACACGTCTCTCTCTCTGAATGAAAGTATGTAGTACACTCGATGTAATACCACACTTGGGAGCAGGGCCGGATTAAGCGGTACGCAAGTGCGTGGGGCCCAGAGGACAAGAGGCCGAACGTGTCTCATCTCGCTCTTTCAAAGTGCTGCCACACAGATCACAAACCTTACAATAACTGTTACTGTGCTTGGGGCCCATAGTTCTCTTAATCGTGGATAGAATTTTTAAATTACGTTCCTGACTCCCATACCATAATTTTTTCTGTTCATCGAACTGTTGTTTCTTCTATTTTCCTCAAATTGTTGATATACTGCAAAGCATAAGCTTCTTTGAAATATTATATTAAATGAGTGTGCAACCTTTATTTACACATTAAAAATTTCGGTTCACGGTGGGCCGAATAACGGGTTTCAACGGAGCTTATTACCAATTTTTTTTAACGTTTAAACGTCTCCATAAAGGTTTGATAAGCATAATTTTTATTTAAAAGAATATAAAATTTGCCAGTACTAAATTAGGTAGATTTTTAAATCGAATACACGCTTTTCGGATCAAGCTCGACAAAATGCACTCGAGGAAAGAAAATGGAAATGACGTAATTCGGAAAAATAGAAATCGTTCCGACAGAATCCGCAAAACACGAGGGAAAATTTTGCAAAAATGACAACATCACCCGGTGTTCCCAGGCGGTCACCCATCCAAGTACTATCCGGGCCCTACGATGCTTAACTTCGGTGATCGGACGAGAACCGGTGTTTTCATCGTGGTATGGCCGTTGCCGAAGTATATATCCCTGAGAATTGGATTTCTTGTAGCTTACTTATTTACAGGGCCGGATTAGGCGGTATGCAAAACACGCGAGGACAAAGGGGCCCAAAGTGGGCTGACCCTACCCCGTCTTGCCGAAACCCTTTCCAAGTGTTGCTAGTCAGATAAAAAATCTTGCAAAATGTTACTTTTAAAAAAATTGACGATTTCGGTGGGGGCTTAAACGCGCTGTGCGTGGGGCCCATGGGTCTCTTAATCCGGCCCTGCTTGGGAGGAGTACCTAAACCAAGAATAAGTTGATTAAATTTGCCCTTTCGAAAATACCATCAATCGCATATGCAGACACATTGAAAAATGTGGCTGTTTCACGAGAATTGACGAAATTATTTCTTGCAGCGGATTAAAATCACGTTTAATAGCTGTCATTGGAAATCAATCTAGGATATTGCTATCAGCCTTTCACGCATCACACTCACATAAATCAATAAATGAAGAACATAGCAGAAAACAGGAGTTTGTGGAGAACCAGTCATAATTTCCGTGAAATATTTGGTAAAGTTATTTCACAAGCACGAATAAAGTAATTGAATCCGCTAGGATCAAATAAGAGCTTTCAACGAATCGGAAAAATCATCCCATTCTTACTGCAATGCGCGCGAAGGAAACACGAAGGAAATTTTCCATGCTCAACTACATAGGAATAGGCTTTCTGAGTACATACATGCAATGAAAATCTTACTAAAATTGACCTGTGAAAATTGATCATTGAGGTGTATGTTCCACAGTATACTGCAAAATTGGAAAAATTCAAGTTGTATTGTTGCATGTTCTCCATTTCTCATTAATGACATTTAACGAGATGTGAATAAAAGTTTATTTAAGTCCTTGTGTAAATTTGAACTTTTAATTGATTGATATGGCCCAAAATCAGATTTGGGCCTTGAATTTTAATTAAGACCACTCATATAAATGTTGATCAAAATCCGTCCAGCAGTTCAGGGGATAAAAGACGTGACAGACAGGCAATAAGTGTCCATAAGGCATTTCCCTACCTTTCGCTTCGATGGTAAATACATATGAAAAAACGAACAGGCCGATCCGAATTCTAGCATGACCGAATCGAAATTTGAGACCGAAATCTCATTAAGAAGAAGAAAAAAACGTTTAAATTACGAATAACAAAACGTTTAAAAATGTAAAAATATCTGGCGCGATCCAAGTCGTATTTTAATCATCAAGTCCTTATATTTTTCTACTCAACTTTGATTTATTAACATAATACGGAACGAACGAGAGAAAACCAGTTCATGTTATCAAATTATTTTATAACCTTCGATAAAAAGCGCAAGATGAAAAACGGCAGACGGAATCGTGCCATATCGTAGTTCTTCATAAACGACGGTGGCTTTTTTTAATCGCCTTTTTTCCTTCCATCGTGTCTCCGCGAGTGTTGGGAAGCACGCAGAGGTGTAAGAATGCCTCACTTCTAAAGAAGCCCGTTTCCCTCATTATATAATCCTTCCTCCCCGAACCGTCGATCGCATGCGTGCCGCCATCTGTCGTCCGATCGAAACACTGGGAAGAGGCAGTGTCGGCTGCGCGGATTCCCAGACGACCGCAGGTCTTCGAGTTTCATCCCACTTTCGAATTTTATCGCCTTCGGGGAGACGAAAGTCTCCTACAAAACAATGGAGTAGTGAGAAATCCGTTTTGTCGCGGCTGCCTCGCCCAAGAGAATCGAAAATCGGGAGTCGTTTCATGTTTCCCGTCTAGGAAGATCGCTATGCATCCCTAAGAAACGAGAAGTATATATTTATAAGTTATTAGCTGCTAATAAAGCGTTGTTTCCTTAACATTCGAATGCCGATTTAATTGTTAGCTGTTGCCAACGATCCTCGATGATCTACGCTAGATAGATTTCGATGACGTTTAACGATATATGAGTAAAAGCTCATGTAAAGCGATATTTCTAATTGACTGATACGGCAAAAAATATCATTCGAACGATTAATTTTAATGAAGATCTAGCAAACTAAATTTAATTATAATTAGAGCTGTCAATAATCGATTTTCGAAAACCGATTCTACTTACCGATTTTCGACCGCCGTTTTAAAAGTCGAAAACCGAAAAATCGAAATCGATTCTTACCGAAATGTCGAAATCGGTTTTTTTTACCGAAAAGCCGAAATCGATTTTTTTACCGAAAAGTCGAAATCGATTTTTTTTTACCGAAAAGTCGAAATCGATTTTTTTAATGAAATGTTGAAATAGATTTCTACTGAATTATTGAAGTCGGTCTTCTGGATGTCTACATCGATTTTCTCAAAAAAGCCTACAGTATGTGATCGTGGAACGAAGTGACACCGCATCGTGTCCGTTGTCTATGGTAACCCGATGTGCTACGGATCTGAAATTTGGAATGTAGGTAGAACTCCGGGTGAAACAAGTTCGAAAAATAAAATTCTGAAATTCATACTCCAGAACAGACATATAATGTAATGGTGACGGCTCACTTATAAATACTGCTCCTACTATTTTATTTTATTTGGAGTAAGATTAAGTAATGATTAAGTTATAATTAAGTAAAATTAAGTAATGTATATGTATGATTGTAGCAGTAAATGTAAATCATCTTCTGTGTTTTTCATCCTATTATGAAAATATTACTGCTGTAATCATAAAATACAGCTTACGAACAAGGATTACTGTAAAGTGCTTCCTTTTCAAATCCTAGAAGAATTTGCCGTTTCTTATTTCACCGCCAAGATGAAAACGTCGCCTGCTGGGAAACGGTAAGGTCCGAAATAGCCTTGAATATCCACGGGTCCATCTGCAATTGTCCGCTTTAATTATCCTTTATTTTTTATTTATAATGGTATTTGTCAGACCAAAGGGCAGTGGGGTATCAGCGTCACACCGCCTTGATTGTTTTTGTGGAATGAGAAAATGAAAGAAAGGAAAATGGAAGAAATGCAAACCTCGATGCATCCTTTGTGTAGAGATTGCCATAATCGAATGATTTCCATAATAGTATGTTTTTTAATTATTATAAATCGAAAAAAAATAGTGTTTTTTAATCATTTTAAATCGAGAAAAACGACATAGACATCCAAAAGACTGACTTCCCCAGTTCACTAAAAAAAATCGATTTCGACTCCTCGGTAAAAAAAATCGATTTCGACTCCTCGGTAAAAAAAATCGATTTCGACTCCTCGGTAAAAAAATCGATTTCGACTCTTTGGTAAAAAAAATCGATTTCGACTTTTCGGTAAAAAAATCTATTTCGACTTTTCGGTAAAAATCGATTTCGATTTTTCGGTTTTCGACTTTGACTTACCGACTTTTCGATTTTCGACGGTCGAGTTACCGATTTTCGAAAAAAATTGACAGCCCTAATTATAATACGCCAAGCTGTTCGAAAGACGAATGATGTGACATATAGACGAAACCTACGTTTAAGGCGTTCCATTATTATCACTTTGCTGGCAAATAACGCCTAAAATGTTTTAATCGCCACAAATCTGACATTTAAGTCTTGAAATACCAAGAGGGCATCACCCTAGCAATCCTACACATTAATTTTAAATTTTATCGGCTCTAATTTTCTATAATAATTATTATTTTTGCCTCTCGACTTCTGGAGGTTGGTATTTGAATCACTTTTCATTGCTTTAGTCCTCAAGCAGGCCAGTCACTGTCCCAATCGCAGTAGTGCAAAGCAAAAAAAAACAAACTTACTTCAATGTAAAAGGTAAGGTCAGAGCCAAGGAATCATTGATTCAGCAATGCGTATCTAGGCTTTTTGCTTGTGTGAAGAAAGGGTCCCTGGCGTGAAGTAGTTTCCCCTAAATATGAAGTGTGTGATATTGCCTGAGTGTTCTGTGGCTGGCGTGGAGTTATTTTCCCTAAACCGTCGTGTATGACGTGAGTACACCGCTCCCCGGTTATAACGCCATCGGTTATACCGCGGAATCGGATATATCGCGTCTTCCTCCCTATTTCTTGGAAAGAAAGTCCTGTCGTTTTTTTAGTATGCATGTACTAAAGTAAAAACAAAATATACTGACGTTTCAAGGAATCGATTAAATAAATTTCTTCTACTCACTGTATATTGTTTTTTATTTGAATTTTGTTGTTTGTAGCAAGTATAGAAATTAAAAAAATGAAAAGTCATGTCCTCGGTTATACCGCGGTTGTCTTACAACGGGGGTCGCAGCTCCTCCCCGATACCCCGCGTTAAAACCGGGGAGCGGTGTACCTCTTTTTTACAATTTTTATGGTTATAAGGTTTTTTTTCTCCATTACTTATTAACTTCGGTGTTAAGCAAGCCTCAATATTGCAGCTGCAGAGAATTTTCAGAAATTGTAGGAGTTAAGAAACTTTCAAAATTGGGGGAGGGGGGGGAACCAATGCTCATTTAAATTTCGCGTTTCTTATCAAATCGACTGTGAAAAACCAAATGTTTATAAAATAAAAAAGAGACGTTGCATATAAATGCAGATATGAAAACAAACCCACACTTCGTACGATTATAATACTACGCGAACATAAGGCGACTCACAAGGGCGGATATAGAAACTGCCCAAGGGTAAGGGATGATCGCCCCTCCCCTATGTTCAACCCGCCACTGCCGACGACCCTTTTATTCTGGAAATTTCTCTCCCTGTCAGTCTTTCTTTCCCTTCCCTGCGGATCTAATCTGCAGCGCAGAATCAAGGAATTCAGCGCTGGATGGATTTAAGAATGCACCTAGTGGAGGGCAATTGAGGCAAACCCGCCCCACCCCTTCAATCCTCCGCTTGATTTTCCAATTCTAAAAATAGGAAAAAACCTCGCCTTACATTCAGGTAAGTAATGGCGTTTTCAGAATATTTTGATATTTTAAGATCTTTCTTCAGATAACTGGGAAATCATAAACGGTCAATGCCCACATATTGAGAACAACTGCCTTAGACAGTAGACACGTTTGAATAGACATATTCAATAATCAAAAAACAATTATAAGTGATTAGAAAAAAATCGCCCGTTGGTCCTTGTGACAAGTGAGGTCGTGAGCTAATTAAAATTTATTATTTAACATCATCGCGCGTCTTGGCGATTTTAATAACAACGCGTCACAGAGAAATTAAATTCCACCTTACGTCACATCGTTAAAGGACCAAAGATCGATTGGAAAATTGCCAAACCTACTGGAATTACGCGCAGAATTTACTAGCGCTGAAATTCGTTTGATTTATGTTAATGTGACGCGCACAGTCAAAAAGGACTGGCGCGGAATATACTGTCCTTCAAGGTGAAGATTTATTTATTGTTTTATCGTTTAAATACTGAAAAATAAGCATAAAATATCCCTCGCCGTGCACGTCGTCTACATTTGACCACGGTGATGTTGTGGATATTTGAAATTACATAACGGTCTTATAATGGTTCTTGGTTAGTATACCATTCCTAACACCTTGTACATACTGGCAGAAACACGAACAAGACAGCTGGGATTCAAAGGAGATTTGCATTAACAGAAACCAAGCTATGATAGATGACAGCGCTGCGGTATATCTCAAATCCCGCGAAATGCGAGGCTTTCGCGAACTTAAACTGCAAAGTTGGGAACCCCTTCCCTATGCTATAACATACTCCACTTTGCACGGTTTCGCTTTGCAGGGACTTCTCCAGGAACGCGCAAGCCATAAATGGGCGCAGTTATAAGAAGATAAAGCATACTATAGGCCGCCATTCGCTTCAATGAGAGAGTCGAAGCCATTTTGGTGGAAGACAGGTAAGATTACGACAGAGAGATTATTCCAAGAGGTTTCTTCGGGCCGAGGAGAGAATATTCTGGTCCAGCCTCTTTCATTATTCCGACGTATAATTTATCAAGGCCGCCAGACTTCCAGGTGTTTCTAGACACGGGCTGTTTATTTTATTTGCGATCGAATCCCGTCGTGGAGAGGTTTCTTTTAACTGTTATTTATGTATCGTTATTTTACACATTATTATCTCGTTTGTTGCTCCAGCTTTTTTTCTATTCCGTTGACGTGGATTTATTTGTTGTCCTGATATGTTAATTTAAGTTCACTGCCACGTATACGAATTTTCCCGGACATGTCCTTACATTTAGAATTTAAAATCCGGCTACCGTGGGATTAATGGTGACATATGTTAGCTTTCGATTCAATTAAGTGTTTATATATGTTTATGCTGAAGATAAAATGGACAGATAGGGTGAAAAATGAGGATGTACTACGAAGAATCGGAGAGAAGCGAACGATTATACAGACTATCAGAAAGAGGAAGGCGAACTGGATTGGGCATTACCTGAGGAGAGAGTGCATGATTAAAGAAGTGCTAGAAGGAAAACTGGTTGGAAAAAGAGAAAGAGGTAGGAAAAGGTTTCAGCTAGTAGACGACTTGAAATGGAAAGAGAGCTATCAAGACATGAAGAAAACTGCGGAAAATAGGAGTATATGGAGAAACAAGTTTAACCTAGAATAATCACGTACCTGTCAACGGCCAGACTACCTATGATGATGATATGTTTATATATGTTTATTTACGATTCACATAATGCGTCTCTCTATTTTAACCACGAGAAAACGGTGATTCCCTTAAAAATCGTAAATCAGTTCCGTGTTCACTCTCAAATATATGTATTTGTTTCATTGACGAAAAGTTTCAGGTCAAATCCCTGAGGCTTGGTGTCAAAACCCCTCGAATATTGGTTTACCAAAGCATTTTTTAAAGAAGTATATTAAACATCCTGAAAATAAAATGTGTAGTGGAAATTGAACGCCAACTTATCAGACCCATGAAGATAAAACTAATAGCTATGGCGAGGTATAAAAGGTCCATAATATTCGATTACTTTTAATTACGTCATGGTCTCATTCAGGGCCGGTTCTAAGCGTGGGCGACCGCCCACGGCGGCCTCTCGCCGGGGACAGCCCCTCCCTAAGGTCAGTCTCTCGCCAAAGTCGGCCCCACATCAAGAGCGGCCATCCAGCTTACAGAGGCGTATATGTGAAAATGGAGAGAGGTTGCGGGAAAGCCGGGGCAATCGAAAAATACCCTCTGATGTACTCTTTACATGGGTTTCCCATGCTGGTAGATATCCAAACTAGAATGTGTCCCGAAGGTCACCGACCAAATAAGAAGGACGGGAAATAAATTTCCCATTTCGCCAAACCCTTTTTATCAGTAGATCTTACTGGTGGATATGAGTGGAAAGTCCTTAGGAAAAACAAACCTCGCCGTCAACAGTTGGAGATCAACGTCCACAAATTCTCATCCACACTAACGCTAGTAAATGACACCCTTTACATTGATCTCCTCCTGGGCGTGGTGGGGTGCATTCCTACTCCACCGTGTCCTCGGTCCTTCACCTCTTTTCCGCGGTTTTAGGATTTTCCCCGGTTTTAGGAGGAAAGGTAGGGCATTAGACCACTAAATTTGGTTTTACTTCTATCTCTCCATCCTACGCAACAGATCTGCGTACTTCTCCTTGTCTGGTTATCGGACATCAGGCTCACAAACGTTGTTCTCTGCTCCCACCGACTACTTTGAATCGGCCTCTCTTAAAATGGTTGCCGATATTTTTTTAAATTCTCGATCTTGAATGAGTAAATTTAATTTTGTATGACGAATACTCAATTTTCGCGGTAGGTTTATACCAAAGAAATTACTTTTCATCATGATCAAAATCATTTTTATGCAATTAAACGATTCATACAGATCGCCTACCACATTATATTAATCCCCTGTAAAATGAGATTAATACATTTTACTTTTCCTCTAAAACAAATTACATGTTAGGAGAAAATAATTATAATGAAAAGGAAAATGATTACGTTCTGCAGTATTTTTTTACTTGCCTTGAGTTTAATATATACGCTCTTAGTAGATAATTTCTTTCTTCTGTCCAATTAAAATGTGACATATCAATTTTAAATTTTAACCGTTCATCTTAATTCTAGCATGTCAGACCATCGAAAGAAGGAAAATCGTCTTTCCGGATGCCAATACAGAAAAATAAAGTTAGAGAAAGAAGAAGAAGCTTCCAAACAAGAGGGAGCTTTTCTCATATATTTAAAACCCAAATAAAATGAGACAAACGATAGTCAAAGTGACAATGCCGATATTGACAAGTTTAGTTTGCACTAAAGAAATTTTAAATTCAGGATGCGCAGAGGAAAAAGGTTGAGGGGTTAATTTTCCCAAGAATCAAAATAATAGACGTTTTGTCCAAAGCACATTTTAAGCGTGTTATGAGTAATGGAGAATCGATCGATAGAGAATGGTTGGTTTATTCACGTTCGAAAGATTCAGTATTTTGTTTTTGTTGCAAGTTGTTTAGTAAAAAGAAAACCTCATTGACATCAGAAGGGAACCGCGACAGGAAAACATTTATCATCACTGTTATATAGGTATGAAAGATCACAGAAACACTATAATTGTTTCCAGAATTGGATAGATTTAGAATACAGGCTCCAAAAAATATAACAATAGATAAAGACAGGCAACGTCTTGTAAAATCAGAACAAAAACACTGGGAAGACGTGCTGAAACGAATAATAGCCGTAGTGAAATTGCTAGCCACGGAAAACATGGGTTACAGAGGCACAACGGAGGTTCTTTATGCAAAAAACAATGGAAAATCCTTAAAACTAATAGAATTTTTGGCGGAATTTGATTCTGTAATGAACACCCATTTGCAGAGAATAACAAACAAAGAGACACGTACATTATTTAGGGAAACAAATTCAAAATGAGATAATAAGCTTATTGGGAAATAAAATAAAATATGTTAGTCTTGATGAAGTAAGAAAAGCAAAATATTTTTCGATAATTGTACATTGCACTGCAGACATTTCGCATACTGAGCAAATGACTTTCATTGTACGTTACATGAACTTCCACGAAAGAAGTAAAGAGGCGAATGAAATTGTCTATATAGGTAAGATTTCTGCAGTTCATTCCAATTAAGGATTCCACAGGAGTTGGTATTGCTAAAGAAATTTTGATCATGTTAAAGCAATTAAATTTACAGGTAGGCAATGTTCGTGGCCATGGGCATGACAATGGGGTCAAAATGAGGGAAAAGAACAGTGGGTCCAAAAATATTAAAAGATATTAATTCTAGGGCATTTTTCGTTCCTTCTTCTTGCCATTCATTAAATTTAGTCATAAATAATGCTGCAAATTGCATTATCGAGACTGCTTCTTTTTTTGAAATTATTCAACGGCTCTACAATTTTTTTCTGCATCTATACGCCGATGGGATGTTTTTCTACAGTATGTTCATAAGCTAACGCTTAAGTCTTTAAGCCAAACGCGTTGGGAAAGTCGCGTAGATGCAGTAAAAGCAGTAAGGTATCAAATTGCTGGGATATATGAAACACTGATTTCAATTTCTGACGATGTGTTATTAACTAGTCAGAATGGAATTAGAACTAGACTTGAATCAAAAGTATTATCTAAAGATGTATTTTCTTTTGAATTTATTTTTAGAACTGTTATTTGGTATGAAATTTTATTTGAAGTTAATATTTCAAGCAAGTGCCTACAGGGAGTGTCTATCGATATGGTTACAGCAGTAGAATCATTAAAACGTATGCAATTGTTTCTTGAGGGACTGAGGCAAGAAGATAAATTAATAAGCTCCAAAGAGACAGCTACAAAACTCGGGGAAAACCGAACCAAAATTTCGTTCATGCAAAAACAGAATGCAATTGGAAAATGATTCTCCGCTAAATGATCCGGAACAAAATTTATATCGATAGGAATACATGAGGTTACATTTGAGAGCCGTTCAAAGTGCATCAGTTTAGTAATAATGTATTCAGAATTATTTCCTTTATTCTTTTATTCTTTCTTGTAATCTCTGAGTCGGACTAATACATTCAACGGTTTTCAATGCTTGGAGAAAGTTCCGAAGCCGCGCTAAAGTGAAATTGATGAGCATGCAAATAATAGCCTTACTAAACCGAAAACGTGTAAATCGAAACCGTGCAAAGCGAGGGATGGGGTGTAAATAAAATAGCAAATTTTATTGCGACAACTCTCAAAACAACACTCATCGTTAGTTTTCATTTGACCCGTCAAACTACTGAAATGAGGAAAACTCACTGCGTTTCGTCACGCGGGTTTTCTTATTCCATTTCTTCCGCACTGTTCCGTGAGGAAATTCACGCAAGTAAATCGGTTTTGGCGATGCGTGGTCGTCGAAGAGGGAGGGCGAAGAGGCAGAGGAGGAGGAGTAGTCGTCCATTTTGCGGTATCTGCGGTTTGTGACCCTATAAACCGGATCGGAGTAATGGGAGACGAAGAACTTATAACTGTCTAGCTGGATCTCCTATCATTTCCAATTATACCCGTCACTCTCACAAAAACGCGAAAAAAAAATTTTTTAAGGCAGGCAGCCAACTCTAGTTTTATTTCACGCTTCCTTTTATGGTCTACCTGGTAAAAAACAAGTAGAAATGATCTCGTAAAATCAAACGAACCGTTCGAACGCGCGCGTTTAAAAGATTTCCTTCTTTCCCGCCAACTTGTAACGCGTGCCTCGAATTAGTTCCTCTTATGGCCGAAAGACGACAGGAAGAAACCGCGACGTCAGAGTCATCGTTCGACGACGACGACAACTACACTCCACATATAGTTATACCTCCGCCCCGCCTACTTCAACAGACGTAAGTGGAACGTCAAAAAGTGGCGAGAGGTAGTACCGTTGCGAACGAACCATTAGTGTCTACGCGGTTGTGAAAGTCCGTCCAGTACCCCGAGAGACTTGCGTGATCCGAAGAGACAGAAACCCGCCTTTTACAGGTAAGTTCACATCCCTCCGTGACTCGTCGACTAGAGGCGCAGTGGCCAAGAATCGCGAACAGGTGTACTATTCTAACACGGCATCGCACGAAGGGTGGCACGCGATCGCTTCGCGGGCGTTGCGCGGTAGAAACAGCTCATAAACGTGACCCTGCCAGCATTTCAGCCAGCTGGAAATCTTATGTATTTTTCAGATATTTCTCTTTCGCCGCCATTCGTCATGAACGATGCAACACCAGCGAGGCAGGTACACAATTTATCCCGTTTCTTATCCTTCCCTTTCCAAAGAGCGGATATATTTTTTCGTTGCCATACTAAAGTCATTAGTATAAAAAAATTAGGTCCTATAGATACCTCTTGTTTTACCACCTGTTGTTATCCCTTCGTGAATCTGTTGGCTTAAAAATTACTCTCGCAAATCTTTTCGGTACTTAGGGTGGAGGATTATAATATATAATGCAATAATGTATGTGTCACTTGAATATTATAAGAAGGCAAAAGTAACCATAGTTGTATAATTTACAATGCATTAATAAAAATATTAGCGTGAAAAGATATTCAAATGAAAGAAGTATCCTTTCCAAGTGATCAAAACTTCAAGTGACGGATGACCTAGTAATATATTTGTTTGTATATCTTTCGTATATGTACATTATTTGACAATGTTTTTTTGTTATTCGAGCTCTAATTCGTACAGTGGTCCATTCTCTCCGTAAATAACGCCTATATTTTGTTTTCTTTTAACTTTTCGAATTAATTGGCCGCCATCCATATTCCTGAACCAATGCCATTACATACGACACGATGTGGATTTGGCGCATACAAAACCCATAATGAATATTTTGGTAAACATTCGTTTAACATGTATATTAAGCTGTTCTTTTTTACCCGCCGAAGTGTGCAATATTTATCTTCTGATTCGCGAGTAATTCATTCCTGGTAAGCTGAGAAAAAGGTACTCGAAACGTCCCTACTTCGTCCTTCGTCAACGTTGATGATTAAGAATTAATTATTAAAGTCTTTCATTGGCTATGAATTTATAACTTGTATATATTCTAGTTATGACGGCGTAATTTCTTGGAAACCCATCACGATAAAAATATATTTATAGAATACATAACATAATCATAATACGCGATCGTGATCAGTTTTTGCGAAAGCTGTCGTGTTTCTTTTTAGATATGTGGACAATATTATATCATTATTAACGTATTTCTTTTTATTTATAAGGTATTCTTAACTACTTGGAAAAAATATTTAATATACTTCCCTTATCAATTACGCACGAAGCATAACTATAACCCCGAGGATGTGTTTTGAAAAAACGCCGTCTTATTTCAACTTAGTGAAAGGAGAGTTGGGTTCCATACACCTTCACACCTTCAGGCACCCTATTCACAAATTTCCAAACCTCTCTGACACAAACAGTGTGTTGTTGCCGATTATACAAGCCCATAAACAAAACACTCAGTATCTCCAATGTGTATCTTCCCCGCTCAGAAATCTTGAATCCCACATCTCAGGTCCGACCAAACCGCGAACCATAATCCGCGTTATCTGAATTTTTGCTGTTAAAAACGAGTAGTGTTGTAGCGAAGTCGCGTAATTATAATCCGTGTTATAGAATGGACCGGTGTAATTAATATTTCTAAGGCAACGAGGCGCTCCTAGTTAACTTGCGTACTCTAAGCGAACTGCCCTCTCGTTGTTTTAGCTAACAGGCTTTACCTAATCGGATAATAGTATAATTGGGACCCATGCCATGAACACATCAAACAACTTGGACTAGGCTCCATTAGATTCTTTAACGATCCTATGAGGAAGGAATTGCAAAGGAGAATGAGCTGCAGAATTCGAGCGGTATGATGCTTAGTCTCGCATTATTCGATAGGACGGCAGTATGTATCGTCGCCGTAGTTTTTTAAGGGTCTAATAAGGTTAGCGATGCGTATAAGCTTCAATGTCCAAAATAGGCGCCGGATTCCAAAAATCTTAAGCGTATATTTCGTCCGTAAGAAAAACAAGCGAAAACTGAGAAATATGATATACGAAAAACTGAAAAGAGCAAAATTTCAACCGGATAAATTGTTTTGACTTGGGATTTTCTTCTCCGAATTCACAATTGACATATATTTCATTATTCCATTTTATTTCCGAATGAAAAATATACGTTTGGTTTACATTTACCGGAATAACCGGTTTGCAAATAATTCGTAACAAAGCTGAATATCTTCATTTAATTTTGAAATTTTCGATTGTCTCCATTTTATAAAATTACCCCAGCAGTTGAAAATAGCAACAGAGTTCTCAAAATTTATTTTATTATTAATTGCATGCATAAAATAATTATATTAAATTGTATTCGTAACAGAGATATTACGTTAAAAGTTAAATTAATATATGACGCGATGAAATCGCCTCGAGCTATTACATTTACAACGTAATCATCGCACGTGTTATATAAGAGGTAGTTTTATTATCAGGCAAACTGCATTCCTTGGATGAATCGTTGAATGCAGAGGTGCTTAATCGGTATATCTGGAAATATTGATATCGAGTACACTTTTGAATAACCGGCTACAGGAAACGACACGTTCAAAAAGTTTACATGATACCAGCAATTTTTCTGCGTGGACTAAAATTAACTGATCAACAGTAATAGCGTTTCCGCAAAAAGTACTTTATTATCTAATTTTCATTCCATTTCGATCTACCATATACGCATCAAATTCGCAATGTCGGCAAAAAAAAAGTCCGCGATCTGTTAATCCCACTTCTCCGTATATTCCTATCCTATTGTAAAAGTTGACTTCATTTCGTAAGTTAACCTAAGTCATCAAATCTTCGGCCCAATGAGAGTAATTACTGTTAGCGATGATGCGGGTTTTTCAAAGTATAGGTCGCGGACCAACGATGGGCCTCAAAACGTTCGAAAAGGGCCTCAACGGTCAATCGAAGATATTTTGACCCAAAATTTAAGCTAAATTGTTGGCAAGATAACCAAAATCAACTAACTGGATTTAAAGGTTATAAAATTGTACCGTTTAGATTTTAAATACGTCCTTAGAAATTCTTACTTAACAATATTTTATAAGGTACAATTTTGATGAGCCGAATAACATATTTTCTATTATTATTGGACCGCATAGAAGAAGTCTGGAAACAGCTGATCTAGGAGACGGCCTCGAGTTTCGCGATGATCTCGAATAATCTCATTAACTAAGAAATTTCAAAATGCAATTTTTTAAAATACGCTGCATTCAGACAGAGAGAAACCGAATAGAATCATCGGGATTTCTTCGACACAATAAACTTCCGATTAACCGGATATAGAGTAAAGGGAATTGCGATTACCCGGAATTTTTAAAACACATGCCGCATCAGTTGTGTACATACTTGCGTTCTTTTGTATTATACCTCATTTGATATTTCGTAAAAAAATTACCACGAGTTACTTTACATTAATTTACTTTTGAGCGTCTTCTTTGCTACCCTTATATTTTGATAATTATGTCCAATACCGTAAACTTTGGCACGAGTAAATTGCAATATCGATCAACCGGAACATCCGATTAACCGGAATAGCCCCCCCCCCCCCCCCCCCCCGGAAAACAGGCTGTTTGCTGTATGATAGAATGCATATAAAACGGTCGGAAATACGATGGAAAACAAATCTAAAAAATACGTTTCCTAATGACGCTAGCACAGGCTTAATTACATCAGGATGAGCAGGAGAGTCCGGAAAGAGATGCGTAATGAGGCGAGTAAGCCCTCTAGTCCCGTCTAAATTATTACAACATGGGGTGCGGTTGACGAACACGCTCCAGGCGTTAAGAATTCCCAGTTACGCTACTGGACTATGAGAATTGCAACGATATCGTCAACGGTTTAATTTATCCTCGAGTTACTTAGGGATTTCACCGATAGTATCTATGATAACTTCGACAGCAATGAAACACAGTTGGGAAAACCAGATGCTTATCGTAGATACAAGGATGCCGTCCCCAATGGCAATTCACCGACCGTCGATTCTAAATGCAGTAAACTCTCCAGATTTACTGGATGCTTCGAGACCTATAACGGTTAACCGGATATTCCGATGGATCGATATGACTTTTTACCATGGTGCAGCCAAATGAAAAATTGTAAATGTTAACGTAGTAAAGAAGACAAATAATAGCAAGTTAACACTCAAGCAGTTCAAGTTTGTAAAAATTCCGGTTAATATAAATTCCGGCAATTCGACGTCCGATTAACCGGGAGTTTACCTTTGACCTCACCATGGAAATTCCATGACCATCTTTCCACTCGTCTTACTTTTCCCCGAAATATCTTCACTCCAACTCATTCAAGTCCATACTACTTTTACCTTTGCGAAATCTCATCGAATCCAACCTCGCCTCCAATACGCCCTTGAACTTCGCCGTAAACCGTTTTTCCTCCCTCCATCGAGTTCTATACCCATTCGACGACTTTCGCAACCCCGTCTCGCAGCCTCTCTCACTCCACCTGATTTTAACCCGCTCCTTTCCGAGAATTCCATATTTAGTCGACTCCTGAACTCTGTCTCACTTTTATAATCCATTATCTTTATAACTACGGATTTCCTCGACGCGCTTCGTGATGTGGAAGTCGTTCTCGCGATAGATTTTCCCCGCTGCGTCATTGAGTCCTTCGAGTTATCCCCCTCTTCCTCTCCACCTGTTAACGTAACAAGGGTTACGTTGAAAATCAACGCGTCGAAATTTTTTTAAGAATTCGAATAATAATGTGACTTAAATCAGCGAATTCCTAATTCTTTTCGATTATTTAAAAAATAACGCCTTATGGTCAGGTCGTGGCCGTCCGTCTTCTGTCTGCATGTTTCATCTCCAAAACTATTGAGGATTTTCATGAAGTTTAGCATAAAGGATTTTTTGCGAAAACGACAATAATAAAATTGTTAAATTAAAATTACTAAATGATTTACATAATCCAATCAGAAGTGCCAAGAAATTAACTTTCTGCCATAACTCGTAGAAAACAATATGTCATGTAAAAAAACGTCTAAGAGAAGATGTAGAATTAATTATTTAATACTATTACGCAATTCTTCAAGAACTCCTCTGCCTTGCATGTATGCACGCATGCGTGCATCTTTCCTCTCTTGGTTTTAAACTGACGAAACCTTAACTTATTCGCCTTGACTTCTGGAAACTTGCTGCGTAAAAATATAAATTAGAATTATTATCTCTCGCTAATTCCATTGGAGAATGCGCTGTAAATTAAACTTTCTTCAAGATTTGAATATCCAGCGTATGTTTATGACTACAGCTAGATAGTAAAAGGCATATGATACGATAGTTCACAATGGTCGACGACAATGGCGCGTGCATTAAAATATGATTTGGAATATAATTTTTTCTCCTAAAATCCTTTTCTGTGTCGACTAACAGACAGATAAAAACTTTAATAATTAAATACGGACTGGATCCCAGTTTAATCCCTGAAAATCGTGAACAAGTGGCGTAAATAAATTAAATTCGGATATCAGTCAAATGACTGGCAAATCCGCGTTGCTATAGTAGTGACGACTCATCCGGGATACAGAAACAGTCGTTTATTATTTTTGAAAAGTCATGGTGATGTAAACCGTAAATTAAGTGCCTTTTTTAATGTGCGACGGAAAAAGTAAGAAATATACGACATAATTCTAGCGCTAAATTAAAGTCGTCATATGTTAGCCGATTTCGCAATAAGTTCTACTGCGCATAGTTAAAGAAATATTAGTTTTTTGTTCACCTATGTATCTAAACCAGGGGCCTCTAACACGCGACCTGCAAGAAGCATTTATGCAATAGAACTTACTTTATACTATGACATGGCCCAAACTCACATCGTATATAGCAGGTAAACCTTTGCACATAATCTAAGAAAATTAAGAAGTGTATCAAATCAGCACTTTCAAAATATACGCAGGTTATTGCACATTCCTATTTATAACGCTCCACAAAATGTGAATGAGGAAGAATGTTCGTCTCGCTGTTAGTGTTTTTCTTAAGTTTCTGAAGAGCCAAACCAACGACTCAGAATATTGTATTTTTAAAATGAATGGGCTTAATAACGCATCGAAGGTTGGGGGAAACATCTGCCACCAGTCGAAGTTGTGAGTGAAAGTCCGGAGAATATGAAAAGGTGTGAGGATTGAGAAAGCCTGTAACTTAGAATGCGTTGGTGGTACGGCGCCTTCAAGCGGCCCATGTGAGTTTGAGGCCCATGGCCCGAAATTTCCGTATGCCATTGCTACTGGTAAACCAAAAAACCGAGAAATAAATAATGCGTGGATTGCCCCAACGTTTACCAATAGGAAGTCTGTATACGCCTCGCCCGTGCGACCTTCGTCGTACTACGAGATCAAGAACGACAGCGAAGTAAATAATTAAACTCATCTTTTTACTCTAAATTAAACTCGTATAAATCGTTCGATCGGTTTCATCAGTAAAATACGGGATTTTTTTGCAGCAGCATTGATAGAAATTCCACGCCTCCGAGCGTGACTCCAAGGCGTCGCGCACGAGTGACGCGTGACGACGTCGTTAAGGAAACGCTTCATCGAACAGAGGAGTACAATGGCGAAGTGACAAGAATATCTGCAAGCGTGAAATTAATAAACGCCGGAGCGACAGAAAATTACGTACTTGGTGGAAATGCATTCGCAAAAAATATTTCATTTTAAAATAATGCGGTGATTGACGGGTAAACACGCTCCAAACGTAATACGAATGACGCGTTTTAAAGTATCAACATGGTAGGACGCAACTAAAATGTATTACAGAAATTTTCTATAAAAACGGCCAAATTTGTTACGGCGAAGGGTTGCTACGATGATAGTAGTTGAAAATGACCCTGTATGCACTACTTTAGAAGGAAATCTAAAAGGAGATCAAAGGAACCGGATGATTTAATAGCGCAAACAAAGAAGATTAATTCAAAGGGAGTTAATGTCATCGAGAATAAAGAGATTAAGATTTTTGGGACAGAGTCCAGTGCACTGCCTTGCTCCTAAAATTAATGAGATCATCGTTGGAAGGGTAGGATTACGATCGGCTGTGTGTGTGGTGGAGTATTTTTCATCATAAAGGAAGTTTGACTCATGCGCTCCACACAATGTCTGCAGTGGAAATTTGGAGATTATCTCCTGGAAATTATCTATAAATATAATTGCCTTTGTATGTCAATCTGTTGAGCTAAAAATATTCTTCGTCCTTACGTGCAACCGTATTGCTGCTATCTACATGGGATTTTGAATTCTAAATTGAATTTGGATAGAGGACAGTATTACGTGTTTACTTAAATAAATAATACATGGCACAGAATGCTGATTTTTCTTTTTTCTTGATTATTTCTACGAGAAATGGAAGAAATCCGTTTCCAGAAAATTGTACTCGGAGAAAATTCAAAGGAATAGATTTAAAACAAAGATCGACTGAACGCGCGACCCTCCTCGTGTAGAATGTTATAACCTAAGAATAACAAGACAAAAATTCCACTAGAGTCTAACGCCCAGTAATATAGAAGTAAGAATATGACACCAACACTAATATTCGATTCATAATTAGTAAGTAGCACATCTGAAAACAAGAAAAATATTTTTTTCAAGGAGCTCATAAACGGTGTCAGGATTTCCACAAACATATTCAGAAATCTAACCCGTGAACTCAGTATTAGCAGACAGGCAAAGTAACGCTCCTCAAGTTTACTTATTTTTTAGAATATTCTGTATTTCTGTGGTGAGAGCTATCCCAAACAGAATTCTTCTACGGAAAATAGCGGAAATGTGGGGAAAATCTCCTGACTATTCGAGTAAGTATTTCATAAATTAGTCCGCATATTCCAATCGACGAGACCCCGGCAGGTGATAATGAGCTAAAACGATATCGGAAGGAGGAATTGTATCTTCTCCTGAATGGGAGAAATGTGTATTTAAGAGAATTACGTGTTAAGGAGAGAAGCGCCCACGCATCAAAAGTGCAACACGACAACACACTATAATCTTTTCTCCAGAACAAAACTGGCGACAGAAATACAACAAATGGTTCCAAAACATATACCGAAATACTACGTCAATTTTAACTAGTGATTGATAAAAACGAATTCATCGAACTTACCGTGTCTGGAATCCAGGTGATGAACCCAATGGCCATATAAAACGGATGTGAAAATCAGGCACGCATTTCGGCAACAAAGCAGACATCCTCAGTGGTGAATCGCCGATCGCCGAAGCTAAGAAAAAGCATAGGAAAATTTTACGTATGTGGTGTATTTGAAATTAAACGATATGCATGGTTTCAACGAAAGCACGCCATAAAAGAGTGAAATACCACGACATGATTGTCCCTCTGTCAACAAATTTTTATCTCTCCCAAGTTGGTGCATTAATAAACGTATTTGCGTACTTTTAGTACATACAATGACTAGATACTGCTAAACGATATTACCAGAAATTATATCAGGGAAAAATTAATTTTATTATTTTTACTTACAGATTTATTTTTTAATCAGTTATAACGAACCAAACAATCGATCGAAAATTATATCTAAAACATACATCACTTGTTCGGTAGCTGCAATATTTACATTAACGTTATTTTCTTCGTCGTAGATAATCCATTTCCTTCCGCTTACGAAATTTTGCAGGCATACGTAAGGAATTTAAACGCATTTTCGTGATTATAGCATATCTTATTTTCTTCAGTTACTCCGAAGATTGTTTTCGTTGACAAATTAAGTACTCTTGCACGACTTGAAAACGAATTACTACTTTCTCGTTTGATTTTATTGATACCGGCTATTCCTATGAGAAAAAAATGCATTTCACAAGAAATACATTATCTGACTAGTTCGAAGTTGGGGAACCACAACGAGCCTTAGGCCTTACGCTGGCGATGAATGGCATTCATTTAAACATCCCGTCCTTCATAAATAACAAATATTTACAAACATAGATATCACCGATTTATATTTGATTCACGTCACTATGAGCTATGATTATGCCAAAATTCAATGCTAATACAGATTTCTAAACTTGAGTTAGCGTCCATAGCCTCGGTATGGCTAAATCCGGCACTGGGCGCGTCTCGCTTAGTCATACTCAATTTTGGCCAGTGTCTTATCTGTACGCCCCTTACATAAACGATTCCTTTGAATGCATTCGAATCGTGTAGTGAATGAGGTTAAGGCTACATCGCTCTGAGGGAGGTCAGATAATGTGAAGAGATCGCGTTTAAAGCTGCTGCGACTACTTCACAAACTACACCAATCACTTCCAAACGATGTAACCTGCCACGCGCCGTCATTGACGTCTCGATCCTTCCCCTGATTTCCTCCCGGAACTAAGTTTTCTCCACTAAACAGAGGCAGTATAGGTTATTTTTATCATTATAGAATGAATCTCGATCAGTGAATGAATATAGATGCTTCTGCTTTAGCACGTTTTTTAAATGCACTCATAGTTTCACTTTGGTATCTGTATGTCCGTCTGCTTAAATTGCAATTGTGATAAAACAGTTAAAGATAGAGAGCTGAAACTTAGTTTTATATTTATGTACTACTGCCATTTGTTTTTATTTAGGTTTGGAATTTGAAAAATACACATGGCCGGAAAGGGGCCCTTTAAAATTCTTTTATATATTTCCGAAGGTATAAAACATGGAAAACTGAAATTTTGAGCGTATATTACCGCAATGATACCACTTACAAACAAGGCTCTAGTGGCCTAATATGTAGCGGTATTACCACATAAAAAATAAGATAATCTAAATTTACTCATATAACAGGTGATCAAATTCTAAATTATCCTCATTTCATCAATTTCGTTAATGAGAGAAATCTTCAAAGCAAAATAAAACACAAAATAGTACAGAAGCTAACAATAGAAGAAAAACTCGCTAATTTTATCCATGTTCGTGGATAACACCTACTTGTTAGATAAAGGCATCGCTAATTAGCAGTGTTGCCGTTTGAAAATTTGAATTCGCGCTAGGTCGACCTTCAAAAAGAGCTAAAAAGGAGATAAACTGAAAATAAAAGGCGCTAAATAATGCGCTAAACAAAAAATCGTATATTAACGTAATGTAATTTTCTCCACTGAAAATTAATGCGTGTAAGAATTCCCGCATCACTGTAGAATATTTTTGCTAGATCCAGAATATCCTGCTTTACAAGATTTAGGCAATGATGTGCACTTAAATACGACATTGACTGTAAGACATTAATATTTTCAGGCAAACGCTGACGAAGTTGTTTAATGAGTTCCACCAGAAATTTCACGCAGCTAACGCGAATATTTTTCCTGTTTTCTTCTGTAAGTTTGCAATCAGATATTTCCTTTTCGAATTCATAGCCCAAGTACGGATTCAGATCTAAATTATTTTCAATTACAGTATCATTAGTCAATCTTATTCCTGGAATGACAACTTTTGGACTTATAGAATCAATCAAAAGTAACAAGTCATTCAGCAACTCTGAAGGATCATTCATTTCAGCTTCAAATTTCTTATTCACCATTTGCACTTCTGCGATAATTGGTTTCAAAAATAAAAGAAACAACAAATTTCTCTTATCATTAAACATTGAATGCAAAATTTTTGCTGTATAACAGCATTCGTTTCTTCTAGCAGTTTCAAAATGCTTCTCAAGCTCACACCACTGCTGCAGAATTCTCACAATTGTAAATCCAATTGACAAACCATCTTGTCTGACTATACTGAATTAACTTCAAAGGAGGAACTCCATCATTCATTGAACTATATAGATCCTTATATTTAGCCTGTCGATCAGGGGAATGTGAGAACCAATTATACGTTTCTTTAATAAGAAAGTGTAGGTTTCGTGGCAAATACTCATTGACAGCGTGGGACACTGCTAGTTGGATTGAGTGACAGACACACTTGATAAGAAGCAGATGGGGAATCTCAGCCTTTAATTTTGTATACACACCATTATTTATACCAACCATTACTGATGCACTATCAGTACCAAGTGCAATAAGCCTGTGCAAATTTAATCCATTATTTCTGACCGATGTTTTTAAAACTTCACATTTTCCTTCTGCGTTAGATTCTCTGAGCTCAATCATGTCAAGAAAAGTAACCACGATCCGATTCTTAAAATCTGAATAGTATCGTATTACAATACCCAACATTTTTGTAGCACTTATATCATTACTTTCATCAATAATTAAACTGAACTTTCTATTTCCTAAATCAGCTTTTAAATCTTCCACAAAATGTGGTGCTATAGAATTACATATTATTGGAATACATTTTGTTCTTCGCAGTTTGAAATCCTTACATTTCTTGCTGTCTGCAAAATGAACTTTGCAAATTTCACTCTTGATCAACTATCCTTAACAGACAATGTACAGCTATGAATATAGCTATTCTACCTTCTGCTTTTGCATTTGCACCTTCTCCTTCACCAGTTTTCTTAAATGGCAATATATTTTGATGTTGAGAACTATAGGGCTCTTCGGCTTTTTTGTGTTTCATTGTGTTACGATGCCTCTCAATGTCACTCAACTTAGCCGACATCGTGCATTTACAATATTTACAAAAACATTTTAAATTATCACCTTCTAATCTACGGAGTCAGTTCTTGTATTTAGTGTCTCTGAGCCATTCCACACGAAAATTTTGAATGTATTTTTTACTTATTTTCACAGAGGGATAAAGTTACACACTATTTTTTAATTTTATAAAGTATAATAGATTTTTAAAAAGTTCACGGTATTTGAATTGTCACAAACAAAAGGGAGTCAATATCGTAAACACTCTATTAAACGTATTCAAAACAAAAGATTCCACGTGGAAACGATTTAAGTTCCTGCAACTACAATGTTTTCTGTCGGTTGCTCCTGTAATTCTTGGCGGGAATTCTTACACGCATTAATTTTCAGTGGAGAAAATTACATTACGTTAAATGGATTGAAACCTCTGAAACAACACGATTCTGGGCAGAAATTACTGCACTAATGTCACCTTTTTTGCAATTATTTAAATCAGATTCAGTCAGCGTAGCCTCAGGCGTTCCACAGGGAAGTGTAATCGGCCCCCTACTATTCCTTTTATACATAAACGACTTAGATAAGGTTATTAAAAGTAAAATCAAGTTATTCGCGGATGATACAGTAGTTTACAGAGAGATTAACAGTCCTAATGATCAATTATTACTTTCTGACGACTTAAATGCAATTCTCGAATGGTGTAAAGAGTGGCAGTTAGAATTGAACTTAGGAAAGTGTTCCTTTATGAGATTCTGGGGAAACAAAAACATTGACACGACGAATTACACTGTTGAAGGCGTCCAGCTAAAACTAGCCGATTCCGTCAAATACTTAGGCGTTACTTTAACAAGCAACCTCTCGTGGGATATGCACATACGAAATATATGCGGGAAGGCTAAACAGAAACTAGGATTCATCAAACGCATAGTAGGTAAAAGTGAGGAAAAAGTCAAAGAGACATGTTACTTCTCGTTAGTAAGACCGCTATTAGAGTACGCGTCGAGCATATGGGATCCGTACGTGAAAGGATCAATCTCAGAGTTAGAAAGAGTGCAGCGAAAAGCCGCTAGATTCGTCAAAAATTGTTACGATAGAAACAATAGTGTTACAGCCTTGATACAGGACTTAGGATGGGAATCACTAGCTGAGCGCCGATCACGCTCTAGGTTAAAACTTCTCGAAAGATTTAGAACGCATATATTCTCCAGCGATGTCGAAGAAATAATAAGAGCGCCAACTTATATTGGTAGAACGGACCATCCTCGTAAAATAAGAGAGATAGCCTGTAGGACTGAGAGGTATAAAGGCTCGTTTTTCCCTAGAACGATAGCTGAGCAGAACAGAAGTTACGAAAGGAAATCAGCCGACGTAGAATGATACTATACATTATTATGCGCTTTACCTTGGTGCTATTGCACCCCCTGCCACACACCATTGCGGTGGCTTGCAGGGTGAACTATAGATATAGATATAGAACTATAGATAATCTATTTTTAAACTTAAAAATCATGATGAATATATGTAATAAATTTAGAAAAATATTAACGGCGATTTTTTGTTTAGCGCATTATTTAGCGCCTTTTATTTTCAGTTTATCTCCTTTTTAGCTCTTTTTGAAGGTCGATCTAGCGCGAATTCAAATTTTCAAACGGCAACACTGCATGCACCACATAACAGTCCGCGAGGCCACACACAATTTCGGATATAAAAATTCGACATTTCGATACCGTTTTCTGCGTAAATCAAATAAAGAAAGCCACTGAAATACTTTTCTACTCCAATTATGGAGTATTCTTATTTTTTTAATACATCACTGATTTTATCACAAGCATTCTTTATAAGAATAATTTCATACTCAGGTTGGGAAATTCTTGAAGTATCAAACAACAGATTACACATAACCATCACGATGTAACCGAAACTCAACAGTAATAAGAACCATCAATGAACGTTGATTACGCAAATTCCAAAGCAGCAATCGATAAGGATAATCATGAATCGCCGGTGAACGAATGCTGATACCGTATCGATTAATGAACATCCGGTACTTGACGCCGCGGATGCACCATCTGCACGCAACAGGTTGACTGACGCACGTGAGGTGCATTCAGAGACAAAACAGCCGCCCATCGGGTGGAAGATGCGCTTACGGTAACGGTTTTCCATTTCAGGAACCAAGGGCAGAGGAAAGGTCGTAGGGGAGGAGGAGGAGGGGAAAGAGAGAAATTGAGAGAGGGAAGGAGATGGAGAATGGAAAAGGAGAGAGGACAAGGAGGGATGAAGAAAGGAGAGGAGGGCAAGATGGAAAAGCAGGATATCCGTACTCATAGTCCTTAAAAGGGAACGCCCGTAATGTTACGTTATGATTTTTAAAATGCATTCGCGAATACCTCCGTAAATATATGTTTTCTTATTATACCATCCCTCGCATTGCACGGTTTCCCTCTAAACTGTTTTGGTTTAGCAAGGTTTTCACTTTAGATGACTACTTCGATTTGCGCGGTCATCAAATTTACTTCGGCTCGGTCTCTAAGAATTAAAACTTCATAAAAGCATTTCTGAATAAAACAAATAAATTCTTGAAATTTGAGCTCAAGACGGCGCTCCAACATTACCTCCTGTATTCCTATGGGAGAAACCTATGCCACTTAGCGCGATTTTGCTCCATTCAGTACAAAGCGAGGTTTTCAGCGAGTAACTAAGACAGAACTTTTTCGTTTTATTTTATAATTTCATGAATGGAATTATTTAGAATTAACATTAATTTATAAAAATATTTATAATATTTTGAAAGTAATTACATTTTATGTATATTGGTAGATAGAATGGGTCGGAGGCCGCGATAAAGTCGGGTACCTTCAGAAGGGGTTTGCAATTGCATAAATTTTGGGAACCTCAACTAAATTCATAGTTTATATATATATATATATATATATATATATATATATATATATATATATATATATATATATATATAAATACTAAGGAAGAGGAAAGGTAAGTAAGGATATTTTGGGCAACTAGGTGTTGAAGGAAACCCAGTGAACACTTACCGGAAGTAGAGCCGCTGGGGTGTTGGAGAGACACATTTGTAGAGGTTAGAGCTTTCGGGATGATCCCTTCGTCAGCACAAGAGAGACACAACACCTAGTTGCCCAATATATATATATATATATATATATATATATATATATATATATATATATATATATATATATATATAGATTGCGCGTGTTATTCCTTACGGTGTCAACGACCGTTTTATAGTCCCATAACTTGGAAATTTTTTTCCCCGTCTTTTCCTTGAAAGCGCTCCTCTCACGCCGTTCGTTGGCATCTACAGCAGCCAAAAGTGAAAGGATCCTAAAACAGATATAAATACGACGGTCGCAACGGACCACTAATTCGCTCTTGAAAAATCTCTTAGAAGGGCGAAAGTGCGATTGAGGCGAGAACGATCTTCAAACAGCAAAGTTCGGAAAACCGTTAACGCAAGAAACAGTTACGTTGCTACGGAAATCTTCATTCTTATGCGTCAGGATTTGTCCCTGGTATTATTAAAAATCATAAATCTTGATTTTAATTAATCCCCGAAACTTCCAGATAAACGTAGATTCCTTCGCTTAAAATCTTCAAATATCACTACGTTGTTAATGCCTACAATTCGAGAATGGAATGTTAAAAACTTGCAAAATGATCTCTGTTATAAATCTATGACCTAAATTGTTTTAATTGAGAATATTTTTTATTCCATCTCTCCAGTGGTGGAACTTAAATTTGGGGGACCACGAACAAAAACAAATATTTGGGTCCCTTCAGTTTATCTAAAAAGTCATTAACACTTTGGGTGCCATGAAGAACGTCATAGTTGGTCATAGTATATTTCAATACTTTCCATTATTAGTTTTTTAATTTAAACCAATTAAGTGTTTTTTCACTACCTAGCGCTTGGAGTTCGTTGGGTTAATGTTAATTTTTATTAAACTAAGTGAAGGAAAATATTTTTTGGTGTACTATTTGGGGCCCCATAAGTTCTGGGGGCCCTGAGCGTTGATTTGTCTAAGTCTTGCGGCTGCATCCCTCTGCGTGTCAACAATCTCGAATATGATAGATAGAGATTCTAAATACCAACCCAGACAAGCAAATATAATCTCAAAGCCTTGGTTTTGCAGTGAAAAGCTAGAGACCTACGGCAGCGCACACCTTTCTTACGTTTTTCAGTGTAAATCAAGGTCAAGAAGGATATTTTGATATCCAAAACTTCGGTACTTTCCTGTTAACGGGAATACCACCTTCCTGTTAACGAGAATACCTCCAGGACCCTTCGCAGGACCTGGTACTTACGTATTATTCCCATGCCATACTTACGTACAACATTAACAGAAACTGATTGGCCTGTCTCGACATTTACAAACCCAATCTCCGGACAACGTGGAGGGTTTCTTTGGTATCGGGCGAGGCGAAGGGCGCGGTAGCGCACGGAGACGACTACCCATTACAACAAAGCGAGCCGAAGGCTCGTCAATATATCCTTTCAATGTTATATCCTCTTGACTGTTGTGCCGCAAATTGAGAGGATATATCGACGAGCCTTCGGCTCGCTTTGTTGTAATGGGTAGTCGTCTCCGTGCGCTACCGAGCCCTTCGCCTCGCTCGGAACCAAAGAAACCCTCCACGTTGTCCGGAGATTGGGTTTGTAAATGTCGAGACCGGCCAATCAGTTTCTGTTAATGTTGTTTTTAAAATAAAATATCGTAAATCCAATAATACGTCAATATATCCTTTCAATGTTATCTCCTCCCAAACAATCATAACAACACGTTCATTTTTTAAGGTATTCCCGTTAACAGGATAGTACCAAAACTTCATGTTTATTTTGCACGTTTTAATGTGTAATTTATGCTGCGGCGTAGCAAGTTAAATTTGGAACTGCTGTTGGCAGATCACTTTAGGATAAAGGTGAGAAAATCAGATTCCCCTCGGTTCGTTCCATAACCCCCCTGCCACAATTTGTGTGTATTAGAAAGATTTATCCGGTACGATAACTTCTACCTCACTCTCATGATAATTTCGGTGCAGGTACAATTTATTAGTATGTAACCAGGTCGGACAGAATGATTCCATCAGGTCGCATTTTGAGAAATAAAACGAGGTCGGAAATAATGAGCAATGAAAAATATGGATGCAATCAGATTTTTAAAGGTAATCGACAAGAAAACTTGTTTGTGTAGGCGGTAAACGAGTATGGACCAACATGAACACCTTGGAAAAACCGGCTGTGGGAAAAAAACTGCCCATAAAAGTATGATGCAAAAATCAGTGAACCTCTTAAGATGAACAATACCAAAATTAAAAATGATTGACAATTGGCTTTTAAGTTGGAATAAGCAGCGGCTCGAGAAAGAATTATCGAGCTTACATTGTGATCGAAACAAAATTGGCAAACTAAATTTCTCCACTAGACATAAAAAGTTGGGAGAAGAATGCTTTATCAGTTCAACATAAAAGGTTTATTTATATATACGCCGTGGCATAAAAACTTTTAGTTTTCATTTATCATTACCCTATCCTTAAGGGTTAGAGGTGTCGCACCTAAAGTCCAACTGAAAAAACCTAATAAATTATTCCCATTTTTGAAAACTTGAGTCGATTATAATTTAAATTTCCATCAAAATATCATGTCAAAATTTTGAATTTTCCAACAACGAGAGCGCATTGTGAAGAGAACGTGAGAAATACGAAAAATTCTACCATGTTTAGCAGGATACTTTTCAAATAAGTTGTATAAAACCTATGACCCATGCCTACAGTACCTAAACGAGACAAAGCTCTGTAAAAATATCTGTAACGAAAAAGCTTGAAAGCATGCTTACGTACATTTTTAAAAAAACTCTTAGGAAGGGAAAGGAAAAACGGAAAAAGTTAGAAAAAAGCGGGGAATCACTGAGAATGTTGAGGGGAATCACTTGGCCCATCTCGTACATACCTCATACACGTGCTATCCTCACATTTTTTCTTTCCTCTTCCTTTTCTCCCCCTCTCTCTCTCTCCACCTCTCTCCGATTGGCTATCATGAAGTAAAAGGGAAGAGCGAGTGGGTGTTTTTCCACTGGCGAAACTGAATCCCCCCTCCCGAACACGTCCTTCGTGGCCACCTCGTTTGACATTCATCCGCAATGCTACTGCGTTGCAGTTCGTAACGCACTTAAACATATATGCACACGCTTCCGATATTCGCTATGTACACGGGGTCCATGGCAGTGGCGAGAAATCTACATCAACCGAATACTTGCCATTGTTTTTTGCTTTCTCATACGAAGTATCGAGAAAGTATCGTTATCGCGAAAAAATTCGACCTCGAGATTTTTACGGAAATACACGTTTTAGGTGTCGCTGAATCCGAAAAAGTGGTTTTCGAAATGCCGTCTGTCTGTCTGTTACTGGCTCTGGAGCCTAGACGGTAGAACGAAAATGAATGAAATCTCGTACTTAGGCATTTTATCATACTGAGCAGAGTATACATAGAAATGGTTCACATTGCTCAATAATTAAGAGTAGTTTATTCTACGCATTTTTAACAACAATCCGATTTTCTCGAAAACGGCTCTAACGATTTTGATCAAATTTCGTACATTTACTTGAGTATACATCTACAATAATACTACGTATTTTATTTTTCTCAATGAATGAATATAAGGCTAGTTTAACAAAAATTGGATTTTCTAAAAACAGGCTCATACGATTTTCATTTTACAAAGATAACTAAACGACGCATTAGTATATGAGAAAGTTTGTACAATGTATGTTGTACCGGTTTTTTTCATACGCTACCGTCGGTCAATCGCCAATAAGGACGTCTGAAATTGGTGTCCAATTTCTCCATCCTTTCCATCGATACAGGAAAGAAAATATCAAAATACTTCAAAGAAAAAAATATTAATAATGATCCCTATAGTTAATCAATGAATATGAATGGGGGAACCTCCTAAGAACCATACTATATGGTTATTAGGAGGTTCCTCCATTCATCTTCGTCAAAATACTTATTGAGGCGAAAGCTGCATTTTTTAAGCCAAAATGCACGGCGCTAACCAAAGAGTTGCGTCAAAAACATAGGGATTAAATTCGGAAAGGTAGATTTAAAATTTAAAACAAAAATGTATGACACAAATCCAAGGTAGGTTGGAACATTTCATCATCATAGGTAGTCTGTCCGTAGACATATTCGTGATTATTCATGGTTAAACCTGGTTCTCCACATACTCCTATTTTCCGCAGTCTTCTTCATGTCTTGATAGCTCTCTTTCCCTTTCCAGTCGTCTATCAGCTGAAACCTCTTTCTTTTCCCCATCCAGTATTCCTTCTAGCACTCCTTTAATCCTGCTCTCTCTTCCCAGGTAATGTCCAATCCAGTTCGCCTTCCTCTTTCTGATAGTCTGCATAATTGTTCGCTCCTCTCCTATTCCTCGTATCTTCAGCATTCTTCTCCATGTCCATATTTCGAAGCTTTCCAAGTATTTAATATCATTTTTCCTTAGCCTTCATGTTTCTGCCCCATACAAAGCTATACTCCATACATAGCATTTTATTAACTTATAGCGGATATCCTCCTTTATATTCCCCGTTAGTAAGAGTTTCTTCAGAAAGCGGTTTATGCTTTCGTTATTCTAGTCCTGATTTCATTGGTAAATTTTTCTTCTGTCGTTATGATGCTTCCAAGGTATTTATAGTGTGAAACTTGTTCTAATGGCTTTCCTCCAATACTTATTTTCAAATTTTCTTCTTCTTTACTCGATATTCGCATTACCTTGGATTTGTCTGTATTTATTTCCATACCGTATTTTATACCTGTTTTCACTAGTCTATTTATCATTTTCTGGTTTCTTTTCCTTTCTTGCTAGAAGTACTTGATCATCCGCGTATTTCACTGTTCTTATAACCCGTCCTCCAATTACTTACAGAGGTATAATTCGAAGAGTCTTGCCCACCAGTCTTAAGGAATAATCGGAATTTCTATCTGTAGGAGAGTCAAAGAAGAAAATAAATGCGAGTTAGGTGGTAGGAATGGACGATATAGAGACCACACTTTCCCCAGAACTAACGGCGATCACGATAATTTATAGATATCTTTATGGATATTTCGGTAAGTTACAACTCCTGCCACCCGCTAATAATATGAAATTATGTGCAAAAATTACAACTATCCAGGACAGAGCGCCACCAGTTTTCAGTGATAGATAAACACAAAATTTAGAGGAAGGAACATAATTTGACTATATTTTCAGCAAAATATCGCAGAAGACCCTTCTGTCCGTTCAGCAGATTGTCATTGTAAACAACAAATATCATCACAGGCAAAGAGTTACTTCTATAATTTTTTGTGGGTCACATTTATCTTATGAAATTCTCATGACAACGATAAACGTTTATTAAACGAGTGAAACCTTTTCATCAGTTTTATACGTATTCTAGAGTTAATCAGGTCTGCCAGCGGAACTTTTGCAACTTCCGCGTCTTTTTTTTCGTTAATTAATGAACGAAAAATATAATTTACGTCAAGAAACTTTGAAATTGTGTTAGGCGTGAAGTGATAATAAGCCAAACCGAAATTTTTCAGCGATAAAAAGGACACTGAGTTCTTGCAAAGTATCGGCTGCAACACGGCATGGCACTCTAATGAAACTAAAGTCATGTTAATTTAACCAAAATTAACACTGTGAGATTAAGTTACTAATAGAAATTTCGCTCTTAAACCAGGAGACGGTAAGTGCCACATTTCAAGGGTATTTATTTTCTGGATAGCCCAAGATATCTCGTCACGCCCTCGGTCAACTCACTTCGGCGATTTATCACGTCACTCCCTTAGGTGAGGCACCTTTATTTTAATAAGAAAAGATACGATATCCAAAATATCCGCTAGCAAACGAAATTCGACATGAGTTAAATTTATCACTCGCTGTTAAAGGGATTTTTAATAGAACCCAGCCGTAAATTTAAATCTTCTAAAATAACCTGTTTCATTGTTACGTAATTTACGTAACATATAGAAAAATTTTATTGGGCCGAATGGGGTTCTCTAATTTTCACCGAGCAGCAGAGAAAAATTATGAAAACCAAAAGGACACTAAGCCCGAAATCCTTCCTTTCGCCGGTTCAAACATTTCCTTTTCGCTCTCATCTCTTATCCGTGTCTTTGATAAGAACCCTCCTTGTTCCCAGCACTTTTATCCAATGAATGGACCGCCTTGTCCACGAGACCAAAAACGCGAATAAAAAAGCCGTTCGATCAATTTTAGGCGACTTCCGTGTAAATATTTTCGAAAAAGACTAGATGATTTACAAGCAAAAATGACGTAGGTAACTCCCATAGCCATAAAACTTTTGAGATCGTCCTTTTTGTGAATTCCCCGGTTCAATTCCACAAACAACCACCTGGCGCACTATTTTTTAACGTATAAATCCACTCACTTTCGCTTCAATGACCTACATAGCAATCAGTGCCACGGTCATTGCGTTGGCAGCAGTGCTTAAGAATGAGTGGATACCAAAACGAGAAAAAGACGAAGTTATCATTTACATGGTCTACCACGAAAATTTTGACGCAAAACGAATTTATTTCCAACAAAATTAAATCGGAAAAGCGCAAACAAAACGAAGAAACGCATGTAAGCTTGAAAATTTGCATCAAACTGACTTTTGCATTGTTAGAATCGCTAGTATAAACACACACATCTCATTTTTACCTTTACGCTTGATATAATTTCGATCGTATGAAAATAATATTTGATGTCATAACAAACAAAGTCGCTTAGGACTGTGTAAATAACATGCATTTATAGAAAGCGATAAAACTCTTAGAAGAAACGACTGATCACGATAACGACGATATATTTACAAGATATTTTTCTACTATTTTAGTTTCTATTCCATACGCACGTCGGTTAAGATGAATTTAAGTGCATGATCTCAGATGGGGAGACGAGTAGTTGTTCATTGGATCGTTTGTTTAGAGACACCCGTCTAAAAAAAATTACATATGCGCCGAATGACTTGGCGGTGGTAGACGGAACATTTCGATGGTTAGAGAATTTTATTTTCAACCCAAGAACTAAGTATCATAGTTTGCAAAAGTGTGGTGATATGAGCTTCTCCGAGATATGGTTCAAAGGGAGGTGGTGACATCAGAAGTTATTGGAGAGGGCTAACAAACGTTTTAGCGATAGAGCATGTATTCAAACAAGGAGTATTGCGCGCTAATCGCATTGCGTAAACAATTCAATTCGTAGAATTTTACTCTCTATTTCCAGATATCTCATTATTCGAGTTTGAAACTCTAAGCGAATGTTGTCACAAAAAATAAGCAATTTTCGCGTTTTATTTCGATAAATCTCACCATTATTAACCGCGATAAAAAGTTTGATTCTACATTATGAAACTATCTTGTTTGATTTCAAGGTAATGGACAATTTTTTAAGCAATTCTTTCTTAACCTTGTCAAAGATGTACCCGAGAATTGACGTTTATTTTATTTTGTTTTATTTACAGGGATAATTTTATAAACCGAGTATTACACTAGTTGAATCGAGAATTCTTTTTTGCAATTTGTCCTATTAAGGCGGAAAACCCTGACCTGAATAAACTAAGTAGATAAATTGATCCTAGTATTTTAATAAAACTATTAAATAACACCGTTAAAATTCAACACGCGATAAAGCGCAGAATGTATGAGCAGAGAGAGTTAGAAGACTAATGCTAATAGGCACTTCTCCTCGCAATATTTATAAAACAAAATTCATCACTAAAAGGGCGATGATGGCGATTAAAAATTCGCGTAAAAAGGTATATTATTCATCTTTATCCTCGATCCTAAAGGCTAAATGGCTTCCGAATGTACAAAAACCACTGCATACATCCAGCAAACAAAATATGCACCAACGCAAACAATGACAATACGATTCCGTGCTTCGAGGAAGTAAGGAAGATGATGTCAACAAAAAATGTTG
The DNA here is from genome assembly GCA_036926305.1 of Uropetala carovei. Taxonomy (NCBI): domain Eukaryota; kingdom Metazoa; phylum Arthropoda; class Insecta; order Odonata; family Petaluridae; genus Uropetala; species Uropetala carovei. The sequence continues at coordinate 11,085,104 of JAXCHB010000015.1, forward strand.
AAGAGACAATTCAAGGCTTGAAGTTCGTTGTTTAAGTCCGTATTCACAATGATTCTTTCACGGTTTTTAAATCAACCGAAGCCGCCACATGGTAACATTGGGGGAATTTCAACGACCGGTAACCAAGGAACCTTTGTTGTTTCGCTTTGATAATTTTTCTGTATATCGCTCGAGAATTTTTTATCCATCGATAAAATTTAAAAAGTTTTATTATAGTTCACTCACATCATACAGACAAGATCCTATAAAGCAGTGGTTCTTTACCCCTGGGTCGCGACCCAAAATTGGGTCGCCAAGCCATTTTGAGTGGACCGTCAAAGATCTTCAATTGCTTTCTATATCCATATATATCATTCCTCCTAACAACCCGTTCAATGCTAATAACCTGAGATCTTATTTTCATTTATTTATTAAATTTCTATTTATTTTATTACTTATTACAAGTGAGCTATTGGAGGAAATGGGTCGCCGCGACCAGAATTTGGGTCGCAGCCAAAAAAGGTTAAGAACCACTGCTATAAAGGAAGCTGTGAACGGTAAACGGCACAGAATATTGGGAACTCTTACGCCGTATCATTGAACTTTTTATTAACTATCTAGTTAAGAGTATTCACACAAAGCATACATCCATATATGTTATGAAAGTTACACAATCGGCTATTTACGTTTTTTTCTGCCGAAAGACGCAATTCACTTGTCTCCGCCCTCCTAGTCACTCCGAACACATTTTTTGCAGCGAAAGTAAACGATTTCGAAGGATTCAACGATAACACGTTCGAGTTTAGTATTTTTGGAGTTATCGCAACTTTCCTAATTTGGAAAAGGACAGGATTTTCCGTATTTATAAAAAAACTTTTTAATTAATCAAGATCCGTTAAAGTTCCTTATTTCCCCACATTTCGTATCAATTGAAAAAATAATATCTAGCGCGTAATAACAAAAAATGATTCGTATTTGCACAATGCAGCATTTCAATAATTAGGTATAGTGGTGAAAAACATATCTATAAAGGGCTAGGGCTAGGTAGAGGTATGCGTACCCCTAATTGAAAATCCTTGGTTTAAGGTATGTTAATACGCAGGCCGCATGAGGCCTGCGTGTTAGATCTCTGTTGTATAGTGAAAGTAAAAAGGGTATTTTACACTTCACATTAGTTTTATAGATATGTTTTTCACCACTATACCTAATTATTGAAATGCTGCATTGTGCAAATACGAATCATTTTTTGTTATTACGCGCTAGATATTATTTTTTCAATTGATACGAAATGTGGGGAAATAAGGAACTTTAACGGATCTTGATTAATTAAAAAGTTTTTTTATAAATACGGAAAATCCTGTCCTTTTCCAAATTAGGAAAGTTGCGATAACTCCAAAAATACTAAACTCGAACGTGTTATCGTTGAATCCTTCGAAATCGTTTACTTTCGCTGCAAAAAATGTGTTCGGAGTGACTAGGAGGGCGGAGACAAGTGAATTGCGTCTTTCGGCAGAAAAAAACGTAAATAGCCGATTGTGTAACTTTCATAACATATATGGATGTATGCTTTGTGTGAATACTCTTAACTAGATAGTTAATAAAAAGTTCAACGATACGGCGTAAGAGTTCCCAATATTCTGTGCCGTTTACCGTTCACAGCTTCCTTTATAGCAGTGGTTCTTAACCTTTTTTGGCTGCGACCCAAATTCTGGTCGCGGCGACCCATTTCCTCCAATAGCTCACTTGTAATAAGTAATATAATAAATAGAAATTTAATAAATAAATGAAAATAAGATCTCAGGTTATTAGCATTGAACGGGTTGTTAGGAGGAATGATATATATATGGATATAGAAAGCAATTGAAGATCTTTGACGGTCCACTCAAAATGGCTTGGCGACCCAATTTTGGGTCGCGACCCAGGGGTTAATAACCACTGCTTTATAGGAACTCGCATCGTACCGATATTCTCCTTTTACAAATCTAGCCGCTCTACGCTGAACCATTTCGAGCTCTCTAGTTAGGCCCTCCTCGAAAGGGTCCCAGACGGCGCAACAGTATTCCACGATGGGTCGTATTAGGGAAAAGTATGCGATTTCCTTCACATTCGAGGGGCATCCCCGCAGGACTCTAGAGGAAAGCCCTTGAATTCTGTTTGCCGATGCTATAACGGTTTTGATATGCTCTCTACTAGACAAATTGCTACTGAGAATGGGTGCGTCAAGAGTGTTGAGACATACGCGAAAATGTTAAAAATTATAATTTTTCTTCTTAGTTCGGAACCAAAACTTCCGAAGTTAAGACTAATACGGTATAATTGCTATTCATTATATGCTAAGGGGTACGTAGCCATTAAAATAATGTATAAGGGATAAGTTACCAAAAAAAAGGTCGAAACCCCTTTACTATGATGCGGCCCAAACAAATGCATATTTCCTTGAAAAAAATTCTTGAAAATGTATTAAATTAACACTTCTAAAATATCCGCAGTTCATTTTTCATTCCTATTCAAAACACCTCACACAGATGGGCTACAGAAGAATGTTTTAAACATAGAATGCAGACAGCAGATTTGATACGGTGTCTTAATGCAGTCCCGGGCTTGGTTCGTTGGCATCATGCGGCCCACTCATGATTCCAGTTTCAGACCCCTGCGCCAGAAATTCGACGTAAATAAAAATGTAATGAAACCGATATTTGACGCACGAATGATAATTTTCTTCTTACAACGCGTGCCTGGTTTATAGAAATAACTGTCCGAAAGTTTCCGAGAAGCCGCGAGTGATGCATCACCATCGATTCAGCCCTAACGCTAAACGTTCCACTTGAAAGAAGAGAGAAAAAATATCCGCTCCTTCCGCCTCGAGGCACGTTTTCCCGTTTCCTCTCGTTTGCTACCTCCCAGACATTTTGAAAAAAATAAACATGACCGCAGTGAAAAAAAGGCAGTGAAGGTCTTTATCAAGGCGGAGATATTTCCGGAATCCGAGTGATAATTAACCTCTTAGAACGTTACCTAATACGAGCAAAGAAAGTCAACAGGCTAAATTTACTAAATTTAATGTCTTGGTTGTACAACGTTTTTATTTCAAACGAGAACATGAAACACACGTCTGATTGTTTTACAAATTTACGACCAACAATATTAGACTGACACAGTTGTGTCTTTCACAAAAGCCATTAAGAGACTGTCGAAACCAGAAGCGCATTTCGGCTACAAAGAATTAATTAATGGTTAATTAGAATTCAGTAAAGGTAAAGCACCACTGATGACGGATGATTTGTATCACAGATGTGCTTCTGGTTTTCGTATCCATTTTATAACTATAGAGATACATTTTGTCAATTTGATTTTAGCCATATATTCTATTGGACAAAATGACAAGACTGCAGTAGAATTATTTTAGCGCTTATGTTTTCGCTCTCTCTCTCCGTCCAAGCAATCGATTAAATTAAAATAGCAAGCAAACGGTAAGAGATAGAAGACTGAAATTTGCAGGGTGTATGTGTTCTGTAATGCCATTTAATACGCCAACATATAATTATTTTCGAGATATTGGTGGGCGGCAGGTGGTGCCTTCAAAATCTTCAAATTAAGATTCTGAGCAAATGGTTATAGATAGTAAGTTCAAGTTTTTCACTGCTTTTGTGACCTTTAATGACATTTATAACACCGTTGAAGAAACATTAATATTACTCAATTCTCACGTTATCGTTCAATAATTTAACACATACAAATTTCGAAAAACTCTTCGAAATACATAATAACGCAGTTTCGATGGCCGAAAACAAAAATCTCTCGAAAAATTTACATACATTTAGTAGTAATCACCATCGCTTCTTGTATTCATTCTTATAAACTAACTGAAACATTTTTTTTTCTTTTTAACCTTTGGGGATAATTTCAAAACCGTGCTAAGTTATACTCAAGACAGCAATTCGAGTTAACTCTCTAAAAAGAAAACCGAAAACGCGTAAAACGAAACCGTGAAATTCGAAGGATGAGAGTACTAGATACGGCAGGTAGGTTCATCATCAGTGGCGCATGTATTCGAAGGTATTTTCTTCTAAGTGTGTCAAATTCCACTTACCTACGTAAGGAGCAGCTAAGTGAAAAAGCAAATAGTGGATTACTTCATTGTTTTAAATACCCAATGAGTTCGGATGTGCGTGTTTTACAGGAAGTAGTTCTTCCGGCCACGCAAATTGACTCGTGTAGTCCCATAGAGATGGGGAGAAAGTCCATCAGAGAGCTACACCGAAAAGCGATTCCCCGACGGGCTTACTCCAAAATAGACGTACGGAATCCACCTCCATTGTCTTTACCAAAGGAGCCGCGAGTTACGCAACGAATAATGTATGCTACTATCTGTCTCCCGCCATTATTCATCATTCAGAATGTTTTTGGCAAGGATAAGAGGCACTTTCAAACGGAAACAGAAATGTAGAATTATATTAGCTTGGGAAAGTGGAGTGTCGAAATTCCGCACGTGTTGCCTTATTTATTTCGCGAATTTTATATTATTTATAATTATACACAGCAGAATGAGAACCTCGGCTAAGAAAGAGTTTGAAGTTTGACTTTTTCTTGTCGTTTATATTAAATTATATTTTTTTTAAATATTCGTTGTTTTTAAATGCACAATGAAGCCGTTGGCGAGTCGCGCGAGTGTACCAGCTTTCGAATATAAAATCCAGAATGAACAGGTATGATAGACGGCAATAGGAACGAACTATCGTATAAACACACTACGGTAAAGTACTTTTGAGAAAATTCGCGAAAAAAATAAGGCAACACGTGCGGAATTTCGACACTTCTCCACTTTCCCAAGCTAAGATAATTCTACATTTTTGTTTCCGTTTGAAATTGCCTCTTATCCTTGCCAAAAACATTCTGAATGATGAATAATGGCGGGAGATAGACACGAGTCAATTTGCGTGGCCGGAAGAACTACTTCCTGTAAAACACGCACATCCGAACTCATTGGGTATTTAAAACAATGAAGTAATCCACTATTTGCTTTTTCACTTAGCTGCTCCTTACGTAAGTGGAATTTGACACACTTAGAAGAAAATAGCTTCGAATACATGCGCCACTGATGATGAACCTACCTGCCGTATCTAGTACTCTCATCCTTCGAATTTCACGGTTTCGTTTTACGCGTTTTCGGTTTTCTTTTTAGAGAGTTAACTCGAATTGCTGTCTTGAGTATAACTTAGCACGGTTTTGAAATTATCCCCAAAGGTTAAAAAGAAAAAAAATGTTTTAGTTAGTTTATAAGAATGAATACAAGAAGCGATGGTGATTACTACTAAATGTATGTAAATTTTTCGAGAGATTTTTGTTTTCGGCCATCGAAACTGCATTATTATGTATTTCAGCGCTTGTTTTTTACATAACTTTTGTCAATCTTTAGATAATTCAATCCTTCAAAGTCACTTAGTATCATTAATACCTTTTTTCCTCTAATATTCTACCATGAAGCTGAATTACATTACTCCCAATATGTCATTAGAACGAAATTTCATCATTCCAATGCATTTAACAGACACTTTCGTCGCCTCAATTCATCAAAATCTATTGCAACAGATAGAATAGTAAAGACTAGCTGAAACGCCCGGCTTCGCTCGGGAAAGTTTTCTTTTAAGTGGCAAACGATTTTTATTGCTCGGAGCAAACGTTCCCCATTCCTTAATTACGCATGCGATGCTTACACTAAAATTTACTATTTTATGTATTGTACATGTTGTAAAGTTGTACCATTAATATAATTACCCATTAACGTCTTACTTAAGTAGATGTATCGATTTATGTTGCGATAAATCTTTCAATGTTAATGGTAATAGATAACAATGTTCTAATATTCCTTAAAAATCATTTGACTCACTTTAAAAGTATTCATAAATTATATTTAGGCATGAATCCATTTGTACCCTTTATCTTGGCGTTAGCTATTCTTCCTCTACGGCGCGCCACGGCCTATACCAAGTTCTTCCTTTGGTCCATAAGGTGACTCATGAAACTTTTGAGTTCGATAGCTTCAACGGTGTAAAAACGTATAAAGAACATACATACACTCTAAAATATTAATAAGATTTTAACAGGTGTTTTTAAATAAGCTGGACGTAACTTTGAGGGAAGCCATTGCTATGCGAAATAAAATAAATGTGTTAAATGTGAAATCGGTCTCAATAAATTATGTAAGTGGATTGTTCTAGTTTATTTTATTTCGTATTAAAATAATATATTAAACGAAAGTGATAGTCCATTTTTTAGAGCTATTACTCCGTGTTGTTTTGTATTATGAGAGCGCTGGTTCCAGTTTCACTACAATATTTATTTTCCATATAAAGATAATAGTGTATAAAGTGAAAATAACCCATTTCTTTCTTTGTTTAGTATGTGAATAGGTATCAATTAATTATTTTCTTTTCCCAGCCAACCGATTGTTTTTATTGACGTTCATAATTCAATTACATTGGATTTTCAGTATTTTCCTGTTTTTAGTTCGGTGCAAATTTTATTCTTGAGATTTTAAACCTAAATTTCACTTTCTCATATAAGTAATCGTAAAAGAAATAATTTTTTCCAACTTCCATGTCCTAAAATTGTTTATTGTCAGAATTAACAGCATAAAGTGGACTATTTAAAATTTTACAGGATATAAAAGATATTTTTCCCTAGCAACTAATGTGTCTATCTACCTGTGCCCCATATTTGTCTCTTACCTCTCTTGAATGATTTAGCGGATAATATAAAGTGTAAAGTTAGACTCTTCGCGGATGACACACTTGTGTATGGAGAAATCAACACAATACACGATCAGGAGAATTTGCAAAAGGACCTTCAGGCTATTACGAAATGGTGTAAAGATTGGCAACTCGATCTGAATATAAAGAAATGCGCCGCAATGAACTTCACGCGCTCCACGAATTTCAATGGTTACCCATACCAAATATCTGAACTAAAGCTAAAATACGTCAATAGCTACAAATATCTAGGAGTAATTATCAGTAGCAATTTGTGTAGTAGAGAGCATATCAAAACCGTTATAGCATCGGCAAACAGAATTCAAGGGCTTTCCTCTAGAGTCCTGCGGGGATGCCCCTCGAATGTGAAGGAAATCGCATACTTTTCCCTAATACGACCCATCGTGGAATACCGTTGCGCCGTCTGGGACCCTTTCGAGGAGGGCCTAACTAGAGAGCTCGAAATGGTTCAGCGTAGAGCGGCTAGATTTGTAAAAGGAGAATATCGGTACGATGCGAGTGTATCAGAATCATTGAGGGATCCGAAATGGCAGACGTTGAAGAGTAGAAGAATTGAATACAAAAGGAAACTATTTGAAAAATTCGAAAGCTCCGAATTCGTTGAAGACGTACGCGGCATAGTCGTCCCCATCGGTGTTAGTGAACGTAATGTTAGATCACGGTGCAGGAGAAAATGTCGAAACTATCGCTAGAACAGAGAAATACTACCGATCCTTTTTCCCAGACGCGATAAGACAATCCAACAGAGGAACTAGTTAGAGTTCACTTGGTGTTGTGACACCCCCTGCCAAACGCTTCTAGCGGCTTGCAGGGTATTGATGTAAATGTAAATGTGAATTTCGAGGACTCCCTTTCTAATCTGTGCTCGCATGAGTCATTGAGAGATATATTCGCACCGTGCTCAACTACGCACATCGCATATCTTCCTTTGACGTCTTATTCTAAAAACCAGTTTATTTTTTCGTGTGTCCGACTAAACATCTGCCCACATCCTGCCTCCACGTCAAAGCACTTGTTATCCGTTATTCTTCCACTAAAAATAGATATCGACGAAACAAACTCTAATTTACGTCATGATACGTAAGGCTTCGCCGAAATACGAACGGATGCAGTCGATTGGTTTCAGGAGGATTTTTTCCTACATATCCCGAATGATATTTGAAAAGCGAATTTGAATAAATTTTCATTGGATATTTATCGCATTAAAAAGATAAAAATAGTAATTATTCAGTGAAAGGCTACTGTCGTATTCAAATAACTACTGCATCACCCATTACAAAACCTATGAGAAATTATCGCTAGTTATAATTTACATTGATTTCGATGTACTATTTGACGTGAGTCAAAAACAAATAGCAGTTTTTGGTAAATGAGAGTTTAAAAAGATGGCGTACTAAAATTTATTATTAAAATGCACAGCAAGTAAAGAAACCGACCAATTCAAAAGGATATTAGCCTTGAAATACGTCTGCGGTGACCTGATCGAAATATTACTCATCACCAACGACTAATAGTGCTTATTTCAGTAACTGGTAGCACCTCACAAAAGCTGTCATGCGTCGTAAATCTGTGCGGCAGGAGAAGAAAAAACGTAAGCAGTGAGGTTCCGTCGAATAGATTACCTCCGGGGATTTCCATAAACCGGATTCAGATTCCAACACGGAATCGAGGATTCCTTGATCGATTAGTCACGACGGCGAAAATTTCTTCGTAAACAAGAGGAATAAAAAAATAACCTTTTTACTTGCGGCAATTCAGATAGAGAACGTAAGACAAGTACATGAGAAGGCACAAGGAAGAAAGACGGAGGATAGAGAAAGAGATGAAATGAGCTGATGAGAGAATAGTTAAGAGGGAGATAGAATGTGCACAATAGAGAGAGCAAGAGAGGAATGGAGAGTGCGGAAAGGAGTAGAGGGAAAGAGTAGATGAAGTGAGAGGTCGGGAGCGAGGGTCGGAGGCGAGGGTCGGAGGCGAGGGTCGGAGGCGAGGGTCGGAGGCGAGGGTCGGAGGCGAGGGTCGGGGGCGAGGGTCGGGAGCGAGAGTCGGGGGCGAGGGTCGGGGACGAGGGTCGGGGGGGTGCGAGGTTCGGGGTCGAGGGTCGGGGGCGAGGGTCGGGGTCGAGGGTCGGGGACGAGGGTCGGGAGCAAGGGTCGGGGGGGTCGAGGGTGAGGGTCGGGAGCGAGGGTCGGGGGCGAGGGTCGGGGGCGAGATTCGGGGGCGAGGGTCGGGGGCGAGAGCCGGGGGCGAGGGTCGGGGCCGAGGGTCGGGGGCGGGGGTAGAGCGAGAGTCGGGGGCGAGGGTCGGGGTCGAGGACGAGGGTCGGGGCCGAGATTCGGGGGCGAGGGTCGGGGACGAGGGTCGGGGTAGAGGGCGGGGGTCGGGGGCGGGGGCGGGGGTCGAGGGCGGGGGTCAGGGTCAGGGGCGAGGGTCGGGGGCGAGGGTCGGGGGCGAGGGTCGGGGGCGAGGGTCAGGGACGAGGGTCGGGAGCGAGAGTCGGGGGCGAGGGTCGGGGACGAGGGTCGGGGGGGTGCGAGGTTCGGGGTCGAGGGTCGGGGGCGAGGGTCGGGGTCGAGGGTCGGGGACGAGGGTCGGGAGCAAGGGTCGGGGGCGAGATTCGGGGGCGAGGGTCGGGGACGAGAGTCGAGGGCGAGGGTCGGGGGCGAGGGTCGCGGGCGAGGGACGGGGGCTAGAGCCGGGGGCGAGGGACGGGGGCGAGGGTCGCGGGCGAGAGCCGGGAGCGAGGGTCGGGGGCTAGGGTCGCGGGCGAGAGCCGGGGGCGAGGGTCGGGGGTAGAGGGCGGGGATCGGGGGCGAGGGTCGGGGGCGAGGGTCGGGGACGAGGGTCGGGAGCGAGAGTCGGGGGCGAGGGTCGGGGACGAGGGTCGGGAGCGAGGGTCGGGGGGGTGCGAGGTTCGGGGTCGAGGGTCGGGGACGGGGGTCGGGGGCGAGGGTCGGGGACGAGAGTCGGGGGCGAGGGTCAGGGGCGAGGGTCGGGGGCGAGGGTCGCGGGCAAGAGCCGGGGGCAAGGGTCGCGGGCGAGGGTCGGGGGCTAGGGTCGCGGGCGAGAGCCGGGGGCGAGGGTCGGGGACGAGGGTCGGGAGCGAGAGTCGGGGGCGAGGGTCGGGGGGGTGCGAGGTCGAGGGTGAGGGTCGGGGGCGAGGGTCGGGAGCAAGGGTCGGGGGCGAGATTCGGGGGCGAGGGTAGGGGGCGAGGGTCGGAGGCGAGGGTCGGAGGCGAGGGTCGGGGGCGAGGGTCGGGAGCGAGAGTCGGGGGCGAGGGTCGGGGACGAGGGTCGGGGGGGTGCGAGGTTCGGGGTCGAGGGTCGGGGGCGAGGGTCGGGGTCGAGGGTCGGGGACGAGGGTCGGGAGCAAGGGTCGGGGGGGTCGAGGGTGAGGGTCGGGAGCGAGGGTCGGGGGCGAGGGTCGGGGGCGAGATTCGGGGGCGAGGGTCGGGGGCGAGAGCCGGGGGCGAGGGTCGGGGCCGAGGGTCGGGGGCGGGGGTAGAGCGAGAGTCGGGGGCGAGGGTCGGGGTCGAGGACGAGGGTCGGGGCCGAGATTCGGGGGCGAGGGTCGGGGACGAGGGTCGGGGTAGAGGGCGGGGGTCGGGGGCGGGGGCGGGGGTCGAGGGCGGGGGTCAGGGTCAGGGGCGAGGGTCGGGGGCGAGGGTCGGGGGCGAGGGTCGGGGGCGAGGGTCAGGGACGAGGGTCGGGAGCGAGAGTCGGGGGCGAGGGTCGGGGACGAGGGTCGGGGGGGTGCGAGGTTCGGGGTCGAGGGTCGGGGGCGAGGGTCGGGGTCGAGGGTCGGGGACGAGGGTCGGGAGCAAGGGTCGGGGGCGAGATTCGGGGGCGAGGGTCGGGGACGAGAGTCGAGGGCGAGGGTCGGGGGCGAGGGTCGCGGGCGAGGGACGGGGGCTAGAGCCGGGGGCGAGGGACGGGGGCGAGGGTCGCGGGCGAGAGCCGGGAGCGAGGGTCGGGGGCTAGGGTCGCGGGCGAGAGCCGGGGGCGAGGGTCGGGGGTAGAGGGCGAGGATCGGGGGCGAGGGTCGGGGGCGAGGGTCGGGGACGAGGGTCGGGAGCGAGAGTCGGGGGCGAGGGTCGGGGACGAGGGTCGGGAGCGAGGGTCGGGGGGGTGCGAGGTTCGGGGTCGAGGGTCGGGGACGGGGGTCGGGGGCGAGGGTCGGGGACGAGAGTCGGGGGCGAGGGTCAGGGGCGAGGGTCGGGGGCGAGGGTCGCGGGCAAGAGCCGGGGGCAAGGGTCGCGGGCGAGGGTCGGGGGCTAGGGTCGCGGGCGAGAGCCGGGGGCGAGGGTCGGGGACGAGGGTCGGGAGCGAGAGTCGGGGGCGAGGGTCGGGGGGGTGCGAGGTCGAGGGTGAGGGTCGGGGGCGAGGGTCGGGAGCAAGGGTCGGGGGCGAGATTCGGGGGCGAGGGTAGGGGGCGAGTGTCGTGGACGAGATCGGGGGCGAGGGTCGGGGCCGAGGGGCGGGGGTCGGGGGCGAGAGCCGGGGGCGAGGGTCGGGGCCGAGGGTCGGGGGCGGGGGTAGAGCGAGGGTCGGGGGCGAGGGTCGCTGTCGAGGACGAGGGCCGGGGGCGAGTTTCGGGGGCGAGGGTCGGGGACGAGGGTCGGGGGCGACGGTCGCGGGCGAGAGCTGGGGGCGAGGGTCGGGGGCGAGATTCGGGGGCGAGGGTCGGGGACGAGGGTCGGGGGCGAGGGTCGGGGGCGGGGGTCGGGAGCGGGGGTCGAGAGCGGGGGTCGGGAGCGGGGGTCGGGGGCGGGGGTCGGGGGCGGGGGTCGGGGGCGGGGGTCGGGCCGAGGGTCGGGGGCGAGAGCCGGGGACGAGGGTCGGGGGCGAGGGTCAGGGGCGACGGTCGCGGGCGAGAGCCGGGGGCGAGAGTCGGAGACGAGGGTCGGGGGCGAGAGCCGGGGGCGAGGGTCGGGGGTAGAGGGCGGGGGTAGAGGGCGGGGGTAGAGGGCGGGGGTCGGGGGCGAGGGTCGGGGGCGGGGGTAGAGCGAGGGTCGGGTGCGAGGGTCGGGGGCGAGAGCCGGGGACGAGGGTCGGGGGCGAGGGTCAGGGGCGACGGTCGCGGGCGAGAGCCGGGGGCGAGGGTCGGAGACGAGGGTCGGGGGCGAGAGCCGGGGGCGAGGGTCGGGGGTAGAGGGCGGGGGTAGAGGGCGAGGGTCGGGGGCGAGAGCCGGGGGCGAGGGTCGGAGGGCGAGGGTCGGGGACGAGGGTCGGGAGCGAGGGTCGGGGGGGTGCGAGGGCCGGGAGCGAGGGTCGGGGGCGGGGGTCGGGAGCGGGGGTCGGGGGCGGGGGTCGGGGCGAGGGTCGGGGGCGAGAGCCGGGGACGAGGGTCGGGGGCGAGGGTCAGGGGCGACGGTCGCGGGCGAGAGCCGGGGGCGAGGGTCGGAGACGAGGGTCGGGGGCGAGGGTCGGGGGTAGAGTGCGGGGGTAGAGGGCGGGGGTCGGGGCCGAGGGTCGGGGGTCGGGGCCGAGGGTCGGGGGCGGGGGTAGAGCGAGGGTCGGGTGCGAGGGTCGGGGGCGAGAGCCGGGGACGAGGGTCGGGGGCGAGGGTCAGGGGCGACGGTCGCGGGCGAGAGCCGGGGGCGAGGGTCGGAGACGAGGGTCGGGGGCGAGAGCCGGGGGCGAGGGTCGGGGGCGAGGGTCGGGGACGAGGGTCGGGAGCGAGGGTCGGGGGGGTGCGAGGGCCGGGAGCGAGGGTCGGGGGCGAGTGTCGGGGTCGAGGGTCGGGGACGAGGGTCGGGAGCAAGGGTCGGGGCCGAGGGTCGGGGGCGGGGGTAGAGCGAGGGTCGGGGGCGAGGGTCGCTGTCGAGGACGAGGGCCGGAGGCGAGGGTCGAGGACGAGGGTCGGGGGCGAGGGTCAGGGGCGACGGTCGCGGGCGAGAGCCGTGGGCAAGGGTCGGAGACGAGGGTCGGGGGCGAGGGTCGGGGGCGGGGGTAGAGCGAGGGTCGGGGGCGAGAGTCGGGGGCGAGGGTCTGGGTCGAGGACGAGGGTCGGGGGCGAGATTCGGGGGCGAGATTCAGGGGCGAGGGTCGGGGACGAGGGTCGTGGGCGAGGGTCAGGGGCGACGGTCGCGGGCGGGGGTCGGGAGCGAGGGTCGGGGGCGAGGGTCGGGGGCGGGGGTAGAGCGAGGGTCGGGGGCGAGAGTCGGGGGCGAGGGTCGGGGGCGACGGTCGCGGGCGAGAGCCGGGGGCGAGGGTCGGAGACGAGGGTCGGAGACGAGGGTCGGGGGCGAGAGCCGGGGGCGAGCGTCGGGGGTAGAGGGCGGGGGTAGAGGGCGAGGGTCGGGGGCGAGAGCCGGGGACGAGGGTCGGGAGCGAGGGTCGGGGGCGAGGGTCGGGATCGAGGGCCGGGGGGGTGCGAGGGTCGGGAGCGAGGGTCGGGGACGAGGGTCGGGAGCAAGGGTCGGGGGTGAGATTCGGGGGCGAAGGTCGGGGGCGAGGGTCGCGGGCGAGGAACGCGGGCGAGAGCCGGGGGCGAGGGTTGGAGACGAGGGTCGTGGGCGAGGGTCGGGGGTAGAGGGCGGGGGTAGAGGGCGGGGGTAGAGGGCGGGGGTCGGGGGCGAGGGTCGGGGGCGAGGTTCGGGGGCGAGGGTCGGGGGCGAGAGCCGGGGACGAGGGTCGGGAGCGAGAGTCGGGGACGAGGGTCGGGAGCGAGGGTCGGGGACGAGGGTCAGGGGCGACGGTCGCGGGCGAGAGCCGGGGTCGAGGGTCGGAGACGAGGGTCGGGGGCGAGAGCCGGGGGCGAGAGCCGGGGGCTAGGGTCGGGGGTAGAGGGCGGGGGTCGGGGTCGTGGGTCGGGGGCGAGGGTCGGAGGCGAGGGTCGGGGGCGAGGGTCGGGGACGAGGGTCGGGGACCAAATGGATTCTAACTAATGCCTCTGTTGGACTCTTATCGTGGGTGGAGAGAGGGTTAGGAGAGCGGGAGGTAAGAGAAGATATCTTCAGTGGTAAGAACAGAGAGAAAGGTAAAGGCAGTAGGAGAGAGTATGTACACAACTCAAGTATGAGTAGGTGCGAATTGAGAAGTTCCAAGAAACCGAAGGTCGACACGACGTTCGCCCTGCTATTCATGTTTTCTGCAGGACTCCGTGGGATTCTATCAATACAACCCCCCCCCCCCCCCTTCCGTCTGACTCTCTCTGGAATGGGAAAGTTCCTGAAAGCCAGGTCGCCTAAGATTTCGAAATCTTCTCCATTTAAAAAAAGTACTACCTTAGAAACGCCGCAGAGTTAAACACCGTCCGAAAGAAAGGGTGCTTAAGGATGAATCATGGAGAAAGATAACTGTTGACGATGATGATGGCTATGATGACTTTGAGGAATCGGACTCGTGAATACTCGGCGATTTATTTTCACTATACCCTTCCTTCTTTTCCTGCAATTCTACTTGATCCATCCGTTTGATTGGAATGTCTATCTTCTTCTCGGAAGCTGGGGCATACCTTCGACGGCCGCTTCCACTGACTCACCTCGCGAAGGCTACGGTTAAGCGGAACATAGCCTCGGTGGTTGAAGGAATGTCTGTCTCCTTAACGCCCTTTGGGAGAGATCTTTCCGATCGCATTACTCATCCGCTTGAATTGGCAAGGACGTTCAAAGGACGAATAATGTCTTTGTTTTTTACCTGCGGCCGAATTTAGCCGCTCGCGGATGTATTTATTTTTACTTTATTGCATTTACATTTACATAAATACCCTGCAAGCCGCTAAAAGCGTTTGGCAGGGGGTGTCACAACACCAAGTGAAGTCTAGCTAATTCCTCTGTTGGATTGTCTTATCGCGTCTGGGAAAAAGGATCGGTAGTATTTCTCTGTTCTAGCGGTAATTTCGAGATATTTTCTCCTGCACTGTGATCTAACATTACGTTCACTAACACCGATGGGGACGACTATGCCGTGTACGTCTTCAACGAATTCGGAACTTTCGAATTTTTCAAATAGTTTCCTCTTGTATTCAATTCTTCTACTCTTCAACGTCTGCCATTTCAGATCTCTCAATAACTCTGATACACTCGCATCATACCGATATTCTCCTTTTACAAATCTAGCCGCTCTACGCTGAACCATTTCGAGCTCTCTAGTTAGGCCCTCCTCGAAAGGGTCCCAGACGGCGCAACAGTATTCCACGATGGGTCGTATTAGGGAAAAGTATGCGATTTCCTTCACATTCGAGGGGCATCCCCGCAGGACTCTAGAGGAAAGCCCTTGAATTCTGTTTGCCGATGCTATAACGGTTTTGATATGCTCTCTACTACACAAATTGCTACTGATAATTACTCCTAGGTATTTGTAGCTATTGACGTATTTTAGCTTTAGTTCAGATATTTGGTACGGGTAACGGTTGAAATTCGTGGAGCGCGTGAAGTTCATTGCGGCGCATTTCTTTATATTCAGATCGAGTTGCCAATCTTTACACCATTTCGTGATAGCCTGAAGGTCCTTTTGCAAATTCTCCTGATCGTGTATTGTGTTGATTTCTCCATACACAAGTGTGTCATCCGCGAAGAGTCTAACTTTACACTTTATATTATCCGCTAAATCATTTATATATATCAAGAATAACAAAGGTCCGATTACACTTCCCTGAGGCACGCCGGAAGTCACTTTGACGACGTCTGATGCAACTCCATCGAGGACTACTCTCTGGGTTCTATCGGAAAGAAACGAGGCGATCCAATTTACAATTTTCTCGTTAATTGAATAAGCCCCCCCCCCCCCCCCCCCCCCCCCCCACCTCCAAAGAGAAAATCCGAAGTGCGCGCCTGATCACAGATAACCTTAAAGTTTAGCCTTCATCAACAATACGAACAGAATATAGCCTGACTCATTCAACATATCTCATAAGGGGACCGCTTTTTTAAATCATCGGCGGTGAATAACGTTTCTATAAAAAAACAACTCACAGGAGGCCCTTTTTTTCCGTCTTCCATATCTCTGAAAACCTTTTACCATCCGGTCATGTTCGCCTATCTACGAAAGGAATCGTAGTTGCCGCCTAGGTCATTTGTTGAGTGACGGATGACAACTTTGTGTACCGTCTTGGACAATGTCAAACCGCTTCTCATCTCTAAATGGGAGTCATATACAGGCGTATCTCGATCGAGGTAATACTTTCGTTAGGGAAAACCCTTGAAATAAGCGAAATCACGCTGAAATAAGAACAATTTCTTATGAAAAGTATTATATTATATAGATTATACCTTAAGCTTGTTCACCCTAAAATTTTATCATTGCACTGAAATCTAACTAAAAATAAAATATACTTTTCTTGATTTATACATCTTTTCGTGGGTTATTACGTCGATTTGTTTAAAAATGTCGCCCTATTAAATAATGTATGAGAGCAATTATTCAGCTAATCGATAAAGAATCTACGCTAAGCGGATATATTTGAGTTAAAAAGTACATTTATATAAATTATTAATGTAAGTGATTCGTTACCTATTTCTGGTAAAAATTATAGGAGGACTGTATGCATTCGCGCCACGCTTGGAATCCTCTTTTTTTTTATTCATCTTCAAAAACATACCGACGCAAAATAAAGCTGTTTTTTTTTAACATTCGAACAGAACAAATAATAGCGTGTCTAAATATCTGCGCCTTTTTTCCTGGCAGGAATAGACGAAAAGATCGCCGATTCTCTGAAAAAAGTTGCCAACAGTATGGTTGCAACTATAATAGTGTTCGCCGCTCTCATCGCTGCAGGGACGCCGAGCGAACGAAGCGCTGCCTTGAGGCGCTACCCTCGTCGCCCTATGCCCGACAACATATTCTTCCCAGATGCCTTTCATCAACTAAGGAACACGGAAACGCCGGTCATAAGAAATGAAGCGCCAAGGGAGGTGAGTCTTATAAGGATCGTAAATTTTTTTCTTTTCTCTGTATACCCTTCCTCACTAACAGTATTTGAACATTGCCATCTTTTATTTTTTGTATCTGTGGTAATTGCTGTAACTTGTACTCGCATATTTCTTTCTATTTATTTACCTATATATTATTATTATAATCTATCGTATTAGGGCACAAATAATTGAGGAAATGTTTATCTAAACATGGCGTCATGACTATAAACTACTTATACTTCGTTAAATCGTCAAAATCTCGATTTGTTCTAGAAGTAACACCCACATCCTAATCCAAGAATTTTGACAGTTATTAGTGAAACGTGCATACACTGTTATTCTTTACTTCATCAAAGGTTGCTGTGAATGAATTAGTCGAGATTACGAATATCGTTTTTAAGTTCCAGCAAACACATTTTCCCACGAATAATAGAAATGAAGTTGGAAACATTTTTCTGTTACTTAAATATTTAGCCTTGAACAGAGCTTAATTTTTTCGAGAGGTTTTGTTAGTAACTAGGGCAGGGCCGGATTAAGCGGTTCATGGGCCCCACGCAAAGCACACGTTCTGGGCCCCGGCCTAAAATTGGGCCGGATTAATTTAGAGACCCATTCATTCACAGCACGTGTGGTTTTTATCCGTCCTTTTTTATTTTTCTCTCCCCGCTACCTTTCTCTCCCGCAGTTCCTTCCTCCGCCTTAATCTTTCCACGAAATCGTAGACAGTAAAAAATGAACTAAATTCCCGTATTATAAAATCCAATGCAATGTCTGCAATTTCGCTTAATAGCAATATAATGGTTGCCATTGACGACGGAAGGATTCCAGCCTAACAAACGTTAAATTTTCGCGCCAAAAACCAAATTGTAAACGGATTCGATCCATATTCGAAAACCGACGATAAAAATTTCATTCATTTTCCAATGAAATAGTCCATATTCGAAGATTCTATGTGAATTTTTTTCCAATTTAAATTTGCAAAAGAACAAAAACTTGCACGTCGAAAAACCTATTTTTACGTCTTATGTTATGGGAAATATAAATTATCCTCTGGAATCAAACCCTGGACGTTACTTCACAGGTTAACTCTCCAAAATTGCCCAAATGCGTCACGATTACGAAACAGTGAAAGTTTTTACGAGTCATTATTGTATCCCGATTAGAATAAAATGATTTGTCTAGTCCAGTGATTCTCAACCGGTGTGCCGCGGCACATTAGTGTACCGCGAGGAAGGGACTAGTGTGCCGCAAACGTAAAAGATATTTAATTTTAAAATTATTTATGTATTTAATGTACAATGGAATTATACAATCATTGCTTTACCAATCGTAAAAACCTAATATAACTGCGACTTTTACTTGTTGCGCTAGCCTTTATCTTTAAAAATGAGTATTTACGCAGTGAAATTAATTAGGTGTAGTTTGGTGTGCCGCGATGTTCTTAAGCATGCATAAAGGTGAGCCGTGGAGCAAAAAAGGTTGAGAAACACTGGTCTAGTCTTTAATAAGTTATATTATGTTTATCTTTGCTGAGTACAATATTATGGGTCATTTTATAAAAATATATCATCTGGCCGGTGGTACAGGAACGTAACCCAAATTTTTAACATTGCTATTATGGGAAAATGTGCTTCAGGAAGCAAATTATGTCATAAGTGCGAGGACCGCCTATATAGTAAAACCCCGCTATACGTTGTTTCGCATATACGTCGCCAATCAATTAGGAAACGTGTTTCGTTATAAGTTGTGTCGCTTCGCATATACGATACGTCGTTTGTGAAATACCTAAAGCAAAATTTCAGAAATTCCAATTGCGGTGCATAAATTATAACTATAACAATAAAAACCCTCTATTCGGCTTTTAATTTCATGTTTATTATTATTTATACGAATTAATTTAATTTCGTTTTTATCAATTCGTGTAAAATCTTCCTCAGAATAAACATTTGCTGGCCATGTGTTTGATCACGATGGGTTAGTTGGTTCACAAGTCACACAGGGGATAAAAGGGACTCCCAATTTTAATGACTATGTGTAAAAACCTATTTCTCAGCGACAGTCAGCTCTGAGAGAGCTTTGTTGACAGTTGTGTCTAACATTTTGTGAGTCCTTTCATCCCGGTTTACGTTTGCGCTGATATCTCATGAGATATTGGATATACTATGGATTGCGAAATCTGCTTGAAAAGTACTCTAAAGTGCGTATCAGTGTACGTGTAAGTAAAGAGACAATTTTTGTGCTCCATCACACTATAGATAATTATTTTCGGTGATTTCTGAATTTATTATTGCAATTGGTTACTCGTTGTTACGATTAAATGTATATTAAACCCTAGTGGTAAACACATAGTGGTAACATAATATGTCCAATGTACTGTATTGATATGTATTATTTGGGAAACAAATGTGTCACAAAATATCCGCCAGGAACGTAACCCCTAACTTTTATCATAGTTCTTATGGTAATCTTTGTTTCGCTATACGTTGTTTCGTTATAAGTCGCGACGTATAGCGGGGTATTACTGTACTTGGAATTACTGATAAAGTAAGAAAGCGTTTTGCTAAGAAAAGCTTAGCATTTGATACAAAAGAATAACGGGAAACAAGTAACAGATTTCTGTCCACTGTGGGCCTCCTTGTCCTCTGGGCCCCACGCACTTGCGTGTTTTGCGTACCGCTTAATCCGGCCCTGAACTAGGGGCCCAACACCTACGCGCGTCAACACCGCCCTCCGCTCGCTCCCGGAACTTCGGCTACGCTAAGCGCCTCGCATTTAGCCTAGCTAAGCAGAAAATAATATTTCGGGATTACTCTTATCAGGATATATTTTTGTTCGAAAAGTTTTTTTTCTCTGCCGTTTACGAAATATATACATGTTTTTGTGTTTCAAACGGGCTCCATTTTGTTTCGAGATGGCAGGTGAAAATGAAAACATTATAGTTACCTTGTGTATCCTAGCTGATAGAAAAAAATTTGCTTTTTCCGAATTTCTTTACAACATACAGTTCTTGAGATACAGAAGAGAACAGACGGACGGATAGACACTTGGGAAATTTATATAGCATAAAAGAGAGAATTAATAAAAACTTTACTTCAAAACTCCTTATCTCTGCTACTTTGTTAAAAAACACCCTGAAAATAACATTTTATCAATCGAACTACACTTAAATGTAATATATTTTATGGTTACATTCAGAATGCTAGGTAACATTTCCTCCACCTATAATTACCAATTAAAAATATCAGTTACGAGATTATCGAATCCCTTATGGCTAGAATGATCATCCCTACTGATTTATTGAGTAATTTGATTTTTACTATGTTGTCCTGATTAACTTTTTTTACTTGAGTGCTGGTTTACGAATGTCATAACTTATCCTCTTATAAATTTGCTCTTACCTCTTACCTCATTTGTCACCATTTCTACCCCCTTTATGTCAAACACGGCTTTACATTCATTTAACGAGCCTAGAAAGTTGATTTTCAAACTCACAGCAAAAAGATATGCGTATAGATTTTTCTACAAACTTTTTCCCTAAGTTCATTCTGAGCAAAAAGGTGCCATTTGTAACGATTTATGCTAGAAAAAAATCGATCCCTTATGGCAGAGCTTTCTTCGCACCGTTTCCAAATGACGAGCTCCGATCAAGTGTAAATAGAAAAGTCCATTAAGCATCTGTCAATCTGATGTTCCTTCTCGTTTATCTCTTCGAGTACTCTTGACACCATTCCCATTCCAAGCCACATGTTCGCTAAGCCTTTAACAAACACTTCTGAGTACATACTTGTTTACGGTAACGGCACAGTAATGCTTTTAGTATTCTGCGTGATATCGTCGTTTGCGCGTGTACGCTATCGTTGCAGCGATTAGTATCGAATGAGACAGTTACTCACAGTTCACAGTCATTAGATAGTCACGGTTTCCTAACGAAGACCATAGAGATTAAGACTCGAGCATTAATCGAAAGACCTGGGTTAGATTCTCGATCATGCGAAGAATTATTCTCCTAAACTTCCTTGAATTTATATTGAAGTATATGAGCTCAGGCTTACAAAACTGTATTATTTATTTAAATCTTTGAAATAACATTTCCATTTAAGATACAGATCTAAAAAGCAAATAATCAGTCATTTATATTCATACAAAACCGCGCAATGAAGGTGATGATAGAATTAAAGAGTAAGCGCAAAACGCTAAATAAAATAAAACTGTGGTACTTGGAATTAATTTGTTTCTGGGTTATTTCAAAGAAATTTTGATCCGTGATAGAAATGCTATATACATTAAAAAATATTTGGTACTCCGTGCATTTTTGAAAGCTCTAATTTTATAATTGTAAATTTAAGTAACATCTACTCTTGATAAATGATCTTGTGTTTAATTGAAAAAAAACGCGGGCAACATCGTAATTAAAAGTAATAAGAAAATCTGGAGTTAGACTCTACATATGGTACCTGTATTTTAAGATCACATGCAACGCCCAAAACGCTTATCCTGATAAATTTATTTTGATTTAAACCAAAGTTCATTCGGTCGCTTTATGATGGTACGGAGCGATAGGAAATTCATGAATTTTCTTTTAAAATGAACAAAAAAATTTGGAATTGGGTTATAATTTTACTTCTATTAGTGGAGAAAGTTTTACTTTTCCTCTTGTCGAAACAAAAACGTCAAATTGACGAGGGGAGTAATCGAGATGAGGTGGTACAGGATGTTATGAGGATGTAATTTAGGGGCGTGCAACCTACGGCCAGTGGGATCGAGGCTTGAACGAAAAATCGATCTGTAATATTTGCAGGCAGTGTAATACTTTTTTATCAAAATTATTGCCGTAAAAATTGCTTGAAAAAGTTTTCAAGCTAAAAAATACGTACAGGGATTGATTTTATTCTCTATAATAACACCTAATGTCCTGAGGAAGTTCTGATTTAAATTATTATCATATCCGTGAGGTACTCGTTAACTTCGTAAACGGTCAGCCAAAAAACTTCCAAGGACGAATGCAGCTCTCCAGGTAAAAAAAAAAGGTTTGCGCTATCCTAGTGTAGTGCATTATGCAAGGAGCGATGCAGGATGTAGAGAGCGTGGTGGATGATGCAGATGGCGTAGAGAAAGTACGTTCGGAGGGCGTGGTCGTGCAAAGAAGAGGGGGTACGAAGGAGGAAGGAAGGCTCTTGACCTTGCCGTCACTTATAAGCGACGCGACAGCAATCCGGTCTCTTATTTTTTCTCGAATTACGCACGCGTTCACCCAGCGAACCGAACGGACGCTGCGACAATGCTTCCGCGGGGGGAAACTGGTTTCCATAGGAAACCCCTTGTTGAATCACTGGTTTCGCGGATTCTTAGGCGACTTTCCGTCCAACGGCTACCGCATTGGGATCGATCACGTCGTTAAGGGAAGGCAAAGGACTGAGGACGTTGTGGGCGCTGACGGGTAGAGATGGGGGGCGGAAGTGGAAGAGAACGGCGTGGAGGGGAAATGACGGTGGAGTGCAACGGCCGGTGATAAACGTCTTTTCCGAAGCGAATTATTATGTATATACCCAAACATACATACACATTTATTCAGCGTTCAGAAAAGAGAACGAAACATTCCGGAAGGCGGAAAAAAATGCGATCGAAATTTTTGGAGCGTTAAGGAATTTGTGAAATTTGACAAAATTTCGGAAATGCCGGGTTTCTGGGAAGGAGGACTCGAAAGCTGCATTAAAAACTGATTATGGGCCCCAAAACTGA
Source organism: Uropetala carovei (assembly GCA_036926305.1). Classification (NCBI taxonomy): domain Eukaryota; kingdom Metazoa; phylum Arthropoda; class Insecta; order Odonata; family Petaluridae; genus Uropetala; species Uropetala carovei. Next base: position 11,107,449 of record JAXCHB010000015.1, read on the forward strand.
TCGGAGAGTCTAAAAGTGGGCCAGGGTCCCTATTGGGCTCCATCGACAAAATCATCAAATAAATCAAAATGAAATCAATGAAAATGGGCTCCGAAATTTTACTAAAATTTCTGATTAACCGTAAATTCACAGCGCTAGAACAGCAATATCAGTTTTATTTCATTCATGCAAGGAAAAAAAACTCGACTCGCGGAGAAAACAGCAAAAGGAAAAATTTTGCCAAATTTTCGACTTTTTTTAAAGGAAGTTAAACGAATTTTTTTGTCTGAACTGCAAGTAAATACATATGTACAAACTCGGCTACGAAGTGCTCGATGATTGATGTCCGATATTTAAAAATCAAAAGTCCCCACGAACAATGCCTTTCAAAAATTTTGAATTGCCGGAAATTAGCATCCCCAGCGGAAAATATGAATTTTATTATTTTATTTTTATTTATTGAGGTTTATTTAGAGATTTAAGCTTAAATTCTTTATAAACTTAGTCATATAAATATGTATACATTATAAAGTAATTTGTTCAATAATTAATTTAGAAATTAAAATTTTATCTAAAGTCATTTGCTCAAAAGCTTAATTTGTAATTTTTGAATTTTTCATAAAAAAATTTTCTGTATTTTTAATGATGGCATTACATGTCACACGAACAGTAACAATTCAAACTTTCTATCTATTACCATTTGTTCGGAATCTTAATATGAATTTTTTGAAGGCACACCCTGCCACCTACCGATTTAAAAAAATATTCTTTGACAGCGTAATATATAACATCATAGATACATCCTGCAAATTTCAACCTTCTCTCTCTTATTGTTTACTTTCTATTTTCATTTAACCGATTGCACAGACGGACAGACACAGCGAAAACATAAGCGTGTTTATAAAACAAAACGGACAAAAAATGTTATCACGCAAGAAAACTCCGATATTAATTCTAATTTCTTTTGACTTCTATCAATTAAAAAATACATTTTTCAGACAAAACTCAGAAACGCCTAAGTTGAATGGAAACGGGCAGTTTTATGTACAACGCCCTAAAAAAAGTCACCTCCAAGCGATAGAACGGCCTTCCTCTGGAAAATCCAGTTTTGCAGCACTTTCAGATTTTACAAATTTATATTTACTATCGGTTTCAAAAGTATGTATACCCGAGTTTGAGGCAAAGTAGATTGATAACGGCTGGCCCGATTACAATGTATTTTACACCAAACTTTAGCTTGTTTTAATCTGCGTTGAACGATCATAAAGTGATATTTTAAAGATTTTTTTATAATTGTGATTTTCAGGTGAGAACAAAAAAAAGTGTCCTTTTTTCGGCCCTCAAGACCCGATATCTAATTTTAGTGCATTCTAAAACCAAAAGGAAAATTGTCCGATTCTTAGTTAATTTTAAAGAAACATAGAACACACATATCTAAATGACCATGTAAAATTTCAAAACCGTATCTTTGTTTTATGAAGAGCTGTTATTAATTTTGTAAAGTAACTATTTCCCCGCAACCAGAGGTCCGAGAAAGACGCGCGTCATGCCGTCGTCTTTGTCTCAGCGCTGTTAGTATGATCGCTGTATTGTCTTAACTGTAAGTAGCGTTATTTATTTTATATCGATTTTTCTTTGAGTTTCATTTTAAGAAGCAGTTAACGCTGCGGTGGGCGGGTGCGAACGCCTTCCTGGCTACCGCGCCCTCGCCTCGCCCGGAACCAAAGAAACCCTCCACATTGTCTGGAGATTGGGTTTGTAAATGTCGAGACAGGCCAATCAGTTTCTGTTAATGTTGTTTTAAAAATTAATATCATAAATCCAAAAATACGTCAAAATATCCTTTCAATGTTATATCCTCTCAAACAACCATAATACCTGTTCATTTTTTAAGGTATTCCCGTTAACAGGAAAGTACCAAAAATTTTTATAATTTTTCCCCACACCGAAAGAGGACCGAATGCATACATACATAATACATTAAAATAATATTATTTTTGTTCGTTACATCATATTATTAGGATCGTAACAGCGCTGCGAACACGGTGAAAGTGACGCCAGGAAGGCGTTCGCACCCGCCCACCGCAGCGTTAACTGCTTCTTAAAATGAAACTCAAAGAAAAATCGATATAAAATAAATAACGCTACTTACAGTTAAGACAATACGGCGATCATACTAACAGCGCTGAGACAAAGACGACGGCATGACGCGCGTCTTTCTCGGACCTCTGGTTGCGGGGAAATAGTTACTTTACAAAATTAATAACAGCTCTTCAAAAAACAAAGATACGGATTTGAAATTTTACATGGTCATTTAGATATGTGTGTTCTATGTTTCTTTAAAATTAGCTAAGAATCGGACTATCCGTTTTGGTTTTAGAATGCACTAAAATTAGGTATCGGGTCTTGAGGGCCGAAAAAAGGACACTTTTTTTTGTTCTCTCCTCAAAATCACAATTATAAAAAAATCTTTAAAATATCACTTTATGATCGTTCAACGCAGATTAAAACAAGCTAAAGTTTGGTGTAAAATACATTGTAATCGGGCCAGCCGTTATCAATCTACTTTGCCTCAAACTCGGGTATACATACTTTTGAAACCGATTGTAGCCCAACTTTTTCTATGACGTAACACGAGGCAAATACATGCCCGAGCAATATTATAAACATCCTCTGGAAAAACCGTGTTAGTAATACCTAATATAACGCAAGATTCTTTTATACTCGGTTATTTTTGCCTGAAAATCCAAAACTCCATATTTGGTTTCTTCTATTGACAACTTCCTAAATGGCCCACTGTGGTCTTTCTGAGGTTTGCACTCCTAATCAAAGGAAATAACGACACGAAATGAGTTCCTGGAGCGTTCCTGGAATCTTCATCGCGTACGTTTCTTTGGGATAGAAGCAATAATAGGCGACTCTGGCCGCCTTTAGGAAATCTCGGAAAATTTTCAGAGGAACTTCAAATTTCCTTTCGGTGATGTTATGACTGCCAAGACTTTCCGCCTTCGAAGGAGAAGATATCCGAAAGAAATACTGACATGTGGTTTGAGTTAATAATGTATCGAGTCCTTAAAAATATAACGCTATATTTTAATATGTACTCGTTTTGGGGAAGCTGACGAAAGAACGGTCGTGAAGGTTTAAAGTAAAAATGCTAGAAGAGGTTGTTTTTAGAAAGGGTAAGAGACTGAAGATAAATTTATTTATTGATTTTCGAAAATCAGTGTTACTTTTTCTAAAAATGTTTCCTTCGAAAAACATTTTCGGTGCATTGATTTCCGAATAGCTAGTCGGTAACATTTCCGAAAAATTGATTTTTCGAGGTACTGATTTTCGATAAATTGATTTTTCGACGTACTGATATTCGGTAAATTGAATTCGATCGATTTATTTTCGAAAAGCTAGTGGGTCACAACAATATCTATATTTTTCAGCTCAAAGATCATTGATTCTTTTCTTATGTATAATTAAATAGATGAATATGACAAATACTCCTAATAATATGAGAATACTAGTATAAGTTCCCGTCAAAAATGACGGGGATGATCGATTATTCTGAAATAAAATTGAGGCGATCTTCTTTGACCTGAAATCATACCTCCTGCTGAGAGGGTTGCCTTCGATCCGGGCGAAGGTTCCAAACCCTCGCCGCGAGCATCTATTGTGCTTCAAAAGCTGACCTTCGTCCCCTCTTGCCAGGTATATTTCTGTGTTTCAGAGCGTGACAGAGCGAGTAACAAAATGACAAAGGGACAGAATAAGGCTTTTATATATTACCGATGCATTAAAATGTTTTTTTATTATATCATAATGCCATCCTGAAAATTTCATCAAATTCGTTTAAGTCGTTTGCGAGATATTCAGATTCAAAAAGCATTACATGACAAAGGGACAAAGTGACACTCTTTTATGTTTTATGATTAGATCGTAATTCAAATGAAAATAGTGGCGAAACAAAAATCAATAAACGTAAACATGGGAAACCTCAGGTTGCATGCAGGGAATGAAGAAATTCGGAAGATAGCGGCGTTCGACCATAATGACGGTATACTACAACATTAGCATTATAAGGAAAATTTTTCTCTGGTTTAGGTAAATTTATCCAAAATGGCTATTCGAAAAACTAGTCAAGACACCCAAAATGGACTCTAGGATTGATGAGGATGATAAAAATATTTGTCATGTGGTCATCATATCGTTTCGTGCGTTAATGTCAATGTTAAGAAAAATAAGAATAGGCCAGAGAGATAAGCGCTAACAGAAACTTGTGTATGAATCGGTTAAGGATAATGGATAATAGGCCATCAATCAATACTCAAGATAATTACACTAAGGCGTTTTACCTATATTAGGATGATTAAAAACACGCTCCTGCTCGCGGCATGAATTGAATCCGATAGTATATTGCTATCGATAGGTTTGAGATGCATATCGACACAAATCTGATCCTCAAATACTGAAGTCAATAAATAAGAAAAACGTTTGGGGAGGGCAATTGAAATGCTTCAAAGGTAGGAATTGACCACTGTGGTCCAAATCTAAGAGCCATATCCAAATTCTTGGGGTCAGGGTAGGTTCCAATCAATTCAATTCGATTTTTTAAAAAGGGTTATTAAAACCTGTATACACTACTTACATACGACTTTAAAATATTAATTATATTAACGAATATTAAAAATACTAACTGTCCGCAAATTTTCTATATATTTGAACAGGTATTTTCTAAGAGATATCTTAAACAAAAATAAATAGGTGCAACCACGTTCTGAGCGTAGCATAAATAAGGCGCGTTTCTCTCTCGAGTTTATGCCGTGGATATTTCAACTTGTTTTCTGTGAGTCGGGAGACCTGAGAAATCTACATAATACAAATTCGCAATTATATCAATGAATTATTAAAAGTTTCTAAACAACAAATACAATGAAATTCTAGCAAAGGATTTAGGAGTTTAAATTTCCAAATATGTATTTAGTATCAAGGCAAATCCATTAGTTTGAATGCACTGTGTTTTTCGAAAATAATATTCGATGGTGGAAAAGCTGTTTTGAATACGATTGAATTAATTATAGTGTAGGAAGTTATTGCGAATGGAAAGGTGTCCACGGAAAATTGACTTGAAGGCCATTTTCCAACCTGCGTTTTAAATTTGATTTCCAAATCTCCTTCAAAAAGTGACACTCGCTATCTACAAGCTGAAAACTCGTTGCAAGATTTTTTCCTCCATTGTTGCGATATCTTTACAACCTTAATGAAATATACGGATTAAATAGAGAGCTCGTGAAAATGATTAAAACTCACTTATCAAAATCTTCTGTAAGAAGTAAGCAATAGAGTCAGTATGAATTCTGAGAGATTTTCATAAATGAATCGCATACCCTCGAGGGCATAATTTATTCGTTATTTTTTAATCCTATTTTTCCTCAGAACTTTCCAGTGAGAAAAAAAGCTCAATCAAAAACTTTGAAACGAATGGATGGCTCACAAATGTATTCCTCCGAACAAATTTTTCGCTAACGTCTCTTTGAGAATCGTCTCCGGACAGAACCCCGACACGCAGACGCGCGTGTAGCCCGACGAAAAGGAAAGAATCTCATTAGGTTTGATTCACCGACTCCTTTTGTAATACATAAAAGCGAGCCTCACTGTGACGTCACTGCGCCGCGCGTCATGGAGACCGAGGACCTTACGATACTCTATAAAGAAAGGGCGAAAATAGCAGTGTCTTTCCTTTGAAAGCGCTTAACAATTCCAGGCATGCGGCCAGCAATACTCGCCATGCGAAAGGAAAGTACGCGACTCCGATCCTAATCCACGTCAACCAGTTATATATGATCGCATATTCATTGCGATAGAATTGGATGACTGCGTGCAGCCACAGTCTCGTATGTTAATAGCGTCGAAGGGTGGAGAAGGGAACTGCCTTTCATTAAATCATAATTATTTCCTACAGTACTCTGATTGGGAACGTGTTAATTTCTAATTATCTTGATCAACATTTTTGAAAAAAAAAAACTTGCCTCTTTCTTCACTGCTGTAAAACACCTCTATGGAGCATTAACAATGATTTTTTAAAACAAAGATGAGAAAAAATACTACGCTAAACATACAGAGCGAAAACATAAGCAATATAAAATAGAACGACCTATAAATGAAATACTTAGAGCTTCAGAATTGCATACTTTTGAGCCATAATCAGCATCATAATTAACTACTGAAATATTGACTGTAAAATCAGTGTTAAGCAAAAATTCTACGGGATCTAAACCTAACATAAATTTCATACAAATTGGCTAGTCAAGATATTGGCATCATGTAACAAATTGATAGTCCAAATAAAAATTGATGAGCTTGTCTTATGGCTGAAATCCAATTGATAATTTAGATAAGGAGTTGGCAATGTTTTTCTGTTTGCTGATATTCTGAATCTGTGATCTACCCAGAGTTGTAGCTGCAAAACTTGATACCTACGGTAAATTTTATGTAAGCACCTTTTCTTTTTTGAAGACTATAATTTGGAACAGATGTGATAAGATCAACCACGACTGCAGCAACACCTGATTCCGAAAAAATGAACTATCGAAGTATGCGTATAAATAAATGATGCCCTTAGAAACTTATTGATGTTCATCCAAATAAATATTAGCAACAATAAATGGAGAGGATATTGGCGAGCCTTCAGCTCGCCTTGTTTTTATTTTAGTTATCGTCTCCGGGTGCTACCACGCCCTTCGCCTTGCTGGAACCAAACTATCCCTTCCCATTGTCCAGTGATTGGGTTTGTAAATGTTGCGACAGACCAATCAGCCATGGGTTAGTAAGCTTTAAATTAACTCAATGAAGTCATTGTTGATGGGTCTTGTTTATTTTCGTTGCTCGTATGCATACTTCGACAGTTCATTTTTCTAGAATCAGGTGGTGCTTCGATCGTGGGTGACCTATACCAAATCTAAGCCCTATAATTTTTTCTTTGCTTAAGAAATAACTCATTATAATTAAAATAATTGTATATATGAACACCAATTAAAGATTTATTTCAAAGAAAATATATTTATTTTCATTTTCTGTGGAAGGCAAGGGACACCTCTCAACAGTAGTGCCAATGCCAAATAAGAAATCATACTCTATCTAAAGCCATTTGCTCAGAGTCCTAATTTGAAATTTTTGAAGCCATCCCCTGCCATCCAATGATTTTGCAAAAAAAATTTCTTCTGTAATGTTAAAGATGTCATTAAAGGTAACACACATAGTGAAAACTTTTAGCTTTCTATCTGTAACAGTTTGCTCAGATCTTAATTTGAAAATTTTGAGGGCACCCCCTGCTACCCACCGATTTCTCCAAAAATTCTTTGGCTGTATAATAAATAATAAATCATAGATCACATACACCCTAGAAATTTCAGCCTTCTATCTCTTGCCATTCCCTTGCTAGCTTGATTTAATCGATTGCACAGTTGAAAAGAGGGCAAAAACATAAGCGTATGTAAAAAATAAGATGCTGTAAAAAGTTCAACACCTCACTCAACTCACCTATTATATCAGAATATAAAGAGGCATTATGACATGATTTTTTCTAATGATAATTAATAGAAATCATTATGCCATACGAAAAGTGCTATACAGTAGTAGTAGTCTAATCAGCAAAAGGTAGCACTAGGATACCATTGATTAAGCTGCTTTATAACTGAAACGCTTATCAGGTTTATTTGGCTGTTTTACATATTAAAACTTTATTTTGATCATTGGCTGAATTACAGCAATAGTGGGACTTCTGTTATTAAAGTTTGTCTAAATAATATTTAGATACAAATATTTCGTGAAGGTGAAGGGTTATCCCAGTAGAGAAACTGTCTACCATAAAAGAGAAATTTTTAGCATGCCATAACTCATTGTGATATGTACATTTTGATAACATTGTCCCACTTAACATCATTTCACTTTAACGTCCAAAATTTATTTAGGAACGTTTTTGCTTACTATCTGAATGGTTCACCTTAGCATCCATCCCTTTTGCATCTGTGCAACATTTGTCCTCCTAATGGGCACAAAACTCGTATTCCATGGCATCACAACATTAAAACAATTAAAAGTTAGTCTATGTAATTATTAAAAGGTGTTTTAAAAGTTATGGTAAGGCAAGATGGTACAAATCGGTACAACATACATTGTACAAACTTTATCATATATAGGTACTAATGCGTCGTTTAGTAATCTTTAGAAAATGAAAATCGTATCAGTCGGTTTTTAGAATATCCAATTTTTGTTCAAGTTGCCCAAGAATAAACTAGCCTTATATTCATTCATTGAGAAAAATAAAATACGTAGTATTATTGTAGATATATACTCAAGTAACTATGAAATTTTATCGAAATTGTTAGAGCTGTTTTTGAGAAAATCGAATTATTGTTAAAGTTGCCTAGAATAAATTAGCCTTATATTTATTTTTTGAGAAATATGAACTATACAGTATTATCGAAGACGTAAACTTAAGTATCTGTACGAAATTTGATCAAAATCGTTAGAGCCGTTTCTGAGAAAATCGAATTGTTAAAAATGCGTAGAATAAACTACTCTTAATTATTGAGCAATGTCAACCATTTCTACGTATACTCTGCTCAGTATGATAAAATGCCTAAGTATGAGATTTCATTCATTTTCACTTTACCGTCTAAGCTCCAGAGCCAGTAACAGACAGACAGACGGCATTGCGAAAACCACTTTTTCAGATTCAGCGACACCTAAAACGTATATTTCCGTAAAAATCTCGAGGTCGAATTTTTTCACGATAACAATACTTTCTCGATACTTCATATGAGAAAGTAAAAAGAGACAGCACATCATAAATGAAGATTTCTGACCAAGTTTTAAAAATTGCGAGTTTTGATAGTAAATTTACTGCATTTACCTTTATACTCACAAAAGATGAAGAATTCCACGAAGTTTACGTGTGCCTACATGACCAAGAAACGTTTAGGGTTTAAATGCATGGTTTATACTGCTGTTGGTGCATCTTCAACATTGAGATGACATAATATTTTTATAATATTAAAACTGTACCTTTTAAATGATTTTTAAGTTTATTACTATTAATCTAAAAAAGCAGTTCTGTCATTAAAAATTTACTATCAGTTTCTGCCTACACTTTTTGCCAGAGTAAGTTGGCATCTGGTAACTGTATTCGCCGAATTCACCGTGAGCCGCTGACCCTCCTTTAACCCAGGAGAGAACCATAGTTCACTCTAATTTTTTTCATCACTATGCATGCCTACATGATGATAGTGCATGGATATGCACCAGGGTTGATGTGGCCCTGTTCCGATATATTCTAAGATACACACAATAGTGCATGCTTAAAAAATTTAGTGTGCAGCACTTCAAAAACTGCTGCATGGCCACACAATCACGCAGTTTAGAGGAAGCCATTGAGAGAACACACAGAGAATCTCCACTCTTTTTTTGATTTTTTCTAATTTTCCACCGCCATAGACGTCAACTTATTAAAGCACGAATTTATTTTTTCTCCTTCAACTCGTCCAAAAATAGGGGTGCACGTGGTACACAAGGATGCGGATTACATGAGTAAATACAGTATTAAAATTAATTATTGTAAATCTTCTAAAATAAATGTCATAAAATGTAAACACTGGAACAGCTGATTCAAAATAGTGATCACCTCCACCAAAAGATAAATAAATGGTCTTCGTAAATATCAATGTTATTCGTCTGTAATTTAAGGTTCACATTTTATGTTCAGCTTATAAGTTGACCTTAACCCTCCAGTGCACGCGCTGGGTCTGTGAGACCAAGCCCGCATTAGATCCTACCACAAACTTTTAATTTTGGCAACACTGCTTTGTATAACTTATTACCTTTCTCAAATCCCTTGTTCATTGTGAAGCATCAAGGTCAGTCTTATTCGAACTCTCCTTTGCTGTGTATTTACGCCTAAAACTGCTTGGAGGTCTCACAGACCCCCTGCGTGCACTCGCATCCATAATCCTCGATCCGATTATTTTCGTTAAATTATATTATTTTTGTGTTATGCAAAATTAACTGCTGATACTCATCAGAGGAATATTTATTATTGTCCTCAGAGATAACAAAGATAAAAGAAGTTTTTTCTGTTTTAATATTAATTTTATAAATTGAATGGAGAACATTTTGGTTTTCGGATAAGAAAAATGTATTTTTTATCAGGTAAACATTTGTAAAGCCAATTATTTTGTTCAACATATTGCTACTCATATAAAGCTTAATAAATCTATAAAGATTCTCTTGTTTTTTTCTGATTATCTATGAATTTTACTTTAAAAAAATTTGATGTGGCCAACACATGACTTTCTCCATATTTGGGATATAGATATTTAAATTATTATAAATAGAATTATGAGGCAAAATTATCATTTCGTATCGTAAAACAATACAGTCGTCCTTATTGCCATAAATTACGTATATTTTGAATATGTTTAAAGAATTCACCGCTACTTAGTGGTGGCACTGTGTACTGATATTAAGAAAAAGCAAAATATCTCCGAAATGGATGGTTCTACGAAAATTTGTTTCAAACAAAACTTGGAAGAAGTATTATTCTATACAACTTTGCTCCTCACGAAGATTACCAGTAATGATGTTTTTAAGGAGATATTTGACAGAAACCGAAAAAACCGATTATCTATATAATAAATTGCTTAGTGTCCATCACGCTAAGATTCATAAAGCTAATAACTCGAGAAGTAATGAAGATAGAAACTCAAAATTTGGCAGGGATGCTTGATTAACACTTTTTCAGGTGATGACAAACTTAAATCGCGAAAAAATTCCTTGGTTCGATTCCAAGGGAGGCATTTCCATTTCCCATTACTTAACATGTAAAACACGATTTTTCGACGTGCAGCCTCTTGTTCATTTGGAAATTAAAATTAGAAGGAATTAATCTACGACCTTCGGAGTTGAACCATTTTGAATAAAAATTTATAAAGTTTCTTATTCTGTTCATCTTTTTTCGCCCACAGTTTGAAGTATTCCATGTTAAGTGTTTAATTTACATATTTTATGCAAATCTTGCCATTTTAATGGAATTTTGTCATGGTGACTATACTACGTACCAAACTTAATGATCGCTGGCCAGGCCTCCAAAAATTAGGGCGTTCCCTTCGTCAACAAATCAGAGGCATCCGGCGTTGCCGTCTGTTTGTTTCCTACTCAGGGATTTTACCGCGCTCTCTCTCTCTCTCACACACAGCAGATGCGTAGCGTCTTTTGCTTGCGGAGGATGAGTATTGTGTGAAAGATGTCTGAGCGAAAATCTGTGAGACGTGTTCTTTAGAGTTCCGCGCGGAATTTAGTTTTAAGTGTACGAAATTACTTCGAGAGGGAGAAAAGTAATGGTGGATCATTACTTGCTATTTCGAAGGTTGTAAAAAGATCAGCTGTTGCCCTTAACTTGGGAACGGCTACAGTCAGAAGAATAACCAACGAGAAGTATCCTCAGGAAAACCGTAGTAGAACACACAAAGTTATCGAGGAGGCTTGGATTAAAGAAGGAATATTGGAAGAGGGAATTCAAGAAATTATAATAGCATTGACCTCAAGTTCGGATTCGAATACTAGCAGTGATGTCAATATTAGCGAAGATAACGTTGGACTGGAAGAATTAGGAGTTTCACCTTTGTAGAAGGTAACTATAAAAATTATAGAAATTATTTATATTTGTTTCATTCTGTTTAAATACTAAGGAAGGTAGGTATTGATTGAATAATTACTCTTTGTTTAAAAAATTAAGTGTAAAATTAGATAATTACTAATATGCTGTATTGTTTTGCCATTTACTCATACAAATATATCTCTTTTTTGAACAGCTTCAATTGAACACTGTCAATCAGTCAACAATTTGTCTCCTGATTTAAATATCTTAATGTTTTACTAGGTAAGAAGGTGAGGTGAATGATGAGGTATAATTTCCTCTTGACTATTTATTAACAAGTTAAATTTTCAGTCTATGCCAAGTTGATCAGTTCCTCCATGGTGCCTTTGCCCAAATTTCCAGCTGCTAATTAATTTCCACAAGATAAGTATATTGGAGTATTACATTACCACACTATTGAATGAGTGTTTTGAAATTCATTATGCTATTCCTCTCTTTTTTGCAGAACCAGTTAATTCCAACCAATGTTCATACTTAAGTTTGATTATAAGTATTAATTCATAAGTTATAAGTTAAGGCAATGCTAATAATAAAAATAATCTGTAATGATATAACTAAAACCTTCATCAATTAATTTTATATGGTGAAAAGCCTTTCATTTTTTAAAAAATTTTCATTCTTTTCTGCAAGAAAAGTATATGATTCTGTTACATTCCTTAGTTATCTCTTAGGTGCAGTTTTAAATTCTTCCATGGCTTGCTGTAATCCCTACACTTCAAATGTGCATCAATCTATTTTCATGTGTCAGTGCTTACTTAAAATCCCTGTAGTGTGTGTTCATCCATCTATCCCACAGTGCTTTTACTCCCATTTTTAGTGCTATAGTCTTGCCATTTCACGCTCAAATCGTGTGTGCTTCAGCTTTGGATATTCTTTATAATGGTTAACTTATTCAGTGCCTTTTCTACCAAATGTGGTTCTCCCTATTATCCTAATTAAAGTGTAAATTGTAATTTATTTGTATAGGGTCAGTGTCTACTTGAAATCCCTGAAGTGTGAATGTGTTTCTCCCTCTATCCCACAGTGCTTTTCCCTTTTTAGTGCTATAGTTTTTATATTTCATGCTCAGAGCATGTAAGTGCTTCTTCTTCTTTATGACTTAGCTTATTAAAGTTTAAATTGCAATCTATTTGTATAGTGTCAGTGTCAGCGCCTGTGTGTACATGATAATGATGGATTTAAATAACTTGAAGGCAGGTGAAGATAAGTGATTATTTCAAAAGTATTTTTGTCTTAACTTTTCTCATTATTATACATTTCCACTTTATTACTTACTGTTCATGCTTAGTATATAATTCCATTTCTGTTTATTTTATATCCTAAAATTGCTTCTCTTATTTTTACTTCATCTATTTACAAATAACCTAAATTTTATATGCAGCTACTCTATTTTTAATTCACTCTGTCTCTGTACCTATCATTATATTTCAATAGTGACATTGATGTGGCTATGATTAATCTAGTGTCATATGTTTTCTCAGGATAAATTTAATAATAGAATATTTGAAAAAGAGATAATTTCATAACTTTTGAGAAGCCAATAATTTATTTTGAATGATCTGGGATTTGAAATACTTTTCATCCTAATGTAATGACGACAGTAAATGTTTTAACCCAGTTTGTTCATAATAAAGTTTTGGTTTTCAGGAAGTTATATTACTTACTTCTTTTTATGAAATTCAGTAATAATAATATGCTGACAAAAACGGTTATTTTATTCTAATGTTGATCTTACTATTTATGTGCACAATTTAATCGTGTTTATTGTTATGTTTTCTAATCATTGCTTCTTTTACAGCTCTCTATATCTTAGTTTACCTCAGTAGGTTTCGCAGTTTTTTCACGTCTCTTCTTGTGGCCGTTTTTCTGCAAATGGGGTTTTTGCCTTACTGGTTTTTCCCTGTAAAAATGTTCAATTTGTGTGCAGTTTTAAATATATTAAGTAATTTTACTACTTTGAATTTCTTTAATATTCCCATATTCATGCAAACGTTTACTCTGAATCACAGTGTATATAATATGTAATGGTTTATTGTCTTTGGAATAAGTAAAAGTACCTAGGTACTCAATGAGAAGCGTTATTTTTATTCTTTTATCCAATCATGATTTCCTAATAATATGATAATTATTAACTTATGTGTTTGCTTTAATCCGTGTAATGCATTTGTTATATTTAAAATATTAGTAACAATAGAAGTAAGAAAGTACTCGAAATGTAATTCTTCCGTAATCCAACTGTTACCTTTAAGAATATTTTGCTCTTCTTGATGTGATCTATTAACTATTTGCAATTATATAGAGTTGATTGTTAATAATAAAAATAAATAGATGAAATTAAATATTGTGTATTTATTCCTACTCCGCACCCTCTTCCCTTTCATGATGCATATTGTACTACTTGGTTTTTTTAAATTAATAGTTCAATAAGACCTAAACTTTTAGAATGCTGCGTCTTTACAACCTATGGCTAAAATTTCTGTATTTTCGGCAATACGAGATAGGATACGGAAAATATGGCAGTATTTTCATCTGGCTGAAATGTTACGAGATGGTTCTACGCAGTTCTACCGTTATATACTTAACAGCTGCTTGAAAGAAGAAGCAAATAACTGTGAGAACGGAACATATGTTGTGGTTATACATGTGGTCCCTTAGAAATCCCACACCATTCTTTTCCCTCGTCCTTCCCTCCTTGTGTTTATTATACTACCTGCTCCGACATTTGCCATTCGCATACCAAATAGTCTCATCTTCCTGCTAACTTTTTTTCTACGTATTCTCAAAAATGTAAAATATAACATCCTTTTCTCTTATTTGTCATATAAGCAGAGAATATTCTATATTGTTTAAATGACAATCATATAAAATAGGTACCCTATAACGTGGAAAATGTTTTATATCTACTTATGAAAGACAAAGGAGGAAGTAATATATTCGTAGTTACTACGATAATATTACCAAACGTAAATACTCGTAATTTCATTTTATGTAGCTTTAAATATTAAAGTTTTCAACATTTTTATAATTTCGTTTACTGATGTTCGCCTGTCTGACCCCACTCCTACAAAGAGTCTTATCCATCCAGCGTCTCTGCCAACTTGCGAAGCACTATAATTGGTCCACGTTTGTGGACTGATTCGGCAACAAGGTTCCCTTTCCACACATTTTAACCCCGCCTCCCAGCGATCATTAAGTTTGGTACAGACCATAATTATATTGTAAGACCTCAAAATCCTATTGTTAAATCAATCCTTATGGGTGTAAGAGTGCATTGAATGTTTTTAATATGAGATAGGGAGAGAGAGGGAAGAAAGAGGGGGGGAGGGGGGGGGAGGGAGTGAGGGAGGGAGAGAGAGTAGGGTGTGAGAGAGAGAGAAGGGAGAGGGGGAGGGAGAGAGAGTGGGACAGAGGGAGGGAGAGTGAGGGGAAGAGAGGGAGGGAGAGATAGGGAGGGAGCGATACGGAGGGAGAGATAGGGAGGGAGAGGGAGGGGGGAAAGAGGGGGAGGGAGAGAGGGAGGGAGAGAGATGGAGAGAGGGAGTAAGGGAGGGAGAGAGAGGGAGTTAGGGAGGGAGGGAGAGAGAGGGAGTTAGGGAGGGAGGGAGAGAGAGGGAGTTAGGGAGGGAGGGAGAGAGGGGGAGTTAGGGAGGGAGGGAGAGGGTTAGGGAGGGAGGGAGAGGGTTAGGGAGGGAGGGAGGGAGAGGGTTAGGGAGGGAGGGAGAGAGAGGGTTAGGGAGGGAGGGAGAATATAAAAAAGAAATGGTTATAATATTTTATACATTGTTTTTTTATAAAATTGCTGGTGAAGCTGCAACAGGCTACTAGTTTATAAATAATTCCTAAACAGTAACTGCTATGGAAAATTGTTTCAAATAAAAGTTGTAGGAAATTACATTCTCTATAACATTTGTATAGAATTTTATATACAATAATGATGTTTTAATGGAGATATATTGCAAAAACCGAATCGAGTTTCGAATAAACCTCGACTTCCGGTTAACAGTTGTTGTCCAAAAACTAATGAGTTCTTTGTGCTCATGCTAAAGTGTTATATATGAAGTTTGGTAACGATATGGTCAGTATTTTTTGAGTTAGAGCACCCACAATCACATACACACACAAACACACATACAGACATCATTCCGAAAATAGTCTAAACTAATAGGGACCTCAAAACGTGTATTTCCGTTGAAATCTCGAAGTCGATTTTTTTTGTGATCACAATACTTTCCCATTACTTCGTATGGAGAAAGTAATAATGAGGGGTCTGTCAGACCAGCTGTGTGAACTGGGGCCAGAAAAATAGGTATGTGTACTGAAGGGTTAAGTTTTAGGAAAATTGTTTTAGGCTTCAAAGGTCGACTTATACGCCAGAATATACAGTACATATTTCAGAAAAAAATTGCCTTTTAACCATTTGCTACCTTGGCAACCATATTGTTGTCAGAATTTCAGCTTCAGCCCTAATATATGCACCAAAGAGTACATTTAAATTAATGTCCTGTCATTTTTGACAATAATTTACTCTAGTGTTAAAATAAAATGTCAGTTTCTATACATACCGCACTTTTTAATAAAAAATGTTTTCACATTCAAAATTTTAATTTTAATATAAAAACTTTGATTGTTATTAAATATTAGTTTGCTGCTGTTTAATTTTCATTTTTCGGCGAACATTTTGAAGAGAAAAAAACAAAATATTATGAATCCATGTATAAAATGCACCCTACTTTTTAGCCCTGAAAATTTGTAAAAAAAATTTGCGTCCTATACTCAGGTTTTTACGGTACACAAAATTCTGAATGGATTATTACTTTCTCCATACGAAGTAATGGGAAAGTATTGTGATCACAGAAAAAATCGACTTCGAGATTTCAACGGAAATACACGTTTTGAGGTCCCTATTAGTTTAGACTATCTTCGGAATGATGTCTGTATGTGTGTATGTATGTGATTGTGTGCGCTCTAACTCAAAAAATACTTGCCATATCGTTACCAAACTTCATATATAACACTTTAGCATGAGCACAAAGAACTGATTAGTTTTTGGACAATAACGGTTAACCAGAAGTCGAGGTTTATTCGAAACCCAATTCAGTTTTTGCGATATTTCTCTGTTAAAACATCATTATTGTATATAAAATTCTATACAAATGTTATAGAGAATGTAATTTCCTACAACTTTCATTTGAAACAATTTTCTATAGCAGTTATTGTTTAGGAATTATTTATAAATAACAGGTTTTTCGGTTTCCGTCAAATATCTCCTTAAAAACATCGTTACTGGTAATCTTCATGAGGAGCAAAGTTGCATAGAATAATACTTCTTCCAAGTTTTGTTTGAAACAAATTTTCGTAGAACCATCCATTTCGGAGATATTTTGCTTTTTCTTAATACCAGTACACAGCGCCAACACCATGTAGCGGTGAATTCTTTAAACATATTCAAAATATATGTAATTTATGGCAATAAGGACGACTGTATTCTTTTACGATACAAAATAATAATTTTGCCTCACAATACTATTCACAATAATTTAAATATCTATACCCCAAATATGGAGAAAGTCATGTGTTGGTCACATCAGATTTTTATATACCATGTTATCATGTTAATGTAATAGTATAAGATAATGAAACAAGGAATCTGATTGCATCCAAGTCTTTTAACTGGATCATGTATAATCTTAAAATTCATTTCAAAATTGTATTATGTAACTTGCTTTATGGTTTGTTATTGACTAGTGTTGAAAGAGAATTCAAGTTTTGTAAGGAATAAATCAGGTTTTAGGGATTTTTTTATGCACAATGTAAAAATTTACATCGTAATTAGTAACCTTACTCAAAATAAATAAGTTGGACTGAAGTGCATATTTAAACATAATCCTAAAACGGGTACTAAATAGACTGACGTTGATGGTTCATATAGGCTAAGTAAGTCAAAAACTAAGTTGTGAGGTAAATAATTTAAGAAAATATAGGATGTGACAAACATAGTATCCTTTGCTGGAACAACTGCTGCGTGGATCTTAAAGTGATATATAATAATGATAATTACCATTACTGACTCAGAAAATTTTTTGGAATGCAGTTCCAGACCACTTTCAACACTGGTGATGATAAATATTGTTGAACAATAGAAAAATTATTACATAACCTTATTATTATCTTCTTAGCTCCTTCGTGTTGCATAATCTCCCATTTCTCAGATTTGTTGATCAAGTTGCTTGGCACAGTAACTTCTGAAGACAATTCTCGAAGAGGGTTTCACATCCAATCATTCTACATGCTGCAATGTAGTTTATCTAAATTATGGGAGAAATAGAGTAAAAAGAATTTGAAACTAGGCTCCACTAACAAAATTATTATATCATGCAGTACATAATGGACTACTTTTAATACAGTATTGCAATTTAGATTATCCACTACCTTTATTTGCCCTTAGATAATGTTTTAGCACCAAAGAACCCAAGAAAATGTGGCTAGATGCAGTTAGTAAAAATAAAGACCCCCCACATTGCTTAGAGTGCTTCATATCAACATACAGTGTATGAGGAACAAACTACTTGAATTGGAAATTATTAACGAACACAACTCAGATATAAGATACATCTGTGAACACTGGTTTGTGGCTGAAGAATTAAACTGTATAAACCCTCCCGGTCTCACAATAGCAAGTGTCTTTACCAGATTTAAATTCAAAAATGGTGGTGTGATTATTTTTACTAGCAATAGTTTAACCATTAATCCACTTAAATCATCATTTAGCTTTGTTAATGAAGAAGAACAATTTGAGTAACATCTAGCTCAGAGGTGGGGAAAATATGGCTGGTGGGCCACATCAGGCCCACTGGAGCACTTTATATGGCCCCCGATATCATTACTAAAACAAACCATGGAATGTAACACAGACAATTTCGTATTTTTTTGGTTAAATTAGGGCCGGAAAACCTTTACTTGTGAAGACTAGATGATAATATTATCAATTTTCATAGATGTTTCTGTTTCTCTCAAATAACTTCCGATGCAGACCCTAATGTGGCCTGCCGAAGCATTTTCATCTGTTAATGCGGCCGACCTAAGCAACCGGAATGTCTAATGCGGCCCGTCTCGTCAAAAGTTTCCCCACTCCTGGTCTAGTTCATATATTGTAGTATCAATATTTTTCATTCATTTGCTTATCAGTGTTTCGTTCACCATCTGGAAATTTTAATGTATTTCTAGACAAAATGGACTGCCTGCTAGATTTAATTAGAATTCCTATGCAAACTCCTGAATCATTATTGCCAAAGACTTGAACTGTAACTTGCTTACAGTAGTACCAGAAAGGACTTTTGTAATTTAATTAACTCATATAACATCAATGTAACAAATTTTGCACCCACGTGCATCACAAATTGCTCTCAAACCTTAATACTTACTTACAAACCTGGACTTATCAAATGTGAGCACTATGGATGTAAACAAGGACATTTCAGACCATTTCCCAACAGTGGCGGCTCTAACGCGTTTTAGCTGGTGGGGATATCTGAAAAAATCGCATAGACTCGACTGTTCATACACGTGTGCAGTGCATGCCACATAACTACTGTTTTTCGCTGACAGTGTCGTACTTAACAAAAATATTACAGGTCGTCGTGAAGATTATGCTAACAAGACAAGCGACATAGCTAAATGCATGTTTCTAAACTGTTTTTAATAATAATAGCAAGGGCATTAATTCCCAAAAATAAATTTTCATTTAACTTTTAAAAATACGATGTATAGAAATTATCATACATTGTAAGTCAAAATAGCCAAGAGTTAAAGGTGGACGTCAGAAGAAGCATCAGTGAGCACCGCGTTGGGAACCGTGGCAATATGTTGAAAAGCAGAAAATTTGGCCAATTCATCTTTAACTTGAGTAATTCAAAATTATTCGAAATTTTATTTACCTTTTATGTATGTTGCTTTTTCTTTGGTATGCAGTATCCAACTTTTCAATAATATTGGATTTTCCAAGAAGCTGCAGCGAAACAGCATTTTGCATATAGGATGCTGAGCTTTCGTGCATTGTGAGTCTTTCAGACAAATGTTTTAAGTCCCTGTACCCAGAATCTGTCCACACAGTACCACCACCGAAAAGCAAGCGCGGAAAACAGTATAGATTCTTTTTGGATATGCTGGCCGTCAACCAGGGTTTTCTGCGAAACAACTCATGCTGAAATGTCAACTTGCCTTTGGGTTTGTCCAATTCGCCTTTATCGTTGACAAGAACAAAGTCATCAGGTTGATGCGGTCCTAATTTTTTACTTCTAATTTTTGTTCGAAAGTCATTACACTGAACTTGTTTTTCATTAAAAAGTCTACTTCGTTCATTGTAAAAAATATGGGTTTAATCAGAGCCAGTTTCAGGCGTAAGCGACGTAGGCGATCACTTACAGGTGCCACTTCAGAGGGGTGGCAAAATCAATATTTCGGATTTTGACATTTTCATTTTTTCCAAAGGTGTATTGCACAGAACTTCAAAACATTGCGAAAAACTATAATTTACACCATGATGTCATTTACATTTAGGGTCGGTTCAAGGTGTAAGAGACGTAAAGCTACCATTTACAGGTGTCACTTAAGAAGGGCGGCAAGACGAACGTTTTAAAGTTTTACATTGCTAAAAAAAACACGCCGATGCACTGTGAACTTTACTTAACCTCATCAGCGGAATATACACAGGCAAAAGGAAGGGGGGTTTAAAAGGGGGAGGGTTTTAAAAGGGAGGTTTAAAAGGGGGGGTTAAAAAGGGGGGGTTTCAAAGGAGGAGTTTCAAAGGAGGGGGTTTCAAAGGGGGGGTCTCAAAGGGGGAGTTTCAAAAGGGTGGGTTTCAAAGGGGGGGTTTCAATAGGGTGGGTTTCAAAAGGGGGAGTTTCAAAGGTGGGGTTTCAAAGGGGGGCGTTTCAAAGGGGAGGTTTCAAAAGGGGGATTTCAAAGGGGGATTTCAAAGGGGGGTTTCAAAAGTGGGGTTTCAAAAGGGGGAGTTTCAAAGGGGGGGATTCAAAGGGGGGGGTTTCATGTGCTTTTAGGGCTTCAAATAACCTTCCTGCCCTAAATACAGCGAACCTTCAATACTAGAGATTTTGATTACCCAAGGGTTTGTCTCTTTGTGCAAAAGTGTGACCGTAAAGTTGCAATATAAAAATATTCGGTACTATAATCATTACATAGTCATTTTGTTATAAGGTCAGTGAATGTTTTATTTCCATTTTCTGAAAATATTCAGCTGAATATATTTTTGAAAAAACAAAACTGATTAAAATAAGTTTATTTCCCTATTTTAATATATAAGTAATATTATTTCATGCCTTTGATATCCAGAGGGGCGGAAAATTTTTACCTCACTTACACACATTTTTTAATTGAAACCGGCCCTGGGTTTAATAACATGGTTATGTTATAAAAACTCACTTCGCTGCTTCACTAACTAAATCACAAGGCAACCGCATCTCTTTTACCGCTCTGGCACTCACGTAGTGAAATAAGTAGAAATAAGTGACAGTAGCACCTCCTAGTACCTAGAAATAGTACTTCATCTACATGCACTGCAAGAGAGGGGATGGGAGAGAAAGCTAACGAGAATTCAAAACACTCATAGCGGTTATATCTATGGAGACTTTTTATATACATGTAACTATTAAGACGAAGGTGTTTGGCTGTTAAAGTTCAGGTGGGGATGAACCCCACTATCCCCTTGGTAAGAGCCGCCCCTGTTTCCCAATAATATTTACCTTCCCTATCCCATCACACACACCAACTTCATCAATAACATACAAAAGACACTTCTCTGACTCAAACCTTAATCATTTCATGATCCTACTACATTAAGAATCATGGGCTGATGTTTACAACACCAAGACTTTTGATGATAGTTTTTAATGTTTATTACTATTTCTATTCAATATCCCCTTTCCACTACTACAAAAATGTAGTAAAGTTAAACTAAGGAAAAATTGAATCTCCAATGAAATACGAGCATACTAATCATTCATCAAAGACTTGCACTCAGCTACAAAACACTAATAATAAAAGCTTTACCGATGAATATAAAATGCACAAAAAGCAATACAAAAACTTTTAACTGAAACTAAAAAACAATAACAACAGGCTCTTAAAGGCAAATAATAAAACCAAAGAGGCATAAAAAGTAGTGAGCAATGCAAAAAGACAAGTACTTAATGATTCCCAACTAAAATCTGTAGAAATCTCTGGCACGATTAATGAACCCACAGCCACTGCCTCTTATTTCAATGCACATTTCACTACTGATGATAAATCCACTATCTCAGTTTTCCATAACTCACATTTAAACATACCAAACCATTCTGACTCCATATTTCTACATCCTTGGAAGGAATTAAAAATCATTATACACAACCTGCTATGTAAAGCCTCCGAAGGTGTGGATGACATACCAAGTTTCATTATTTCTCGCTCATTTGAGTTGATAAAAACTCCTCTATTGCATCTAATAAATGAATCATTATCATATGGAATCTTCCCCTCTCCACTTACGAGTAAAATATCAAAAATAATACCTATTTACAAAAACATGGGAATGTAAAAGATATTAATAATTATAAACCAATCGCATTACACTTCTGTAAAATTTTTGAAAAAGTTTTCTGTGCCCGTCTGACTTCATATCTGGAAAAACAACTTCTCCTAACACTCTGCCAACATGGCTTTCGACAAGGCAAATCAACAGCCTCTGCAATTTATGAAACCATTGACTATTTGTTTACATGTCATGATGATAAAACAAAACTCTTGCTTTGTTTTCTGATCTATTTAAGGCTTTTGATAGTGTAAACCAGAAGTGGCCAACACTTAGTTCACGAGCCACATGTGGCTCGCGCAACAATTTCGAGTTGCTCGTGATGACTATTAAAATTTTCTGCATCGTTTAGTTATAACCGCCGAACAGAGATGCCGCTTAGCTTATCTTGATCATAAACCAAATCTTATTGTACTTGTTTTCAATCCTCTCTACAAGATGCCGCTAATTAACACAAAACACGTGTAAAATCCATAGTTTGGTTATCTCCAGGGGCGGACACTGGTAGAGGAGAAAAAATATCCTTTGTTGGAAGAAACTTTCCAACGAATGAACGCGTTTTGGATCAACTAATTTGTGCGAAAGTGGTTTCTCAACAATGAAAATTTTTAAATTTAAATAAGTAAAGACGCAATTAACCGATAGCCATCTCAATGACTGCGTGACACTGGCTGTAACTCTGTATATCCTGGAGTACAACAAGCTGGCAGACAGCATGCAATGTCAAATTTCACATTGAATATTTAAAAAGAGCTAATTTTTGTAACAATGTTTAATGTTATTATTGTATTAAAATTAAAAATAATAATATACTTTTAAATTGTTTGATAAAAATATTTTAGTATTATTTTGTCCATCATTTCTAATCACACACTTTTCTTCTATACTTAGTTATACGTAACCCGTAGGTAGCTCGCAAGACATGTTGAATTGTTAAAGTGGCTCACGCTAGGCCAAAGGTTGGCACCCCTGGTGTAAACCATCAAATGCTTCTGAATAAACTTCATAGACTAGGCATTAGAGGAGAATCTAATCACTGGGTCAAATCATATCTTAACAACAGAACACAGTCTATAATAATGTTGAAGGAACTAAATATGTCTCTCCCATCAGAACAATTACCATAGGCATTCCTCAGGGCTCTGTATTAGGATCTGTCCTCTATTAATGACCTGTCAAATAATATCAACAGCAATGAAGGTACAAAAACCTTACCCTATGCAGATGACTCATATGTCTTACTCTCCGCCGCTTCACCTGACAGACTAATCAATAATGGTAAGCTAATATTCCAAAACCTAAATAACTGGTGCTTCAATAACCACTTTAACATAGATAAATCTCTACCACTGATTTCTTTTATAAAAATCCTCTTGAAAATTTACTGCTAAAACTTAACCAAAAACCAATCATGTGCATTACATTAAATTCCTAAGGATACAGCTTGACACACATATTAATGCTTTAAGCAGCAGATTAAGTTCATTCTGCTATATTTTAAGGCACCTGAGACAAACAGTTAGTATAGGAGTATTAATAAACCTATACTATGGAGATTTCTATTCCCTCATTTCATATAGCCTCATATTTTGGGGATCTCACCATCAAGCTATGAAAGTATTTAAAATACTAATGAGGGCAATGTGAATCATAGCAAAGAAAAAATATCTCTCCTTATTGACCATATTTCAAGAACTCAAAATATTACCTCTCCAATGCATATACATATATACTTTCCTTAATACTTTATACAAAAAATAATATGAAAAATCTCCATAAAAATCATCATATTCACAATTACCAAACCAGACAATACAATGACCTGCACATTAACAGTGTCATATACAAAACAGCATCCCTTGGCCCTAAATGGGCATTCATCTATAGAATAAGTTACCAATTTCACTGAAGAACATTCACCAATATACATTTTAAAAAAAGACAAAGAGATTTAACATCAAAATCATATTACTCTGTTTAGAAATATTTGGATGACCATGTTTAATAATTTAGATTATAGTATTAATAAACATATTTTGGCATAATTATTGAAAAAATTCTGTAATTGTTAATGTATATTTTGTATTTTATTATCAGCTTATAAATGTACTTATATTTTTTGTGTAAATTATTAACTATATGAATCATATTTTATCAAGCAACTCCTATATCTACATGACTGTATGATTTAAAGGATAATAAAGGATATTATTAAATCAATATTTGGTTTTCCTTTTTTATTTAGTTAAAATAACAACTCAAAAGTATTTCTTATGTGAATAACAGTTACAAATTTTTATCGATTTTCTAAATATGTATAAGCATAAAAGGATTTAAAATACCAAATCATTTATGGTAGTGGCCTATACGATATTACCTCTAATTTTATTTAATAAAATTGTTAATTTTCAGTCAAAATTTTGAAAATTAATTATAATTTGGTTTAAAATAACATTTAACAAATATCATGAAATTCATTTCAATGTTAACCTAACAAAAGTCTGAGTTTCACATTTCTGAAGTAATGAATATTAACTGCCATCTTTTACTTAGTTTACATTAGTAGTCCAAGACTATAGCTAACTCATGATCATTCTGTCATTTATAAGAAATCATACAATTAAATATCGCACCTATGTATGTAAGTAAACCAAATAAAGAGATACAGCATCCATCTATAAAAACATAATGAGAAAACAACACCTGAAATGGCAATTTAAAGTTCATTTTAAACAAATTAATTTAAAACGACTATGAATCTATATTATAATTTTTAAGATTTTATTTTTATTGTATATTATTCCAATTAAAAGAAATGATGCATTTCGAAGACTTAAAAGTGTGATTTGTTTTTTCATAGATCCCCCTGGATTTGATAATCAGGCTAAATGAAGTGCAAAACATCACAGAGCTATTTCGAGATTTTGTGCAGATAACTCCTACAGCTTTTGGATTGGACGCTGGTGATATATTAGGGAGTAAGTCAAACTTACACATTTTGTCTTGCTGTGTGGTTAATTAAACATATTTATAAACGTATTTTTCATTTATATTATAAAATTTCATCGAAATGCTAAGTTGCTTTTGCAGATTTAGTAACGACCTCAATGACCTTTGGATGCAATTCTACATTATCTAGAAAAAACTTAGTACCTACATTCGTATTTCATTTGAATGAAGTATTGATAAATTAACCTTATAATTTGTAAGTAAATAATATACAAGCAAACTATGCCACTTCTACGTATGTTTCATATAACTTAATGCTGAAAATAACGAAAATTACCGTGATATAAAAAACCGAAATGGTCTGCTTTTCCTACCAATATGTTCCTCGAGCTTCAAACAGTCTTGTGGATTTTTGTTCTCCAACACTCATGAACTGCTTTGGCATCGATATTTCATTATAATATAATATAAAAGATACATTCAAATTAAGTCATTCAACTAAAATTAACGTTTCGGGAGCTTATATTAGCAACAAAGGGTATAAAATAGGTAAAATTTATAGTACCGTTTGGTACTTGAATAAGAACTGTAATTACTGAATTCTGAGACCAAACAACATGTATACCATAAAATAATTACCTTAAATAATTGCTTAGACGTTATTATTTATACAGATTAAGTCGTATTAAAAATGAAACCAAACGTCATCTTTCTCAGCCTCTTTAGTTAGAGAATAGCGAGAACAGGAATTATCTCTTCAAAGAACCAAATTACGTTCCATAAACGAGCGCCGTGCGCTCATTGGCTCCTGCCAGCCGTTAGCGGTTTGGCGCTTAAAATGGCCGATTTTAAATTTGAAACAGAATCAAATCATTTTCTACTGTTTTAAATGTCGCTGTTTCAAGTCCTGTCTGATATATTTCAAAACTATTATATTCATGATACAAGTTAATAAATATTTTTAAATAAACAGAATAGAGCTTAATAAATAATATACAGGTATAGGTCAAATTACATCTCATCTTGTGCATTTTTTAAAACTAATAATTCCATTACCGAAGATAATTGAAAATAAACAAGTATATTATTTAAACATTCTTTTATGAAATCAAAAATTATTTTAAATGCTTATGAATGAGTGATATAATTTTATGGAATATACAAATATAATTTTAAAACTTTTTAGTTTTGGAATCTATAATTAAATTTCTATTTTAACTTGTTTTTCGTAAACCTAAAACAATTTTATCTAATTTACTTTTATGCTTATTTCCCAGATCGATTTGGAGAAGATGTTGAACGAAGTAAGTATTATATATTAACATTCCATAATATACAGATGTCAAACCATCTTGATATTATAGTTTTCCAGATATTAAATGAAAATTCAACAAATACCAAATGAAGTTATTGATAAATTTCTAGCAAAAGCAAAAAATATTTATTACATTTTGATGATAGATAATTAAGAATAATGCTTAATTTAATGGAATTATCTAAGCATAAATATCAAATGAATGAAATTTTCATGGGTTAAAATGCAACCTCTCACATATAAAAATTATTGTGATTTTTGTTAGAATATTTTTTTTAAAAAGCTAATGTCACTTTCATGTAAATTTTCTCAATTGACTTTTGATGAAAATAAAAATTGTAATAAAAGAACATGCTAATTTTAATTCTAATGGTTAAACATTATTCATCAGAGGCGGTGACCAATCCTAAGCCAGCTGGGTGTATTCCAGAGGTTCATTCTGTTTCACTGACCAAAGATTTGGATCAAGACCCAACATTATTTTACTACCCTACTTGCACCAGGGTAGAAAGGTGTGGAGGATGTTGTTCTCACAACCTACTAAGCTGTCAACCATCTGTAACAGAAACCATTAATTTTCAGGTAAAAAAATAAAATTTTCATTAAATTCATTTGTACCTTCTGTGCAATTAATATTAGTTATTAATATGTACCTACAATGTTACTGTATAGCCATTTTATTCATTATAAAAAATTATTAGATACAAGATTTTGCATCAATTGTAGCCATTATAGGATTAATCATATGTAATAAATTTTAACCATATTGACTTTCCATACTCAATATAAAAATATGTATTTCAGTTTCTATGATATTTTGAGTGATATTGTTCTATGATAATCAGTACTTTATTCCTTTTCATGTAGGTTATTGTCACTCAGTATAATGGAATGAATAATCTACGCTTTGTGGGAAAAGAAATTGTAGCAATTGAACAACATCTGAAATGCAAGTGTGACTGCATTGTTAAGAAAAGTGTAAGTATATAAAAATATTACTTATAAAAATTTCTAATTTTCTCATAGCATTATGTATTGGCTCTTCTCCAATAGTATTTTGTGATAATTAGCTCATTATTTAGTCTTTGTTTAATTCATTACCTATTTATATAATATATTTATTATTGGATGGTCTCATTCCTCAATAGTTCTTTTGCATCTTGGCAGACATTAGTATGTTGTCATTTTTTATCAGATCAAGTAAGCATAACTGACTAAATATTTTAAGATACATACATATTCTCTTTTGTTTTATTCTATAAATAAAAATTTCTAATACAGTAAAATCCCATTACAACGAATTTCTCAGAGTGTGTGAATAATTTCATTGTACTGAAATTTCGTTCTAACGAATTTTACTAGAAATTATAACACAGTGTCAATTACTCATTCTAATAAGTTCCACTTCTTATTTATAAGCCACTGTAGTTTTTCATTTTACTTTTTTAATAATAAGGAAAAGTTTAAATACATAATTACAAAGGCAAATAAATATGTAGAAGTATTTCAATTAAAAATACACACATTTTATTGTCGAGAAACATAATTTTAATAAAATACAAAGAAACATACATAGAAAGTTCAAATATGAATTGTTTTTATTTTTATGAATTAATTTTTTTTGTTTCGATAAAGTCTGTGATTTTTGATTGGACTAAACTTTTTGAAGCATTTGTCACTAAATAGTCATCAATAGCATTAATCTGATCAAATACAACAACTGGAACATCACCACAACTATAAAGAAACTGCTTCACTTTTTGAATACTTGAGATTGCTTCTTTGACGGAAACTTTAGGCGACTCTGGTACATCAACATCCTCTTTGTCATCATTTTCAATTGCAGTGCCTTCAGTCTTTGCAGATTGCCTAATGCTTTCAATGATTTCGCCATCGGTTAATTCGTGAGTTGTGAGTAAATTGTCTGCGGACACAGTCCATAAAGTCTATTTTGCTCGAAATACCTATGGTATCAGTGAATGATTTCCATAGCCTTCTGGTTTCAGTATCTGATTCAACTTCTTCTTGTTGAGTATCATCATTGGTCATTTCCAACGGAAGAATTCCCATTTTTTGCCAGCATTTTATAATTGTTGATTTTTTTACTGATGACCAAGCTACAGCAATCATATCGATTGCCTGTTTTACGTCGATTTTATCTTCTTTATGGCTGTTGAGACCAATAAGGATTTGTTTTAACATTCTGCTTCTATAATAAACTTTAACATTGCGAATTAGGCCAAGATCTAATGGTTGTAAAATGGCAGTGCAATTCGGTGGTAGATATTCAACCCGAACATTTTCTAAGTGTGGAAGCATAGTATGAGCAGCACAATTGTCAGTCAGGATTAAAATTTTGCATTTGGCTTGTTTCGTATTGGTATCAACTTTTATCAACCATTCATTAAAGATGCCATGTGTCATCCACACCCGCTGGTTGGCACAATAATCGCAAGGAATGGAAAGAACATTTTTGAAGCAACGAGGCTTGGATGATTTTCTGATAATTAAAGGCTGGCCGCTTCGGGGCTTGTCGCTGCTTGTTTCACCACTCTTGAAATGCCTGACCCAATGTCTCACTGTGCTAACATCAACAGTGCACTCACCATACATACTGTTCAGGTGCCTATGAATTTCTATGGAACTAACCTCTTCAATGATAAGGAATTCAATCACCACTCTCTCTTTGTACAAGTCTGGCATTGTTGTCATATGACCGATCCCAGAGCCACTCAATTTCAGAGAAGCTAGAGACTCCAACTGTTCATTGAGAGATGCGTGCAGTTTTCTGTGTCACTTGGTGTTGAAGAAAAAAAATGGAGGCATTACTTTTGTACCGACCCTCGTACATAGTATCACACTCCATCTAGATAAATATTGGAGGGTTTAACACATTCTTAAATCATTTCCTCAGAAAAAACACATTTTATGCATAGATGATTTCAAAACGTTTTCGTTGTACTGAAATTTTCATAACAAATAATTTTGTTCTAACGAGATTTATAAAACTACTATAAATGAAAGTTGGCCAGGACTTACAATTTGTTTATTTTTGTTATACTGAAATTTTCGTTATAACGGTATTCGTTCTAACGAGATTTTATTGTATCTGTTATGGAGAAAATTTGAAAAGTATATATAATGAAAGTTTTTCTATCTTCATAGAATCACTGCTCCATTCAGCATGTATATGTTTCCTGGAAGTAAAAATAGCATCTTTTTCTATAGGGAATCATCAGTGATGTGCTTTGACAAGGTTCAACTGTGATGCATCTTAAATAAATTTTATAATATCCTCTTTGAAGAGACAGATATAGTTTATTCCATTTAAAATTTTACTAGAATTGGGAAATTTTATTGTAAAAGTATGACTAAATTCCTTTTTATCAATTTAAAGTTGACAAAATAATTCATTTAATTGCCTCATAGACAATGTATAACCATGAAATATCTATATCTATAATAACCAACCGTCCGTCCATCCCACCCTGTATCTCAAAAGCCGTTCGTCGTAGAGATATGCGGTAAACTGCGTTTTGTTTCTACAAGCTAGGAAGGCCCCTAGATACTATTCTCATTTTCATAAAGTTCCGGGTTCGAATCCAGAAGACAATTATATTTTTCCATAAGTTTACACG
The DNA here is from genome assembly GCA_036926305.1 of Uropetala carovei. NCBI lineage: Eukaryota > Metazoa > Arthropoda > Insecta > Odonata > Petaluridae > Uropetala > Uropetala carovei. Next base: position 11,137,619 of record JAXCHB010000015.1, read on the forward strand.
GGATTTTTGATTTTTCAGTGCACAAGGTTTTTTTCCTTCTTTCATTAAAACACGTAAATATGGACTGATTTCCTTCGTTTTTGCTTTATTTGACGGTTAAAACTCTATACTATCTTATTCTTGCAATGTTTACATGTTACACAGTCGAATAATTCTGAAATACCCAATTGTTTTCGAAATTTTACGGATATTTCATACTCTTTCCGGATGTTGTCAAGGCGACCATCATTGTTGGCTCTGATTCAATTACTGCCAATTAAACCTTCAAATAGGTGAAAGAATAGCGTTATTCACTTCGCACTTTAAGCATCAAAATTATTGCTGTAGCAATGTCAACATTTATACATAGCAACATACATATTTACGGATAATTATTGTTAACTGCGTATGCGTTTATAATGATTCAATCAAAGCAGTTGAATCTTTCTATCATCGTTTGAATACTGGAATCTTATCTCTTTGTAAGTAGAACCATTATATTATACATCCATAATGTTTATTAATGCAAATAAGCTCACGCATAAATTTTACATTAAATGAGAATAGGTACACACGTTATTATTTTAAACACATTACATGGTTATCTTCTCTTCATTGATAATCTATGTAAACGGTTGCATTGATTGTTATATAAAAAAGAAAGGACATATATTCGAATAAAAAGAAAAACATAAAAGTTTGCGATCAATTACTGTGTAAGGAAATACATTTTTAGAGTTAAATGTGAATTACTGAGATCAACTTATTTTACATACTTCATCATTTTTTATAAATCAATTTTAAAATTCACCACTCAATCTTTGAGCGGGATCAGCTAGTTACGTAACTAAACTGGTGAGGAAATTGCAATAATTTTAAGGATGAAAAAAATTAATTTTGAGAAAAGATTGTTAGTATATCCAATTTGAAGTAACCCACTTGGTTTTATTTACCATGAATGATTCATGAAAATGATATATAAAAATTTTTATCCCAAAATATAATTTGCCAAATTTTTTTCTGTATGTGGGCTAGAGATGAAGAAAACTAAATAATGTAAAATCACTTTAATAAATCCAATGCCTAAAACAATCTTTAAATACTGTATAATTTACCAAGTATCTAACTTATTCCGATTTGATCTCATTCCTTAGGACTGCAATGAGTTTCAAGAATACCTCGACAAGGAGTGTCGATGCGTTTGTCTCAACACCGATGATGAGGCGAAATGCAATGCTGAGAATGATACCAAGTTATGGGACCCATCCACCTGCACATGTGGCTGCCGAGAAATCAAGGAGTGCACTACAGGATTTTACCATGATGATAAGACATGCAGGTGTGTTTATAATATCATATGGAATGTTATTGAACTAGCTTCCAAAAAATTTAATTTTCATACTTATTGAATAAAGCAGGTTTTAGTGCAAAGCAATATATTATTGAACTTTATAAATAAGCACATAATTCATACCTTGAGAGAACGTAAAAATCTTTTATGAAATAAAGAATTAACTCACATAAGAAATCAATATGCCACAAGTTATCCAATGTTGTCTAAAAAAATATTTTGTAAAATATATTTAAAGTATTCTGTGCTGGTGCTGTTTATTTCTTTATTTTTAAATGTAAACAGGGCAGGCACTAATTAGCAAAATGTACACAATTTTACAACTTTTTCATGTGTTACCATACATAAAAATTTATTAGAGTCCCATTTTAACAAAAAAATCCATATAAATTGCAGCCATACCAATATAATCAACTCTCATATGATGTAATTGCTTGTAATAGAAGAATCATCACTGTCAAAACTGTAAATTCAATTGAATTTTGTTTGTAAAAATCAGACGTACAAGTACATAAATTTTATTTAAAAGAGACAACTTATTTTTGTCATTTTTAAAAATTAACTAGCATTGGGTTGTGGTGAATAATTATTAATTTTCATGCAAAAGAACTACTTAAAGCACTCATTTTGTGAGTCAAACATTGTGAATTTATTAAAGTTCCATTTATTCAGAAGTAAATATGACAATAAAATATTACCATTTTCAGCTGCATGCCAGTTCCAATCACAAGGCGGAGGGTGAGTGAGAGGTTTGCAGACCAGCATGATACCAAAAGGAATCCAGGAAGATACAATTACAAAATTGTACGTGGAGTAGATTCATCAGATAATGAGAGAAATTCATGGCTCTCCAAAGATTAAATGTAATCATCTTGCCATTTTATATAGTGTATATTTAGTCATTTCTCATTCCTTCCATCATTTAATTTTATTTCTATGAAATTGTAGTATGACTTCATAAAATACCAATAAAACTTCCATCATACAAAAACTTGTACCTATTTCCCAGAAGTATCTATTTATCTGAATGCTTTATTTAACTAGCTCATCATGTTGTTATAAAATTCAATAATGTAAAATTAAGTAATCAAGGAAATCAATGGGCATCAACCGGTTTAACTAAAAAGAAGCCATTACCAAAAGTATTTCGAAGCATTCTATATATAGTCCATGATCTATTATTTTGTTTGTTGGTTTGTCTGATGTAACATTATACCTGCATGCTAGAAAAAATGCAAAAAATAATATTTACTTTTACATGCCCTTGGCTAGGCTTGCTAACCAACCCTCTACCAATAACATGAGAAAGGTTTGACATAGAATCTATAAATTTGGCGTGAATTCTCAATTCGTGTATTTTAAGGTGGTGACGAAAAGTCTCGAAAAAAAAGTCCTGGGCTTGACTGCAATAACATGTAAAAATCAACTTCTCGACGTGTAGGCTTTCATTCTTTTTTCGACGAAAATTAGAGATTTGACCTACAAACTTCGGATCTGAACCATTTTGAAGAAATTAGTTTTTTATTATTTATATTTTTCCACCTAGTTTGAAATCATTCATATTAAACGTTTATAATTCACATTCACATTCATAAAGGCAAAAAGAAAGACAACTGAAACCGCATTTTTGAACAGAATAAAAATTATCTTTCGAAATTTCCATATTTGATATATTATTTCAACCCGTCATATTTACTGGCTATTACCTAGTATTGTTATAAATGTGCTAAGGTTTATCTATTGGGGATTTCACCTGTTGTGAATTAAAAAAGGACAAATATCCATAAATAACATTTATTTTAGCAGCTATTTACCAATAATTACAACTGAGTTTGAACTTGGAAAGCTTCAAATACACTTGTAGATCATACAAAAATGTAAGTTTTTGATGCTAGAGTATTAATATACAAGTACAAAAGGATACAAGTTCTACACACATATACTGTACATATATTACAAGTGAAAACAGAGTCTTCAACACGATTTATGATCATTGTTGTACAATAGGTCACCATACAATTTCCCATTTTTTACACACAAAACAGAAACTGAGTGAGAAAATAGTTTAGTGGTTAAATGAGTAAATTTTTATGAAAAAAACTCTTGCATAAAGCGCTTTAAAAAGTGTCACAGTAAGACAAAAGAGATTGGAACCAGCTGTTAGTTCATTTAAATAAATACAAAATTTGAGTGAAACTTATGGTGATGATGTTGGCAAAAAATACAAATGATGAATGATGATAGCTACACTGATACAAGAAAGACGCATGAAAAAAATGTCCAGAATAATCGATTAAAATGAGTTCAAAGACAGCGCTATGGTAACAAGTTTAGTAGCTGAAATAAATCTTGTACTCTATATGAACAAATCATCTATTTAAGTATTAAAAACAGAAACAGCTTCCCTCACAATGTCCTCATGAGTATCCAGGTATTCAAAAATAACAAGAGATTTGGTTTCTCACAAGGTGGATGGGGTTTTGAATAATTATAATATATAGATATTTATAGATGTATAAGTATATAACAGATATCAATATAGATTGAGCAACATAACCTCCCTCCAATTCAACGAGGTTTATAAATACTTTGGAGAGGAGTTTTGGCAGACATAACAACTATCGATACCACCTAACTTCCTCTTAATAAGATCTGCATTTTTTTATATCACATGGTTTGATTATCAGATCTTTCATGCACCAAACTATGAACAGAACATAGAACCTTCCTATCCAAATTTATACAAATCACACCAATATTTTTCCTTCTACTGGAGCACTCAGACATACTAAAATATTTCTCTGTTCATTATTTACAAAATAAACAAGATTTTTTTCTCACTAGTTTCCCAAACATTTTTTTTAAAAGCCATCCTACGCCTCCATCAAGATTCTCTTGGGGGAGAAAATAAAGCAAACATCCTGCCAAGGACGACAAGTCGTCTTTTCTCTATCACTTCCCTATATTAATACTTTATGACCACATACACCTTTAAAAAAATGGTGTTTCAAACTGATATTTCAAAGGAAACTCCTTAATTTTTCCCAAGACCATCACCGCTATTGCCTCTGCCATTTCACCATTGTGACAAGAGCAGACCAGCTGCTTGAGTTTTCATCAAAAAAATAACATGCTTACATACATATTTATGAAGACTTCCATTACCAAAAATTCCTCGATTCTTACATAGCACGTAGTGTTGAATGTTTTCGGTTTTTTTAATAAAGCAGTTACCTCACTGCAGAAAATACATCTTGCTCAAAAAGAAGGCAGGCACAATGACGCTTTGAGGGAGGAATGTGTGCTGAGAAATAACTCTTTTTTTTTTAAATCAGCCTCCAGAGCAGCAAGTGGGTTGCGCTGACAATCAAAACCCTGAGGCCCTGCATTTGGGCAGAGTACATAACATTTTTTGTCAGCATGATGCTCTCTTTCATGCCGTTGGATTTTTAAGTTTTTTAAAAATCCACTCCTTCAAGTAAAGCCTTCATTGGCTTTTGACACCTCTGCGATCTAGCTAAAGACCAAAGGCGTGATATTCCAAATACGACGTCGAGGTAGGTGGGGACACGGGTAGCCACCGGACGCAGCCAGCGTCTGCTGCTTATTAAGCTCACCGTCCTTCAAGGAAGACCAAGAACATCTGAGCTTCCCCAGGGGAGAAGAAAAGCCAGACACCATCGTTTCAACGCACTCTCCAAATGCATCTTCACACCTCAACTCCTAATACTCTGTCGACGACGTATTCGAACCTCTGAACGTCTTCCCTACTCCCATCCTTGCCAGAGGTATTGGAGTCTTTTTCGATTACCAGGAGGTCACCACCAAGTTTCACACCCTGTTTGTCCATGGTATTATTGTCACTGCCTTGAGAGTCAGGTACATCCACATGCTGCTGTTCACTCCACCTCTTGCTGACAACGAAACTTGAAAAATCCCTCCCCTCTCCCGAATCTTCATCATCGCTCCCCTCCCTATACACTTCGCCCTCACCAGAGGTCCTCGGAGTGCTGCTACGCTTGAGCGTGCTGGACTGAGAACGTCCGCAATCTTCCTCTTCCTCTCCGCCACTGAAACCTTCGACTTCAGGCGGAACGGGAACATTGAGGTTGACACGGGTAAAGAATGCCATCTTCTCCCTAAAAACACATAATATATCAAATTAAATTTAAAATAAGAAATTTTAAGTAAATATTACTTTAAGAGAGACAGAAAAGGGTATTCATATGTAACTGCTTTTAAACTAGCCATCTGCCTTCACTCCTCCTCTGACAATTTTATGTACATTAACTTCAATTTTGAAAATATGCAAATTCATTTGGTTTTGTATGATTCACATAAACCACTTTACAAGTAATAAATTGAGTGACTGTCGGGATGTTCCCTCAGCAAAGGTAAATGATGAATTTCTACATAACTAATAACAGGATTTCAACCAACTTTCACAATTTATTCAGGGTGGCTTGAGTTGTGTTCTAGGAGGGCCGTTAATTCCAACTAATCTGATAATATAAAACATTATTTTCTCTTATTTAATTTCCTCCATTAGAATAAAATAGGAGTGTAATATATGTTTTATTTGCACTTTAAAATCAAGATACAAAGTCAGGAACTGGATCCGGATTCAAAAAAAAGAAGTTTTAATTTCATACCCTGAAATTCCATCCAAAATTATGTTTTCAGCAACAAAATTAAAAGTCGTAATAGCAACCAATAGCCAATTGTGTTCTCTACTCTTGGTGAGGTGGAGGGATAGGAGGTTATTGTTAGCTGCACTTGCAACCTTACATTGTCATGACAGTGAAAGAAGACTAAGGGGAAAGTGATTGTATCTTTTAATTTTCTGTATGTAAATAATCTGAGTGTTTGATGTAATTTTTCATTATTCACAATTATCACGATATAACACTGTTTGACATTTCTCAAAATTTCCCTCAGTAGAACTGAGAGCCTTTAATCCTTAAAAATTTCATTTAAAATCGTAAAAAAAACAATTTCCACATGAAACTATTTAACTACTTTATTACTTTTCAGACAAATTATACAGAATATAGAAAAACTGCTATCGCATGGAATTTTCATGCCATTAATGCATTCAATTAAAAAATGCCTGAACTGATTGTTTATAATTTTAGCTCCTAAAACCATTTTCTATACACAAGTAGCTATAATTGGTTGAAGCTTTCGCGAGTGCTTGTCATGCTGAAATTAGGATTTTACAAGCCAACAAATACCAAGGACCTCATATAAATCGGGCGATCAAGAGAAAACTAAGCGCAAAACGAGAAGACGGGAGAGAAAGAGAGAAAGAAAAAAGGGTATATCTTCCCTACGTCAAGGGAACAACGGAAAAATTGGGGCATGTATTAAAGAAATATAACATTACAACAATTTTTCAGCCCGCCAACCAAATTAAGAGGACATTAAAAACCACTAAACATAGGATGCCACTACAGATACCATGCAGGACTTGTCATCAAGTTTATATAGGGGAAACAGGGAGAATGACCAAGACACGAGTAGAAGAACACAAAAGAGCCATTCGACTCAAACATGCCGACAAATCAGCAGTAGCAGAACACGCCGCCGGGGGACACAAAATAGATTTCGAAAATACAAGAATTCTCGCAAAAGAAAAACTTTATGGAAAACGGGTAATACGGGAGGCATTAGAAATAAGGAAGCATGGTAAGAATTTCAACAGAGACAGCGGCTATAAGTTGGGCAACACTTGGACCCCAGTGATAGTAAACAACATGATAAAACGAATGCCACAGCAAAACTCATCCCACCACCAACCCTCCCCTTCCTATAAACCACCCACTTCTCCTCTGCTACCGTAGTATATATAAAGCATACATGATGACACCCGGCCGAGATCACCCTGAAGAAGTCTCCGGCAAAGGAGAGGAAACGTTGGCGGTTAACGCAAAAAATTTACGCGGGATAACCCGAAAAAACCTAATTTCAGCATGACAAGTAACTATAGTTTATACACGAGTAATGGCACACAATGTAAAAAAAGAGGTTTTACATATTTAATGTTAATAATTCAACAAAATTAATATGTTTAATTTTATTGTGCTGTCAATCAGTGAATGCCATATTTACCCGAATATAAGACGATCCACCTTTTTTAAACTCTGTATTTAAGAAGTCTACGTTTATATTTGTAAAAGACGTTGAATTCTACGAAGTATGTGCGTATTTATGTGACCAAGCAAACGTGTAAGTTACGCCCGCGCTGCAGGCAAAAACTCGAATAAGTAGGCAGAAAGAATATGCCGACTAACTTATAACTACAGTACAATGACTACTAAGGGTTTGCTGGATTGAAAATAGGTAGGTTCAAGTTTGGTCCTTTTTCCTCATCCATTTCAAGGAATTCGGATGGTGAAATTTTGTTGCGAATGAAAGATTTCATCGTTCGAAAGGAAGACGGAAATCCACATCTCAAGTGTTTGGACTTATTTGTTCGTAACCTTCCAATATTTACTCACGAGACAATATGCGAAAAAATTCCCCATCCACCTAAGGAAGTTCCCGTTCATAGATGAACAAATAGTTCGTGAAGCTCAAAATCTGTTCGTAATATTACGTCAAAAACAGAAGCGGGGACGAAGTTGCATAATAATACAACAAAAACAGTTAAGGGATTAACAAAAGAGAACTATCGGTGAGGAGATTTCTGTTAGTAGCATCATAAAGAGATCATCCAATAAATTGCATCACGCAGAAGGGAGAAGATGCTTCACTTGAGCGGAACTTGTTTCAGGGAGTAAGAACCGGTGACTTAAAAAAAAACTTATTATGGCTCAAATTAATTTTTTCCCTCCGAACTGGCTCAAAAATAGGAGTTTGCGGGTTACAAGAGTAAATCCGGTATTGAACAAAACACTGCAAATACCTATGTCATTGGAACTGATTAGGTGAAAACAGTTTTCCTTTATTTTTTTAAGCTAACAAAAGCTAGCCATACATAACAGTAATTATTTTATTAAAAATAAATAAAAATATATACCACGGGTTTCCAATTGCGCTATATCGAAATTGCGCTAAACAAACATGTGCTAAACGAGGCATGACTGTACATCCGCAGGTATACAAACAATTGTCATGCACTTTTAAGACATATGATTGATTTACGCAAAGTTATTACATACTATGCGAATGTAAGATGACGCAAGATTTATCAGGCACTAAAATTGGAAAAAACCTCATCTTATATTCAGGTAAATACAGTATACACATTGCATGATACACAGCATTACCTGCTAAGTTTTTCTTAAGTATGAAAAAGACTCATGAATGAGGTGGCCAGAAACGTTTTGATGGATATAATAAATACAAGCAAGCACTTTTCTCAATGTACTACAATTAAGAACGAAATATGTTTTGATACTCACTTGAATGATATAACATCCGGTTTCCCCTTTCCAGCCTTGCTCTTGCGCAGTTTGTACATCTCCTTTGAGGTTTTCTTTAGCATTTTCTCTACTCTCTGTTCATCATGACTCTTTCCCTTCTTTTTACTTTCAGCCTGAAATAAAATAAAAGTATTATAAGTCTGGTCATCTCATGATGCATCAGGAAGGCTTTAAAAACAACCTCAACCTCTGAATAAAATTTTATAGTAGCTAACAAAAAAATTACAACTACTGCATGATTTGACCAAAATTTCACAGATATTTCAATTCTATATAAAAGGTAAAGGGAATTATGCAGAGTATTTTTATTCCAGTGTGATATAATTTCACTACCAAGGCTAGTATAGATTGGGAAACAAGTAGTAAACATTAATTTTATTAATTTAAAATAAATATTAATTTCTTGTCATACAAGTGCATGACCAATTTAAATTAGTTGCAGTTAATCTTCAAATAAAACAAGCTAGGAAAGTGTACAGCATATCACAAGTGGGTGCATTCCGTGCAATGGAATATTTTAAAGAAATTATATACATGTAAGGAAAATAGCATTTTAAAGTTCTTTTCTTTGTCATGAATAATCCATTTTCTTCCTATTTAAAAATATTGCATGCACATGTAAGGAAATTAAACGTTTGTTTGTGAGATTGTTTATGTTATCAACAATGAAGAAGCAACCATGCAAAAAATTTTCAACTCTAATTAAGACATTTTTATTTGATTTTCTTGATAACAGCTATTCCAACAATAAAAATATATAGGAAAAGAAATACTCTTCCTTACTAACAAGGAGAGACCATAACATTAACATTGAAATTCGTAAAACCCTTTTAGGAGGTGAAACTAGATGTAAAATATCAAATATAGCTCTCGGCGTTTTTGCCAATGGGCCTTTGTTTAAAAGATATTAACAATTTAAATTCAGGTTTAAGCATGGATGCATCATATACCATTAACCTTTAGGCCAATACAACAATTGGCAATAGTTGAATGGTTAGAATGAATGTCTAGTAATCAAATGGGCTGGGGTTCGATCCCAGCTGCCAGCACATTTTTCATAAATTTTCAGAAATGGTCTGTTTATGTATTTTAACTGGTAAAATTGAATTATTATTATTATGTTTTTATTGTATTTTTGTTTTTTTCGCATATTTTTTGTGATTATTTTTGTCTTTTTCACGTACTTTTTTGTACTTGATTTATTTTCACTTTCCACATATAATTATAACTTGCAATAATACGGTTAATTCCGATCGGAGTGTAGCTCTTCTATCTCACTTATTTCTATAGCATTACAATACTTCGCATGATACAATTAAAAAAACAAGGTAATTCTTCATAATAAATATTTCATAAATGTCATATTAAAGAATTGATATTATAATATACAATCCAATACTGATTATAACATTTAAATTATACTATTTATTTATAATTATAATGTTATAATTATATGTGGAAAGTTCAAATAAATCAAGTACAAAAAAGTACGTAAAAAAGACAAAAATAATCAAAAATATGCGAAAAAAACAAAAATACAATAAAAACAATAATAATAATTCAATTTTACCAGTTAAAATACATAAGACCATTTCTGAAAATTTATGAAAAAATGCGCTGGCAGCTGGGATCGAACCCCAGCCCATCTGATTATTAGACATTCATTCTAACCATTCAACTATTGTCAATTGTTGATTTGGCCATAAGGTTAATGGTATATGATACATCCATGCTTAAACCTGAATTTAAATTGTTAATATCTTTTAAACAAAGGCCCATTGGAAAAAACGCCGAGAGCTATACATGATATTTTACTTCTGGTTTCACCTCCTAAAACGGTTTTACGAATTTCAGTATTAATGTTATGGCCTCTCTTGTAAGTCTACAAGTTTTATTTGAAAAAATATTTTGATATGACCATATGCTTGAGATATGAGAGAGTTCATTTTTTGTCACCAGTAAAGTGGTATCCCTGATTGGTGTACGTGATTCATTCATGTGATTTTCTTATTATCTTTGGCAGTAAGTCCTTAATATCAAATTTCATGAAAATCCATTTGGTAGAAGCCGAGAATGAACATGCGGACAGATGGACAGACAGAATGATGATGATAGGTGCTCACACTGGAAGCGAAACGTGCCTAAAAATGGCTATCCACTGTTATCTTGATTAATAACTCTAGACATAGACTGACCTACAATGCATTTCCCAGTTAACAAGAAATATCAACGATTTTTGGAAGAAAGCACAGAAATACATAGTAATAACAAGTTGAACTGAAATTTTATAAGGCAAAAATGAATATATATAAAAGAAAAACTATTTACAACCCTAGAAGTATTACAGCATAACTGTTATAGTCCACTCAATTTGGCACCACTGTATTTCAAGTAAATTTGAAATTAATAGGTAAGAAGCAAGACAACAAGAAATATGATGCACACCTGCAGCATTAGATTGTGGAAGAGTTGGTCCTCCAGCACCCAAGCAGCAAGGTCAGAGTCACCACCCTTTGCTCTCGCCTCCTCGAGTCTTCTCTTCAACTCTCTCAAACGCCTTAAGTCCTCCTGCTGTTGGTGGAGCTTGACTTGCTGAGCCTGAGGACAATAATATAATTCATTATTCGAAGTTTAACAAAAAATACCTTTTTGAAATTATGATCTATTTTTTATTTTTTACAAGATTTACATGTTCATATTTATAACTAGCCATTTCCACACTTGAAAATTTCCATATTAATTTTAAGCCATCAGAAAATCATTATCAGCCCGACAAGTCAGTTTGTGCTTCAATGTGATAAGAGCTAAGTATTAAATATCATTCAATAAATTAATTACTGTATTTAATCGATTGTAAGCCGACCTTTTTTTATCTTTTTACCATATCAGAAATCGCCACTCGGCTTAGAATTGGGGGCAAAAAAAGTAGTCAATGAATTTATGTCCGTAGTTACATTATAACGTGAGATCTTTAAATATATGCAAAAAAAAGAATCAAATTGACTGAACACCTACGAAGAAATGAATTATGTAAATAATACGTGGTGCATCAAAGTCGTAAAAGAACGTAGCGATAGCGCTCGTATGCATAAGGAGCTAACACTGAAACATGATAGGTGAAGGAGGAAGGGCAAAGGAGGGCAAATGCTTCGATTCATGAGTAAAATGAAACATTGTGTTAGCTCCTTACGCATACGTCTTTAAGACTTTGACGCACCATGTATTATTTACATAATTTATTCCCGGAGTTTTATTATATTAAGATCCCGTGAGGTCAAATTACTTTTTTTCGTAGATGTTGTTATGAATAAGTGAATAAAATGTATTTTATGTCACCGTAATTTTAGTTAATACTTTAGTTAATACTTTAACCCTCTCACGTCCAGAGGCGTGGGGTACCTGCTGGCATTAAAAGTCCGGAGAAATTCAAGATGGCCACCAAATAGGAAACATTAAATAAAACAATTATACATTAATCTCCAAAAATATATATTTTAAAAAATCTCCAAAGTAGAAGAATTACTGCGAGACATATTAGATTTTTCAGGGTCCAAAAAGTAGCGAATTTCGATCGAATATTTAAAAAAAATTCTTCGTATACAAAGTTAAGAAAAATTTGCCAAATACGATCTAAATCTCGTATTTATATAGTATACTATGTCATTTCCGAGAGAGAAGCCATCCAGTCAACGTTTTCTGAGGTAAATTTGAAAGCGTATTTTCCGGGTGGTCTCGGGCAGTCCCACGATCGGGAGTATAAATATTTACGGGCATTCTCGGGCGGTCCGGTCGTGAGAGGGTTAAAATCAAATTTTTTTTCTTGCGTGGCCTTGTGAAAAGTGGGGGTCGGCTTACAATCAATTAAATACAGTAAGATGATCTTTATATCAAAAAGAGAAAAAGAGACAAAAAATTATGTAGAAAATACATGTTGTATTTCTTCTTGTATAAATTCAACATGAATTATAAAGCAAAATCAACATATTATGCATTACTGACATTTGAACAAAATTTTACGGGAGAAGATACCTTTAACTATCAAAAACAAAATTTTCACAAGGAAAACAGAGGTACTATGTCAAATTACAGGGTGGAAAAGTAACTCAAACACAAAAATAAAATGCAAACTAGATTTGGCTCAAGTTTGAGTGATTTATCAGATATCCTTGACCTTAAGTGCAATACTAAGGTTTCATCCTAAATTCTCTCACAACCTGATTTCAGATCCCCTTAGCTTAAGCCTTATTCATGGCAATCTAAGAAAACTTTGGAAATTAAAATTCAACTTCCACCCTACTATATTACAAGAATGCTCCGAGTGTTAGAAGGGAGAAAACAAAATGAATTGAGAAATCTGCTGTTATCATTTCCAGGCACATAAACAACTTGGCAAATTATAGCCACATGCATCATTTTATTAATGATATAAACAATTACAACAACCCTTTTGGCAGATGATTCACGGAGTCATACAAAACTGATCATTTAGGGGCCACTTATGAGAACAATTTGTAAGCATTTCCTCACCTGAAGATCTAACTCTAGGTCCAAAGATGTCCGTGCAGTTCCTACACCAATCACACCCGAAGATGAACCGTAAGATCCATTGAAAGAATGGCTGCGAGAATGACGGGAGGAGACTCCGCTGCCAGGTGGCAGCCTCTTCCATCGAAGAGACCTCCTCTCGACAGAGTTCCTTTGGAATGGACCACCGGGGCCCATACTGCCACCGCTGATACCACTTTCAGCACCCCATCCAGCTGGTCTTCGGTGGTAAAGAGGCATCGAACTGTCACTATCACTTCGGTTGAGCTGTAAGATAAGTTTAAGGTTGTTACTTTGACTTACATTAACCAATTAAGTACTAGAAAATTCATGGTTTCAAAAAAATTTAAACTAGTGTTAATTCAGGGTGTACCAAAAAAGGCCCCGGCAAATATTTAATGTAAATGGAATAAAAAAACTACTTAATAGAATATCAATGCTGAATTACTCCATTATCAACTATTCTTTTGCTGCTACACAAAATGTAAGGAAATGGAACAACTTGTCGATAAAAATGAGTTTTACTGTTTACCTTGAAATGAATACTGTTTCAATACTACAATGTACATTAGTGGCTTCAAACTATAATTTGAACCTTGTTTCTCCTACAGAATTTGCTGTTACAACTCTCAAAAAGTATATGCAGAAAAGAGGAAAATTAAAAATTTTCCAACAATGAAGAATGCAAAAAATGTAATTTTTCATTATTTTCATGCAATGATATGAATAAATAGAAATCTTAAAAAAATAACTTAGCACAGTCCTAGCATTTGAAGGAAGTCATTCATGCTTAATATTTATGAATACATAATGTTCAACAATGGAACACGTACTTAATGAAATATTTCAACTGAGCTTCAGAAATACCCTCACCAACTCGCCTCAGGTGAGTTAACCCTTCAGCGACGGGGTAGATTTAAATACCACTCTATCGGCTGGCCGGTTGGTATTTAAACTATTTATCACTCTACGCCGGCATCTGTGCATTGTACGGACCTAAATTTATTACCTTATCGCCGGTCTCTGTGCATGGTACGGATCCATGCCACGCTGGTTTTAATTTGATATATTTAAATTAGTTTTTTCAATTGTCTTTCACATTTTTATAGTAAAAGGTTTGTTCCTTAAGTGACTGTCGAGCAAAATATTTTTTCCTAATATTTTATTTAGTAAAAATTAAATTTCGTCTGCTGTGATGACGCCTGCTCCCCTGGTTGATGCAAGTAAAAATCATTTATTTTATTTCATCACACTCAATATCTGTAAATTCCTAACAGTTTATTTATACCTCTAAATCACTTTAAGATATAATCTCTTTCTTTATGTAAGACTTCCGGCTATTTTTTCTAAGAAACTTATTCGTAAAAAATTTCAATAAAAAAATATCGTCTTTCAAAATAATAGGCTCAATCATATTACATCTATTCAAAACTGCCGAGTCGAATGCTAATACCATTCCAAAAGTTCATTAATCTTTCAGTTAGTTACCAAGAAAGATATGCTGACAGGTAAAGCTTATATTCTGAGCCACTTGAGTTTGTTGCTTGTTTATCCCACTCTCTGACTCATGCGCGTGAGAAGATATGGAGTTGATTTTGAAAGAGATTATAAGCAGAAACCAAGAAAAATTATTCGGATGCACTTAGTGAGAACTTATTAGTGGTAGACGTCAATCTAAACACTTTTCTTTTTTGTCGAAAGAGAGCTTACATCGCTGGAAAGTAATAGAATCGCTCTGACCCTTTGATTTCTATTCGGTTTCTTGCCTCTGCACGGTACTAACCATAAATGGTGGAGTTGTTTTCTAAAGAAACATACTTATTGGTTAAGTGACTTAATATCCGTTCCTTCGTTTCAAAGGATATTACTCCTAATTAAATCTGAGGAATCGTTACTCCTTATTGCACAGACATGGCTAGTAGGAGTACACTGTGTTTGTGATAAAGATATGCAGAAAATTTTGGAGGAATCTAATGATTCCTCAAATGATACAAGCTCTGTGTATTTTCACGTTAATGTCAATAATATTTCTAACTTAATAATTCAATTTTCATTCAGTTGCTGAGATGCTAACATTTAAAAATCAGCTGATGATAAGACGAGCTTTATTTCGGCAGTAAGCTATTGTGAAAGTAATGAGAACGGGCCAGCTAGAGGGAATTCACTTTCGTTCTCATCTGTGCTATTCATGCGATGTTATTGGTAAACATTTCTCGAGAGCCACAGCGTCTGCGCTTGGAAGAGATAAAGAAAGTAGGGAAAGGCTCTCAACAGCTATGTCGTTAGGAGAACAGAGCGACTAGCTGATGTATGCAGAGAACTCGAGCGCTTCATTTGAATGGAGTTGAAGTGCATGGGAACAAATCCAGCACTAAAATCAGTGATTAAGAGTTAAACATTTGTGAGGGAAAAACTTTTATTATTTCTTCGTGTTATAATGCATAATCTTATTGTAATAGAGATATATAAAACATATGGTATAATAAACGTATTATAACGTACACCGTATTTACTCGTGTAAGCCGCGCACCTTTTTTCCTAAAACGCCGGTGAAAAAAAGGGGGTGCGCATCTTACACGAATTCTTTTATTTGCCGCGCACCTTTTTCCTAAAATGTCGTGTCAGTAAACAAATATACGTTAAGCTAGCATCTATCATTCTATTTCCAAATTTCGGTGTATTTAGTCATTTTCATTCATTGTATAAAAATTTTAAATGAGTTTTAAGTTTATTAATGGGTGCTTCTCAAACTCGACGAAGTCTTCTGCTGCAATTGTCACGGAGGTCACGGCGCACGCGCGACCAGTTTGGGTTGGTGGGGGTTTTGTGCTCACGGCAGACGACGTCTACCATGTTCAGATACGGCATGCTTACTTTATTCACTGATACGTCTATGAAAGTCATGGCCGCCATGGTGATCACTGAATGATCACAGATCATAATTTTATTTCGCCAAAAAAATGACGACTGCTACGGTAGCAATCAGTGACCATATGGCTGGAAAATTACGTACAGCAGAATGATCAGTGATCGCTCCCGGAGCAATTTCTGCCGAACGTGACCAATATGACAACAAAAACAGTTAAGTGTTTAATAAAAGAGGACTATCGAGGAGATTTCTGCTAGTACCGATATAAAGAGATCACCCAATAAATTCATCACGTAGGAGTGTGAAGATGCTTAACTTGAGCGTAGCATTTTTGAGAAATAGGAATTGGTAATTTAAAAAAACCCTTTTTCGGCTCAAATAAATTTCTTCCCCTATAGCCGGCCCAAAAACCAGGGTACGTGGGATACACGGGGGCACGACTTACATGAGTAAATACGGTATATTCCAAAAATTTCACGTAAATCGGATTATTAATAAAAACATAAAGAGGATTATAACAAAGTACTTTCAAATCGGTCATTTGTGTTAAATACCAGCCGGCTGTAAGGAAGAAGAGTATTTAAATCCAGCCCGTCCCCTAACACCGTGGCCTGGGTCCGTACAACCCACAGAGGTCAGCGATAAGGAAAGAAAACAAAGTCAGTACCATGCACAGAGCCCGGCACTGAAGGGTTAAAGGACAGCTGTGAGTAGATTTTTAGCCTAACCCACCTAAAATGAATTATGGGCATGTGGATTTTGTCAAATGACAAGTAGGTTTTAGTTGTGTTTTTTTTTTAGCCAATGCATTTAGAAGATATTATGATTCATTTATTATTAAGACTGGGCTCACAGAAACAACATCCAGTCTTAAAATATAACAAAAAATATTCATCCAAAGATGCAATTTCTTCAATAAATATTAAAATAATACACACAGAAAGTAGTCACTCACCCGACATATATATTGGCTCTTGCTCACAGCAGCACTTGGAGAGAAGGTCTGCGATCGTTTGATGACAATCGCTGTCCCTCCCCTGCTGCTGTCCCCAATGCCTCTTGTGCTGTCTCCCTTCCTTCGATTGGCACGACCCTTTTCTGGGATGAAAACACACTCGGTGTTGGTTTCCTTGTCTGCCATTTCCACACTTTCCTCCTCCTCTTCCTCCTCTTCTTCTTCGTCTTCCTCTTCCACACATTCAATAGCCATTCCCTCCTGTGAAACCACATACAAAGCATTGATGTTAGCCAAAACAAACAGTTATACCTACTCTAATTTATTTTTGACAATTAAAACAAAAGTTTCATACTTCTTATTAAAAACCTTTTGCACAATCTCAATTCAATGAAAAGTTCAAGTACTCAGAACAAAATGTACCATTATAATCGAAGAAAGACTTTTGAAGATTTAAGTTTATTGACAAATATATTGATTTCATCTTGTTTTCAAAACTTTTATAGTATATAGAGAAAAATGAATACGGTTTATCAAATACAACAAATATTTGAAAATATGAGGCCTGAAGCTACCTAAAGTTGAAAATGTTATATTACCACGGAAGATACTTTTATTTTGACAATGCATTTTCTGTATAATGGCTGTCACACACTTGAGTTACATTGCTAGGGCAATGTATTGCCTCCTGGTAAAGGTCATGCCATTGCTACATCAGCCTTATGTATTTTTTCTCAGTAAACTCAGCTCTTTTGACATCATGCTAGAAGCACTCACTTTTGCATAGACTGAAGGTTTTCCAGCTGAGCAAAACTAGCTGTAGTGTGTGGTCAATGGGCTGGTACCAGCTTACCAGCCAGGCAGGACCAGCCCAAATGTGTGACTAGCTTAACTGGTATGAAAAGAAGACTGCACAAAGAATCAATTTCACAACTTGCAAACTAGCAATTTTTTCCAACTGTTTAACAAGGATTCAAATTATTATATTTCCATCAAAACCGAACTCTTTTTAAAGAAGAGGTAATCATTAAACTCTCAAGTTAAACCTCCAAACAATTGTATGTATGGACTTTGTTCTTCTTTTGCCAAAACCTACACTTGTGCCAAATTTATCTTCTGTTGAACTGCCTCATTTAAAATGCATATATCATGCTGTCCTCTGCTAATTTAGATGGTCCATAAAAATTTACATTTTAATTGTGGTACAGTTAGAGAAAACTGATTTATTTCCCACCTTCAATAGGAATATTATCCTTTGAATGGATAAAAGTGAGTCTGGCATTGATTAATATGCAAGCAAGAGCCACTGTCTCCATTAACTTTCACTGCAAACTAATATGATCTTGTTTTATGCTGTTATATTTCAGCAATAATTTTTTTCCCAGCTTAGTTATGGAAAATCAGATTAATTTTCTTGATAAAATGCTTTCAATATGAAGTCTGTGCTTTAATTGAATAAAAGTGACTGGAATTGATTAATACGCAAGAACTGCTCTGTTAAGGCATTCAGAAATTATAGTGCTTGATTGGGTGAAATTTTTATGAACATATTTTTGAGTATCTTACCACTGTTTCGAGCACTTCTTCCACCTCTTCCTCATCCTCCTCTTCTTGGCTCAAGTCTTCCTCTTCTTCCTCCTCTATTACATCTTCTTCTTCCTCCTCCTCTTCATCATCATCCTCCTCCTCCTCTTCCTCCTCATCACCACTGCCAGGGGTATTTGTCTGAACATTGACTGAGGACTGCAATCCATCAGCACCTGAAGTGACATGAAACAAAATTATTTAGTTTGCATATTTATTGCAATTTCTTCTAATAATATCCAATGGTGCTTAATCCAAATTTATAATGAAAAAATTTCTCCTCCACTGTTACAATAAATTAAGAGCAAAAAATAATATTTTTACATGATAAATTATGCTAAAGTCTCATTAAACATTATAAATTAAATCTAATTTTATGAACAAAACATTAATAGTTTAACAATGTTACAAAAATAGGGACTTAACAATGCCATACAAAACTAAATTTCAGCACTAATCCACTCACCCAGTTCATACACACCCACCAAACACACAGTTGAACATTATTTACTTTAATAGCGGTTAAACCAATACAGAGGAAGCTAATAAAATCACTTACAAGTGAATAAATACCATTATCCAATGTTAATGTATTTCTGAAGTTAAAAGTGCTGTTGGTATTGAATGTCCTCAATCAAAAAATTATGGCCTTCTTTGATGAGATTTCTTTAGCATTCAACATTTAACCTCAACAAAAGGTTATCAACTACAGAAAGCAGAGACCAAAAATTATTTCTTAAACAATTAAAATCTGAATTGGAATTCTCTTCACACTGCACTCATTGAAAGACATTTGTTTCATTTTGCCAAGATTCTGAGACAAATATCGAGCAAAACAATCATATTCTTAAAGCTGTAAAGTTATAAGCAAACAAAACTCAAATTAAAATGAACAAATTTTCAAAGATTTTCAAGTTTCTCTTGCCTTGATTCCTAGTCAAGGTCGATGTCTGTGAGGATATGATGGTGGACTCATCACTGCTCTCCTCCTTGGCCACAAGCCCTCCATGGATGGCATTCCCAGAAGCACCTCCACTGCTCCCTGCACCACTGTCGCCTCCTTGACTGGCACAAGGTGCCGACACCATGTGGGTTTGGGTAGCAGAGACGGGAGACGCAGCAGATGCAGCCATTCCCTTCTCTACGTGCATGAATCTGAAGCTGAGGATGTTATACCACTTTGTGGTCGGAGCAGCTTCGGGGTTAAAGTCTGCTAGGCTGACCTGAGCACATCCCTGTTGAAATTAATTATATGAATTTAGTTTAATCACACCCTCAGTTATCACACTACTTTGATCTAATCCCTATTCATGCTAAACAAATAAAAACATATGGTAGACCTTCATGTAATGCAGGAGATGTAAATCACAGGGATTCAAGTATAGCATGGTAAGACTGAATGAGAAAAAATGACAAATCCAGAAACTACAATTGATAACATTTTATAAACATCATATTAGTGAATCCACTCCTCAGCATCCTGCTATATATGCTACACCTCAATTTGTTGACAAAAATTTAGGGAAAAATGCCACTCTAACATGAAGTGATGCATACTAAATTGAAAGATTCAGCAGGCAACAATATAACTTGACTAAGAGAAAATTACAGCATTTTTAAAAAACTACAGCCAAATATGAATAAACTGCTTGAATGAATGGCATGATTTGCAGGGAAAAGCAATTATATTATTATACAATATGTTAAATTGAAGTATGATAGATAAAAATTGTTATAAATTTGGCTAATGATCCCTCCCTTATTTTTAGTCACTCTAGCACTGTCCTTCTGAATAATATACAGTCACTCAATGATGCATCTATGTCAATGAGCTACTGTGTCTGAAATGAATTAAAAACTCAATGCCTACATATTCTTTTGAAAGTTCCACATATTTCTCTCATGCTCTCAAAAAAAATATTTCATAATAATAATAAAAAATTGGGATCTAGTCTGTTATAGCACCACCACTCAGAAATCTTCAGTTATAGCAACACAACTCACGCAATATTTATTGTTGAAGCGCGCATGGGATCGCTATGCAAATATTTATTTTGCGAGATTATGTATAGTTGGAATTTTTAATTACAAGTAACCGAGGATATTGATGAGCCTTCGACTCGCTTTCTTTTTGGATTATAATGCCTTTTATATCGAGTGTAGCGGTCTCTGGGCGCTATGTCACCCTTTGCCTCTCTGGAATGAAACTACCCCTCCCCATTGGCTGGTGATCTGATGGGTAAATGTCGCCACATGCAGATCAGATAATTTTTTTTCACACAAAACGAAAGCTTGCAAACCAACGACTGAAGCTCTGCCCCCAAACCCCTGTATGCTTCGGCTTGCTTTGTTTTCATTGTTATTGTTGGGTTAATAGGCTTCAAGAAAGTGGTGGCACTATAACAGACTAGATCCAAAAATTGTATCCAATTTTAAAGTACAATGTGACAGACAAAAACAATGACCTCATTTCGTACCATGCCATGCTCGATGGAAGGAATCACTTTTAATTGACTTCACCAAATAATTATTACATACATCAGAATTATAAGCCACTAATATTTAAGAACAATAGCAAAGAAAAATCAATTACTAATTTGATTGGGTGCTTAGGAAGTAAGCTGCTTGCATTATCTAGTTCTTTTAGCCACTATATGGAACTTCTTATGCGTGCCAAGAACTTCCTATTCTGGCCATTACATGCCACTGTGGGCATTACTCGCTGACTGCCTCGCCTTCTCATTTCCGGCGGAATGGGATTTACCAGAGTCCAGAGAGCACCACAACCCATCCATTTTTTGAAACCCTGATGTGCAACAATTACGTTTTGTGTGAAGTTATTATGGGTGCTTGAATTGGAACCTAACCTTGAGTCCCAGTTTGCATGCTAAATAGGCTTGCAAGCCAAATAGGCCTGCAAGTTGTGTTAGAAAAATTATGTTTTTAAGTGAAACTTATTACGGGTGCTTGAAATAGAATCTAACCCCGAGACCTGCAAACAAGCTAAATAGGCTCCATTTATGGTGCTGCAGTCAGGAAGGAGGAATTATTGCACTTGAGCTGCCAATTTTCCTTCGCACATAACAAAATGGTAGCAAAAAACCCACTGTCGTGTGCACTTGGAAAAATCCCATTCCGCCTGAAATAGGAAGGCAAGAAACATCACAGTCAGGGCAACTAATGCACACAGTGACATGTAATGGCCAAAATAGGAAGTTGTTGGGATGCACATAAGAAGTGGCATCTAGCGGCTAAATGTTCAACTAGGTAGGGCGAGCCATTACTCCATAAGTACCTTTGATTGAAATGTAATTGGTTCCATTTCTAAAAACTTTCCTACTCTCAAAAAGGCAAATTTTCTGCAACTTTTCTCTCACTACACTAAACAGTTATAAATCTACACATTCTACATTCCCCTGACAATAATGGAAATAAATTTGAAGTTTTCAAACAGACACTAAAATTATGAATACTTCAAAAATGAATATAATTCCTTCTAAATTAAAATTTTGCAAATTTTATAATTCTCAATACCTGCTGACAATACCATGCAAAACTAAAAAAATCATTCAAACAAGATACTAAAAAATGTAGAATTTCTGTACTTGCCAGCCTGTATTAATTTCCTGAACTATCCAAGTATAGGTTAGAAAAAATTAATGTGGGCAATATTAATACATAATCAAATATTTCACAAATACATTTAATAAAGAAATTGTTATTTTTTAAATTCATTCATTGTATACAGGATAGTTATTGCATCCTTAGAATTCTAGAGTTTCGTTAGATGAATATTAGAGTTACTGGTAAAAATCTTTCAGCTTTTTTCATAAAGTACAAAATGGAAAGGAGACTCACCAAACAATCCTCCTCGTCTTCCGAGATGAATTCCTTGCCTTCATTCAAGGACCCTCCCTCCTGATTAGACATAGCCTTCACACTCCATACATTTACCTGCAATCATAATAAGGAAATAATTACCATTAGGAATTGTCAACGTTTAATCCAAGGACAACTATTGGTCAGTAAAAATGGTGACTCTTAAGAAAAATATCCTAAGCTATGCTGAGAAATTGAAGATGGATACTGACACATGCAGACACTCAAAAATCAAAATGGAACAATAACTTGAACGATAATTTATTGATAAAATGTTGAAAAATTACATGAATTATACTAGCTGACCAAATGCTTGAAGTTTATAAGCAAATTTCAATTGGAATCACTTGAGTTGGATTTCACTGGAAATTTTTTAACAATATCAGCATGAATAAACTCTTGTAAATAAATACTGTATGGGTGACTTCTGAATGAAGCAACACATTACAGACTATCTCATTCAAACCTCACCTGTAGAGTCTTAGTATAAAGCTGTGGAATAGCTACAGGCATTGGGAAGGTTTCGCCAAAAGTGGGCCTGTTTAGATCATCCACTGCCTTTGTGCAACAGAGCAATGCTTCCCCACCAGCCCCACATGATGAGCCAGGTAAAAGAGCAGCTCTGATGCATCTGAAATGTAACAATTAAACATTAACATAATAGCAAAAAACACCATATGCATTACGAAGGTTATTATTTTAAGCACATCCCTCAAAGCTAATCAGAAAATCATATTTTAATAATAATACTCTAATAATAAATGTCAAAATTACTTTAGATATTTTCTCATTTTAAATGGTACTTCGGTTTTCTAATGCTACATTACCACAAGTAAGATGAATACTAAAAAGAATGGCATTCCTCTTATAACACTAGCATGACTGAAATGAATACAAAAAGTTTTATTTTACCATTGAATAATGCTTAAAAATTACTGGTTTGTGTCGGAATGATTTTTTGAAGTGATGATAACAAAAGCAAGAAAAAACTATTTTACTGAAGGAAACCAAAAATTAAAGTCAATAAGCAATAATGTGTAAAACAAACTAAGAATAATATGAAGTCAAAACAAGTAATTGTTTATTTTGAGGCTAAGAAAGAGAAAAATGAAAATAAATTCGGAAGAAGATAAAACAAAACTCACACTTGACAGTCTGCAGGGATGAATAATGCAGTTAAATTCCTCGCTCTCTCAATTCCTACATGGAGCAGACTCTCGCTCAATGCATACCTGAAACAAAAATTCTTATTAGTAAATCAGAAGCTGATCTCTTAACCCTTCACAAAAATTATTAACATTCAACTTATTGCTTCTTGTTTCACATTTTAAATCCATTATTCTTTTACATCACAATAATAATTAAGATATCTTATAGAGAATAAGTCATGACATAAAATAGTGCATATATTTCTAAAAATTTCTAAACCGATGTGGAAAAGTATTGTTAACATAATTAACATCTCCCAAATTAATGCTCATTACTTTAATAGATTCAGCGATCTGTATGTTTTTCTTTGTTTGTTGGTTTGTCTGATGTGATGCTACACCTGCTCGCTTTAAAAATGCAAATAATATTTATTTTAATTTTATTTATTTTACAAAGCTCATAAACAGCATTATACGACCTTTTAAATGAACGCAATAACAATAACAAAGACAAACATATACGACCATGCCCTTAGCAGGATTCGAACCCACAACCCTAGCATTGGGAGCTAACCACCCCTCTACCAAGACCAGAAAAACGTGAATAACTCCAGAAAAAAGCGAGCAAGAATCCTCGATTCACATAGTTTAAGGTAACAAAAAAATCTCAAAAAAGTCCTGGATTTGACTTTCCCATAAAATAACACGTAAAAATCAACTTTTTGACATGCAGGCTTTCATTCTTTTTTAGATTAAAATTAGAAAGAATTAACCTACCATCTTCAGATATGAACCATTTTGAAGAAAATACTATAGAGTTTCTTATTCTGTTCATTTTTCTGCCTACAATTCGAAATTGCTCATGTTAAATGTTTAATTCACATATTTTGGGGAAATCTTGCCATTTTAACAAGAGATTGCCTTCCCTACCAATTCCATTGTTAGACCTCGAAATCCTATTGTTATTTAAATCTTTATGGGTGTAAGCATGCATTGAATGCTTTTAATACGAAAGAGAGATGGAGAATAGAGAGGCAAATGATTTTCATAGCAACAAAAGTAAACAACATTCGTAAATTATTATATTGAATCATTCTCTTTCATGGAAGAATATACACGACAATGTAAGTTTAAGATATAATTGTTCTCACTTTGGAAATCATAGAATGATAACATAATTTTGAATTTTTTTTACTCCCCTCATTTTTGATGGACTATACACCAGTATTACATAATTTTCATGTCTAGAGACTGAACTATAATTATCGGTTGAAATGACTTCACAGTATCAGAACTATAAAATATTCTAAATAACGTGAATATACAAGAGGAGAAAATCTGAGAATGAAAATATGCCAAACCAGAAAATACTCAATGATATAAACCTAAAACGAAGGCAAAAAATATATTGGATTAGACGATAATATAATGAACCAAGTACGTCATGAAGTGAAAAAGTAGTTGCAAGTATAAAGCAATGGCAGTGGCATAGGGACCATGGATCCGATGGATCGGTCGATCCAGAGCCCGGAGCTCGAGGGGGCCCGAAGGTCTGTGGTCGACATATATAAAATTTTACCCTTCATGTCATTTTAAACCGCAAGAGCTGCTAAATACAGTGAAAAGAATCCGAGATCATGAAACTTATTTCATTAAAAATTTCACCTTAAAAATTAAAATAAAAAAACATATATTGGAGGAGAGGCCCATAAAAACTTCTCGAACCACCTTGCTATGCCTCTGAGCAATGGTACACTTTTTCGAATGATGGCTTTGATTAAGACGAAAACATTTGTACATGACTTTTTGAGAAACAATTATGACATAATTTAAAACATATGAGCGGTGAATCAGATCCGCCTTAGAATAACTTATAATAGAGATGGAAATTTTATGAAGATAATAACATCTAACCCATTAATTTATACAATAACTAAAGTGGATCAACTCAATAATTTAGAACGGATAGTTAATTTAACAAAATATTCCAGTAAATTAGCCTGAATCTGTTATCGCTAGCTTAAAATCATATTTTAAAAACACTTGAGCACTGGCAAGAATATTTTTCAAAGCAAATATGACTGAAGAATATTTAGGTAGCAATATCATTAGCATTACTGAAGTCTCCCAAATATTCAAAAAGCCTTATCATATGCATTCAAAACTAATCTCAATTTCAAATGTTTTTGGTAAAGCTCAAGGTTAGTAAACTACTTTCATGTTTAACCTCAAAATGATTACAATGCAGCAGTTTCTCCCAAGATCAGTGCAATGGCACACTGGGATGCCATAGTTGATTTATTATGGAAGCCTTGAAAAACTCAGAAGAGTAAATAAATCAAGGCTTTGGATTACATTCCTAGGCATTTAGGGCAATAATCTTTGAATTATGGTTTAATACCAACATATGGATGCGTCCAAACGAGTATGAAACCTTGTTTTCAGATGGGGGTGCCAAAAAATTCTGTTTTAACGGGTGTTGTGCCTACTAAAAAGTTTTAAGTTTATGGATCACTGCTATGTAACTTTTCCATTGTAAAATCATGGAAGTAGTATTAAAATGCATTCCCTGTATATATTGCAAGACAAAACATTTACTGAAAAGGGTACTTAATATGGCTTTTGTTCCTCTTTGGAATTCGTAATGTAACACACACACACACACAAACACAGGTACTGCAGACTACTAAGGTCCATGACAATTCTCTTCTATAGAGGATTTTGAAGCTGGACTGAAGTTTTGTGCAGATAGACTGCTAGCCTATCATGCAACCATCTTTTACAATGAGAAGCATGTTAAGTACATTTAGGCAACAAATTTATAATATACCAGTTATCACTTCAACTATTAGACTTGTGGTAATCAAACACGAAATTGAATGCATCAGGCTCAAACCATTACCCTTTATGCCAGTATTTATTTTTTTAAATTTAAGACTGATAACCCAAAACTGCCTAAAAGCAGCAACTTCATAGAATCTCTTTTAAAAAAAATGAAAGTTATGTTTAGGCTTCAACAATTCCTTACCTGAGCTTAATCTGGACCTGGGCAGTTTCCAAGCTCATTTGGCTGAGTGCTTCCGCACTGTTCCCCCTGACACACCGTCCCTTCGCACCACCTGCTTCAAATACCCCACTGTCACCAGCCACCGATTCATCACTCACTGCAGCCGACACGCTCTCTGATATGGGGGAAAGCGGGGGAGCGACCGATGGAGGGGAGGGAGGAGTCGAACCCACCGAAGGTGCCGCAACCATGTCAGAGGGTGATACCGTCGATGCCGGCCTAACAATTCCCAAACTTTGAGTTGAGTCCACTAGACCTACCCGCCTCTGTCGTTCAACTGACGAGAGATATGCTTGCTCGTATGGGGGCGGCAGACCGGTGTCCGATGGGAGCGAGACAGTCCTCGGGAAAGGAGTAATGGGCATTTGGGCTGGCATCACTGTTCTGGGTGTGGTGAGGAGCGAAGGATCCCTTGAGGGAAGCGAAACCGATATGGCATCCGAAGATCCTCTTAGGAGCCTCTCGACCCTCCTGTGGAGGTCGGCCATGTCGACCGCAGGAGGAAGTTCACCCTCCGAAGGATCTAAAGTGGGCATTGAATTGCCCAGGAGGGGGGTAGTGGGGGTAGGGTTCGGCTGAGCCAAGGCGGTCGAAGAAGAGGAGGAGGAATAAGCCGAAGATGCCGAGCAGGGAGAAGTGGGAAGGGCAGAAGGGGTACTGAGCAGGGGAAGACGCGACGGGGCATGGGTCAGGGGCGTGCTGGGGCAACAGAACCACTGGGGGCCTCCGTAAATGTCCGTGAAAGAGAGGCAAGTGTTAGATGAGGCACCACTCAATGAGCCTTTGCTGCTCGCTTGACTGCTCGATGCTCGGCTACTGCCAGGAGAGGAACTCGAGCCAAGGCTCGAACAACTGCTTGATGCTGTGCTGAGGGTGCTCGCCGATAGGGTTCGCAGCCGAGACTCGAGTATCGTCATCGAGCGTAGGGCTCCCTTCAATTGCTGAAGCAAGGCTTGCTTCTCATCATGGAGACGCAACCTGACAAGAGATTAAAAAATTTGCGTTAAAAGAAAAATAAAGGAAATGCTTTAATGGTGACATTTCATCGTGAATGGTGCATGAGCTTTAGAGGCACTAGACTTACCTGTCAGCAATTGCTCGGTTAGACATTTCCATTGCAGCATTTAGATCTTGCTCCAACCTTCGGATCTCAGCTTGAACGCCTTCCATCTCCCTCTGAGAACGAGATCGAGGTGTTATGCTTCGGAGTTCACGAAGGAGTTGTTCTTTCTCTTGGAATAGAAGTAGCCTAAACGCAGGAGAAAAAATATTGAGATGAAAATTAATATTACCAAGAAGATATAATCTCCAACAATAAAATACGACCACTGAAATAAAAATACTAGTCAGTAAGAAGATATTTCATACATCATAGATGATAACAACAATTTGAAAAGATGTAACTGTCCCACTAACCTATCCTTATCAGATTCTGCTTGTCCTGGTGTCATCTTCTCCTCTAGATCTGCAAGCTGACTTTGAATTTGTTGTACGCTTTTTCTTGCTTCATCGTATTGCAATCGCATTCGAGCCATCTCTGCCAGCCTTGTCCCAATTGGTACAAGCTGGAAGTAGAAGTGGAGAAAGCACCAAAATGTCAATATACCTCTTTGATGTGTACTTATTTTAGGAATATGTCCTTAAAAGGTACAGAATAACATGAAACTTATGTTGACAATATTTTTCTTATGAATTCAAATAACATCTCCAGTTTATATTTGCAAATTTAACATTTTTTCTATTTGGGGAATAACACATGCATAATTCCACAAATGTACAAATATATACCTATAAAATAAAAATGATATATGATTTTGAAGAAAGGAACTTTATGCCTATAAACACAAAATTAGTAGAACAAGTTCAACATGATGTCTATATATACAAACAAAATATTTTTTTTCAAAATCTCAACCATTTATCGACTAAAATGTAACAGTATTCTCAACGATAAAATGACAAAAATTCCAACAAATCACGATGAAAGAAGAAGAAAAGATTTACCAGGACTGCTAAATATGTATATAAATAAATACTCACTTCTCCAGAGAGGTCGGTCTGAGAAGCCGTCGAAAGTTTTTCGTGAGGAAGAGAGAGGGTAGAGACGTCTGGGGATGAGTTGTCCGAAGCTAATGCCGCCACGGCAGATGTTGGAGTTGCAGTTGTGAGCTGCAATCTCGTTAAGTCATCCTTCAGTTTGGCAAGAGACTGCATCAAATCGGCCTTTTCCCTCTCCCCAGAGGAGAGAGACTTCTGGATGTTGCGCAACTCTGTCATTATCGCCTGCGCTTCAGTCACATTGTAAACTCCCCCTCCTCCACCTCCCTCTTGTCGGCTAAGCTTGGCCTCCACTCTGCACAGATGATGAGACAAAGAAATGTATGTTACATGATGCAAAAAAATGATTCTCAAAAACATCCCATTTTAAAGAAAAAATTACCTCGGATTATAAAATAAAATAATTTTCCTTTGCACATCAGTCTTTAAAAATTATGACAAACCTATTTATAGAAATCACATAAAAATTATATGAACAAACATTAATGATGTACCATTTCTCTTATTAATGTCTTTACAAAATCCATTTGTCTAATAATTAAAATAAATTTATGATAACAAGAAAAATTAACTCATCTTCAGCCAACAACAAAACAAGAAATTTTGTTCAAGAAAGGAATTTTGCTGACAAGGAGAAAATTCAATGAGAATAATCAATCAAATAAAATAATGCCCACTTACAATGCTAGTGTATCAACTCCTTTTTGTGTGTACGTCATCTCGGTGCGTATCTGTTCCAACTCTCTTTTTAATCGAGATACCCGACTTCGAGCATGAGCCACATCTGACCTCAGGAGATCAGGATCGTATTTGGTACTCACATTACTAGATGAACTAGAGCACACTGTAAAAAGAAAAATCACACCAATAAAAGCTCTACCTACTTTTATATTTTCCAATTTTTTTACTAAGCATAATATTTTTAAATGACAATGTGAATCACTTGTGAATTATATTATTCAACAGGTTCAAATAAGGAATTTCTGGAATCGCATTAAACAAAAATAAAAACAAATGGTAAACAGAGCAATATTTTTTAGTCTTCTAATTAATTTGAGAGCAATCCACCATCGATAAAATTCCACAAAAACTACAATGACTATTGTTTGAAATAAATCTTCAAGTTGCTAAAGATTTATTTCAAACAATAGTCATTGTAGTACTTGAATTATGTTAGTTTATTTACAGCCGAGTTTGATATCAACTAGATAAAGAGATACTTGATGACAAGCATTAGGCCATCTTTTCCCATCTTACCATCTTATAATTAATGCAATTTTTTTCATAATTCTTTGAAATTCTAAAAATAAATTTAATTCATCCTTTATACTTACAACTTGTCCGGGAAGTGTTGAGTGTACTAAGAGCATTATTCAGGTGGTTATACTCGTCTTGAGCCAGGCATAGCCTCTGCTGTTTTATGTCGTACATTTCTTTTTTGGCCTGAAAGAAAAAGAATTCAGCTTGGTTAGACGACATCATGGTTAAACGTAACACAGCTATCAGTATAACATTGCTAGCTTTATACGCCGAGTACGCACATTTATCCTTCCTTGGAATTTCACTCTTCCCAATTATCCGAATATTAAAATATTTACACCGGCATCTCCCATCGACACACAACGTAAATCAATACGCTAGGCTAATTACCGATAGCATTTGAGTCGAGTTTGACGATTCATTAGCGGACTCAACGCTGATGAACGACTTTTATCATTCCGGCAACATCATTTGGCGCGCTAAGGTTTAAAAATAATAAACTTCAAAACCGTATGCGAATGTATTTCACGCATTTAGAAACAAAACGCAAAGCAATGGT
Source organism: Uropetala carovei (assembly GCA_036926305.1). NCBI lineage: Eukaryota > Metazoa > Arthropoda > Insecta > Odonata > Petaluridae > Uropetala > Uropetala carovei. Next base: position 11,168,300 of record JAXCHB010000015.1, read on the forward strand.
CGCCGAACGCCTACGCGCAATTGATCACGACTAAGAGCTCATCAAACAATAGGAAAAATAAACCTGAGCCGCCACTCGCTTTCCATTCATACGGAGTAAAACATTTATTGGACAATGGAAATATTACTACGCCCAAGAAGTCATTAACGGTAAAAAAAAAAAAAACCGCTACACCACGTCGCCGTCGAAAATAAAAAACAATCAAAACATCTTCATTGCGGCAATGTTTACATGTTTTAAAAAAATACGAGTAACGCTTTACCGACGTAGTAAACAACAATGTCGCGCACAATAATACAACCCCGAATAACGATACGGCCGCTTGGCGTATGATGCAACGCCAGACTACAATCCGATCCCCACCCGCCCCGATCTAGAAGGAATCTACAATCTACGTCATCATGGGCGAGAGAGAGAGAGGAAAAAACTCCTCGCCTATAGGAATCCGTCATAATTCGCCTTCCACGTAGCCGACCTTGGAGGTCCTTGTGCCCGACCTTAGGGATTCCAGGAGGAGCAGGAGGGTGAGAGAGGTTGTTGTAGGGGGAGAGGAGGGAAGGAGGAGAGGGAAAACGGAGGCATTCTTTCGGTTCCCCTTTCTCCAGCTATAAGGGAGGAGAGGCGAAAGGAGGAGCGGCGAAAGGAGCGTTTAAGACAAGGGGGGAGGAGATCGGCCTAGAGGGGGGGGAGGGGGAAGAGAACCCATTCCAGAGAAGGAATAGGGTGAGGGCAGTAGTTTAGGCATTCCCCGGAGATGAAGAGGGGGATTTGGGGAGGGGGGAGGGAGAAGAGAGAATTCCTTGTGGCTGTTTGGGAGGAGGCAACAGGAGTTTGGGATAGTTGGATAGATAGAAGACGAGGGATGAGGTGGAGGTGTAAAAGAAAGGATTGGGTGGAAGGGGGGAGGGGAGGAGGCATTTCTTTTGGTAGGGGTGGGACGGGACAAGAAGTGTGGCAGATGGTGGCGAAGTGTGCACAGAGATGGCAGGAGATTCGAAGGAAAGGAAATGAAGTATGCGCATCTTAAAAGCAGCCGTGTGTGGCAGATGCAAGGATTCGGACCCCGGGGGAGGAGAGGAACGAAGGGGGGAGTGGGATGGGACGGGGAGGCACCGACGGTTTTACTCCGCGATACCTCTGTGGCATTTGCTGGGCGGATCTTCTCTCTGCGTGTTTTAAAGAAGGGCTTTTCTGCCTGCCTCGGGCACCTCGTGCTTAAACCGAAATCCTGGGCAACTTGTACTTTTAAATGACTTTAAAAACGCGTTCACTCGTTAAAAAACGAGATCGGATCAAGAGTAAATCTCGAAATTCTCAGCGAAATTCAGAGGGTTTTGGCAGTCATAATTGCAAGCACCGTGTTTGAATCAGACTTCCTATGGAAGATACCAAACTTTAAAAACGTACATCAAATTGAACTTAGATGCATTGAATTTTACGAAAAAATTGGTATAAAATATGTACAAAAATTTTTACGGGAGTTGTAAAATATACAAGTATTAATACATATAACTATTCATAAATAGACAAAATTAAACACGATAAAATCATACGTTAATACAGTGCTCGTTCCACTAACACGATAAAGTCGCGGCCAATAGACCTTACCAATTGCACAAGATAAACTCAAAAAAACTAGTAAATACGTAATAATAAACCGCAGAGGTCACGCGATTAAAAATCGCCAACTTCCGCGACTTCGAGAAAGAAAAACGCATTTCTAAAAATATATATATATAAATCGTCCCAAACGGCAATACCCGACCGTACATTACTTTCTGGCACGGTTTTAATTTGCGTGCGTTTTAAATCGTCGCAACAATTCGCCGCCGAGTTCACGTCCCGAGAGAGAGAGAGGTTGGGGAGGGGAGGAAGAGAGAAAGAGAGTACAGCGGCGAATACCCGAAGAGATCCCCTTCCACCTCTTATCCCTCTACGAGAGAGAGTTGGCTCACGAGAAAGCCTCCACTCGCGGTGATCCCGAAATTCCACGACGGAGGAGTGGATGGAGGAGGAACACATAGAGAGAGAGAGAGAGAGCTGACGCTAAGCTACCGTGCGGACGTTTCATAAGGCTGTGTGAGAGAGGGGAAAAAGAGGAAGGGAAAAAGAGAGAGAGAGCATTAAAGGTGAAGGGTGGAGAGGGGAGGCGGCCATGTCGGAGAGAGGGAAAGAGGGGAACACGAGAGAGGGAATGAGGGGAGAGAGAGAGGGTAAGCTATTCTGCCCCGGGGATATAGGGAGGCGGCGTTGTCAAATGGCCACGAGTAACCGAGAGAGAGCCTACCACTCTCTTCGGTCACTCCCGACCCGCTCTCTCACTCCCTCCCTCCTCTCCCTCACCCTCCTACACTATCACCCCACTCCCTTTTCGCAGTAGTTTGCTCGAATATTTTTCCTCTCTCTCTCTCTCGCTGCCATTCAATCTTTTCTGTATCTCCCTCATTGCTTTTCACCTCCACAATCAATCTCACTCCCTCCATCTCTCTCTCTTTTCTCCCTCCCACAATCACTCTCTCCCTTCCTCCACCATCACTCTCCCTCTCTCTAACATTACTCTTACCCTTCATCATCAATCTCCCTCCCCTTTCGCATCCTCCCTCCTTTTTTCTCCCCCTGCTTCCAGAAACACAACACGGGGTTCCTAGGTAACGCCATCTAGTGCTACGTACATCATTATACCTCGGATGAGGTTAGGTGAATGTCACGAATGGGCGATCGAAATTTTGTAATTACGTTTTTCTAAAAAGAATAGAGCGGATAAATGCCATACTCCTTGGGCGAATGATCGGCGCGGGTATACTAAATGCCAACATTATAGTATCCTGAAAGTCAACGAAAAACATGCGAGCGACTGTATTGAATAACTAAGAATGGTTACAATTTAAAACGCGACACGGCGAACGCATTTTGAGTTTTTACGCAAAAATTTATTTGTAATTATCTCGCGCAATACGTGCTGCATAAATGACGCCTACAGCCTTCCTACCTGTAAACAATTTACGCATTAAATTTACAAATCAACCATCGTCGGAGCAAGATTATTAATGTTAACAAGATGTAGTCTTTTGAACGAAGCGCTCAAAATTTCGGTGTAAATATGGGGGAAAACACTTCTGCTTCGGGATTCGAACCCGCGACCTTAGCATTGGTAGACAACCCACAGCACAGACTTTCCACCTTTACCGGGCGAATTCGTCGTCCTTCGCCGAGCAGAAATTATTCCAAAATTTCCTCACCGCAAAAAAAAAAAACAATATTCCGACGGATCCTGTCAAAACGTTTGTAACTTATTACTGTGCCAAAAACTTCACACGACACGAGTTTCGTGAGAATATTAGACTTTCCTAACGTATGCTCAGTAAAGTCTAAATTATTCTGCCTACACCTAAACACCGTGTAACTTCTAAACCACAGATGCCATCGCGTACGAAAGGATATTTACCTATGAAATGTCCCTGCTATTTTTTGCTCATTTTTAAAGATCATAGCTTCGACGTTTTATCCGAGTAGGTAACGAAAAATAATTATCATAAGCATAAATTAAGAGCTAAATGGTCTACAACATGTACGTTGCCCAAGAAAAACAACTCGTAAAAAATCCACCACGATCAACATTTTCAGGCATAAACAACACTGAGCAGTAGGTAACGAAAAAGAATTATCATAAGCATAAATTAAGAGTTAAATGATCTACAACATGTACGTTGCCCAAGAAAAACAACTCGTAAAAAATCCACCACGATCAACATTTTCAGGCATAAATAACACTGAGCAGTAGGTAACGAAAAAGAATTATCATAAGCATAAATTAAGAGTTAAATGATCTACAACATGTACGTTGCCCAAGAAAAACAACTCGTAAAAAATCCACCACGATCAACATTTTCAGGCATAAACAACACTGAGCAGCCTTCTTAACCACTCCATATATTTATTTTATGTTAAATATTTGGAAATTCATTAAAAGTCATTTTTTTTCATTTCTGCACTACAATAATAACCTATACTGGTGTCAGAAGTCCAGATAGACCTTTGCGCAGGTTCCTAAATTCCCAATCGAGCATTATATGTACCTACTTGCTTTATTCGGGGAATAAATACTTAATTTCTCTTATTGACCGCATTCATTGGAATCGCAACCCTGTCTTTTCCTTGCGCCAGTGAGCCAACACGAATGTTCTCGGAAAAAAAAGCGCCGAAGCCCCGATTTAAAAAAACAAAAATTTCCAACTCTTTCCAAAGCCGCCGTGGAAAGACGACGCGTCGTGTCCGATTCGTCGCGCAGACCCTAGACCTGGCGACGCTACGCGATTTTTTTTTCAATAGGCCCTGGCAGACCGTATGAATCACCGGGATGATTTTTATTTTGAACAAGAAACGGGACGATGGTCGGATATTCACGCCTCCATACACATACACTATACATCTATATACGCTGTACATATATATATATAATTGTACATACACAAATATAAAGGTCCGGTCGACGGTATAGGCGGGACGACACAATGGTCGATGTCGCTGCCCGCGTTGATTAAAAAAAATGTTACGCGCAACCTTGGCCCCCTAAACTTACATCTTTTTTCGCAAACCGAAGGTATTGCGTGGCGTGCATTCTTATCGAACGGAATTGGAAAACACATATGCTGTTAAGGACGAATAACCGAATGCTTACGCTCGCGGCCGTGTGTAAAGGTATGTTATCGGCGCCCATAGCGGCCTTAATATATATGACACAAATAGTGTGGCATGATTGAGATATCTCTTCCTAAAACAAATTGGCTATCAATAAATGAAGGGGGAAGCGTTGCTGGAAGTTAATTCAAATAATGAATTTCGTTTTACGGCTTACACCTAAAACATTATATTGGAAATATGGAGAAAAGAATAAAACTGACCGAGGAAGCCGTAATTTAGGGAATTTGACGCCCACAAAATAATCATCAAAACTAAACTAATCAAAAACAGTAACGTTCCACTAGCTAATTATAATCACGCAAGGATTTTTGAGAAACTTGGTACTAACAATAAGTTGTAATATTTTAAAAATAACATACGATTATTAACTTGGCAGTAACAAGACCCAATAATTAACTAGTTGATCCTATAATACCTATTTTATTGTGATTTGCTTTACTGAATGTATTATGGATCCATAAAAAGTTACGGCTCATTCGTCGAACGAAATATAATTATAAAACTGAAATGACAAAACGGTCAAGTGAATCACAGATGAGCGTTGCAACTAAAACGTATCCGAATGTCCATGGTTCTCGAGTCCAATATGACACATTGGAGGGGCTCTTTCGTGGCTGAAATGCCCATTTACGCTCATCCCTCGAATCGCACGGTTTCGCTTTACGCGTTTTCGGTTACCGTTTTAGAACACTACTACGAATTGCACTATAGCCGGTTTTCGGAGTCGTCCCCTAGCAAAAATCACTAAATATTTCTGATGGACTCAGGTTATATGAAATAACAAAAAAAAAACAATTCTGAATACAACACAACCACGCTGTTGCATGCTTAAGCTCTTTTATAACCTAACGTAGAGCTATGGAGAAACCTATTCCTCTTTTGCACGGTAATTTCTAGGAATGCACGTACCGTACAAAGCGAGGGACGAACGATCATTTCACTCGGACATTTTCACGCCTACCTATCATTTATCGACTAGAAATATCAGCGATCTCCCTCAGAATTTCAACAGATAATAACAAGAAACCAACGACCAACAAGTTCTCGTACCGATCTAAACATTTCGAAATTTGAAAATAATAATGCTTTACGATTTCATCTCTAAAGAGTTTTCTCCTTTTTTCGCGCGCTTCGTAGAGACCGTTTAACACGCGCTTTTCTCTTTCTCTCTAGCATTCGTCTGGGACAAAAACAACTTTCCAACATCTGGAGGAAGCATTCCCTTAGGAATGACATCGCGGGTAACTACGCCATCCGCACAATAAACAAGACGCCTAAAAAAAATCGCAAGATAAACTGGTTTCGCCGTGAATCACAGTCTCTCTCTCTCTCTCTGGTCAATCCATTAAACTGACCCCGATTCGCTCAAAAACCTTCCGATGTTTTCGCATAGGGCGCTCGAGCCTTAGCTAGTAGGTTTTCAAACATTCTTATCAAAACGAATCCGCCGAAAAAAATATTCAACGCGTTTCTTTTCTGGCCAGGTCAACTATATTAAACAATACGATAAACTTCGTACCAAATTAAAGAACAAGCGCTTTATAGTTTTCATCGATTTAAAAATCGAATACTATAATCTTAGCTATGTCCAAAACCAGATGCGCATTTTGGCTACAATAAAGCCACCTTCAGAGACGATTCCCCCAAGTAGATCCTAAAATAAGAACTGAAGACGGTTGAATTTGAGCCGAAAAGCGAACCTGGTTTTTCATAACCTTGTGTTACGGCCATTGAAGACACCTGAGATAAGCACGACTTTTCGATTTTCGAAACTTGAGTGCTAATTCGCGGATTTTTTCCGCCGTAAAACGAGCTGGATAATTCTCTGGCGAATTCATACTTAATAATGTCATCAAATTAGGCTTTTCGACGCATTTTGTCTAAAATTTTATCCATTAAATAATATCGGTGGTTAAATTGTTTGAAAAACATCCCATGATTTAAAACATTTTAAGCCTAACTGGAAATATCTTCATCCAGCCCAACATTGAGGCCACTTAGAATGTTTATCGGCTCCGCCACATTTCGCGGCCCCCACATAAGCCTATGTTGTCCAACATATTGCCCAATTACACAGAGATAAACATATGCGGCGGGGCGGCCGGTGGTAGGTGCCGCCAACAAGAATGTGGCCTTGATAAGAACTGCGGTAAGGAATATTAAAAGAAAAAGTGAGGAAAACATGCTGTTTATATACACTTGGGCCGAAGGTTGAATACGCGTCAAGTACGCGGGATACGAATAACAATTAAAATGTTTTATTGATCAATCGCAGGCTATTACAGTATAGTCCGTTACGGAGCATAGGTTTCAATCGTATTAATGATGTGCGATAAAATATTTTTCTCCCTCGGTCTGACGCTGACATCCCATTCCCATATTTTGATGCCGGTACTGCTCGTAAATATTACATCGAAAAAAATGCGAGACACGAAAATACGTTGTTTTTCGTCGCGTGACGAACATTGTGACCTATGACCGCCTCGAATTCAGCTATCAATGGAATTACACTGTACCAAGGAAGAATATGGCAGTGATTTCCAATGCCTTTGTAGAATCTACACCAGTGACTTCCAAACTGGGTGAAGTAGCCGACTGTTATTGATGCCGCTAACAATAACGTTAAATAAATATATCAAGGATTTGGAAATAATTATGGATCATTGCGGGTAAAAATTAAACAGGCGAGTTAGAAAAATAGTTGACTGTATGAACACGTTTATCACAATCACGAAATGACGCATCCGGCTGGCAATACTACAGCGTCAAAAATTTGGAAAATATTATAACCCGTAAACATTATCAACATTTTAAAATCTAACTATTTATTTGACATTTTCCGCGGCACGTACGTCGATCGACAGCACGGGAACCACTGAACTATACTGAATAGACAAAGGACGGGAAAAAACCGAGCCACTCACCTCCAAAGCGTCCTGCGCCGTCTGCAGGTACTCCCGGAGCATTGCCTCTTGGATGGCCCTCCATTCCTGCCTGGGATCCTCCAGCTGTGTGGATTCTGAAAATGCGAGGGAAGAATTGATGTAACTTTCCAATCCACACACACTTGCTTCAAGTTTTAAAAAATACGCTCTTCCGAGAGCCGGGGAAAGAAACGTAAAAAAACAAGACCTCTTGAACACGGTCGGCCAAAGGGAAGTTGTTTTAAGCTGTAGCAACGCGCGCATTTTATACTCTCGACACCAAGGAATACTCTGTCGATATGACTTACGCGAAAGCGGAATTGTAATTTTCAACTGTGGCGCGACAAACGAACCTTTGACACGTTGGTCATCGTTCCAAAAGTCAATTTGAACGAGAGGAACACATTTATTCTACTCCAATTTCGGATGGTGTCTGAATGAATGAAGGCATTTCGTTCGTAAATCTATAATCCTGGCTGCTTTCACTTTTTCTGGTCGACTTTTTGGTTCGCTGATTCATGGATTGCGAGGATACAATTTGATATTCATTCACATTTACGCAATTACCCTGCAGCAAGCCTCACGATACGACTGGGATGAATTTTCAGGAAGAATGCTACCGACAGCCGTTTTCAACAAACACCGAATGCACATGCCCGGTAAATATTGAACGAGTAGGTCGAAGAAGTATACAGCTAAAGAGTGGCGAAGCAGAAGGAAAGAAGTATTTTAGCGTCTGAAAGTGGCATTTTTAGCTTTGACAACAATTACGAAGAAATTGTGGCAGTGTTAACAGAAAGCAGTGACCTCGTTTATTTACAAGAAATCATGCGAGTTCTTTTCATCTATCGGAATGTTTGGAAATTATGCACTTTCTTTAACAAATTGAAAATTACAAATTACAGTAAACACTTTTAGTGATTCAAAATAAAATTGAATAAATGAAACCGGTTTGGGTAATTAAATCGGAATTCTGGAGTAGAATTTATGTATATTAAATTTTGATTTTTTGTTTACAAACACTATCTACTGCCTTGAAACATTATATTAATAAATAACAGAGAATCCTTAGAGAAATTGTTTTGAAACTCAAGCCGTAGAAAAACACGAAGAAATGGAAATACAATGAACATACAATGGGTCGAAACAAATAGTCCCAGATCAATAAGGGAGCTCTAAGAACAAAACAAAAATCGATTCTAAGATCAGAGGGAGAAAGATATTAAGGGATGATGGTGATTACATAGGGATTGCAATCCCAGGATCCCGCCCAAAATTACAGTCCCGAAATCCCGGGATTAGGAACAAGAAAATCCCGGGATTTCGGGATTCTAATTTCTATTTTAATTTATTGGAAATGCATCATACAGAAAAGTTATACCGTTTCTTTTTAAGCCTTCTGATGTATTTCCGGTAGTCATCAAAGGTTCAATTTCTGTTTATAGTTATCTGTTCGAGGAATAGGTAAGGAAAAAATCCAAATACTCCAAAAGAATACTCGAAAAAGTTTTTAAGTCTTCGAAAAAAAAATACTGGTTTTCTCACGGTTCATTATTGTGATACTTTGTATGGTGGACTGCCACCTCTTCGGGTTTGGCCCTAAGTTTCATAGTTTGACGCGAAGTCTCCGGTGAAGTAGCAACTAAGCTTGTGAAATAACCATTTAAAACATACTTTTATTACACCATCTATGAGAATCACCAAGCCAAATTAGGAAATCTCCGGAACAATTATCGTGTATTGTGCACTAATAAGTACAGATCAAAAGTGAGCGATATAATATTAGACTCACTCTGCTTTTTAAGAGCATACTTCAAAAACGTTTAAATCTTTTTGAAATATGATTTGGGGTCAATTAATAATGCTTATTTTTTCATAAAGAAAAAATTATTTTGCCTTATTATCAACGCTTGTTAAAAATGTTAATTTGCTATGTGAGTGCATGTGTTGTTAGTTTTGCCAATGGAGTTCACTGTACTGAGGTTTGTATATTAAAGTTTCTAAAATGTAAGGTAAGCGTTTTTGTTTTTACACACCCATGCATTACATTTACATAGAATATATTCACCAGTTATTTTTTATTTCGTTTACTACAGAAAGAATGCTATGAATAAATATATAATATCAGCATAAGTAAATACTAGCTGTTTTTGCATCTGAAATTATGTTCTTAATTTGTATGTATAATCGTAAAAATGCCAATCCCGGGATTGGAAAATCCGAATCCCGAAATCCCGGGATTGCAATCCCTAACGATGATGATGATATATACATATATACTTACGATTGACATGGTCGATGTAGTAGACTCCAATCTGAGGATCGAAGGTCTCCTCCCAACCGAGGGGCAGCTCATTGCCGATGCAGTCCGCGAAAGTCTGTGGCTTAGTGAACCTGTAAGAGGAAAGAAAATTGTCGATTACACACTTGTGTCGATCGCGAATTCCTATGATGCATACTATACTAGAAGAAAACGATGACACTAAAAAATTCCTAATAATCCAAAACTTCCTGGCATTAAAGTGCCTAATAACCCAGAGATATCCAAGCAGCAATACTGTGGGCATTTACCTATTAGAAAACGGATACTATTTCGTCGCTGGAATCAACAATCGGTAAGCGACCACTGAAGCCATCATCTTTGTAGTAGAGATACTCAACTTTTTTTATTCAGTCGTTTCATAATATATGGAAATTCCCAATATTTTGTTATTTTACTCAATATTCTCGATAAAATCACACATGCTGACAATATTGTGTGAGCATTAGCAATGGCTAAAATATACGATAATATACTCAATGCCTCCAGTACTCTATAAAAATTCCTCTTATGGAGACAAAAGAATTCAGGCAAAATACGTGATTATTACAACAATTACATTTTTCCACCGCAAATGTTGAATGAGAGAACATTTTTCTCAGGGGGGAAACTCGTGCATCCATCTATGTATATGTCACCTCGCAATCCGCAATACTGGTGGAAGGGAATGGACAACACGGTTATTTCCAACCATTCTCAACACATAACTTAGTTCTCCCTCAAATAGCACCGAGTAGACAAACCACGACTCGCGAATCAGTTAAGTAAACAACACCTATATTTCAACATCTAGGCCAACGCCATTCATAGTTAACTCACCGAACGCTCCCCTCTCTACGCGACAACCTTTAGTATACGAACAATCTCCGTCACCCATTATGACTTCTTCGAAACTCTTAAATCCACAGTTCAATGCCCGTCGTAATAAGAATGACGACCAACTAATATAGTAAACTGACAATAAGACGTTTATTCCAAGGGAGAGAAAACACGGATTAGATAATGGCTACCGTAGCAACATTACGTCACACGGAATAGACCAATACGATATGGAGATTTCCTTTTCAGAGAAACGGCATTCTTCTCCAAAGCCGACGCGATGAGTAGATTAGGTCGATGAACGAAGCGTTCTTTTAAAAAAATCCATAAGATCCCCGGTGACTTGCAATACTTTGTAAAACGAGGCAGATTCTTCCTCACAATTTCACTCCTATGGTAAAGCAGGCCACCCGCCCACGCTCTACCCCCATACCCCTTCTCCCCCATCAGGAAATTCCACGCTATGCTCCCTTCTCTCCTTCCCACTCACGCCACCTCTCTCTCTCCCTCACTCGCCGCTTGCATTCCACGATGGACTAGTCACCCGCAGACCTCCCTCCTCCCCCCCTCTCTCTTCCTATACTCTCACCTCTCCTCTCGCTCTCCCCCCCCTCTTAACTCGTTGTCACCACGGGAAGGCTGGTGTGGAATGTAAACAGCAAACTCGCGCTCCTGCGAAGGGAAGTAGTCATGGCGGAGGGATAATACGACGGCGACGGACGAGATCTCCGAACACGCGGAGTCCGTTCGCTATGCGTGTGCAGTACGCGGAATCACTCCTGCAGTCGGTTTTAAAAGTTGGTACATAATGGCGGAGGATTTTCAAAGCGTTTTCAGAGCTCGTCTCGTTGATGAGATCGAACTTTTGAATCAAGATTTCTCCAGAAGCCACAAAAAATGGTTGCAGAAACCGAACGCGCATTTCGGGTACAAAATAGTCGTCATCAGCGGCGAGTAACGTATAGCAGATTCCGATAAAGATCCAGAATATGGCTATCGGCGAATTTGTCGCCTAAATAAGCATCTAGTTTTCCCAGTTTTTTTAAAAATGGTTATTTATACGCAGGTACATTTATTTTCAAGCAAAATATTCGTTTTAATTGAACACAGCGTGTAATAGTAAAAAAAAATAATTCGACATTATTAAGAAAAATTACTTGGAAATTAGTATTTTTTAATGTAATGAATCTACAAAGCAGCCGTTATAAGTAGTCATCCATGGTAGTTTCTAAAAAAATTATGGATACTGGTGATACAGTTTGTAAATAGTCCGCTTCATAAAAATCGCGTAATTTTTTTAATGAATATTTTTCTGTCACAGAAGCTACTCTTACTGCAGCCGCTAGACTTGACAGATAATTACGATTTGAAACCAACCTTGGTTTCAGAGATATTATTTAAAATGAACAAACGGATCATCACAACCAATTATTGCTTTGTAGCCGAAATTTTCACCTGGCGTTACCAGCAGTTTTGTGGCCATGGCAGTTATCTTGATTATCAACCGGATTCCATCCTTTCATCTTTGGAATTAATAAATGTGCCTTTCGCAATCGATAGCCCGGCGTTTAACACTGTCGTAGACACGTTGCGAATTGATTTTCTTCGAGTTTAGCTTGTTTCTTGTATTTTCCACAACTCTTTCGAACTTTGAACGTATATAGCGGACGGAAAAATCACGAATTCTTTCGAAAAACTTCAAATTCTTTATTAATAACACAGCATTTACTTTTATAACGTGTGGAAATATGCACATCCGCCGCCGTCATTAACTGGCGTTCACGTCTAATTTAACGCTTATCTAGTGACTACGGGTTCCATTTTTTGGCCATAAAAGTTTTAACCTCTCAAAAGCCGATTCGACGTACACTTGTCAGGACATTGCCATCCTGCTTCAGCAGCAGCTGTCCCTACAAGTGCACGGACATCTCTTTATTCAAACCTAAATTTTTGGGTCGTATATACAGAAAAACAAACAAATGACAAGAGCGGCGAAATACATTAAAAACGACCGCTTTGTGGGGCGAAAAGGGATCAGAAAATTACAAAAAAAAGACCATCTCGTCCATGACAAAGTAACCATCCTCAGTGTCATTATTACCGATCGTTAATGACAATGGCGCTTCGTGGACAGTAGTGAGCATGGCGAGAAAGAGACGGCCGTTTCCACGTAGGGTTTTCCCTCACCTCGTTCACTAATAAGGGACGCCTAATTTGAGTCCCCGCATTCATTTCGAAACCGTCTCTTCGTTGTTTCATACACACACGCACGCATACACTTCCAATTCAGGTCATGCCTAATTAAATATAAGACCAAAAATATTTCCGCACCAGGACGACACCATAAGTCATTCAAATGCCAGACTAGACCGATAAAGAAACAATGCTCGCTAAGCTAAGCCTGACTGAATAAAATCGTAGCCAGAATCACATCAGACACACAGCTACGTGTAAATACATTGTACATGGGATGCTAACTTATTACCCCATGAATTACCTACCAACGAGGTCAAACCCCGCGGTTGTCGTTGTATATTTTACGTGCATTAAAGCCCGTTTTTAAATGAATCAGTAAGTTTACGAATAAAGTCGAATTGGAACAATTTGCAATGTTTCGATGATATTTCCTTTTTTAAAAACTTGTCATCAAAATGATAACGAGTGCTAAAGAGACGACATATCCGAGAAATGTGAAGGTATTTATTTATTCAGTGGCGACATATATCTTGTGGCTTTGCAAAATACATGCAACGTTTGGTGTGCCGAAATGGAAGGTGCATGCGAAAAAATGGCATTCCATCATTAATAGTTAACTGCAGTAAGTGACTTAACCAAAATTTTCTTAAACAACGTTAAAAACCAAAACAAATGCGCCTTTAAACATGTATACATTTATAGGATGAAAATGGACAAGGAGTACAAAATGGACATCCCCTGGCAGTACACATTGCTCTTTTCGGATAGCAATCCAAAGTTTAATCGAAATATCGCTACTTCTTTCCCATCTTTTTAACCAGACAGTTTTAATCATATGCCGAACAAATACTGAAAAAGACATCCTATCTAAAATGTAAAATAAAGTTAAATTCGATTTGGTACGTTAACTCAGTTAATTAAAATACTACACGGGAGAAGAAAATTTAATTAAAAAACGAATCATCATGGAAAAGCATTCAGAAAAGGCTAAATAAATCAGTCAAAGAGCGCACCAAGACGATAACAGACGAACCTGAACAATTCGATAAAGTTGGAATTAAATCAAGTAGCCGGTAAAAAGAATCACCAAATAAGGCCACCGAAAACAACGCTCTTAAGTTTCGCTTCCTGATCTAACTGATTCACTTTCCAAGGTTCCCTTGGTTATCTCTCTCTGATAAAGGTCGCATTCCACGAGCTAATCACTTAAGTACTTAGTCAGGGAGAAGGGAAGGGAGAGAGGACAGATAGCGCACAGATTAGCGTCGCGGCTTTTGTGAATTAGCTAAGCCAAAGAGAAAACAAGTCAACACAACAAGCGCCAACTAGCCGAGAAGCTAACACAGCGGAATGAATCCGCCAAGAGGCGCCCGACTCAATTACGACATCCTAAAGCCACTATTCAACCTTTTCGAAAACTTTTTTCCTCTATCTGATGTAAATAAAACCACGCAACTTACGGCCTACGAGTGGTTGTTTAGTACATCAGGCTGTTTTCTGTCCTGTAAAAAAATGGGGAATGCCAGGGCCAATCAGACGGAGAGATAGGAGGGTCGTTTTGCCCGGGCACCAAGCTCAAAGGGGTCCAAATTTGCGTTTCAATGACCTCGCCTTGTTTAATCTCAACTGTGACATTGCACGAAAATTAGTTTTTCCTCAGAAATTGTAAAAATGCGCAGAAAATGGCTAGACATTGTGTAAATAAAATTATTAGAATTACATCTTGCTTTTTACTTTCTCCATATACGTAGTATAGGGAGTATTCTTTTCATGAAAAAATCGAATTCGAGATTTCAACGAAAGTACACGTTTTGAGGTCCCTAGAACGCGTTTTGGCCGTTCTCACTATGAAGATGTGTTTGTGTCAGTATGTGTGTGACAAATTTTGCGTGCCCTCTTAACTCAAAACTATTCATCAGATCAGCATGAAAATCTACATTTGCGATTTTGTATATTCTTAAGATTTGAAAGGATTTTGATAATCGGTCAATCGGAAGTAGCGGTTTACCCTTGTAAAATGTTAGTTTCTTAAATATTTCGCTTAAAACTGAATTTTTGTTAACATACATACGTATAAAAGTTGTAGATATTAATTTTCTCTACAACTCTTGTTTGAACTAAATTTTCAAATGAGAAATATTTCAAGAGATATTCAATTTTCTTCTAAATTGACGGTTAGTGGGCAGCTCGCGCGCGTGGTAGTGACAATTGAATCGCTAGCGCTGAAGCATGTAAGTTGAACTGTTCCTATCGCCGTATTTATTTGATTTTAGTTGACAACTTACGTTACGGAGAAAGTCATGTGTTGGACACCAATCTATTTTTAGCTATGATTATCTCATTTAATTTTAATTTTGGCCAGGGGCCTCAAATGTAGAAGTGGCCCGGGCCTCTTTGGAACCTCTGAGAGGGCCTGCAAGCGCGTTTTGAGTAGCATCATGCATCGACAGAATACAAGTATGTAGTCACAATCAGAAATTCCGAGTAGCATAACGCTTACGTGATACACGCGCGATTTCCTCTCCTGATAATCTATTTAACGCCGCAAACGCAAGACCGCAGTTAGAAACGAATGCGGCTCCACCCGCGATTTGTTAAAGATGCACGACGAGCCATGTAAAAAAAAAAAACCCTTCAAAAATTAATTAGCTTTCCGAATGCTTATTTCCACACCATCGGACCGGAAACACCGAGAGAGAAATTTCGCGCATCAAACACGAGACGATCTTTTGGGTTGACGATCTTCACTTCCTGACACGGAGATCCTGGCGACGTGCATTTTAAACGAACGGGGGGCGGGTGGGGGTGCGGTACACGAATATAAAAGGCAATTTATTCGGGAAACGGCGACGAATTTATGCTATGTAATCGTGAGGTTTAAGATCGATGCGAGGGAGGACGGAGAAGAAAAGATGAGGAGGAAAAAAGGAAGGGTGTGGCGAAAGAGGTTGGGAGAGGAGGAATTATGCGACTAGGAAGAGAGAGAGAGAGAGAGAGAGAGACAAGAGGACGTGACGGTGGTGTGGGTGGAGAAAGATCGCGGGAGTGGAGGGGAAGTGAGGAAGTGGCGAGAGGTGGAAGAGGCAGAGGAGGGGAGGAAGAGAGGAATGCGAGAGAGAGGGGAAGGAAAAGGGATTTGAGAGAGGAAGAGGGTGCGGCGTAGAAAGGGGTGGGGAGGTTAGAAAAGGGGGGGGGGATGCGGAGGTACGTCGTCCGCCTCGCTGCTTTAACCGGGGAGGGCAGGTTACCGAAAAAGGAACGTACTTTCATCTGAGGCATTTGATGACGAAAGAAAGGCACGGAGGGAGAAAAGGAATTTTCGGCGGGAAACGGGAGGAGAGGTGCAAGTGGAAGGCGGAGGGGGTAGAGAGAAGGAGGCAGAAGATGCCACGGAGTGAAAGCTTTAACAATTTGAACTGCTATAGGATTAATAAACCGGGCGTTTGAGAGCAATTATGGCCGAGGCTTCCTACCATACAAATACAAATATATTCTAATCGAAATAAATTCTGATCGGCCGAGGCATGTACTGCATGGAATCGAGCACTCGAAATGACTTCCTGCTGACCTCAGGCACAATAAGATGAAGATGAATAACTCCTTTTAAAACGATGATTATTTTATCAAACATGTTCGAAATGATATCAAGACTATCTCATCAGGTCATATACATCCACATGTTACCTCGAAATTCACTTTCCTATTGTGATCTCGCATTGTCATGTTTGGTTTGGATCTATTCGACATTATTCTCACAACACACCCCCCATATGCAACTAATGTGTAAACCAAGTGTTTATCACATATATATCTACATATTTCCTTGGAATTAACGGGCGGCAAGGGGTGCAATGCACCAAACAATATCCACCTCTTTGTAAGCTTGGTTATCTTATTTTTTCAATCACTGGCGTAAAAATAAATTCGAACTTCGCATTGTCCTGTGAACTTGATCTTCGTAATCATGTCTCCAAACGCAGATGGGAGCATGAACTGAGATATTGATCATTTTTTTATTTTAATAAATTTCCCTAACATTACCACTACGTATCGGTTCGTACAGCGCCCACTTGGTCAATAACAGCACTGTTTCATTTCATTTATTTATATATAAAATATTAGTAAAAGACACCGCAGATGTATTCCTTCCTATCGCATCCCATAACGTTTACTAAGCGCCTATGGGCCATCCCATCAACCATATGAATGAAACAAAAAAGGAAGTTTTTCAAATGTTTGAGAGATAAATGAGTTGACACTATAGGCCCCTTCGGTTTGTGGCTAATATTTTTGCACGTGCCTCTTGAGACACATTTTATTCAACTCCCTAGTTTAACGACAATACGATCCAAAACGCTATAGAACCATATCCAAAAGGCGGTGGTAACCTGACGCAAAGCAACTTGTCCGGTGGCATGAAGGGAAAGCGCGAGAAGACGTGCTCACCACGCAAGGGAATGAGACGAGAGTAGGGGAGGGGGAGAATCTTGAGAACCTCTTCTGCCCCTTGCGAGAGAAAGGGAAAAGGGGCGGAAAGGCCGAATACGAATATTAAAAAAAAAGGTATGCGGAAGGATGCGACGTGGATGGTGGATCGGACATCTAAAAACTCGAATTTTCCGCAGTTCGTATGGTAATATTTACGCGTTATCATCAATTCCCTAGGTTAGTATATGAAAAGGGGTGTAAAGAAACTAAAAGCAAATCGTCCCAAAAGACTCTTAAAGGGCAAGATTGTCTCGCCAATCGTGTGAATTTCGAGTTTTCCTAGGAAAAAGGCATGGCTCTACAAACACAATACATTATCCTCAACACTGCAATACAATATGCACCAAATTATCCCTAAAAATCTACTCCTACTTCCTTCGTCTTATTTTTTCTGGTTCTGGGAGAAAAACTTATTTTAAAATCAATCTTAACTACTTCAATATCGTCTTCCGCTACAAATAGGGGATTATAATCATTCGGAAAACTTCCTCGGATAAACCCTCCGTTTTTTTTTTAAATAATACTATCGATCCCACGGCTGAAATCTAACTCAAAAACAATTTCCCTCCAAAAGCCATAAAAAATGTTGAGAAAAACGCATTTCGGCTACCTAACCTATCCGTTCATCACTGGCGACTAAACGACCGCAGATTCTAATTAGTATTAGAACTAAAAAGGAGAAAGTGCATGATAATTAGAATTCACCACGTGCAATTTTTACTTCCGACGCAGTATTCAACCTACGTTTCTCCACTTCGTTCCCTTCCGCAAACCTTCCACCTGGACTAACTCGAATTTTCTGTAACTCTCATATTTCTGTACTGTCTCCATGATTCGAACTATAAAAAAATCTCTAATTTACGGGATTTAAAAAACTAAAAAAAAAAACAACAGCCGTCTTAGCGTCGCCGCTCTAAGTCAATGGATTGCAAAAGCCACGTCCGCGACTCCCCTAATCTCTCGCGAGACGCATTCCTAAGAGAGATAGTTTTTATCTCACTCTTTCTCTTCCGTGGAATTCCGTTTCGGAATCACCTATCTAATGGCGACTTTGACAAGGTCGCTTTAATCGGGATGACTAATTCGGAGAAAGGAATGCGCTCTTGAGAGATAGGGAAAAGTCCCATTGGCGAGTACGGCGAGATTACTCGCTCACGCTAGCACTCGTGCTCGCCGTGCAAACAACTCGGGAGTGCGACATCTTTTGGTGAACTAGAGTCGAATTTCATAGGAAGGGACATCAGGAAACGATCGGATCGTATAACAAGCGCTATTATTAAACCTTATTAAACAATTTTTCAAAATGTCTTAATATCAATTCTGTTAAATATTTACGGAAATTCATATACCTACCATTATATCATAAAAATCATACCGGGTCATTAAAGTTGCCTCGATAACTTTTAACAACGACTAACACAACAAATTTCCAGGACCACAGTATTCGAACGAATTTACTAATGGGACTCGGATCCAAACGACCACTGTACCGGCCGAAAAATAATTCTTACCAAAAACCAACCATTTCACGGAGCATAAAATTTAAAATACGAATTATGCTCTTAGGGTTCATTACAAATAGGCATACAAAGACTTACAACGACAGTCTATGTCAGGGGTGGCAAATGATTTTCGTGCCGCGTGCCAAGAAAGTTGAAACAATTTTTTCGCGTGCCACTATTTTACTCCAAGAATCTTCATATTTTATACAGAAAATACAAGCTTACACGTGTCAAGTAACGTCGCACGCGTGCCACGTATTTGCCATCCCTGGTCTATGTTCTTGTAAACGCGATTTTTCAGAAATCCACCGCAACAAAACCATTCGCATTTCTAAGTCATCTCCCCACCCTCATCATCATCATTTAAAACATCGTCATCTTCGGTAATTCCGGTCTTTCAAAATGTTTTTATTTATTATTCATAAATAAAACGTTTAGTATTTTATTTATGGCTTTTATGATTGGAATGTTTATTTGTCCTTTTTATACGTTTATTCTTACTAAACATTAACGTTCGGCTTGATTTCCGTATCAAAGGTTTCTCTAAACCCCCTCTTCCCATCCTCTAGTCTAAACATTCGCGGATTTAACATTACCGGCGATTTCATATAGTAACACAACCCTCCGAGTATGTTGAGGTATTAAGAATATCCACCTCAAGCCGTTTCAATGAAAAGTTTTACGTTTACGATAAAGAGAACTCTTTCAAAACACTTTGTACGCGAAATGTAATAAGAAACGCGAAAATTTCCCGCCGTGCCTTCCCGCCAGAGCTTTAGAAAATCCATCATCGTTTTATTACGTTCGAGTCGCCTAACAACCTTTTCACTTTCGACCGCTGCAATCTGAAAATTATGAATGGAATGGAAATTATGAATGGAACGTCACAACAATTGTTTTCCGTGCTATAAAAACACGCTTAAAATTTGTACGATTATCGACACTATTCGCGTCGTGGTCCCCCACGCTTTACTGCTCGTTTTATTCCTTCACCGTTGAATGGCGACAAAAGAGGATCTAAGACTTCGAATTAATTGAAAACACAACTGTAGATTAACGATGTTATATAATGGTACAGAAAATCATGCAGTTTTTTCACTATAGGAAAGAACTTCGTAGTCAAAAATTCAAACTTTATATCCAACATAGAATTACATTTCCTTGATGCACAAATACACATCAGCACTACACATAATTTTGACGACACTTACTCAAGAATAAAAATTATCAATTGATCCGATAAGCCGATAAAAATACTTGTATAAACATCGAGCAAAACGAGAGATACGGACTCTACGCCTATCTGGCACAACTTTTGGATAAATATTAGAAAATTCTCGTTCTTTAGATAACTACCAGAAATGGACCAATGAGCTGACCTCCGCGAGATAAATAAAGCAGCAACGACGTATACATTGCCTTCGAATGGCACTTTCGAGTGACCTATATGTTTCACAATAGACCCTTACACATTTGGAGATAAGTAGCCAACACTCGGTAAAACGAATTTCTTCCAGGGAGAGAAAGCAGCCGCTGATACGATGGGAAGAGAAACACGATCGACAAGATAATTAAAAGGCACGCGAATAAAAAAATCGACCTTTGTAACACAAAACAATAATTCCTTGCATATTTAAGAGCACAGAGACACACCTTTACTCGTTTCCTTGCAAAACTGAAGCTGGGGGAAGACGTTTGTCTCGAGACAACCATTCAACAAATACCGTGTCAATACAAATCGCTTTACGATATTATATTTTTAGCCCCGCTCGTAATGGGATCCAGGTTATAGAAAATATGCCGGAAATGGCAGTTAAAATGATTCACCGGATTAAACGGGAACTGACTACCGTGCTGGAGGCGATTTTCGTCCCTTGGCTCCACTTGGCCCTTCACTGTAAGAAACGTATACAAACGGTCGAACCAGAATTCCAGCGAGAACGCATTTAAGATAATGCGAAAACAACTCGAGAGTCTAAGTTATAATATTTAATTTAAACTTGGACTTCGCTACATGCCAAAAAAAACATTGCGATGATTTAACAAAACAACCGACGAGCCAAGCGTATATCTTATGACATTGTTCTTTTATTTAAACGAGCAACTTACGTAGTCCCTTGGCATATAACCCACGCACCGCGTAGCAATTAGCATAAATGACTCTCAATGACAAGTACAAAAAGCATATTTAAAGACCCGTGACTCAAGTTGCTTTGGAATAAAATCCAAAAGGGGATATATGCACATACTGATTAAGTGGCATTCTAAACTAATGGCTAATAACCCGATGGTACTGAATCTGCAATTATACCGAAGTAGACACCTACTACATGATTCACCATTAGGGAAAGGAAATAAGAAAGCAAGAAAGTACGCGAAACCAGATTTTTAAAATGGTTTTAATAAAAATAATGCTTAAAACTATTCACAGGTTTAAAAAGTCGAAAAAATTCAACATAACTTAGTTTAAAGAGTGCCCTCTTAAACCGTTTAAGACGAATCCCTATTCACACCATATCCTGATCGCCATTTGCACATCTATTCAGAAAAATCAATGTACTTGAATCGCATTAATGCCGCGATGGCATATGTTTCCACGTTCATATCAGATCAGATCTTGCCGATGCGTCAACATTGCTTACGCACTCTTTCCAGTCCCGGAGTTATGCGGAAGGGGAAGCCACTGAGCCATTTCTAATATACATCGCCTTAAAGCACACGGTAAAAGTGCATTCCTTCGTTCGAGATCATATACTCTCCGAAATGCGGCCAGGATTTAGAAACCCCCGTATATAAAATTTTCTGAAAAGTAAACGTTCTTACAATAAATATAAGCGACAGACACAGCCATATAACGGTTGAGCAAGCCATGTAAGCGCTTAACACAAGAATCAAGCCTTGAGCGGTAACTGAGCTTTCGTTGAATCCATTAATTACCCTTTATCAGAATCAACGATCTATGAATTACTACTTAATTATCACCTCGCAATCGCCACAAACTTCGTTTTATGCACCAACGCTTCGGGTACTAACCAAAAAGAAAATCCGAGCACGATCATTCATTTCGTAGAAATTATTCTGCTCCTTATGCAAACAGCCAAACTACTTCCACGTCGCAAAGCGTAGGCGTTAAAGCATTGTTCCAAGTCTGGAACACAGGACACAAAGAGAGGAGACAATTACGCAACGTCCCTAAAACATTCCGACGGGGATTAAAGACACGCATTTGCAAGTCGATCCCATGTAACGACGCTCTCGGTACGGGTAACGCCTTCGACGGGGTTATAATTCCTTAGTCACGCGAAGCGAAGAACGCACGCGTTTTTCAACTCTTTTTTAACCCCGTCGGTGGACAAGTTCCCCCTCCCCCCTCGACGTTCGCACGGTTTTTTTTGGCGCGGCGAAAACGTTCCCCTTAAATAAAAAATCTGTTGAGAAGAGAGCCCGTTGCCACCATGGAGTTAGATGCGCGTGGCACACAGCCTTTCGTGAAGGAATGCAGGGAGCACGCACTTTAAGACAACTGCTTACTCTGCATTCTGGGTCAAGGCAAGGTCACGACAAGGTCAACAGTCATGTTCTCCCTCGAACGAGGGGAGAAATGGTGCCCGCGACCGTAGATGGACACCAGAGGAATCCATCATGGCACGTTATGGTTCCTTTAAAAAAAAAGGTTCTCCGATCGCTCGTGTTTCTCAAGAAAGTTTAATAAAGATGGCCGTGGAGGATAATCCCGATAAGGAATTTTTCCGGAGAGTTCTCTTAAAAAGCGAAAACTTGCTTACGCCATCGATTCGTCCGTGGACGATAAAGTTTTTGTTTTGAGATGTCTTCCAAATATTCTCTTAGTAATAATTTATAGATTACCGATGAGCAAGAAATTTCTCCTGTGAATAATTAACGTTTTTAAAAAGAAGTTTCGAGAACACTTAGTTACCACTGAAGGAATAGTTCTTTTAACTTTTTTCTTGATTTTCAATATGCGATAGTAAACTACAATTCTCCCACAAACTAATTATACAAGGAAGTTCCTTTTACGCATGGAAAACTGAACGAAAACATTAAAACAATATTCTATTCCAATGCTCTAAGGCTAACACCAGATGTTCAAGGCCTTATCTACGTTAAATTTTGGTTACGAAACTAAAAGTATTCTTGACGTAGGTATTCGTACAACTATAGTTTTCAATAAGAATTTTCCGCAAAGTGGTACAACTTCTCGTTTCGGCAGTGGTAATTACGTTAGTTTAATTCCGCAAATGGTCTAGTATTTAGGTCGCCATCTGGGATACCTCGGTGAAATTATGAGTCGGTATATAATTGATCACTTTTTCGAGTATGTCTTAGAAACGAAAAATGAATATTCGAGTCCCATCGCTAATTTTGTACGCTACGACAAACAAAACGCGCAAAAGATGCAAGCTAGACGACTGACTCTCTTCTCTATTCTTGTGAAATCCATGTCGCAAATGGAGTAATGTAAACATCATCGAAATAAGTCGTAATGGAGATTCACACGTCACTCGGATCGTAAGACCTGATCACGTTACCTGTTTACATGGCTGATGAGCAATGGTATAGGGTAAAGTATTTGCAAACGCAGCTTATATAAAGACAAAAGCGAAAGGTATAATATAGAGGGAAGCGTAAACATTTTCAATTAAAGAAATAACGCCGTAGTTCACAAAATCCAATCGCTCTTAAATCTAATATATAAAATTGACTTCGTCGTCGTCGGTGGGAAATCGGAACTCTGTAATGCTATTTTAAACAAACTTTCCGAGTAGCTAGATGATTGACATTTGGTAGGAATGTTCGGTTCTTAAAGTAGAAGCCATTTACGAAAAAAAATTTCCAAAATCGATCCGGGGAGCCGATTTTGTAACTTTTCACTTTTCGAACACGATCGAAATTTCAGCCATCTTTGGATAGTTTTCGATCGAAATGAAGTTTGCGATTCTGTAACTCAGGATTTCACTTTCGATCGAAATCTCTCTCGATTCCCGTCGAAATCCATTTCGATTTCCTTTTGCTTGGTGAAATCATACTATAAACCTATTATTCAAAGAATAATTGAAGATTTAAGTGGCAATACCCATACTAACTGAAAATTAGCAACCCGCTTTGTATATTTTATATTTAATACTTTTAATCATAAAACCTCTTCAGTTTCATTATATGTTTAAAGAGCATATTTAATATTTTCTTATATTATTTCATACACCAATGTTATAAAATCTTCTCCTTTGGCTATTTGTAACTTATTGTATCCTTCACCTATTTCAACTCCTTTCACTTTAATGACAGGAAAATGATTTTTCCTTTTTTGGACAACTTGCTTACGCCATCGATTCGTCCGTGGACGATAAAGTTTTTGTTTTGAGATGTCTTCCAAATATTCTCTTAGTAATAATTTATAGATTACCGATGAGCAAGAAATTTCTCCTGTGAATAATTAACGTTTTTAAAAAGAAGTTTCGAGAACACTTAGTTACCACTGAAGGAATAGTTCTTTTAACTTTTTTCTTGATTTTCAATATGCGATAGTAAACTACAATTCTCCCACAAACTAATTATACAAGGAAGTTCCTTTTACGCATGGAAAACTGAACGAAAACATTAAAACAATATTCTATTCCAATGCTCTAAGGCTAACACCAGATGTTCAAGGCCTTATCTACGTTAAATTTTGGTTACGAAACTAAAAGTATTCTTGACGTAGGTATTCGTACAACTATAGTTTTCAATAAGAATTTTCCGCAAAGTGGTACAACTTCTCGTTTCGGCAGTGGTAATTACGTTAGTTTAATTCCGCAAATGGTCTAGTATTTAGGTCGCCATCTGGGATACCTCGGTGAAATTATGAGTCGGTATATAATTGATCACTTTTTCGAGTATGTCTTAGAAACGAAAAATGAATATTCGAGTCCCATCGCTAATTTTGTACGCTACGACAAACAAAACGCGCAAAAGATGCAAGCTAGACGACTGACTCTCTTCTCTATTCTTGTGAAATCCATGTCGCAAATGGAGTAATGTAAACATCATCGAAATAAGTCGTAATGGAGATTCACACGTCACTCGGATCGTAAGACCTGATCACGTTACCTGTTTACATGGCTGATGAGCAATGGTATAGGGTAAAGTATTTGCAAACGCAGCTTATATAAAGACAAAAGCGAAAGGTATAATATAGAGGGAAGCGTAAACATTTTCAATTAAAGAAATAACGCCGTAGTTCACAAAATCCAATCGCTCTTAAATCTAATATATAAAATTGACTTCGTCGTCGTCGGTGGGAAATCGGAACTCTGTAATGCTATTTTAAACAAACTTTCCGAGTAGCTAGATGATTGACATTTGGTAGGAATGTTCGGTTCTTAAAGTAGAAGCCATTTACGAAAAAAAATTTCCAAAATCGATCCGGGGAGCCGATTTTGTAACTTTTCACTTTTCGAACACGATCGAAATTTCAGCCATCTTTGGATAGTTTTCGATCGAAATGAAGTTTGCGATTCTGTAACTCAGGATTTCACTTTCGATCGAAATCTCTCTCGATTCCCGTCGAAATCCATTTCGATTTCCTTTTGCTTGGTGAAATCATACTATAAACCTATTATTCAAAGAATAATTGAAGATTTAAGTGGCAATACCCATACTAACTGAAAATTAGCAACCCGCTTTGTATATTTTATATTTAATACTTTTAATCATAAAACCTCTTCAGTTTCATTATATGTTTAAAGAGCATATTTAATATTTTCTTATATTATTTCATACACCAATGTTATAAAATCTTCTCCTTTGGCTATTTGTAACTTATTGTATCCTTCACCTATTTCAACTCCTTTCACTTTAATGACAGGAAAATGATTTTTCCTTTTTTGGACAACTATATTTCTTAATTGACTCTGCTGAATCAATAAACAATTTACTTCACCTACTCGCATATTTCATATACTTTTGTTGAATTATGATAAATATTAATTATACATGTTATCATTTAATATATTTTCACGTACGCCTAATGTTTCTCATTTTCTGTTGAGATCCTCACTATTTACTTACTTCATGTATGTATCATCATTTTGCATATAATATCTCCATACCTAAATGTGGATTGTGTCTTATCAATTTTGTCCATGTATTTCTAATGCATATTAATGGGCATCGCCCATGAATTAATGAATAAATAAGTTAAATATCAATGATCATTAATTATACATGTAACTTATCAGTAAAAACCTAAACTGCGTAGGTATCAAATAGAAATTATAGAATAGAGTCCACTGTATTATTTAACACAATATAGAAAATCACAATAATGAAGACTACATTACCTTCAGTATAAAGAAAGATTTTTATGTGTACCTCCTGTATTACTTGAAATATATGTCAAAAGGAACTAACATCACTAAGGTCCAAGAATGTAGGTTTTTGGAAACTTGTAACTATTTAACAATACTCTCAAAATATTTAATAACATTAACGTTGTATTTCAATATCAATAAATGATACAAACCAAAATAAATGCTTACTTAAAGACATTTCTTACTAAGTATAGAACTTGCAAAACTATGCTGATAAGTGTTATCAAAATCTTAGTCTAGTAATCATAACAAAACAAACAATGTTAACCTCAAATAAATTCATTTACGAAAAACGAATTAATATCCCTCGTTCTGCGTTCCACATTTTACATTATATATACCAGCCAATATTCAACTATATCCTTCCAATTTTTACGTCATAACCTAATGTTTCTGCCGTAGTCAATGATACTAATGACAAATTATTCATCCAATGCCGTAAACTAATATCCATTCGTCGAAATAATAATAAATAAAAACTTCAACATTTGAAGTAGCAATGCATAGATTCGATAAAAACCATACGTACAAAAATCATCTAATATTTGCTTAACGCATGCTGTATTCGTTTTATTTAACATATTATAAGGATACCGTATTAGGACTTACGTTGAAATACTCATTTTAATTAGGTTTTTATCTGATCGAAGTAGGTAAACAGAGTCAACTGCGCATGCGCCAACCCGGCCGAAGCATAAATTTTGCAACACTGTTTTCGACCGAGCTCCCTTCGTTCGAAATTAGTTACAAAATCGCATACTCCCTCATAATTTCATTTCGATCGCTCATCAGCTTTCACGTCGAAAGCGGGAGTTTACGATTTCGATCGAATCGAAGGAGTTAAAAAATCGGCCCCCGGGTTCGATTCCCGAGAATGATTTCCATTCCATAACATGGAAAAATCGATATTCCGACCTGCAACATTATTTTATTTTGCTTATTAAAATTCACATATTTGACCTACGATTTCCGGACTTGGACTGTATTAAAGAAAAATAAATAGTTTCTTATTCTTATCGTCTTTTATCGCTTTCGAATCTAAATCTTTCGAATTTAACGTTTTAATATCATATTTTGACAAAATTTAGCGTTTTCAACGTGAAGTTGCTTTTGCCAACCGATTACATTGTTAAACTCGAAATCCTATTACTCTCACATATGCTCACGTTCTCCCCGGACCTCCATGGACCCTCCCGGCCCAATTAATAAGTATAAGAGATACCTCAGAATTATTTTTTACTTTCTCCAATATACATAGTATAGAGAAAGTATTGTTTTCATGGAAAAATTCGAAATCGAGATTTCAACGGAAATACACATTTTGAGGTGCGCAAAGGGAGAAATGATTGTATTACCATATAATACATAATTTTATTCGCCAGACGTCTGGCATAACCCGGGCATCGCCGGGTACTTTCAGCTAGTTATATATAACATCCAAGCAAATCCGTCAGTATATTTTTCAATTCGATGTTTAATATATCAACTTCTACAGCACGCGAAACGTTAGAAACGCAAATTTCCCCAACTGGTGGACCCATTGAGCACGTTTAAAGTCCAGAATACAGAATATAAAACTATGTTATTTCTGGATTTAAGGCCTTGCCGTCCATCCACATTACTGCAGCAAATTTCCCCATTTCTTCTCTGCCCATCAACTCCAAGGTCTTCCTTTTAACTTATTCTCGTCCTTTTGATACACAACCTAATTTCGTTTTTGGGACGAAGGGAGGCTAGCCATTGCCCATTCAAACGCCAGTTCCCTTTGAACTTTTTATATTAACCTTGCCTGTATATGTGTATCGATCGAATTCACGCGCGAAAGTTAAGGCTGAAGATTGATCACTTTCGGTCGAGACCGTTCAAATAATATCCGGACGCGCCCGAGAATTCGTGCCGATTACAAAAATACGTTAATTTCTCAACCTTCTGGTCCATTATAAATGTTAATGCCAACTTTGATGAGTAGGCGGGTGATATGTTTGTCTCTGAATGACAGGGTCGCGGGTTCGAATCACCTTGCGAATGTTAAGTGCTCTTATTTATATCTGTAAATAAGCTTATTGTAAAAAGTCTATGAATTGGTATTTACGAGTTGCTGGTAAATTTTGAACAAAGATTATCTCACCCAGGTTATATGAATGCGATCATTCACACGAATTACCTTAAAAGAGTACCTCAGGATCGTGAACTTAATTGTCGAATCAACGTAATTTACTTAAAATATTTTTTTTTAATTTCGAGGAAAAAACCATATATAGGTCCATTTTAATAATTACACGTGAATATTTTCCATAAAAATTAAACATAATGAGTAAAAGAAACTACAGTGAAAAAACACTGCTTCCTCAAATCTTCAAACCTAGCTTTCAAATTAGCGGAAACTACAACGTCTTTCATGATAAAAATACCGTATAAATGAAATCCTTAGCAAACGTTGCGTGTAATGCTTTTTGAAGCTTAATATCTCGCAAACGACTGAACCGAATTTTATGAAATTTTCAGGATAGCATTATGATATAATAAAAAAACGTTTTAATGTATCGGTAATATATAAAAGATTTATTCTGTCCCTTTGTCACTCCCTCTGTCAAGCGCTGAAACAGAAATATACGCTCGGATCGAAGGCAACCCTCTCAGCGGAAGGTATGATTTCAGGTCAAAGAAGACTGCCTCAATTTTATTTCAGAAAAATCGATCATCCTCGTCATTTCTGACGGACACTTATACTAGTAAATTTATAATATTATTCGCCATTGAGGAGAATATCACACGTGATATCCACAGCTGTCGCATTCCTCAAAGGGTGAGCAATCTCCAATGAAAACTATGCCACGAATCCAACTGAATACACCTCGTCCTCCCTTCCCACTTCCGGATAGTTCTTGCATTCGGTGTCCACGTTTCCCCCATCCCCCTCACTCCTCCCTCGATCCACTCTACCAGAGAAAACGAAAGGATTCCGCGCAACATAACATTCCACCGTCCATGCAAGCGAAGCGAATTAATTCCACCTAGCCGTTTCTCCAGAATGCGTTCCGTCTCTCTCTCTCCCTTCACTCTCCTTTTCACTTCCCCATCCATGTCGACTTCTCCCCCACAGACCAACCAACCTTTCCATTCCGCCAAATTAAACATTCCCGCGCTCTTCCCAAGAACCTGTTGAACGTAAGGTCAGCGAGAGAAGAAAAAGAGGGAGAGAAAATGAGTGAAGGAAAGAAGACGCGATCTGCCGCTTGGATCAAGATGAACTTGATGACATTCTTACGAACGTAATAATAAACACCTTGGAAGACACTCGCTATGAGAAAAAATGAATAAACTTTGGTGACTCCCAATGGCGCGACAAAGTCGGCGGAAGTGTTTTTTTATTTGATGGAGGGAGGTCACAAAACCGTACTGGCATGAATGGCACGCAAGTCGTCCTAGTTACTCAAGCAAGGAGCGTAGGAGGATGACGGGAGATGGTGGCAATGAGAGAATAAGAGAGGAGTGAAAGGGAAGTGTCAGAAAGGTTGATGGAGGGATGGGAAGGAGCAGAGAGAGAGAGAGGGGGGGTGGGAAACTGAGGAAGG
The DNA here is from genome assembly GCA_036926305.1 of Uropetala carovei. Lineage (NCBI taxonomy): Eukaryota > Metazoa > Arthropoda > Insecta > Odonata > Petaluridae > Uropetala > Uropetala carovei. The sequence continues at coordinate 11,198,195 of JAXCHB010000015.1, forward strand.
AGATGGAGAGACTGAGAAAAATGGAGACGTTGAGAGAAATGGAAATACGGAGAAAGATGGGAAGGGAAGGAGGGAGAGAGATGGAGGCAGAGATGAAGGAAGGTGGATGGAGAGAGGTGGACAGATGGCGGGAGCCGGAGGAAAGAGGTAGAGGAGGGAGGTTGAGATGGAGAGAGGTAGAGATGGAGAGAGGTTGAGATGGAGAGAGGTAGAGATGGAGAGAGGTAGAGATGGAGAGAGGTAGAGATGGAGAGAGGTAGAGATGGAGAGAGGTAGAGATGGAGAGAGGTAGAGATGGAGAGAGGTAGAGATGGAGAGAGGTATAGATGGAGGGTGGTAGAGATGGAGGGTGGTAGAGACGAAGGAAGGTGGTTAGAGAGATGGGAAAGGAGAGGGACAGCCGGAGGGAGATGGAAAGAGATGGAGGGAGATGGAAAGTGATGGAGAGATGGAGAGAGAGGGAGAAATGAGCGGGGGGATATATTGAACTCCTACTCCTTAATTTTACCATACAATAATTCACAATATTGGAGGGTGAGAGTGGGGTCAGTGCACCAAATTATCCCAAACACAACTCAATTCCTCAGTTCTCATATTATAATCCATAATACTCTCGCGGAAAACGAGACTTTGTACTTCTCTCTCCCTCGCCTAATCTGGCTCTTTATCTCCATGGTCGCAACTTCTGATACACACCAATCTATCTATCGACCCGTAAGACCTTTCCAGCGAATCCATCCGACTTACATTTTTACCCATCTGGCATTCGGTCAGAGTTTTCCTAGGGATACCCGATTTAAATCCTTTAACAATGACGCAACGCTCTTGTTTTAAGTCACTGCTCCTTTTTGCATACCCAGCTGCCACGAGAACATTTTCTAGGCTGTACATGCGGACCCCATACACCGCCATGCTTATGGAAAGTGCGAAATAAGAGAGGAAATAGAAGAGACAAGAGAAAGACGGAGAAAAGGGAGGGGAAAGTCTGAAAAGAGTAAGCGAGTGGAGAGAGGGAACACGGCTTGAAAAAGACGACCCGCCCCCAACCTCTTGCGCGAGAGAGAGAGACCAAGCGAACAGCCGCCGCCGCCTCCTCCGTCTCCTAAAATAGCGACGCCTGGCTGTAGGAAGACGACGCCATGCAGTCTGGTGCGGAGCGGAGGAAACGACACCTGTGAGGGGGGTAGGAGGAAACAAAAGAGGGATCGGCCAAAGGGGATGGGGTTTTTAGAAAAGGGGATAAGAGAGGGAGTAGAGGGAAGTAAAAGGTGACGTTGAGTGGGAGCAGGGAGTGAGAGGGACCGCGGAGACATTCCTAGAGAAAAAGGGAAAAAATAGGTCCCGCGAGACGTTTATTTGCATAACGAAAGGGGGGGGGGGAAACCTATCCAAGTCCAAATAAGAAGCGGACATGGTTAAGCAGGAGGTCCGATCGAATACCTTCTTTCTCACGTCGCGAAGGATATATACGGGGCGGGGCGCGGGAGGCGTGTGACAAAAGACTTGAGGACGGAAACGGCCCTCAGGGTGAGGAGATTTGTGAAATTTCGAAACGACGGCAACCTTGGAAGAGTAGTTTCGGATAGGGTGTCGCCGCGGGACATACGTCAGCACAATGAATATGAAGAATAACAAGAGGTGGGTTCTAATTCAGAGATGACGGTTGAGATTTAATTAGCTCCAATGACTACATGGGGCTCCACGATCACGTGGATCCTAGAAATAGATGCGGGGCGAGCTTGCGCAAATCCCCGAGGCGAAAATTATCGTACTACAGATGCAATTCGCTTACTGGGAAAACTGCTCCCGTATGGCTGTTGGCGGAGTGGCTTGGAAATCTCTGACCGATTAAATATAACCTAAAGAAATACCGCTCCTCGGTTATCAGCCACATTCCTAAAAATTACACGAATAATCGAGTTATCACGGACCGTAGGTTGACGTTCCGCATTTGGATGACTAACCTTTTCAGTCATTATGGCACCATTCATAAAGACTTAAGATTTTCCTATTTTATTACATTAATACATGAGTCACGGTGGTTTCAAATGGAACCAACACATCTTATGAAGTTTTACTGTTCATTTTTATCATTTACTATCTTTTCTGCGTGTGTACTTATTTATATACATCCAAAATTTCAAATAAATAAAATTCGCCAGCTATGATTCACAAAGGATTAAGAAAGATGATTTCGTGCGATGACGAAAATCGTCTTCTCCATCGGACTGATTCAAAACTATGGAACGTCCTCGACCGTGTTTGGCCCATCCCGTCTATCCTTTCTATACGACACCAGCGAAGATTATCGTCGCCGAAAAACATGGTTCCACGCTGAGGTCATCGAGCCTGAGCAACTCGGTCGACGCATGCATGGACGAACACGGCGAAAGTAGATAAAATTATTTCATCAAATCGTAACCTTTGCGTCTATAGGAAAAGTAAAGCAATCCATCTTTCGCTACACCCTTCCAAACTAAAAATTGCATTTGCACCGATTACTCGAAAATTCATTTTGAAATGAGCGACCGAATGTTTCAGAACCTATGTGAACAAAAAAACACAACTACGTCTTCGCGATCGAAGTTTATTCTCACGTTAAATACTGTGGCGGATCCAAGGGGGAGGGGGCGATCGCCCCCCTCCCCTGGATATTATTCTTTAGGGGTAGCAAAAAGGGGAAACCGAAAGGGTTGTCATGTTGCAGGAGGTTTTCCCCAATAGGCTTCACGGTAATAATTATCATACTATTCTATCGTGTACCATGGTTTATTAATACAAAATAATTTTAACACTTTAGTGTACAAATTAAAAATATTCCCCACCCCTTGGGAAGTTTCTCGATCTGTCCTTGGTTAAATGCAATACTTTCCAAGTCTTCATTATACATTAAAATGAAATGATTTCATTTCTTCGCTTGGAGGGAGTTGTCGAAGAGACACACGGATTTCTATGGCAGAGAACAGGATTTCGCAATGTTTTTGGCCGGGTTCCATACGAGCGATACACGTTGACCCGTGTGCAAGTATTTAGCGTATTCTCTCACACGCGCCGGTATTACAGCCTCGACGACATGCAGTAGGCTCGGGGCTCGACGCCCTATCCAATTTCTTATCACGCCTAAGAAAAATATGACCGATTTCGCCGGGTCCTTCTCAGCAGCAACTGCGAAGAATCGAAAGAGATCTTCTAATGCACGATAAATCTTCCAAACCCTCTTTCTAATACATGGTACAAAACATGCTTTTCGACTAGTTATAACATATACTCGGCAATGAAAAGTTAACTGGAAACTGTTTCCGATACGCTTGAGAAGTGAAAATTTTGCTCATAAAACGAGAAAAGTTAGTTCTCGTTTAAAAAAATATAGCACGGAAGTCGCATGTACAAGGATACATAATTTTGAATATTAGTAATTAATTCGACGCAGAAGTACTGAAGTTTGCGAGGCATAAGACAAGATAATGTAGTTATCCAACGGCGAAAGGGAAGGAATGCCATGCGAGTACATCAGGGTTCCAAATATTTTACAACTGAACTTTTACATATGGCACGTTAGTTCTTACTTCAAAAATCTTGAAAATTTAGGCTACCGGTAAAGACATTTTTTTCTCCTTAATTTTTAAAATAAGAACACGCTTTCGTGCATCAAACATTTAAAATTTTCATCGTGAATTAAGAGTCCCCCGATCTCAGCAAATGCCTTAAGAGATCAGTTTCGATGCAGTGACAGCATTGCTTGCCGGATTATGTCGAATATAACGTCAAATAAGCTCCAAAACCCATTCAGATGTTGGGAAAACCAGTCGCGCATTTTGGCTACAAAACAGCCTTCATCAGAGCTTTGAGTCACCGATCGCAGACTTATTTTTAGTATCAATCACCGGCGAATCGCCACTGATTACAAGCCATCCTCAAGTCGAAACACGTAAGCGGATTTTCCGAACCTTTCTCGCGACTACCGAAGCTACTTAATTCATCAACCGCTTGGATTCTAGCCACGCGGCGATCTCGACAATTCTCTTCCCAACGTTGAATATGGAGTAAAAATAAATTTCAACATGGGCTCCTTCCAATTCTCCTTAATTCCCACCGTTTCATTTTAAAATGTTTAACCTTGCAAATCGCGAAAATAAAACGAAGGGAGAGGGAAGAAAAAAATGGAGGAGAGGGAGAGAGAGAGGGCGCGGCGAAGAGGTCGCGCGAAACGAAATACGCGGGGGCGTCCGGTCGAACGCGGCACCACTCCGCGTCGTCAAAACAACCGGAGGGCGGAGAGGAAGGAATTGGGAGAAGAAGAAGAGTAGGAGGGACCCCGGAGGCGGAGGAATACATCGAAGAACCTCCCTCCCACCTCCCTCATTTACCCCTTAAATCTCCTCCTCCCGACCTAGTTTCGTGGGACGTTCCTTCGACATCCAAGGCGTCTCCGATGACCCAGATCGGGCCCATCTTCTTCTTCGCGAAGAGGCGCTGCAAGAGGGAGCCACCGGACAGACGCTTCTTTCTTCCAGAGGCGCCGGGAGAAGTCAAGCCACGCGTTTTTTTTTATCGATGCAGCTCGCTCGCTCCCGTACAGGACTTACGATCGAATCGATTCCCTCCATCTTGTATTCCATTTTTGACTCGTCTTATTGTCAGCCGTCTTCTCCTCTAACACCACCCGCTTCGCACACGAGTCACGCCAACCCTTTTGTTTTTGTTCCAAAACGAGCGCTCGGTTAGATCCGATCGTGATTCTGTCGCGCAGCGATGACAGGAGCGCGATGCCAAAAAAACTGATCCCTTTACAAATATGCCAAACACGCGCTGTTTTATACCGCGCGATAATAAAAACAAACGAATAAAAAAAATAGGGACTCGGAACATTATTTTGTCTGCGGGTTGTCAAGCGCTTACTTACTTACCTACTCCTATCCAAATTTGGCAAGAATAAATTCTTACGCTGCAAAATAGAAAAACCGTTACTCGAATTATAAATTATTCTTAAAATAATACCACTTCCGGAAAGCACTATTACCGAAACCGTCATAATACGTCTCTCCATTGGTCATAAAAACGTTAGAAAAGCTCATTTCGGCTACGAAGTTGCTTCTATAAGCGGTGGATCGCCGATATTATATTCTTAGCTCTATTAAAAACCTATTTATTACCGGTGGATCACCACCGCCGACGGCTTCTTCGCAGCAGAAACGAGCCGAATTATCAATTATTCCGGGGAAATGACGCTTCTTTACACCACTCTCATATAAATTGTTACGATACGTCTCTATTAGACGTAAAAAAATATTTCGGCTGCGAAACTGCCGCCGTCAGTCGGCAGTTTATTCTAACTATTAAAATGCTATTACCGGTGGATCACCACTGACCACGGCTTCCGATACGTCTCGGGTTTTCCCTAATTTTCTTATTGGAGAGGCACGTTGCGTCAATTTGGTTTTTAGTCATATGGCGAAATCGAGTAATTCTCTATCCAAGTTGTACATACGTACGTACCATCGTTTGCTGATGCGAAAATTCTCGTAACTACTCTCGCGTCCTCTTTTATTGCCGAACAAAATTCATCCTAGGCCCCGACCGCATTTATCGTCGCTACTTCCTAGATACTTGGACGAACGACCTCGAGTCAAAGACGTACGCCGAATGCGATAAGGGAAAATGCCATAGTAAGCACTGTCACTCGACCATTTTTATGGCCCTTCCCGGAGTTACCTGAGCTACCGCGAAACAGCACGTTTCTCTGCAGGATTTTCGTACTACGACTCCCGTGGCCTCCTATAAGAACGGTATGTTAAGGTAAACACAAACGGAGGTCGTTTAAACGTCAGCATTAGTGAGCTACTTATCGCACAGTAGTGACGTTTAGGAATCGTTACGAAGCCGGGAAGCGAAATTTCCACGAGATATCGTCGCTTTTATTTGCATAGCTTGTGTCGCGAGAGCTGTTTCTTTTAAGGGTAGAGCCACTTGGAGAGAACGCGTGCCATAGGTGGTGGTGTACCAAGCTGTTCTAGTTGAAAGGCTTAAAAAAAAAAAACTTTCGCGGCCTGAAATAGCTCGCCAAATAACTTTTCACGGGTTTGGCACAGTGTGACATAATAAAAAAATGAACGACACGACTCGGGCATCTTAAGAAATTGTTTTTTTTTCCTCCCGAAACTTTTCTAAAGATGAGCAACGCGAATTTGGCAACGCGACTGTTTACACGAATCTTCAAACATTGGCTCACGCGGATTACTTTGCCTGTTAAAGACCACGAGCCGAAGGGGAAAACACGTAGAAAGAATAGATTTATAAATATGCCATTCGGAAACACTTTCAGAAATATCTTATGAATGGAAAAGCCAAAAAAATGTGCTACATCGATGGAACATCTGAGACTGTCCAATCGCGAAAAAATTTAAAGAAACTTTCACTCACTCGGAAAAAAATACATGTATTGGATTCCGTGTCGTTATCTGAGTTATAATTCCGAGTAATTTTTTCCTGCTTTCTGCGAGGGATGATCAATTTACAATTACTGTGTTAACCGCAAGCAGGTCCCCTATTTGTTAACTAATGGATTCCAAGCCGCAACATGTTTTCCGAAAAGAGTAAACAAGAAAAAATTAGAAAAATAATTTCTCCTTATAGCCAATTATATGATTTTTCTTAAATACTTAGGCTGGAGAATGAAACGTATTACAGGAAGCGGATAAACTGTAAAACACATACCATTCTCATTGCTCACACAATTTCCGCGCCAACTTCGCAAACCCCTCCGACCGATAAAGCAATCGCCATCGAAACTTTTTCCCGTAACGCAAACGCGGATGTTAATGTTTACCGAAAATGGAATTTCCACGCCATTTCCACATCGCCGATTTCTTTCGCGTCGAATTTATACGCCCAAGCCGCCAGCAGACGAACCGTAAAAACGACTCCGCGAAACGAATCGGTTTAACGCGTTGAACGCCGCAAATATATAAAACAATACCGGAGAAAAAGCCATTTTTACGCCTTTCAAAACATCCGACACGAAAAAATAGAAAGGTTCCGCTTTAAAGCGAGGAGACGACTCCCGCCCAAAAAAAAAAAAAATCAAGGCACGCGCGACATTTTAATTCCCATCATTCCGCCTTAATTAGCGCGGGAATTCCTTCGATTTATTTTTAACGCGGCTAAGCATAATCGAAATATCCTCGGCGATATTTTTTTCCCGAAACGAATAGCTTATAGGGAAGAGTAAGCATTTTTGTGAGACCAACCAGCCAACACTGGGTGGAGAAACGAGCGTATGCTTGACAAGTCACACGTGTTGCAGTTCTCTCCTCACCACACCACTCCACATTTCCACTTCGCAAACCTGCGTAAATTGCAAAGGAATGTCCGCGCTTCCGATAGGGGAAGGGAACTTCAGACGAGAGAGAGGGGAAGAAAGGAGACACCAAGAAGATAAGTTATTTGTCACGCCACTAGTTGACAAAAGAAACGCGCCAGAGAATTCCTCTCTATGCTAGTGATAGAGAGAGGGAGGTTCTCTTCGTTAACGACTAGGAAGCAAAACAAGATAGGGAAATGTCTTTCCTGCGATAGAGACGATGATCTTGGTCATTCCAACTTTATTGACTCGTCAGACCGTTTGTCAAGCCGGTTCAAAGTCTCCTACGAACTGTCCACGCGAAAATATTTAGTATAGCGGTTAAATTAGGTAAGAGATAACACACTGTTACTACTGTTACAAAGACGCGTTATACATTTTACATTAACACGATTACATAATATTGTATATATTCTTACTAATTTCTCTCTCAAGAAAACTTCACGAGGCCGATTAGGGGGTCCAAAACATTCCTTTATATGTTCTCAAACTGTTATTCCTCTATTATGTATTTCGTCGGGGGAAAAGAAAAGTCGAGCGTATTTACTCGAGGTGATTATATTTGTTCCGGGATGACAGCAGGAAGCCGGTGGCATTCTACTTGTCAGAAAAAGGATTCCACAAATACGTACGAAGACGTAAACTCGGCAATAAATAACGACGACTGTTTGCAATAAGATTGTACATATAATATTTCGATCGCGAAATGATCAATATTACTGCCACGTTAAATATGTTAATTATTAAAACACCGCGGAAGCACAGTTTATAACTTGCGACAACATTGGTGCTTGAAAAAAATCTGAAAATTAATTGGATTCGCCGAAGCCTTAGCAATCCTATCAATACAACACCATCAAATATTTAAAATCTTAGTTGAAGCACTCTGTATTTGGCAAGGCCCTTTCCTTCCATCTCCTATCCTTTTCATTATTCATGATTTATTCCTTTTTTTGAGAAATGGTCGCAGGCACACGTCCATCTACATCTTCAATCCGAAAAACTCGGGGCTGGATTATGGAAATTGCCGAACCACGAAGAGGTGGTATATAATTGCCTGCACTGTTACCGTACGCACTAAGGCCAGTGGCGCCCAAACTTTTCGGCCCGAGGGCCACATAATCCATTGCTGTACTCATCGCGGGCCACATAGCTCAATTTCGTACTCCTCGCGGGCCACACCCCGTCAAAAAAAATAGCTTAAGAATAACGTACGGGAATTAAGGATTTAGTTCCGAGTTGAATCTACCTGATTTGCATTTATCTATTATGGGATTGGAGAGGTAAACACAAAATGTTTGTATAATTTCCTATTTTCCTTTTATGTTACATTGTGCCCTTCAATTGTTAAACTCATGGCGGGCCGGATGAAGACACTCCGTGGGCCTGATGTGGCCCGCGGGCCGTAGTTTGGGCACCACCGCACTAAGCCATAATGTTGTCTATAACACAAGAATGTAAGTAAATAACATTTGGAAAGACAAAATAATAAAAAATGGAGTATGAAGTCTCTGATACAAAAAATTTGGCTTGCTCAATCCGGATGAGATCATAGATGAAAGGGTTTTATTTGCGGTTTTCTTAAGCTGCGGGAACGCGGAGAACGGAAAAATCGGAACGCCATCCACGCCACCTTCCGGACCAAGAATTTTTTTACGGATGAGGCGTCAATTCTGGAACCACGAATGTTTCCGGACCACAGGATTCCGGATTAGAGAGGTTCAAACGCATCTGAATACTTAAACCTAACTTTTTCCATGCATGACATTTTTCGTCAGTATCTATATTACTGCACGCTATTAACGATTCCAGCGTCCTGCCCGGCGTACGCCACGGGACCGCGCCGTACTTTTCCACGACCGCCTTCCTCAGCATACCCCAGAGAACCGCCTCATTCACTCCTGCCTTCCATCCCTTCCACCTCGCCGATGCAAAACTCGCCCCCTCTTCCCCCCTTCCACCTCCTACCCCAATCACCGTCCACTCCCTGTAAGAGAACGAGATTTTTCTGCCAGCCGCCACCTCGCCCACGCCGACTTCTTCAACATATGCTCCTCCATCGCCTCGCATCGTCATATTATCCTCGATCCTAAATTCTTTCTCGCAATATCCTGCCGAACAGTTTGCTAAATAAGGGTTTTGGAACCCGAGGTGAGGTTATCTAACCGTTTGAGAAGTGCAAAAAAAAATCCAATCATAAGAGGGCATGGCAGGAATTGATACGTTTAATAACAAATGATACGCTTCTATGCATCTGTCTGTAATTATGGGGTACCCTGTCGCGGGCACTTCGAATAAGCTCAGATGGGACGCGATTCAAACCAATGTCAAAAAAAAACTGAAAGAAACAAGATGCGCGTTGCATTTACAAAGCAGCCGTCCTCGGCGGAGTTCCATCCGTCCCCGACTCTTTATTTCTTTCACATAAAAGATAACTGGACCGCCATCGAGGGCGACTGCTTTGCGGCCGAGTTGCGCATGTTTTTTTTACCAACATACTTAAAGCTATTGGAATTATCTTCACCATCTATCGGATCTTAACCATAAAGAAAGCTCTGAGCTTATTTTTCGGTGGTGTGTGCTTGTTATTAAATGGAAAAATACAGAAACAAAAATGCCTTCCAAACGCGACGTATGTGATCCACTAGACTTTGATTCAAAACGCCCTCCATTACAAGTTCGATTAGAATTTCCTAAACTCGAAAACGGAAACAACTTCGAGGAGAGAATATTTCTCGAGAAAAGTTTAGTGGGTGGAGAGCTCGCGAACCCGACTGAAACGAGCCAAAAGCCAGTTCTTTCATTATTTTTACATATAAAACGCGAAGGTTTACATACATCCTATAATATAAAAAGCTAGGTTTGTCACTCTCTCTGTACGTAACGCTTTTGACATGCTTATATCTCTGGAACTACTTGATGGATTTTCAAGTTCTATACCATTTTGGATTCGTCAAACTTTCAAAATTTAGATCCGCAAAAAAATTATGGTCAATAGGTCCATCTTGAGCTGCTACAACAGCTGAAGGGGGGGGGGCATGTTTTGTATGGAAATTTATGTCTCCTGGGCAGAGGTTTGTACCGATTGAGCTGATATTTTCAGCATAAGCTTTTCTCACAAGATATAGCTGTACCTGCAAATTTGTGCTTGATCGGTGCAGAGGATCAGGTAGCTGCCATACAAAGAGCTCGTTCTGAACAGTGATTTTTGAAGCATTTTCGCAATAACTCGATGAAAAGTGAATGGATAAAGCTCAAATATGGTATTATTCAATGATGAGAGAACCTTTACCAGAAATGTCGTACTGAGGGAATTATTACAGGGACAAAGCCATTTTTGCGATAAAAATTTTTTTAAATGCTAGATGCTAGAAACACTTTTTTTATCGAAATTTTCATCGTCAATATTATTGACGGGTAATACGCTAGTACATACATATAAATATAACTAAACCCCTCCGTATAGGAATTTAGTTTTTCGGCCATGAGAATCGGGAAGTCTGCCACGGTTCCACATTTCCAAGCGATGATAGCTTCGAAGCAACGCCCGATTCCTCGCAGTAAAAAAAAAAACTTCACGTCAAAGCGGTGGCCTCCGTAATCTATTTAAAATGGTCCGAAAAATTTTTCTCGGGAAATTTCTAACCGAGGAGGGCCTTGATTAGGCGCGTCGGAAACATTCCGTGCCAAGTTCAACAATTCCCTCCCCCCCTTCTCCTCTCCCCTCAACGTGTGCGCGAACACACAGGCAAACACGCTCGCCTCCTTTATGTTCGGGATGGATAGGGGTGTCGTAATAAAAAAAATACCTTTTTAAACCCCTTACGCGCCGAATTAATGTGTATTTTCCCTTTTATATTTGATGTTAAAAATGAGGAATGCTGAAGACTCATTTTCGCTGATATACGTGGAAATTTATCGATGGAGGGACTTAAGACGTCCCGACAATATCACCAAGGGTTGAAAAGTATTTTAGTACTTACGTGTTAACGGGTGACAAACAATTTTGTAGTAAATTTCAAAGTTGACTGCATTAGATTTGGTATGGTGAACCCAAATAAATTAAAAAATTACTACAAAATTGTCTGGATCACTCGTTAATATGTAAGTACCGTATTTTCCCTCATTGTTGCGCAATAATATTTATTGATACAGTGACAGAGACATTTACACAATACTACTCGTACGTCACTTCCTTTCACACCCCATAAAGATTTTGCATCCCTTCTGAACGCGTCGTGGACGACATGCGCGCACCTAGGCAGGGGCCCTGGGATGTTTATAACACGGCCCATTTACGCCGAGGAAGACCCCCATCGGCTCCACGGCACCACCGCTCACCCTCCCCCCCTCCATGCCACCGTCCTTGGAACTAAACACCCCCCACCCCCCCTCTCCCAGAGGTTCAACCGTGCCGCCTCCGGCTCTTTTATCCCATGGACGATGCCAGGAATTTATGCCGCCTCCTCGACCTTCGGAATAGCCGTCGACGGTAGCCTAGTGGCGCGACCACGTAGGCTCTCTCCCCCTCCCTCTCCCCTTTTCCTCCCTCTCCACACCGCCATCCCCCTCCTACTACACCGAGAGGGCCCCGAAGGGTCAACGCGAGAGAGCGCCCCACGGTTGAGAGAGAGAGGAAGTGATCCCCCGGCCGCTACGCTACGAGAGACTTCGCGAATGAATAGGGACGGAGTGAGATTGCGTGGGGGAGATGACTCCGGCACATCTGGCAACAAGGCGCGACATATCTGAGAATCCTTTACCTCCCCTCCCGACGACGGATACTCTCTCCTCCTCTTCCTCCCACCCACCCACGAGCTCTGAAAAACTTTTTTAAGTGAGGGGCTTTGTTGAGAAGATGCAAACAGGACCCGCCGAACGAGGAATGCGGTGCTATAAGATAGCCAAAGCCTCCCCCCTATATCTCTAAACCTCCCTCTCTCCTCTCTCTCTAAAACGTGCCGCTTCCATCAGTCAAGTCTCATAGCCCGAATTCCTAGTTTTACGGAGCGATGAAAATGGATTCTAGGGCATTCTCGCGCCTTTTTCTCCCCCTCCCCCTACCGTCCGAATTGTGAAACTTTTTAATAGCGCCTTTTTTTACGACGAATAAATTCGACGGGGTAAGGAGACCCCGAAGAATCTTTTAAAAAACGGCGACGTCCCGCTATCTGCGAAATAAAAAAAAACCGGCCGATTTTCACTGCCGGAGCGCAATTACCGACGAGATGAAAAGTTTTAAAACCTTTTCCCCGAAAAGAACGTGTCGAGTCGAACCTACAACATTACAAAAAAGTTATCCACTTATTCCATCGAGTGTTATTGGGATTGGAACGTACGCTACCACGCTTCCCGACATAAAAAAAAACATTAAAATAGCGCGCGTAGACGAACGCTTTTATTACACTAATAAACGCCTGAAATTTTTTAAATATAAGGAAAAACCGAGGCGAAAAAGTTACGCTAGGAACGGACTCTTTAAACGTTAGGGCACCGCACATACTCTCAAAAACTCCACTCCTGCTTCCAACCACAGATATTTTCATTTTCAATTTCTCCTCCAACCTCTCCCGCCCCTCCCTCCCTCGCTCTGCCTCACTCACTCCCTTCTTTTTCCCCCCCCCCTCTCCCCTCTTTTGCCGAGAGACCCCAGAACGGCGGCGGCTGCATTCCAGAGACATTCCTGAGCGGAACCGCCCGCCCAGCACACTCACTCAACGGAGGGGTGAGAGGAGGTGGGAGGGGAGGAAGGGGGAGGAAAGGAGGGGTACGCAGCGAGAGGTACGGGGGAAAAAGCAAAGGAGGGATTGGGGGGGTGTGAGGGAGAAGGAAGCGAGGCAGCGGGTCGAGAAAGTACAAGGCTAGAGATCCTTTGACACCCAGAAAAGCAATCGTTTTCTTTCGGGGAAAAAAACATGCGAGATCGATTGCGCTTATCGAGCATCTGAAACGAGCTCATTTAACCGACGTTAAGTTGGCGAGCCGAGAGACGAACAAAAATCCCGTTCCCAATTTTCGAGAACTAGAAATCTCATACTTGTAACGCTTTACGAATACGCGTAAAATGGTAACGAGTACTAAGAACCACCCCACGGGAGAAAAAACGTATATAATGTCATAAAACTGCCTCGGGAATGAGACATACCCGAAATAACTTCCCTTAAATGAAATATCGATCCACACTCGGGGGCGGAATTCAACTCGAGACCCCAACGATGCCACTGAGGATGGTTGCTTTGTGGCTCAAATACGCATTTGGTTACTTTGGAGCGCTTTCTAACGGGAAGCTATCTTTTTAAAAAAATATTTCAAAATCAAATTCCGTGAAAAAATAAATACCATAGACAAAAGTCTCCAGGTGGGACTGTGCAGTTGATAAGCTCGCAAGTTATACTCGTTAGTTATAATGAAGTCATTCTTTTAAACAAGATATAGAATCTCGCCAACTCGACTCTGAACGCGAAGAGATTGTTTTCTCGAGAAAGAGAATGATAATTGCGTCGCACGAACACACACACAAACACACCTGAAACCAGATCAACGTCCTTAACACGAATTAAATCAAAAACAAGAAACCAACGACGCGAATGTTCCGACCTGTTAATGAAGTGGAATTTCTGCCGGAAAATTTCCACTCCACGCGCCAATAAGCTGCGCTAAAGAGACGGCAAATGAGAATTATTATTTCAGCGAGTACAATGGAATCGCAACGGTTGGACCCAACTGGATGTGCAAAAAAATCGATAATGCCACAGGTTACTTAAACTAATGGGAAAGGGAAATAATATCCTTCCCTAATACGGAATAATTGCAGTCGTAAACGTTTGATTTAAAGAGATTCTACTCTGTGAGGAAAAAATCCCCAAAAGCCTCCTTAAGAAGGCCACGATAAAAAATTTAATTAGCCATATATCGAATAAAAACTGATAGTATGCCAACTTTAGCCAAAAAAATCTATACTTCTAAATTTTACTCGAAATACGCGGCAACCTCGCGTACGATTAATTGATCGGCCATCACCAACTCATTAATACAACGAAAAAGAAATTGATACTCGGATCATTCCCACTGGAATGGTACGAATGGAAAGAAAAAATTAACTACAAAGACCTTAACTGCTCCAGAGAGACGAATAGATAAGGGGTTATTATAAGATGCAGAAATTTAAATACCTTTCGCCTTTTTAACTGCACGCTTCCTTAACCGGGAGCCATCGTTTTCCAATTTAAAAAATCGAAACAGGCAGAACGCGGGGGAAGGAGGCGATCATCCATAAACGTAAAAGGAGAGTCGAAACGGAAGTCGCAATTAAGCGAAACAAAAGAATGCGTCGCGACGGGCTTCGGATCGCATCCGATGCAATTACTGTCGGATGCATCGTCTCATCCGAATCGAGAAGGATTTCTCCGGAGACGACATCCGTTGCTTTTTTTGAAAGAAAATCGAATCGCAAAACGCGTTAAGTCGACATTGGTTAAGTTCGACTATTCTCTAAAACGTTCCCCCGAGGGATCGAACTGCATACTGCTGAGAACTATAAGTCAAATTCCCATTTTCCATAACTCGAGGCGAATCAATTCTACAGGACAAAATTTTTTTCGTGTTATTTTTCTTCTAGAACTCGAATTATAAGTAGAATATTTTTTGCGTCCCTTGAGGCTCGACTTATAGACGTTCAACTGTATATTCATTCATTTCTGCGTCGATATGAACGCATTTAATCGTGTCAATCTTTATATTAAACGCAGCGAACGCGCTAGCCACGCCATATTATATCCTAGCGTGATCTAATCGACAAAAATTTCAACAAACGGATACAGCGAGGGGAAAAAAAACCCTCACGGCGTAGAAATCGTCATTCCTCCGTCCCCACCGGATGAGAATCACCCGACAGAAATCCAGCGAATTTCGCGACCTCCGTCCAGCGATATATTCCGAGGCAAAACAAAGGCATATTCCGCAATAGTTGCAAGTGGTCAATACGTCACCGCGAAAGAATTCCAGGATGGAAGAGAGCCAGATCTCCGAAACACACCAGGCAGCAGCAGTACTCCCCTCCCTACCATCCTCACCCCAACCCGACATCCCTCTCCACCTTCTACCATCCTCCCACCCTCCGCCAGCCCCGCGCCTGCATCATCACGGACCTTGTGCGTGCCAGGCGAGATGAGGGAGGGAAGAGGAGAGAGAGAAAAAGAGGAGGGAGGGAAGCTTCTGCTCGGCTGCCAAATACTTGTGGAAGGGAAGAGCATTGGTATGTGATACGTGGGCGAAAATACACTCTCCCCCTCTCTCCCCCCCCCCCGCCTTCCCGTCCCTCTCCTTGCAGACCAGCCGAGAGGGGAGTGTGGCACGGGGTGGAAGGGGTAAATACCTAGGAGAACGTAAAGAGGAAAAAAGATGGGTGGCGGGGTGGGGAGAGGAGTGAGGAAGGGAAGAGGGGCGCCAAGCAGATTTCGGTCCCTTATTCAAAACCCTCCGTGCTCAAAATGGACGGCAATGGGGGGGGGGGAGGTTTTTATACGGTTAAAAAAAAGAGGGCGGAGAGACGGAATCGAATGTTATACAGAAACCTACATACTAACTCGAGAGACAAATGTTTTTTTAGAGCATAAAAATACTTCCTCTTTCTGAACTCTCCGCCAAACAAAAAGTCAATTAACAGTTGCGCCAAATTAAAAATAGGATTTTAAAGAAGACCGCGAGGTTTGCTTATATGCCCGAGGCTCGGGTCTACTGGCGAAAAGTAGTCGGTACTCGTGCTGCGCGGTTTGCAACGTACCGATCTCCGAGGTTATCATACTTCGCGGGTGTATTACGTTACGTTGGAAAGTGTTTGCACTTAAAAACTGTTTTGGCACTATCGAGACGAGCCCAAGATCTCCTTCGAAATTCTGTAAAACATGACGAATTATATAAAAATATTAAGTTGAAATATGAAATCCCACCTTAACATCCGATCGAATATTTACTAAATACCGACGAGGCGACGTAAAGTTCAGCACGAAAACGATTCATTTACCGCAAAGACAGCTGCCAAAACCCAGGGCTTTGAAATTTTACGCCTTAATGTGCCGGCTAAATTTTGTCAGCCAACGCATAATTATTTTGGGAACGATGTAACTGTCGATATTTTAAGTATGCTGCATTTGCGGTTAATGTAACTTCTACGCGCGTGGCGGAAATTAATATTTTTCCGCTAAAACATTTAATTCGTTACAAGCGTAAAACTAAGCGGTGCCCTACACGTGGTAAACGTAGCGAAGTTCTGCTTCGAATCATTACGCAAATGAATTGTTACGCCCATCATTGTTAAGGTTAATGAGCCCATTGCAACGTCAACATGTGACTTGTTTCTCTCGAATTTCTAGGAACAACAAAACTCGTCGAATAGTCAAAAATGGTACTTAAAACAATTCAATTGATAACTTCGAGTACGGCCGCGGACAAACAACAAAATTGGCGCATTAACCTACGACCGTATCTGTGAGCCGATGCTTTACAAACACCCTAACAACAACATTGGCTTGTAAACACGGGACATCGGCACGTGTGCTACGCCGTGTTGGCTTCGAAAAAAAAGGCGCCACACGTACAAAAACAGACACGATTATTCACTTTGTAGCTTCATACGTATGTCGGGCGCTCATTGAAAGATACGACCACCACCAACCGGCCAAAAATATTCACAAAACGCACTATCTCAACATTCGACAACACAACCGCTCCGGCAACCATAACAACTCTAATCGAACTACTTTCGCCGCATCCGCACTTTTAAAATCTCAATGATTAATTTATTAACAGATAACTCACTCGATTCGCCCGGCCGGCTTCCGTGCCGAATGCACAGTAAAACCGTTCCGCCACTACCCTCATCGGCCGATCAAGGACAGACACGTTACACAGCACATCTCTTAGTTAAGCTCGTCACGGCCTGGGTCCGTCTCCAGACACTACAACCAATCCACGCATTTTACTACGTTACTACAGCATTCGGTTATTTATGCTGTTCCGACATTCCTTTGTAGCATAGTGGCAACAAAAACCTTACTCATACGTAAATATTTGGGCCCGACAATCTATTGCCATCACAACCACATCTTATTCGATAAACTCATCAACCTATTCCTCAAAAAATTTTAAGTGCGAGATTGAACTTCGAAGTAATCATATTTTTATCACGCGTTAAATGAAAATGGATTAACAACATGTTCGACAAAAGGCGAATAAAATAACGTTTACAGATGCAATACCAACGGCAAGAGATACAATAATAAAAATGCCAAGCTTTAAAAATAAATCTGATGTACATATTTAATTGTAATATTTATAATTCAGTTTCATCATGCAATACCACAGAATTGATGCGTACGCCAAAAAATCTAACTCCCCTTATATACAATACTTCTGTTCATAACTTTTATCTTTAACGCAGAATATGCACTAATACAATTTAACATTTCTCAGAAGTGAATGCTACAGCTACAGATCTTAGAAAGTATGTGGCATGTTTTGCTGAAGATGGCAGCACAGCGCTTAATATCCCGAACCAAATTCATTTTAAAGTTTTTAGTAAATTACGTTTTATTTACCTTAAACACAATTAAAAAACATTCAACGCAGGATCAGTCAGTCAAAACACACAGAAACTAGGGATTCTGAAATACACAGCGAGTAACACAAACTAAAAAATGCGGAAACATCTCAGGAATTCAGCGCTTTGACGTGGGGTTCCGTAAGGTAAAGTCTGCTAAGTCGCGTTCTTCCTACCTGTCCCGCGGGTCAATCCACGTTGTTTTCTTGCTGTTGTGATCAATGAAGTAAATTTTTCCATCGTAGTCACGTCCAATATCCCAACCTGCAGGCAGAGGTATCTCTCCATTTCTTCTCCTTGGCATATTTCACCACTTAAATCCATCCAAAAGGGTAGCAACTGGAACACACTCGCACAGCTACTCCGCCATGTTGAATACCTCAATACAATGAACGAGTGACGTCACCTATGGCTTGCGTTGGCTGGCCAATCGCAGGTTAGATTCCTCTAGAAAGGAATGTGAGTATTAACATAACAACCAAGTTGAAGTAACAGAATGGCTTGATGGTTCAAAACGATGTTACACAAATCCATATCATACAGTTATTAAAAAATCACCTAGGCTTCCATTAGCACTATTTTTTCTAAGATAATTTTTCGAGGCAAGAATTAAAGGCTTCTTACAAATATTTTTAAATATTTGAAAAATTTTATTTGGAAATTTACATTTCTGAAAATAAGCACAATTTTGGGAAATGTTTATGATTAATTAAAACTAAAACCCACAAGATTTATTTCCACAACATATAAAAAATAATTACATTTGTTTATTTATGGCGGGCACATCCTATTTAAGCCTTAAGGTTTACTCTTACAATCCATAGGTGGGCAACTGCCCTCTTTTGAGGGGATACCGAAGTAATTATAGGAGTTGATGCTGCTATGCCATCTACCACAAGTGAAAAAACTAAAACGGAACAGACATTAGAGCGGTAAAACTATTAAAACAACTCGGTAATACTAATGGTAGTTTTTAACAATTTATCTAACAAACATTAATTTTTATTGCCATAAACTTGGTGAGTGCCCGGCAGTCAATTGTGAATAATATTAACTGCACACGATTCCGTAACTGAAAGGTTATATGTTGGTTTTTCTCCAAATTAAGATACTTATCATTAATCTTACATGTATACCCTTAATTTAATAATAGTTATAGCACATTTCCTGGTAAAAATTTTAATTTCCAATATTGTATCAAAGGTTCTCTGTATTGCTCGCTTCCCAGAAAATAGTTTTTAACAGTTGTCAGTTTCCTAATTTCGCGCTATCCTTAATTCTAAATTTTAGTTTAAATGGATTTTTTGTCACATTTACCTTTATAAGAGATTATTTTGAATGTTTAAATTTAATAAAAACTAAGTTTTATTAATTCATATGTTCATTTTTTAAAATCATTTCCTAAATCGCAACATATGAAATCTTCATGATAAAAAGTTCTTCCAAACTTCAGCAACTCAATGCTCTAATGATCTTCGTTATCACAAGTTAGACTTATCATATACTTTATACAAATAGTTATGATTAACAGGACTTTATATCAAAGAAATACCTCTAATTAAGCTTATACTCGATTGTGTGATGCTTCAAAAGTGTTTACATTATTTTTATGATATTAGTAATTATGAGACAGCGTTAATGATATTACTTTGAAATTCTACTTATAAAATTTCATTTTCCGGCCGAAAAATCGTTTCCAAATCCCCATCGTTCTCCATATTCCCTTTTAGGTCCATGATATGACACGCTCCACTTTTACGAGCTATCTACATTTTTAATAACTCTTTTTAGAATATACTTTTCTTATATAATATTGTGGCTATATTTCTTACGAGCCTACTTTTTAAATTGTAACCCACATATAATAACTGCAAATTAAGATAACATTCCTCAAAGTCAAAAACCACAAAATATAAAGTAATGTACACATTACTACTATACAGAAAAAAAACGAATCCGAGACATGCAGGAATTAAGTTATTAATATATCTGACACGAAGTTCCTCGGTGAAGATTCTGCATAAAATAATTCGAAATTCGCAGTTGAAATATTGTTGAACATTAAAATTCTGAAGCATCTTTAAATATATCGTTGCAACTTCGATACTATCGAAGTTGACTATACTTCAGGCCGTTCAAGCATACCATCTGAATGAGTGTCGTGAGTGTTGACGTATTAGTGAAAGGTGTGGATGAAATTCATTAAATCAGTGTCATACGGAGTGCGATTTTAAATTATATTGTCGAGGCTGTGAAGAAAATGTGAATTAATATGAGAAAATCGCTCTTAAATTTGCTAATTGATTTATGTTTCTTTAGATTACTATAAGATATTGAAATAAGTTTGCTGCAGGTTTTTTACTCTGAAATAGTTGAACTTGTGTTCAATAATGACCACGTCGGACAGTGAAGATTTTGAAAGTGCAGACGAAGAAATTGAACCAGAATTTTCAATATTGAAAGCAAAGAACAAAAGTCAATCCGAGAAGCATGAAGTTGAGCCAGGTAATCCCGAATGCTCTGATTTACCCGAAGCTGTACATGTTGTTTCCTCGATGGCATTGCATGAGAATAAATCGGGAAGCGACAGTTCATTAAAATCGGGCGACGAATTATCTCACACACTGGAAGAGAAATCTGGCACGGATGTTTTTCAGCAAGAAATCCCCGATGAAATGTTTGAAAAGGCTTATGAAGAGTTAATAAAAAATGAGAACCCATTTGTCGAGACATCCGACTCTAAGTCGGACTCTCCGGAGGTTTTGCAGGGTCCTCTTGATCAGAAATCGGCCAAAAGTAATAGAGGCAGAAGACCTCAAAGAACCAAGGAAAATAAATCTGGGCCTATGAAATTGGGCGTTAGGTTAGGAAGTGGTAGCAATAAATCTTTGGAAGATAAAAGCGAGGCAGCTAAAAGTATATCAGAAGGAACGCCTTTAAATGCTAGTGACCTTTCAAGTACACTGATAGAGGAAAAAAAGAGACCAGAACCAGAATCCTATGCATCTCTGTTGGACAAAATGTCTGGAACGACTACAAAATCAACAAATTTGGTTTGTTTTTTTTTACTGGAGGGGCTTCTCTATTCATTCATTATTTATTGCTTATCAGCCCTCACCTTCTTTATTATTTAAATCCGCTTCCATTAATAGATTCTCTATTTAACAATTAATATATTTATTTGGACTTTTGTTATTGGTAATAACTGAAAATTTTTGGTTTAAATTAACTGTCTTACAATAGAAAATACTGTACAAGTTACATCGCCTTTTTGTGTTCACTTCACTTGTGTTTGCACAGTCATATTAAATGAAGACATTGTCATCCATCTCTGTGAAAAAGAGGAGGATATCGTTCAGTAAACTTTTCTTTTTCTGTCATAAATTCAATATTGGGGTGTGTCTTATCTTTCAATCTTAAAACTTAATTTTTAGGAAACAAATGCAATTGAAAAAATTGCATTGTCTTGTGTAATTATAACTTTGAATGTTTCAAAAAGTCACCTGTGTCAACAAAAATTTCAGGAGGACCAATCAGAGGTTACGGAAGAAGAGCAGCAGGCTCCTCAGTCATCGGGTTGGGGTTTTGGGAAGAGCCTCATTGGTTCAAGTGGTTGGGGTAGCGTAGGTGGTTGGGGATCTAGTCTGCTCAACACTGCCACTCTCAGTGTGTCCACGCTCGGAAGCCATGTGACACAGGGAATAAGCACTGTTTTGGAGACAGTTGAAGCTGGAATTGGGGCTCCAAATCCTGAGGAACTCGCCAGGAAGCTAAAAGAAGAGGAGGAAAGCAAAAAGCTGAGTGAAAATGCAGTATCATCAAGAAAGGAGAAGTCCCAGGAAGCAGAAGGTTGTCATTGAAAGTTTCAGTTGCATTTCGATAGATGACTGACTGCGTCTTTAAATATTACCTTCATTTGACTGTCTTTGAATTGGGCAGCTCTTATTTCCCAAGTTCAGTTTGGCCTTTATCGCAGATAACTTATATGAGTAAAATATGCTAATAAAATACTTGACAAAATATTTCATTCAGAATATAGCCATAGAATCAACATCATTATTTAAGAAATTATAAAAAATACCTTATCTGCATTTTGAAATTGGACCCAAAAACACCTTAAATATTATTATTATGCATTTAGGTAAATCATTTTATATCTTAATAAAAACTTTTTAGTGATGATTTGATTAGTAAAAAGTGCCTTATTTGTGGATTTGAAATGGTTTGGAGCATTTTGGATTAATAAAATAAAATGTATCAGTTACATTCCATGCCCTTTATCTTGCATTTCTATTTGATGGAAAGTATGGGTCATGGATACACAATTGGAAAGGCATATGCTGGAAAGAAGGTTCTTTGATGCATACTTTCCATCATGATCTAAAGCCCATCACCATAAGAGAGTACATATTAGGTTTTATTTTGGTTTACCTCATAGAGGATATCTGTTGGGGAAGCATGGCTAGTCCAACCCCTACTACAAAAAATTCCACATTCTGAAACATGAAAATTATTCAGTGATACAATATCTGCCCAGCAAGCAAGAGATACAGGTTTGATTCCTGGTCATGACAGATTTTTTCTCCCAATTTCTTTCAGCTCCATAATTATTGTTGACTCAAACGCAATCTCTTTTTGTTTGTCATTTAGAGTCGGATGCGGAGCTGGAAATGGAAGCTTGGGGTGATTGGAATGACGACGAGGAAGGAGATAACACAAAATCTGGAACAGGATTGCTGAGTCTAGTGTCTGGTGTCACACAGGTGACTGGCAAGGTGCTTTCTACAGGATTGGATACATTGGAGGTCATAGGGAAGAAGACAATGGAGGTGTTACAAGAGGGTGATCCAGGTCTTAAGAAGAAACGGGCTCTCCTTCTTGGAGATGATAACACTGTCATTTTATCTCAGGTTTGTGGAATTGTTTATCTTTGTCTTCCTTTGTTGCTCAGAGTATGGTAGAAATGTGGTGAAACTGCCTCATCATGCCGTGAATTGTAATTAATAATTTATAATGGGAAAATGTTCTCCCTAAAAAATGTCAGGAAATAGAAAATTTTATTAATTATTCAAATTATGCATCACTGCGATAAATACTGATGATGCGATGAATTGTGAGAGCATCTAAGAATTAGTAATATGATAAAATTCCCTCTGTTAGATTAAATTTTTCAGTCACCTGATCTGATCCGGTGACTCATGAAAAGTTTGTTTAATTCGAAATCTCGATCCTGTATAAGCGGAAGGTTCGTGAGCATGCCATCACATCACATTTTTGTTCCTCGTTTCTTGCACACGAAATACATATAGTGCCCCAAACAGGTGACTCCCTTTTACTTATTTAATAGTAGGATGACCAAACGTCCCATTTTCGCCGGGACTCCCGTTTTTTTTTATCAAAAAAAAGCTATTTTGTACTGTTTTTAAGTCCATCGCAAATATAACTTAGATTATCTGATAGCATAGCTGATATTTCTATTAGAAATGTAGGATTATTGGAAACATGGAGGTTATCAAACGAAGAACAAATGTAAATTACAGTCACAATTGTCAGGTTAGGATGCCTCAGTGTCATTGATAAATTTGAGGTGGCAAACCTTGGTCTCCGTGTATAGTATCCTGCCTGTGTTTAACCTAACTTATTCCCTTTGAGTTTCAACAACGATGGCGCTAGTCGGATTCTCATTTGATTGTGAGCTTTGTCCTAGTCTGGCATGCTTCAGACTGTAAGAGAAGTTCGTATTTGCCTTTTTCGCTATAGATCATGATAGTGACAGATGTACCATTAAAAAAATCATGCGAAAATTTTGTCCCGTTTTTTTCTTACAACGATGGGAAATGTCCCGTTTTCACCTTGTCGGAATATGGTCAACCTACTTAATAGTCAACTTGAAATAAAAGTCGTAGATGATTCAAATAAATGAATCAGCTTATCCTTGCATCATTGTGAATGCTCATATTCTCAATCGAATTGTGAAATTCGAGAACTGCTGAATCAAGCTGAAATGAACAGAAGTTGCAAGAACCCCTATTATCTTAATCCTCATGCTCTCCCAAACCTGGGCAAGGTTTTTCTAATGAGAAAGTGATATGCTCCAGAAAAGACCGTGGAGTATTGATTTCTTTTACTGAACCAATCTTTAAATAATGTTGTATGAAGTTATACTGAATGTTGTCTACAAAAAGATCATTCCTTTTTTACCCGAGAATAAGTAATGAGCCAAAAACAAAAACCTAGTGGTTTTACCCAGTGATGAGCTGGAAAAAATATTAAGAACCGGCTCTCTGAAAAGTCATAAGAAATTTGGATAAGGGTGGCAGGATGCCTATATACCAGGGACACCAGATTGCTCTAGTTCAATAATGGCGTTCCACTAGCTTAAGAAGTGTTCGGTTCGCAATATATTGTGTTTCATACACTGTTGGTAATTGACTTTCAGATAGGACAAAATATACTTGAAAGGACAAAATCAATAAATTTTCATATTATTTTCTAAAAATTTAACAACCAGCGGGAGCCGGCTTCAGCTCAACACTGGTTTTACCATAATGTCATACAAGAAGATCACAATACATATGCAGCGGTATGGAGTATAGATGAGTGATAATCTTTTGGCGCACGGCTGAACGTCTTTTCTTCGCGGCATCAAGGAGTAACTTGAAATGTACTGGGAAATTCAGGATATTCACTGGAGCCTTTTTCACACGTGGTGGTCTTTTTGAATTGCAAACTAAGTCTTCACTTCAGCTCTGTTCGAATTCGCCGTGTATACTAACTTGTAAGGCCAATTCATTTGTAGAATGGATAGATAAGATTCTGTATTGTGGTTTTGCTGCCCAAGTAGCTGATTGTAAAAAAGTTCGACTTTTATGAAAGTTCGTTTATTTCGAACCCGGATATTTCGAAGTTGTAATTTTTTGGTCCCTTGAACTTTGAATTAACGAGGTTTTACTGTATATTGGTGTCTTACAACAAAGATGAAGACTGGGTCCTATGTTGCAATGGTGAATTAGGCATGTCGTAAGAGCAAACCAAGGTCACAATACTAGAGTGTTGTAACTCCAAAAAGTCATTCAGTGAAGTGTCACCGTAATGATAAAAAAAATTGAGGCTCCATCTAAATAGTCAATATGAACATGTAGTTCAGCATTAACACAATCTTTTACATTTTATCCTCTATCAAAAAGGTGCTGAGAGAAGCAAAGGAGAAAGCAGAGGCTGAAGCATTATTGGCCGAAGAGAAGGAAGCAATGAGAAAGGCACACTTTGAAACTCTTTTTGATGATTTTCAAGGTATGTTAACCATCCAAGTTGCTTTGGTCCTTTATAATCTAGACCAGGGGTCGGCAAGCTAGGGCCCGAGGGCCTCATGTGGCCCCCGAGATCGTTTTATGAGGTCCACGAAGCTATGATGAAATAGTGATCGGTATAATTTAACACAGTCAATTCCATATTTTTTCTGTGAAATTATGGTCTCAAAACCTTTTCTGGTGGAATTTTAACGCTAGTAAATTAATTGGAATTGATTTTTACTAATATGAGAGCACAAAATCTCTATGTTACTCCTGATTTAAATGCTGAAGCTCTCATGATTTCCAATGTGGCCCTCCGAAGCATTCACAACAACGACTGTGGCCCACTCTATAGAAAAGGTTGCCGACCCCTGATTTAGAGATTTGTTTTAGACATATGGTGTTTCTTATCTTAATCCTCATGCTCCTATGCTGAGAAAACATGGTGTGAAACATTTCCAAGTCTTTTGGGCAATAATTTTTGCTTTAATAAATCGATAATGATGTAGTCCTGTCAAATGAATGCATCCAAATGTTGAGACATAAATATGCAATGTTGTTTCAATGTGGGGTTCCAAGAAATATTTTGACTTTTAAGATTGAGAATAACAATGTTTTAATGGAAAATTATAAATTTACCAGAGAATTATAGAGCTTGTTTTATGGCTGAAAAAATTCAATAATAAGCACTTGAAAATAAAAAAGTACTTATTTCAGATATCCCCAATACCCATAACAAGGTTGCGAAAAACCGGATACTTATGTTGGCTTCAATGCAGCCATTGTTGGTAGTTATTTACCTAAAGTAGATTTATTGTTATATTTAAAAAATAAAAATTTTAGCATTAAACTTCAGGTAACAGGAAACATTTGTATGGGTTGCTGTTATTTCGCATATACCAGTTTCCACTAAGGCTAGTTTATTCTAGGCATCTTTAACAACAATGTGATTTTCTTAAAAACTGCTACAATGATTTTGATCAAATTTCGTACAGTTACTTGAGTTTAAATCTGCAATAACACTACATATTTCTCAAAGAATGAATATAAGGCTAGTTTATTCTAGGACAACATTAATAACAGTTTGATTTTTGAAAAAACGGTTCTTACGTTTTTCATCAAATTTTGTATAGTTGATGTTTATAATTAAGGTGACCATATGTACCAGTTTGGCCGGGACACTACCGGTTTTGGAACACTTGTCCCGATGTCCCGAAAGACTAAACCAAAATACTCATTTGTACCGGTTTTGGGATTTATGCTCCCAAGGTTTCGATAATACTATCGATCCATACAAGCGAAAATAGGGAATAGATTTGATAAAGATCGATGGAACGAAGTAACTATACGTAGCGACATTAAAGTACTCTATCTTCTATATACATATATTTAGCCAAGGTAGGGGCGGTAGATGATCTGGGAGCTTTGCTGCGCATGCTTACGGCATATTGCAGAGAGAGTGGTGGAACTGCGCACGTGGGGAAATAATCGGTAAGGGACAGGGATTCCCATTCGTTTGTTCCGGGCGAATTGTGGTAGGAGCGGTAACAAAAAGACTGAGAATTGATGTATACAACCACAGTGTACTACACTGTAGCTAACTGGCCTGTAACAATCTCGAAGTTTTGACTCCGCCATTCTTCGTTTGCCATTTCATTTTATGTTCTGTTTACTCTGGGGAATTTCCACGTGTTCCACTAGTTTGAAGGAAATGAGATGTGAGGACGTGTATATAATTTGAAGTCGTTCCACTACGTAAGAAGTTGTTAACAACAATTTAAAATAATTTTTGCTAGTTTCTATTTAACATATTTTATGTTAAATTACTTTTCTCAGCATCGATTGAATGTTGGCAACCCTAAAGACTAAGAAGAAAGTAATGCCAGGGGAAATTTTGCAATTGCAACAAATTGTGCATTTTCCAGACTGAAATGAAGACTAGTTTCCCCTCTCCACCCCAGCACCCAACCATATTCAACAGTAAGGCTTGGATTTATTGGAGAAATAATGTAAAGAAACACTTTCTGTTTGTTGTGGTCTGCTTTCATGGTGTGTAAACCCCAGTCTGTTATGGAAAAAACTCAGCCTTGTTAGCGTATTTAGTAAGGTTAGTAATAAAAAAGAAAAGTACCCCTAAATCATCATGACCCCTCGTAGAAAATGTGAATTCAATGATGATTTAAAGAAAGAGTTTGGATTTATTAAAAAAGTAAAACCTGAAGATGAACATGAAGTGCAATGTACTGTTTGTGGAATAAAATTTTCGGTTGCCCATGGCGGTCGTTCCGATATTAATGATCACGTGACATCCAAAAAGCATCAGAGAGCTCTGAATGCAGCAAGTTCGAGCCATACACATGCCTTTTTTTAAGAGACAGGAATTTGGAAAAGATGATTTTGTTTTAGTGGCAAAAGAAGCTACACATGCCTATCATACAGTGATCCACAACCACAGCTTTAGGTCTATGGACTGTACATCTCAACTTATTAAAGCCATGTATGAAAAAAAATTCAGCTGTGCCCGTACAAAAACTGAAGCAATAGTTTTAAACATAATTTTTCCGATTGTAGAAGATGAAGTTAAAGCTTATTTGAATGAATGTAACTTTATGTCATTATACACAGACACTTCTAACCATAAGGATTTAAAATTGGTCCCGGTCATGGTTAAATATTTTAAGGCGTACGAAGGGATTAAAATCAAGCTCCTAGAATTTAAAGACCTTCCAGGAAAAACCTCGAAATTGATTGCTAATCATTTAAAAGAAGTTTCAGAGAAGAATAACTTAAAAAATAAAATTATTGCCTTTGGTTCAGACAACACAAATAGCATGTTGAGCAGGTCAAAGCAAAGTGGTCAAAACAATGTCTTAAAGTTATTGAAGGAAAATGTTGGGTCAGATGTGATAGGAATAGGATGTGCAGCACACATCGTTCACAACGCTACTCAAGCAGCAGTCAATCAGCTCCCTTATGACATTGAGGCAATGGTTGTAAAGATGTACAAATATTTTTATATTTATACTGTTCGAGTGGGGAAACTGAAAGAATTTTGTTTGTTTGCTCAAATATAACATAAGAAGCTACTTGGATATAGCAGTACATGTTGGTTGGCACTATTACCAGCAATCAAAAGAATAATTGTCATATATCCAGGTTTATGTTCCTTTTTTCTCTCCGAAAATGCATGCCCAGCTGTTATTTGCAAATTTTTTGAAGATTGATTCAGTTGAAATTATTTAATTACACTGTCTTAAAAATTGAAGAGAAGAATATTTCGTTAATGGAAATAGCCATTGCCCTGACTGATTTGAGAAATCAACTGATAGAAAGAAGAGAAGCCAAGTTTGTTGGAAAGAAGGTGTCAGCGATGGTTGAATCACTCAAAGACGAAGGTGAATTAATGTCTGAGACATTCTATAAGACATGCGATATTTTCTTCCAGACTGCATTGAATTATTTAGAAGAATGGACGAGAAACTTTAAATTTGTTTCCATCTTTGAATGGACGTTACTTAATGCAACTCCAACATGGGCAGATGTTTCGAAATCAGTGAACTTAGTGGGTAATTATCTAAATATTGCAGTACATCAAGTGTCTTCCATAGATGAAGAGTCTCTCTTTACTGAAATTTCTAGACTACAGAAGTTCTTAGAAGAAAAATTCAAGATAGATGACTGGAAAAAGAGTTCTCCAAGTGATAAATGGAAGGACATTTTTAAACATTTTCATGAAAACTTTATCCCTTGTCAGTTCATGAAGTTAATTGTAGAGTTTGCTTTTTGCTTACCAGGATCTAATAGCGATACTGAACGTGTCTTTAGTATCTTGAACAGTGTTTGGTCAGAAGAAAAAATCTGCATGAAAGTGGATACAGTAAAAGCAATAATTTCAATAAGAGTGAATTCTAAAGATGAAAGTTGTCATTTTTTGATAGAGTGTCTAAGAATACAATTTTTCTTAAAAAATTCTTTCATCTGAAAAGTATAATAATTAAAACATGAATTTTGTGAAATTCAATTGGATGTAACAAGTTTTTGATGTCCAGTAAATAAAATCTCAATTAAAAATGCAATTAAAAAATATTGTAATTAATTAAACATCCCTTTTCCTTCTTTATCTTTGATTTCTTCTATGCTACTATTGATTTAATATTTGCTTCTTTATTTATCACGAGGGAATGTAGAGCATTGACCACCTATCTACTGTCCTTTCAAAAAGTCTAGATACCCGAGTTTAAAGAGGTATATCTCGAAAACGGTAAAAGCGATTTTGATGCGGTGAAAATTAGCGGGTAGAGAATTTATTTCTACGTTAATTAATATACATTGCAAATTTTTAAGTTGCATTAAATATTTTACACTGCGCATTATTTGAATAAAAACACGTTTTTTAGGCATGCAAACCCGATAAGACTATTTTGAATGCTTACAATTCCGAGATCCTACAATGAATCAAATTGAAACTTTAACAGTACTTAGCTAGATCTATTGTATATAAGTATGTGGAAGCGTTATTTTATAACATTATTATTGATATCCGATTTTGTTAAATTTCTGAAATCCGGCTATCTTCGCCATTTTTTGATTGTTTTCGAAGTATGAAGTACCGTCGTCAGTGGATAGATACATATAATACATATTTGCAAAAAATAACATAAGAAATTAACAACCGAAAAAAATATAGATTTTTATTTAATATTCATTTTGCGCGTGCTGGAGGGAATGGCAAACGGAGGGAGAAAGAGTTTCCGAGCGCACGCTGTTGCCACGTCTAGCTCTGTGTTGGTGAAAGCAAATTTCTAAGAAGTAATTAATGCAAGTAAAAATACTCCAAACCCCTTCGTGTGAGCTGTGGTTTTATGTTGCTCTTACTATTTTTCACTGAGGCATTACAGACGTTACATGGGTATTAACAATATGTGTCCCAGAACGCGATTTTCCGATCGGGAGATTCGCATGATTTTGAGTGCGATATGTTTTTTCCAATCGGAGGTGGATATAAGTGGTAATAAACGTTATCCAGTACATAAGTTTGTGTCAAAGTGTCTTGGAATAAGTTTGATATCTGTGAAAAGAATTGGTGCAAATCACAGGAAAAGTGAAAAAGAAAATTCTTTTGGTGATTCTCCATCGCCTAAAAAAAGGCGGAGTTTAACAGGACGTCCGAGACTTTTTATTGACCAATTTACTGTTGGTGTGATTCGGAGAGCCGTTCATGATTTTTATTTGAAGAAAATGTTTCCTACTCTCCATAATGTCAAACAAAAGCTGCAAGACTCGATGCCAGATTTTCCGGAGATGTCCATTAGTACATTCAGATCGATTATAAGGAACGATTAAGGTTTTCGTTACAAAAAACTAAACAAGAAGCCGGTTTTAATGGAATTCTTACGGAATGGTGGTTATAAAATATTTTATACGGACGAAACTTATTTATACTTTAAAAAAAATTTAAAATGTAATTTACATAATTATTTATTACATTTGTCATATAATCTTTGATTTAATTTATAAAATTCACTACTTGCAATATAATAGTTTATATAAAACAAAGGAGAACTCATTAAATGTCATGTCTAGCAATAAATGTAGAAGACGTGGCAACAGCGCGTGCTCAGAAACCCTTTCTCCCTGCGTTTGCCATAGAGACTTCATTCCCTCCAGCATGCGCAAAATGAATATTAAATAAAAATCTATATCTTTTTCGGTGTTTAATTTCTTATGTTATTTTTTGCAAATATGTATTACCGTATTCACCTGAATCTAAGACGACCTTTTTTTCCAAATTTTCAGCTGTAAATATCAAGAGTCGTCTTACATTCGAATACGAAGTATATTTAAGCATTTAATCAATGGTTTTTACAACAAATGGTATATTAGAGTAAACAATTCACAACAGCAAATTCAAGTACGTACATAAAGAAGTGAAATAAACAAGTAGTAATAACAATAAGAAAAACATGACGGGAATAATAATTATTTAGACTAATAATCATCGTCGACGATCATAACACAGACGACGTTCTTTCATCTTGCACGTAATGGCAACCCAATGTCAAAACAAATGAGAGCGGAAATCATTGGGATTCCCCTTTCAAACGACGCACCGCGATTCACTAAGTGTGACAGTAATTTTGAGTTGTGCATTCTTGATTTAAATGCACAACCCTTAAGTTAAAATGACAGATCATGTTGAAGTACGTGGCACGAGTGCAAAGGGAAAGTTAACAAAGGAATTAGACGGAGCTAAGATACAAATTTTAAGCTGATCGTGATAAATTACGCCGAAAAAACTAATAACTGTGATGCGAGTAGAAAGTTCGGTGTATCTGAGGCAAATGTGCGTCGATGGAAACTCTCAAAACAGGAACTAGAAAAAGCCAAAGCCACAAGGAAGTCGCTCAGTGGTCCAAAATTAGGCCGATTTCATGGCATTGAAGAAGAAGTAGTCAAGTTTGTGCGCACCGTGAGGAAGAACAGTATGCCTGTTTCGACTGAAAGTATTATACTTAAAGCTAATGAAATTACTAGAGGACTTAATATATCATTGCAAGAATTCAAGGCCAGCAGAAGTTGGTGCGTGAGAATGATGCGACGAAATAATTTTTCTTTACGGCGACGAACTTCGCTGTGTCAGAAATTGTCAGAAGACTATGTTGAAAAACTTCTCGCGTACCAGAAATACGTAATAATTACCTTTTGAGCCAAATAGGAAATGCCGATGAAACTCCGGTTTTCTTCTACATGCCATCTAATTATACTGTGAATGAAAAAGGTGCGAAATCCGACCTAATTAAAACTACAGGCAACAAAAAAATGCGAGTCACGGTAATGCTGGCGGTTTTAGCAGATGGGACTAAATTACCACCATATGTGATTCTGAAGCGGAAAACAATGCCTAAGAAACATTTGCCAAGTGGAATAATAGGTGTCAAGAAAAGGGGTGGATGACTAAAGAACTAATCAGAGATTGGTTACATGTGGTGTGGAATAGACGGCCAGGAGCTTTACTGAAACAAAGAGCAATGCTTTCACTGGATGCATTCAAGGACACTTATCTCCTGAAATTAAAAACATAATGAGTGCGATGAATATTGATCTTATTGTAATACCTGGAGGAATGACATCGCAACTTCAAGTTTTAGATGTTGCTGTCAATAAGTGTTTTAAAAATAATTTAAAGGTTTTGTATTCTGAGTGGTTACAGAGTGGAACTCACACTTTAACACCAAAAGGAAATCTTAAGAAACCTGAAGTTGCAATGCTCTGCCAATGGATCAAGGCATCGTGGCAACAAATAAATGCAAAAGTAATAGTGAAAGGATTTAAGAAATGCTGCTTATCTAATGCCATGGATGGGAGTGAGGATGATGTTTTGTGGGAGACTGATGATGAAGTTGAGAGTGATAAAGATAGTGAGCATGAGGAAAATAGTGAAGGTTGCATAGACAGTGATGATGACTAATTTACTTTATTTTTAATGTTATCTTAAAATGAATGCTACCATTTAATTTGTTTGAAAACCTGAATGGTTCTATTTTTGATGTGATCTTATGATTTTAAAATGTTAAAAGACAATGACATTCAAGAAAAGTATAAGAGAAAATAAATATTTCACAAGATTTATAATTTTTGTAGTAATGAAGGTCAATTTGAGCTTTTTTCTCTTTTGGAATCATAAAAATGGGGGGTCGTCTTAGATTCAGGGTCGTCTTGGATTCGGGTGAATACGGTATATGTATCTATCCACTGACGACGGTACTTCATACTTCGAAAACAATCAAAAAATGGCAAAGATAGCCGGATTTCAGAAATTTAACAAAATCAGATATCAATAATAATGTTATAAAATAACGCTTCCACATACTTATATACAATAGATCTAGCTAAGTACTGTTAAAGTTTCAATTTGATTCATTGTAGGATCTCGGAATTGTAAGCATTCAAAATAGTCTTATCGGGTTTGCATGCCTAAAAAACGTGTTTTTATTCAAATAATGCGCAGTGTAAAATATTTAATGCAACTTAAAAATTTGCAATGTATATTAATTAACGTAGAAATAAATTCTCTACCCGCTAATTTTCACCGCATCAAAATCGCTTTTACCGTTTTCGAGATATACCTCCTTAAACTCGGGTATCTAGACTTTTTGAAAGGACAGTAGACTACACACCCCTATTACACCTCCAATCAATGGAGGGTCTACAGGAAGGGAGAGGGTGAGATTAAATCCTAAGCTTTTATGTATGTAGCAGCAGGAAATAGCACCTATGAGGAAAAGGAGAAGTGAAGTCGTGTAGAACTCTGTAAGACTAGGGTGTCCAACCCCTCACTTGATCGGAGGGAGGTGATTCGATGGTAAATTGCCTATACTCCAGGAGCAAACAGAGTTTGTCCCGGTTTAGCCGATCGGAAATCTGGTCACCTTATTTATGATTCTACATAGTTCATATTTTTCAGAAGATAACTAAATGACACATTAGTATATGAGAAAGTTTGTACAATGTATGTTGTACCGATTTTTTTCCAGTGGCATGATAAATATGATTAAAAATGATACATTACAGGTCTGGTGCACTTAGAAGCTCTTGAAATGCTGTCTCGACAATCTGATCTTCGACTTAAAAGTATGCTTTTGAAAGAAACTGGTCCAACTCTTCGTGGACTCCAGATTCGTCTAGCAGCTGTGCAGGAGATGTGTGAGATTCCAGATCATGATGAAGATGAAGAGGCACCTCCCCTCAAAGAAATACTGCCAGATGCTCTCAAAAACCTCAGGATTGAAATTTCAGCAGACAAATTAATGCAGGTGTGTTTCATAGGTATTAATGCTTTGGTAGTTTTATTGAAATCTGCCTCTTATTTATTGAAAGAAAATGCTTAATTAATTTGGTTTTGTTGCCCTGAATAATTTATTGGAAGCCAGGAAAATAAAATAAATGTTGTCTTTTGCCCTAAATGGACATATATAGCCGAGTGTTCAGATATAAAAATATCTAACTTGTGCACACTAAGTTTATATAAATTAGAAATGTTGTCATGTCTAATTTATTTTCATTCACTCAGTTACTGGCATAAGTTTTCCAATTAACTTTCTGTTTTATCTGAACTCACTCACTTGCATCTTAACAAACTATTTCAGCTATTAACTGAAAGTAAATTATTAACTTATTTTAACTGAAGCCAACTTATTATCTGTGATTAATGTTTTTAATTTAAAAAAATTGTCCACATTTTTAAAACAATCTGGTCAAGATTTTTGTGCACATCTAGATGGCTTTTATATTGGTGTATATAACAAAAGTCATTCTGCATGCAAATGGAAATAGAAAATGTTGGTCATTCTCTCGGATTGTATAATTTAATACATCTCATTTGCCAGAAAATCTGATATGGCCAACACATGACCTTCTCCATACACAGTAATGAATATTATTGCAACAGTACTGTACAGGTAGTCCTCGAGATACGTCATTTTGGTTATACGTCGTCAGGAAATTAGGAATGGGTTTCATATATATGTACGTCGCTTAAGTTTTGCTTATACATCATTTTCCGCAATCATCAAAATAGATTTGAGGAAAAATTCGGCACTCTCTCATTCTGTTTGACACTTCATTTTCTATTTTCGTAGTCACAAATATATTGTTTCAAATCATACACCAACTGTAATTTCCCCATTCAAGAATATAGTCACTGCTGTCATTCTTTTTTTTCACATATTTTTTTACTTTCATAATCACAACTATCATGTTTCAAATCAAATACTGACTGGGACGATCTTCAAAATCAATCTTACTCGTAGTAGTTTCATTCCTCCTTTGCCGCTATGATATGCAGCCATCTAATTCTGTGGTGAGTGTAAAATAGTCCCTGTTTTACATTAAAGTTCAGTCTCTTAAACCGCAGATATAGTTACTTGTAATCAACGAAGTGGCCATATAAACAATTATTTTGCATGTGCTAATAAGTTATTCAAAAATTTAAACTTATATATGTGTTACTTAGCAAATTATATGTTTAAAATCGTGGAGATGGAATGAATCCTCCACTACAGAATGGCAGCTTATGGAAAAACGAGTTTCGAGATACATCATTTCGAGATATGTTGCGTTTTCGAGGGATGTATCTACGATGTATCTCGAGGACTACCTGTATATTCAGAATTTAATGAATCATCTAAATGTTAATTATATCAAAAACGGTATTTTTAATTTAACTGTCTCTTAAGATATTTTATCACAAAAAAGCTTTAAAATTTTATAACTTTAAAAATATTTAGTTAGAAAGAATTGATACTAGGTATGATTTAAATTTGGATCCTCTTGTTAAACTTGCAGCTGTGGTGGATGTATTTATATTATATTCCTTCTAATTGCAATATTCCTATAAAATGTTAAAATATAATTTTAAAATAGTGAATTTGACATTTTTTCAACAATATTTTACCCCATCCTCTAGGGGTTTGTCAAATCTCAGTACTGGTACCTATTTTCTCAAGAAAGCACTGTGTGACAAGCAATAATTTTAATAACATTTTATAGTTGTTCAGTTCATGAGTTGTAGAAGGAACAACACTAAGTGATTCCAATAGTTGTGTGTATAATTTTTCTCCAAGATGAAGTACTTTGGCGTTCCTATTTATGTATTACTCGTACACAGTACTTGCATTCTGCAAGCATTTCAGCCTACTTTCAATAATGGGGTAATAACAACCAGAGGCATAACTTCAGTTTTGGGGCCCCAAAGCAAATAATTACAATGAGACCCCATAACTATGAAATATTTATACATACATATAGTTTAAATTTTTATTTTACATTTTAGAAATTAAATTTTTGATTTATTTCGTATTACAATAATTTTTTTGCCTTCTTGAGGTCCATCCTTAGCCTCTGATACCAACCACTAAAAATTAGAATTTTAACTATTTCGTATCATGCCAAATTTCAAGTCTCTAGCTCACCTAGATGTGTCATATAATTTTTCTCTTAGTATGGGGAAATAATGGGGCAAGTCAACCCCTAAAAATTGGAAGTTTTACAATATTGGATTTCCATCGGTTGTGACTGCAAACCTATAATCATGCCAAATCTCTAATCTACAAATGCCTTATAATTTTTATCGCACCAATTTTCAAGTTTCTAGCTCATCTGTAAGCCTCTGCACCGATTTACATGCTTTTCATAAGGGATAGTAATGGGGCAAAAACAGCCCCTAAAAATTGGAATTTCAAATATTTCTGAAATATCCCATTGGTTGTGACAAAAAACCTATTATCTCCTATAATATATTTTGAAGTGTGTGTTTATTGGTTTGTTCATGGAACTACTCCTAAACGATCGAAGTAATTGAACCTTCTTTCGTCTATTGAATACTGGAATCTTACATTTTTTGTAAGTAAAATCATTATATTCTACATTATAATGTTTATTAACGTAAATAGTCTCATGTATCTGGTGTACATTTACCAGTCAGTGTTCAATCATGGACAACTGTACATTGCTTTTTCACGGATTTCTTGCTTACAAGACATAAAAGTAAATATTTCAGTGAGGCATAATTACACAAGAAATGAAGCTGGATTTGGCGAAAGTAATATGACAGGAAATAAAATTATCGTTATATTTGAGTGCAATAGGCTAGGAAACGGATTGTTACAAGCAAATATGATTAATTGTTAAGAAAAGCTAATTGTAATTTAAAAAGTATCTACTATATATTTGAAAGAGTTTGTATGTTGTGCTGTAGTAGCATCACTAAATCTGTTGAAATTCAACAGGAAATTCTGCTAGTATTGCCATATTTCAAGTCTCTAGCTCATCATCTAGAAGTGCCTTATAATTTTTATCCTTGTACGGGGCAAAGCAGCCCCTATAAATTGGAAATTTAACAATATAGGATTTCTTCCATTGGTCATAGTATAATGTAGACCTCCGATTCCCATTAAAAGCTTTGAGCTCATTGCTATGGTACTCGATTGTTTGGACACAAAAATTCCCTTTTTTCCGATAAAAACTAGGTAAATATTTACCGTAATTTTCTGATTATAATACGCAACCTATATAATATGCACCCATGTTTTCATGAGTGAAATGCGAAAATTCTCTTATCACTATGTATAATATTCACCTATTTTTTTTGTAAAAGATCAATGTAATTTAACTTGACTATATGTAGTATCGGGACAGTTCTTACCTTGCCGCCAAATGAGATACGTGTGAGAGAATTTACAAGAATATCACGTTACGTTCTGACTCTCCCATTAAAGATCGCTACGCTGTATAAAAACATTTTGTCTCAATGTCACCTTTTGTATTAATCTGGTAGGTTGGAATACGAGTTCGCGCTTTGCTGCCAAACTAGGTGTGTGTGAGAGAGTTTACGAAAATATCACGTTATGTTCTGACTCCCATTAAAGATCGATACAATGTATCAAAATCTGTCTCAATGGTGCCTTTTGTATTAACCTGATTGGTTGGAATAACAGTTCGTCCTTTGCCGCTCAGTGACATTGTTTACGTGAACATCAAGTCCAATTCATGCAAGCCGATCGAGGTGTGTAAAATGTTCTCCGTGACGCAATTTACGTAGACGATGAGAGAGAACAAAAGGTCGCCGAGGAAGTTTGAGGACAGTGAGGGGAGTGGTAATGAATACCTAGGCTTTAGTAATTCTGACAGCTAAGGTAAATAAATAAATGTTCTTATTTTTGTTTTGAAAAACAATTTTTAAAGGAATGTTATCGAAATGCATTGAAATGTACGATTTATTTGTAAAAACATGTTCGTTATCGAAATGCATTGAAATGTACCATTTACTGGTAAAAACGTTCGAAAATATAAATTATTTCCATACTGAAAAAAGTTGTATGCATTTATAACTATATATAATACGCACCCTAACTTTTTGTCAACTATTTCGAGAAAAAAATGCGTATTATAATCGGAAAATTATGGTACACAAAATATAAAGGGATTTGAGTTCTGTCTTCAAAACTATGTCTTAGATTTCCAATAGTTTGTGCCGAATCTGAATCTTGACCAGAATTAATTTTAACATGGCAGTACTTGTGCGGGGTGTTGTGGACACCCCCGCCGTATGTTTTATGACAGGGTCCTTTCCTTTGGCTGTTATGATCCCCTACCCTTCAATAGCTGGAATGGCACGTTTTGAACCTTTCCTTGTAAAAATTCTCGAGTACTTGCTTTTATTCCTTGAGTCTGTGACAGTGTGCCGGTTTGCATTGCGAATGTGTTTTTTCCTTCCTTCAACATTATTCACGTTTTATTGTGACTTTATTATTATTTATGGCACTGGTGTTGTTTTTCATAATTTTTTATCGCCATTCAAATAAAATTTTTTGTTCCGATTTTTATTTATAGCATATACCGTATATACTCGTGTATAGTACGAGTTTTTACGACCAAATTTTTATTGCAAAAATTGGGGATTGTACTATACACGAGTAATGCATTTGAGGATTTAAAATTCATGTATCTTCACGGGCATTTTCGGTGAAGTTATGCCACCTGCATGCATTCTAATGGTAGGCTAACCTTAACAGTGAGGTCCTTTATCGTTGTTATGTTGCTTCGTGAAGAGTAGAATCTTTTTCATATATACAGCTTCAAATTCACAAATACTTGATATAAGTGACGATTTACGGGCACTTCCTTTCTGGAATTTTATGTATGTACATCTTTGTTTGCGTCTTTTTACAAGGGATGGATTGGAACGAGTTGGACTAAAAGTATCGTAGACGGCGTAACTTTATGGAATTTCGACATCTCGGAAAAAAGAAATTACTTTGTAATATTCAACAGTCTTTATTGTTTCTACAATCACACACCGATCAGTTTCCACTACAAAGTCATTCTAAAGGTGTTACGTCGGTTAGTAACACCATTAGAATGATTTTGTAGTGGAAACCGGTGGGTGTGTGATTGAAGAAACAATAATAATTTCTTTTTATCCTTTATCCCTACCTATTAAATAGATGAGCGGGTGGAACCATTACGTACGCGGAACGTAATCCAAACATACTAGAATTGAAACGATTTTATTTCATCTTGTGCAATCATGATTCATATCACTTATTATTAAATGTTTTAGGAGTAAGATACTTAACTTATCCGAATTTTAGTGTACTCGCAAGAAATACTATTTACGACATTTACGGTCTATTCTAAGATGGTGTGGAAAATCAAGGTTGTTCGATATATCTCGCTCGTAACCATCGAGCCATCGAAACGAAATATATCGACCATGGTGGAAAGCTGGGGTCGTACTATAAACGAGATATATGATAAAATCAGGTTTTTTCACCAAAAAATCAGGGGTCGTACTATACATGGAGTCGGCATATACACGAGTATATACGGTAAATGTATTTCTTTTTTCAAAAAATTATCTTTTCAAATATATGTTATCAGCAGAGCCGGTTTCAGTTAAAAAATATGTGTAAGCGAGGTAAAAATATGCCTCACTCTGGATATCAAAGGCATGAAATAATATTAATGACATAATAAAAAAAAGAAAAACATTTAATCGGTCTTTATTTGAAAAAAGAATATTCAGCTAAATACTTTCAGAAAATAGAAATAAAACATTCACTGACCTTATAACAAAACTACTATGTAATGATTATATTACCGAATATTTTTATATTGCAACTTTATGAACCCACTTTTCGAGAAGGACGAGATTAAGTGTTATCGGGCATCTTTCTTTGCAAAGTCATTTATCAGGGGTCAGAGAGGAAAGCTACGTGCAAAAGGTAGAGATCCCGAATGTAAAATATGTGCACAAAGATACAAACCCTGAGTAATCAAAATCTCTAGTGTTGAGGTTTGCTGTATTTGGAGTGGAAAGGTTATTTGAAATTACAATGCATAATCCCTAAAAGCACATGAAACTTAGCAGCATTATAGTTATTGCTTTTGCGTGTATATACGTATCTCGCTAAAGAGGTTAAGGAAAGTGCACAGTGTATCGGCGTGTTTTAGACAATTAAAACTTTAAAACATATGTCTTAGGTGACACCTGTAAGCAGTAGGTTACGTCGCTTACACCTTGAACCGACCCTGAATGTATATGAAATATCATGGTGTAAAATATAATTTTTTTGCGATGTTTTCAAGTTCTGTGCAATAAACCTTAAAAAAAAATGAAAATGTAAAAATCCGAAATATTGATTTTGCTGCCCCTCTAAAGTGGCGCCTGTAAGCAACTGCTTATGTCGCTTACGCCTGAAACCAGCCCTGGTTATCAGTAAAATAGAATGAAAACTTATTATAATGAGAAAGAAATAAAACAAAATTGAATGGAAATAGATAGAATAAAAAATATCTTTGAGAGGTAAAAAGCAGGTGCAAGTGCTGGCTTTCTAAAGCGTGCAAGTCAAGTTTGTCAGGGCGTTGCAGAAAACAGCTATTTCTCATTTGTGAAAGTCTTTTGGTGAATTCTTGGTTTTATTTACAGCACTAACGTTACTATGAATATATTCTGAACATTATCAACTGTTTCTTCACCTATTGACATCTGAAAAGTTTCATAAGAATATTCTCGAACTCTTTTTCTTATAGAAATGTATTTATAATCCTAAATCATCTTGTATTTTGCTAAAGTTAACTTATAAATAGTCAACAGTAAAAAACAATATAAGTATTTACTACAATAATAGTCCAGGTCTGTTAGTTGGTTGGTTTTAACAAACTTCCCGAATAGGTAGAAGATTGAAATTTGGCAAGGATGCTTGATTAACATATTTTAAGGTAATGACGAAAATAAATCTCCAAAAAAGTCCTGGGTTCGACTCCAACAACGACTTCAATTTTTTGATGTGCAGGCTTTTATTGTTTTGAAAATTAAATTTAGAAGGAATTAACCTACAATCTTTGGATCTGAACCATTTTGAAGAAAAAATTACAAAGTTTCTTATTCTATTCATCTTTTTCCGCATACAATTCGAAATCGCTCATGTTATACGTTTAATTCACATATTTTGTGGAAATATTGCCATTTTAACGGAATGTTGCCTTGGCTACCAATTACATTGTTAGACCTCTATACTATATTGTTAATTCAATCCTTATGGGTATAAACGTGCTTTGAATGCATTTAATACGAGAGGGAGGGGAAGAGAGGGAAGTAGAGGGGGAAGGGGGAGAAATGAGGAGTGGGAGGGAGAGAGGGTGTAAGATGAGGGGAGGGGGTGAGAGAAAGGGTAAGAGAGGCAACTATTTTAAGTTTAACTACAGAATATTCACTAGAAATGTTGTATATGGCAAAATATTTCATATTATGTAAAAGTGTGATATTAATTATTTTAAATGAAAATAATAATAATCTATCTATCTATAATTTTTCCATTGATATTTCAACTGGGCATTACACTAGTATCAAATACTGATGATAAATTTCTTTTTTTGACAAAAATATGTGGAATGTCAGGAACGCCTCGCGAGAGTACATACTGACATTTGAAAAATTCACACAAGTACTGCAGGGTTAAAAAGCAAATATGTAAACCTCTGCACCGATTTACATGCTTTTCTTATGGAGCAATAATAGCCCCTGAAAATTGGAATTTTGACAATTTCAGATTTTCTCCTTCGGTTGTGACAAAAAAGTCTATAATGGTTTCATGTT
The DNA here is from genome assembly GCA_036926305.1 of Uropetala carovei. NCBI lineage: Eukaryota > Metazoa > Arthropoda > Insecta > Odonata > Petaluridae > Uropetala > Uropetala carovei. Next base: position 11,240,101 of record JAXCHB010000015.1, read on the forward strand.
TTCCTCATAATTTGTATCCTCCTCATTCCCCTATATCCTGTCAGAAGCATCAATATATTATAGATATAATATAATATATTGATTATAATATAGTCCTCTGATTCCCATTGAAAGCTTACCCATATAAAAGCATTGAGCTTGTTGCCACGGTAATCGTTTGTTGGAATTTCAACAATTTCGAATTTTTTCCTTCAGTTGTGACCAAGAACCTATAATCATGCCAAATTTCAACACATCTGTAAGTGCCTCATAATTTGTATCCTCCTATGTAAGGAGTAGCAATATATTATAGAATATACATCCACTTGTTTTTACTTAAAACTTAATTGGTATTTATATTAGAATACCTTTCTTTCACTCTTCCAATTAAAAGAGTTGCAAAGATTCGTTTAGCAAACTGGAAACTATGAAAACCAAAGCAGAAGAAGAAGATGGTGGATCTAAAATCACTCCCAGGCTAATTCATCAGGAGGGTATCACAGCCCTTGCCACTCTCACGGCAAACTCCATAGAAGTTTTTCACAAGGTCACTGAACTCCTCTTGGTCAAGGAAGGAAAGAGCAGGGAAGTGAAGGAGGAAGCTAAAGTAATGGTTAGGTAAGTAAATGTGGATGAAAACAGAGAAAGCAATTGATAACATAGGCACCAGAGGCATAACTACAGTTTTGTGGCTCCCATAACAGAATTAAATATGTACACATATAGTTAAAATTTTTATTTTACATTTTAGAAATTAAAAAATATAACATTTTCGATTTATTTCATATTAAAATAATATTACAATTCTTTTGCCTTCTTGAGCCCCCCCCCCCCCCACCCCCCCACCCACCAGGGCCGAGGCCCCAAGGCAATGCCTTGCTGTGCTTTGTCATAGTTATGCCTCTGATAGGCACAATGCTTTACAGCTAATTGCCAAAGTAAAGAGGACATAGACGTTAAAAGAAAATCAAAATATACAGCTTTCCTTTCAACCAGTTTATTTGCAGCCATAGGTTGGCCTAAATACAATACAGAAATGAGTACTCTTAATTTTGATGGAGATAAAGATGATTTAGAATATTTGTTTTGAGAGACTTACCTGTTTAGTGTTGTTGGTAATGTAAACAGAAATTGGGATGTTCTTAGGAATGAAAGCTTATAAATACAATAGATCTATGCCAACTACAGGAGTTTTGTTCTTGGAAAACATCATGTTTGGCAAAACTGTAATAGGTAAAACCCAGGGCTTAGGGGAACCCACTTCCAAGGATAGTATAGGGGAAGGGCTAGAAAGTGCCAAAGATTAAAGATGGGCACCTATACCTTCCATGTACAGTCATGAGCATAGATTATCTAAGTCTGACTTTGTGATGGTGTCTGTTGACTTGATGATTCCGTAAGAGTTGAATGTAAACATACAGTAGTCCAGTTGGAGGGTGGGAAGGGGTGTGGGGGTCAGGTCATGGTATACTGGGATGGAGGGAAGTGGTGTAAGGCCAGGTTAAGCTGAAGAAGAGGCAAAATGAAAAAAATAATTGAACTGTGGATCACTGTGAAACTTTGTAATAGCCTAAAAGACCTAATCTCTTACAATATTTTGCTCTCAAGGAATCTGGCAAATGAAAAGATCATATTCCAAAGGAGATATATACATAGCCAGGGGTTCCTTTTGTTTAGTCAATGCATAAACAGGAGTGACTTTATGCACCTTTCATTTCAATTCTGTTTGTTCATGTCGAAATAAAGTTCGTTCATCTTGATTGCATAAAAATTTGATCACAAAAAAATAACGTATTACACGTTATAAGAAAATAAAATTACCTAATTGAACATAAATAGGAGGTACATATGTTCTTATGTTAAAATACAAATGTTATTCAGATTTAAGAAAAGTCACTTAACCAACAAATAATAAGTATGCATCTGAAACTGCATATAATCATAACCTCATCATGCAGTTGATAAAATGGTATAATCGTGGATAATCAAAACCGCAGTTGGTGGGGGACTACTGTATTACATTTTGTGGGATCAGCTATTTTAAGACATCTGTTTACCTTTACTAAGTTTAATTTTTATCTTACCATCTCTGACTGGGCTCATGTAGCTTTAAGATAAATATACACAAATAATTGAAAAAGGTCATCAAAACTTGGTCTCTCCAAATTTAACAGTTTTTACATGTAAAAATCAAAAAGATACAAGTCATCTCATGTTCATACTTAAATACTACATAAAGAATTTTGCAATCAAGTTTTGTTGCTCATTGTAATATTTTTCAATTAATGAATTTAAGAACACTCAAGTTCAAAAGAAATATTTTATTCAGACAAATATATTATAAGTAGTTGTTTTCATAATGTTACTATCACATAGTCGTATTCTTATCAGTTTTATGCTCAACAGTTGAGCTTGTACTATTACACAATGATTTGGCAATTATAGAACATGTTGGCATTTATCTTGTTTCATCAGTAGTATTTAAAGGTGAATTTAAACAGCATTCTATAAATACAGTAGCAACAAACTATTTTATGATTACAAAAATGTTTTAAGCTCATAACTTTGTAATGTTTCGCTTGTAATATTCAGCTAAACTTGTAGTTAAAGGTTGTTACCTGCAGCAACATACTAAACACCTGTATACATCTATTATTTTCTTAGGATAACTACTGCCCTCTCAGCTGAAGTCAACAAAATAGCTGCAGAATTCTCAGAATTCCTTTCAAACAAGTTGAATGATGACTCCTTATCTAATGCTGATAAAGAGAAAATAGAGTCATTCATCACAAGCATTTTTCTGGAGGTAAGTCCGACATTTAGTAAATATTTTAATTTTCTCAAAAATCTATATAACCCTGTTTCGATATAAAAGTGTTTGATTACTGTACTTGTTAAAATTATACAGTTTGTATCCTTATTAATGATTCAATTTCTCTCCTAGGCATCTAACAGCAGTACATACATTCAAGATGCGTTCCAACTTATGGTCCCTGTGCTTCAGGTGGGAGCAGTTATATAAATTGGATTAGCTACCACAGTAGCTTTTTTATACTAAAGAGAAATTCCAAGAGAGCTTTAATGATCACCTGTATCAGTTGTATCTATCGTCTATATGATAGAGCATCTTTACTGATTAAATCCTATTTAGATATCACAAAAAAAAGTAGAATTTAAATACCTGTACATCATACCAAAACTAACACTTATGTTATATCGAATTTCATTAAAAATAAACTTGACAGGCCTTAAAAACTGATTTAGCTGCAAAAATGTTTGGTTACTTCTCAATCTTCATGGAACGCTTCTAGTCCATTCCATATGGAATAGAAAAAATATGACATTTAAAAAATAACCGCATGAACATAAATTACCTATTTAAAACGTTTCTTTAAATGTAAAAAAATAACCATAAGAAATGCTGCTTTCGGCATTACATTTTGGATCATTCTCATTGATATAATGATGAATTTAAAATGAAAACATTCATACCCTTATTGACATTTTAAAATTGACAACTCATCTGAAAAACTCACTCTTCAGGCAAATTACAAAAGATACTCTTATTCACTCACACGGTTCAAATAAATACTTAAAAAACTCATTAAATAAAAAAAGTGCCAACAGATCAGCGTCTCATTCTCTGGTTCATAATCTTATCGACGCTGATTCCCATTGGCAAAGTCTCTTCCTCACCGCTTCCCCCTCTTACTGCCTTGCACCGGATTGGATGACGTGTTAAAGAATGAAGGTGGAGTGGAAGAGTAAGGAGGAGCTGATAGAAGAGTCTTCTGACCCTGTAAGGAGGGCAAAGTACCTAAGCCGTAGGATGGTGCCGTTGGGAGGAGAGGTGTTTGCTGTTGCATCAATGGCTGCTGCATTCCGACAGATGATGCCATACCTGGAAAAATGCGAGATTTGGAGAAAGAGAGGGAGGAGGGAAGAGAATGATGGGAGATATTGGGATAACGATACATAAGAGTCATGCTAGATAACGATAATAAATGCATGCATCATGCAGCAAATTCTACTTTATGGTCGACCGCTTTTATTTAGTACAGCCTTGCATTTAAAACAGACTCATAACCTTAAAATCACAAACATGGTTTAAAGTAATATAATATAAACACATCAATTTTATATTTATATAGATGAAAAAAATTTCATGCGCACACGCTTTTTAATTTCAGCTGACACGGACAGGTTGCTGAGCCATTTACTTGCCTATCTTATTCGTTTAACTTTATCAATATATTATAGATATGCTAATTCTACATAAAATAGCAGCTGCCTATCAGCAGTTTTGTGAATACTACTTAATATGTAGTGAAGTTTGCCTAATAAAATATAATATAAATGAAAAAACTAGTATTTGAATACTAGATACTAAAAAATAATTTTTAAAACTTTGTGCAAAATAATTTATGATCTACTGATGTAAATAAACAAGTGAGGAAAATTATGAGATTAGCAGATCTTCACAAAGTATGGGAAATTAATACATGAAAATTTACTAATTTCAGTGACATGACATGAATAGAATGAAAATTAAATATTTAATAATAATAATTTCTAGCACATTTTATTTTAAAATACTATAAAACCAATTACTATCCTTCCGCTTAAATGTCATAATGAAGTCTAATCAAATATCAGGATGCTAATAATAAAATGAAATGATTGTCAGTTTAACTTTGAAGAATCGCTTCAATTTTAGTTTTGTATTAAAAACTTGATTAATTTTGTTTCAAAGGAGAAAGAGCTTGCTCAATTTGCAGAGGAGTAAACATTTTAAAAATGATGACCAACTAAATGCAATCATGTGCATGAGATGGGTTTCTCTGGTATGTTTTGGAACAAGCTCCTTGAATTACTTCAGTTAATATTATTTTCAAGTTTTTTAAAGAGACAGTCTACAATGTTAAGCAACATTAAAAAAGAATTCAAGCATCACATTACTCATCTTTAACTTTAGTTCCTGATGGGCAAATTGGAGAATACATGACATGCTTAGTCAAAAGGGCATTTCTGGCGGTTTGCAAACATGATATAAATGATATTATTTTAAACAAGAAAGCAGCAATAAAATTCTGAAAATAATTATCACCTTAAAATCATTTATACTATTTAAACTAAAAGGAATGTACTTTAGAAGTTATCACAGTTATTTTTACTGATTGTGGTTAACTTTGGAAACTGCATCATAACCACAATACCAGTGAGAAAACAATTGCTGTTATTGGCCCAAATGTTTGATAGTCATGCAGTTTTTTAAGCTATTGTTAAAACTGAAAAATGGTAAGTTTCATATCATCAGCCCATTAATTATAGCTTTTATTGAAATTTGAATCATCCAAAGAAATAAAAACTGTGCAGGAAAAAAAAATAAATAAAATACCTTTAAATACCCGAAATATAAAACTAATGATGCAGATTGCTAATAACTCGGTGAATCTACTCAGCAAATATTGCAGAATTTTCAAGAAAAAAGATTGGTTAAATTATTTAATAGCAGAGAATGATTTTAAAAACAATGCAATTATTCCTGAAAACAATGTTACAAAATATAAACGCATTTGAAATAATGGAGGGAAATTATGATTATTTACTACTTTTCACATACATCTGTTTACAGTATGTTAACAGCGTTTTGGCATGTCTTTCTATTTAATTCATCTTCATTATAGATGTATCCCCAATTTACATTCTAATATATACACTACAATAAGTTTTACAAAGCCATACATATTGTAGCATATGTTACCAATGTATTATTTTGCAATATTAAGCCTTATGTAAATATGCATAGCATTTAAATTTATGATTAAAATCGAGTGAAAATCAACTTCATTACTTTTACACTCCAACTTGTATCAGTCAACTAAACCACTTCAAAATTAGCTTTGTGTAATTTATAACACAAAAATGAAAACAAATCTATTGATTAAGTGACAGCAGCTCTATCTTACACATGATAAGAGTCACAAAATTGTTTCCCAACCAATGGTCTACAAACAAGCACTGGTTTCCAACTCTACTTCATTAAAAACCCACAGTAATTGATTTGGTTGTCAACTCCATATATGTGAAAATGGTCCCGGAAATCCTCACATTTTTATTGGTCCAGGAGTCAGAAAAGTTTGGGCATCATTGACCTAAATCATGCTTTGGGTTTAAGCCATTACAGGATTCCAATCATTCCATTCAAGACCAAAAACAGCACATTCTTAATATTGGGAAATTGTGCTAATTTTAAAAGCAACATTAATATATATGAATGAAACAATATCAGAATCATGTACTTTATAAAACTTTTATGGATAGCAAAACTCTTATTTTCATAATTTCAAATAGAAAGTTACTAATTCTTATATACAATCACCTATACAACATAACTTCCATTATGGCAGACTTAGTCTTCTACACCATTTTACCATTAAGAAGGTCACTAAGTTTTTCTGCAACTCCCAAGACAAAATTCCAATAACTCTCAACAATGTTTTTGTGTGTTTAGATTCATATTTAATTTTTTTACGTCTTTAAATAAATTTTCGTGGATAAACCAAGTTTAATATAGGTAAGCTAATTTACAATGTATATTTATTTGACTTTTACTCTTTATTTTAGAACAACCTTTAATTTTATTCCATAGTCACTGCTCCTCTACTAAAACAAATTACACACTTAATCCCTGAGTACTCGCATCTGGGTCGAATCGACCCAGATCAACTTTAAGCATCCATATCTTTTTATTTTTAAATGTAACTAACTTCATTCAACTAGTAGCTGAGTTTTACAATGCTTTAAACATGTCACGTGTCCACGGGCTCCGCATTGAAAATTTTATAAGAGCAAATAACTGATAGGCGGTGCTAGAAACTCACACGTAAAATGTTGTGCCCTTGATTTATTTTATGCTTTACTCGCTAGAAAAATTTAAGAAAATGTTTTCATGTTCTGTTATATTTTGCAATGCTACTGATTAATTGCTACGGTTATATATTTATTATTTGTAACATTTCTCATATATGAACAATTTTTTCAGTTTTGAAGAGTAAATGTCATTTTTACCATACAATTTTTACTGACAATAAGTTATAATCTGCAAAAGTAGCAAACTCGCTAAATCACCTTATATTGGAGTGGTATCTATAAGTATGTAGTCTGTGCGTGAGGGCACGACAGCACGAGGTGCATTGCACCCTTGCAGCAATCCACGTAGGATGGCAGCAAGAAAATTTCAGCCAAGAGTAACAGGTAGTGACGGGTCTTTTACCCACTTTCTTTTCTGTCTCTGCCTTGGTTTTCCCAACTGCTTCCCAGTGCGGTCGTAACCCATCATAAAATTTTATGGTGCCCCATGTTCAAGGGTAAAATTTTGCCATAGCGTCTTTGTTATACTTCCCTTGACTGAGGGTATACCGACTGGCAAGGCAATCTGAAGAAAAAGGGGGAATAGTCGGTGGTCTCCAGAAAGAGTCTCCAAAAAAGCAATTTCTTTCCCATGCTATCAGGATAAGTGTGCCAACTGTGAGATGGAAAAGGACAGCAAAACCAAAACAATTTGTCAAAACTGTAGTAAATATATTTGCCAGAGCATTGTTCTACCATTTGTGTAAATTGTTTTCGAAGGACAAGATTTCAGGAGGTTGAAAGTTCGAATGAAGATTGAATTAAAATTTTTGGTTTGAAATAAATATTTGCATAAACATTCTTCAATAATTTATTTAAAATAATTTATTTTTTGTTTTCTATTTCTACTGAAATAGTTTTAGCATTTATAATAATTTTTTAAAATGTTCCGGAAATATAGTCATTCTTTTTAAGCTTCAAAATACATTGGGTCGATTCGAAACAATGCGAGTACTAATGTGAGTATTTTTGACGCAAGTACTCAAGGGTTAAGTGCCAATTGGCAAATATCCATTTTGTAATGATGAGCTAAGGCATTCTTTTAAATGGAATTATTTCTTAAACAGAAAAACTTCAGATATTTATATGCTACTCAATTTTCATACCAATTAAACAATGCCAAACTTTCAGTACTCTTTAGTTATGACTAAAGGGCGGATCCATAGGCACTAAAAACCTTTTAAAAAGGCAGGCAAATAGGCACCAAAATAGGAAAAAACAGGCACTTAAGAAGGCAAAATAAGGTACAATAGGCACCAAAATAGGCAGTGAAAGTATCGTTTTATTTCCATTTTGCTAATCAGTCACAGTCTGGATTTATGTTACAATTAATTACCAAATATTTTTCCAGGTTTTCGATACAGAACGTTGTTCTTTTGTCAGTTAAAATGTTCTTATACTGGGAAAAACTTCTTTCAACTTCACAGGAAGTAAATGGGCAAAATTTTGGGGAGCCAGGTTCACTTGCACTTATTTTGCCTTCATTTCCCACTGTACTGCCCCCTTCTAAAACATCTGCAACCTCTGATATCGCTTTCCACCCACGGTTTCGCTGGAATACCTGCTGCAATTTAGCGAAAACTGCTTGACCATCTGCACCGGGGACTTGCTCCAGATTTTTTGTTCCTATCGATTCCACTAGGGGGCGACATTACTGCATTTGATGCAACATTATTGCTGCAAATTCATTGCGCTATTCGATATGTGATCACAGGATGAAATAAATTCTGATTATATTTAGCCGGTTTGGAATGCCTCTACCACAGCTCCATAAATCTTGTCCGCGTACGAAATTATACTGTTGACATAGCATACATTTACGAAAGACAAACTCTAAAAGCCTTCTAATGCAATGTTTATTTCTTAGATAACTGCATGTCTGTTATTAGTAGTTAAACCGATACGTTCTTAAAACGTGTTTTCTCTGAAAGCAGAGAAATATCGGTCAAAAATGCATTTACAGGCTCTTATCCATGAAATACGCACTAACCAAAGAAAAAGGCAATTATAGGGACTATAAAATTAGCATATTGTCATTGTAATAACCTAAAATGGACTTATACAGCATAAGCCTAACTTCTGAGCATGGGAAAAGAAAAGGTATTTAGGGCAAAATCCACCCTCTGGTTATGACTATAGTATAGTTTCATTAATATAGATGAAAGTTATAAAAATATAACTCATGATTCAAAGTCCACAGGACATATTAACTTAAAAACATCATTAAGAATCATAAAGTAATAAAATTTCCTATTAAGTTTATATAAGATGAAATAAATCTCTTATATAATAGAGGTTATTATGCTTGACTGGGAGTCATTTCATCTTCCATTCTTTAAAATCAGAATTACTTGAATATAGGATGTTTCATTTTTGATGTACATGATGACTTCATGAAAGCTATAAACGATGCAAACTTACGGTGATACATTTTCACAGTAGCAAAAACAATCATTTAACTCCATCCTAACAATGTATGCTTCATATCTAGGGAAAAAGTGGTCTTGTAAAACTAAGCCTTCCAAAAATAACAATAATTCTCTTGAATGATATTTTTTGACAAAAATGTCATTTAAACAACAAATAAACTATCTTCTAATCTTGAAACATTTGAGGTAATGCCTTTTATGCATACATGTAAAAACATTACCATTCCTATAATAAAAATGACTAAGCTGCTTAATTTGAAATTGACAGATTATGATACTAACATTTTATTTTATGCAAATGAGGAAAATGGAAATTAAAAAGCAGTAACTGAAACATTAATAAAATAGAATAGAACATTAATGATTAAGGCTGAGGTTTCTATTTAGAATTTCAAAATTTTTAGACATTAAAAGTTTATATGATTCTAACATTATAACCTAAATTATAACTTTAACATAATAAAATTATATTAACATATACAGTGTGTCCGTAAAGTCATGGCGCGGTTACAAATAGCTATAATGTTACAACCAAACAATGTAGAAACACGAAAGAGGTACCAAATGAAAGAGCAACTGTCATAGTTTTGTTCCTGTATGTTGCTCATGGGCAGTGGAAGTAGCCAAGGTTACACCACGGTCAATCACCACGGTGTCAGTTATGATGTTGTCAGTTATTATTATGTTATTGTTATGTTATTCTTGTGTGGTGGTTCTTCATTAAACACACGATGATATTCACATTGCACATGAATAACAGACTCAAATTTTGCGAACCATAACACGCACTGCACCTTTCTTTGCACTGACAGCATCATAACTGACACAGTGGCGATTGACCGTGGCGTAACCTTTGCTACTTCCACTGCCCATGAGCAATATAGAGGGACAAAACTGTATCAGTTTCCCTTTCATTTAGCAACTCTTTCGTGTTTCTACATTGTTTGGTTGCAACATTATAGCCATTTGTAACCACACCATGACTTTACGGACACACTGTATTATATAGTACTAGCAGAATTTCTCGTTGAATTTCAACGGATTTAGTGAAGCTACTACAGCACAACATAAAAACTCTTTATAATTAGCTTTTCTTAACAATTAATCATATTTGCTTGTAACAATCCATTTCTGAGCCTATTGCATTCAAATATAACGATAATTTTATTTCCTATCATATCACTTTCGCCAAATCCAGCTTCATTTCTTGTGTAATTATGCCTCCCTGAAATATTTACTTTTATGTCATGTAAGCAAGAAACCCGTGAAAAAGCAACGTACAATTGTCCATGATTGAACACTGACTGGTAAATGTACACCAGATACGTAAGCTTATTTATGTTAATAAACATTATAATGTTTACAAAAAATGTAAGATTCCAGTATTCAATAGACGAAAGAAGGTTCAATTACTTTCATCAATCGTTATAAACTCTTCCTGAATAATATTCAGTACCTATCTATTTACGTTGCTATCCATAAACATCGATCGTTTCGTTGCTTAAACAAAAGTGCAAAGTGAATAACGCTTAACTTTCGTCTATTTATAAACTTCATTGAAGCTAATTGAATCGGAGCTAACAATGACGGCTGCCTTGGCAACGCCCGGAAAGAGTACAAAAAAATCCACAAAATTTTGAAACAAATAGCATATTTCTGAAAACTTTGACTGTGTAACATGTAAACTTCGCAGGAATAAGATATTCGTCGAATAAAGCAAAAACAAAAAGTCGGTCCATATTTATGTATTTTTATGCTTGAAGGAAGAATACCTTGCAATTCAAGAAATGGATTCATATGTGTTATCTTACAGAAAAATGTTAATTCCCTATATTGGCAGCACTGATTAATCCCAGTTGACCAAACCTTGACCATTCACTAAGTTAGGATGTAAGGAAGAATCGTACTAAATTTGGTTATTCTAGCTTTTACTGTTTAAGAGGAGTTCCATGAACAAACACACAAACACACTCTTCAAAATATATTATAGTAGATAATAAAAATTTTGCTAACATTGCTTAGTGGTACATTACCTCTTCTAATTATATTGAATAAACATTGACCTCTTATAAAAATTCTCATATGTTTAAAAACATATTACATTATTTAAAATAATTATGTGGAACATAAAGTTGAGTCGACATGTACACTAAAACTAGCAAATGTATACACTATTATCAGTATGAATAATGTTGAAAGGTTTCCATTAGATTTTAATTCCTTTTTGGAGAAACTCATTATTTGAAAATAATAAAATTATCAACCACCAATGTGCTATCTGAAACCTACTGTCAAACTAAGTTGAAAATTCTACGCATCTCCTAATTTTTCACTTACCAAGGTTGTACAGAAAATTAATTTAAGGGTATTATATGAGATTTATTTGTAGTCTAATGATATCAACTGTTCAGTGGTGACAGAACTATAATATAATCAAGTCTGCAACTGCATGAGGGATGATAAATTTAGAGGATCCTGCTGGTCCATCTACATCTTTATAATATATTAAACATAATGAGTTATGAAGGGATCAAAGCATTACTTTAGCAGAGTAGCCAAAAGTCTGTAGTTCCACTACAGTGAATATTCTTCCTAAGGCAATAATGACATTTTAAAAATTGATATATAATATATTTGTGGAGAAAAACAATGAGATTCTGTAGAGATGATTCATTTTCACTTATTTCCAAATAGTTTAGCAACATCTTTTGTCAATGCCCTACTTTTCAACTTCATTTCCTTTTTATTTAAATCCAATGACTGAAACACTTTTCAGGAGCAATTAGCAGATAAGATGTTGATAACAAAGGTTAATATTATTCATTCTGATAATGAAAAATTTAAAACAAGGAGAATAGGCTATTACTACATGAAATAATAGATACTACCTCCACCAGTTGCTGAAATACTGTAATGTCAGCAAATAAAATTATATTTATCAAAAGAAAATTATTATCTTAACCACAATTGGTCATTATATATAAAGTATTTTTACTGATGATTAAGCAAAGGAAATAAGATTTTTATGCTAATTAATTAGCTTGCAATCTAAATGAAAAGATTAAAGAGTAACATAATCATCATCTGCAGCAGATATTAATAATCTGCCACAAATTCATTAATTCTATGGTGATACCTTTGCCATAAAAATTGAAAATGATTTCATGAAAATTGTCTTGAATGTTTTACTTATGACTACATTGTGATAAAAAATTAGGTTCTAAGTTCAAATAAATTATAAACATTTGACCATTTCTTAAGTGTCCATTTGAAAATGAGGCATTTTTTCAATTTCATTCAACCTTATAATATATTGAAGAAAGAGATAGATGTAACTCAAGAATGCTTATCTGTACCAAAAATAACGTATTGATCACTACTTTAGAGAAAGCTAAGAGCATAATATCTATTCACTGAAATCATGGAAAAACAAAGATACACTAAACAACAACAGTTGGATTAATTAACATTATCAGTCGAATTCACAGTTATGTATATCTCTACAAACTTGATGGTTATAATTTTCATGCTCCTGCATAATAAATTGAATGTATGCAAGAGAATACTGTCTCAACGAATTCATCAAAGTTACTGTTTTAATTGCGACTTGAATCATTCTTGCTATAAGTACAGGTATATCTCGCTTAACAAAGCCTCTGGGAACGAAGCCCCTTTTTAGCGAAGTCGGAAATTCCATAGTGAAAATACAAAAAATTTGAAAATGCTGCGAAGTAGTGCTCATGTGTTATACAGCTCAGGTGGACGAGCTACTTACATTTTGAATCTTCGTTAATATAGTATCATATGTTCATAAAATTACAGCTACTAAATTAGAACGTTACTATATTCTCGACCTTGACCTTTTAAGAACAATGAGAATGAGTTGGTCTGACTCTTTACCTAGAAGTATCCAGTTCTGAGATCTTAAGAAACCTCTCTTTTTCGTATTGAAATGGGGCATACATTTAATCTAACATTTTTACTATTTTCTGATTGGGATAAAGTCAACGTCAAACTTTAAAACCAGCAACCTCAAGAGAGACAGGTGGATCCATCTTCTCAACAGGAATCGACTAATCCACTGCGGATCTCTTGCCGTCTCGACTACTAACAACATGAAAACGGAAGAGTAGAGCCGGAGTAACAACGACATTTTCTTAATTTAATATATTATTAACCAATTAAAACTGCACATTCCGTATGTTAATAGTTCATATGTTTTGAAAGCAGTTAATAAACTTTTTAAAATTTCATTTACTTTTGCCGGCAATCTTGGTTTAGTTTATTGTATTCATTTTTGATAGTATTATTGATCTTAAAAAACTTCCAACCCATAGTCAAAAGGACCATAGACAAGTCGATCTTCGAAACAAGTGCAATGGCGGCTTCCCTCTGTGTTGCCCCTGTCATCTAGACTACCACCAATGAAATAAAGAGGAAATGAATCTCAGAAAAACCGTCGGTTTTTAAATACTCATTGTCACTTTTGAAAATTTAAAATAAAATACTCATTCCATGTTTACCAACATTTTTGTCCATTTCTTTTATTATTTACTGAAATTTTGGTACTAAAACCCCCTTTTCTGAGGCCTTAGAATGCATCTCTACCTTTCTTATGTAATTTATACCTCTGGTAACAAAGCTTCTGATAACGAAGTGCCACCGTGGAATGCATCTACTTCGTTAACCGAGGTATACCTGTAGTAAACTCAACATAAAAACACAAGTGGAAGATAAGTGAAACACTTGCTTTAAGTATAAAACCTTGTCAAAATTTATTGTGAGGTTCACCATATTTAAAGGTTAATTGTGATTTGCTGATGAGAGAATAGATACAGTAAACTCCCCGTTACCCAGTACTCATGCAACCGGAATTCTCAAGTAACCGGCATCTCTTGCATCTTGATTTTTTTTTGACTTCTAGTTTGGAATTTTCCCTCTAAAATTGGTGCTTTCGGCAATTTTTTCTTTACATCTAATTTGGAATGTTACTGCTAAAATTTGCATTTTAGGCAGTCGCAATGTGCAATTATGGATGTTTCTTGCACTCAGTGTTTATGTTAAATAAAATATTTCGCATGCCCCTTTTAAATGCCTCCTAAAACTCCAATATGCACTATATGTGGAAACGGGTTGTGCTAACCTTAATCCAGAAACTTGATATAATAAAACATTTAGAGAAAGATGAGAACTGCAATGTTTTAATGAAAGAGTTCAATGTCGGTTCTTCCACTATTTATGACATTAACCGCTTCCCTGATTACCCCGAGTATACTCGGATCGAGACTAGGGTCAAATTCTGACAACCCCGAGTATACTCGGGCTACTGTATTTTTTCCGTTCCTTTCGCGACGCAACCGAGTTTTTTCGGACCTTCGTATTAGTTTTCGTTCCGACCGTCAGAGGTCACTCAGAGAGACAGTTTAGATTTCTCGGAGCGGGTTTTTCGAAATATCGGGGTACTGAACTCACACGGTCATTTGTACCGCTGACGGCAAAATTTTCTCTTTACAACCCAGTTGCTTCGATTGCTACTCCAGATGTTCTTTACCCTACCAAGGAGACCATCCATTGCTAGGTCATTCGCTCTGAGAGGGTTTTTCCCATGCATTCTTTCTTTCCTCAATTCCTGGAAGGTCCTTCGCCTCACCCCCTGGAGATAAGTATGCACCCTTTGGGATCGGGCTTTCGAATACCTTTTCGCGGTAGTTATTCGTAGAGCTTTCGAGTGAATACGTCTAGCAGTTTTCCTTCCGTTTGTGCTCCCTAGCATTTTTATTATACCGTTGTTTTTGTTATATTCTGTTATATTGTTATATTCTGTTATATTGTTATATTCTGTTATATTGTTATATTCTGTTACATTTTTACGTTTTGTTATTTTGTGATTTTATATCACTTTACTTATCCCTAATGGAGCGTGAGGAGTTTTCCGATAGTGATATTGACGCTGAGGAGATTTCCATTGAGGAAAGAAATGTTAGTTTTGAAACATAAATCGAGTTCAAAAACTTCGTATTTATCATAATATGAAAATTTTAAAGTTAAATAAAATTTTTAATAAAATTTATTGTTAAAAAATGAATGCATTTCTTTTGTCTAACTGTGATTTTTCCGAAACTGAAATAAAAAAATATGACTTTTTTAGATCCTAAAGTGTAAAAAAAATCGTCAGGGAAGCGGTTAAGATACAGAAATCACAGTTAATGACATTTGTTAAGTCTTCTGAGACAACCAGAGGAAATGAATATCAGCGCTGAAACTTGAGCAATTGGATATTGCTATTTATGAATGGTTTTCTATAAATTGCTCCAAGAGAGCTCCTATTTCTGAAGCAATTTTAATTGAAAAGGCTCAAGATTTCTATAAACAAATGGAGATTATCGAACCGTGTGCATTTTCAGATGGATGGCTAACATGTTTTAAGATTAGACATAGGATCAGACATTTAGATGTTTCGGGTGATAAAAAATCAACCGACCAAGGAGCTGCTGACAAATTTTATGACTTTCTTGAAACATTAGTTAAGGAACATGGCCTAACCCCTGATCAAATTTATAATGCTGACGAGACTGGTTTATTTTGGTGATGTTTACCACATTCAACTCTGGCTAGTTTAAGTGAGACTCACGCTGAAGGTTTTAAAGAAGATAAAGACCGCTTATGTGTTTACCTTTGTATGAATTTGCCTCAAGAATTTCTGCTAATACATTGTGTTGGGTGTGGATAATTTCTATCCTTTTCTTGGACAAGGAAACTTTATTTTTTGTCATAAAATCCTAAACGTTGGATGAAGTTAACCCTTACCTCGCATTGTTATTAGAACAAAAGAGAAGCTAGTAGTGATAGTCATACAAGAAACTCCGTTGGATGTAACGAAGTTAGTAAATATTAAAATATTCCAATTAAATGTGTTGAATACTTATATATTTGAGTTTCATTAGTTCCTTTAATGTCAAGGAACTATTTAAGAACAATTTTGAGTAGAATACCTAGTCTACAGGTTAGAAATTCCAAGGCGAATGTACAATTCTGCATCTGTTCCTTATTTTGGCATCCAAATGCTTTATTGAGGCCTATCCTATAAAACTCTCAAGCAACATGAATATTCACTTAACCGAAAAACCCAATTCCCCGAGCATTCTGGATAACAGGGAGTTTACTGTATATTGATGAACTACATGGCCCAAATGTTCAACTTTTACTTAATTTTTTGTTTCTAGGGCAAAAATGGCTCTAAAATAATTTTTAAAGACAATATCTACAGAATAGCATGAACCTCTTTCTTTGCATTGTTTATAAATATATTCCACATTTATTTTGACCAATTCACATATTTTTGCTTTAGTAGCATCATCAATGAAAAGTTGGGAGTTGAAATTTCAATGACATTTAAGGGCACCATTATTAATTTTTTTAATGGCTTTAAACACATCAATGCTCATCATCTTTCAAGATAATACAATAAAAGAGCTATCTCTTAATGAACTGACATTTTGAAAATTATACTTATGTAACCACGTACTGTTAAATTTTATTAAAGAAAAGCGATAAATTTGGATTACTTATTGATCCGCCCTCATACAAACAATTGAATAAATATGGAAATCTCACATTCTTACAGTTCTTTCAATCATGGGAGAATTTATTTTGTTGTAACTTTTAATTAATTTCAATGAAGGTTGTCTCATTAGCAACGAGACATAATATTAAACCTGTAATTAATCACTCAATTACATTTATGAATTAAAGTAGCATTTGTTGATACAAAGACAAAACAAGCATAGAAAATTTATACTTATGAGCACAACACATTCTTTTCTAAGCAACTAAATCATTTGCTCCTTGATCAAGAGTTAAAACAAAATGATTGCTTAAGTACCAATTTACTGATTTGATTTTAATAATTAGTAAACAGCTCTTCTATGATACAGCTTCATGAACACTTAGTCAGTAATAAAACAAAATAGAGATATAACAGGAAAATTTCTCAAAGATAAGCAATGCTTATTAATAGTTACGTTAGAATGATCTCCATATTCTTTTATCATGTTATTGATGGTTTAAAAGATGCATATTTTCTAAGTGAGTTGCATCATATCAATTTTACAGGACAAAGGAGAGCAAGGCTACAAGATAACCACATGAATTTATTGCCAATATAGTTTTTCTTTTATGTTAGCATACAAAATATACTACTGAACTTAAAAATTTTTGGTTATAAACAATTTATACAAATGTTACAGTATAACAGACAAATACCAAGAGGTTTTTACTAAAACGTGCATGAGCAATAGAAGAAATATCAATAAATTACTGTTACAGCAAGAGCTACATTTGATATTTGATGAATCCACAATTGGCCACACAGTTAACAGGGTGAGCCAACAGCATTCAATTTTATCATGAAAAATGTGAAAGACAAATCTAAATAATAAAGTGCAGAAAATTTTGAATAGAAAATTATTTAATAGATAAAAAAAATAATAATTGGATCAAACTCACATTTGCTCAGAAAGTCAACAGGATGAGCTGACAGATTAGTGAAAAACTGAAGTGAAATGAGCCAAATTTAAAATTAGGAAGGAAAAAAAAGACCAACTCTGAGAACTAACTTTGGCTGGCGTATATAACACATTCATTTGCACCATTGCTGCTCATAGGCACTAAGTATTGGGGCTGCAACACTTGATACTATCAGTGCCTTAGTACCCCCAAATTGTAAAGGTACTTTTAAGAAATAGTTCTAGACTTCTGCTTAATTTTTCCATTAGGTAACCAAGTTTTATTTTTAAAAGAGAGAATGTATGCACTTTTTTTTGCAAAACCATCCATAAACATAAAATGCTTCATACAATACCTTCAATTATATCGACATAATCAACTTCCCCAATTTGTGCAATAACTGAGCACTCAAGATTTTTATATATGGACCCATATATTGCAGTAACGGCAACAGAATTGACAGTCACTCACTCACACATGCTTCACACTCACTGATTGTCTTTCAACATAACAATCTCATCTCACTCTTGGAGACCAATTCTTCACAAACAATATGCACAAAAACAAGTTATTTTTCATAGCTATAAAAATATCAACACAATAGCACCATATAACTTGTCTTCAAAGTCAAATTTCTCACAGTAAATGGAATTACCAAATATTCTCAAAAAGGTAGAATCATCTAACAGTGTGCAAACACTGGAATTTGCAGATGATTTTAGAACCATGAAGATTAAAACTTTTTAAAAATTTTATATAATAATAATAATAACTACAGACAAAATGCAGTATTAATAACAATTATTTTATCAAAAGATTAATGCATATACCATATAGTCCAATTATTGTTGAGGTTCTAATATATTTCAAGCACAAGCACACAGCAACAGACATATTGGCCAATATAGTGCTGAAACGTGTATCACAGCTCAAATATTTCTAACAGGTTAGTTGATTTATTAAGCAATTTAGCAAAAATATTTTGAAAAACTATAGTTTACTATCTTAAAAGATGGTTTGCAAATGAATCTAAGGTCTGAAACAAAAGAACTATACGAAAGGTACAGGGTATAACCAAAAGAATATTTTTATAAAATATATAAGACAGTTTAGAAATAATGAATACCGAATGTCAAGAAAATAATGCAGAAACACCTAATTCAAAAAACTCTCATGCTCACAGTAAACTTTTAACACAATTTAGAACAACTGTATTTCTTTACAAATACCTTCATGCAAAATTAATGAAACAAAATATTTCTCTGAAACGTATTGAGATGATAGCAAAGGATAAACTTAGTTAATTTACTATTTACCTAAGGGAATAATTGAGCCAAATGGTGATCTCCCCACTGTTGCAGTAGACATAGAAGCTACTGGTGTAGAAAGGTTCATCCCCATTCCTTTAAAAAGTAAATTTGAAATTAGATGCTAAGAAAACGAGTACCTACATACAATTAACACATGATAAAGTCATATGCAATTAATGTATAAATACTGCAACATCAGTAAAGGATCAATTACTAGTTATAACAACTATTAGTACATAACACAACTGAACAAAGCTAAAATTATAAAAACTTCATGATTATTACAACAATTCAATAATGTGACTTTATGAAAGAAATTAAATTTTTAACCTTAAATTTTGTCATACTAAAAAAACAAAATCAAAACATTTAAATTTACTTCAAAATACAAAAAATCTCAGATTAAAAAAACATCTGATATAACACATTATGCTACTGAAAAATTAATAGCCTTGATTTAACAACAGTTGAAATAGATATAGAAAGAAACTCCAATTAATTTTTTTATTTATTAAATATCATGGAAATGTACTCACTAGAAAAAGGGGTTGGTCCAGGTCTGGCTGTTATTGAATCTATACTCGCTATGTCTGCACTGTGATCTGTCGCTGTGTTTGCTGCAAGTGTGCTTGGTGTAGGTAAATGCCTATGGAGACGTCTACGAAGGGCAAGGTATTGCTCCCAATGTTCTTCTACAGTTTTGTGTACCTCTTGCAGATGACCGGCAAGTCCAACAAAACTTTCGTGCAATCGTCTCAAAGACACAGTTAATTCTGAATGAGAAAAACAATGGCTTAAATAATCATCAATAATAATCCAGCATTTCATGCCAGGAAATTAATAGTAAATAATAAATTATGCAGCCAATCTAAAAACATTTGAGTATTTATGGTATGTATGAGTGAACAACAACGATAAGGTGAATTACACGTGCTAAGGGTAAATCAACATTCATACAGAAAACAAATCATGCTTATTAGCTGTATGCTATATAGCAATAAATAATGACATAGATGCAAAACAGCAGGTAAAATGTCTATACTTTAAAATTTTGCAATTAAAATTACTTACTCCATTAGATATATTGCTTATGAAATTTTCAAATAAAAATGAGGTCAATGACTCGATCAAGAAATCTGGTCCTGCAATAACTAATAATATGTTCATGCCAGGGAGACCCACTGGTAGGCCTATGATGTTATTCCAGCACAACATAGCAGTCCACTGGTATGTTCCCCTCACAGCAGGGCAGCTAATGTTTATAAATGGGGAAATAATAAAGGAATGATAACCTACCAGTGGACTGCTTCTATTATTCCAGTAGGTCATCCTGGCATGGACAGTCATTTCAAAAAGTCTAGCAACACGTCTCATTGTCAGTCACGCCACACACAAGCCAGAGCTGAAAGTTCCGAGTATGTTGGTATCCACTGCTTGAGGGGAAGTAAGAGAGGGGAATGATAGGGAGGGGTGGAAGAGTGAGGTGGGTTTCGAGCCTGGGTAGGATTGCAGGGAGAAACGAATGGAATCAGAGCCGGTGAGAGAAACTCCATTAAACAGTGCGAGAGCAACCAAACCAACTCGGGAAAAAGGACTCTCTCAGTGGTTGCCTTCGCATGCCAAGGGTAACAAGAAAACCTCCGAGAGAAGGAGGTGTGTAAACGGTTTTACGTCAGCAGTTGATGTCTTACAATTAGAGAGGGAAACAAATGAATATGCCACATCTAGAAAGCACTTTTGGAAATGATGCAATATTTTCACCTTCGTGGACATTATTAATGCAAAATGCTAGGCTGCATTTCACTTCGGAAAGCATAAAAAATCATCAATGGATCAAGGGCAAAAATTATATAATACTCCATAAATTACGATAACACGAACCGCAGAGGTAATGAGGAGTTTGTGGGACTCACCTTACCGGTTTGTTCAAAACGTTCCTTAAAATTGAGCATATCACAGTAACGAAGATGTTTTTGCGAGCACCGAGAATTGATGTTCTATGATTAAACTAAATTTAAAAATATGATCTGCCATAAATGGTGTTAAGAATAAAACTCATCTCTGAAAGCAAATCACATCATCGGAGCTGATGTGAGTCGCAGTTGTCATCTGGCTAAGCTCTCTTCCGAGGATCGAGGGTTCCATTCTTATAGTGATACAACAATTTTTCTCCACTGTATTCTATCATTCAAGCACCAAGAAATTGACAGCACAAAAATTGCTTTTTCGGGAGAACATTAGGAAATATTTACATCCATTATCCAATTAATTTTACCAAAACTCTAATAAATGGCAATTTATCACAAGTAGCATTTTTCTCAGAGATAATGGATACATTTTATATTGACTTTATTTGAATTTTCAAATAAAAATTTTATTCTAGCAGCATTTAATAGGCAATGAAAACAATGAAAGATTATTTAGTGTTTTATTTGAGTATTTAGTGAAGTCTCCTGATTCGATCAATCCTTGCATTCGACAGTTCATGGACCGTACTAAATTTTCACATATTTGTGGCCATCATCCGATTGAACCCCAGAGTTCCATAACATGCTCTTCAAGAGCGGCTGCCGTCCTCAAATTTCCTCCCGTCCACTCATTAACCATTATATCCCATAAGTTCTCAATGGGATTCAGATCCGGTGAGCGAGCTGGCCAGGGCAGAACATCAATATTCCTGTTCTGGTCAAAAAATTGTCGAGTTACACCGGCCGTATCTAATGGTGAATTATCTTGTATTACTACCATGTCTTCGACGTCTGGCACTATCTGTCTGAAATACGGCAGAAGATGCTTATTCAGGATCTCCACTAAATGAACAGCTCTCATTTTTGTTATAATAATTTATGGAGTATTACATAATTTTTGTCCTTGACACACTGATGATTTTTTATGCTTTCCGAAGTGAAATGCAGCCTAGCATTTCGCATTAATAATGCCCACGAAGGTGAAAATATTGCATCATTTCCGAAAGTGCTTTCTAGGCGCAGCATATTCATTTGTTTCCCTCTCTAATTGTAAGACGTCAACTGCTGACTTAAAACCGTTTACACACCACCTTCTCTCGGAGGTTTTCTTGTTACCCTTGGCATGCGAAGGCAACCACTGAGAGAGTCCTTCTTTCAGAGTTGGTTTGGATGCTCTCGCACTGTTGAATGGAGTTTCTCTCACCGGCTCTGATTCCATTCGTTTCTCCCTGCAATCCTACCCAGACTCTAAACCCACCTCACTCTTCCACCCCTCCCTATCATTCCCCTCTCCTGTTTCCCCTCAAGCAATGGGTACCAACATACTCAGAACTTTCAGCTCTCACTTGTGCGTGGCGTGACTGAGACGTGTTGCTAAACTTTTTGAAGTTACTGTACATGTTAAAACTATAACACTAGTCTACAGTAACAAAAGACAGTGTCAAAATGTCACTTTGTAGCTTTGTCATATAATGATTTTTGAAGTTTAATATCTGGCAAACGACTGAACTGAATTTGATGAAATTTTTAGGATAGCATTATGATATAACAACAAAAAGGTTAAATGTATCGAACTTGAGATCAAAGACCCAGGTTCGAATACAGAAGATAATTTCCATTTCCCATAAGGTAACACGTAAAAAGGGACATTTCGATGTGCAGGCTTTCATTCTTTTTTAGATTAAAATTAGAAAGAATTGACCTACAATCTTCGGATATAAGCCATTTCGAAGGAAACATTATAAAGTTTCTTATTCTGTTCATCTTTTTCTGCCTACAGCTCGAAATTTCTCAATCTAAATGTTTAATTCACACAGTTTGAGGAAATCTTGCCATTTTAAGGGGATGCTGCCTTGCCTACCAATTCCATTGTTAGACCTCTATTGTTAATTTAATCCTTATGGGTATGAATGCTTTTAATATGAGAGAGAGAGGGAGGGGGAGAGAGAGAGAGGTAGAGGGGGAACGAGAGGGAGGGGGAGAGGGAAGTAGAGGGGGGAAGGGGAAAGAGAGGGAGGGGAGGGAAGGGGAGAAATGAGGAGGGGTGAGAGATGGGAAGGAGAGAGAGAGGGTGTGAGAGGGAGGGAGAGAGAGGGAGGGAAAGACAAGCAACTATTTTAAGTTTAACTAAAGATAGCCTGACAACAACAGAACTTTCACTAGAAATGTTGTATATGACAAAATATTTCACGTGTGAAAGTGGGATATTAATTATTTTAAATGAACATAATAATAATCTATCTATCTATCTATAATTCTTCCATTGATATTTCAACGGGCATTACACTAGTATTACATTTCTCCTTTCTAATCCTTTCAAGAAAAATACAGAACCCAAATATTCCTAAGCCAATGCTTTGTTTTTGTAAACATTACAATTTTAGGATGTAACTGTTACAGCACCTATAAAAGCTGTTATTGACTACTTTGACAAGAAAATTATTTCTTCTGTAAAGCCCAATGTGTGAGAGAGTATTAGCCTTAGAATACTTAAATATTCACTTGGGAGTATAGGTGATATAACTCCGTCATGTGGTAGAATATGGAAAGAGAAATGTACAAACAAAATTACTTTTTAACCACACAGTAAAAATATATACACAAAATGTTTTACAATATAAAAGCATTCTATGTAACGAAAAATAATAATCATACAAAAGTGATGAAAACTTCCCACTGGAGATCATATCAGAAATCTTAAAAAGTAGAGAAAATAAACTGTGTGAAATGACACGATATATTTAAGAAAAAAATGAAGGGTTTTTGAAAATTGAAGGCTCATATAAAATAGAATCTCAGAAGAATGTTGTTTATAAAAAATGAAGTTCAATGATTAGATCAACTTCTGAGACAGAAGAAAAAATGAGAAATTGAGAGCAGGCATGTTTATAAGATATTAAAACCAGTAAATACAATTATTTAAGCACTTTTTGAAGGAAGGGCTTAAGTAAAACAGGGATCAAATGTAGAAAACTGAGAAATACACAAAGGGAGTAAAATATTATTTGAAATGATAAGGAATGGAAACCATTATAAGATACAAGGAATATTTACCTAGATTGAGAATATCCCACTTACCCTGAGGAGTAAGAGCAATAGGTTGCATTTGATTGTGCAGATGTCTCTCTGCATTCTCTATCTCCTGCCTCAGATTCTGCATGTCTCTTTCAAATCCAGTAACAAGACCAGTGAAGTACTCAAGAGGAGTCGAGTTCTCAAGTTGCAGACCTGCAGGAGTTTCGTGAGTTCGCTGAGCCATCTCAGCATTCTGGAGCTCCTGTTTATTTCATTAAAACCTTCAATTAAATAAATCTCTTTACGCAAGTCATATTTTGAAACAAAAATTATTTCTATATATCACTGCATATAAGTCGACCTAGAAATGCATGTTTAGGCATATATTTGTCATGTAATTTGACCTTCTTTCACAATACAAATATTTAAAAAACATTTTTCAGGCAATATCCAGATTCCTTGCGATAAAATCTTTGAATACATCAGAAATATAAACATCTCAATTAAATGTTCATTGGGAAATACAGGCAACATCTGATTATGCTCTGTGATGACAAGGAGCAATGGCAGGGAAAGTTGGAAACTGTGTATGTATAATCAAAAATCATTTAAGTATAAATGCGACATACATTTTTGCACTTACATTTGAATATCAGTGAGATGGACATGCTAAGAGTTTATAATACTTCCAATGAACATATAAAATGCTGCAGTTATAAAGTGAAACAACTGTACGCATACTAGCATAGGGTAGGATGGATGTAAATAAATAATAGGTTTTTTGAAGAACTACCTTCTTCAAGTTTACGTATTATTTCAAGTTTTTTTTAGTTGTCAATACCACATGCGTATGCTTCTTTGACATTCTTGCAATTATGAAATATGATAAATTATGAATATATTTACAGAGGCAATCTTAAGAGAAGTACAAAAGTTCTTACTAAGCACTCAAAATGCTCCATGTTGAAATTTTGAATTGGGGACTTCCTCAACACATGTGAACTTCAGGTTTCACATCTGTATTAAGTAGATTAGAAAATTGAAGGTCAATCATGGCTATTTCAACATTGCCCAAAAGCAGTCAATCTTCTGACAAACGAATGAAATGATGGAAATTTAACTTATATGCATGAGTGCATAAGACAAATGTGAAGATAGAGAAGAAGAAAAATTCTGAATTTGGCCAGGACTCAAACTCTGGTCTCCCACTTGCCAGGTAGGCGCTTTAACACATTTGCAACGGAAGCCATTTTCGCTGGCCACCCCTGCAGGCGTAAAAATCGATAAAAATATTTTTTTGATTTTTTGTTTTAAATCAACAAATGAGGATTGTTTAATGTTGAAAAAATAATTTTTTGGTTCCTTATGCACGGGAATCGCTTGCAAACAGGTTTTAAAGGATTCCCCTACAAGTTATGCAATCCCGCATTTCAAATACAATACGTCATTTTTTCATAATTATTTTGCTTTCATATTCTGTTTACAAAGACATTGATGATGCATTCCGAGAGTAAAATATTTAAGATGCATTACTGAAGTAACATATAATAATAAATGCAATAAAAATTTTTTTGTAGTAGGCACACTAACTTATTTTACATTTTCAAAATTTTGTTTCCTTTCATGCTATCTCTGTCGGAAGACCCGCTTCTTTAGGTAGACCCTCTCATTCTTTCCACTTCCCCAGCATTCGTGTTTCATGCGCCTGGATTTTATGGCTAGGCTCTTCAAAGGCAAGAGTAGGTAGGGGAAGTGCCTGCAGAGGCAGGAGATAGTAGCGGTCCCTTACCCTTAGCCAAGGTGCGCACTTTGAGGCGGCTCCTTCAAAAAATGTTATCGGTTTTGGCAGTTACATCTCGATATTTTACTGAAGGGCGGAAATCAACACGTCGGTAAAGAAGAAAGGTTTGGAAAAAAGGTTTACGGCATGTGAGTGGTTATCTTCCAATATTACGCATCCTGTGCAGCTGCATCTTTGGAAAACTTTCACTCGAATTTTCACCTCTGCATGTGGCAAGACCTACGCTTATTGTTTAGACGGGGCTTCTTATTTTATTACAAGGCGACCGCTTTCCCATGGCGGTAACTTTCAAACACACTGTATCGCCACCCCATGAGACTGACCAAATTTTATTGCTGAAGGCGGTTTCTTTTCCAGGATTAGTAAATGGGTCTTAGTCCCTGTTTACACGTTCCAGTTTTCGTGCCTGAAAACAGGTGCCTGGATGACTAGTCTCCTTGAGGTAGCGTACACAGTAAGATGGATTCTGAAAGAAAAGCTGCTCTTTTGGCTGCTGCTGCAGGAGCAGTTTTATTAGCTGTATCTAACAGTAAAAAGAAAAGTCCGCTTGTGTTGGGTGAAATCTTGGAAGTGCAGGAGAGAAGAACGAAGCAGTTTCCTTTTTTTGAACAAAGAGTTACCCTTGGAAGACACAAATGCGTATAAAAATTACATAAGAATGACGGAATCTTCTTATAACAAGCTTTTAAGTTATGTAAAAGAAACTCTGATTAGACAAGACACCTGCATGAGGAAAGCAGTTTCGCCGGGTGAGAAACTTAGCACAACGCTAAGATTTCTTGCAACAGGCGAATCCTAACAAAGTTTGGAATTTCAAACACGCTTGTCAAAATCTTTTCTTTGTAAAACGGTTCCACAAGTTTGTGAAGCAATATATAACTCACTAAGAGGAGAATATTTAAAGGTATGTATGTTAAAATAGTTTAAGCAACACATTATTTATTTGTTAATATTATTTACATAAAGATATTTAATTTTAATTCAAATCGCCCTCTAATTCACAGTGTAAAGCTTGATTTAAAATGCTGCTATCAGAAACAGAACGTGTGGGAGTTGAAGCATAACTTGACGTTGAAAATCCTGAGGCCGATGAACTTCGAGTTAAGTTTTCTGATTCCATCTGCTTTCTAATTCCTTCCATCAGAGCTATCTGTATTTTCCATTTTGTTTCATTATAAATTTGGCAGTTTTGTATTTGCTTTAGCTCAGATGCAACAAATGCAGCAAAAACGTCTTCTTTACTCTCTACCGTGTCCTTGGAAGCCAACTGTTTTGCCAATAGTAAAGCAGCTCGTGCTTCATTCACCAGGTCATCGTTTCTGTGCTTAGATGCTTCGGCCTGTAACAAAATTTTTATTTATTTCAGTTCCCAACAACATTAGAGGAATGGAACAAAATTGCTGATAACTACTTTGCAAGATGGCAATTTCTCCATTGTTTAGGCGCTTTGGACGGAAAGCACGTGGTTTTTAGACCTAGAGATGATGGTGCTTTTTACCGCAATTACAAAGGAACAAACAGTATCGTGCTATTGGCTTTAGCCGATGCTGATTTAAAATTTATATTTATTGACGTTGGGTGTAATGGCCGTATTAGTGACGGTGGTGTTCTCAGACATTCTAAATTAACGAGCATAATTGAAAATGCAGAGCAGCACTTCCCGCCTGATAGCATTATCGGCAACAACAGACAACTTCCCTTTGTTATTATTGCTGACGAAGCATTTCCATTGCAGAGACATTTAATTCATCCATATCGTTCACAGGAACAATTTTAACGTATTTTTAATTACCGTTTGAGTAGAGCTCGGCGGGCCGTCGAGCACTCCTTTGGGATACTCGCAAACCGATTTTGAGTTCTACTTTCAATTATGAACCTCGACGTCTCAAACGTACAAAGTGTTGTCAAAGCTTGCCGTGTTTTACATAACTTTTTATTACAAAATAGTGAAAAATACGCCAAAGAATTTTCAGACCAACATTGTGTAAATATGGACAGTTTATCCCAGGACATAGTATGCAGAAGAAGAAAGGAACCAAGGGACATAAGGGACTTCTTTGTGGAATACTTCGTAAATGAAGGAAAAGTCTCCTGGCAAGATGAAAAAATTTAATACTATCCGTACCTTCTTTCGATTTTCACGAAAAGTTATTGAATTTTCGATCTCAGTTGTTTCCAAAGGTGCTGCCTCCGCCTCCTGTGTTGGTTCATCATGAGGCGTAGATTGTTCTGTATGTTCGAATTGAAAATCAAGAACCTAAATTTTTATGCCATAGCTCTCATCTGAAAAAGTTGTACAACTTAGTGATGATATAATAAAATGTTCAAAAAAATGAAAATATTTATGCCTTCAATATTTGATGTTCCTTGTCTCTCCTTTACGTAAATGTCCAAAAATTTTAAATTGTTGAAGCACCAGAGCTTTGGTTGATAAATGTTATCAACTCCTGCCCCACTTCTTCTTGATTTCTCAACGAAACACTTCTCTTTGGAATACTGAGATCTTAGTGTTTTCACTTTTGCTTTGATCTCTGCGATAGTTGTACCACCTCTAATCTTTCCCAATTCAGCACAAATTGCATTCAGTATTGCATTCCAATAAGGTGATTGTGGTAATCCATGTTTCTTGTGTCGTATAAGCAAATGTTTTGTTCGTATAAGTCTATTAACATTAATATTTCATTTAGAGTCCACTTTGCCATGTCTTGATATATGTATATAAATATATATACGATTAATTTTATATATATATATATACCCAGGGCTGGTCCAAGGCGTGGGCAACAGCCACAGGCGGCAGGTCGAAGGGGCGGCCATCTGGCGACTTATTTGCGAATATGGAAAGGGAACGGCACGGATATTCCATTGCCCGAAATTTTTCCATCTGTCCAACCGCCGACATGGTTTTTCCCATGTCGTTGGATTCTTGTTTTGGAAAGGGTGTCGAAGAAAAGAGTTGAGGATGCAATTATGTGCGAGAGCAAGAAAGTGGCATTGTTCTTTGGCGTCTGTGCCGCATGCCATCCGCTGAGTTATGACCCATTGAGCCCTCTCCGTGAGGGATAATATTCTATGATGCTTCTATCCTGCTGACATGGGTTTTTTTCGTATAGTTCCTTCCTTCTTGGATGTTGGAGACGTCATGGCGCTTGTAAACAAAGGACTTATATTTCGGGTCCCTTATAAAGGTCTATGGCACCAAACAAAAGAAGTACCCAGGTTGAGATTACCCATACCCAATGTCGACTCCTCTTCTGCTACCATTCTCGGTCTCTCTAACGACCTTTCTAACAGTAGGACAATGTCGAACACGCATCGCTACCCTTTACACCCTGGGTTGCAGATTTCTGCAGTGATTAGCGGAAGAGGCTCGGTTTCCTTTTCAGAGGATTTTCAGGTGATTTCGGAACGGGTTTTCCCTAAAATAACTGAAAGTTCCTCCTTCCTTTCACTCCTCCTATACGACATTTTTGATACTTTCCGCCAGTCTTTCATTGTCAGTTGTGGAAGAATTATCTCAATATTTTTGTGCTCTGGATGATTTTTTTCACTCACTGAATTACAGGTTGGTTTCTTATCATTTTACTATTTATATATATATATAGACCCAGCTCTCGATTTACGCGGATTTCATTTATACGTTTTTGGAATAACGCGTAAGTGATATTACTACTACATATTTTCAAATTTACGCGGTCATTAGTTTAGAATTACGTGGCTAAAATTACGTACCAACAAAAGGAATCTTCTTCTGTTCTCGCGCAACCGTTGTCGTAGTGTGAGTGATATTTTTTCTCTTGTGATTATTCGTGTGGTTTTAGTTTGTTGTGAACTTTTTGCCCATATTATGACTGGAAAACACCCATCTACATCGCATCGAAAATTATGTTTGATTTTCAAGAACGCAACCACTGCGTCAATCGAGAGTTGGGTGTATGGCATACTCCTGAATATAACAAGACTAGTGTAATGCCCGTTGAAATATCAACGGAAGAATTATATATAGATAATTATTATTTTCATTTAAAATAATTAATATCCCACTTTCACACATGAAATATTTTTTCATATACAACAATGAATATTCTGTTGTTGACGGACTATCTTTAGTTAAACTTAAAATAGTTGCCTCTCTTTCCCTCCCTTCCCCCCCCCCTTTTCACATCCTCTCTCTCCCTCCTCATTTCTACCCTTCCCCCTCTCTCTTCTTCCCCTCTTTCCCCTCCCCCCCTCCCTCTCGCTCTCCCCTCTCTCTCGTATTAAAAGCATACAAAGCACGCTTATACAACCATAAGGATTGATACAACAATAGGATTTTGAGGTCTAACAATATAAATGGTAGCCAAGGCAACTTTCTGTTAAAATGGCAATATTTCCACAAAATATGTGAATTAAACGTATAACATGAGCGATTTCGAATTGTATGTGGAAAAAGATGAATAGAATAAGAAACTTTGTAATTTTTTCTTCAAAATGGTTCAAATCTGTAGATCGTAGGTTAATTCCTTCTAATTTTAATTTCCAAAACAATAAAAGCCTGCACATCAAAAAATTGCTTTTTACATGTTACCTTATGGAAAATGGAAATGTCTTCGTTGGAGTTGAACCCAGGACTTTTTTGGAGATTTATTTTTGTCATTACCTTAAAATATGTTAATGAAGCATCCTTGCCAAATTTCAATCTTCTACCTATTCGGGAAGTTTGCTAAAACGCTCTATATCGGCCATTGTGAAAGCGTGACCAACCAACCAACAGACCTGGGCTATCATAATATAAAAAATTACGAAAAGTGCAATATTTATTTATATGTATGTAATTTGAGAAGCTATTTCTGAAAAATCGATTGGCAGAAACTTAAATATTTCTTAAATCATTACATCAGGAATAATTCGTGGTTGGCATATACAATAATCAAATAATTTTGCCGGCCAGTATTAAAGCGTATTTCTACGAAATGAGGAAAATACCGATCATCCAATGCGGAAGAAGTAAATCTCATTCTTATCTAATTGGTGTAAAGTTAATTTTAAGATCTTTAGTCCAGCGGTTCCCAAACTATGGTATGCGTACCATTAGTGGTACGTGAAGCTTTTGCCAGTGGTACGCGATCAGAGTGAAAAGCAGCAGAATACCTGCTTCGAATAGGAAGAAGCAGGGACAGATCAATTGTGGTACGTGAGTTTGGTGCCACATTCACTACATTCATACTTACTAGTACTATGTGGTACGAGAAAATTTTGTCATGTTTTTGGTGGTATGCGAAAAAAAAGTTTGGGAACCGCTGCTTTAGTCCAACGCCAAGTTAATACGAAGTGATTCAGTGATGTGGATTTGATTCGACGATGGATATGACTTTCTTTTTTGTTCTCCCAAAATTGTAATTACATTACTTTTTTAAGAATTCACTGTTTATTTAATTATCAAGCTACGTTTCCATAATATTTAACTGTAATTGTTTCTTTTGCGAATTATTTGAGGTTATGGTGATTTATTATTACATCTACATCAAGTAGGTTCGCTTCCTTCTCTGAACGAAATTGTAAGATAAGTAACGGTGCTCTCGAAGTAACGCATTTCGCATGTCACATTGTTGTCCTTTATCTGCCGGAAAAAAACTTTTTGTTGGCCTTCTAATGAAATTATGTACCTATCTCACAATCCATTGGTGAAAATGTTCTAATTGAAAGCATTCTTTACTTAATATATGGCAGTAGATATTACACAATTCTGCTTGTCCACTATCTGCAGAACCTGCCGTATTCGCTCTCCCTCGGCTGCGAGTAGATACATTTATCGCATATATGACCGTTGGCAGATTAAGCATAATATCACAACTAATCCTCCATAGTCTGAAGGGTAACTGCCCGATGTTTGACAGTTTTCGTTAAAGTCGAGTATTAACTCAACTGGAATTCTGTATGACCAGAGAAATAACATTTTAATATTTTGTTTTCTTAATTATTAATCATTACATTTACCACTATTTCGGCTACATATACTATTCAAAATTCTTGGTAATGATTTTTTATAATACTACACTTTTGTAAAGAAATTAGAAATAATAATTAAATGTGAACTTATAATAAATCCCTTAATTTATTTAATTTTAGAATGGCGTATGGAATCAAAAAGAAGTTGTGTTTTTCTGGATGTGAATGTAAAAAACGGAAAGCGGAAAAAGAATAGATTTGCACCAAACAAAAAGGCGCTTTCCTAAAATATTTAAAACCAAGAGAGTTTTGATAGAGACACTCCAAGCTCATGTAGCCATGATGTTGATAGATATTCCTGTTTCGGGGAAACTCAAGATTTTGAAACATTAGGATTAATTGAAGAAAATGTTTTGGAAGATGTTGGCGTTCCAACAGTGTCAGAACAATCTAGTGATAAAAAATTTAGTGAAATTGATTCAAAAGATTTTAGTGTCAATGTTTTAGAGGATCCAGCTTTATGGTCAAAATAGGCCAGTGCAGTGATAGATATTTTGATAAAAAAAAGGTCCCCTGCTAAGCTTACACAGTGTAATTTTCCAAAAGATGTTTTAATGTATCCTATTACATTAGAGTATTGAGTAACGGTGAACAAATTAATAGGTAATGGTTGGTTTATTCACATTCAAAGAATGTGGTATTTTGCTTTTGCTGTACCTAAATTATTTTGTAAATCAAACACTTCATTAACATCAGAGGGAAATAACGATTGGAAACATATTTCTTCAGTTCTTCAACGCCACGAAAGGAGTCAAGAACATTATAACTGTTTCCAAAAGTGGCTAGAATTAGAGAAAAGGCTAAAAAATAATTTGACCATTTGTAAAGATTTGCAAAATTTAATGAGGGCTGAAAAACAGTATTGGATAGATGTTCTAAAACGCTTAATAAACATAGAGAAAAATCGACTGTTTATAGGCTCCTTTTTTCGTATGGTTACGGATAGGAAATTGAACAATAGTATGTACTTCGCTAACCAAGAGTTTCCTTCAAAGAAAACAGCGCTATCGGGAAAATTTAGTAAAATACTAACATGATGTATTGTGTATGCCTGTGCTTGTAATGAATAAGAAAATAAAAGTAATTATTACAACATTTTCGGTGATTATAGATGTTTTTCGTCAAAAAGCTAACAAAATTAGTAGGATTAAATAAATTTTGCATTGGAAAATAATGAATGTTCTCTTGAAATAGCGTATTCTCAAAAATTGTACGGTGTTGGTAAGACGATATACATGCATACATATGTATATTTCGCTAACCGTGGAAACTAGAAACCGCGGTTGGTAAAGAATTCCTTTATTAGGGGCGGCCAAATAAATTCTTGCCCACACTCGTAAAAAGGCCTGGGACGGCACTGTATACACCCACACAGGTAAAATTAATTCACCAATCTTGATCAGTATGATTAGTGGTTTAAGTTTCAAGGGTTTCAAGAGAAAATCTGAAAAAATCCCCTCGCAGGAGATCGCCTTCACGCGACACGTAAAAAACATGTCACGTGGCAGTCCTCAGCCAATCGATGTGTTTTCGGCAGGCCTGGATTCAGGAGTCGCGGCCGTTTCATGCCCGACACCTTTCTTCGGGGAAATTTGCTTGTGCGCATGTGCAGAAGGACAGGCGCCTGTTTTCAGGCACGAAAACGGGAACGTGTAAATGGGGACTTAGGAATATATTGCTTGAAAAACCAAACAGCTGTTACACTCTGTGGCCATTTACTTTGCATCTGCCGATTTTGCAACTGAATTCTCACTGGCTAATTTTTACTCAGACTCTCTTACCCGTCCTATAGATCAGTTTTGTTCTGGTTTTTCTCCAGTGATATTGTGTTCTGATTGAGTTTCTAGAAATTTTGTTTCTTTCACTATATAAAGTCAACTTTATTCAATACCATGGATGATTCAGACGTTTCGATGTCGAGTTACGGTGATTCTGAATCTTTGTATAAGCCATCAGAAGAAGAAAGTGACTTAGCATCTTCAGAAGCTGAAGGCATTGAAGAAGCATATTCCGAAGAAGATACAGCGGAAACTTTGGATGTGTGGGAAGACTGCACGAATGTTGATCGTCCTTTTTGCTACACAGGTGAAGATGGTTTGCGGGTCGATAGGAATTTTTTGGATCCGATAGGCTCATATGAACATTTTCTAAATGACGAAGTGTTGGACCTGCTAGTAAAGGAGACAAACAGATATGCGAGCCAATATTTAG
Organism: Uropetala carovei; assembly: GCA_036926305.1. NCBI lineage: Eukaryota > Metazoa > Arthropoda > Insecta > Odonata > Petaluridae > Uropetala > Uropetala carovei. Next base: position 11,274,221 of record JAXCHB010000015.1, read on the forward strand.
CTTCTGAAGTCACTACAAGAAGATCCTTGATGAAAAATTGGAAGAAAACTTCAGCAAGTGAATTGAAAAGGTTCATAGCGGTTTTGATGGCTATGGGCATAAACCATCTACCCAAAATGCGGTTATATTGTTCAAACAACCCTTTATACTGGAACGACTTGATACGAAGCACTATGAAACGTGATCGATTTGAGATGCTGCTGAAGTGCTTTCATTTCAACAATAACGAGACTCAGACAAGTGAAAATAGATTAGCCAAGATCAAGCCATTACTCGATCTGATTTGCAGAAGGTTTCAATTGACAATTACACCTGGTGAGAAAATTGTCATCGATGAATCAATGGTGCCCTGGAGAGGTGGGCTGGTTTTTTGTCAGTACCTCCCTGGAAAAGCTAATAAGTATGGTGTGAAGTGCTACAAACTGTGCACACCTGAGGCATACATGTATAGCCTGAAGATTTATACTGGCAGAAGCGATAATCCAGGTGGAAGTAGGAAAGGACATGCCGAACAGGTAGTGCTGGAATTGATGGCAGAACTTCTGAATGAGGGCAGAACATTATATGTGGACAACTTTTATACAAGCATGTCCCTTTGTGAAGAATTGCTAAAGAAAAAAAACCTATGTTTGTGGAACACTGAGGCAAAATCGACGGGGTAATCCAAAAGAGGTTTGCTTGAAAAAATTGAAAAGGGGAGAGGTTTTCGCAAAAGAAAAGAATAGTGTTAGAGTAATGAAATGGCAAGAGGCCAGTGCTAATGGTCTCATCGGATCCTTCCCCCACACGTTTTAATTCCATCAGCATCTAAGTCACGGAAAGGTGAAAATAAAATGAAGCCATCATCTGTGATAGATTATAATTCTGCCAAAAAGGGTGTTGATGTATCAGACCAAATGTCCTCTTACTACACCTGCCTAAGAAGAGCTATGAAGTGGTATAAAAAAGTAGTTACAGAACTTCTTCTTGGAACATGTGTAGTGAATGCAAGGATTATTTATAATAAATACGGTGGAAATACGAAGAAAATGGATATGGTTACTTTTATGGAAAAAATTATTTTTGGGATTACTCGAGATAGTGGTGAAAAGTGGTGGCGGTGATAAAGATGCTAGGGTGACTAAAAAGAAAGTAGTACACAAGCTAAGTACATATCAAGGGTCGGCAAGGGATTGTAGAAAAAGATGTGCGGGATGCTATGAAAAACTTCATGGGGAAAAAGGGGTGAAAGATGCCAAAGCGAAAATGAAAAAAGTAAAAACTTTTTGCAAAGACTGCGATGGACAGCCAACTATGTGCTTAGACTGTTTTAACAAAAAACATAAGTACTGTTTGTAAATTTTTTTTCAATATTTTATAATAATAAGCTATTCTTTCATAGTAATTTTTTCTCCTGACATTTATATAAACTGTACTTCTTTTATATTTATTTTATGAAGGTTTAATTGTTTTACAATTTACTTGTATAAATGTCGTAATATTGAATTGTACTAATGTAATTTTCATCTACACCATTTATGTCGATAATTCTATTTTCAATCTACTTCTTGTGATATTTTTTAGTTTTATTAATTCTATTATGATTTTTCGATTTTTCACTGATAGTTCAGAGAGATCAAATAAAATAATAAAAATTTTTAAATGCTAAAATTTACTTAATGAAAATACTTTTACGTAATATTTATAAAACCACTCCACAGAGCATAAACAAAATAAATAAATCGTCAAGATAGGCGTTCCAGGAAGAAAAACATACGATAAGCAAGCGGAGCAGTAACACACCGGTGGGTCCCAACGCCTATGGATGCGTGCAACCGGGACCCACCGGTGGGTCCCGCTGTCGCGAACGTGTTAACCAACTAAGCTACCAAGCTAGACTAACTCTCCATTAATAATAATGATACATGGTATTTAAGAATTCAATTGGCCGCTGTTTTGAATAAAATGGGCAGAGAGAAAAATTAACTGCTTATTAAATTATTCCTGGAAGCCCTCCACAATCATACCAAATTTGATCCAAATCAATAGCAGAACTCAGGAAAATATGCATAGATTATGTTTAAATCGGCTGCCATTTTGAATCAAACAGGCAGAGAGAAATGAAATTCCATGATGACCTTCTTCTTGCTGTCCCCTATAATCTTGCCAAATAGGGTTGGAATTGGTTTAGAAATGTGGGTCTGCATTAAGTAGGAGACAGACAATTGGGTGCCATTTTGAGTCAAGCAGACAGACAGACACTTAAAACCCGCATTGACATTCCCCTTAGTGCCCTCTACAATCATGCCAAATTTGGTTAGAATTGGTTGATTGTGGGCATGCATAAAGGAGCAGACAAAATTGGTTGCTATTTTGAAACAAACAGACAGACGGACACTAAAATCTCGCATTAACAGTCCCCTTGGTATTCCCTACAATCGTGCCAAATTTGGTTGGAATCAGTTGAGAAATGTGGGAATGCATAAAGGAAAAGACAGATCGACTTATTACAATATAGTGATAGAGATCAAAACGAGCTTTAAAAATGTACATTTTAAAAGCATCTTTATTGTGCTTAAAAACAGAGAAAGGGATGTGTTGGAGACATTTTGCTAACCTTAGCTCCCTCTGTTTTAAGTTTTTCCACCAAAGCTGCATTTCGATTCAAGGCATTGTCAATAGATGCCAATGCCTGCTTGAGGGCTTCAGTCTCTTCTTGAACTCTATGAAGAGGTTTGACAGAACCACGGCCAATCTCTGAACTCATGAGCTTCTGCTGTTTCATCAAGACTCTGTGAAGTAATAATAATTACTACCTTGTAAAACTGCTCAATTTTCAACATCACAAAGCAAACTTCATGAAAAAAAAATAATTTTTCAGATGTGGAAAACTCACTCAAATTCCTGTACTGCCAGAAGTATTTCATTAGGAAGCTGAGTTTCCTTGGCTGCCTTGTTATCCATTTGAGTAATTGTTGAACCTAACATCAATAACAGTTGTAGAATCAATGATTAATCATTCACAAAAAAGATACTACTTTAATTAACACACAATATTTATATCAAGGTTTTTCATCTAAAATGATAATAATAAACCTTAATGTAACAATCTATTTTCTTACAATATTTGTTTATAAACAAGCAAAATTTCAGTGATTCCAAAAGAAATACCTACATATACAAGTATTTCATTTTAAATTTAAAATGCACCTGACATTTGTCATACAAAAACACTTAAACTCCTTTATTTTTCTGAATGGAATCTTTTGTTACTATTAAGAAGTCATATGGGTTCAGTCAGGGGCAGATCCAGAAACTTCTCAAGGGGAGGGGGCAATCACTCCTCCCCGTTTTGAATCTGCCTCCGCCAACGACCCTATATTTTGATAATCCCTACCACCAGGGTTGGGTCAAGGGCATCGGCAGAAAATTTTGCAGGGGAGGGGGCAAAGCACAAAAATGCCTATTACCCAGGGGCAATTGCAATTTTTCCCAACCCGGGAAAATTTTACTTAACCAGCCTCCATCTGACCACAAATCCACACCAATGAATCACTGTACTGAATATCCTCTTGAAATTAACAAAGTATATTTTAAATGACTAATTTATTTCATGCGTAATGATTGGCCTTTCCCTTGAAGCAGATTAAAATCAATGCTTGAAATGGAAAATGTTACAAAACGGAATACTTGTATTGGTAGTGGAACAGAAATTTTTACGAAACAGAACGCTTGTTATAAGGGATGGTATTTCTAAATGTCTGATGAAACGGAATGGTATCATCGGTGCGTGTGATGAGCCAGAGTGGCGTTCCGATGGGTTCCGGCTTATTCCAAACACTGGTTAAAATCCACTCCGATCGGCTAAATATTTTATTTACCTTAATTTTCAGGAAATGATTAACGTCCAATATAAATATTTTTTTTCGAACAATTTTTGGATGTACAGTCCATTGACCAAAAACTTTGATTATGGTTAATTACGTGGAAAGAAAAAAGTCCTGCTGTTGCTAATTGTCTTTCCTTTTCAGCGAAATTAGTTTTTAGGAAGAAAACAATATATTTAATTTGAAAGCTTTTTTAAATCAAGTTCTTTCCTTTTACCTATAGGAATGGAAAAAAATCTAACAGGAAGAGAACTTATAAGTTCAATGAACTTTTTCCTTTCTGAAAAGAACTAAAATAGAAGATACTGTTTGTTGCAATAAATATAACGGTGAGTTTTCTGTCTCCCGTGATGGCAGATATGATATCACAAAACATTTAGCAACAGAGTTAGAGCAGGAAGCAGCATTGCTTAAGGCTCTCTTATGCTTTTCTGTTGCTAAATGTTTTGTGATATCATATCTGCCATCACGGGAGACAGAAAACTCACCGTTATATTTATTGCAACAAACAGTATCTTCTATTTTAGTTCTTTTCAGAAAGGAAAAAGTTCATTGAACTTATAAGTTCTCTTCCTGTTAGATTTTTTTCCATTCCTATAGGTAAAAGGAAAGAACTTGATTTAAAAAAGCTTTCAAATTAAATATATTGTTTTTTAATTTTCTATTTTCTTTTTGTTACATTTTGTCCTTTAATTGCTAAACTCATCCTATTGTACTTTTGTGACTGTTATAAAGCGGGACATTTATCTTTGTACATAGCAATGTAAATGGACACTGATAATTATTCAGGAAACAGCCTCTGGGAAGCGTTTATAACGATTGACTGAAGTAATTGAACCTTTTTTCGTCTACTGAATACTGGAATCTTACCTTTTTCATAAGTAAAATCATTATATTCTACATTTTAAATGTTTATTAACGTAAATAGGCCCACGCATCTGGTGTACATTTACCAAGGTCAGTGTTCAATCATAGACAAATATACGTTCACGGGTGTTCTTGCTAACAAGACATAAAAGTAAACATTTCAGAAAGGCATAATTACACAAAAAATGAAGCTGGATTTGACGAAAGTGATATGATCTATGTATATAAAAGTAAAATTGTTTTTTTTTGTCCGCTATAGAAATCCACACCGTTCAAGGTTTCATCACAAAACTTTGCATAGGTATATAATTTTACCCTGTGAGTAACATAAGATATACGGCAATAAAAAATTTAGAGGGAAGGGGTGCTTAATTCAATAATTATTTTCCATAAGTTTACACGTAATTTTCAATTTTTCAGTGCAAGTTTTTTTCCTTCATACATCGAAATACCTAATTATGGACCGATTTTCTTTGCTTTTGCTTTATTCGATGGTTACAACCATATCCATATGTGCGATGCACGTGGGTTTCCAAACAATGGGGGCGACCGATTTATCGTCAGACAAGTACAGTATTCTTAACAGTAATGCAGATTGTATTATAATATGCCGTATATTCTTTCATATTTATTGGCTACGGAAATTTATCAAACCATAAGGTGTTTTTTTATTTTTGTAAAGAACACCTAAAAATACAGGCAAATGAGAGACTTGCACAGGGGCGGCCAATGAGAGACTTGCACACGGGCAGCCATGAAGTTACAACTATGCACTATTTTATTCTTTCGATGTTTAGATGTTACACGGTCAAAATATTAGATTCCGCTAGTATCTAATATAATATTTAGGTTTATACACATTTCCAGGGGGGGCAACTCCCCCCCCTCCCCCCGCCAACACACATGGGCCAGATTAAAGCCTTTCTAGGCCCTGGACACACAATCATAGATCCCCAAGACAGATCTATAGATAAATATTTGCGTATTTTACAATGTATAGGTCCCATCATTACTTTACAAAGTAATTCAATTAAAGCAAATTATTAAATTTGATTTAGCAGTTTTCTTTTCTCATTTTTGACTCATCTATGATTTTTTGGGGCCTAAAACTATTTGTAGGCCTTGGGCCCTGTGCCCAATGGATAATCCAGGTTTGTCTACCACTACCAGAAGCAAGTAAAAGAACTACATCCTAGAATCGAGGAATTTTGCGAGGAATGAATTTAAGAATGAACTCAGTTGAGGGCAATGGGGTTATCCAAGGAGGGGGCGATCGCCCTCCCATGGATCTGCCACTGGGTTCAATGAACGATAAATTAGAACAATATTATTACCAAAACCGAAATAAGAAAACTACAATATAATCAGCAAGATGAATTATGAAGGTACTGCAGAAATAGCCAAAACCAGCATCCCAACTTGTTATTAACTGCAAAACAGTGCAGGGGTCATATAAACCTTATGCGAGTATAAGGGTTAAACTTGCCATAATTACACCACATTTCTGCAATTTTGATCATAAAATCTGTCAAACAAAACACGGGTGTCGCATTACCACAATCAAAAATTAAATTTTCTTATAATTCAATTAATTTTAGAGCAATTTTGCAAATACAAAAGGAATTTAGGTCAAAGAAGGATCTAAAGCTGAAAAAAGATGCAAGGTGTGGGGAGAGCAACCATTTAAAAAGTGGGAAGCTGAGAAATTGAGGAAGAGATATAAAAAGTACCGTAAATACCTGAATATAAGACAAGGTTTTGTTCCAGTTTTTATGACCAAAAAATTGCTAGTCGTCTTATAATCGCGCGGTGCATAATAGTTTGACTGACAGAGGAGCAGAAGGCAGAGATAGGTAGAGATGGGAAGAATCGAATAGCTATAATCGAAATACAGGCAGACCTCGTCTTTCGCGGCTTTATCTTTCGCGTGTTTCGATCTTTCGTGGTTCCGCATTTGTGACCAGTTTTGTCTTTCGTGGTCTTATGTTTCGCTCTTTCGCGGAAAAAATCACGGAAAAGGCTGCGCGAAATTTTCTATATATGGAATGAATTGCGTTTTCCTCACATTTTTTCTCATAGTCAGGCCTCAAAATGTTGTTACGGTATTCTGATATGTAAAAATATTTATGTAATTTAAAAAAATCGATACGTGTATCGATTTTTTAAAAGTATATATATAAGACACGTGTTTGTGCCTTATATATACTTTTAAATATTTTTAGGATGAAATCCTCCCACACTTTTTTGTCCCTTCGCACGTGAAAAGTTGCAGAATATAAGCTGGCATCACCGTTCAGGAGCCTTGTCTTTATTACGAGAGGGAAGTCCCGAGGGGAAAGACTGAACTCTTGACCCTTCCAATTCAGGATCATTGGGTTATTTGCTCAGGTTTTACATAGTTCAAACGCTTAAGCTTTGCGTTTTATGCATCATTTATTATTGGTGGAGTTTCGCAGAGATTTTCAGGAATGTAACCTCCAAGAAAGACGCGGTCTGCCGTATTTGGGGAATTAGCCCCTGCAAGTTAGGCAACCTCCATTCATTTTTTTCTCGATTCTACTACGGAACTTAAATAATTTATTTTCTGATACTTTTTACGTCTTCTTTTAACTTGTTTAAGTCTCACTTTCATTGAAGTTAATTTTTCCATCTCTTTCTCTATTTTACTGTGGTCACCAATACAAAGAACAAATGATCCGTTTTTGCTAGGATGGGAACCAAACCCTGTATTTCCCATTGCCTTAATTACTTCTCTTTCGCGATTTCGTCTTTCGCAGTGTTTTCAGGAACATAATCCCCACGAAAGACGAGGTCTGCCTATATTGGATTCTTAAAATCATTTGAAACAATTGATTATTAAAAGTAGTAGTAGAAAATGAATCGATTCAAATGTATATGAATACAAATACTCTTTTGAATTTTATTATATTTATCCATTTTGCTTCATTTGGTAATTTATTGGCTGACAGATAGCACCACTATGCGATAGCTCGAAATGTTTGTTCGTCAGCTGATGTACGAAAGTTGAGGACTGTCTGTAGTAGTAGTAGGTTGAATGGTCGAAAGATTTTGCATGAACATATGTAATTTGATCCTGTCACGATATCATAGTATGTTGGCCGCAGACAAAGTGAACCATCTATGACTGTAGTAAATTCCATGTGAATTAAAGTCTTCGTGATTGTTAACTATCCAGTTTTACATAAAAATATGGGTGACCACGTTGAGAAGAGAGGTTCTACACATTCACAAATATCGAAATCATTGCGTAATAGTTATGATGCAAATTTTAAACTTTTAGTGGTGAAATATGCTGATGATACTAACAATTGTGCAGCAGCAAGAAGGTTTGGTGTCACCGAGGCAAATGTACAGCAGTGAAAAAAATTGCAGGAAATGCTAAAGTGTGCAAGTTCAAATCGGAAAGCATTTCATGGGCCTAAGGAAGGACGTCATAAAAATTTAGAGGACCAGTTAATAACATTTGTGCCAAATATTTGTTCCAAAATATTCAATTGAAAATTTCAATCCAAATTGCTTATTTCAATTATTTCAATGTTCATTACTCAATGGTACTTCTGTCATTGTGTGCATAATAATTTTTTTCCTTTCATTAGGTGTTAAAAATGGGAGGGTCGTCTTATAATCAGAGTCGTCTTATATTCGGGTATATACGGTAAGATACCCTTGCTAAAGCAAGATGTAGAAGCACATTTTATTAAGACTTTTCAAGGTTCTCATTTGCTTGATTGTCCACACAGACAGTGATCATATTAGCATGCTATTTCTTTTAAGAAAACGTGTTTATGAGAATAGAACATTATTAAGAGAGATTGAATTTGCATGTGTTATGAGTGTTAACATTCAAGAGTAAAGAAACTAATCAAACAATTAGTTAACAAAATGACAATTAAAAAATTTTTCAGTTAGTATTACCAGTAGGTCCAACTCTGTTTTGAGACACGTCAATTCCTCCGAGTCCCACAAACGTAGACATAGGCAATGCAGATGAGGCAGTTGGCAATGCCAGAGGAGCTGAGCCAAGTAGCGGTTTTGCAGCTGTTGTTTGTAATCCTAGAAAACCGGTTGGAACTGATGTTCCTGAAATGCATTACAGAAAAATATAGTAGGTATTGAAGTAAAAGTCAAATGATAACATACACAGCAATTAACCCCTTACCTGACAGATTATTTCCATTGGTAGGTAAAAAAGAACGTCATTTTTATTTGATTTTTTAAATACCTAGTTATAGTTAGAAAAGCAAAGAGAAACGATCATTTTTACCTTTCAACTTTTATTTAATATAATCTTTTACTCTTTGTTAATAACAGAAAATTTCCCTTTATATTGTATATAATCATTTACATATCGACTTTAACCCTCTTAGTGCCACGGGCTGATATATCAGGCCGAGCGTAGACCGAAACTAAACTCGTAATAGTTCATCATAGATGCGATAGATGGCATTTGATAATGCCACCATCTGAAAGAGGATGCTTCCTACTTAGTAAATCTTTTTTTCCTTTTGTTATACTTCGATCGTGAATTTATCACTTAAGCTTTATAAATGGTCATATTTGTGGCGTATAGTCGTCTGCGTGGTATGAAACTCAAATAATCTCGACCTTCAAAATTTTTTTCCTCTCACTGGGGTAAGGTCCTGTAGCCACGATTTCTTTTGTATCCTATCCCGAATGTTATTGCCCTCTACTGTGACATTTTTTAACTGGGTAGTATCAGTAAGAAAGCGAATAGATGCTTTCATGCATAGGCTGTTCAAGAAATGTTGGCACTACAATTGAATTAGTTGTAACTATACATTTGTATTCTTCAAAGTATAAATAAACTTATTTTAAACTTAATAAATAGTGCGTTTATTTATAATGTAAACAAAATTTCACGTAAGGTAAAAGACAAGAAATATTCTCTTTCGAAGTAAAGGGCGCTGACCGTGCGAATACGTGACCAAACATTGACCATTCACTAAGTTAAGATGTAAGGAAGAACCGTACCAAATTTGGTCATTCTAGCTTTCATTGTTTAAGAGGAGTTCCATGAACAAACACACAAACACACCCTTCAAAATATATTATAAGAGATTTGTCTAACAAGGGGAGGGCCACTTATTGGAATCTCAGATTTTGATGAAATTTGGTAAATGGATAGTAGTCAAGACGAGATTTACGAATCACCCTCCTTTTGGGAATAGGCGATTAATAGTTTTGACAGAAAATGAACTTTTTACTTTGGGGTTACTTTAAAGCTTATTATAACTATACTATAACTCACGGTAGCTATAGTATAGTGGTTATCGTCCTGGCTTTCAAAGTGCTATGCATAGGGTTCGAATCCTGAGCTCGACATTTTCTTGTCACCTACCTGATTTTATTTTTCCTTGTCTATACCTTTACTTCACACTGACTCCTTTTCTTACGACATTTTGTGTTTGAACAAATCTGCGACTTTATTCCAGTTACCACCAGCTTCGCCTTCACTTCCTGATAATCACTATGTATTGTATTGCTGCTCATGTGTTGCATGGACGAATGGTTGAAAGGTTTCGTTTAGAACAATTGCCGTTGCCAGAGAAAGTTTCGCCATCTTCACTGGTAATGGCTAATAAGTTTTCGCTAGATATTTATACACAGGAGCTAAGTCAGTCAGAAATCCAAATGTTTAAATGTAATCTTACAGAGGGAATTAATGATGCAGTGATAAACAAATAGCATAAGTCACTAATCTCATATAATGTTCAACATGAAGCATGTTTACACCCATAAGGATTGAAATAACAATATGATATCGAGGTCTAACAATGGAATTGGTAGGCAAGGCAACATCCCGTTAGAATGGCAAGATTTCCTCAAATTGTGTGGATTAAATGTTTAAATTGGGCAATTTCAAACTGTATGGGGAAAAAGATTAACAGAACAAGAAACTTTATGTTTTCTTCAAAATGGCTCATACGCAAAGATTGTAGGTCAATTATTTCTAATTTTAATCTAAAAAGGAATGAAAGTCTGCAAGTCGAAAAGTTGGTTTTTACATGTTACCTTATGAAAAATGGAAATGTCTTCCTTGGAGTAGAACCCAGGACTTTTTTGAGATTTTTTTTCACCATTTTAAAATATGTGAATCGAGCATTCCTGCCAAATTTAGTTTTACTATCTCGATTCTTTCTTGAGTTATTTGCATTTTTATAGTGAGCGTTGATATGTGACAAATTAATAAATAAATACAAAGTGAAGTTAAAAAGGTAATATTTCAGTATTCAGATGGTGGAAGTATATTTAATCACTTAATCAGCAAATTGAATATCTACAATGAGAAGACAACCGTGTTATAACTGTTCAACTTATTCTCAAATGGTGTTAAGTAGATCACTTTAGTGAATGTAACTACAGTAAAACTCGTTTAATACGAATTTGAGGGGACCGACTCATTGCTTCGTTATAAGCGTGACTACGTTATATACGAGAAACATGTTTTTTGGCCTATACATCCCATATAACACGTATACACATACAGTAAAAGCTGTGCTATCCGGCTATTTAGAACCGGCCAGCTTTAGATACCGGCAATTACACAAATACAATTCATTTTGTATTTGTTTTTCTTTTTTTATGAATTTTTGTGTGAATAGTATATGTGTAATACCACAACTTCCACTTTAAAATTTCTTAAAATATAAGATGTATATATTACGTATTTACTCCGTATATTTCTGTGGCTGCTGAGTAAGCATGGCGTTTTTGTTTACGTAAGCCATTTGAATTGTCTAGATGTTTTTGTGTACTTCTACAATTTCAAGTTTTATCGCTTTTTATTATTTAAAAAATTACCCATCCATTGAATATGGCATCAAAATAAATACCTAAAAGCAAGGAACAGGAGAGAAAAGGTTGGTTTAACGTTAACACAAAAGCTGGAGCTGATCAAACAAATTGAAAAAGGAAAAAATTGAGCAGCCATAGCAAAAGAATTCAACATCGGATCTTCCACGCTCTACGATATCAAGGCTCATAAGGCTAAATTAAAGAAATTTGTGTCATCTTCTGAGACGAGTAAATCAATTAATAAACATCATACGCTTCATAAGCCAAAAATGGAGGTACTGTATAAAATATGATATGACTGGTTTTCACAGAAATGTTCTGAAGAATTAAATAATTTCGTCCCTTTCTAATAGAGTAAATAAAGATAAATAAGAAAGATATAATCCTATAAATTCAATTTTGGGAACAGGTTCACTGTCGTACTCCACACACTTCTCGGACGCTCTAAAATTTCAAGTCTTTTGTTTTGCATGTAAGCGTAGCAGTGTATGAAATAAGAATGGGTAAATCTAGATCTAACTACGTGTGGAAGAATTAAAATGGAAAATGCAAACCCCATGCATAGTTATGTTTGGGGAGTACGATAGTGAACCTAAGTCCAATTCTGTTTGGTTATTGCTAAATTTGCGATGCCAAAATCGAAAAACGCTCCCCTATACGAATATTTCTCCTAATCGGCTTTCCACAATCCCAAGATAGCCGGATAACACAGCTTTTACTGTATTTGCAGTGAGTCGACTTCAATGCCGTACTTACATATGCAAAGAGATGCTTATCAACTTCGCGGCATGTAAAATGTTCGACTGCTATTACATACGATTTTTTAAATGGTCAATTAATATTATTATTATGGTCATTAATTTACATAAACATTTCACATTTTTAACATCAATTTCAAAACAAAGGGAGCGTAGAAATTCGTATGGAAGGGGTAGAGGGAGGAAGGGACCTCTACGAAAAAGTGCGCGGTAAACGGGCAGAAACTATTCATTACTTATCGCTCTGCTCGCCAAAATTCGTTATATATGGGTCATTTTTTGCCACGGGACCAAACATTTGTTCGTTACAGCCGAGAATTCATAAAATGCGTGTTCGTTACATCCGAGAAATTTAACCAATGCCCTTATGGAGAAGTTCAAGGGACCGAGACATTTCTTCGTTATAGCCGAGATTTCGTTTTAGGCGTGATCATTATAAACGAGTTTTACTGTATTTACATTGTGGTGTATATTGTTTGAGGTTGCTAGAACAATAACAAAGCAATAAATGATATATATTCTTTTGTAGATTTCAAAGGTTAATTGATGCAAAATCAATTTCTGCTTAATTATGAGGTAGTTGATCATCCTTGATCAATTTATTGTTTAATTCAGTGGTACCCAATCTGTGACCTGTGGGCCGGATGCGGCCGACTAAGTAATTTTATGTGGCCCACCACCAGTGTTTCCTAGTTTTCAAAACTTTTTTCATTTATTTTAATTAACTACAGAATATTATTTTCCATATTGCAAAATCTGTTAAAATATATAACGTTAAATTGTAACCTCTTAGTAAATATTTCTCAATTCAATTATGTTCATTTTAATGCTGTTTTTGATTTTTTCTCAAAGATACCTCTAGGGTTGAATGATTTTTAATGGGAAATGTGGAAAGAGGTGAAAAAATCTGCTATGACTGAGAATCGTACCTGGTCTTCCACTTGCCAGACAGATATTTTGCCACTGAACTACCATAGCAGACAAATTCTCCTGTTTCAGAATGGGAATATTTTCTTAGGTTAGGACTGGACTAGTCATGCTATACCCGTTTTCTACTCCTAGTTGTACGCTTACTGCTGCAGCCAATGAAAGCTCGAGAGACTGTCAATGGAGAGGGGAGAAAATCAGTCTGTCTCTCGCCATCGTGCTGTTTGCATCACTCCGAGCTCAACTGTGTTGCCAGATCTACCGCATTTATGCCTTAGCGTTCGCATGCGACTTTCTTCAAGAGCGGATATCTGGCAGGAGTGTACTACTTTCCTGCACCTCTTGAAAACTTCAAATGGTGGTGGAAGGGGAAAACGCTCTGACTGGCTATTCGCTGCACCAAGGTCAAGCTTTATAAGAGTAGAAAACGGGTATAGTATCAACCAGCCTCAACGGTGTCCTTGATGAGATACATGGAAGAAAACCCCTACCCTCTCAAATGGTGAGAATGCCTATGTTATAAATTGATGGAAAGAAAGATCCGAAGTTCCTTATGCTACAGGCATAAGCTGAAATGATGAGAAATGTGGAAACGTGAAAAAAATCTGCTATGATCCGGAATCGAACCTGGGTCTTCCACTTGCTGGGCAGATATTCTAAGAAAATATTCCCATTCTGAAACAGGAGAATTAGTCTGCTAAGGGAATTCAGTGGCAGAATATCTGCCTGGAAAGTGGAAGACCCAGAGTCAATTCCTGGTTAGGGGAAAACCTGGGCAGGATATTATAAATGGAGACCAGGTTTGCCACCTCAAATTTATCAAGATCCTGAGATTTCCTAATTTGGCAATTGTGACTGCAATTAACATTTGTTGTTTCTTTGCTAAGCTCCCTATTTCTGAGGATCTTACATTTCTACCTAATAGCGATATCAGCTATAATATCAGATAATATGAATTTTATTTGTGACAGACTTCAAAACAGGACAAAATGCCTTTCTTGACCAAAAAACGGGACGGTCAGGAAATGGTTAAAAAACGAATGTATGGTCACCCTATTATTATGAGTAAAAGTATCATAAGTAAAAAGGAGTCACCTGTTTGGGGTGCTATATATTTTACGTGTGCAAGAAATTGAGAACAAATGGTGCATGTGCTTACACATACATTAAGGATCGAGGTTTTGAATTAAACGAACTGTTCATGAGTCACCGGACCAGATCATGACTTTGAATTTCATTGTAGGCATATTTCGAATAATCCGTACCAAAAAGTATGCAAAATCCTATTATTGGCTGGGGACTGATCTTAGCTTTGAATTATCCGGGTTTGAAATAACAGGGTTTTACTGTATACTTATTGTTAAAAATCAGAAAATTTTCTCTTTTGTAGATTTAAAAATCGTTTGCTCTCATCTGACGATACAATACAAAGTAATTCTACCTTCTGGTAAGTTTTAGACACACACCACCAACTCCTGGCTATCCAAAGCCTTTCTCTTATAATTCTCATATCCCATCCTTTCTTTTAATGAATAAAATATACCTATTCTCTTCCTAACATTCTTCCTTCTATGATGCCTTTCAGTAAACCATTTCTTTCAAATTCTGACCCACCATTTCTTCTGTCTACCCATTATTACTTTAAGTAACCCTCATGAAAATATAGCAGGATTCAAGAGATATTCCTTGAACAGATGGGCAAACCGAATACTTAAGCATAACCACTGCAAATGTAAATATTTAACTGAATATGGCAGTAGGCTGGAGCTCATAGGGCAGGCTTAACAATGGCAATTGATGAATTGCCAAAGTAAGGGAGTAATTGCTAGATTATTAAATTTTGTTCAAATCTAAAATTTTCAAAAAGTGCAAGACTCTTTGCAAATTCCAGATTTATCACATTTTACTGCCATTCATGTGTGCTCTGCACAAAATCCAGCCAAATCATTTGCATAAAGAATAATTTCACATTTTCTCCTTCAATAGAGGAAAAGCACCCGTTTCTCTTCCTGGTGACATCCTTTTTTTTAAAACTAACCTGTTAATATATACATTCATCCTACAGGGAGCTGTTCAATTTTAGGAAATTTTTTTCCAAAATGTTCTTCTTATAGGTGAACAAATACATCAATCCATTACATGCAGATATGTAAATCTTACATAGTCTAACAGCTGAGTTAGCATTTTCAAAAATACTAGAATGATTAATACCTTAATTAATGGAATTTGAGTTTGACTTACCTGTTCCCAGTCCACCTGATTGGGTGAAAGATGAAAATGTCCCCAGACCCAGAGACAATGGTGCTTGAGATGTATTTGCTCCAAAAGATCCTGCAGTGAATTATTACTTGATAAATAGTGCAACTACATGAACTTTGTTATTTATAATGGAATGATGAGCTATCAATAAATCAACATACAATAAACTAAACAACTTTTATAAAGCAAACGTATAATTTGCTATGCAATGTAACCACAAAATTGATTACAATAAGTTTTTCTTTTACATATAAGAGTAACACTTACAGCTCCCTTGAGATTAAAAAATAATAAAATGATAGGAAATACTTCTCTTATAGAAGTTAATATAGAAAGCACACAGGGTAATGATTTCAATTGTAAACTATCATTTATCAAGGTTTATATTCATACTGCAACACCAGAGATATTTTATGAGACGTATTAAACTTAAAAAGGCGATGGAAAGGAAAACAGAAAATGAATGTAATAGGAAATTTTGAATTAAATAGTAAGGAGTAGAACCAACGCAAAGTTTACATAAACAATGTAACTTAAACGTTCAATAAAATAAATATAAACACCTAGACTAAAATTGGTTGCTGGCTGTGATGAAACTGCTGCTCCTGGAGTTGAAAGACCAAAGTTTAGTGTTGTTGTCGCAGGCAGTGATGAAAGCCCAAATCCACCAGTCGTGCCAGCCGTTGCAGTGGAGGCAGCATTACCAAAAGTTAATCCTCCGAAAGTATTAGCGGAAGAAATAGGGGTTGACGTCCCTAAATTCCCAAAACTAAGAGTATTGCCAGTGCCAGCATTGGCCGCTCCAAATGGTGAAGACTGGACATTGCTTCCAAGAGAAAAACCTGGCGTGGAGGTAACGGCTGGTCTATTGGGTGTAATGCATAGGAACAATTATTATTTAAACTTCGAATGGGAGAGTTTTACAAAATTACGCAACAATTGGTTAACAGTTATAAAAATCATAGGTAAATGACAGCACTATATTTTTAAATCTCTCAAGTTACTTCGTTCATAACATCAGAAACGATAAGAAAAAGTTTTAAAGCTCAAGGCTAACGTCATACAGTACAGAACGTGCAAGACATGACTATGAAGTAAAGCAAAGTTGA
Organism: Uropetala carovei; assembly: GCA_036926305.1. Lineage (NCBI taxonomy): Eukaryota > Metazoa > Arthropoda > Insecta > Odonata > Petaluridae > Uropetala > Uropetala carovei. Next base: position 11,290,844 of record JAXCHB010000015.1, read on the forward strand.
ATGATGAATGAATCTAACTTGTTGGCTCCAAACGTAAATGATGACCCAGCAGCCGTGGGAGCTACTGAAGCCGAGGTTCCACCAAAACTAAACCCAGCCATTTAAGACAATTAAAAACGTCTTGTATCAGAGAAAATTTTAGAAATAAACACTTCTTGTCTAAACTTCCTAAACGTGATCCGCTTAACCTCCAATTGCTTTTAGTCGTTCATATGTCTTTTGATGTCTTTCGAACCTTTCGAAGAAGCTTACAAGAAGGCAGGAAAAATAACGTATGAGGATATAAGAATATAATTTTACTTCATAATATGTGGGAAAACTTTAGTAATTAACGCCCCTTATCAAATTGCACAGATTTAATTAGAACCTGAGACAGTTAAAAAATTTTAAAGTGGCAAATTTTAAAATTGTATAATCTGTTTTTGATTAATTGTTTCTTATGATTCCTTAGCTGCAAAATTAAGAAAATAATCATTCATAGTATTTCTTTTATATGTAATTAATGGGAAGGATCGATTAAAGCCTGTTTCACACGGTGCGTTTTTCCTTGCTGGCTAGCATGCGAGATTCCCTGCGTGCTACTCTGCGGGCTACGCTGATGGGCGCCGTGCTTGGTTCGCTGATGGTTACCGTTTCACACGGTGCGTGAAACCAACGCAAGGAATCCTTCCATTTGGAGGTAGGTCAGTGTTGTGCCGTGCAGAGGACTCTGAGAGCGGGCTGACTTGCGCGCCACACGGGTGAAAATGCAAGTTTTTACGACAGGGCGGTGGACTCTGTGTTGATCACGTGATGTAGCGCTCGGTGGTGATTGGCCGACACCGCCAGCCAGCAGGAAAACACGCAGGAAAAATAGCACAGGACCTAACCTCAAAAACCAGCAAGGTAGCAAGCAAGGCAGCCATCAACGAGCAGGATTTCTAGCAAGCTAGCATGCACAGCAGCCATCAGGGCTCCACGCAAGCAATCCATCAAGGAAAAACGCACCGTGTGAAACGGGCTTTATTTAATAACAAATGTGCAAAAATTATTTCAATGTAAGGACGATAATTATTAAATATAAAATAACATCTTAACAATTTTAGAAGCCCAGTCCTAATTCATGATGTTAGATAATAACTCAAAGTGCTAAGTTACAATAAAGTAAATTACATTCTGTTTTTTTAATAAATAAATTTAAATCAAATTTTAAAATTAATGAGGACCGGCAGAACAGGACAGCCAATCAGGCAAGGTCCTTTTGCAGAAAAGGCGCCATTTTAATTATCTACAAGTAACGTATGACACTTGTGGACGCCATATTTAGTTTTAGGTGAGGCGGTAAAACTACGATGGTTCTGCATACCATAAAATATCTATCCTCTCAATTGCATATGAAAAAGTATGCCATCTTATGAAAAAATGTTTACTCTTCACAAATTAGGGATTCAGTAATGTGGAAAGTAGCTTTTCTGGTTTCCCACAAAAGTTTTTCGTTGATGGTCTAAACTTAAACGGCAAATTTCAAACTTAAGGTATGGAGAAGTATTTCATTATGTATTATCATTACTTTACGAAAACGCGAATTATCAATATGAAAAGCTGTCAACGTAAAATGATTTTTGTTTGCCATTAAAAAAGTTTTGGAGTAATGAATGTTTTATGAATTGTATGATTTTCGTTCACCTGGAATCTAATTTCTGTTGAATAGACTATTAGTTAAGTGGTAGATGAACTTTGACACATTCAGAAGCGATTTGTACATACTTGTAACGTTTTTATTATCCAACTTTTATTTATATGCTGAAGTTTTACATTATAAAAAGGAAGTCTTGTGTTGAAGTATATATGCAGAGAAAATGCATGTATATATAAGTCATGTGGATCCTTTTAGTGTGTTTGTGTGAAGTAGCTAAAAGAAACTACTAAGAAAATTGTTAGCTGTAAAATGGTTGTGGTTGTAACTGTCTGCCTCATCTAAGCGAACTATGAAGTATAGAAAAGTAATTTAAATGCTAATTATTTCTTTATGCACACTTTCAACAGCTGAACGTTATCTTCTTGACAGCTTGGCATAAAATTGAGTAATTTAACAAAAAGTGAACATTTTTATATTATCATTTGCAAAATGAATGCAGGTAATAACTCTACCATTAAATTTATGTAATGTTCAACTATAAGAATTTTTTGTAACATTTAAAATTTTGCTGAGAGCATATGAAAGGTAATGTGAAATTCAAATTATAAATTTTTTTCAGAAAGCTATTCACCTGGGTTTCTAATTGGTTCACTAGTTTACAATCAAAAAATTCTAGACATTCAAAATGAGTACAATTATACTTTGTTTCTATTATGATTTTGTTGGCTTCATTGACATTTTTTTTGTTATTGAATTTGTGTGCTCTTATTAAATTGAGTGTATGTCCAATATTTGAATTTGATGCTGGCATTGTAAGAATAAAATGACAAACTATCAAAATCTCATTCTGGACAAATTTTCCTGATGAACAATGGTATTTTCTTTAGAGAAGTACTATTATTAGATTTGTCCCTTTGTTATGTATAGTCATATGATGAGGGTTTAAATGTTTCTAACTGAAAGATGAGTATTCTCTAAGACATAGTAAAAACGTCTGCACTCAACTAACCATACATAAGGAAGTTTGTCAATCTTTTTAAGACTTGCAAAACTGTATCTCTACTTTGGATTTTACATTCTCTATACCTGCTCAATTGAATGGAATGTACTATGAATTTAACTTGCCTAATAAAATATTCATTGAAAGGTTTGTATATTCTATAGCTTTTACTTTTTCAAAATATTTAACTTTTAACTGATGAAAATAAAACTTTAAATTATGCTGAAAGAAATTAGTAGGCTTATTGAGTAAAATAGTAACAATTTATATTTGCTATAGCTTCATTGATGTTATTGGTTTTGGTAATTATGTATAGTTTAACAGGTAGATTTTTGTTGAATTATTCTAGCATCTCAAGTTCTCCTATGAATGATGAAGTGTTTATAATAACATAAGTGTGTTTTATGAATTTATGAGTAATTATTTACAAAGCAAAAGTGTGACTGATATAGCTGTATTGACTTTTTGCAACAACTTAATGATGACTTCTATAACCTTCTTGTCCCATGAAAGTGTTAAGATAAAATTTCATGTGGAAGTATCTTTACCAGTAGTTCCTAACCTGTTTTTTTTGCTGTGTTCCTAAAATGATCAACAATAGCACCTCACAACCTTATACCCTTACCCTCGTGACCCATACTTCCTATTCAGCAAAAACACAATATAGATGGACCAGAGAGAAAGCAGTAAATATGCCCATCAGAGGACACTAATATTGCATCATTACTGTACCTCAAATTTTGCCTCTTTCAACATCATTTTTGGGAAAATCATAATGTGAAACTCATGTTAGTGGGTGTGTGTGGAGGGAAATTTTTCGATTGCTCTGATATTCCTGCTTTTCCTCATCCATTTTTGCACATAAGTTCTAAAAGCTTGAAAGAGTGTTGGTGATTTGTATAGGCTGTTAAGCATGTTCCATGGCAAAAATTAGGCAACTTTCCAATTATATATAAATAGAAACTGACAGTTGGGTAAGTTTTTTTTGCAACCATGATGAGGATCCCCTGCAACCCTGGTTTAGGTCATCACCCAAAATTGGGAACCACTGATCTAGGCAATCCAAGTGTCATTGGTAAAAGACAGAAAGAACTTAAGTGCCATTGTATAAAATGTTTTTTTAATAACTAAAAATTGTAATACCTATGCCAAAAGTATTTAAAGTGAAAAAAATATTCAATAAAATTTGAAATTTTTATTGTATTCCCTAAATAATATTTTTTGGATTTTAAGTATAAGGTTGCCATTAATTTGAATTTCCATATCATTTAGCGTATATTATCATGAAATTAAATATATTAATTGGAACATTTTAAACAGGTTATAGAAAGTAAAAATTTTACTAAATAAGATAAAAGAAAAAATATTTTAATGATTTTTTTCATTGTAACATACGTTTGCAGTGTTTCTTTATCTCACGGGAATCGTCATGAGATTTAATATCTCTCATGATTTCAACAAAATTAAATCTGTTATAGAAGTAGTTAATTTAGTGCTTTTTCTAGATTAGAATATGCATAGGATTTTAAGAACAAAAGGAATTTATTCCAGATTGAAGAATTCTTAAGCATTTCCAAAGGTGTTTGTTTGAGAGAGTACTCTAGCGTTGATCTAATAATTTCCTGAACCTGCATTTCCTTTTGGATTCCAATTCGCTGCTGGATTTTAACTTCCTAATTTGAAGTTATTATGGATGCCCAAGGCTCTACTACATTACAAGAATTTGACCATCTTTCTCTTTTCTTTGTGATTCAAAGAGGTATGATTTCCCTTTATTATCTGTTAACATCACATTTGTTTATACCTAACCTGTATTATTCTTAGTAGATTGTTTGTTAATTCCGTAATTAGTCAAAGAATAAGTAATGATGCTCAATGAATACTATCCAGAGCTTAGGAAAATTGACGCTTGTAAATTTGAATGAATGAATTGAAAGATAACATTAAGCACCTTATAATTCTTATAATAATTGTTTTCATATTGTTGAATTTAAAGAAATTATTAATATTGTTTATACACATGACAAGTTAGTAAATGAGAAAATGTGAAGCAACTGCAAGTAAAATTGGTTGAGTAGGGAAAAAATTACATAGGAAGATGAAATAATAGCATATAAAATGTGCTGTATGACAACTTAATTACTCATGCCTCTTCAGACACGGACCTCTTTAGCACTCGCCGGGCACAGGGCAAACTTCCTTGGATGTACATTTCCATATTGACCATTCCTCCTGGACGGGCAGATCCAGAAACTTCTCACTGCCCTATATTTTGAAAATCCCTACCCCTGTCAGAATCCTTCTTTCCCTTGCTATGCAGACCTAATCTGCGGCGTATAATTGAGGATTTTTGCGCGGAAAGAATTTAAGAAAGCGCCCAGTGGAGTGCAATGGGGTTATCCAAGGAGGGGGCGATCACCCCTCCCCCTTGGATCAGTCACTGCTCCTGGAAGCTATACTATTATTTTTTACGTGTATTTACAGATGTATATAATTTGTCACAAAATAGTTTCGTAAACCCTTCTGGAAATCCTTTTAATTCATACATTACAGCTCATATGACAACAAGGGAAAGAAAAATTTTGTATTTGGTAAAACTTACAAGGGAAGGTTATGGACTTAAACACTAGCTTTGGGTCGAAACTTGGCTAAATTGTAGAGAATTGGAAAAAAGCCGATACGTGTTTTGCCGTTTTTCTGTCAGGCTGAAACATTTAAATTTGGGCGCCTTCGAATCGAAGATGATATTCATTGATAAGAATAAGAAACCTTATTCTTCTTCGAAACAGTTCACGTTCAAACATCGAAGAACAGTTTCTTCTCATTTAAATTTACAAAAGAATAAAAGCCTGCACGTCGAAAAATTGATTTTGACCTGTTATCTTATAGGAAATAGAAATTGTCCCTTGGAATCAAACCAATGGTTTCATGGTAGACTAACATATGTGTTTAACGTGTCCATGCATAGAAATTAAGTATGCAAAGTGTTATTAAGATAGGATGAAGGGAAATTACTTAAAAATAGCATCATGTCAATTAAATATGGTGCAATGATCGAGCATAATGGATGACCTAAGGCTTTTATTATCACCTAAAATTAGTAAAAATTCTTAATTTTAATACATGTATAGCATGGGTGTCCAGGTATGGAAGCTCATGTAGCCTTATGGTGGCCAGAAAAAATCTTGTGTGGCTGCACTAGAAGGGGGAGGTCTAGAATTTGTTTGCTAAATCAATTATTAATTTTTCTGTTATTTTTTTATATTGCATATTTATTTTAAAGTGTTTTTAATTCATTTAATTCTAATTACAAATTTTTATTTTCTTTTTTATAATACGTATTTCCTTAATAGAGTTTATTTTTTTGAAAAAAGTATTTTAAATTTATTTAATTCAAAAGATCATCAATTTGTAAATCCTTTAATTTTGTGGATGATAATCTGAGCTGATGGGCCAGACTTTCATCGATCAAATTATACCTTATCGATTTTTTGTGAATTTCATTTGGGTGAAAAGTTGTTCGCAAAGGTAAGTACTTTCAAAAAGTGATGTCATTTTTAAGGCATGGTCTCTGAGACCTAGATATTTTTCTCGTGTGATATAAATATTATGAAAATTTTCTTGTTTTTCTTTGAAAGTTCAATGGGCTTCAATATCAGATTGCAATTCACTAAGCTCAAGTTGCAAATGATCTGGTGCAGAATTATAGTCCACAATAAATGGGTTTGATAAGATTTCATTTTTCATTTTTAGAAGTACTGAAAAGTGTTCTTTGAACTCTTGAATTAAAATATCTATATCCCTTGCAAATCTTTTAGTATCCTTCTCGGTTAGTATGATGGACTTTATAGATTCAAAATAATCGTATTTGTTTTCCCTTAGCTGATTATGAAACAAATTTCACTTCCCAATAAATATGTTGATCAAATGAGACATTTCAGATATATTTGTCTTTTTCCCTGCAGCTGTACATTCAAATTATTGATCATCATCATCATCACAGGTAGTCTGTCCGTTGACAGGTCCGTGATTATTCATGGTTAAACTTGTTTCTCCATATACTTCTATTTTCTGCAGTTTTCATATCTTGATAGCTCTCTTTCCCTTTCAGGTCATCTACCAGCTGAAACCTTTTCATACCTCTTTCTCTTTTTCTATCCAGTTTTCCTTTAGCACTTCTTTAATCATGCACTCTCCTCAGGTAATGCCCAATCCAGTTCACTTTCCTCTTTCTGATAGTCCCTGTAATCGTTCGCTTCTCTCCTATTCTACATAGTACTTCCTCATTTTTCACCCTATCTGTCCATTTTATCTCCAGCATTCTTCTCCATGTCCATATTTCAAAGCTTTCCAAGCATTTAATATCATTTTTCCTTAGCGTCCATGTTTCTGCCCCATACAAAGCTATACTCCATACATAGCATTTTATCAACCTCTTGCGGATTTCCTGCTTTATATTTCCCGTTAGTAGGAGTTTCTTTCTTCTGAAAGCGGCTTTTGCTTTTATTATTCTAGTCCTGATTTCATCTGTACATTTTGCTTCTCTCGTTATGATGCTTCCGAGGTATTTATAATCTGAAACTTGTTCTAATGGCTTTCCTCCAATACTTATGTTCAAATTTTCTTCTTCTTTACTTGATATTCTCATAACCGTGGATTTTTCTGTATTAATTTCCATACCGTATTTTCTACCTGTTATCACTAGTCTATTAATCATTTTCTGGAGTTCCTTTTCCTTTCTTGCTAGAAGTACTTGATCATCCGTGTATTTCACTGTTCTTATAATCCTTCCTCTGATTTTGAAATCTCCCGTGCATTCGAACACTTCCTGCATTAGCCTCTCTCCATATATATTGAATAGAATCGGCGATAGATAACAGCCCTGTCTTACTCCTCTACCGATATGTACTCTGCTGGTTTCCGCATTCTCCAACCTGACCTATACAACTTGATTCACATATAGATTCCTGGTCAGTCTCCTGTCTTTCCAGTCTATACCTATATCCTTTAATATCCTCATCAGCAGTACCCAATTAACTCTATCAAAGGCCTTCTGCCAGTGACAGTAGGCTTATCGTTCTGTAGTCTTTACACTGCATTGCCTTTGGCTTCTTCTTTAGAGGGATCATTGTTACATCTAAGAAATCCTGAGGCCACCCGAGTCATAAATCTTGTTAATTAGTTTCGTAATCACTTTTAGTCCCGATCCCATGACTTTAAGTACCTCTGCTGGTATTTCATCGCTGCCTGTAGCTTTTCCTTTCTTTAGTTCCAGTATCACCTTTTCTACTTCACTTTTCATAATACTTGGTCCCAAGTTGTCTTCTTCAATGTTGTCCTCTTCTTCCAGTTCCATTTGTACCGATCCTGCCAGCTTTTTGTATAGTTCCTTAATGTATTCTTCCCATACCTGTGCTACATCCTTTGGTTCTGAGACTATTTTTCCATCTGTATTAATAATTTCTTTACCACGAATCCCATTAGGCTTCTTATCTTCTAACTCCAGTGCCCCTGTGTACATCATATCGTACCGTCCTAACTTCTCCATCTGTTGTATTTCCTCACATTTTTCTTTTATACAAATTTCCCCAGCTTTATCTGTTACCCTTCTCAACTCATTGTTTATGCATCTATAATTGGCTCTACCTTCTTCACTGTTAACATTTTTCCATTTTCTTCTCTCATCCATTTTCTCCAGCATTTAGTAATCCATGGTTTTCTGATTTTCTTCTTGTTTCCCAATCTCTTTATTCAAGGTATCTTTGATGCTGTCTTTCACTTCCTCCCATTCTGTATCCACGGTCTTCAGTTTGTTTTCCAAATTTCTAAGGCGATCTTTCAACTTCGTGCTGAAGGCATCTTTCTTTTCTTACAGTTTTTCTAGGTCCCAAGTCTGTCTATCGCTTCTCGTTTTCCTTATTTGTTTCAGCTTTGTAGTTACACCGACTATTAGAAGGATGAGATCTGAATCAATGTCTTCTCCTGGTAATGTCTTAGCATTTTTTATGCTGTTCCTGAATCTTTGTTTTACTAGGATGTAATCTATTAGTCATCTCATTCTGTCACCTGGGCTTTTCCATGTGTACAGCCGTCGTTTATGGTTTCTGAACCATGTATTAGTCACTACTAGGTCGTTATTAACACAGAATTCTACCAGTTTTTCTCCTCAGTTTCTTTTCCCGAGTCCGTATTGACCAACAACATTTTCTTCATGTCCTTCACCAACTATGCTGTTCCAATCTCCCATTATTATGCAGTTTACTTTTCCTCTTCCGTCTTCTTCATAAATCTCGTTAATTTGTTCATACATCTCCTCAATTTCTTCTTCTCCATGAGTGGACGTTGGCATATATACCTGGATTATCAACATGTCCACTGGGACTGCTTTTAGCTTTATTGCCAGCAACCTATCGTTTGTTGCTGTTATTTTTGTCACACTCTTCATCATATCTTTCCTAAGTACCAGAGCTACTCCCCTTGCCCCACTCTTTCCTCCAGAGTAAACTACCGTGAATTCTTCCGCGTCGAACTCTCCTTCTCCTTCCCATCTAGCTTCGCTCAGCCCTATGGTATCAGTCCTATTTCTTCTCATTTCTTCTTTCAGGTTCTCTAGCTCTCCTGCCTTCCTCATGGTTTTTACATTCCAAGTACCTAAGCGTAAGTTACCTTCGACAAATGCTTTCCTCAAGGCAGTCCCCGCCCGGAGATCCGATTGGGGGACTATTTTACCTCCGGAATATTTTTTCTCGAGAGAACTCGTATTGTCCAACCATATAATCATTACTAGGGAATTTTAATGTGGTAGTTTCCCTCTTGCTTTCCACATCACAATACTGTAGCCGTTCAAATCGTCCCGATCATGCCTACAGCCCTATTGGATATAGACCCATCCAACATAATTTGTTTTCGACTCTATACCATACTGACAGTACTGCTGCCTACTGTCAGGCACCGATGATAGTTTTTTTTGTGAAAAACCTTCATTCGTGGGGTTCGAACCCTGGAACTTTGTAACAGAAAGTCAACACGCTAACCACTTCACCACCAGTGTATTAAATTATTGATATGGAACATTATATCAACAAAAAATGCAAGATCCAAGAGAAAAATTTCTTCACCGAATTCATTGATGGGTTTGCCTTGTGCTTGCACGAAAAAGTTAATTTCCTCTCATAGCTCGAACAATATTGTCACTGCTTTCCCTCGGCTTAACCAACGAACATTTGTGAAATTAATAACATCAGTTCCTTCGGCTTCCTTCACATCCTTAATCATTTCCTTAAATCTTCGATGCCTCAGAGCGCTGGCTCTGATGGAATTAACAGTTTTGATGATAATATTCATCATATGCTCCATATTATTCCCTCGGCTTAACCAACGAACATTTGTGAAATAAATAACACCAGTTCCTTCGGCTTCCTTTACATCCTTAATCATTTCCTTAAATCTTCGATGTCTCATAGCACTGGCTCTGATGGAATTAACGGTTTTGATGATAATATTCATCATATGCTCCATATTATTGTGCTTTGAACATAAATTTTGTACGTGAATAAGACAGTGCAAATCGCTGACTTCAGCACGGGAATTTTTGTGAAATATTTTTTTTGGCAACGATACTGCACCATTTTTAGAACCTCGCATTGATGACGCTCCATCAGTCACAATTTGAATAAGATTCGATAAGTCAATTTTGTGTAGCTGCATTTCATTTAGAACCGCATCGCAAATGTTCTTTCCGGTTGTGGAGTCATTCAAAGCAACTATATTCAGCAATTCCTCCAGAACCTCGAAACTCTCTGTTACACCTTGAATAAAAATCGCTAATTGAGCAGTATCGGTGATGTCACTACTTTCATCGATACACAATATAGACTTGGCAAAATATGAATATATATGTAAACATTCAAAGCAACTATATTCAGCAATTCCTCCAGAACCTCGAAACTCTCTGTTACACCTTGAATAAAAATCGCTAATTGAGCAGTATCGGTGATGTCACTACTTTCATTGATACACAATATAGACTTGGCAAAATATGAATATATATGTAAACAACAAATAAAATTACGACAATTGAAAATATTTTGGAATTTCTTCTCCCGAAAATGGCTGCAAGTACATTAAAAATTAAAATCATTCAGTGGGCCGCACGAAATCGTGAAAGTGGCTACATGCAGCCCGGTGGCCGCAGTTTGGACACCCATGTTGTATAATCACTAAGTTGACTGGTTCTGCCTTGACCTCCACTAGCATTAATCAGACGCTTAGCTGCTGTGTGTTAATCACTTGTTGCCCTGCTTTCTTATCTAGAACTATTGCTACTCCTCTCTGGCACTCTCTTCCCCCTACTATATATTACCCTGAAGTCATCGCTCCAAAAATCTACATCCTCTTTCCACCTGAATTTGCATGAACCTAAGACATCTTACCTCATTTAATTTCTAGCTTTATATTTTCGAACTTGCCTTTCCTAAGCATCGTCCTCAAATTCCAAGTTCCTATCTTGATTTCTGAAGTCTTCTTTTTCTTCTTCGTTTTGTCATGAGCTGTGTAAGGATTTCGTGGGATGATGACTGAGACGGCCTTACTTCTGTCATTGCCAGACACAACACCAGCCCTAATGTGCATTGTCCCATACACGTTGTGATTCAATTCATTATTCAGATGTGCCATGATGCTTGGGATATCAGTTGAGGTGGTCTCCCGTTGCCTTCCTCAACAGTGTTTTTAAATGGTGCATTTTATTAAAATCAAATAATTGCTTTTCATGCCTTTTTTGAACAAATACAGGCATACCTTGCTTAACGACAGGGTTAGGTTCCTCGAAAACGTGTCGTAAAACGATTTGTCGCTAAACGAATAGCGATTTTCCATATACTCCCATGGTATAATGCTAGATACGTTCCTAGAAAATTGATGTGTACTACTTTAGAACTAAATATACGTCTTTCATGATCTATTGGGATATCGGGAATATTTTAATAGCATATATACGGCGCTTTACACTACGGAAAATGCGTGCATTACGTTAAAATACATTAATACCAAAATTATGCTGACATATACTTTGATAGGAATATTAATGATAACCAAGAACTTACCGCTGTTTTGCAGGGATGGGGCCTTGATGATCGAGTGGCAATGGAACCACATGGTCGAAGTCATTTCCACACCACCCAACGAGGTATACTTCTCAGTGCGTTGGTTTTTATAACGTGGAACCATCCCCTGTAGGCCTAAAACCACGGAATGAGGGAAAATTGTAGGGAAGTCATTATCACTTTAGATGTTACTTGTTTTACTCCTGATTTTCTTCAGTTAAAGACGGTAAAGATTCATCCACTCTCGTAGGAGATTGATGTTTAAAACATGATTCTATCTTCATTTGTGTGCTTTTCTTTTTCTCCTTGTAAAGCTGCTGGTAGCACTCCTATGCCTTTTTTATATTTCTGTTGACTCTGCTGCTTCTCTCCACGTTTTCGTCTTTTTCGGCAAATGTGGCCATTGCAGTTTCTAAATGCGTAAAGGCAGCTGACATGTCTTTAACAGTGGTCGCGTGATGAGGTTGCAAAACTATTGTTTCTTCGTCATCTTCGTCATCTTTTAGAGCTGTGTCACAAACTCAAAGAGGAACATATTTTGTCAGTGGGAAATTGTATTTCATCACAAAGGGTGATATCACATAAAATTCCAAGCCAAGTGATAGAGATTCTTAAGAACAATTTCCAATTACATGGTTGAATTTTTGGAGAAAAGTGTGTAATTTATAAAGATTTAACTTCTCAATAATACAATAACATTATAGAATAAAAAACATAAATGTAAAAGGATTTGTTCTTTAAATTTTCCTATTTCTTGTTCTGAACTTCCTTGACCACATTGAATAACTTTTTGAAAGAGATTAATTATTAAGAGTTAGCATTTAAACCTAATATACTGTCTTCAAATTATTCCAATTGATAATTAGCTGCATAATACGTAAAATCTTATATAGAACATGATATAGTTTATTTTTTTAACAAGAGTCATGGATTTACTTATTGAGTTACTTAATGCTAAGTTTTCCTGACAATTATTGAATAGCTTTGGGATAATCTCAAACTGAACTTAGGTTATGATTTTATGAAATATACCCCTTCCACCATTTAAAATCATTTAATATCATGCTGTCTAACCTACGAAAGTCGTTCATCAATTTATCTTGAGTGTAAGCACGCAACCACACGATATAGTGAAAGCTCTCTGAATTGTCCATTAGGAACTTACTATGAACATACTTTTTCCAATTCCTCCCATACCGGTAATCACGAAGATTTTCTGTCCAACTATGTAAGCCTGTTTCAGTAATTCTAATTCCTGCCATTTTCCAACAAAATTTCACACACGTTCCTTAAAATTAAATGTTATGGGATGAGACATCTCGGAATCGATGAGTTGTCGGGCTCGTTGGCATGTGTAATGCATCTCGTCTTTTTTCGACAGGCAATTAAGAAGCTGGTTCTCAAGCAATGAGAAAACCTCCTCAGGGTTTTTCAAGTTGTACTCTTTCCAAAGTTCTTCTGTAAGGATATTTCTGAGAGAATCTACATCTGGCTGGTTGACTGCAAAAACCAGCTTGTCTAGAAACGCTTCCACATCGTTTTTGATACTGTCGTGGGCGTCGCCATATGGAGATATCAGGTGTTGAATCCATTGCTTCCTACTCTCCGAATGTTTTCGAAAACGCTGCAACTTCGTTAGTAATATTTCGTCCTCGTATTCCTCCCCTCTTCGTCCTTAACGTATTCAAATGCATCCAGGAGCTTCAACGTCCCAGAAACATCTTTTTCTTTGAATTTTGCATTTGTGTAGAATATAAGATTTTGTATTATTCCATCACCTGCTGCGAATATATCCTTCAACTTAAGGTATGAATGGAAATATGTAGGCAAACCAAAATCGCTTCTTTTGCTCTTTGCCTTCAAAGCCTGAATAGTGATTCTCAGTGCTTTTTTTCTAGAAAAATAGGTGGGTATACTGTGTTTTCTAAAAAAAAGGGGTGTGTATTTTTAGCATCGTGTTTTCAACTTCAAAAGGAATATGTGGTTAAGCAACACATTAAAGGTCATTTTTTTCGTTTTGGAACTTGTTACGTAGTAGATTTTTGTGATAGGTGGAAAAATTTGGAAAAAAAAAAATATTGAATGTATTAATTCTATTTCTATTTATCAATTAGGAAAGTTAAACAAAAGTTTTAAGTAATTAATGATGTGAATATTAAAAACACATATTTGTAAAAGTTTTATAATAAACTCCAAATCTGACTCATGCCTTCAGGAGGTTCAATGTCTCGATTTCTCTCTTTGCTATTTGCGTGTATTGCTGAATGATGTCCAAAAAGCAACCAAAATTCGATGAATTTTGTTGGATCAAACAATCTTAGAGGAGGCCCAACAATCTTGATGAACATCACTGCTGATGTTGTTTTAGTGGACAACGAAGATCTTAAAGGGGTTACAATAAGGTTCATCTGTGAAAAACCCCTTTCACATTCACTTGATATCAGAATCATATCGAGATTGTGTATTAATTGAAATAATCCGTCTGGAATTCTTTTTTCCTCTAGGTATTTTCGGAAACTCTGTATCATCTCCCTTTCATTCAAACAAAGTCTTCTAGACAAATTTCTTATTTCTGTCTCCCAAAATGTCAAATGATTTTGAACTTCTTCTGGCCACTGTTTCGGATCTAGCCCATTTAGGTAAATCAGCTTCTTCATCATCTAGTAACCTCTTTTCTATAGATATTTTCAGATTTTCATAAAATAAAATAGGACAGATTGGTGGGTCCTCTTTTTTATCTTTTTTGTATATAGGAACCCACTGGAAAATGAGACATTTGGCGGCAGTGGTGGCTTTTTCATAATATGGTACAGGATATATTTGTCTCTCTTCAAATACTTGAGCAAGATGTTTAATCATTTTATTTGCACAATACAAATTTATGTTGCGTTCTTGCAATTTCAGACTTTGCTCAGAAAGCTCTTGAAGTGCATGGACACATCAATCCTAGATCTAAAATAAACTCCACTGTTGTAATTTTCTTCAGCATTCCTTCATACATACATCTGTCTTTTTTGTCTTTGGACGAATCATCCTTAACAATTGTAAAATGATGCACCAATGCTTTGTAATCCTGCCAAACTGCAGAAACTGAACGAAAACTGGATGCTACCCAACGAGTGCTTAGTATTCGTCCAATTTTCAAAAGTAGCATTTCCAGTGAATTAGTGCAGGCTTGCAATTCTGGACTATTTTTTGGTGATGCATGGTAGAGGACATATAACTTGTCAATAAATGCCTTGAACCTGTTAATTCCAGAAATTGTCTTGACAGCATCGTGGACGGCTAATTCCAGTCTATGATTGGCACAGTGCCATACAATTATTGATGGAAATTTTTCTTTCAATAACTTCTTAACTCAACCATGAGATCCAAGCATTACCGCTGCACCATCACAAGCAACAGAAACTAAATAATCATTCAGGTATTCTTCTGTCAATCCTATAGATTGAAGATTGCAAATCAAAGCGGAGAAAATCCCAGTCGCTGTTACATCATCTAATTCTATCAACTCAATAAATAAATTAATTAACTGGTGCAGTCATTTCACAACCAGAAATCATTACACGGATATACAAGATTAATGTAGACTTTTGATTAAGGGATTTTGCTTCATCAATGATTAATGATATTTTTGATTTGGAAGTTATGATTTTGCGGACCATTTCCTTGCTAATGTGATTGATAATGTTGATGCAAGCATTTGCAGAGTGAAGTATTCGTTCCATGTCAACACCATTAAGTTCTTGCAAGTCAATTTCCATTTCAAAATTATTGAATGATTGATTACTTTTTGCAACTTTGTAGGCTGTGCGAAATATTTTGGCCGTAACCTCTTTTTGGCGTGAAAGGGATTTCAGGAAAACCTTCTCTAGCATTTCTTTACTTGCCTCTACATGGCAGTTTTGTGACCAGCACTTTCTTTGTGTTTAAATATCTTGGTCCATAGAGATGTTAACTGCTGTTCTCGAGTTCTACCAAAATGGGTAACTTCATTATTGGCCCATTCCTTTGATATCTTCATACCCATTTTTGCCTCAATTCCAAGTGTTTGAACTTTACGGCAAGCACCACAACCAAGTTTTCTGTTTTTTGTACATAACCAAATGTTTTTTTCACAGAAATCATTCTTTTACTCTAAAGTTCAACAGGAAGGCCACGTATTTTCCAGTTGTTCATTTGCCTTAGTAGAACATGGCGATGTCGAAACCGCAATTGATTCAGACGTATCAGTTATTTCTTCTGTATCGTCAGTTCTCTTCCTTTTCGACATGGGCATTAAAAAATCTGTTATTTTATTCATTTAATAAAGATTTAAAGTGTCCCGAAAAGAGTCAAGATAATACAATTTTTTTCACAATAATGCTCAACTAACAGCCGAATACGGTTTTACACAATTTTTTTACATGCAACTAGTCAAGCCGGGACACGAATGTCGAAAGTCTACTGCGACATTCTCAGCCGGGACACATTAGAAGTTAGAGTAAAGACAGCTGACAGCATGTACCATAGAGAAGATATTGTCACGATATTCACACACGATCAGAACACAAATCCCTGCACACGGTACTCTCTCGCTCACTCTGTGTTCCGCCGATTTTTCCCGCTATCCTGCATGTCCCTTTGCAAGGATTCCTAAGGGTCAGTGCCCTCCCAACCCTGCCGTCATCTAGGATACCGCGACAATATCTATGGCATGCGCCGTTGCCTTATTTCTTTTCGCGGGAAATCTTTTTCCATTCATACAACACAGATTGAAACACAGACAAATAAATATTAATTTACAAGAATATGTAACAGGGGAACTAAAAACTCGCAATTTTTGAAAAAAACTTTTTTTTGTTAAATATTAACACGAAATTTGTAAGTTTCTTAAAATTTAGGATAAAACCAAAAGAATATTTTTAAAAAAGGTGGGGATATGCCGTATCCCTGCGTACCCCCAGAAAAAAAGCACTGGTGATTCTACATGCTTTCCCTCCCCTGTGCCTAGTCTGAAGCATAGGGTATACTCGAGTCCATCAGGATTGTCACAAATGATTACGTCCTGAAATTTTGACGTTTAAACTACAATTGTAAGATTTCATCAATCCTCGTAATATAACAAGTGTTAAGCATCTCGGCTGAGGAAAAGCAGGGAATTTTTTTATAACGTGAACCAAATAATTTTTCCTGAGGAAGTATTGAAGAAGAAATGCAGCTGTGGGGAGCAGTGCTTTGCAAGGTGTTCCCACTGTAGAAAATATTGGTGCTTCCATTGTTTTTTTTTGATTTGTATCACCCCAAATACTGTTGTTATGAGAATGTGACGGAATAGGATCAAGATGAATGAAATACCGAAAGAAGAGATAAAAATGTAGAAAAGCCCACGGAAAAAACAAAAAAATCGAAAAAAGAACAAAAATTAAAAATTCCAGAAACTGTAAAAAGTATGGTTTTCATAATAACTAGCTGAGCCCCGCGCAAAATTTGCGCGTTTAATTTTAAATTGATTCATAAAAAAATAATAAGTTTGTAAAATAAGTTGATGTTAATAATTCATATTTTACTCTAGCAATGAATTTACACAGTATAGGATACTTAGATATTTGACTCCCAATGTAAGGTTTGTGTGTTAGAATCTCACTGAGGGAAAGGCAGTGTGTGCATATTTTAAAAAATGTTATCCGTAGGTAATCAGAAATCTGTATTTTATAAGTTACGGTAGAGAGTAAATTGATGTGGCACAGTAATTAATTTGAAATGATTAGTGATCGGAAGATTCTTACGCGACAGGCATAAACTGTAGTGATGTGAAATGAGGAAACAGAAGAATAGAACTGCTAAGACCAGGAGTCAAACTGGGTCTTAACACCTCAAAGAAAGCAAATATTGGGAAAAGAAAGATGTGAACTTTCTGTAATTTACGGGAAATGTCATCCACTTAATCAATAACAAAACATAACTCTTGTAAAAGCGACGCCACAAAAAATAATTATTTATCCACTTAAGCCAGGCAAAAGTATTAAAAAAGTAAGCGCTGAAACAATTCATTGTAGAATAATGCAGAGTATAAACTTACCGGGGTTTAGGAAGATTCCTCCTCACCAAAGCCTTTGTAATGAAATGGCAGAGTCTTACGTGTATTTCCACTGACAGGGTGATTCTTGGTCGCTTCAGTCACGAAAAGAAAAACATTTGGTATTTCCAAAAGGTTGAACACTCGGATACAGTATTTAAAAAAATAAATATATATAGTATGTAGCAACGTCGCATAAATGAAACAAAAATTAATGTCAATAACAAGTGAAAAAAAGCAACTGGACATGAACTCTGTACCTTCACCTCCGTAGCCTACCACGTTACCCCTCCGCCACGCTGTACCTTACATGTGTAGCGGAGACGGACTGACATCTCTGAAAATCCAAACTACAAATGCATTTTATTGCTAAACTATTGCTCATATAACTGCAAAAGGGGGGTTATTCATTATCGTGGTGTTGTGGGCTATATACCTACCAAATTTCAGCTAGTTCGGTGACCTGTAAACCTGGTCTTCCCCTTGTTAGTCTGGCTCCAACATATTAACCTTTCTGGCCTGGGGAGTTTCAGCATATGCTCCAGCCAATGTTGCTCTCATGGCCAACAGAAAATTCAAGCCCTTCTATTACATAGAAATTGCAGTTCAAATAAGAATGATATGTCATAGGAAAATGTATTTTTTATGAGTAACTTCATACTTAAGAGTTTTTGCAGTAATTTAACAAGCATTGAAGATGGTTTCAATGTGTCATCAGGCAGGTATTCTATCCACTTCCATATCATGCTATAATTTTCACAGGAAATAATTTCAACAAAAGAAACATCATTGAAAAGCCTCTCCAAATGTTCTCACAAGTTCACCTGTGGGAGCTGTTCGTACAAAGTTTCATTCACAAAGCCCTGTTAGCAAAAATATAATGGTGTCAACTAGGGTGATTGAGTAGGCCATGAGTTTATGAAATGCTTTCCTTACACAAAAAATAAAGTTACTTATTCTTTAACTCTGGGTTAGGGGAAGTAATTTCTTGCCAGTCATAAATGAGAGGGCAATTTGTGAGGTTTTACACAGAATGTCAGGGGCTGTCTCTGTGATTAAATTGAAAATGTTTATTGGAAACTTTACATTTTCATTTTTGAAAATTCTCTTTATATGCTATGGAATGAAAATCTGAAATATGATTCTTCAGTTGTGGTATGTGGTTTGCAAGGTTTTTACACCCAATGCCAGGGACCGATTTAATCATTCAATTGGATTATATGAATAGGAGATAGGTTTGCAAGGTTTTTGGACCCAATGCCAGGGACCAACTCCATCATTCAATAAAATACCAACTTCATTCATTCCAGCAATCACTCATTTCCACACATACTGCATTTATGGGAATTTAAATTCTCACCAGTTACCCTCTCAGATACATAACAGGTTTACAAGAAATTACTTTATGCCAGGGGGTTTTCCTCATTCAAAATCTTCATCATCTAAGCCATTTATTCTAACAATCAATCAAATAATCACTTACACCGATTTTAGCAAACCTTTAACTCCATTTTACAAATTATAATACACCGCTCCCTGGTTATAACGCGGGGTATCAGTGGAGGAGCTGGGACCCACATTATAAGACCACCGCGGTATAACCAAGGACATGACTTTTAATTTTTTTAATTTTTATACTTGCTACAAATGACAAAATTCAAATAAAAAAACAATATACAGTGAGTAGAAGAAATTTATTTAATTGATTCTTTAAAACATCAGTATATTTTGTTGTTTTTACTTTAGTACATACTAAAAAAACCACAGGACTTTCTTTCCAAGAAATAGGGAGGAAGACCCACGGTATATCAGATTCCACAGTATAACTGACGGCGTTATACCGGGGAGCGGTGTACCACCTTAAAGTCTTGTAGATAACATACGGATTATACAAGCTTATTTCTTTTAGGTAATTTGATGTAATTTGCTAGTGTGCATTATCTATGAAGTATACATTTTTAAGAGAGAAAAGTTTTACTCGAAGTAAGCTTCTTTCTAAGAATAATTTCTAAGTTGAAATGAATTTTGTGTTTTATATTTAATGCACTTCCTCAGCTTTACTTACTTTTATGCAAATTCTGCAACCCGGCCTGATATACACACGTATTACATGTAGAGTACCCAAAAAGTCCCCTTTTGCCATCATCTAATTGTATATATGAAATGTATTGTGCTATACAATTTCGTTACATCATTGACAAATGATTTACTTTGTCAGCAAAAGGTTTTCAGTTATAAAAGAAGAATGTTCATATTCAAAATGAATGACTGCACTACATGGAAAGCAGGAAAATAAATTTTCATTCTTTTAGCCAATTTTAGTTCTAGTTCCAGATCATTAGTATTATTAATTTTCAAATGTAAATCAAAACTAATCTGCACCCACCCGAGCATTATTGAAATAAAAAAGCAGTCCTGAATTCGAAAGTGAAAGGTTAAATGTGAGTTTATCCAAATGAGTTTACATATGAAATTCAATTATCATTGCTACTACAGAACTATAGGGGTAAGGTCATTAAATGGTAAAGACATAGAGAAACGATGAGTTTAATTATGTAGCTGTTTAAATATTTTATTAATGAAAGAAAATTACACTTCAAATCTGTCAAACCCTTCAGACTCGGTTTCAGAATTAAAATCGACATTATTGAAGAGATTAACAAATGACTCCGGTAACTCCCTTTCAGAAGGAATTTTTCCACTTTTGTCAGATGATGAATCACTCTGGTCATAGTCATTGCTGAATGAATGAATCCTCGATGCCTGGAAACCATTCATGATGCAATTAGGAGTGATTTCAGCCCATCTACAATCCACTCGTAAATAATTTCTTGTCATCGAGAATGTTTCGTTTTGTTTTCAAGTGTAAGCCTTTTTTTTCATCCACCACCATACAATCAACAACCCACGCTCGCGACACTCAATGCTGAGAATGAGGCACGAGTAAACATCCCTCCGTCACCTCAATGCCTTTATGGGATTTTCTATTGGTCCTACGTTGCTAGTCAACAACTATGTAAGCAGCCCCTCCCCTTTCTCCCCTCCCCTCTCTTCCCCTCCCGTCATGAGGACCGCTTTTAGTAGGTACCGGGAATTTTCCTTAAACCAAATTGAGTTTAATTTTTCTATAAATTTGACGCCATAATCCTCCAATTTTTTTTGTTCTGAGAACAATTTACCCACATCAAATGTTTGAGTGGGAATTTTTCAAAGAACCAAATGACAATTTTAGGAATTATAACATCATATTTATGAATAAATGAAACTCCATTTGGGTTACCTGAAAAGTTCCTGTACCTTTATAAGGATGTGGGGAATTGGTAAACACTTCTAAAGGAAAAGAACATATATTCCTTTACAGATTTATTGACAATAAATTAAGGCAAATTTACAAAAAATAATTATAATAATAGCATTCACAATAGTAATAACAATTGTATTTATTAGTCTTTCGATCTGTATAAACAGATATAAGACAAGTCAAGGCTGACATAGTATAAACATGAATGGATATATCATAAGAGCTTCTCTATTAGCATATCATAAGCAGAAACAATAAATGCTAAACATTACTGGTATAATAAAAGTGCATAGATTCAAAGGCAGGGTCGGCCTTTTAGCATATACAGCCGCTGCCTCCATATAGAACAATGAATGATTGGTCCATGGAGAGTAGGTTAGGATCCCCAACCAGCTTTACCCAAACATCAAATCGCCGATTTGAATCGGAAGTGAGATGAGGGAACCTGGATCATTTATAAAATATAAAGACATATTTTGTGTCATTGTCTTCATAAAATTTAAATGTATTAGCAATACCCATTTTTATAGCACTCTCTTTCAAATTCTTCTTAAAAATGTCTACATACTTGAATCTGTCTCTTCAATGTATTCTAAATATTAAACTCCATATGCTGACATACAGCTCCAAGCCATTACAGAACTACCCCATACTTCACTGTGGAATGCAAATTGCAAACATTTCACTCAGTATTTCGTTTACTCCACACTATAACCCTCACATCAGATCCAAAAATGTTGAACTTACTTTCGTTTGTAACGATTATGTCGGACAACAATCAAAACAACGTATACGAATACTTTTGAGACAATGAAATCGTTTAATTCATTATATTTAGACGTAATTTATCAGAAACACATGATTGTTCGAGTTCTTTCCAATATTAGGCTTGTTAGTTGAAAATTTCGAAAAAATACATTTTTCGTAAAAAAGTATTAATTTTGCTAAAAGAACATGTTTGGTTTTTGTCAAAAAACTTATCTAACTCGAGTAAACAGCTTTTCGCGGCAACTGGGGACACAGCACTTTGTGCCAACCATACTTTCACTTCTAATTTATAAATGAAACTGCTTCAACAAAACTCGTTTTATCACGTTATATCTACTCGAACTGTTAAAACTGCTTCAACTGATTTGAAACAACAAAGCTGCGACGTCAACGAACCACGTGACGTGACGTCAAATTACCCCTCCATCCCCTCCAACGCCTCAGTATCTTTTGTGGGATTTTCTATTGGCTTTTCAAACGGTCGCCACTCTGCTATGTAAGAGCGTGGACCCTGCAACAACCATAAAATCCAACAGCAATACAATCCACAACAACTAAATCAATAACAACATAAATAAACATGTAACAAACATAAACAAATATGTACCTCCTATAACATCTCCCTTTTTTTTCAATACACACAACACCATTAGTTATACAAATTACAAAAATAAATAAACACTAACACTGTTTGTACTTCATTAACATTAGTTGGTTCTGGCATGTTTTTCAAAGCTTCTACTTGCTTTGGGTCAGCTGTTACTCCATTCTTTGAAAAAACTATCCCAACATAACATACTGACTTTTGTTTGTATTTTACTTTAGTCCTGTTAAACCTGATCCCCAATCTTAATGCCCTATCCATAACTTCTTTCACTATTCTATCATGTTCTTCCTCATTGGCTGCAGCTATAATGATAGCATCAAAAATATTCAGTGACTCTTATGTTTTCGAAGGTGTCATTGCCATTTTCTGAAACACCTCGGGTGCTGAGCATATGCCAAAAGGCATCCGACAAAATTTATATCTCCCAAATGGTGTTGCATAAGTGCATAAATCTGAAGATTCTTCATCAAATTCTACTTGATAGAACCTATCTTTCATATCAAGTACAGTAAATATACATTTACCTGCGAAATTGCACTTGATATCATCCCGAGTTGGAATGTAAGACCATTCCCTTTCAATAGCCAGGTTCAAAAATTTTGGGTCTAAACAAATTCTCAACGACCTATCTTTTTTTTCGGCAATAACCAAATTGTTTACCCACTGGGTTGGCTTTTCTACTTTACAAATAATATTTTAAAATTCCAGATTCATGAGTGTGGCCTTTAACTTGTCTCTTATTTTAAACGGAATTCTTCTTGCTGGCATTATAACAGGGGAAGCATTCTCTTTTAATTTAATATGGTACTTAAAAGGTAATTTTCCCAAACCATCAAAGACATCTTTGTAATTTTCTATGAATTTACTTACAACTAGCTTGACAGATATAACAGATTCATCAATAGACTCTATTTTTTTAACAAATGTAAGATTTTGGCTATCTTGAAGCCCTAAAATGGGTCTGCCACTGTAATCCACAACAATAAATTCTGAAGTGCATTTCTGTCCTTTGCTCATAATGACTGCTGTAGTAGCACCACAAGGCTTAATCTTTTGCCCACCAAAAACTTCAGTGATGACATTACATGGCCTTACCAATAGCCCTAACATATTACAATCTTTAACAGACATTACATTTACTTGAGCACCAGTATCAATTTTCATTTCAGTTATCTGATTGTTAATATATATGTTTTCATACCAGCTATTATCACACTTTTGGTTCAATACCATTATGCCACCATGGAGGAATTTTCATCACTAATATCATTTTGAACTTGAAAAACTCTTTTGGCCCACTCTCTTTTTCCCAGAATTAAATTTATAAGCTTTGCAAATGGTTTGAAGATGATTAGCCTTACCACAATAGGTACATGTCTTACCATATGCTGGACATTTTCTAGGCTCATGAATCAAATTACACCAGCGAAAATTCTGAATATTCCGTTCATAATGTCTTTCTTTGGCCAGAATGTCTGTTTTTGCAGCTTCAGGTAAGTACTTCAATGGGCAGACCTGTTTATGTTCACTTTCTGACATCTTCATGCTATTACTCTGGACTGGGTTGACTCACAGAGAAGACACAGTTCTTCTGCTTGCTCCAAGGTCAAGATTTTTTCTGGCCACTGTAAGACTACATGAGCTTCCATATCTGGACATCCATTCTACATACACACATAATATTAGGGCAAAGGACATAAATACTAGCCTAGCAGAATCAAATCTTCCAGTCTCATCCTTAAGATTTTCAAGCCAGTTGTTGCCAGTGATGGTGAGTTTAAAACTATCCTACACCTCCTCCCTCTGACCTGCTAATTTGATCCACTTGTTGCAGGTAAATATGTAGGTGATTGAGGGATGAGGGAAGAAATATATTGTGTCCATTCAAAGAAAAAGTCTGCCTTTTGGTCTAGTATTCTCATGTTCCAATTCCTATCTGAGAATAGGTATACTGCTTCAAACTGAAGTGCTTACTCTAAAAGGTCTACATTCTAATATCTCTCACAAAGATTTTATTGCAAGTCTCAGGAGGAAAGCTTTGATGTATGTAGTGAATGGGAAGGTCCAAGGACAGGAGGTGAGATAGAATTTGGCAAAGGATTAATTTTTCTCCTCATACTATGTAAAACACGTTCTTATTACCATAGTTATTTTTATTTTGTGGTACATATTGTAATAGCCTGAAAATACAGATGAAAAATGAATATATTTTGAAAATTTAAGATTTGAAACATAGTTCCAATTTTAACCTCGATAAATTACGTATCAGGTTCCATCGTCATAAAATTTCAGTAGCTTTGTAATTTTTTCTGGAATTGTATGAAATGACTGCCAAAATGAAATGCACTACAACTAGAGTCACTATTTACAGAGTTGAATTTGTTGAATCCCAACAACAGGCATGCAATGACATTAATAATGAAAATTAAATGTTCCAGAAGAGGTATTTTTGCCATGGCTGCACCGTTAAAATAATAGAAATACTGTATTGAATCTTCCTGTTTTATTAGTAGATTTTTAGACCAGTTGTTACCAACTCAAACTACACTTCCCCCTTTCCCTACAAGTTAACTTGACATGCTGAATGTTGACACATCAGCAGTTGAGGAGTGAGGGAGGATTTTTATTTTCTAGTTGTAAAATTCAAGTAAAATTGGCAACGTATTGTAATTATCTTAATTTCTAAATGTAAAAGAGAAAGGAATTATATATAATGGACTTGACAATCAAATTTGCACATGAAAACAAAATAGAAATCTTAACTATTTCTGCCTTTTACAAGTATTAAAAGTACCAAAATATCCAAATTAGTAATAAAATTTGTATGATTTGAGTTTTCTAGCTTTCACAATTTTTTACTTCAATATAGTTTTGCCTTAGAGGGGTTGTATAGTACATATACTGCTTATGAGCATCAAGTGACATTTTTAGGCACGTTTCGCTTTCAGCGTGAGCGCCTATTATCGTCGGTCCGACTGTCAATCTGCATGTTCGTTCTCGGCTTCATGAAATTTGATATTAGGGACTTACTGTCAAATATAATAAGAAAATCGCAAAAATGAATCACGTACGCCAATCAGGGGTACCACTTTACTGATGACAAAAGATTAAATTTTCATCATATCATATAAAGTATTGCTCATATCAAAATATTTTTCAAATAAAAGTTGTAGAACTAGTAAATAAAGAGTATTCTTCTTCCTATAAATTTTTATCGTAGAAGTAGCCGTTATTGAGAAAATCAAACAAAGTTGTAGAAAATTACATTTTCTAAAAGTTTATTTGAAACATATTTTATAATTTAATAGCCCAGGTCTATTTCTTGGTCACACTATTCCATAGGTTATGCCTCTGGTACCACTTTACTGGTGACAAAAAATTAAATTTTTTTCATATCTCGTAAAGTATTGCTCATATCAAAATATTTTTAAATTAAAAGTTGTAGAACTAATAAAGAAGAGTACTTTCTTTCCTATACATTTTTATCATAGAAGTAAACATCTTAAATGCAGTTGAACTTATTGTTAGAAAATTTCTTGCATGGTTACTTCTACATTGTTGCTAACATAAACAATCTCACAAACAAACGTTTAATTTCCTTATGTGTGCATGCACTATTTTTAAATAGGAAGAAAATGGATTATATATGCTGAAGAAAAGACTTTAAAATGCTATTTCCCTTACGTAGAGGTATATGATTTCTTTCTAACACTACATTGCATGAAACGCACCAATTTGTGATACGTTGTACAATTTCCTAACTTGTTACTTTGTCCATACGTAGTACAGAGAAGGTATTTTTTTATGAAAAAAATTGAATTCGAGATTTTGATGGAACTACATATTTTGAGGTCCATAGAACACGTTTTGATATTTTTGCGATGCTGTCTGTGTGTCAGTGTACCTATACGTGATAGGAATTTTTGAGGGCTCTAACTCAAAAAGTATTTGCCATTTCAGTAGCAAATTTGAAATATAATATTTTCATCATAGGGACAAGAGCTGATTAGTTTTTGACCATGTGTCAACCGGAAGTGGAGGTTTGTACCCGTCATTTTTCCTTTTTTTCCAACAATCTCCTTTAAAACTCAAATTACGCAAATATTTGTTGCTATTAAAGTTGTAGAAAATGTAATTTTCTACAAGTTTTATTTGAAACATATTTTATAATATAATAGCCCAGGTCTGTTTGTTGGTCACACTATTCCATAGGTCTTGCCTCCGGTAGCGAATTATGGTATTAACTCGAGAAAGAATCGAGATAGAAATTCGAAATTTGGCAGGAATGCTCAATTAACATATCTGAAGGTAATGACGAAAATATATCTTTAAAAAAGTCCTTGGTTCGACTCCAAGGTAGACATTTCCATTTTCCATAAGTTAACACGTAAAAATCAATTTTTTGGCATGCAGGCTTATATTGTTTTGGAAATGAAAATAGAAGGAATTAACCTACGGACCTCGGATCTGAACCATTTGGAAGAAAAACTTGCAACGTTTCTTATTCTGTTCAACTTTTTCTGCCTACAGTTCGAAACCGTTCATGTTAAACGTTTATTTTACATATTTTGTAGAAATCTTCCCATTTTAACGGGATGTTGCCTTTGCTACCAATTATATTCTTAGACCTCAAAATCCTATTGTTATATCAATCCTTCTGGGTGTAAGCATGCTTCGAATGCTTTTAATACGAGATACGGAGGGAGAGAGAGGGATGGTAACGGAGGGGGAGAGAGGGAGGGAGGTGGAGAGGGGGAATGCGGGAGAGGGAATGAGGGGGAAGGTGAAGAGAGGGAATGAGGGGGAAGGAGTGGAGAGGGGAAGGGGGAGTGAGGAAAAGAAGGGAGGGAGAGAGAGAGAGGGAAAAAGAGGGAGGGAAACAGAGTGAGAGGGAGAGAGAGGGAGGGAGACAGACAGACAAATGACTTTATTGAGGGTGAAATTGAGACTATATGGTCCCTTCTTACATTTAAGAGAGAGAGAGAGGGAGTAAGGGGGAGAGAGGGGGGGGGAGGGGGAGAGAGAGAGGGGGGGAGAACGCAACCATGTTAAGGTTAACTAAAGATATCCCATCATATTGACGGGATTTTATACTAGTATTTTTATAAAACCAATAGTTTAAGTGGTATTTTGATTTTTCTTGTAAATTTATGTTAAATAGGTCACTAAGTGATATCATTGTTTCAATTGCTATGTTAAAATTTCTAATTGTTGATAGCATTGCTTACACTGCCAAGGGTAATTTTAATTGTGCGTCAACAGTTGTTTATCCATAGAAACAGCTGACAATTTTCTTAACTTACTGTTTTTTAAAAATAAATACTGTTGAAAAGGTTTTAAAATTATTTACAAGTGTACTTGTTGATAATTATTTCTGAGGACACTGATATTGAGAGCTACCATATTCATTGCTCTGTATGGAGAAAGTCATGTAACAGACTTTATGTGTAGGAGAGAATTTAAAAGTGCTAAGGAAAATTATTCACATTCAGGTTTATCTGTTAAGTGAAGAACTTTTTGTTTCAGGTGTTTTTGAGGATATCTCATTATAGCTTGCAATATTTGTTACTTGCAGAAATACTTAGCATTACTCAGTTTGCTATGGTATTTAGCATTTTCCATTTTTACAAACCTATAGAAATCTTTTTTTTTTCATCATTAAATACTACACTTTATGCAAAATAGACTTTGATGTGAATTCTGTCTTTAAAAATATGAGGTTGAATCTTTCAGATTAATCCATGCTTTTATTTTGAGTTCGAATCTTTATCTTAAGTAATTAAAATTTATAAATATTGCACATCAAGCTATCGATTTTTACGTGATATCTTATGGAAAAATATCAATCCCTATACTGGCAGCACTGACTAATCCCGGTTCACCAAACCTTGACGAAAAGCTGGCTCGAAGTATAGACTTCCTTCATTTAAATTTGTTGGCTCTATCTGTAGCCGTTCTCGAGTTTTAAGCGGACATGCAAACAGACACACCAAAACTTTATATCTTATTACACATTAAATTTACGAAGGTTTTGATTAGCCACTGAGAATACGGTAACAAATTTCACTGTGGTAAGACATGCAGCTCCAGGGGTTACGGGAAGGGGAATTTCAAGAGGATTTCTCAAATCCAATTAGCAACAATCCCATTTAACAACAGCAAAGTTCATCGCAATGATAAATTTTCACTTAAAAAACATTAAATTTTCGTGTTCAAAAGTAATTTACGGTCAGACATTAAGAAAATGAATTTTTATTCTTTAGACGTTCTTTTGTGCAAGTCCCAATTTCGTACGATGATTCTAAGTAATTTGAAAATGTATATGAAAAATATGCTGCACTCTTTCCCGATGCAAAGTTTCAGCTCCTTAATTTTTATGACCGTATATTTAATTTCTTTGACCTTCCTCTCTTTCCAAGCCAAAAATTAAAATAATAGGCCTGAGGTGAACACCCTCTGGGTGCTGTTAGTATGTATGTGAAGTTTCAAGTCTCTAGGTCTTACGATCGTCGAGGTATGCAGGAAAAACACACAAACATTGACATTATTATTATTATAGATTTATTGCAGTACCTAAAAGGGTTATACATTTACAGCTAACTACCGTATTTGACCGAATATAGCCCCCTCCGAATATAGCCCCCCTATTCATTTTTCTCACACAAATCCAGAAAATATTTTAATACCCTGAAAGGACATGATCATTTTTAGGACTTTAATGTCATGAAACATGCTGTATAATTTGAAGAAATATCAAACTTGTACTCATTTAATAAAAGAGTAGGTACCAATTAGCGAGTGATAAAACGCCATGCTAATTGGAATTTTAAGGTTTTCAGATTTGTACCTCAGAATTAAGAGAGTATAAGTACTAACGAAAGAGAGATTTGACAAGGAAATGAACAAAAATACATTTTTAGGGAGTAAAAATAAACTTGAAAAAGTCGAAATAACATACTAATTAATGCAGCAATATTAACAAGTCGAAATAACATACCAATTTATGCAGCAATATAAATTCGCACTTTGCTCATATTTCGGTGCGCAATGCTAATCTATCTTTCGTTTGTGTAATTAACAATTCGAGCTTAGCCAGGCAATCAGTCCATTCTCGGGTAAGGTTAATTTTATTGGTATTATCGTATTTGCTCGTGTAAGCTGCGCACCTTTTTCCCAAAATGTCGTGTCGGTAAACAAATATACGCATCTGTTATTCTATTTCTAAATTTCGGTGTATTTAGTCATTTTCATTCATTGTATAAAAATTTAAAATGAGTTTTAAGTTTATTAACGGGTGCTCCCCAAACTCGACGGCTTTCTGCTACAATCGTCACGGAGGCCACGGCGCATGCGCGACCAGTTTGGGTTGGTGGGGGGTTTGTTCGCACGGCGCGCCGTGAGAACAAACCGCCTCCCCACTCAACTTTTGCACTTCACTTTTGGCCAAAAACAGTGGGGCTATATTCGGTCAAATACGGTATGTAAAAGGTGTTCCAGAAAATTAGTTAAGGAATAAAAGAAATTAATATATGATTTCTTACTTTTAAATGCAGAGAAATTTTCAAGAGACGTTTCCATTTATTTTCCACGAATAAAAAATATATATTTTCTCAGTAAAGCATTTAAAAAAGGTTTCATTTGCAAATTTACATACAGAATAACACAAACAACTCGGTAATTCACAAAAAAATTAATTTGATCCCAATGCCATTAATACCTTTATTTTACTTTTAGATCCATATGATCTATATTTGTTTGTCAAACCTAAAAAATCTATAATGTACACAACTTCAATTGGAGTACTTAAGTAGCAGTTCAGTTTATGAAATTTTAACACCAAATACACCAAGGTCAGGAGAGGGTGAAAGTTATATACCATATTTACTTGTGTAATTACTTCCATCACATAATTGCCCCAACTGAATTATGAGGATGAAATAAAAGATTATATGACCACTTTCATTTGACAGGAAAAAACCACAAAATAATTGTGTGAAAAGGTCAGGCAATTATGAGAGTAAATAAGGTATTTCTTAAATAAAAATAAACTGCCCATAACTTTTCTAACATTTTAATTTTCCACTTCTACTCTTACATCACAAAACAGAATTTTTAATAAAAATTTGATAATATTTTTTGATTGATTTTAAGTCATAGAACAATAAAATTTCTTCCAGTAAGAATTTGCTCATTCAAAGAGAGCTATACATTCATTAAACTACTTTGATAACTTGTTATGACTGACCCATCAGTCATACCATGTTTGTTAGGCAACATAATTGATGTGGCTTCCTGCTCCCATACTGAAGATTGTTTTTGACATGGCATCATCACTTCAATCGTCCAACACAATGGGTACAGATGTAATTTGCAGCCATCTCTTAGAGGTACAGATGCTGCTTGGATTTCTCTTAGTCTGGCTCTGACATATTGACCTTTCTGGCCTGGGTAGTTTCAGCATATGTTCCAGCCAATGTTGCTCTCATGGCCAACAGAAAATTCAAGCCCTTCTATTACATAGAAATTGCAGTTCAAATAAGAGTGATATGTCATAGGAAAATGTATTTTTATGGGTAACTTCACACTTAAGAGTTTTTGCAGTAAATTAACAAGCATTAAAGATGGTTTCAATTTGTCATGAGGCAGGCATTCTATCCACTTCCAGATCCTGCTATAATTTTCACAGGAAATAATGTCGAGAAAAGAAACATCATTGAAAAGCCACCCCAAATGTTCACACAAGTTCACTTGTGGGAGCTGTTTGTACAATGTTTCATTCACAAAGCCCTGTTAACAAAAATGTAATGGTGTCAACTAGGGTGATTGAGTAGGCCATGAGTTTATGAAATGCTTTCCTTACGCAAAAAATCAAGTTACCTAATCTTTAACTGTTGTTTAGGGAAGTTATTTTTTGCCAGTCATAAATGAGAGGGCAATTTGTGAAGTTTTACACATAATGTGAGGGGCTGTCTCTGTGATTAAATTGAAAATGTTTATTGGAAACTTTAGATTTTCATTTTTGAAAATTCTTTTTATATGCCATGGAATGAAAATCAGAAATATGATTCTTCAATAGTGGTATGTGGTTTGCAAGGTTTTTACACCCAATGCCAGGGACCGATTTAATCATTCAATTGGATTATATGAATAGGAGATAGGTTTGCAAGGTTTTTGGACCCAATGCCAGGGACCAACTCCATCATTCAATAAAATTCCAATTTCATTCATTCCAACAATCACTCGTGGTTTGCAAGGTTTTTACACCCAATGCCAGGGACCGATTTAATCATTCAATTGGATTATATGAATAGGAGATAGGTTTGCAAGGTTTTTGGACCCAATGCCAGGGACCAACTCCATCATTCAATAAAATTCCAATTTCATTCATTCCAACAATCACTCATTTCCACACATACTGGATTTATGGGAATTTAAATTCTCACCATTTACCCTCTCAGATATATAACAGGTTTACAATAAGTTACTTGATGCCACGGACTGTACATTGCCCACCACTGCTTTAAAAGAAATAATCTTTTGGATACCCTACTTAGTGTATGCAACCCTCTATGATGGGTGTTATACATGAGAATTTGGAGACTCCTGGAGCATGGACTCAGCATGTAGTGCGCATTATACATGAGTGCATGTTATCTACAAGACTAGGGTAAATATTTTTATATGCCTCAAGGAGTGAATTTCATAATCTCATGGCTTATGGTAATAGCACTATAAGTAAAGTGACCAGATTTTCTAGATGTAAAATCAGTACATTTTTTAATATTTCTTATATTCATGACAGAACATTACATTTCAATATAATACTTCATATATATTGAAATTTTATACAGTATACATAGGTATATAATATTATTATATATATTGTATACTCTTGCTGAAGTCGATCAGAAAATTTGTTTTTCTATTTATAGCAGGGTCTTTAAATATAATTAAATAATAATATTAATAATCTATTCTGAGAATAATGTTACTTTAATAAACAGCATTAAAATATTATACTACTCACATGACATAAACAACCATAACTATTATTGTCTGGACGGCATTACTTTGGAATTGAGACTTATAGTTGTAGAGTGGGGGTGGGGGTTTGGAAGGAAAGAATGAAAAACTCCCCTCCCTCACAGCCAATCATAGGTGGAGGGGAGGTATTGTTTGCTAGGGGGAGCTACACAGCGTTGCCGTAAGTCCTCTTTACACATCCTAGCAACATCGCACCCGAGCCACCTCAACCGTCAATCCCACAATAAATGAACTAAATAATTATAGATTTTTTCTTCTTTTACAATCAGTACAACTTTATAATTCAGTACAAAATTCAGTACATATTTGAAATCAGTACACAGTCTCTAAAATCAGTACGTCTGGTCACTTTAACTATAAGTGTTAAGTAACCCATTTAAACAAATTCAAATACTATATACATACACATAATATTATAGTTATGAAAAAGAATATTGAAAATTAAAAATATTTTGTATACATATTTAATTTATTATAAATATTATATTCCCATTTCTCTAAATATGTGAGCCTCCTCTGATTGGAAATTGTTCTTTAAAATCTCTGTCACTTGACTTTGAATTTTATCTTTCTTGTGATTAAATCCCTCGTCTTTTAGCATCAGTCTCATTACCTGTTGAACTAAACTATGGATGCTAATTACATCTTTTTCAATTGAAATAAGTGAATGCTGTTTCAATAGGTACAAAGACTTTTTTATAACTTCCTCTGGCAGTCCCTTGAAATAAATCATAACTTCCTTTCTTTCAATATTATCAGGAGAAAGATACGACAGGAGTTTCAGTATTTTATATGCTGTGTCACCAAATGATTCTTCCTGAATATTGTTAAAAGTAGTTTTCCAAGTTGTGAATGTGGTATGAAGGTAAGAGTTGTCTATGCTAAATGGAAGTTTAAAGTCAAGAAGCTGTTTAGGTTCATTCTCATACAAATTCAAGCATTCCTCAATACTAAATGTTTCTCCAAATGCAATTGATTGGCTAGACCGATGATTAATCAAGGCCACTGCTTGTTGCAATGCTAAAGGGAAATGTTGTAATTTGTTGGCAAGTATTTTTATTAAATCATCATGAACGTTATCATTCAATGAATTCCTAAGGAAATCTTCAGCCTCACTCTCTGAGAAAACATTTAAGGGAAGGACATTTAGATCACCCCAAGACCGATATTTGGATGTAAATATAATAAAATGCTGTTTTGATGAATTTGGTATCAAATTTCGAATATACATTGATCCCTCACTTGGTCTTCCTACATTAGCGAACACAAATATGCATTTCTTTCTGTTAAAATAATAATAAACTTCTTCCACTAAGGACTCATCCTGCTTATCAATGACAATTTTTAAATGTTCAACTGCTAACTTACGTAAGTCGTGCAGCAGAGTTTCGCGATTGTCTGCGCGCAGCCAAATGATATTGTGGAACTTATCAAAATTATCCGTGATGAACTTTTTAACCAGTTTGCTTTTACCTATACCCCCAAGGCCGCTTATCACGACGATATTCCTACCTTCATCGTAAGCCTGTCTCAGTAATTCTAATTCCCGCCTTCTTCCAACGAAATTTCCCACAGTTTCATTAAAATTGAATATCACAGGATTAGACTTTTTGGAATCGATGAATTCTATGGCCTGACGAGGCGTATAATATGTCATCCACCCTTTTGTCGTTATCCATTCGAACAGTTTGGCCTCCAACAGTGAGTAAACCGTTTCAGGTCTACTGATGTTGTATCTTTTTCGTAATTCGTCTATCAAAATGTTTCTGAGAGAATCCGCGTTTGGTTGTTCGAATGCAAAAACTAGTTTGTCCAGAAATGCGTCCGCGTCATGTTCGATACCATCGTAGACGCTGCAAGTCGACATCAAATATTCAATCACTAGCGTCCGTAAATCAGATTGTTTTCGGAAACGCAGCAGCTGCTCCGGGAAAATGTCGTCGTTTATGTATTCAAACGCATCCTCAAGGTTGAATTTCCCGGTTATATCAAAGTATTCGAAGCTAGCGTTCGTGCACAGTATAAGGTCTCGTAGTTCTTTACGGGCTGCAGTGAAGTTATCTTTCCAGTTGAGGTAGGAACGGAAATATACCGCCAATGCAAAGTCATTCTTTTTGTCATCCTTCAACAGAGCGTCAAATGTTATTTTTCTCGATACTCCCTCGCCTCTATGTTTGACCTGGACCAGACGAAATACGTACTTCGATCCAAGTTTAATGCGGAAGACGACGTCATCAAATTTGTCGACTTCTCTCATTTCCGTGCCTAAACTAAATAAATGATTGTTCTTCAGCCCGCGCAAAAGAAAAAGGGCGAGTACCTTGAGCTGGTATGATACGCCATGTAGCGAATCATCTCTCTGTGTTATTGTCTGAATCCGATTTTTGCCATATCCGATATTCGCGTCGGAAGAACAAAAATCCGAAAATTTGCCATCGTCGTTTTTATAGCTCATGTCTTTCGTTGAACTAAAGGCAAAAAAAAATATTATTACAAGATTAAAGATGGGCTATATCAAATATATTTTTAATAAAAAACGTTGAATCTCCAATAATGTCAAAATATCAATCCCAAGAGGCATCTAGTTACAATTTTAATAATTGAGCTAATTAGCCTCGACCAGAAAAAGAAACTAATGAAGTTAACTCTTTCGCTGTATCTATGAAGCGATCTGGCAACGCGAAGCCCAAACGGCAATCGCGGACGATGAAGAGCGGTATACCGTCCTGCGACGAAGTCCGAAGCCTTAACAAAAGCGGGTCACCTTACTCGAATCAACGAAATACAATCCTATCGCAGAAATCCCTTCACGATAGCCTCGAACGTAAACTACCAGTTAATTAACTCACAACAAAATAATTGTCATTCACTACTGCTCAGTCGGCCTGATGCACGCACTACAAGCGATCAAGCGCAAATGAAACGAATTACACCGGTGAGCTATCTTTCATAGGAGGCGGAGGTGGGCGGAGACCACTGGCAGATCACGTGACCAGCATCAGCCAATCAGAGAAAAGTGTCTGCTAAGGAACATAGTGCACCTGCAACTGCTTCTAATCGAGATTCGAGTAGAAACAAACTCGCGGTTTGACTTTAGATAGCGATTGCGTCATCTTGGGAAATTACCATCGGCTAAAGTAAAACTCTTGGCTCGAATAATGAAAAATAATTTATTTAACCAAAATAATTATTTTGCAATAACTTTTTATTTAAACCAATTTCAAAATTATTTTTTATTTAAACAATTATTCAACTTAACTTCAAGTTGTTATTTAAACTTCATGCTAAATTGTTTTATATATATATACATATATATATATATAAGTATTAATATGACAAGTACTTTTTGAATTAGAGCGCCCACAATCACATACATCCATCCACACACACACACAGACATCATTCCCAAAATAGTCTAAACGTGTTCTAGGGACCTTAAAACGTGTATTTCCGTTGAAATCTCGAAGTCGATTTTTTTCGTGATCACAATACTTTCCCCATACTATGTATGGATAAAGTAAAAATGTGATTTTCGAGTTATTACAATTGAGGGGTTTGTTGTAAGGCTCTCTTTCATCTTGAAATACTTGCAGAATTGTAGTTATCCTGTGGGGTCACCAAATTTACTACTGTTAATTATGCTATTCAACAATAAAAATGAACTGTTGCTGCTGGGTGCAGTTTCTTTCATGATTTGCTGAAAACTTTTGAGTTGTCCCAGTATTGTCTCCGGTGTGGGATATGCTGAGGAAAAGCTATATGACGTTAGGTGATAAACTCAAAACATGTAAGTGCATTACACATACCAAGAATATTCAAACACATAGTCATGGAATTTACTTGATATTATCGTTGCTTTCCTCCACTGAAATTTATTGGACGATTATGGTATTTTTAAAGTAACAAGGACTGAATAACATATCGATGATGTTTATAGTTACGCTGTACATGAGTATTCGGATCTGTATCCCATAAATTTCTATTAAAACGTAGCACATTTTATTTTCAACGTTCCGCGAAATAATCAAAATGAATTGTATCATTCGCTTCAAAATATTAGCTTCATCCTTGCAATGCGTTAAGCAAAAGGTATTATCGCTATCAAGACGGCACGAGAGTTGGAATTCGTTGGGTGTGCATCTGTTGACCAGCGTTTATGAACCTTCAGTAGATGTGTTACTCGTGAAGGTGGTTTTCAACCTAAGTTATTTCGTAATCTTATCACGTTTCCTGGACGACATCCTGTTTCCGAATCTATGAATCCGTAGGATACGTTTAAGTATTCGATCTGTTTAAGTTAAGTCACTGCTAAAACAATTAGGCCTTGACGAAGCTTCGCGACATCCCTAATTGGCTGGATGTCAAAAGCTAGATAATCGTCGGAACCCCACTTCCGGATCTGTTCTCATAATCCGAGCGTTATCAACATGATCACGGACAAGTTCAGACTTGCACGCCTCATCCCACCGTAGTTTGAAATTGGGGAGTGCTTACGTCATGTGACCTTCGGCTTACAATTAGACTCCCTCTGAACTGAAATTGTTACGGAGCTACGAAAGAGTATCAGTGTAGTTTTATTGATCGTGGAATATTTTAAAACATTAGGGAGTGAAAATGAATAAAGTACCATATAAACCAAAATATAAGCTAAATATATTAACTACCTACTGCTTAAGTAGACAATCACACACAGACACACTTATCCAGTTATATTTAATAATTTATTTGTAGTCATTTTGATTTGTTATTCAAAGCATAGGCAGCTCGTATTAATATACTGTTTATACAGTGAGGAATGGGCCTCCAACTGAGGGAATAGAAGGGCTATAATAATGTAACGGAGTCTACACAAATGAAAATAAAATTTGAGTAAAATTTAATTCATATTAAATTTTCGTTTATTTGTTATTTTAATTAAAACAAATCTCTTATAATAATAGGCAGGTGGTGGTTGGTTGATGATGCGAATAACTCGATAAAGAATACTGTAAATTTGGCAGGGAACCTCGATTCTCATGTTTTAATGTGAGGACGAAAAAAAATCTCTAAAAAAGTCCTGGATTCGACTCCAACGGAAACATTTCCATTTACCATAAAATAATATGTAAAAGTCGATTTCTCGACGTGCAGACTTTCATTCTTTATTACATGAAAATTAGGAAGAATAAACCTACCATCTTCAAATCCGAACCATTTCGAAGAAATACTTATTAAGTAACTATCATAGTTATTGATGGTTTTTGTTATTATCATTAAAGATCCAAGCCATAAGAATATTTATATCCTTTTCTAATTTTTATTCAGTGAAACTTTCTTTAAAATCGGCAATTTTGAATATGTAATAAAATACGATCTTCACTTTTTCAATTACCTTAAACTAGAAATTAAACACTTTCAATTTTTATGCAACGAATTAATTTCAAATTGTAGCAAATGTGAATGTGTTTGCTTTCGAGAGACTTCTTGAATGAGTATCATGATTTCCTCAACTTCTGTATCCGTGTGAAATGTAATTTTGTGTTGGTCTTTGACTTGGCGTTGTCTTTCTTGCACTAGAATGACGTTTATTGTTTTCTTGAGATTCGGCTGCATGAGGTAAATTGACTCTCCTTTTCACGATCCTTTATTGTTTAAATAGGTGTGACGTACTGTTTGTTACCAATAAGGTATATATTGTAAAGATGTAAAATTATAAAATACAGACATTGTATTAATCAACTCAGCACATTTCGAATTTTCCCACTTCCTAAACTTAGCAACAATGTTTACTTTCTGAATTTCACTACGAGTTACATTTTATGATGTTTACTCGACGTTGACGTATTTGATAAGATTCTCATTTTAGATTTATTTAAGTTAATCCATACGCTAAATGAGAGAATTATCGAATAAAGGACTGTTTGTGTTAACGAATACATATTGTCCCTTTTAGAGGTCGAAGCTGGCGCGAGAAGAGAATTTTATCCCAAAGCTATAAACACGTTGCGCCGCGAGGGGAGGGAGGTCTGAAGGGGAAGGAGGATGTGGAGAAAGAATGCACGTGCAATGTCATTTCAAGGATTCGCAAAACAAGACGTCGGATTCGGAAATCTTCCGGGTTTCGGAAGATTTTTTTCTTGATACTCCAGACGACAATGCAGGTTCTTTCCATTTATTAATATAATTGAAAGCAAAATTTTATTAAGAATAAAACTTTAATAGGAATTCAGTTTATGCGCCATGCAAAAATGTTTAGTGGTGTCTATGTGGCGTTGCCGATTTTAGATCTCAAATGTGATTTTTCCGAATTGTAATATGGCTAATTGTAAGAGTGGTAGGATGCACTCCTGGAAAAATGAGACAATCGTAATGCTAATTTCGTGCGACCTTCGGCTTAGACTCTTTTTGAACTGGAATTGTTACGGAGCTACGAAAGAGTATCGATGTAGTTTCTTTGATCGTGGAATATTTTAAAGCAGTAGGGAGGTAAAATGAAAATGAATAAAATATCATATGTAAACATGATTTCCTTTGTAATTTGGTACTTGTACTTTTAAATTTATACGTTTATCGTATTATCAGTCTTGTTTGAATTACATTTTTCTGTTCTTTTATACGTTCTCTGCTACGCAGAGGAGGAAGACTGTTACAGGATAACACAGTTGACCTTGTATGCGAGAACAGCTGAGCTGTAAAGGAGACGTGATGCACGTTTGAGATACAAGGTCAGGCGACTATTTTAATTGAGAAGAGAATATGAGCGTATTTAATGAAACGACATTTGATGATGATGATATTCGTCACATATGAAAAACTACAATGTAATTGTCATTTTGTAAAGGTCAATATTTTAAAGAAACGTTGAAATCTGTTTTGTGGTTAAACTAGATGCATCTCACGCTTTCAAGACAGAATTTGTAGTAGCACTACAGTCTTGCTTTGCTTTTGTAATCGTAGTTATTAGATTTTATATCTAAATTTACTTTTTTAAGAAAGAAAATGATAGAAACAAACTGAAATGTTTGAATAAAGCATCTTATACTTGTGATTCCTAGATCACGCTTTGCCTTCACCATATTATTACAGTTAGTATTGCTTTAATTCCCAATAGTTTTTAATTAGACAATTGGCGAATAACAGAAAATCTGTGAAAAGCAAAAAAACAGGGTTTCCTCCAAAGTCTCCAGGATTCAGATCAAAATCTCCAGGTCATGAAGGCCTTAAAATTTGCAGCCATAGTCTTTAACCAAAGTTTTTAATTAAAAAAGTGTTGGAGTCTACGGCAAGATGGATATTTCAAAAATTAAGAACTCCTTAACCGTAC
Organism: Uropetala carovei; assembly: GCA_036926305.1. Taxonomy (NCBI): domain Eukaryota; kingdom Metazoa; phylum Arthropoda; class Insecta; order Odonata; family Petaluridae; genus Uropetala; species Uropetala carovei. The sequence goes on from JAXCHB010000015.1 coordinate 11,330,647, forward strand.
AAAGTAAAATATTTAGAGACAATACAAAGGGTAAAAATTAAACATGGTGATGAAACATAAACAGAGAAACAAACAAAACAAAAAAAATTACACTTACAGGTTTACAGGGGTCACTCCTCGCTGGTGACTTGGTGTCAAACGTTCATGCACTCATTCCTTCCCAAAAGAACTAATCCTGTCAGAAGAACACACACATGCACTCAAACAACAAACGGGAAACTCTAAATATTCAATCGGACGCTAGCACTCATTCACTCCCAAAAGAACTAATCCTGTCGGAAAACGCACTCACACATGGACTGAAGCAACAAATGGGAATCTCTAAATATTCAGTGGGACACTATATACATACGTATTTCGAGAGCAAAACTTTCATTCTCAGTAGCTGATGTGGAATGAAGGCGTGGCGTGTGGTTTGGGAAATTTTAATGGTGGAGTGATTGCGTGAAAGTGAAAGGAGGGGGAGGATTGACCGTTAAACTGTAGAGGGGAATCGGGAAGAGGGCCGCGGTCATTATTCATAACAAATAACGGCTTATATTTTTCAATAAGCGTGCTTTCGTAGGCATCTAGTTTGTAATCATTATGTACCGATTTTAAAAGTGATAAATTTTCAACAGTGACGGGATGGTTGTATTATTGTATGTATGTGTGTTACATTTGAATTATTAAACCTATTGTATCTAAAATGTGTAATGTGTTCTTTGAATCGAGTTTCCAATTTACGTTCTGTCTGTCCTATGTGTACTTATTGTTAGTCACATTTTCCGCAAGATATTTTATATAAGTATGCCTGATTTCTGTAAAAGTGGTATGGTGTCTTTAGGATTGTGGAGGAAGTTGGCGAGTTTATTATGGTTGACAAAGTTTTTAAGTTTAAATTTGAAATAGTACCGTAATTTTACTATTATGATACGCATTTTTTCACGAAAACTTGACTAAATGTTACGGTGCATATTATGGTACATATATTGTAACAAGCGCATACAACATTTTTAGTATGGAAATAATTTATATTTTCGGGCATATCTTTACTAATAAATCGTACATTTCAATGCATTTTGATAACAGTCCTTTAAATATCGTTTTTCACAACAAAATAAGAATAATTATTTATTTACTTTAACTGTCCGAATCTTAGCCTCTGAATTCATTACTGCTGTCCTCAAATAGTTCGCCGGCGATTTTGTTCGCTCTCATCGTCTACCTAAATGGCGTCGCCGAGTACGTCGTCTTCATCCTCACTATCCACGTCGGCGAAATCCTCATCCCATATGATGTCGTCTTCAGAACTATCGATGGCGTTTGTGAGGCAACTCTTTTTAAAGCCACGCTTTTTAAGAAAAAATCAATGCAAGTTGCGAGCAACAAATATTACTTTACATACCTCGACCGGCTTGTATGACGACAGAGTCAGAACTAGAGGTGATATTAACGTAAAGTATCTCGCTTGGCGGTAAGACGAGAACTTTTATTCCAACTGACCAGATTATTATACAATGCGACATTGTATCGATCTTTAAAGTGAGAGTCGAAACTATAGAGAGTGAAGTTTTTGTAAACACTCTCGCACATAACTCGCTTGGCGGTAATGCGAGAACTGTTATTCCAACTGACCAGATTATTACACAATGCGACATTGAGACCTATATTTTTATACATTGTATCGATCCTTAAATTGAGAGTCAAAACTATATAGACGTAAAATTTTCGTAATCACTCTTGCACATACATATCTCACTTTGCGGCAAGGTGAGAACTGTCTCGATACTGCTAATAACCAAGTGAAAAATTACAGTAATCTTTTTACAAAAAATGAGTTGCGTATTATACATGGTGATAAAACAATTTTCATATTTCACTTGTAATAACATGGGTGCGTATTATAATCGGAAAATTACGGTACTTTGTAAACACCCAGTATATTGTTAAATAATAATAAATATTCCATATTCTTCCCTTCATTTAAAAAATAAGTAAAAATATAAAAATAATTTGGTATTTGGATAACATTCTGTTATTCAGCCTCAAACACAGTGAGGCAGAAGCTGATGCTGAATAGTATATTTAGTAGATATATTTAGTTGAATGTGGAAGCCATAGCTGAACTTCGGTGCATCTGTACTATTTACCAGCACATTATTTGACCAAAGTATAGGATTAGACATGCCTTCCTACAATTCATAGTCAACCGACACTTCGAAAGGTGTTTAATCACTTTTAGTTAGGTATTAATCATTGGCAAATTAAGTGCTTCATGGGCCTCGCGCAAAGCCAGGGTTGCCAGATGTCCCGATTTCACCCGGAATTTCCCAATATCTAAGGAAAATTCTTGCATCCCGATATAATAACCAAAATTCCCGATTTCCGTTTAATCTAGAAAAATATTCTAAAAAACATTGTTTTTATTTCTTATAATTATGGAAAGTATCATACAATGAAGTATATGCAAGTTCAAGCACATCTCTACTGTAAAGAAAGTTCTGGTCAGGAAGAATTTGTATATTTGCTCGTTTCGGCAACGCCACATACGCATAATAAAGTAAGTGAAATAACAATTGGACAAAAAATTCATCATAAATATCTTTTATATTATAAAGGAATAAACACACACACACATATATATATATATATATATATATGTGTGTGTGTGTGTCACACAATACAATATATACCATCCGTCCCACCCTGTATCTCAAAAGCCGTTCGTTGTAGAAATATGAGGTAAACTGTGTTTTGTCTCTACAAGCTAGGAAGGCCCCTAGAAACTATTCTTATTTTCATAAAATCCCGGTTTCGAATCCAGGATTCCCGATATTGCAAATCTGAAATCTGGCAACCCTGCGCAAAGCACACGTTCTGGGCCCTGGCCCAAGATTGGGCCAGATTAATTAAGAGACCAATGGGCTCCACTCACAGCACATGTAAACTTAAACTAACATTTTAATATGTAAATTTACGTGATTTGGCTGCTGCAAACTGATCAGTTATTTCATATAATACATCTGATTCTTCAGCCATGTTGGCTTTGATGCTCAGCATTGCAAGGTTTGAGAGCCTATTTTGAGTCATGGTTGTTCTTAAATAATTTTTTATTAATTTTAGTTTTGCAAACAATCTTTCTCCTTCCGCATTAGAAATGGGTAGGTAACCATAAAAATATTCTTTATTCAATCTCAACATTTGGAAATAGTTGTTTCTTTTAATTCAAATCCAATGTATCAACTTAAACAATATATCGCTGTATGAATTAAACTCCGGGAATTTTTCTTTCAAACAATTATCATCAACATTTTTCCCATAAATTTAAAAAAACTAAACTTTTGAAGCTTGTTTATCCCACAGGAATGCGAACACATTAATTATTTTTTATATTTTTCATTCCATTGTTTGAGAGACAATCAAAATACATATCTAACATTTTATAGAAAGTATTTACTTAGAGGACAGATAAATTTTCTGAAAAACCTACATCATTTTCTATGCATTTAGATTCAACAAAGAACTTATTTATTGTATATTTTCTCATTCCTTCATCTCTGAATATTGGTTGAAAATCATCTCCATAAGTTTCTTTTATTAGTTTCCTTCCCATTTCAATATAAATCATGAAAATCTCTCCAGTACATTTGCTTGATACATATTCAGTAAGGCTCAATAATGAAATATAACACTGATTCAAGTTAGAATTTATATTTTGTATTGAAGTACTGACTACATTAATCCTCATGAAAACATCCTTTAAAATTGCGCGAAGTACTGCTGTTGGTGTTGAGTCATTTTGAAATTGAAAGAATCTTATTAAACGAGTGAAATATAGTAATACCTCGAATTACGATGCTTCTATTTATGCTGATTCACTTTTACCCCAGTTGCAAAATCAACCCCCAAAAAATTTTTAATTTTGAAAAAAAATGTAGAAAAATCGGAAAAAACTATCTATTAAAGTTATCTTGCAGCATGAAGCAGTTTCGGACATTGTTGCATTCAATTGGAATGCATAGTGCAGTTTGTTCACGAGTGGAGAGGAGGTGGATTGCTACAGTGTATACCTATTAGAGGTCTGTACGGGCTGAAATTTTCTGCTTGATTAAAACATTTTCAGGTGATGACGAATTTAAATCTCGAAAAAATTCCTGGGTACGACTCCAAGGATGGCATTTCCATTTTACACCAGTTAACGTGTAAAACACGATTTTTTTATGTGCAGGCTTTTATCGTTTTGGAAATTAAAATTAGAAGTAATGAACCTATGACCTTCGGATATGAACCATTTTGAAGAAAAAAATATTAAGTTTCTTATTCCGTTCATCTTTTTTCTTCCACATTTCGAAATGTTAAACATGTAACTTACTTATTTTCCTTTCTTTTGTAATACATTTATTAAATTTAATAAATTTGTAGTTATTTTGCAATTTCCGTTCTTTTGCGATAATTTTATATTTATTAAATTACGAGTTCTTTTGTACATTTGAGACTGTCTGCCTAATTTAGCACCATGAACATTGGTAGAATAATTTAGCATGCTAAAATACAGAATTATCGAATTTTATTGGTTACACAGCAAAAGTGAAAATTTAGCGTGCTAAAATACAGGCTTACCGAATTTTATCGGTTACACAGCAAAAGTGAATGAAATCGTCATCCCCGTGCTGTCATCAAATATCCTATTAATGAGAATGATGGAAGCTAAACGATAAAATTTTCTTTTTGTTTCGCAACATTAGACGTTTACAGTATTCACTCACTTTTTGTCGAGAAATTTACGGCGAAAATGTTCTGAAAAACGGAAGATTACGCAGGTGTCTCTCCTAATCCCAGACATCATTGCTGCAGTTTTTCAAAAAGAAGGAACCTGAACTCAGAGAAGCTATTGACCCAGATGAGCCTTCGCGAGGCCCGTCTCATTAACGCTGCCCCGGAACGCCACTGTCAAAGAACATCAATGTAGGGGCCAGACTGTGGCGTTGTCACTCCAGCAGTGGCTCCGAAGGGCCAAAGTGAAATTTTTATTTTATTATTGGTTTTATTATTATTTACTGTACTGTAATTGATTACTTGCATAAAAATATTAATATTTCAATTTCAGCATTATATTACCAAAAAGTACTTTTAGCGGTCACTATTCGTATTCTAGGAACATTCTAGGAACCTATCTCATTTAAATACATTATAATTTTACCTCAATTTGCACCGCTTCACTTTGTGACAGTGTCCCCTTGGAACCTAAACTCGGCGTACATTGAATTAAAAATTTTAATCGAATTGGAGATAAGCCTTTTTTATTCCATATAGCTTTCTTTTTGCTTCATTATTGCACATCATAAAGTATTTTGCATGAAATTAGATCAACAATAATTTGCTTTAGCTTAGTCGAGTGGAAACTTGTATGTTCACTTGACCAGTGGTTCTCAGGCAGATCTACCATGTGACCCCCTCCATGCGGATGTTCAGTCGCCGCAACCCCCCTTGATTTTTAACCCTTAACCACGGACGTGGAAGTTTTGTCACACAACCACTGACGTGAGGCCTGACAGACCGCCAAATTAATGATCAACCCAAGGAAAGGAATACATTTATTAATAAATCTTTTTGCGTGCTTTATGTTTTGTTAGTTTCATTTGTTTACTTAAAAATATTATTATCAAAAAACAATTGCTTTTTACTCTGTTTTTAGCATTTATTTCAACAATAAGAAAAATCTACTAGATAAAATCCTTGTTATGGAAATTTTCGCAGTATACGATGCAATTAAAATAAATATTTCGTCGATATGCAATACCATTCACCCATCTTGATTTTCCTGGCTGGTTTTTATACTCTTCAATGATCCATCTCTCCAGCTTGGCCACTGCAGTTGTCTGAGGGAAATCTTGGTGATAAATATTCAAAACATTGATTCTTAGACTGGTAGGTAGTGTGCCTGCCTTCTAATCCAAAGGTCGTGGGTTCGAATCCCGCTTCGGGCATGGATGTTGTGATTCGTCTTGGGGTTTTTCCCCTACCTGCAGACAAGCCTAAAAAAATTGGCTTTGCGGGGAAGGCATCGTTAAGAAAAAAAAAATTATTTCATACAAAATTTCTTCTCGAGGGAATATAATCCGATATATTGTAAGTAAATATGGGACAGAAAAGGAGAGATAAGTAAGGTGAAATGAAACTAGTGTGTTCTACTTTTCTTCCATGCTGTATAATTTTTCCCAGTTGTTATCTAAAGGAGATAAACACTCGAACTAACCTCTAATTTTGAAGTTTAGGACTACTAAATTCATAAATACACACTACGCAATTTAATGTCACTCCCTGAAGTTTTTGTAAGTTTTACAAAAAATTCGGTAAAAGTATTTCGGAACGTAATCACTGACATGAGGTCTCACAGACCGCTAAGCATTTTAATATCCATATTCTCAGATAATTTTAATAACTTAGAGTAAATTTCTTGTGGAATACTCAAAGGTATGACAAAGACAGGAAGGTAGCGAAAGATACAGTTTCCTGGTTATAATACTAGAAACGATATTTGAATTAAAACATATGAGTCGGTCTCCCAGACCGCACGTCCGTGGTTAAGGGTTAAGAAGTAATAAAAATATAAAACTTTTTTAATTTATACTTTTTTTATAAATGTACTGAAAAGTATAAAATAAGTTTAGGGTTCAAGAAAATATCTGGATCTTAAGGAAAAGTTTCATTATATAAGATCATAAATGAAATAAGAAATTATAAAAAATAAATTGTTAAAAAGAAATTAGTTCTACGAAGATTCAGGTATAGTCATGAATTAAGTTACAGATGAGAAACGTGAGTGCTAAGAAAATGAGCTAAGCTAATATAATTCGCTGCATTAATTATTTTTTATTTTAAAATTAAATTTCTTATTTTAAATATAAGTAAATTAAAATTAACAAATGCTTTATTTTGAAGATTGGACCTTCAATAAAACAAAATAGACTTATAACGTATAAATTAAAATTGAAGAATTGAAGGAATGAAGAAAAAATCAGATGGCGTAGCGAAGACTGATCGCGACCCTCCCAAAATTGTCTCGCGACCCCCATTGGGGGTCGAGACCCTACGTTTGAGAACCACTGCACTAGACTATGCTCAGTGATGAGCTGACAAAATCTTAACAACCGGTTACCCATAAAAAGGTAACGTTTTTAAAAAAATAGTTCTGATTTTAGGGATGACCACACCGTAATTATTTTTTCATGCCTTTCTCCATAAATTAGTGGCTATAAACAATGTTAAAAATTTTGCTGGATTGCAATATTTTTTTCACTAAGTTTATCAAATGCTGTAGTGATAGGTTCTTTTTTTGGATTAATTTAAAAGATTTACCACTCTCAAGTGAGAGGTTGATTTGAAATGTTCCTTCATTTTTTTTTCTTAATGAAGCTTGTTGAACTTTTTTCTCAATTCCAGTTGCTTTAATATTGCACTTTTGCCATTCCGAAGAAATGTATAAAGATTTTCCTCCAAGCACCCCGAAATGTGACATTTGCACAATGAGAACAGCCAAGTTTTTCGCCTTTAATTATCGAAACATTATATTTTCTGCAAAAATATTGTACCTGCTCAGAAGTCCAACAATTGGGTATTTTATTTTCATAATCATGCAAATCCTCTTCCATTGTTGACATATTTTCAGATGGTTCGACATTTAAGATATTGTCATCACTAAAATTACTGTCTTCAGCATTTCCGGTATATATAGCATTATTTTCACTACTACTACTGACTAATGTTTTTACACTTTTATTGGAAAACCAATCAAGAGTGTTTTTCTGGTGCTTCATTTTTAATGATAAATAATATTGAGATCACTTTAATCTTTGAACAACAGTCCAGTTAGCATTACATACCAAAAAATCAACCGGAATTACTAGAATCAAACAGACCGACTACGACTGGCCGTGTTGAATTGTATAATTACGTAGAACTAAAAACACTGTTATGTGATGTAACTCACAACACTGCAGTGCATCGCTGCATTAATCACTGCTCACATTGCAGTGATTAATGGTATAACATACAACAAGCATTGACCAACTGTGCATAATCGAATGATTAGTAATCGAGTTATTTATATAATCGACCTATCCTTCTTTCTATCATTCGTTAAGAGTTAAGATTAAGATGAGAACATTTTATAACAACATTAGTTTCTGTAACAACTTTTAACAACTGGTTCTAAAACTATTTCATAATTTAACAACCAGTTCATGCGAACTTAGAGTCGACTTATATGCCGAACATAAAATGTGAACCTTAAATTATAGATGAATAACATCGATATTTACGAAGACCATTGATCTTTCAGTGGAGGCGATCGCTATTTTGAATCAGCTGTTCCAATGTTTACATTTTATGCCATTTATTTTAGAATATTTATAATAATTAATTTTAATACTATATTTACTACGTAATCTGCATTGTCGTCTACCATGCGCACCCCTATTTTTGGACCAGTTCAAGGAGGAAAAATTAAATTCGTACATTAATAACTTGATGTCTATTAGAAAAAAAATCAACAAGTGTGGGGAGGTGTGTTCTCTCCATGGTTCTATCTAAGCTTTGCGACTGTGCAGCTGTTTCTGAAGTGCCATGCACTAAATTTTTCAAGTGTGCATGATTGTGTGTATCTTAGAATATATCGGAATAGGGGACATCCCTGCATAGCATCATTTAGGCATGCATAGCGATATTCATTCTGCCCATGGATGAAAAAAATTAGAGGGAACTATGGTTCACTCCTGAGTCATTCGCTCATCATGAATTTGGTGAATACAGATATCAGATGCCAACTTATTTTGGCAAAAAGTATAGATAGAAACTGATAGTAAATTTTTAATGACACAACTGCTTTTTTTGAGTAACAATGATAAACTTAAAACTCAATAAAAAAGGATAGCTTTAATATTATAAAAATGTTGCGTCATCTCAATGTTGAAGATGCACCAAAGGCAGTATAAACCAAGCATTTAAACCCTAAACGTTTCTTTGTCATGTAGATATGCATAAACTTCATAGAATTCTTCGTCTTTTGCGAGTATAAACATGGATGGAAGCTTGTTGCAGTAAATTTACTATCAAAACTTGCAATTCTTAAAACTTGATCAGAAATCTTCGTGTATGACGCGCTGTCTCTTTTTTATCGAGATTTTGGGAAAAAAGGTGCACGGGGTTCGCATTTGCAATATTTTATTGAATTTAATCGCCGTAGAGATCGATCGCGATCACTAGGTATAGTTCATTTCGATAGTATCATTAGCAGCTGACATCAATTGAATTATAGGAAACTTTATTTAGTGGGTCAAGCTCTCCAAGAATAACAGTTTCTTATTGGTTGAAATTAAAACATGTCACATGGAATGCTCAAAAAGGATAGCACGAACTCCAAACAATATTTATATATATTTTTATTATTATGTTTATTTCTGTTTTGTTAAAACATGGATTGTACATGACTTTGATTGTGTCTGAAAACGGTTTCACGAGAAGTATTTTATTTTTAAGTGAAAAAGTGGGGGTCGACTTATATGGCGAACATATGCCTAATCATGTATTTTCGTTTAAAAAAAGAGGGGTTGAATTAAACGTCGGAACATATGGTAGTTCCAGTACGAATAAACATGTATGAAAACACTAGGCTGCGTATGCTACGCGGGCAGGGGCAGATCTAGGTTTTTGGGGGCCCAGGGCTGGCATTCTTAGTTGGCCCCTTTAAGTTATTAGTATAATGTGCGTGGCACAATCATATAAAGCAATGTGGTATAAACTACATTTGATTCGTTGCATTCAATATAATGACCTGCATGCTTCCAGTCAGAATACCCGTTTGTAAAAGATGTAGATGCATTTGAAAAAAGTTTGCACACTAAGCAATATATATTTCCTGTGCTCTTTGAATAACAAAGCCAAGACCTATGAACTTTTTACCATTTTGAAGTCGTTTTTCAAAGAGAAAAATATCGCTTTTGATTTTTTCCAGTTCTAACTGATGCTTCATAATTTGATGGATTTCTGTTTTGAAAAAACTTAATTCTTTTGTCAAACAATAATTAATAAATTCCACGTTCAAGATATTTGACCATAATCCCAAATCACTGTATTCACTCATAAAGTCAATGATATCGTCAGACTTTCTTGGACTTTCATGCATTTCATTGTCATTTTCATCACAAACACTTTTTATATCTTCATTCTTATCTTCTGCAATAATTTCTTCTTCTGCTGAACATCTTTCGTTACAATTTTCATTTTTCCCATTTTCTCCAGTAATAGTTTCATTCTCTGAATGAAAATAGTCAGATAATCTTCAACACTTCTTCAGTTCTTGTTTTTTGCTTTCAGCCAGTTTTCGCTTCTACTTTTGTACTTTCGACCACTCATTTTAAATGTCTAAAAAATAAAAAAATATTTAATATTTGTAAATATTTACTGCATAGATTAAATAAATATAAAAAATTGGCTGAACATGCAAGTAATTATTAGAGTTTAGAGAGTTGACTTTTAGATATTTAAAAGAAAAAAATTATATAAATAGGTATTTTTCACATTCTCTATATTACTAAATTACATTAACATTAAATTCTCTTAAAACAAAAGTATTTCGTCACTCCAATGCCACAGACACAAAAGTACAAATTTATTGATTTTCAACTAAGTGCATCCATCTTCTTAAAAAAACTATCAAGTTTCAATGGACAAAGCATGAATGTGGTTGCTATAACCTAACCTTTCTATCTAATTTCAGAGTTTACATTTTCACGAACGTGAAGGTTCTTATGTCAGATTTAATTTTCTAAGTCCATTATCTCAATACATGGAAAATACACATATGCATCTTTGGCATTGGAGTGACAATTTGTAATATTAAAACTTTTGTCTTTAATTATCTTACTTACTTCGTATTTTTTCCACTAGTTGTAAATCGTAATAACACTCCAGATGTAATTTCACGTGTGACAATTGTGGATGTTACAAATTCTTTAATAACTTAATCTTTTAATAAATTAATGTTCATCAGCACAGAATCTCCTCACTCACCAATTTTCCATTTCACAATATTCCAGTTCACAGTATCGGTACATATTATTTTAGGCAACATATTTTAGTTAGAGAGTAGTTCAAACGTTGTTAGACTGTGAAAAGTGGGAACTTGGTTCTAGCCGGGCCGTGTTAGAGCCAGTGCAGTATTCAATTCCACTAACATTCTGATTGTTCCAGCCGATACGTGGTCCATCGGCAGCCGTTGGAGTCGGACGAGTTCGTTCTGCTCGCACATTTCCATCATATCCCGCAATTTGTAGAGTAGTTCGGTTGCAATTGAAAAGCTGCATCAAGGTCGTAATAACCGTTAATCATTTAAAAATTCGAATGTCTACAGTGTCTGTCTGTACAGTAAATAATAAATAAAAAACGTTTTACAAATTACTAATAATACCTTTACACAAAAAATATAAGTTAGGTATTTGGGGGCCTCTGGACTCAAGGGGGCCGAGGGCTCAAGCCCTATTAGTCAGGCCTGGATCCGCCTATGTACGTGGGGTATAACTAGTTCAATATTTTTTACTTTCTCATACGAAGTATCGAGAACGTATTGATTTCGCGAAAAAATTTGACCTCGAGATTTTTACGGAAATACACATTTTAGGTGTCGCTGAATCCGAAAAAGTGGTTTTCACAATGCCGTCTGTCTGTCTGGTACTGGCTCTGGATCCTAGATGGTAGAACGAAAATGAATGAAATCTCGTACTTAGGCATTTTATCATACTGAGCAGAGTATACATAGAAATAGTTGACATTGATCAATAATTAAGAGTAGTTTATTCTACACATTTTAACAACAATCCGATTTTCTCAAAAACGGCTCTAAGATTTTGATCAAATTTTATACAATTACTTGAGTTTACGTCTTCAATAATACTGTATAGTTCATATTTCTCAAAAAATGAATATAAGGCTTCCGTATATACTCGTGTATAGTACGAGTTTTTACGACCAAATTTTTATTGTAAAAATTGGGGATCGTATTATACACGAGTAATTAATTTGAGGATTTAAAATTCATCTATCTTCACGGGAATTTTCGGTGAAGTTATGCCACGCGCATGCATTCTAATGGTAGGCTAACCTTAACACTGAGGTCCTTTATCGTTGTTATGTTGCTTCTTGAAGAGTAGAATCTTTTTCATATATACAGCTTCAAATTCACAAATACTTGATATAAGTGAAGATTTACAGGCACTTCCTTTCTTGAATTTTATGTATGTACATCTTTGTTTGCGTCTTTTTACAAGGGATGGATTGGAATGAGTTGGACTAAAAGTATCGTAGACGCGTAACTTTATGGAATTTCGACATCTTTGAAAAAAGAAATTACTTTGTAATATTCAACAGTCTTTATTGTTTCTTCAATCACACACCGATCGGTTTCCACTACAAAGTCATTCTAAAGGTGTTACGTCGGTTAGTAACACCATTGGAATGATTTTGTAGTGGAAACCGGTCGGTGTGTGATTGAAGAAACAATAAAGACTGTAGAATATTACAAAGTAATTTCTTTTTATCCGTTATCCCTACCTATTAAGTAGATGAGCGAGTGGAACCATTACGTACGCGGAACATAATCCAGACATACTAGAATTAAAACGATTTTATTTCATCTTGGGCAATCATGATTCATATCACTTTTTATTAAATGTTTTAGGAGTAAGATACTTAACTTATCCGAATTTTAGTGTACTTGCAAGAAATACTATTTATGACATTTACGGTCTATTCTATGGTGGTGTGGAAAATCAAGGTCGTTAGATATATCTCGCTCGTAACCATCGAGCTATTGAAACGAAATATATCGACCCTGGTGGAAAGCTGGGGTCGTACTATAAACGAGATATATGAAAAAATCAGGTTTGTTCACCAAAAAATCAGGGATCGTACTATACATGGAGTCGGCATATACACGAGTATATACGGTAGTTTATTCTAGGCAACTTTAACAATAATTCGATTTTCTCAATAACGGCTCTAACGATTTTGATCAAATTTCTTACAGTTACTTGAGTATACATCTACAATAATACTATATATTTTATTTTTCTCAATGAATGAATATAAGGCTAGTTTATTCTTGGGCAACTTGAACAAAAATTGGATTTTCTAAAAACAGTCTCATACGATTTTCATTTTCTAGAGATAACTAAATGACGCATTAGTACCCATATATGAGAAAGTTTGTACAATGTATGTTGTACCGATTCTTTTCAGTTCTTTTGAAATATTTTCAGATGAATTTTTTCCAGTATTTCTTACTTCCAAAACACTGAATCCTAAAAATGATAATGCCGGATTTCCGGGTTCAGTACAGTATTAGATTGTAAAGCGGAGTTGGTCTTCAGTTGCACAATTAGGAGTTGAGTCAACAATAATTGAGAAATATTTAATTTTCTATATTTTACTTGATATTTTTTCTGCCAATATATTTATCAATTATTCATATACAGTTTTAGTTAAATGGGAAACTTTACCTTTCCCATGATATGCTTTATTTTAATGTCCTGCTCCATGAATGGATTGAATTTTCCAAGAAGGTGAAATCAAGTCACAGGCTTTATCTTGTGTTTTCTGAATTTCCATGTAAAGGCAAGTTATTTATTGCAAGAAATTAACTACTTCAATTATCCTTTGAAGTAGATTTTTGCATTAAGTTTTCTCATTAACAAATTGTTCCTTTAAGTATTTATCCAATGTGCATTTATTTGTCCTTTGACTAAAAAATACATCTCCAGCAGTAATGTGTCGGGACTTTTTTCATGGCTTGATAAATGCCGAGCAGCATGACTCCAATTGTTATATGCTACCATCAAAGCGTCTCTTTGATTTCTTAGTTTTCCATAAAGCTTACAATACAGGCAGTCCTCACACTTACGACACAATTGGTTTGAAAGTAAGTCAAAGCACATTTTCCCATAAATGCAATGTTAAAAATTTGGGTCAGGTTTCTCTCCCAATGGCCAGATAATATATTTTTAGAAAAGTAGAAAATAACCTGTAATTAGTGCTTTTTTGTAAAAAAAAGGTGCTGGTACTCTCACTCAGTGGTGCCGAGGGGGAGGGGGGAGTTTGGGTCTTGATCGTGAATCTCTAAAGAAAGTATCATGGTGTTTAATTTAAACCCCCCCCTCCCTCCCCCTTCTCCAGTCCGGGCTCAGAGCACCCTGACAAATTCCTGGATACGCCACTGTTCCACCTCTTCCTGTGCTCTCTCTCTCTTCTCTATTGAATTTCTGATGAACTTTTAATAACAAAGTTGATGATAACAATCAAAATTTTTTATTTTTGTAGAAGCCGTATATACTTTAAGTTTTAAAGAATTAAAAAAATGAAAATGTACCAAAATTAGACATGGGTCAAAACCGCTCTGAAAAGAGGTGCTAGTATGCCAGATTGGCACGTACCGTCACAAAAAAAGCACTGCCTTTAGGATTGTACTCAGGCAAAGAAAAACATAAATATAACTTATTAAAAACTAGACAAATCTTTTTAGCCTAATTGGGATACAATAGTGACTTTTAAAAACATCATCAAAAAGTGGAAAATAGAAAAAATTACTGAACGATTAAAGGTTACAAAAATTATAAATGTTGCCATTTTAGGTGATGGTCACCAACAATATACGAGGGATATCCGAGGCCCAACCGATGTTGGCAGGTGTCTCACCATTTTCAGAGCGCTTAATTACGTCAGTCTTCATTTCTACTGTTATGGATCTACGTTTCTTAGAACCAGAAACATCTCCAGCACTTGAATTTCTCTTATCAGACATTTTTAAGGACAAATAAAGTTAAACAAAATAATGCAAAGAATATACAGTTTTCCACAACCGCACTAGCATTTAACATACAATAAATGACTCGTGAGTCGAGGATCACCACTCTAAAAATAACCCTTCATTTTCATTTTACAGGCATTTAACCATTTAGCTGCGCTAATCAGATTTTCCCCACGTGTTCAAAAAATAAATACGTATCACCAATGCTACTTCCTTCCCTTCTACCTCTGTAAGTTTTAATCACACATGGAATCACTCTGAATGTCCTTCTTTGTCCAAAATCCAATAACTTGTGTAAACGCGTTTAAGAAGACAATGACTTCACAGGTTTTCATGTGAAGTCGCATTAAATTACATTGTAGCATGTTTTGCTTGGTGTGTCATTACTTACTATATACATTGTAGCCTGAATCGACCTTAAGGTGTCAAATGTCATTTTGGCCTGCCTGGCCGATCAAGCATCATAACTGAGGAGCGGCGCCTTAAGTCGGGAGCACGTGCTATAATTTGTAAACATCGTAAGTCGAAAACTGCCTGTATAAGCAGAACACTTGACCACTTTGTGGAGAATAATAAAACATTTTCATTCTCATTATTTGGTTTGGTAAAACAAAAAAGAATACCTACGAGTATGTCAGCATTCTTTTTGTTCCAAACATGAGCCTCTCAGATTTTTCAGTATTTTAATCATCATTTTGGTGAGGAAATCTTTCCAAAGATGATCAAAATTCTAGAAAGTCATTGTTCACAATCCAGTCGGTGGGATCATTAAAATATTGTATATTCCTGCTGTGTGTCACATTTACTGCCATAAGCTAGATAGAAAAAAGGAATTTTTTTCTACCTTTGAATTTTCTTTAATCGTTCCTTTCGTTTTGTGCACCTGATTTATGTTTTGAAGACATTCTTGGGGTTTAAGAAAATACATGACGATAATATTTTTTTAAATATTGAAAAAAGAACACATATCAGGTATCCGCAATTGCCACAAGGTTACTGAAAAACCAGATTCGCATTTTGGCTACAATGCTGCAATCTTTAGGGGTGACTATTGGAGATACCTGAGATAAATATTTTTGAATTTTAATTGGTTATCCTTGAAATAAATGCTTTGGTATAACCAATTATGTCATTACAATTTTTAAATATGAAACTATAATTACTAGCTATTTCATTGATCATTTTTAAGCTTTACATATTCAACTTAAGCAACAACTAGCTAAACAAATATTATCATTGGAAAGAAAACAAACATTATTTATTTATTAAAAATGCACTAAAAATTGATCAATTGGCCAAATTTTGAGTGGTCAAATTACCTGTTGGCAACATCTAAAAATGGCATAAATGAATCCATAATTGAAGCAGATGTAGTGTTAAAGGTTTAATCCCAATTCCAACAATACCTTTTTAAGACTTGTTGGTCCATATGACCTATATGAAAATTTATAATACACAACTTCAATTGTAATATTTGAGTAGGAATTCAATTTATAGAATTTTTACCTCAATACAAAGGTTTGGCATCAGAAGAGTATAATTAATAGAGTAGTCTTTTACCAGTGGCTGGGAAAATGTTCATGATTTAACCTGGGTTTGAAAAAGTACAGTGGCAAGTGCCAGACCCTATGAAAAATTTAGGATTAGGAGGATTGACCCTTGAGAGACATAACAAAAGTATTATAATGAACACTTCAAGGTTAAAATTAACTAATCTGTATTACAGAAAAATGTTTATTATATAAAAATACAAAAGTAATATGTCCATAGTACAAAGAATAATAATATAATGACAGAGCAGGCCCTGCTGACACATATACATAGCTCAGCCATGCTGTCTCTCCTGGCGTTTGCTGCTCTCTATACCTTCCCAAACTCTGCATAGGTCGCCACATGACAGCTACAGAGTTCTAAACTACATGTACAAGCTGAAAAAACCCTGTGCAAAAAAAATTCACAGACATTTTAAATTTAAATATTGTTTTGTTCATTAATAAATCAAAGTCATTCACTAACCTTTCATGGTGATAATGATGACGATGGTTACAGTGATGGGGAATCTTCCACAGCTTCTGGTTCCTCCACACTCTTGTGTTCCTAAATGATGTCCAGAAAATCAACAAATGTCTTTGATGATCTAAATGGGAATCATTGGCAGTACATAGTGGTTCCAGGAACAGCAATGGTGGTCAGAGTGGTGGTGGAAGTGGGCACTACCAGAAAGCCATGTATTGATGGCTGCTTCATTTTCCACTTCACGTTGCTCTATGGCCTCTCCATCTCTCTAAAACTTTAAAATTCTTTAAATGAAAAGATCAGCCTCAAAAACGAAGTCAGATTTCTGGCCATTTACATTATTTCATTTACTTCTGGGTTAGATTGGATTTTCCACCTTTGTGTTGTCATCCTTATTCATGCTGGAGTTTGACTTAATAAGCTCCTTCAGGTCCTCTTCAGTCAGTTCTTCATAGTGGGTGTTGAGAAGATCCTCCACATCAGTTTTACTCTAATTCCAAAATTTTCCCCAGTAAGAGTTGATAGCCGATGGCTTAATCTCATCTAGAGACTTCTTTGTGTTGGCAGTGCATGCAGCCATGCTGTATTTCTTCCAACAATCAGCAATTGTCAGTGATGAATCATTTTCCATAGCTTCACGGATGCCAGTGAAAGTCCAGGAGGCGTGGTAGCTCTTGAAGCATTTTATTACTCTTTGATCTAAGGGCTGCAGCAGGGAGGTAGTGTTTGGTGGTCGAAACACCGCATCAGTAATAGGGAATATAATTGAGATGGTTTCCTGTTGCTTTCTACATATGCACTCTCTCTCTAAGGTATTTTCCATTGTTTTAAGTGGTTGGCCATCCAAGATTTAAGTTTGGGATACTTTGCTTCTTCATGTCTTATGTGGACAGTTGGCTAACTGTTTGCACTACTTTAGTAAATCACACAGCACTTGTACAGACATGGTAAGAAGGTGGGAAACCCAGTTTTAGCCTAATCTTCGTGAAAAGCACTAAGAGGTCACACTGCTTAACATGTCTTCTAGCAGACAGAATGCTGACTTGCATGTCCTCCTCACAACACAGTAGTTGGAGGTGGAAGAAGCCTAGGTTCAACGCTTAACCACTGCTCTCCCGTTGCCGTCTTCTAGTGTTTTTAATGTCACATCATTATTTCAATAGGAAAACTCAATGGGTACAGATGCCTTTAGCAGACACCTCTCTGAGATGCAGACACTGCATATATTTCTCTTAGTCTGGCTTCAAGCTATTGACCTTACTGAAATGTGTCTACCTCCCAGGAGCAAATGCTCCACCCAATGTTTCTCTCAAGATCAACAGAACATTTGGATATTGTAGTCCAAAGAAATTATAAGAGAATGGATTTTTAAGGGTAACTTAACACTAAAAAGTTTTCAGTTGTTTCCAAAAATTAAATATGGCTCTGACCTTTCATGTGGCAGTCATCTTATCTAAATTACTTTTCCTGTCATAGTTTTTGGAGTAAGTCAATGTCCCCATAGGTAACTGTAACTTCCCTCCAGTTCACCCAAAGGTCTGGTTTATTCAGTTTACTCGCCAAGTGCCAAAATAATATTAATGCCAAATCATCAAGTGGGCCATGAGATCATGAAATACACTCCTTACACCATAAAAATAAGGTT
Organism: Uropetala carovei; assembly: GCA_036926305.1. NCBI lineage: Eukaryota > Metazoa > Arthropoda > Insecta > Odonata > Petaluridae > Uropetala > Uropetala carovei. The sequence goes on from JAXCHB010000015.1 coordinate 11,349,147, forward strand.
ACTGATACATTCTTTCTAGTTATCTAAATGAGAGTTAAATATGCTAGGCTCTTGGATTGAGTGTCAGGGACTGACCTCATCATTGAGGTGAAATTGCTCACTAGGAACTTGACTCATGATTCAATTTATGGAATTTCTCTATATGTATGTGCTATGGAATGAAAATCTGTTATATGATTCTTCTATTGGAGAATATGTGGAGGAGATTAGTTTGCAAGATTTTTACACCCAATGCCAGGAACCGATTACACCATTCAATAGGATTATATGAAAAGGAGGTCGGTTTGCAAGGTTTTTACACCCAATGCCAGGGACCGACTCCATCATTCATAGAATCTAAAATGCCCAACCCTTAGAAAAGGAACTGCCATCATGATGACAAAAAATATGCTTAATGTTGACAAATTATGTACATTTATACTGTTTATTGTATTTTCAAGATGTCTGCTTTTCATATTTTACATAATTTTCCTCACTCATTCACATATGCACTGAGTTAAGGACTAATAAAGTCCTTACCAGAGACTCTTCATCTCAGACACATGGCATGTACAGGAAGTTACTCCATGCCATGGACCATTCCATATTCACTGCCTTCATCACCTAAAACACTCATTTATACAATCACACACTCACAAGCTAGCTGGATTTATTGGCCATATAGATCAATCCCACAAATTAAAATCATGAAAATTTATTTTTTGGTCAAAGATACCATTTTCAGCATGATATTGATTGTAATTTTAAATGGTGGAAGGGGTATATTTCACAAAATCATAACTTAAGTTCAGATTGAGATTATCCCAAAGCTATTCAATAATTTTAAATGGTGGAAGGGGTATATTTCATAAAATCATAACCTAAGTTAAGTTTGAGATTAACCCGAAGCTATTCAATAATTGTCAGGAAAACTTAGTGATAAGTAACTCAGTAAGTAAATCCATGACTCTTGTTAAAAAATAAACTATATCATGTTCTATATAATATTTTACATACTATGCAGCTAATTATCAATTGGAATAATTTGAAGACAGTATATTAGGTTTAAATGCTAACTCTTAATAATTAATCTCTTTCAAAAAGTTATTCAATGTGGTCAAGGAAGTTCAGAACAAGAAATAGGAAAATTTAAAGAACAAATCCTTTTACATTTATGTTTTTTATTCTATAATCTTATTGTATTATTGAGAAGTTAAATCTTTATAAATTACACACTTTTCTCCAAAAATTCAACCATGTAATTGGAAATTGTTCTTAAGAATCTCTATCACTTGGCTTGGAATTTTATGTGATATAACCCTTTGTGATTAAATACAATTTCCCACTGACAAAATATGTTCCTCTTTCAGTTTGTGACACAGCTCTAAAACCCACTTGATTATTTTTCCATCATCTCCCTCGTCTTTTAGCATAAGTCTCATTACCTGTTGAACTAAAGTATGGATGCAAATTATATCTTTTTCAATTGAAATAAGTGAATGCTGTTTCAGTAGGTACAAGGACTTTTTTATAACTTCCTCTGACTCTCCCTTGAAATAAATCATAACTTCCTTTATTTCAATATTATCAGGAGAAAGATACGACAGGAGTTTCAGTATTTTATATGCTGTGTCACCAACTGATTCTTCCTGAATATTGTTAAAAGTAGTTTTCCAAGTTGTGAATGTGGTATGTAGGTAACAGATGTCTATGCTAAATGGAAGTTTAAAGTCAAGAAGCTGTTTAGGTTCTATCTCATACAAATTCAAGCATTCCTCAATACTAAATGTTTCTCCAAATGCAATTGATAGGCTAGACCGATGATGAATAAAGGCCACAGCTTGTTGCAATGCTAAAGGGAAATGCTGTAATTTGTTGGCAAGTATTTTTATAAAATCTTCATGAACGTTACCATTCAATGAATTCCTAAGGAAATCTTCAGCCTCACTCTCTGAGAAAACACTTAAGGGAAGGACATTTAGATCACCCCAAGATTGATAGCTGGATGTAAATATAATAAAATGGTTTTTTGAAGTATATGGGAAGAAACTTTGGATATGGGCGAAAATATCTTTCTCGATTTTATCGAACACAAATACACATTTTTTCTCTTCAACAAATTTAAATACTTCTACCACTACGCAATCGTTGTCTTTGTCTACGTTTAGTTTATCGACGGCTAACCTACGAAAGTCGTTCATCAATTTATCTCGAGTGTCAGCGCGCAACCACACGATATAGTGAAAGCTCTCTGAATTGTCCATTAGGAACTTACTAACCAACATGCTTTTTCCGATTCCCCCCATACCAGTAATCACGACGATTTTCTGTCCAACTATGTAAGCCTGTTTCAGTAATTCTAATTCCCGCCTTCTCCCAACAAAATTTCCCAAACGTTCCTTAAAATTAAATGTTATGGGATCAGACTTCTCGGATTCGATGAGTTGTCGGGCTCGTTGACACGTGTAATGCATCTCGTCTTTTTTCGACATGCAGTTAAGAAGCTGGTTCTCAATCAATGAGAAAACCTCGTCAGGGTTTTTCAAGTTGTACTCTTTCCGAAGTTCTTCTGTAAGGATGTTTCTGAGAGAATCTACGTCTGGCTGATTGACTGCAAAAACCAGCTTGTCTAGAAACGCTTCCGCATCGTTTTCGATATTACTGTCATAGGAGTCGCCATACAAAGATGTCGTATATTGAATCCATTGCTTCCTACTCGAAGATATCAAGTATTGAATCCATTGCTTCCTACTCTCGGAATGTTTTCCAAAACGCAGCAACTTCGTTTGTAATATTTCGTCCTCGTATTCTTCCCCTACTTCGTCCTTGACGTATTCAAATCCATCCCGGAGCTTCAACGTCCCAGAAAGATCTTTGTCTTTGAATTTTGCGTTTGTGTAGATTATAAGATCTTGCATTATTCCGTCACATGCTGCGAATGTCTCCTTCAACTTAACGTATGAAAGGAAATACATAGACAAACCGAAATCGCTTCTTTTGCTCTTTGACTTCAATGCCTGAATAGTGATTGTACATGCTTTCCCTCCCCTGTACCTAGTCTGAAGCATACGGTATACTCGAGTTCCATCAGGATTGTCACAAATGATTAAATCTTGAAATTTGCCTGCTCTCTCCATTCTGGCTTTTATTTTACAATTGTAAGATGTCTTCAATCCTCGTAATATAACAAGTGTTAAGACCCTGAGACGAAATTGTTTACCGCAGAATGAACATTTTCCACCTGCCGCTTCGTACCCCTCAGCAGATCCGTCCGAATTCCGTGCAGTGGTTTTGCTGTCACCTCTGCAACGCGAATCATCGTCACACACTTTCGTATCGCCCATATCGTCCGATGTAACCTAAAGATAACGGAAAAAATTAGATCTATGACGATATGACATCGGATTTATATTATTTAATGACCTAATCTCTTTTTTTTTTAAAAGTGACGCGGATATATCTCTGATTGACCATAACCTAAATGATGGAATATCAATTAAATTCTAATGAGCAAACGAATTAGCCTCCCAATCAACGATGGACTGAAGTCGCTCGTTTCGATATATATCAATGCTATCAATGGAACAAACTGGCAACACGCAACCCGAACTAGCCCGGACGCACGGATAATATAATGACGTGGCACGAGTATTTCACGGCATTATGCCGGGTTGTAAATTAAGGGAAACGAAGACTATTTACATCACGCGAATCAGCGAAATAAAGCCAATTAGAGAAATCCTTCCGTGAAAGGATGAAAACCAAACTATCTATTAACAACTTTACAATAGAATAACTTACTTACACTACTGCTCACTCAACTCGATCTGCACACTGCAAGTGATTACACGCAAGTGACGCAGGAGGCATATGGGTCACGTGATTTCTCTCATCCAATCAGAGATCACTATTATCACTATGCTTGCGGGAGTGTGGAAGGGGTAAATATATACGTAGGGTTACCAGTAGCCGCATAAAATTTTCTTCTAGCGTCCCGTACTATAACTCTATACGGGACGCTGTTTTCCCCGTATTTTTAATTAATCTTTTTTAAAACTAGCTCGTTATATTATATAAGAATGTAATGAAGAATTGATTCTAGATAATATGAATGGAATAATAAGACTCCACTTTATGCTTACCTACTTGGGTTGTTTGCAGATTAAATGGAATGATGTTAGGAATAGATCGTCTGTTGTTCTTATAAAATCGGAATTATTTACGACTTGTAATTCTGATATGATATGTTGCGTTTTTTCAATTTATTAAAAATGACATAGAACTTTTAACAGCAGCATGATCAAAAAGTAGAACATACAAGCAGGAAAAGTAAAAGTGTTTAATTATAATACTGTCGAATTTATAATTTGGATATTTGTATGTGCTTATTTAAATAAAAAAATCGAAAGAACAATTAAAAATTCTTACGCTACCTTCGAAAATAGATTGTACCGTATTATTTTCTTGAAAACTTCTATATAGTAGTCCCGTCTTTTCATACTTAAATGTTGGCAACCCTATACATATTAATACAACCTTCCGGTAGGTTTTATTCACAAACTACCAGATTTGGGCTATAGAAAGCTTTTCTCTTAAAGTTCTCATACCCAGTTTCTTTTAATGCATCTAATATACCAAGGATGACCAGATTTTGACTCTGTGAAAAGAGGACAAAGGGTTGAAAAATGAGGACAAATAAAATTTGTTGTGAAAACAAGTTTTATTAGAAATTTACAACCAAAGTACCAGATGTTATATATAAATTAACCATTTCTCAATAAAAGCAATAACAAAAGGTACAATTGCATGACCATTTACACTAAATCAGGGTTTAATAAAATTATCTATTCATATTTTTCAATGCTGCCCACTTTCTTCAGCAATTGCTTATCATTAATTGTTCAATCAAAGAATTCAATGCATGACAAAATTTTACTTTGTCATCAAAAAACCTTAAACTGTTTCAACTGCCAAATGATTCATTTCATCGACCCATTAAGTATTCATTAAACTAAAAATATGCTCAAGGTTTGCATTATGAGCTGGAATTACAAAGAGGAAGTGGTAAATCTTCAGGAACTCTTGAGTTCTCTTCTGAATTGATATTGATTGATAAAAGTCAAACCATTTTTTATATGCTAACTTTCTCTCAAACTACTCATACCAAGAATCAGGAATCACAGATCAGTTAGAGTTAGGGTTGCCACCTTTTAGAAATGAGAATAGGGATATGGCCTGACCACTTTTTTTGTAGGGAGTGCTGAAAAATTTTCCTAGTTATACTTATCCATGTAACATAGTCCCCAACGACTTAATATTTTTAATTTAAATACATTTCTTTTATGAGGTGGAGTCAAGTTTTTTATTATAAGTACTAAACAAGAAATAATTTTTAAAAATAGCTACTCTCTAATAAAATAATTTATTAAAATAATTATATGTATTTTATAAAATATTTTACCAGAAATGATGAATCTCACTAAATCACTTATTAACATTTTGTACTCATGAACAGCAGATTAACATATCCCAGTACTGGCAGTCCCTGCTTATACATTAGGTTACGTACCTGAAAACTGCGACGAAAAGTGGATCACTCTTATCCATAGACACAACATTAAATTGAGGGATAAAGTTCGCTGTTCCTGGGGTAACGATGTGGAATATTTCCATTTAAAAATATACCATGAAAATATAATTGAAATTTTCCACTTAAAACTTTTAATAATTTCAAAATACGCATATTGATGCAATGCATCATAATCAAACATAAAAAGCAAATTACACATTTTTTATGACATGGTCATCACATCTTTTCCCTCCACTTGTAGGACCATTCAGTTGGATCTACGTATGTTACATCACCGCTCCTCGATGCATGCCCCATTTTTTTAAATGAGCATTTTCGTACCTGACCAAGAACACTAGAGTCAAAGATTCTCGGAAATACCCATTTAAAATACTACTGCAGTTTAAGTTAGGATTTTAAAAACTGACAGGATAAACTTCCAGAGATAGGTGAAACACGAAATTTTCACTAAGAAGTTAATAATTAGGCCGCTAGATGGTGTCACCACAAATTTGTCCGATAGATAAATCAGAATGACAAAATCTCAAACAATTGAGTAATTTGGGCATACATAGTAAACAGATCCCAGGGTTGGAAGAATGAAACAATGTTTTCATTTAGGCACTTTCATTTGAATCGTAACAAAAAAAATCGGTATGACAAAAAACATTAATGCATTAATGAATAAGAGGATCACAAGGACGGAAGAATGAATCAGTGGTGTCATATTGCACCTGACGTATGAGTGAAACGACGAAAAGCGGGGACTACCAGTATAACAAAAAGTCAGCTTTCAATTACAATGAAGTCAAAAAAAAATTTTTTATAGTAGGTAGAAAGAATGGAATGCCATGCAACACAACATGTAAACCACAATTGGGGACTGATTTACTCCACAAATTCCTTCACATGGCAATACGAGTATAAGCTTAGCATCTTTTTGTCAAACAGTCAGTGCATGGAAACAGCAGTGCAAGGCAGCGGGCATTGGTGGTGTGCGGGTTGGGCAGCAGAGGTCCTTCTTACCATAATACTCCAACAGACACCTGATTTCGGAGCTGTACGGGCAGCTAGTCCTTATAATATTATCCTAACGTCTGCTTCTGGTGCTTCTCCAGTTAATAGTCGTCAAGGTGATTTGCACTGTTGCCGCTTTCGGATAGGATAGGACTATACGAAATGAGTAATGTATAATTAGCTGCTTCAATATAGAATGCAATTTTAAATATGACTATTATTTTTCATTTATTCAATGTTCATAAATCTATTAATTCTAAAATCTATATTATATTGCTCACCGAAAAGCAGCCCTGCCTCTGGCAGCAAGGAATTTACCTTCTTATTATACAACTGGAGAGTCTGTTATAAAAATATCAGGGAATTAGAATATTTAGATGAATTATTTCTTTAGTGGTTTTTTCGTTTTAATGCAAAGACAGAATTGCGAACATTTAATTCATCGTTTAATGCTAAATTAGAACTGCGAACACTCAATTCATCGGGCATTTTAATCGTTTGAATATTATGAAATTTGGTCATTCAAATGATCCTCACAATATTTTCTGCTGTAATTTAATTAAATTTCCAAAGATAGAAGCGTTAATTAGATTTACATATTAAAATTTCCCTTAAATTTTGATGAATCTGCGTAAATTTGGTACTAATCACTGTGTTGTAACTCGCCAATATGACAAATGTTAATTTTTCGTATATGTTTAACTGAGTTAGTTTTCCTTATTTACAGCATTTCCATCGCTGTGGTTTTCGTCACTTTTAAAAACTTTGAAATCCGGATACTCAGAAACCCAATCCAAAGCACTTTTTCTTTCTCGACCCATAATAAAAAACACCCTCAAAAGTGTTATTAAAATATTCTAAAAAATGAAGGTCTTTATTAGAGACTCTTAATCAGTGGTGTCCAACAGTGCTTTGTGTATAGCCACAATTGTGGCTAGTAGATAATAATAATAACCACATAATTATTAAATATATAGGACTGTAAGAGAAACGCTGTTTTTCGTTAAAAAATTTATTATTAATATTTTTATTAGGAACATATAAATACATTCATAATGAAGTTTATTTGAAATGAAACCTTAACTTATTGAATGCAATAGCCACATGTTTGTGGCCGAATATTTACATGTGGCTAGTGGCTACCACGTTAGACACCGCTGCTCTAAATAAACTCTAATAATTCTAAAAAAACTCTAAAAACACTCTAAGGAATTAAATACGTTTCTTTTTCTTTCAATGAATCAGCGTTTTGTAATAGTTAAAATTAGGACCAAAACTCAAGATTTTAAATAAGTTACTGCCAAATAATTGAAGGTTATTTATATCAAATGTACACAACAAATGCATACTAATGATTTTGTTGACCCTGGAATTCCAACTCACATTTAGAAATTGTTAACCTTTGCATATTTAATAATGAGTGGAAGTGCTGAGCCCCTAATTTAATATTAACTATTTCTTAACTAATGTACTGTTTCTGGGTTTTTCGGATTTTCACGGAATTTAAAAAAAATGATTTGGGTGGTAGAATTTGGATAAAATCGGGTAAAACCCAAGAAACACATGCCCTGAGTATAAGGAATCAAATTAAATTGGAATATCAAATTTAAAGAGAAATACAGATTGAGTGCAAGTAGATAAATTTTTATCTTATTTGCATGATTGCTTATAAAAGTCATTGATTTAAAGTTGTTATGTTTTTCCTTAAAATGACAGTTTTTAATGACATAAAATTTATCATCTTCAACTTTTGCAAACAAATTATTTCTTCCTTCATGTTTGGGAATGTTTTTGAAATAGGAGAAAAATTCTGCGATGACTGGGAATCGAACGTGGATCTTCCACTTTCCAGGTAGATATTGTACCACTGACCTTTCCTACTCTACTGTTTCAGAATGCAGATATTTTCTTAGTTGAGACCAGGGTGGCAATAGTATCAACCAGCCCCAATGAATATCCTCCAAGAAAACTCCTGTCTTTCAAATGGTGAGATTGCCTTAGCTAGAAATTGTTGGAATAAAGTGATGTTAATACCCCACGCAGACTGGCAGAATTTTTCTCCTATTTCAAAAATATTCCTAACTTAACAGATTATACCTGTCTTAATAGGATCTTAAGTTCATTTTATTCCATCAACTCTTTCATCTTTAACAATTCTTTAAACTCCCAACTATCATTTTAAAACCACAATTGTTGAAATATTTTTAGTAGTTATTTGTAGCATAAATTTGACACCTTGACTGATAAACATGATTACATACAACATGAGAAATGATTTGAGTCTTTCCCGGCAAATGATGTGGAGAAAGTTTTCTCGGGTTTCCAGCCGGGTGGTGTGGAATAAGGCTTCCGACGTTTCGGCAACTGTCTTGTGCCAAAAATCCATAAAACTGGAGTACTGTTATGGCCTATCGTCAGCGGCATCGACTCTACGACATACCCACCGGCCAAATTTCTGACAAAACTTCTGACTCCGCTGACGGGGAAATGTGAGCATCATGTGAAGAACTCGACCTAATTTATCCACACCCTATCAATGCTCAAGGTCGATCCCAACAACATCTTGGTGAGTTTCAACGTGGTGTCACTCTTCACAAGAGTGCCCATCAAGGACACACTAAAGCTCCTTGAACCACGCTTCGAGAGCGGTATCATCAACCTGTTCTGCCACACACTCACATCGGCCTACTTCCTGTACAACGGTCAAATCTACAAGGAAGTTGATGGCGTGGCGATGGGATCTCCACTCTACCCAGTGGTCGCCAACTTCTTCATGGAAGATTTCGAAGAACAAGCCCTCAACTCGGCCCCTCTGAAACCCAAGTTCTTCTACAGGTACATTGATGACACCTTCGTCATCTGGCCTCATGGAGCTAACACCATCGGGGAATTCCTGGAACACCTCAACAGCCTCCATCCCAGCATTAAGTTCACCATGGAGATAGAAAAGGAAGGCTGCATTCCCTTTCTCGACATACTTGTGCGCCGAAAGCCAGATGGTACCTTGGGGCACAGCGTGTATAGGAAACCCACGAATACCGACCTATACCTGAATGACCTAAGTCACCACCATCTGTCCCAAAGGAGGTCAGTACTGGCGACCTTAGCTCATCGTGACTTTGCCATCTCAGATGCTGAAAGTCTGCCATCAGAGCTCCAACATCTACGGACTACTCTCCAACAAAATGGATACAAACTTTGAAACATCAATATGGCCCTGAAAATGGCCTCTCGGAAACCCTCCACCGAACCGGCCAAAGCTGAGAAACCACTTTCCTCAGCTTACCTGCCGTATGTCTCATCTGTGTCAGGGAAAATTGCCAGGATTCTCTTGAGGCACGACATCAAAACCATCCACAAGCCTCCCCATATGATCAGGAGCTTCCTCCGCCCAGTGAAAGATGATCTACAAATTCAAGACATCTGGGGTATACAAGATCCCATGCGAGTGCGGAAAAACATACATCGGGCAAACGGGTTGTACAATCGAGACCCGTCTGAAAGAACATGCCCGGCACATCAGGCTGAGCTACCCAGAGAAATCTGCAGTGGCTGAACACTCAATATCCTCAGACCACAGAATAAAGAAATTTGCTGCCTTTAATTTTTGCATTGAGTTCCACAAATCTGTTAAAAAACTATATCCTTTCATCTATTATTTTCAGATTCATGCAGTTTCTAGAAAACAAATATTTTTCTTTGCCAGATTAATGTTTTTCACGAAGGTTCCCCGTATTTTTTTAGAATGTTGTGTAGTTGAGCTTTTGGGCATTTGAAATATTCTTAGATCTTTCAATTTTTCTTTTATTGGTTTATCGTATGAATAACAGTATATTTTTGTTTAAGATTCAGATAAATTGTTTTTCTCAATGGTGCTGTAATTTAAATTGAATTACCATATTTAATCAATTTTAAGCCAACCCCAAGTTTTTACAAAGGCACGAGAGGAAAATTCCATGTTGGGTGTACAGATGTCCTAGTTTTCTGGGATTTATCGTGAAAAAATACAGAAAAGTATGAATGTTCTGGTTTTTTCAATTTGTAATTAAATAAAAAAGGTAGCAACTAAAATTATGACAACACAAATTATGTTCTATTCAAGCATTCAATACAATTTTTACTAAAATGTAATTTGTCCCGGTTATGTCCAAGATATTTAATCTCACAACAAAAATATATCAGTTTCTCTCTTTGTCTTCTCCTATGTCTCACATTCAACTCATCAATCCTGTAGCACCATTGTGCAACAGGATTTGATGTTTCTTTTGCATATGCTATCACTCATCTGGTAAAGTCTGCAGAATAATGTGTTCCTTCCAAAATGGATTTATTAAAGAAAAAATGAAAAACTCACCAAAGTAAATGGCAAAAATTTCCACTTGCAAAGGCATGAGGTAATGACAGTTGGCTCAAGGATTCCTAGGATTACGTGCATGAGCGTACTAGAAATGGCTCGGGAGTGAATCTATCGAAACATTTATTTCGATTTTTAAGACCGATTCAAAGCAGAGTGGCCATTTTTAAGGAGGTAAAAAAGTAAGAAAATGTTGGCTTACAATCGATTAAATATGGTATACATATTGGTTAGTACTAATAAAACTAAAATTAACTTAACTAATTAAGACACATTACTGAAAAAATTTCACAGCATAATACTGTTCCAAATACACCAAAGATAGTGACATTTGGTAACTTAGGACAAAGGACATAAATACTAGCCTAGCAGAATCAAATTTTCCAGTCTCATCCTTAAGGTTTTCAAGCCAGTTGTTGCCAGTGATGGTGAGTCTAAAACTATCCTACTCCTCCTCCCTCTGACCTGCTAATTTGATCCACTTGTTGTAGGTAAATATGTAGGTGATTGAGGGATGAGGGAAGAGATATATTGTGTCCATTCAAACAAAAAGTCTGCCTTTTGGTCTGGTATTCTCATGTTCCAATTCCTACCTGAGGATATACTGCTTCAAACTGAAGTGCATATCCTGTAAGGTCTACATTCTAATGTCTCTCACGAAGATTTTATTGCAAGTCTCAGGAGCAAAGCTTTGATGTATGTAGTGAATGGGAAGGTCCTAGGACAGGAGGTGAGATAGAATTTGGCAATGGATTAATTTTTCTCCTCATACTATGTAAAACACATGTTCTTATTAACATAGTTATTTTTATTTTGTGGTACATATTGTAATAGCCTGAAAATACAGACGAAAAATGAATATATTTTGAAAATTTAAGATTTGAAACATAGTTCCAATTTTAACCTCGATAAATTACGTATCAGGTTCCATCGTCATAAAATTTCAGTAGCTTTGTAATTTTTTCTGGAATTGTATGAAATGACTGCCAAAATAAAATGCACCTCAACTAGAGTCACTTTTTACAGAGTTGAATTTGTTGAAGGCCAACAACAGGCATGTAATGACGTCAACAATGAAAATTAAATGTTCCAGCATAGTTACCGTATTTACCCGAAAGGAAGACGAGGTTTTTTCCAGTAAATGCCCGCAAAAAAATTAGGTATTGTCTTAAAATCGAGTACGAAGTTTTAGGCAGGAAAAATGCGTGCATTTTAAACACCGCACGGAACACTCGGATTTCGAGTATATGTCCATGAAAACGCATTTATAAATGCATTCAACAATACATTACATTTAATTAATTATTATAATACATTAAAAGTGCGTATCATAGTTCTTAAAGTTGCACTTAGTACGAAAGATTACCTCCTAGGTACTGATGGAAGGGGTGTGTTTACAGCTGGGTAGGAAATCTGATATGTGCGACAATGTAATGTTAAGCAAGGATTGGCGGCCGTATTTGAGGTATATTGTTACATTTTAAACATGTCTATGTAATACAATTTAAAAATCTGCTACCTTTCGACTGGTGCTCCAGCAGCAGACGAAAGTACACGTGAATTTTAAAGAGTATAACATTTATGAAAGCACTCCATTAGTACTCACTTCGCCAAGTTTTAATGTGAAGGAAAGACTAGTCATTATTTTTAAGTTTAAATTAAGTTACCCCAAAGATATAGTGTCACTATAAAAACTTCCGGGAATGAAAAATTACGCGTTACGGTAATGCTGGCTGCGTTAGCGGATGGCACGAATTGCCGCCGTATGTTATTTTAAAACGCAAAACAATGCTTAGGGAACCGCTACCTAAAGGAATAATTGTTAGATGTCAAAGCCAATGCCTTTTTACTTTCTCATACCAAGTATTGAGAAAGTATTGTTATCGCGAAAAAATTCGACCGCGAGATTTTTACGGAAATATACGTTTTAGGTGTCGCTGAATCCGAAAAAGTGGTCTTCCCAATGCCGTCTAGAGCCCAAACGGTAGAGCGAAAATGAATGAAATCTCGTACTTAAGCATTTTATCATACTGAGCAGAGTCTATGAAGAAATGGTTGACATTGCTCAATAATTAAGGGAAGTTTATTCTACGCATTTCTAACAAGAATTTGATTTTCTCAAAGACGTCTGTAACGATTTTGATCAAATTTCGTTCAGTTATTTGAGTTTACGTCTTCAGTAATACTGTATTGTTCATATTTCTCAAAAATGAATATAAGGCTAGATTATTGTATGCAACTTTAAGAATAATTTGATTTTCTCAAAAACGGCCAGAACGATTTTGGTCAAATTTCGTACAATTACTTGAATATACTTCTGCAGTAATATTACATATTTCATTTTTCTCAATGAATGAATATAAGGCTAGTTTATTCTTGGGCAACTTTAACAAAAATTGGATTTTCTGAGAACAGGCTGATATTCTTTATGACCGTTTATTTAATTTTTTTGACCTCCCTCCCTTTCCAAGCCAAAAATTAAAAAAAATAGGTGTTTAGGTGAACACCCTCAGGGTGCTGTTAGTATGTATGTTAAGTGTCAAGTCTCTAGGTCTTACGAACTTGGAGGTATGCAGGAACCCCACACAAACATTGAAATTATTACTATTATTGATTTATTGCAGTATCTACAAGGCTTATACATTTTACAAATGACTATGTAAAAGGTGTTCCAGAAAATTAATTAAGGAATAAAAGAAATTAATATATGATTTCTTACATTTAAATGCAGAGAAATTTTCATGAGATATTTTCATTTATTTTCCATGAATAAAAAAATATTATATATTTTCTCAGTATAGCATTTAAAAAAAGGTTTCATTTGCAAATTTACATACGCAATAACACAAACAGTTCTGTAATTCACAAAAGAAATAATTTGATCCCAATGCCATTAATACCTTAATTTTACTTGTAGGTCCATATGATCTATATTTGTTTGTCAAACCTAATAAATCTATAATGTACACAACTTCAATTGGAGTACTTAAGTAGGAGTTCAGTTTATGAAATGTTAACACCAAATACACCAAGGTCAGGAGAGGCTGAAAGTTATATACCATATTTACTTGTGTAATTACTTCCATCACATAACTGCCCCAACTGAATTATGAGGACTAAATAAAAGATTATATGCCCACTATTATTTGACAGGAAAAAAACCACATATTGTTTTAGAGCAAAATAATTGTGTGAAAATGTCGGGCAATTATGAGAGTAAATAAGGTATTTCTTCAATATAAATAAACTGCCCATAACTTTTCTAACATTTTAATTTTCCACTTCTACTCTTACATAACAAAACAGAATTTTTAATAAAAATTTGATATTATTTTTTGATTGATTTTGTCATAGAACAATAAAATACATTCATTAAACTACTTTGATAACTTGTTATGACTGAACCATCAGTCATACCATGTTTGCAAGGCAATATAATTGATATGGCTTCCTGCTGCCATACTGAAGAGTGTTTTTGACATGGCAGCATCACTTCAATCATCCAAAACAATGGGTACAGATGTAATTTGCAGCCTTCTCTTAGAGGTACAGATGCTGCTTGGAGTTCTCTTAGTCTGGCTCCAACATATTGACCTTTCTGTCCTTGGGAGTTTCAGCATATGCTCCAGCCAATGTTGCTCTCATGGCCAATGGAAAATTCAAGGCCTTCTATTACATAGAAATTGCAGTTCAAATAAGAGTGATATGTCATAGGAAAATGTATTTTTATGGATAACTTCACACTTAAGAGTTTTTGCAGTAATTTAACAAGCACTGAAGATTGTTTCAATTTGTCATGAAGTAGACATTCGATCCACTTCCAGATCCTGCTATAATTTTCACAGGAAATAATTTCAACAAAAGAAACACCATTGAAAAGCCTCTCCAAATGTTCTCACAAGTTCCCTTGTGGGAGCTGTTCATACAAAGTTTCATTCACAAATCTCTGTTAGCAAAAATGTAATGGTGTCAACTAGGGTGATTGAGTAGGCCATGAGTTTATGAAATGCTTTCCTTACACAACAAATAAAGTTACTTATTCTTTAACTCTGGGTTAGGGGAAGTTATTTCTTGCCAGTCATAAATGAGAGGGCAATTTGTGAGATTTTACGCAGAATGTGAGGGGCTGTCTCTGTGATTAAATTGAAAATGTTTCTTGGAAACTTTACTCACATTTTAATTTTTGAAAATTCTCTTAATATGCCATGGAATGAAAATGTACAATATGATTCTTCAATTGTGGTACATGGTTTGCAAGGTTTTTACACCCAATGCCAGAGACCGATTAAATCAGTCAATTGGATTATATGAATAGGAGATTGGTTTGCAAGGTTTTTGGACCCAATGCCAGGGACCAACTCCATCATTCAATAAAATTCCAATTTCATTCATTCCAACAATCACTCATTTCCACACATACTGAATTTATGGGCATTTAAATTCTCACCATTTACCCTCTCAGATACATAACAGGTTTACAAGAAGTTACTTCATGGCACGGGCAGTGCATTGCCCACCACTGCTTTAAAAGAAATAATCTTTTGGGTACCCTACTTAGTGACCCTACTTAGTGTATGCAACACGCTGTGATGGGTGTTATACATGAGAATTTGGAGACTTCTGGAGCATGGAGTCAGCATGTAGTGTGCGTTATACATGAGTGCACGTTATCTATAAGTCTTTAGGGTAAATATTTTTATATGCTTCAAGGAGTGAGTTCATTATCTCATGGCCTATGGTAATAACACTATAAGTGTAAAGTAACCCGTTTAAACAAATTCAATTACTATCTACATACACATAATATTATAGTTATGAAAAAGAATATAGAAAATTAAAAATATTTTGTTTTCATGTTTAAATTATTATAAATATTATATTCCCATTTCTCTAAAAATGTGAGCCTCCTCTGATTGGAAATTGTTCCTTAAAATCTTTGCCACTTGACTTTGAATTTTATCTTTCTTGCGATTAAATAGAAGTATTTTTCCATCATCTCCCTCGTCTTTTAGCACAAGTCTTATTACTTGTTGAACTAATGGTTGGATGCTAATTATATCTTTTTCAATTGAAATAAGTGAATACTCTTTCAATAGGTACAAGGACTCTTTTATAAGTTCCTCTGGCAGTCCCTTGAAATAAATCTTTACTTCCTTTCCTTCAATATTATCAGGAGAAAGATACGACAGGAGTTTCAGTATTTTATATGCTGTGTCACCAAATGATTCTTCCTGAATATTGTTAAAAGTAGTTTTCCAAGTTGTGAATGTGGTATGAAGGTAGGAGTTGTCTATGCTAAATGGAAGTTTAAAGTCAAGAAGCTGTTTAGGTTCATTCTCATACAAATTCAAGCATTCCTCAATACTAAATGTTTCTCCAAATGCAATTGATTGGCTAGACCGATGATTAATTAAGGCCACTGCTTGTTGCAATGCTAAAGGGAAATGCTGTAGTTTGTTGGCAAGTATTTTTATTAAATCATCATGAACGTTATCATTCAATGAATTCCTAAGGAAATCTTCAGCCTCACTCTCTGAGAAAGCACTTAAGGGAAGGACATTAAGATCACCCCAAGACTGATATTTGGATGTAAATATAATAAAATGCTGTTTTGATGAATTTGGTATTAAATTTCGAATGTACATTGATCCCTCACTTGGTCTTCCTACATTAGCGAACACAAATATGCATTTCTTTCTCTGAAAATAAGAATACACTTCTTCCACTAAGGACTCATCTTGCTTATCAATGACAATTTTTAAATGTTCAACTGCTAACTTACGTAAGTCGTGCAGCAGAGTTTCGCGATTGTCAGCACGCAGCCAAATGATATTGTGAAACTTATCCAAATTTTCCGTGATGAACTTTTTAACCAATTGGCTTTTACCTATACCTCCGAGGCCGCTTATCACGACGATCTTCTTACCTTCATCGTTAGCCTGTCTCAGTAATTCTAATTCCCGCCTTCTTCCAACGAAATTTCCCACAGTTTCATTAAAATTGAATATCACAGGATTAGACTTTTTGGAATCGATGAATTCTATGGCCTGACGAGGCGTATAATATGTCATCCGCCCTTTCGTCGTTATCCATTCGAACAGTTTGGCCTCCAACAGTGAGTAAACCGTTTCAGGTCTACTGATACTGTATCTTTTTCGTAATTCGTCTATCAAAATGTTTCTGAGGGAATCCGCGTTTGGTTGTTCGAATGCAAAAACTAGTTTGTCCAGAAACGCGTCCGCGTCATGTTCGATACCATCGTAGACGCTGCCAGTCGATACTAAATATTCAATCACTAGCGTCCGTAAATCAGATTGTTTTCGGAAACGCAGCAGCTGCTCCGGGAAAATGTCGTCGTTTATGTATTCAAACGCATCCTCAAGTTTGAATTTCCCGGTTTTAGGAAAGTATTCGAAGCTAGCGTTCGTGCACAGTATAAGGTCTCGTAGTTCTTTACGGGCTGCAGTGAAGTTATCTTTCCAGTTGAGGTAGGAACGGAAATATACCGCCAATTGAAAGTAATTCTTTTTGTTATCTGCCAACAGATTTTCTAATGTTATTTTTCTGGATACTCCATCGCCTACATGCTTCACCTGGACCAGTCGAAATACGTACTTCGATCCAAGTTTAATGCGGAAGACGACATCATCAAATTTGTCGACTTCTTTCATTTCCGTGCCCAAACTAAATAAATGATTGTTCTTAAGCCCGCGCAAAAGAAAAAGGGCGAGTACCTTTAGCTGATATGAAATGCCATGTAGCGAATCATTTCTCCCCCTCTCTCTGAAATTCTCTCCGATATTCACGTCGGAAGAACAGAAAGCCGAAAATATGCCTTCTTCGTGTTTATCGCTCATATGTCTTTCGTTGAACTAAAGTCAATAGAAAAGAATATTATCACAAGAATATAAGTTAATGATTTGCCATATCAAATTTATTTTAAATTAGAAACATTGAATCTCCAATAATGTCAAAATATCAATCTCAAGACGCATCTAGTTACAATTTTAATAGTGGAGCTAATTAGCTTCCACCACAAAAAGAAACTAATGGAGTTACCTCTTTCGATGAAGCGATCTGGCAGCGCGAAGCCCAAACGGCAATCACGGATGATGAAATGACGTGGAAGGTCGCGTAACTGCAGCGATGGACCGTGCTGCGACAGAAGTCCGAAGTCGAACAGAAGCGGTGCACCTCACTCGAATCAACGAAATACCCAAACGGCAATCACGGATGATGAAATGACGTGGAAGAACGCGTAGCTGCAGCGGTGGACCGTGCTGCGACAGAAGTCCGAATCTAAGAAAAGCGGTTCTCCTCACTCGAATCAACGAAATACAATCCAATCGCAGAAATCCCTTCACGATAGCCTCGAGTGAAAACTACCGGTTAATTAACTCACAACAAAATAATTTGCATGCACTACTCCTCAGTCGGCCTGATACACACTCTGCAAGCGATTAATGAAACGAGTTAAACCGATGAGCATTATTTTATAGGTGGCGTAGGCCACTGTCAGATCACGTGACCAGCATCAGCCAATCAGGGATAAGTGTCTGCTAAGGAACATAGTGCACCTGGTTTGCTCGCGGTGGTGGGGGGTAGGGAAGACGGCTTCTCATTGGTCTAGATAAAAAAATTTTTTGCTCGACTCTCAGAAAGTAAAGTCAAACAACTGGTTTGCTTTCACTTTAGCCGAGTCGAGACAAACTCACGGTTTGACTTTAGAAAGCGATTGCGCTATCTTGGGAAACTTCCATCGGCTAAAGTAATACTCTTGGCTCGAATAATAAAAAATAATTTGTAACAAAAATAATTATTTTGCAATAACATTTTTTATTTAAACAATTTTCAACATTAGTTTTTATTTAAACAATTTTTCAACTTAACTTCAAGTTGTTATTTCAACTTCATGCTAAAGTGTTATATATGAAATTTGGTATTAATATGAAGTACTTTTTTAGTTAGAGCGCCCACACACACACATACAGACGTCATTCCCAAAATAGTCTAAACGTGTTCTAGGGACCTTAAAATGTGTATTTCCGTTGAAATATCGAAGTCGATTTTTTTCGTGATCGCAATACTTTCCTCATACTATGTATGGATAAAGTAAAAATGTGATTTTCGAGTTATTACAATTGAGGGCTTTGTTGTAAGGCTCTTTCATTTTGAAATACAGTAAAACTCGTTTATAACGTTCACGCCTAAAACGAAATCTCGGCTATAACGAAGAAATGTCTCGGTCCCTTGAACTTCTCCATAAGGGCATTGGTTAAATTTCTCGGATGTAACCAACACGCATTTTACGAATTCTCGGCTGTAACGAACAAATGTTTGATCCCGTGGCAAAAAAATGCCCCATATATAACGAATTTTAGCGAGCAGAGCGTTAAGTAATGACTAGTTACCGCCCGTTTACCACGCACTTGTTGGTAGAGGTCCCCTTCCTCCACCTACTCCATCCATACGAATTTCCACGCTCCCTTTGTTTTGAAATTGATATTAAAAATGTGAAATTTTTATGCAAATTAATGACCTTAATAATAATATTAATTGGCCATTTAAAAAATCGTATGTAATAGGAATCGAACATTTTACATGCCGCGAAGTTGGTAAGCATCTCTTTGCATATGTAAGTACGGTATTGAAGTCTACTCATTGCAAATACAGTAAACTCAGTGTTATCCAGCTATCTTGGGGATTGTGGAAAGCCGATTAGGAGAAATAGCCGGTTAGGGGAGCGTTTTTTATGACATCGCAAATTTAGCAATAACCAAACAAAATTGGGCTTAGGTTCTCTATCGTACTCCCCAAACATAACTATGCATGGGGTTTGCATTTTCCATTCTAATTCTTCCACACGTAGTTAGATATAGACACTATTTACCCATTCCTATTTAATACGTTGCTACGCTTACATGCAAAACAAAAAGATTATTGAAAGGTTTAGGGCGTTTTGGAAGTTTGGCCAGTACGACAGTGAATCTGTTCCCAAAATTGAATTTATTGGATTATATCTTTATTTACTCTATTAGAAAAGGACGAAAGTATTTAATTCTTCTGAACATTTCTGTGAAAACCAGTTCCTCCATTTTTGGCTTATGAAGTGTATGATTTACTGGTTTCAGAAGATGACACAAATATCATTAATTTAGCCTTATGAGCCTTGATATCGTACAGCGTGGAAGATCCGATGTTGAATTATTTTGTTATGGCTGCTCTATTTTCTCCTTTTTCCATCCGTTTGATCAGCTCCAGCTTTTGTGTTAGCGTTAAAACAACTTTTTCTCTCCTGTCCCTTGCTTTTAGGTATTTATTTGTATGACTTATTCAATGGATGGGTAATTTTTTAAATAATAAAAAGCGATAAAACTGGAAATTATAAAAGTAAGCCAAAACATCTAGACAATGCAAATTACGTAACCAAAAACGCATGCTTACTCGGCAGCCCCAGAAGTATACGAAGTAAATACGTAATACCTATATATATATATATACATCTTATATTTTAAGAAATTTTAAAGTGGAAGTTATGGTATTACACAAATACAATTCACACAAAAATTCATAAAAAAAGAAAAAGAAATACAAAATGAATCGTATTTGTGTAATTGTCAGTATCTAAGGCTGGCCGGTTCTAAATAGCCGGATAGCACAGCTTTTACTGTATGTGTATACGTGTTATATGGGATGTATAGGCCAAAAAACATGTTTCTCGTATATAACGTAGTCACGCTTATAACGAAGCAATGAGTCGGTGCCCTCGAATACGTATTAAATGAGTTTTACTGTACTTGCAGAATTGTAGTTATCCTGTGGGGTCACCAAATTTACTGCTGTTAATTATGCTATTCAACAATAAAAATAAACTGATGCTGCTGGGTTCATGATTTGCTGAAAACGTTACTTTTGAGTTGTGCCAGTATTGTCTCCGGTGTGGGATATGCTGAGAAAAAGCTATATGACGTTAGGTGAGAACGTATAACATTTAAGTGCATTATACCTACCAAGAATATTCAAACACGTAGTCATGGAATTTATTTGATATTATCGTTGCTTTCCTCCACTGAAATTTATTGGACGATTATGATAGTGTTTTAAATGAACAAGGATTGAATAACACTTCGATGACGTTTATATTTACGCTGTACATAAGTATTCGGATCTGTATCCCATAAATTTCTATTAAAATGTAGCACTTATTTTATTTTCAACGCTCCCGTGAAATAATCAAAATGACATGTACCATTCACTTTAAAATATTAGCTTCATCCTTGCAATGCGTTAGTCAAAAAGAATTACCGCTATCAAGACGACACGGTTGAGTATTATCAAAGAAAATTTTCTTCTCGAGAGTTGGAATTCGTTTGGTGTGCATATGTTGACCAGCGTTTAAGAACCTTCGGTAGATGTGTTATCTCGTGAATGTGGTTTTCAGCCTAAGCTATTTCGTAATCTCATCACGTTTCCTGGACGACATCCTGTTTCCGAATCAATGAATCCGTAGGATACTTTTAAGTAGCTATTCGATTTGTTTAAGCATTCACTGCTAAAACAGTTTGGGCTTGACGAAGCTTTGCGACAACCCTAATTGGGTGGATGTCAACACCGTCTAGCAGCTAGGTAATCGTCGGCACCCCACTTCCGGATCTGTTCTCAGAATCGGAGCGTTATCAACATGATCACGGACAAGTTCAGACTCGCACGCCTCATCCCACCGTAGTTTGAAATTAGGTAGTGATTATGTCATGCGACCTACGGCTTAGACTCCCTTTGAAGTGAAATTGTTACGGAGCTACGAAAGAGTATAGTACGTCAAATGCAGTCTGCATTGTATTGTGTAACACGTGCATGCATAATTTGTGAATGACTCCATAAGCTGATCGGGTTACAATACAGTATAACATGCCTTGATTTCTTTTTTAAATCCATTATGCTAAGGCGACGTAAATACAGGACATTTACTATGTCACGATTAATCTTCGTTATCAACATGATCACCGACAAGTTCAGACTTGCACGCCTCATCCCACCTTAGTTTGAAATTGGGAAGTGCTTATGTCATGCGACCTTCGACTTATGGTAGACTCCCTCTGAACTGAAATTGTCACGGAAGTACGAAAGAGTATCAATATAGTTTCTTTGATGGTGGAATATTTTAAAACATAGGGGGTGAAAGTGAATAAAATACCACATAAAACAAAATATAGACTAAATATATTAACTATTGCTTAAGTAGACAATCACACACAGATACTCTTAACCATTTATATTTAATAATTTTTTTGGTGTATGTGGTTTGTACTCATTTTGATTTGTTTTTCAAATCATAGGCAGCTCGTATTAATACAGTGAGGAATGGGCTTCCAACTGAGGGAATGGGAGGGCTATAATAATGTAACAGTCTACACCTATGAAAATAAAGTTCGAGCAAAATTTAATTCTTATTAAATTTTCATTTATTGAAGTTAATTTAATTAAAGCAAATCTCTTATAACAATAGACAAGTGTTGGCTGGTTGATGATCATTCACAGATGCGAATAACTCGACAAAGAATCGAGATAGAAACTGTAAATTTGGCAGGAAACCTTGATTCTCATGTTTTAATGAGAGGCAAAAATCCTCGAAAAAAGTCCTGGATTCGACTCCAACGGAAACATTTCCATTTACCATAAAATAATATGTAAAAGTCGATTTCTCGACGTGCAGACTTTCATTCTTTATTACATGAAAATTAGGAAGAATTAACCTACCATCTTCAGATCCGAACCATTTCGAAGAAATACTTATTAAGTAACTATCATAGTTATTGATGGTTTTTGTTACTATCATTAAAGATCCAAGCCATAAGAATATTTATATCCTTTTCTAATTTTTATTCAATGAAACTTTCTTTAAAATCTGCATTTTTGAATATGTAATAAAATACGTTCTTCACTTTTTCAATAACATTCAACAAGAAATTAAACACTTTCAATTTTTATGCAACGAATTAATTTCAAATTGTAGCAAATGTGAATGTGTTTGCTATCGAGAGACTTCTTGAATGAGTATCATCATTTCCTCAACTTCTGTATCCGTGTGAAATGTAATTTTGTGTTGGTCTTTGGCTTGGCGTTGTCTTTCTTGCACTAGAATGACCTTTATTGTTTTCTTGAGATTCGGCTGCATGAGGTAAATTGACTCTCCTTTTCACGATCCTTTATTGTTTAAATAGGTGTGAAGTACTGTTTGTTACCAATAAGGTATATATTGTAAAGATGTAAAATTATAAAATACAGACATTGTATTAATCAACTCAGCACATTTCGAATTTTCCCACTTCCTAAACTTAGCAACAATGTTTACTTTCTGAATTTCACTACGAGTTACATTTTATGATGTTTACTCGACGTTGACTTATTTGGGTAATCATGAAGTTTAGTCACTTTTATTATTAAGAGGTTCCAAGCTAAAGTTTACTCACTTTTATTATGTAAATTGATATGTATATTTCAAAAAACATTGAAAGAATGCATTGGCCAGCCTTTGGTTCGCTATATTTTAATGCGTAGTCGGCTCCGGGCGCTACTGCACCCTTCGCCTCGCCCGGAACCATAATATCCCTCTACGTTTTCCAGAGATTGGGTTAGTAATTGTTGAGACCGGCCAATCAGTTTCTTGTCCAGAGATTGGGTTTGTAAAAACTGATTGGCCTGTCTCGACAATTACTAACCCAATCTCCGGACACCGTGGAGGGATATTATGGTTCCGGGCGAGGCGAAGGGCGCGGTAGCGCCCGGAGCCGACTACGCATTAAAATAGCGAGCCGAAGGCTCGCCAATATTATCCTTTCAATGTTATATCATCTTGACTCTTGCGCCGCAACTGGAACCAAATTTAATTTATTAGGCGAAACGCATTTCGTGATTCAGATCTTTTCAATAGCTTTTTAATTTGTGTTATTGAGCAATATGTTTTGTAATTCACTTGACTTTATATTAAACATAAAAGTAATAAATGCTTTAAAAATAGACTTTGGGTGTTCCTGAGTGCTAAAACCGCCTTCATAGTAAAAGTGAGTACACTTCATTAGCTTGGAATCCCTTAAATAATAAAAGTGACTAAACTTCATGATTACCCTCATTTGATAAGATTCTCATTTTAGATTTATTTAAGTTAATCCATACGCTAAATGAAACAATTATCGAATAAAGGACTGTTTGTGTTAACGAATACATACTGTCGCTTTTAGAGGTTGAAATTGCGCGAGAAGAGAATTTTATTCCGATGCTATAACCACGTTGCGTCGCGAGGGGAGGGAGGTCTGAAGGGGAAGGAGGATGAGAATGGGAGAGAGGCAGTGAGGAGAAAGTGACATGAATGCACGTGGAATGTCATTTCAAGGATTCGCAAAACAAGATGTCGGATTCGGAAATCTTCCGGGTTTCGAAAGATTTATTTCTCGATACTCCAGACGACAATGCAGGTTCTTTCCATTTATTAATATAATTAAAAGAAAATTTTATTCAGAATAAAACCTTAATAGAAATTCAGTTTATGCGCCATGCAAAAATATTTAGTGGTGTCTATGTGGCGTTGCCGATTTTAGATCTCAAATGTGATTTTTCCGAATTGTAATATGGCTAAGAGTGGTAGGATGCACTCCTGGAAAAATGAGACAATCGTAATGCTAATTTCGTGCGACCTTCGGCTTAGACTCTTTTTGAACTGGAATTGTTACGGAGCTACGAAAGAGTATCGATGTAGTTTCTTTCATCGTGGAATATTTTAAAGCAGTAGGGAGGTAAAATGAAAATGAATAAAATATCATATTTAAACATGGTTTCCTTTGTAATTGGGTACTTGTACTGTTAAATTTATACGTTTATCGTATAATCAGTCTTGTTTGAATTACATTTTTCTGTTCATCGTCAATCGTCTTGATTTTTTTTATGCGGCCTCTGCTACGCAGAGGAGGAAGGCTGTTACAGGATAACACAGTTGACCTTGTATGCGAGAACAGCTGAGCGGTAAAGGAGACGTTTGAGATACAAGGTCAGGCGGCAAAATGTACAATTTTAATCGTAGATATTAGATTCCGTATCTAAATTTTCTCTTTTTAGAACGAAAATGATAGAAACAAATAAGCGTGTAGAAAAAAATTAAAACTGTTTAAAACTCCCTCCAAAGCGTAATTTGTTCTATTAATTTTAAGCCTAACCTCGAGGAATGAAAGTATTAAATTGAATTGTTAAATAGTGTGACGGTCTTAGTCGACTTGCAATTGCTATCAAATATAATAGGGTGAAGTGATTAATGGTGAAAGATCTTTCGTTAAATGTATCTCATTGAGAGTATGCATATTGGCAATTAAATAGAATTCGGCTGGCTATTTGTCGCGAATTCATTTTCATTGGCGAGGATTCTGTGATCCTTTTACTGGGCGTCTTCATCGTGTTTATTTCGCTAGTGCGGAATTATGTAGATTTTGAGATGGTAAACAACTCATTACTTCTTAAAATTTAAAAAAGGGTGGGGGTCGGCTGCACCCCCAAATAAAAATGTTGAACCAATGCCCAGCTTTCTTTAAACACGAGCATTTCAAAGAGGAAAAAGGTGTACTGAGAAAGATTTCCAAAATTTAGCGAAATAATAGCTCTGTTCATAAATGAAGCAACCATTCATTAAAGAAATATTTATTTTAAAACTTCATAAGGCTTGGTAAGTGTAGGTGTATAAAATTCTTGTTAGAGAAATCTCTTAAGAAAATATTTTTAAAACCAAGATAGCTTGCATATTTTCTGGTCTAAACTTTACATTTGTATTCTTTTATTGAGTTGCAACTCCACGAGAGAGTCGTTAATTAAAGCCCATTCTTCCATTCCAGGTGATGCTCGACAGTGACTTCAAAATTAGTACCCGCCACACTTTCGTTTGTCAACGTTCAACCTTTTCTCCTCGTTGAAAAAGTTGCGAAGGTCTCCCCTCCTCGCTGAGCCCTTTTTTTATCCGTTTACATTGAAATAGAAAATACGTAGATTTCAATTGCAATCCTACTCTCTTATTCATCGCAATCATGGCCATTCTACCTTTCGGTAGGTTTTGGGCTAGTACAACCTGCTTTGTGCCATACTATATCTCATCATCTTCTCGTATCCATTCCTTTCTTTTAATAAATCTAATATTCTTACCTCTCTGTATTTTATAAGACCTTATTATCTCAAAATTTCTTCTGCTTTTCTCTTATTACTCTAATTAAGCTCCTTTCTTCCCCTACTGCATTTATAATCTCCTCATTTGTTTTTCTCTTAGTCCGACTAATTTTCTCTAGTCTAACTTCCGTTTTCGTCTTATTTCCTCCTATTCAATATCTCGCACCCATATTAACTCTATGCTCCATATTTACCCTCTCAGTAACCTCTTTCTTTAATACTTTATTCAGACTGCCTGTGAAAAATTCTCGTCGTCTCATGGATGCCTCCTTTGCTCTTGCTATTCTTGTCCTGATTTCTTTTGTTTCTTTCTTCCCGAGTCAATATGTTTCATTAATGAGTAAAGAATTCCATTTTCCGGTATCTCGCCATACATAGTAATATTGCACTGTGATTCCCCACTCTGGGTAACATCTACAAGTCCTTCTACGAATTACTGACTAACGTTCTGTCATCTAAAAATCTGAGTTGACTAGGTTACCTCTTTCTTTTACTTCTGTTTATGCACATTTAAATGCCTCCTTTATAATTTCTTCAGCGTAAATAAAATTCTGGTGATAGTGGGCAACCCTCTTTCTTATTAACCCTGATTATCCCTGAGCTGCCATTACCTATGCACTCTGATTCATATATTTTGAATTAATCATCAATTTCTTCGATCTAGTCTCACTATCTTTAATACTTCCATCATACTAGACTTTCGGTCTCTCGTATTCATCTTCATCCAAATCCCTAGCCTCTCTCTGTGAGCTCAATCTTCCTGCTTTAAACTCCTGCTTACTTTTCAATTATCATGTTTCATCCAGACCTTCATAGCGAAGTGATGTAGTGGCGTGCGCGTTTTTTGTGTTTCAACTTTCATCCGGTCCCTCATGGTGAAACGACGTGCGTGTTTCAAGAGGAAACTGTCGCCGCGTATGATGAAAGGACATCCGAGGATGGACGGCGGCGACCCTCTTCAAAGGTAAGGAGACGTCGGTTCTTGGAAACATAATCCTTAATTTCCGCTTTCTTCTCTGTTCAGCGAAAGTTGTACGAAAGGAATGCGATTGAAGCGAATCTCAGGGCCCTTGAAAGTGTAGGATAAGGAAATGCCAAAATCAGGGCAGGATGAGATTAAATTGAGCTAAAAAATACAAAATGAAATCTTAAGGATGTGTCCTTAAGATTTCATATAAGTATATATATGTAAATTTTGGAAGGTTGATCATCGTTCTCTACGAAATAACAACTTTTTCTTTAATCGTCCCATTTTTTTCAGAGCCTGTTTCTTCGCAAAGTTACGAATCATAATTTAGAATAAATTGTGCATATTCTTCAAATTTAATTTCGTGCTATATTTGTTTAAGAATAAAAATTTTATTTTAAATGTTTAAATGTCATTAATGACTAATATATCAAGGGTGGTGACTTAGAATAAGCTTATTTCATGTACAATTGTTTGGCGTCTTCAGTGTTTTATTTTTAGGACTAATAGTAGCGATTGGTTCAAATTATAATAAAATCCAGATTATAATCGTTATTAGCGTTGGATCTTATTAACTAAGGAAGTGGCTCATGAATTGCTCTGATTACAGTTAGAATTGTAGGCCCTCTGCATAGGTTTACTTTTAATATTTATTCTTTTTAATTTACGTAAAATAATACGCGTCAAATAATATTCGATTTAATGATGTGTGCGGGAAAAAATATTCCAAAAGATGAGGGATGGTGGGAGGTAGAGGTAGGAGAAGTTTGAAAAGTGTATCAAAAGACAGCTAGGAAAGGGTCGACTCTTTGAGGCGTAATATTAATAAAGAATTTAGCTTCTATTAGGACTTGATTAATAGGGCGCATTTTTTCTGAAATATTACAAAAGAAACCGATTTTGGCACTTGTGTGTTATTCCGAAGTTATAAAAGAAGACTAACCAGATAAAGCATTTGCGTTACTGAATATCGGCAACGGAGGACATATTTACTGAGTGAAGCAACAATCTTTTCAAAAGGCCAAAATCATTTTAGTGAAAATTTTACTCTTTTTCGGGTTTTATGGCAATGTTTAGGATTGTTTGGAGCGCAGTTGAAAAAATTTTAACCTATTAATCTTAAGTTCATATAAGGATAAATTATTAATTACAGTAAAAAATGAATTAATATTTTAAACGTTGACTTATCGAACACAAATATGCGCATCATATTAGTTCGAATAAAATGCAAAACAGCAAGATTTTATGGAACATTTTGATTTCATTTGTCACGATCTATTATGAAAATAAAAGTTGTATAATGAAAGTGCTGAATGAGAGACAAGCATTAATAAAGTTTCGCCTTAGATAAACTCTTTTAAAAAATTGAACTAGCGATTTTTTATACTCAAGTGGCAGTTTTTTTGGAATATGGCCAGAGAACATTAAGGAAGGATGAAGCGTCAAAATTTCAGGAAGAATATGGCCGGTATTAGCAGAGAGTCGTGATCAAGTTTTCAATAGACGGTTTACAACTTTTCTAGCGAAGGATGCCTTCTATCGGGGAGAGACAGCCAGTTTTGGAGTATTAACCGAAGTAGAGGAACATGCAGCCTGCGCTTGAATAGTTAATTAGCAACCTCAAGTTGCTGTAAATTTTTATGAACTGCTTTTTTCATCTTAACTCAATTCTGCCCAGTATTAAGTTAGATTAGCATATTTTTTACCGTTAAAATTCACCATTCACGTAGTTCAATGAGAGGTTTTTCGTTATTTTGATCACAGTGAAAGTTGATTTTCTGTATGTCTATAAATTTACCGTGAATGCATGAGCATCAATAGTATCACCTCGCAAGCATATAATGCAACGATATATTTAATTTCCTGGTTCAAAACAAGAGTTTCTCCTAAGGTAGCACTAGATATTTCATTTGATTAATTTGGAATAAGGTCGCGTGACGTTGGTAAAAATATTCTTTACTAGCTACAGTACCCGGCGTTGCCCGGGAAAAACACAAAAAATGTTCTAACAAAAATTAATGTTTTATTTCAGTGCTTCGTTGTGAACAATGTTTTTGGTTTTTTGATTATTTATAAGCATATATAAGTTTTTTCCGGATCCAACTCTTGATGCTGCAACATACAGCTGACCATGCGAAAAAATTAGCATACAAAGTTATTTTGCTTTTTGTACAATTAATATAAAACATTTAGGATTAAAAAGTAGCCTAAGGCCTTCCTATTTGTGAAGAAAGTATCTGTTGAAAGTTTGATTACACTAGCTTTAACGGTGTGGAAATGTATAGATGCACAAATAAACAAACAAAAAAAATTTCATAAATATATAGTAGATTTACAAGGGAATCGTTTAGTTGCAAATTGCAAAAAGATATAACACATCTTGGAGCTGTCAATTATACATGAGCGTGGAAAAATCGTATTGCTGGTCTTTGTACAATGACGTATGTATCTATCTACTGTATTTTCTCAAAATTTACGAATGCCAATGAAAATAATATAAACGGTTGATCTTCAGTTTTTCATGTTGTAAATATCGCATTGAAACTAGGATTTAGCTCATAGTAATGAAATTAATGAGACAAGAAGATTTAAATAGGGCTTACTCAGAGCTGTCGCTAAATACTTAAATGATTAAGCTCTCGGGCCCATGGGACTCTTCCTTCTCTTTATTTTGATAGTTAAATAAGAAAAATTCCTAAAGGATGTTTTTGTTGGTATGTACTAACACTTTATACAATCTTCAAAGAAAACTTAATTAAATAAACCAAAATAAATCCATATATTTTTTTCTATCTCAGAAAGCTGACTTTTATGCTTAACATTCTTAACCTAATCTCAAAAACGGTAGGCAGCAACATCTGCTCAGATATTGAAATTCTCTACGATCAATACTTTTTGAAGTTTGGATGAAATTATGGTGTGAAAATAACTAGAATTCCGTAAAACAACAAAAAGTTATGCTTTTAAAACTACATACTTAGTGGTATGAATGAAAACTTGACCTAGTTTTGCATGATTCATTTTTAATTTTAAAGCACCCAAAATCCAAAAAAGTTCAAAAATGCAAAGAGAATTGCATCTTGGCAGTTTATCTATATTATTAAATTTGAAATGCGTAAAATCATTCGCCTTTTATGTGGATTAATATCGCGGTTTGTAACCTGTTTCATCTCAGTATCTAAAAACCGCCACTCCCTTGTTGACTTAAACAGTTCCTGGAATCGACGCAAGGTGGCAGGATGGGTCGGAAGAAACTCTTAATGCTGGGCGTATTTTGTTGAGACTTGTTTCGGAAGAAGGTAGTGTCTAGAAAACCCGAACTGACTGTCAATTGAGAGAAAAAAAGAGATACACGACTCAAAAGACCGCAGCTTAACGCTGATTTAACTCCAGATTGTTTCAAATATTTTTCACCAAACAGATTGTTCAGGAGATACTTCGATTATTCGTCTGAATTTACGTTTAGTTTTTCGCTAAGTGATATCGTAGTTCCCGTTGCTACGATATGAATTTTTAATTGTGGATAGCGATGCCTACGCTGCCAAGGGTAATTTTACTTCCGCATCGGTATTTTGTTATCCATAGCAACAGCGAACAGTTTTGTTTTCTTATTGTTTTTCAATGTGAAAAGTAATTCAGATTATCATTCACTGTGAAGAAATTCGGCATTTAAATACTACTGGCGGGTGTATTTGCTGATAGTTATTCTTGAGGGCACTGCTGTTAAGAGCAATCATATTCATTACTCTGTATGGAGAAAGTTATGTGCTGAACAAATTAGATTTTTTCACACTGAGGTTATAAGATCTGAATGAACAATATTGCCCATTCGTTGGACAGCGTGATGGACCCATTCCTCTGCCAGATCGTTCTCCCTATGTAATGTAAGTTCTCTCGACTTTTTCCTCTGGAGCTATGTCAGAAATGAAGTTTGTTTCTCCAATGCCAACAACTTTGGATAATACGAAGGAAAGAAGATGTGAGGCCATGGAAAAGTTCAGCATGATATCCTACGAAATTCATGGCAAGAAACAGAATACTAATAAAGTTTTGATGTTTGCAGAGCCACAAACGGGAGGCATATTAAACCTCATTAGCTCGAAAAAAACTTGAAAATTTTTTCCTTATCAGTCTATGTATATTTTTATTAGTTTTTAGGCGCGTTTCGCTTCCAGCATGAGCGTCTATTAGCTGTTCGTCCGTCCGCATGTTCGTTCTCAGCTTCTACCGAACGGATTCCCATGAAATTTGATATTAAGGACTTGCAGTAAAAACAATAAGAAAATCACATAAAAAATCACGTAAGTCAATCAGGGGTACCACTTTACTGGTGAAAATAAATATCTCGTAAAGTACTGATCATATCAAAATAATTTTCATATTAAAGTAGTAGCACTAGTAGAGTATTTTCTTTCCTATCTATATAAATAAAATTGTAACCTCTGTCTGTACATTTGTTTTTTGTCGAGGTTTTATTTCTTTTGTGTTTTGCATCACAAGAAGACGTTTGAACCGGTTTGCAGAATTGTTGTCTGTCTGTCTTTCTGTCTGTCTGTCTGTTTGTTTGTTACCGCATCACGCAAAAACGGCTGGTCGAATTTTTATGAAACTTGCGGCGTATCTTTAGACTGGTCCAGCTTAAAATATAGCCTATGTGGTGTATCTCAAAAAAATATTTAAGTGGGGGTTTGGGGGGCTCGATTTGGTTTTTCAACGATAACTCTTCAGTAAATCAACTTAGGAAGTTCAAATTTGATATTTGTCACTTTCAATACAAGTATAAGATCAGTCTCCCATATATTTATGAAAGTTTGTTTGTTTGTGCGTCTATATATTTCCACACCGTTAAAACTAGAATAATCGAACTTTCAACAAATACTTTCTTCACAAATAGGAAGATCGAGGGCTACTTTTTAATCCCAAATGTTTTATATTAATTGTACAAAAAGCAAAATAACTTTGTATGCTAATGCATAGCCATCTAGAGATGGGTCAGAAAGAACGGGACAGTTCTTTTCGAACTGTTCTGATGCTTAAACTGTTCAATAAAATAACTGTTCTCATAAACTTCCTCTTCTCAAAGAACAGGTAACTCTACATCTTACACACTGAGAAAGGTGGGAAACGACTACTTCCTTATCCGTAATTGGACCGCGGGGACTGATTAAACTACGCGTATTTTCCCAAGTCCTACTATTGATTTGAATCAAATTTGGTGCGATTGTGGAGGGCTCCCAGAAATAATTCATACGTGGTTTTTGTTTCTCTCTGCCCGTTTTATTCAAAACGGCGGGCGAGTGAATTCTTAAATACCATGTATTATCTAGAATTCCGATCGGATTTGAACCAAATTTTCCCGGGCAACGCCGGGTATTTCTGCTAGTAATACATATTTTTATAGTAACAGTGGCCGTTATCAAGAAAATCCAACAAGAATCTTACAGGGTTATCGGTAGTTATAAACAAAATATCGGTAGTTATAAACAAATTATCGAGAGTTATAAACACATTATCGAGAGTTATAAACACATTATTGGTTGTTATAAACGAAGCCGGACGCAGCGTATCAAGCATATTTAAGTATGGAAATTAACGAGAAAAATGAAATTAATTCCCAGGTAAATGAATCTAATGATAAAGTTATACGTTCACTTAAGAGAAAAGTAACCATTGACGATGAAAATGAAATGAAATTGCAGGAAAATTAATCCAATGATTCACAGATCCGTACACGTAAGAAAAGAACAACCATTACCGATGAAAAATCCAAATATTTCAAAATACGAGAAGAGAAGATGAGACGGTCGCTAAAATGGCCAAAAATTTAGGCGTATCTAAATCTATAATTTATAAACTACTGGAAAAGGTCCACGAAGCAGAAGAAAATATGGTGGAGATTGATTTGAAAGGAAAGAAACCTGGACCCAGAGTGCAGCATGTGTCTACTCTATCCGACAAGATATGCGAAATAATTCAGGCGGACTGCTCCTTAACGCAAAAAGGAATACAGATAAAGCTGAGGGAACAGAATATAGTATGGGAGCAGTCTACAGTATGTGCTAATTTGAGAAAGATAAGCATGAGTAGAAAACGTTTAAGAAAAAAGAGCTATAAAAACAACAACTCCAGAGGTTATATCAAAAACGACAAATATATTCTCGGGATATTATGTCCGTTTCATCAGGCAGGATGGTAATTCTTGATGAAACAGGGTTTAACTTACATAGCACTAACAATTATGGGTATTCGGCAAAAAACGTAGATGCAATAAAAATTGTGCCAACAAACCGGGGAAGAAACATAAGTTTGGTTGCAGTTATCGCCGTCAAAGGTATAAAAAAATTTTAGACTTAAAGAAGGTGTATATAATAAAGATCTTTTTATTGAATTTTTAAATGATTGTAAAACTAAAGATATCTTTAAAGAAGGAGATATGTTGATTATGGACAATGTCAAATTTCATCACAGCCCAGAAGTAATTTGTTGGATCGAGGAAAACAATATTTGCTACAAGTTCCTTCCCCCGTACAGCCCACAACTGAACCCAATCGAAGAAGTTTTCAGTGTATTAAAATCCAGATACTATGCCATTCGTCCAATTCCTGAAACTTCTTCACAGATTCAGGAATATGTTCTACGCTGTGTAGACACAATGAATAATGGTAGGACATTGCGTTTCGAATCATTCTATAGGAACATGGAGACATACCGTGGTTTAGCATTTCAAGGTTCTCCATATTAAATTAGTTCAAGTATTTTTTATTTGTTTGAAGTACGCAGAATAAATTGTTATTAAAAATAAAAAGA
Source organism: Uropetala carovei (assembly GCA_036926305.1). Classification (NCBI taxonomy): domain Eukaryota; kingdom Metazoa; phylum Arthropoda; class Insecta; order Odonata; family Petaluridae; genus Uropetala; species Uropetala carovei. Next base: position 11,383,038 of record JAXCHB010000015.1, read on the forward strand.
TAATAAATGTTTATTAAATAATTCCTTTATGAGTATATTTTACACATTATAATAATTAAATAATAATATTATGCAACAAAGAATGGGCTTTAATTTTTGGTAAAATTATGTTATATCTTGAATGTATGTTATGCTAAATGACATTTACAATTTTTGCTTTAAATATTTGAGAAATACATGAACATACATAATATCAGTTAGTACAGGAATAGTCACAAATGATAGAAAAGATATTCTTTTGAAATGATTTCTTCAATCCTTTTAAGCATGAACTTCTTTCTAGTCTAATATACATATTTTGAAGTGTGTTTGTTGGTTTGTGGGTTTGTTCATGGAACTCCGAAACGATAAAAGCTAGAATAACCAAATTTGGTACGATTCTTCCTTACATCCTAACTTAGTGAATGGTCAAGGTTTGGTCAACCGGAATTAATCAGTGCTGCCAATATAGGGGATTAACATTTTTCCATAAGATAACATGTATGAATCCATTTCTTGACTTGCAGCGTATTATTCGTTCAACCATTAAAATACGTAAATATAGACCGATTTTTTTCGTTTTTGATTTATTTGATGAATAAAGCTCTATACTATCTTATTCCTGCGAAGTTTACATGTTATACGGTCGACGTTTTCAGAAATACGCTATTTATTTGTTTCGAAATTTTGTGGATTTTTCGTACCCCTCCCGGACGTTGCCAAGCGGCCGTCATTGTTACCTCCGATTCAATTAGCTTCAATGAAACTTATAAATAGACGAAAGTTGAGCGTTATTCGCTTTGCACTTTTGTTTAAGCAACGAAACGATCGATGTTTATGGATAGCAACGTAAATAGATATTGAATATTATTCAGGAAGCGTTTATAACGATTGATGAAAGTAATTGAACCTTCTTTCGTCTATTGAATACTGGAATCTTACATTTTTTATAAGTAAAATCATTATATTCTACATTATAATGTTTATTAACGTAAATAAGCTCACGTATTGGGTGTACATTTACCAGTCAGTGTTCAGTCATGGACAACTACGTTGCTTTTTCACGGGTTTCTTGCTTACAAGACATAAAAGTAAATATTTCAGCTAGGCATAATTACGCAAGAAATGAAGCTGGATTTGGCGAAAGTAATATGATAGGAAATAAAATTATCGTTATATTTGGATGCAATAGGCTCGAAAACGGATTGTTACAAGCAAATATGATTAATTGTTAAGAAAAGCTAATTGTAATTTAAAAAGTATCTACTTTTTTTTAAAGAGTTTGTATGTTGTGCTGTAGTAGCTTCACTAAATCCGTTGAAATTCAGCGGGAAATTCTGCTAATAGTTTATAAATTGCAGATTTAGATACGCCTAAATTGTTGGCCTTCTCTTCACATATTTTGAAATATTTGGATTTTTTCATCGGTAATGGTTGCTCTTTTCTTACGTGTACGGATCTGTGAATCATTGGATTAATTTTCCTGCAATTTAATTTCATTTTTATGGTCAATGGTTTTTTTTACTTTCTCCATACGTAGTAATGGGAAAGTATTGTGATCACGAAAAAAATCGACTTCGAGATTTCAACGGAAATACACGTTTTGAGGTCCCTAGAACACGTTTAGACTATTTTCGGAATGATATGTGTGTGTGTGTTTGTGCGTGTGTGTATGTGATTGTGGGCGCTCTAACTCAAAAAGTACTTGTCATATTAATACCAAATTTCGTATATAACACTTTGGCATGAGCACAAAGAACTGATTAGTTTTTGGACAATACTGGTTAACCGGAAGTCGAGGTTTATTCGTAACCCGATTCGGTTTTTGCGGTATTTCTCCGATAATACGTCATTATTGTATATACCTATTGACCATTACAAAAAATCTATAAAATATAATTTCCTACATCTTTTATTTTAAACAATTTTCCATAGCAGTTATTGTATATATTGAGCATTACAAAAATCTATAAAATATAATTTGCTACATCCTTTTTAAAAACAATTTTCCATAGCAGTTATTGTTTAGGAATTATTTATAAATAATAGGTTTTTTCGGTTTCCGTCAAATATCTCCTTAAAAACGTCGTTATTGGTCATCCTCGTGAGGACCAAAGTTGTAGAGAATAATATTTCTTCCGAGTTTTGTTTGAAACAAGTTTTCGTAGAACCATCCATTTCGGAGATATTTAACTTTTTCGTAATTTCCGGTATACAGCGCCACCACCATGTAACGGTGAATTCTGTAAACATATTCAAAATATACCTAATTTACGGCAATAAGGACGACTGTATTCTTTTAAGATACGAAATAATAATTTTGCCTTATAATGCGATTCATAATAATTTAAATAGCTATAACCCAAATATGGAGAAACTCATGTGTTGGCCACATCAGATTTTTTTCTAATTGGTTTAGGTGGGTACGTCGTTCGAATGAAACGTTCGGAAATATAGAGATTTTTCAAAAAGATTCAATATAAATAACTTGAATAGTTTTCATGATACTGATTTATATATGAAATCGCGGGGCCGTGCGCGGTCAGGCAAGCGATCCGTACGGAGTTGGCGGGAAAGAGATCGTTGACTGATGTTTCTAATTAACATTCAAAATTAAATAATATAGCAATATCCTATAGCCATAGAAAGTTAGATCTATAGCAACCCAGTGCCATTTTGTATCTTTATCGGTAACGCTTCATTTCTCGAAATTATGTGATTTACAGAAGTCCATCTGCACTTTTTCAGCTATATACTTCCTGTTTTGATTACCATTCAATGTAATTGATTTTTATTATTATGATAAGCATAAATAACTGATTGAAAGAAAGGATTAATGATTTTAATTGAGTTAAGAACAAGGGTTAGGGCTTTGAGCTTTGAAATATGTACCTTTGGGTGATTTGTAATAAAAATAAAATCGACTTCCTTTGTTTTGTTATCAATAAAACCCCGTAATTTTACGACGGGCAATATTCTAGTAAATAAATAAGTCGTAGTTAAGCGAGTCTATGAAGAAACGTAAGTAAGCAGAACAATATAATTTCACCTACTTTCGCTTCATAAAACTGACAAATTTCACAGCAATGTTTTCATGGTCTAATGTAATTAAAACGGTAAGCAGCGTACCACGCGTTCATTTTAAACTACAATTGGCATCGAATAAAAGTGCCAGGAAAATTTTTATCTCATTAATGAAATAAATATATCTAAGCCAAGAATTGACTTCCAATAAGATATAGTCTTTTGCTTCTGTTTACGCAGCCTTAATAGTTAAAGAAGCGTATAGCCGAAAGAATTGGATTGAACCTTAAAGAATATTCCTGAAAAATTAAAATAAGGTTTTTTTTTCGCTGTATTTAAGGTAAATTTATTACTCTTGAGGTTCTTATTAATAACTAGGATGTGTCCGTTGAATTTCAACAGATTTAGTGAATCTAAGACTTTGATCGTGTAACACAAATATTGCACGAATAAGATCGTACACAATTTTAACCGTCAAACAAGCAAAAACGAAGAAAATCTGTCCATATTTAGGTATTTTGATGAATGAAGGAAAAAACTTTACGCTCTGAAAAATCGAAAATTACGCGTAAACTTATGGGAAAATAATTATTGAATTAAGCACCCTACCCCAAAATTTTTATCGCCTTATAGCCGATGTTATCCGCAGGATAAAATTATATACCCATGCGAAGTTTCTTGACGATATCTTAATAGGTATGGAAATGTGGAAAGCCTACGTCTAATTATTTAAGCTACTTACGTAGTTTTAAAAGCAGCTTGCTTTGGAGAACTCTACGCCCCACGAAAATATCATTAAAACCCGTTTGTTAGTAATATTTCAATTAAAATCAACAAATATTTGGTTGCCATATAAACAAAGCAAAAATCGCACAAAAATTGAAAAACTATATTACGTTAAACTTTTCCCCATATAAATGCATTGGACTCTCAACTTCGGCGACAGTGGGAGTTGTCATGGGAGCTTATAATTGGTATGGTCATAAAACTGATAAAATCATGTATTTTTCTGATTTTAAACGCATTTTTACGCTAATTCGATCAGAATCCGGATTCTGTCTTCAATAAAAATAAACTTTGTTCTTACCTTCATAGAAACATCTAAGTCTCAAGTTCGTACCATGGTTCTAAGTAATTTTAAAATTCAAATGAAAAATAAGCTGCATTCATCCTTATATTATATTACTTAAATGGAGAAAATGAAAAAAGAAAATATGTATTTTTAATTAGAAAGGTCAATCAAATCGGTATAAAAACCTGACTACACAACTTAACTCTTTATCCCGATTAAAATGACACCCTCTTTTTTCTACGTGCTGTAGTTGCTGAGTTATAAAAAACATACATACAAACACTTTATAGTTATCTATAGGCAAGATAGCGCAGCTAGCACGCAAGGCAGCGCAGCTGCCTATATGTATTTGGCAGCTTCGCCCCCAAACCGCCGGGATTGGGCCACGGAGCCGCTAGGGGCAGAGCTCCTATAGTCTCAGTTAAGTACGTCTAATTTCCTTAGATGTGCATACAGTATTTTTAAATAGGAAGAAAATGGATTATTTATGACGAAGGAAAAAAACTTTAAAACGCTATTTCTCTTACTTACACTTATATAATTTCTTTCAAATTCTCAATTGCACGAAATGCGCCCCTTTCTGATACGCTGTACACTTTCCTAACTTGTTTAAATAACAAATTAAATTCGTCGAATTTAAAAAAACAGGGAAGATTATTTGCAATCATCCTGCACCATACATATACACAGAAACGATCTCGGTAACATATAAGGCCCATGGACATTCTATACCATGTCTTCAAAGAGAACTTCATCATAGGGAATATGAATGTTCTAGTTCGGTGAATGTGGAGCGCACTGCCTATTAAAGCTACGTTGCTTGTTCGAATCCTGCCGTGGGAATGCTCGATCATTTTCATCGATGTTTTATGCTCACTAGCTGATGGAGTATGACATTCGATTTCGATCGATGAGCTCACGATAAATACATAAAAATAGATATTTCGACGGTTTTGAATAGAATAAATCGAATTCTTACTCGATGCTTGGTATTATTCGTTTTTATATGAATTTCCTAGCCTAGATAGAAATGCAGTCTTCTCGAATTCGGAAATTTCTATTTCTATAACTCGTTCAGAAATCCTAGCGCATATTCTGTATATTTTCTCTCCGATGGCATTGTCAGCGTTTAGGGCGAAAGGAGCACTCATGAGCCGACGTCACCTGTCAAAGGTTAAGAGTATCAGATAGCGACGAAAAGTGACATAATGGAGAGCGCGAAATGGAAAAAAAATTATCCTCATGATTTTTGAAGTAGCAGTCCTAAAGCAGTGATTGTCACGGTTGGAATAAATTTAAAATATATAGGTATATATATGATATAGGTTGAGAATACTGACAGTGGCAAGCCGTTTTCGTTGCGAAGAGATCGCATCCCATCGATCATGAATGCTGAAACGCTGTTTTTTTCAATGTGAATTTAGGTAAATGAATGAACACGCCCTTCGTATTCTTTACTAGCTTTCAATTGAGGTGGGGTAGGAGAAATCACGGCATTGAGCGCGTGAAATTCAGGGATAATCGCGTCGTCACGATAGTTATCTAGGTTATCTTTAAAATCCACTGGCTGTATAATTACCATAGCGACACAAGTTTAACGATAAGGATTCTTGTGTATTTACGTATTTACGAATGTTTGATTTGTTCTGAAGAGGGGTATTTTTCCGACTTAAAAAAACTCATAAAGTGGAATTTTACTAGGTTTTCCTATTATTCTTTTATGAAATGGAGTTCCACCACGTGAAGCTTACATCCGTCAAGTTCAGACATTGTAGATCGGTGGTTAAAGTATCTGCCGTCTGATATTCGAATCCCGCGTATAGCACAGACGTTTGTAATTTTGGGTCTGCATAGGACTAGTCTACATAAGATATTCCAAGTCTCGGTCCCAAATAAAGACATTATTATTTCTGCTGACAGAACGCGCTCGTTTCGTTTTGCTGACGCAGCCACGTATCTTAAAAAAAAAAAAGAAACTGAATTGAAGGATCTGCTGAGCGAAGATAATATGGTATCAAGCGGTATTAGTAAAAACAGTGTGCATTTAATTGAAATAAGGTTTTGATTAAACCAGTAAAAGTTTTCATGCGCGCTAATCTTAATACCCTCAGCCGGTAGCGTAGTTGTAGCAAAGGGAGTTGGGCAGTTGCCCCAAGCTCGGCCTGGGAGCGTACGTAGGACGGGCCCCGTCCTAATCACATCATTACGGGACACAGCTGCCCAAAATATCCCAGGCGTAAAATTATCAAGCAGCGGCGAAGCCAAGTTTTAATACAAAGTTGTTTAATATATTCAATGTTAAGATCCGGTAAAGATCCTCCTCTCCGACCAGCTTGGGTTCAGAACTAGGTCGGATAATTGAAGCAGTCCGATAATAGGTGAATCCCCGTATATGAATAAAAAATAGAAAAATAAAAATGTTTTCTTGAAATTAAATTTGTATTCATTTAATAAAACGTTATATTTATATCAAATAAGAGCTGTAAATCCAAACCAGATGTTTATAGGTGAACTTTGTGTGGCTTAGTTATTCTTTAGGATTTATAGTAGTGAATAAAATGGTGTATTGGTTTTGTCGTAGTCCATAAAAATTAACCTTTAATCAGTAGCGGGAAAATAGTTCCGTTAAGTGTTGAGTGAAAAAATGTGACCCCAATATGTTTTTTTTATTTTAACCAAGAAATATTAATCCATTTGTATTGTAGTCGAAATGAAAACAATCAAGTAATGGCTTAATTTATTTTAACAGTAATTCACATGAGATATGTTGTAATAATGACTGTATTTAGTAAGAGGCGGTTTTGCAAGTTGGACGCTTGTGCACACATTATCTATACTCAAAATCCAATTTGTTCCTTCCAGCGCCGTAACAGAAAGGCCGAAAAACAAGGTTCTGGAAATTCTACAAGGAAAAAAATATTGATTTTATTTATTGCCAAAGATCGATACCAATGTCGATCAACTATAAATTTTATGACAATTACAAATATGTATCAGAAGAATAAAAATGGAGGGGGGGTGTAAGGAAAACTAAGGAACCATAGTCGACATTTTCATTCTTCGCTGCATATTTTAATTAAAAGCCTTTAACTTTTTGAGTTGTTGGGTGTTTTCAACATTATACTAAATTTTCATGCGAAGAATCGGGTTCTTAAAATTAAAAGTTTATGCAAAAACAATAATAATTTTTTAGTAGTGTATTTATTATTAAATGATTGCAACATACTTAAAGAAACGTATTTTTTGAGTTGTTATGTGTTTTCAACGTTCCACTAAATTTCCATGCGAAAAATCGTGTTCTTAAAATTAAAAGCTTACCCAAAAACAGTAATTTTGTACAAGTGTATTTATTACTCAATGATTGCAACATCCTTAAAGAAACGTATTTCTTGAGTTGTTTAGCGATCTCAACATTTAACTAAATTTTTTATGCGAAAAATCGGGTTTTAATGTTAAAAGGAACAATAATAACTGCTTTCAACAAATTCATATTAAAGGCGTTGATTAGTATTTACGCCTATCATAAACTATTTAAAAATAAATGTTATGCTTATTTACAAAAAGAATGAGGTCAGTGGGAGTGAAATTACTGGGAGTGAAATTGAGCGGGACTGAAATTACTGGGACCGAGATTACCGTACTGAAATTACCGGTACTAAAATTGCCGGGGCCGAGATTACCGGCCACACCTATTACCTATCATTGTCCCAATTTCGGGGCGCAAATATATTATTTTAATATGTCTTTATTCGAATTTAAAGTTTTGGCTATTTTATATCATCAAAACAATATCTTTAATATTTAGAAAAATTCTGCTAATATAGTTTTTCCAGGTAAGAGATTAAGAGTCACATTTTAAGCATTTTAAGCTCGTTCGTAAAAACACGAAAATTTCCGCGCGAGAAATCTCACCTATATTTGGTTACTGACGTCCAAACCACAAAACGTCGAATAAGTGGAATTATCGGACGATTGGAAATCGGGCGCGAGAACTTTTATCTCATATCTATTTACTCTTCTCGAAAAGCATAAAAGCTCCATAAAATCCCTATGAATATCATATGCTTCTTCCTATTGCTGAGAGGGACGGTTTTTTTGTTGAAAAGAGATCATGTTGGAGGTCGATCCTCCCGCTTTGGGCGTGGAAAACCGCCAAACCACAGCTACAGCTGAAATACATTTGTATCGCGGATTAAATGAATGCCTCATTCGTAATCGAAAATGAATTGTCCTTCGCTCGAGTGGCGTTTAAGGAAATAAACGAGAACGGACCATCCTGAAAAGAACCGTTTGGTGTTTTTTTTTAATTTTCAGATTTTAAAGATTCATGAAAAAAATATGGTCCAACCTTACCGTCTCCCGGATTTTAACGATTTGACCAGGGTTCGCGAACCCCCAGGCACGCGTGCCACAAGTGGCACGCATCCTTTCTGGGGGTGACACTCTTTAATCCCTCGTATAACGAATTGGTTTTTTATTAGTATTATTCTCTTATCATTTTCCAGGATTATACGTATAATGATGAAAAAAGTCATTTTTGCATACATACTTAATTTAAAGAATGGTGTGGTCTTTCGTCATATCAGGACTTGAAATAATTTTGAAAGTTAATACCACGAAATAACTTTTCAGTAGCATAAGTGCAAATGAGCCTTAACGCGGGGCGAATTTTTCTGTAGTGACTTTAATGAAATGATCCATAGCTCCGAAATGAAAGTTTGGTCACCTCGATGCTCCAAAGCGAGCATCGCTATAGAATCCATCGATCGAAAGTATTATTGGACGTAAACAGCTTCAGAAGCCTCGCTAGATAAGTAAGATAGCAAAACTGTACTTAAAAAACTTTGCAGTTTCTGTTGAAATTTTAATTATGTTAATTTAATTAAGTATGGACCAGTTTCTCAGTAAAACAAATTTTATTGATGACAAAATTGGTTGTGAAACTGGGAAATTTTAACTTCAAAATTCTGTATTACACCGTCGCCCTATTTTACAAATTCATTTTATAAAACGGTCAAAACGATGTCCGAAGAGGCATTAGTACATTATCTCTTTCAAAAACTGGATGACTTTTCTTCGAATTGCCTATGAAATAATTATATATATATATATATATATATATATTTAGGGCAACTAGGTGTTGAAGGAAACCCAGTGAACACTTACCGGAAGTAGAACCGCTGGGGTGTTGGAGAGACACATTTGTTGTGTCTCTATTGTGCTGACGAAGGGATCATCCCGAAAGCTCTAACCTCTACAAATGTGTCTCTCCAACACCCCAGCGGCTCTACTTCCGGTAAGTGTTCACTGGGTTTCCTTCAACACCTAGTTGCCCTAAATATCCTTACTTACCTTTCCTCTTCCGTAGTATTTATATATATATATACATATATAATGGGCTATCTATTCGAAATGATCTTAAAAAGGGCAATTTTATTCGCTATAATTTATATAGGAAGGAACGGTAGTTAAATTCAATGGAACGACTGCCCGGAGGCCAATAGAAGCTTAAACTGGATAGGATTCAGTGGTAAAGTTAGGTATAAGAAAACTGGGCGTCTTTAAATTTTGTCTACCGTCAAATCCAGAATATAAATTTTTTCAGAGCCATGTAAAACTACAAATGGCTTCGATATGAGTAGCGAATTTAAATTGAAAAAGAGAAAATAAATAAATTAAAGTGTTTTACTTATTAGAGATACATAGTTTACGAATTATGAAAGAAGGTTGAAAAGTTGCAGTCGTGGAAACATTCTCAACCGCTTGATGTTTGAAGAATACGCGTTATTTCAAAATGTGACAGAAAATTAAGGATTTCTGGGTCTATCTGTATTATAAGTGTACGAATATTATCTAAAACATTAACACAAATAATGGTTTCAGCTGTGCGAATGTATGGCTGCGGTTGTACGTATTACCTCGTTTAGTAACGAATCTTATACCAAGATTTAAACCATCCAGCCCTCGTGGACGGTAAAATGTGTTGTGTAACAAAGCATTGCCAGAGTAGCGTTTCTAGCATTGGAATTAATCAAGATACAACTAAAAATGTGAGCACAGAGAGAATTTTAATACAGGTGCACTCTCTCAAATCCGGGAAGCGTTGCCTGGTTTTCGAATGACGTGTTTTTCCTCAAAAAATAGCACTCATGTATATGAACGGATTTTTCATTAGGCACAGAAAGCGCATGTTTAGGGGCATCGGCGTTTGAAATAGGTTTGATAATCTTTGTTCACATATTAAAAAGAATTTAAAAAATTCTATTAATTGTTTGCGAATATTCAAAGCCACGAAGAACTCGACATGTAATGAGGTACTAATCTTTCCTTTTTCACGGAGGACTTAAAATTCAGCAGTGTGGTCATGGGGCGATAAAGACCGAAAACATTCCAGTTTTCTGGTAATGTTTTCGGATTACGGCACGATCATTTCAAATGCAAAAAACACGACTTTCCGAGTCCCTGTTTTGAGGGAGCGCAACGGAAAAAAATTAAACCCGGTGCTATTACAGCACTATCCCTATGATCGCTGATGTTGCAATACTTTTTTTTTCTTCGAAATATTAACAAAAATATCGGCTAAAAAGCTCTGAAAACGGTCCATTTAAAAAAAATTCCTTCGCGAAGACCTACATTAACGAAGCGTTATGATCACCGCTTCGCGACCCTCGGGTTCTCTCCGCTCTTTTTTTCCTCCGAAACGAGGCAAGCGGACGCTTAAAGGTGTCCGCTACACACGGTGCACTTTTGTCCTATCGAGGAGTAGAAATCACATTTGAGAAAAAAAGTGAGCTCTATCGGGAATACCGGAACAGTTTTTTTTTCTCCAGAAACGGGGATGTAGGGGAAAAGGAAGACAGCGGTGTAGAAGGGAAGGGTCAAGAGAGAGAGAGAGAGAGAGAGAGAAAGAGAGAGAGAGAGATGTAGGGAGACGGAAGTGGAAGAGGGAGGGAAGTGAGGGATATGAAGCCCTCGTCCCCAAACTCTTCCTTCCCTCTCTTCCTCTCCCCCTCTACTGTGCTGCCACGCGGCGGCTGCGCCCGGCGCCTCCTCCCTCCCTTCATCCCCAGTCGTTCCTCCGTGCCTCCCTCCGTCCCCCCTCCCCCCCTTCCTCATCCGCCTCCCCTCCTCCAGCTGCCGCTGCTGGGGCGATAGTCAGCGTGAGACCCTAGCACGAGTGAGTCGCTCCTCCTCCTCCTCCGTTCTCTTCCTTTTCTTCCTCTCTTCTTCTCTTCTCCCGGCGGTTCTCCGGGATAGCTACGGCGCCCCGTGTTTTCTCACCCGGTCACCTGGGGGCGACTGCTGCGAGTGGTACCTGCAGACGCTCCTCTGGAGTCGCTCAGAAAGAAGTCGAGGCTCATAGCGGCCAAGAAATGCAGGAGGGTCAAGGTAGGAGGCGAGGTTGTGTGAGGTTTTTTTTTTATTTAAAAATAATGCGTGTGCGTGTGGGTAGGTGGGAGGGGGAGTTGTCGGAAGGGGGGGGGGGGGAAGGGGGAGGGTGGGTGGGGTGGAGAAAGAGAGAGAGAGGAATCTCCGTTTCTTCCTCGTGCGTCTTGGAGATAGGTAACTTTTTCTAGCGTCGGAGACGAAGGGGAGATGTGACTCCGGTTGCATAATCTTCGGGAGGAATGCGCGCTGTCCTCGATCGTCACCTCCTGAACAGTTTTTGTCCTTACTTGACGCGCCGTTTCGTCTTTTTTTATTTGAGAAAGAGATTCAGAAATGGAAGTTAAAATTGCGGATGTCCGCGCCTTTGCTTTCGAGGCGATTTTCCCCAAAACTTAAAACCCAGCGTCCCGACTGCAGCAATACTTTCTTTTTTAGCGAAAGCGGATTCATAAAAAAATCATTTAATGCGAGCGATCGTCTGGGTTGCTACGTAGAGGATATTTTGAATTCCATCGGAAACTTTAAGGTGCGTCGATTTGTATGTCTTTCGTTTTGAGGGGAGAAACCTTTTGAAGTCAGTCTTCGCGTGAGAGTTTATTGCTGTAGACGCAATCGGTATATTAAAAAAAAAACGGAATACTCCTGATAAAATGAGCAATGTGAAAGAAAGGGCCACATTATGCCTCTTTTTGTTCCGTTGAGTTACGGCTGTAAAGCATCTAATTTGTTGTTATTATATATTTTGTCTCTATGAAGTACCTAAAAAAAGTAATTGCTTACACTTACGCCATTGCGTCGCTAGCCGCGTTTTATATTTTAAATCATTGCGAAAAAACACCAGATACGGAAAATTGAAGGATTATAAGCTTTAACAGCGGCCATTTATTCGTCGTAGGCATCGCATCAATATTATGAAATAATAATATTAAGCTCTATATATTTCAAATGTGAAGATCTACTCCGTCCATATGTAATTGTATGCATGTAGATGAAGTCGATATTCGCCTACTTGCTCTTTAGTACTAAGATAATAAAATCGCGCTATGTAAAACCTAATTTAGTTAACTTATTTCTAAAAGATAGGTGTATATGATCGTTCACAAAAACATATATATATATATGTATATATATTCATATATGTACTATATGTACTATATATAATATAGGATGATATAGGATATTAAACTTAAGGTACTTCTAGAAGTGTTACATATCTGAAATTTGATAGGTCATTTGGTAAAACCGACAATATTCGCATCGTAACTACGGAGCTGTAATCCCTATTCATCGCACAGCGATTATTACCGCAATAATGGATTTTACGTCGTAACAAGTCTCGGAAAAATCCAGCGACTACCCACCTTACCGATCTTTAGTTCCCGTCATTCCAAAGACGATTGGTATCTGTTGAAAGGCGATCTCGAAAGCGTTCCGCCGTGCGGTCAGAGACAAAAGGTGTTTTTATTTTCGGAGGAAAGATGTTTACGAGTTGCTTCCGTGTGCCCATTAGGATCCTTGCTTGTTAAAAAAAATGGAGAAGAGAATCCATAAATCAAAGCTGGCGGTTTTGAAAGAAATACATAATACATGTTGTGAACGGTTGAAATACGACTCGTAGCCGATGGAGCGTGAAGATTTTACTATTTTTCGTCATGTATTCTTGTGTTTCCGAGACGAAGTACGGAGTGATTGATTGGATCCGTGAATTGCTAGAAAAATGTTGTGCAGTCTGAAGATTATTCACAATTCCTCGAAACGATAGCCATCGTTTCGCAATAACGAGAATCATCCGCTTCGAATGGTCTGTTTGTGGATGGTTTGCAACTGGGTATATCATTTACTCGTGCAAGAGATAGATGTTTAAAAACTTTTCTTTGCGATTCTCAAATAAAATAGAAAATCTTTTTCAAACCGGTGAAATACATTTTAATACTATGTAATGAATATAGATGTCTTTTCGACATATTTTTTATAGAAAATAGTTTATTAGATGATATGTACCTGTTCTATATGGCGGGCCACATTCGTTGTTGTGAATGTTTCGGAGGGCCGCATTGGAAACCACGAGAGCTTCTGCGGGCCGGATGGGCGTTTAAATCAAAAGATACCTAGAGATTTTGTGATCTCATATTAGTGAAAAATCAATTGTAATTAGTCTACTTGCCTTAAAACTTGAGACCATAATTTCACTGAAAAATATGGATTTGACCGACTGTGAGTTGAATTCTACCGGTCACATTTTTATCTTGGCTTCACGGGCCGCATAAAGCGCTTCGGGAGCCGCATGAAGCCCGCGGGCCGTAGGTTGGCGACCCCTGATGTATAGGTACAATTTTAAAAATCGAAGAATTCTATTAACGTGACAAAATTTTAACTCAACTGGAGGGAAATAATATCTCGAGCTGGCTAAACCTAGAGGTCCCTTTCCATGTTTCCGCTGCCCTACGATAGGCCACGTTCCGTACTTCGAAAAATCTCGATTTAGGTTTATTCCTGTAGCCGTGGTCCGATATGCGCGTTTCAACTCTGTGCGTCGTCATTGTTTGTTCATTGATCATTTTTACTAATAATGAGGCCACATGTGAAGGGAAAACACACGATCAAATATCACCGAGGATAGCCACTTTGCATTTGAAATGTACTCGCAGTTGTTTCAACCGTTTAATAGTTATCGGACTTTCATGTGGCTTTTTTTCGATGTGAGAAATAAACTGGGCTGGATAATACATTTTCCAGCTTTACTGAAACGTGGAATATTTTACTCGTCGAGATTATTTTCCTCCTCGTGAATAATTTACGGGCGTGCAATAAATCCGCTGTTGGTTTTCGTTTAGTATTCCGTCGTCGTGTCGTGGAATATTGAGATTTTAGGTCTTTTCTCCATTAGGCATTGAAATTAGCTCAATAACCGTTGCGTGGCAACAGAGATGGAATCGTCTCTTTCTCTCTCTCTCTCTCTCTCTCTCTCTCTCTCTCTCTCTCTCTCGAGTTTTTCGATTAACGTCTTTCCGCACGCAGTTACGCGTTAACGTAGCGACGGGTCGAATTTTTTCCGGTGAATAACGAATCGAGACGTATATCGTGCCGTCTTTTAAACGAAACGCATCACAAAAAAAAATTATTTTCCGGCGTCGCTTGGCTCCCATAACGCTACGGTTATCCCAGTGACCGCATCGTTTCCTACAGGCACTGGCTGTTCCATTTGTGGCGGACGCGGGAGGGAAAAATATACACACCGAACTTGTTAAGTTCCAGTGGAATTTACGGTTGCAGCGGTGGCGTTAGGGATATTCCTATTTTGGTGACTTTTTTTTACCTTGCGAATGCTGCTTTGTTCACTATTCGTGAATCATGTTGATTATTTAACGGCTTCCAACAATTTTATGCACGCGTTACCCTTATGGAGATGAAAAGAATTACGTGGGATTTTGCATCGTGTGTATACTAACACGTGCCACGTAAATTCAACTTGTTGGTAGTACAGAATCTCCAGAGAAGTAGTACCGTAAAAATTATTACGATAAACGTTTTTCAATTCAAATTATTTATTTAGCGTAGTTATTCGTGGTGTACACATCGATCAATTACGAATTTGCAAGATTATTTTGGTTTACAAACGCTAGTTTAAAGTTATCCGGCGCAAAGTCATCTTGAGGGAAGCGATTACGATGTAGGAAGCTAGGTGGCTCATCCATCTCCCTTTGCTAAGGCTGTTGCATTGATTCCTGCCGCGAGCGTGGAGTTTTATGCTTGTTATTGGTATTTTTTATGATATCGTGATAGTTTTACCCTAGCGTAATTTATGAACACATGGTAAATAGATTTACAAGTGAAACGTGAAAAGTGTCGTTTAGTTGTTTTCTTCCGACAGAGGCGCTGATTGTTAGGTAGTTGAAAATTCTAACTTAGTGTTTTAATATACCATTTTACGAAACAACTTCAGTCTTCATATAATATGGTAAGAAATAGAAATCGTTTAGAATGTGACGAAAGGTTCAACCTTTATTTCCGAAGAGAGAGTAGAGATAAATAAATCACATTAAATAAGACTATTTTGTGATAGAGTTCTGCAAAGTGGGAGTGAAATACTTTTCTATTCAGTCCAGATAATGTAAAAAACTTCGGCACTTGTATTTTCGGGTGTGATGCACCAATGGTGTTTTAATTCTCATTTGAAGAGGAGTAAATTTTAGCATATTTTTTCGTCGAACAGTTCATTCAACGGACGACCTATTGTTCTTAATATCGGTTTGAATTCCGAGTCGGATGGTAATGCTTTCGGGATTCGTATTTCCGTCAGATGCAAAAGTAGAAACAAAATCGCCAAACAAATGAGCGGCGGGCAAAATGCCCATTCAAAAGCTATACATCGAGGAAAAAAAACAGCGTCTCTATTCCTGTCGTTTGACTACGTTATTTTTGTTAGGCGTTACCGCTGCTAATGCGATAATGCAAATGAACACCGCGCGTGAATGTTACGAGTAGGGATAGAACGAATACATTTAATAGGAGATCATCATGAAAAGGTCGTTCATCTGAAATTCGCGTATCGAAAACAAACGGCATGTTTGTCCAACGTCGAAAAATATTTTCCGAAAACATCATCTTTTACGGCTGTCGGGTATCAGTTTAGGTATATAGCGGGTTAGTTTTTGTTTAGAGAGTGTTTCCTTCGTCGAAAAATATGTATGATGCTTGCTGTTACCTGAGAAAGGTTAGGATGTTATGAAAACCACCTGAATGGTATCTTTCACCGAATGGAAAGGTCCTTAAAGTATCTCTCTCTTCTTTACCTTTTTCGCCTTATCTCCACGTTATAACATGGCTGTGAAAATAATAACGGCGGGTGTCTTCTGCAGTAAATATTAAGACAGCGAATAGCTGTGTAAAAGCGTAATTTAATTCCGTTAATGTGCGTAAATAAAGTCCCTTTAATAAATGTGCGAAACATAATGCCTGTACGTCACCCGCCAATATTGCTGTGTAATTAAAACCTAACGGCCTGTTTCTCTTATTTTTTCTGGTAATGGTCAATAAAGTTAGAGCGTGAAAATTGCTGTTTGGCATCCAATCGTTGTATTAAACTTTTCGGTAATGTGATATTGAGTAATTTTATCAAATTTTCTTGTAAGAAATTGTTTTTCTACGATACTCCGAAATTATGTGTTAACTATAGTTGATGACGGAGGTCATCTCTTAGGCGACCATATTCTCGTTTCCTTTTCTATTCACTTGAAATGCAATGAAGATATTTTTCTCCGATCTATGTGGAATGGGAAGTTGAAAATTAGAGTTACTGAACAACGTATAGGGGATAACGTGGTGCAAAGATGGATTTAAATCGGACCGAATGATTACTTAATTAACCATTTAAATACTCGACGGCTGGTTTTTCTGTTGTATAATTTATTGGGCAGATGAAAAATGTAAATATAGTTGATTTTAGCCATCCAGATTAGCTCATAGATGTTTTCTTTATATTTTTATAGCACTGCATAATTTTATCAACTAAATAGCTACTCATTAACAGAATTTTATTTCGATTCCTGCTCTTATTATTATTATGCTACTCTTTTTATGCCTAGTTTTTTAAATCAGCGACATAAAATTAAACTTCAGTTCAAAACTGATGCCTTGTTAATGTGACACGGATCATAGTTAATGCGAATCCTCTACTTAATAGAGTTTTTAAAGATACTCTTTGGCTCATGTTTAAGAGCACATGCCGCCTCTTATGCCTTTCCTATGGCAGCACTTAAAGGAACGGTAATCGAATAAGGAATGCAATTTTCCTTCTTTTATCATTAGATCTTCGCATATTCCCCTTTTCGGAGGTCTTTCCTTTGCGTCTTTCCTCTTTCCTCCGGTGCACTCCATTTTCTTCCTTTTCTTTTTTCTCCTTCTCGCATCTCCTTTCATCTCACGCGATACGGATAAAATATTTACTTTAAGTTTTGGAAGTTGATATTTCTCCCTTCGCTCCCTTTATTTCCTAGGCTGCTATTCTCAAATAGTCTCCATCGGTTCAACTTTTCAGTGGAAGCGCGCACGCATAGGTTATGACTTCAAACGCAAATAAAAACTCGACAATGAGACCTACAGAGGATACGTTTGTAGTACTATAAAGGACATGCATGAAACATTCAAACTTTTAGACCCTGTTTTGTTTGCGTTTTTATAATTAGGTTCAGTGTTTTTCTTTCGAATGAAGTTGTACTGACGACTCTTCGAGAAAAGTTATGTCTCGTGACGCATTGTGGCAGAATATGATGCACAGCAATGGCGAAACTTCAGAGAAACCTATGAAAGGGAACCGTCATTAGATCTGCGAATCGCAAATGGAAACCGTCAGTGTATTGGGAGAGAAGCGCTAGGGAAGACTTAGTATCTCAGATGAGAATTTTGAACCGACGAGTTGGTCTTTCTGGCGCAGTCCTTCGAAATCAAACCGAAGCTAAAGAATTACAGCCACCACCTTCAATGGTACACAAGCCGCTACAAAAGCTGAGGTATAATACGCCTACATAGTGTAGTTTCTGCAGACATTAAAGGCAGTTCCAAAAGGCTGACAGTTGGACGAGAATATTTTTAACAGACTAGGCCAGGGGTGTGAAACTCAGTCATGCGTGAGCTTAATAATAGCAATGCACCAAATCCACGGTCATAATAAGGCACCGCATCAAATCTGCATCCGCACTTCACGTTAAAAACATTCTTCTGTATCCTGTTTAGGGTGTTTTGAATAGGAATGGACAATGACCTGCAGAATTTTGGAATTGTTGTTTTCATAAATTTCGAGTAATTTTTAAGAAATGTCTTCAAGTTTGGACCACGTTATAGTATAAAGTATCTTACTTCGCGGGCCGTTTCTTTGAGTCCCTTGACCTGGAATATGGCGGAGTAGAATGCCGCGTTGGGCAAAATCGCGTTGCGCAAATTTACTACCTTATGTAAGAAATCACGTATTTCTATAGGATACGAGCTTTTTCACTTCGCATACAAACTTAGAGTGCGCTGCGCATCGAATTCAGGACCGCGTGTAATTAAATTTTACAAGTATTGGGTTACTAAACGTCGCATTTATTTCATCGTGCATAACAAAACCCTCCTAGGTGAAACCGGCATTGGACAAGGGCTTAACGTATTTCTTAAAATTCTGACGTTTACTTATGAAACTGGTATTTCCGGAAAAATCAACAAGCGTGGCATTACAATTCGGAGTTTCGAAATTCTACATGACTTGAGCCAGACAGTACTAAAATGAAGATGTAGTGCAGTTTTATGCCTGATTGTGTAATCGGGCGATATTTCTTTGGCGAAGATATAAAATCTATGAGGAAATAGAGCAACTTTTAATCCCTGTTTAGGAAATTACCTTATCCACGTAATTGAAGTTTGGCAGTGCGTGAATGCTTCAAATGAAATTTTCCCGAGTGGCAGATCAGAATAGGAGGCACAATACTACTGCCAGATATTAACCAATTTTTTTCTAGGGAATATATGTGAAACAGTAAACCATGAAAAAGAGAGCGGCATTAGGATTTAAAGACCGGACGCATGTACAGTGAACTTGGTAAGAAATGGAATTTAAACTTGGATGTTCTGCGTGGACCGAGCGTAGAGAGCATTTCCACGAACCAATCTTATAAACAAAACTTTTAGGATTAAAAAAAAGCAGATCAGTATTAGTTATTTTTGTAAATACTTTTGTTTTAAGTTTTAAACTCTGAGCACACGCTATGTGAATACACACATTCATGCATGCCTTTTTTCGTATACATATATAAATTCATATATGCGTGCATACATACATAAATACATATAAATATATTCATACATATATGAATATATATACATCGTTACCATATAATTTCTTAGTATATATCCTGTAATTTACGGTTATGGTGAGTTGAAGAGGGCTCAAAGCGACGATAATTAAGGACTTTTAATCAACATTAATTACGTCCATGATGTCATGATTGCTTTTAGCCGTTTTTTGGTAAAACGATGCTTTCTCATTTAATCGCTAGCTGCAAGTCTGTCTGTTTTCATTAAAAGTTTTTGTTTTTCTCCGCATTACTTTAAATTACTTTCTTGATTGATAAACCTTCAACAGTTTTTAAGATCCTTCCGAATATTTTATGCTCTGTCCAAAAATATCTATTTCCTGACAAACTCATTACTTTTTAACGAGATCCGAGCGAAATTTATAATGCTAGAAGATTACAAACCCCTAGTCCTTTGAAGATTAATGGGAGCGTTTCCACCCATTCCCTCTTAAGGTTGACGGTGATAACTCAACTTTATTGATTTTAGGTATCTCTCGAAAATCATTTTTTTGACAAAAAATTGTGAAAGTTTTAAATTTCGTCTTATTAAAAATGTTCGCTGCTCGCAGGAAGCATACTACGATAGATTCACAAAGAGCGATTTTGCTTATGCGTCGTCAAAACATTGATTGATGCACTGGACTTTTATATTTGATTTCAAAACCACATTGAAAAATGTCTCAGAACTATTTCGAAAAACATCCTTGGGCCTGATAGCTGACCGATGGTGAATATTTTATATCTTTAACGATTTATTTGTACCATTTGCTATAATAAACGCCATTTGTTCATTGACATTTCGTAATACGTTCGTCTTTCCTATTGAATGTGTAGCAGGGTAAAACTGATTTCTTTCTTGGCACTTCCGAAAAATTTACGGGCTTTAACCCCGTTTTCTTCTTTCTAAACTCTGTTTACCGCTAGAATTTCATATCTATGGTGATTGGCAGTGTCACGATCAAATGTAAATCGCTTATGACTCCAAAGTATCATATGCATATCGTTTTCTCGCGCTTATTTTTATTAAAGTACTACACAGGTTCTCTTCAGACTTTAAGGCGCGTTTCGAGGCCTTCAGCTTCGCTCCCTACGTCCCTACATCAGCCTGTACGGCGTCGCATAACATATGGAATACATAGAGGACCCGTAACCACGCATGAAGTCATAAAGTGTCATTTTTAGCCACTAAAAACCGAGTTACGAAACGGGGAATTGCACGTAATTAAGGCCAAAAGAATCGAGTTTATCTTTCCCGCTGAGAGCATTTTGTTGAACTCTTATACGAGGCAGTAAATTTGCAGGCTTTTTAGACGTGATTCAATCAAATACCGTGACAACCTTGCTCAAAGTTTTCGAAGTCACCCTTTAAAATAAATGCTCTCGCAATTTTTTAATTATTCATTTTGAACGGCTCAATAACAGGATTTAACGTGTTATTATAATGAGCATATTACATCAATAGCAGTGATGAACACATGCAATCATGCTCTCCGCAGGATTCGAACCTGCGACCCTAGCAGGCTAACCATCCTCTGTACTAAGGAACAGACTAATTTATAAATTTAATGAAAACATTGACTTAATAATAGAGTGGGTTAATATTCTAAATGCGCAATTCGTGGCACGAAGAAATTTCCTAAACATGATCCTTTCATAAATAATGTGCCATCCTATTTATTCAAAACGAGACGTCATAGAATGGAAATAAGCCGCATGGTTTGCAAATGCCAAAGAAAATGGAACAAATATTTTCTTATTCGATCTTCAAAAAATAAAAAATAATGGCTTCATCGTGGTTTATATACTTCGCACAATATAGATACTAAAGTTGGACACTACCTCGCGAAACTACGAAGAGGGTTTACTCTTTTTTTTTTACGTATTATAGTTTTTTCGCGATTGCGATTCGCTGGGGTTGTGGGAACTATTGACTCGTACGTTAAATGTGGAGGTTTCGGTATGATTTTCGATCATTTATGCGTGAGACAGGTCCTCATTTAATGTCTTTTTGAGTCCACTCGGCCGGAAAATCGTTAAATATCTTCCAGTTTGGCTTGGAATGGACGACCTAAATTTTGATATAAACTACCCCGACGCTTGCAGTAAATTGCCTTACCAACCGGATGGGCTTCCCGTTCCAGTGACAGAAACGCATCAAGTACGGCATTAAAGCGTCGAATACCACGGTCTCTCGGTGACTTGTGGAAGTGTACCATCTTTCATTGGTTCGAAATGAGTAGATCTTTTTTTTTTAATAAAAAGCCGCACAGAGTTAAGCAGGCCGTTATTTTTTGTAAAAATGTCACACGAGTTGTTGTTTTTAGTACTTGTTACTCGGTTAGGGGATATTTTCGTTCGCTTAAAGCGAATGCGATAAAAAAAAAGATTAGAGCGTAATTAAAGTAAGGTTCACAATACGAAGTAAATTTTTCTGTCCTTCATTCGGCAAAACGCCACCTATAGGTAAAATTTCAAGTTTAATAAGAATGAAAAAAATATCAAAATCGCCCTCGTCTCCCTAACGACGTTTTTCTTTTGTTTTCAACGCTTCGACGAAGTGATTAGGCATCGTAAACGTTGCTGCAGAGTGTCACGGAATGAGAGCCTGCGCTTACAGGACATAACAAAAGAAAAACTTTAGTCATAAAACGTGGAGGAGAAAATCGTGAGATCCCCGTTTCCAGCGAATTCCTAACCCGACTTCGAAAGGCACAAGTTCGTGAGTTTAAACGCACGTGCATGTAACGGGAGCACTTTTAAATGTATGTGCTCCCGTGCAACAAGGTCGTAGCCTAGGGCGGACGTTGTGAAACCCAATAACATTTAAATACGTAACGACGGATGGATAAAATGTATGGCGTACTATAACATGTAATGCAATTCGGGATCTGCCTCTTCTCGCTTCGTTGCGCAGCAATTTGTCGCATTGCTAGTTTTGTTTAGGCGTATTTTTCTGGAAAACGTTTCCTATAAATTTTTCGATTCGTCTGTTTTCGTTCATTTGTGTTCTTTTTTCGAATATTACTGTAAAATTAATCAAATCGTGTGCAGATATTGAAAAATCATCAAGTTATGCCGATTAGAATTTTCTGGATGGTGCATATTTTTCCGCTGATTGCCGTAAAGCCCACCGCTTTGAAACGATATATTAACGTAATGTTTACTGTCGAACGATTCCATTTTTTTTTAAAGCACGGTAAGGCCTAGGCCAGGGTAAGAAAATCTATGGCAAGCGTGCCAAAAAAGGCACGCGAGACGAATTTAATTGGCACGCTAATGTTTTCTAGTAATTTAATGTCACATAGTATCCTTTTTTGAACACGCAAAACGAGTCTAGCCACTAACTAACCAGCTCTTAGCATATCTGCAAACATTTCCAAATTTTGGAGTGGTTTGGTTCGTTGTTTTTAATTATGATTCGGTTCAGAGTTGAGTATGTACATATTGACAATTTTTCGTTTCGGTTTAAGAAAAAAATTAAAATTGATTTATTTATTTTTTATTTCCTTATCTTTGTATTAATAAAAATAAATTTAATAGCCTTTTCAATGCTGCACAAACGGAAATAATTCTTTCCATTGGTATAAATAAATAAAAAAGAAACAAGAAACTTTGTTCATGGATTCCGATATCTTCACAATATTTTAAATTTTGAACCAATTACTGTCAGATAAGTGCAACTCCTTAATTGATACAGCAAAATCTACATAAAATTAATTTAGCTCTAACAAGCGTTTTAGCGCAGCGGTCGGCAACCTTATCTGCACGACGGGCCACATTCGCAGTGGTGAATTCTTCGGAGGGCCGCATTGGAAGTCAATTTCGCCGACGAATGTATAAATCAGAAGTTATCTAGAGTTAATGTGCTCTCATATAAGCGAAAATCGAGTCTACATAATTTGCTAGCCTTAAAACTTCACCAGAAAAGGTTTTAATACCATAATTTTGCTGAAAAAATATGAAATTTCCGTGGGAAATTTTCCCAATCACTTTTTCATTACGGCTTCGCGGTCCGAATAAAGCGCTCTCGAGGTCCGCATGTGGCCCGCGGGCCGTAGGTTGCCGACCTTTGTTTAGCATGACAAAATGAGAATCCCATCTGGTTTCACAGTCCATTACCAGTTTACGTAGTTTTTCTCTTTCGACGGAAATCAAAACAGAGGGAGCTCGTAACAACTCTGGCTACTCATTTTACAATTTTCTTAGAGTAAGGATTATATGTAGTAGGAGTGGATTTGTGTTTAAGACAAGGTCCTACTGGGTTTGCGAGAAAAACTGCTGCGATTTTTGTTCAGATTTTTGAAGATTTTCCGAGATATTACTTTACTTGAATCTTGCTTCTAACATCGGCAACCATTTTCCTAAAAAGAGCTACTTTTTCAAATTATGCCTAACACGCATGATAAGAAGAGCCGCAGTCACTGACGGATCAGCGGGGGGCCGTCCCCCCTTAACCTTGCAATTTTACTTTTTGCTGTCATCTTTGAAACGACGTTTATTCTACGCAATGCGTCAATACCTTTGAAGGTTTCTGCAATTTCTATCAAAATAATATGCAAAGTCAATTTCTTTTTGAAGGTTTTATCGGGAGCCGCACGCAAGTCCTTAAAGAGCCGGTTAGGGCTCAGGAGCCGCAGGTTGCCAACCCCTGAGGTAGATGGAGGAAGATAATACATAACTGATTTATTCAACGGCACGTGGAAATTCTAGTTTATTTTTTTAACTTTTTGGCAACCAAGTTCAAAATAATTTGTCATCGCTGCTCAAGTTTTTACAATTTTGCAGAAGGATTCAACTTCTCTTCCTCTCATTCTCGCTAGGAAGAAAGAAAACTCAATTATATTTTAGTCAATGTTTACTGTTAGCTTCTAGAATTTTTCATATATTGAATTAGGATCGTCCCATCACTTAATATTCCAGTGAGGTTAATTTTACCAGTTTGAAAATTTTTTCGTTATTTTCTTAATAAATAAAAACTACGGTGATGGTTTTATCGAAAAGGATATCATATTTATAGCGAAGATTTTAAATATTTATTGAGTTAGTTGAAAACCGGAGCGATTGTTCTGCGAAATTCTCCACAATAACTTAAAATGAAAGAAGTAAAAACCCATTCGTTTCTCTCGCCTTCTGTGTACGATAAATTATTAAAAATCCGGAATAATACAACTTAGCTTCAACGTAGCAAAAACAATCTTCGTCAATGAATTTTCCGATGCCCATATTTTTCATTTCCTAATTATTAAATAATACGGTGGATGGCGCTAAAGATCGATTTTCATTCCTAAACATTATAACGGGACAAATTTGGTTCATGTCAGACTGTTCATTTTTACCGAGGAAGGAATTTTTAAATCTAAAATAGAAAATATATGATGAATGAAAAAATATCTTATAAATGGGTATTTTAAACAGCATAATTTCAAACCTCGGCTGCGTTTTCCGAAGTTTCGAAAACTGGTGGTTTATGAAATCGAGTTTTATTTGATATATAAATACGTTTAAAGAAAGAGTGCTGCCTTAAACCAGAGAGAATGATTCTTTAAGAGTGTGGTATTATATTTCTAAAAGAGCGCAAATGCTTAAGTCAGGGGAGAAGGGTCCAGCTTTATGATGGTTTGAGACAAAGCAATTTTTAGGGGAATAGGGCTGTTTTAAATAGCTTTCCTTTTCATTCTTTTTAACACATTGTTGCCCCTGAAAGATATTATTACCCCTGTACGAATTTCATCACTGTCAAAATCATAATGGTGCAATTTTCACAGGGTGAGAAGGCCTATTCCGAGATCTTCCACTGGCATTGCGCCCTAAATTCCCATCGAGAATTCGCATTGATTGAAAATTTGTTTTGGTTTAAATCTATTTTAACATTATTCTTCGAATTAAAAGGGAACATTGCTACCAGGATGTTGCAAGAGAGCATTAATGTTGGGATTTTTTCCTTTAGCTTAGTGGAATTTGCCTGGGAAATGGCAGCGTCCTCGTTAAGATCTCTTTGTTTCCGCAGATGCAAGCGCTTTTGTGACTGAAGTATTGTCTATGGGCATCCGCGTGATCCGCTGTCCTTTTTAGCCTGGTATGTCTTTTGCATCACTGATTGTTTCTTTTTGTACCTGTGTGGCTCCCTGCGTATTATTTTCTGAGAAGGAATTGTAAAAATTAAGCTGGAGAGTAGAGGTACGAAATTGGCTCACGCAGCAATCAGCATCGTATAACGTTCATTTTCGAAAAAAAGGTGTATGAGGATTTTACGTAATTTATCCTTTACTAATATCTTAAATGAGGATTAAGAGCTTGAACTTCATTCATATTGCAATGAAATAGCTAATTCTCGCGCTAATACGGAGGAATCCATATTCTTAAAAGGTAAATACTAAGTCGAATTATCTATTCCTCGGAGAAATTATTATTTCCTGTCTGTATTTCTATAGTAGGAATTTAAATTTCATGATTTTCCAGCCATCAGGTTTCGAATTGTTGAGGTTCGGATGCATCCACTTGAAATATCTCACGTTCGATATGATTTAAATGAAATCATTTGCTGCACTTCAGGAACTCACGAGCTTAAGATTGCATACTTTCGTGAGCGTGCATGGAATGGACGTTAACCTAGAATATTATTGTGCTATTCATACTTACTCGTTGAATTTTGAAAAATCTTAAAATAACGATTCTTCATATTCAATAAGTCGATCGGATGCGAAATCGATTAGGAAGTAAGATATGAAGTTGATATGCAGATAGATGCGTCTTTTTCGTTCGTCGAATACTTTCACTTTACTCTGAATGGAATTGAAAAAAAAAGAGGACGTCTTATTTTATTGCTTGATTTTTCTTCCAAATAGCCTCGAAAAAGCACTCCACAGATTTGCTGTAGCTTAAAGGAAAATGGGGTGTCATGAATCGCTTCTAGTTCTACAAGCAACTGCGCTAAAAATGCTTATTTTGCATTATCATCTCCAAGGAAAGGGTTGGGCGAGCGGAATCGAAACCTTTAAAAAGATTCGATATCGATAGGCTAGCAGCGCGATAAACGATGCATCGACTGGAATTTGTAGTAATTTGAATTCGCTCATAAAAGAGGTTTTTCATATTTTTTTCTGCCTTTTATCTATCGCCGATCTCACCTCCGTCCCTCCATCCTCGCGGAATCTTCCATAATCTCAGCGCAGGACCTCGCGTTCGTTTACTTTGACGCTAGAATTCTTTCGGAGAAAGGTCCGATATATCGTACTTTCGCCCTGTGTCAAGATCTTTATACCACGTGTCGCCTGATTGGAGCCATCCCCACCCATTCAAACCAAATACCCCTTTCCTGTCTTCCTCACCCCTTCACAATTTCTTCCTCGCCCTATTCTGTCCCTTCCACCTTCCTTATGCCGCTCTACCCCACTCCAAACCACGACAGAACCACATCTCCCGTCCTCTTGCGTATTTCCCACTGACCTCGCTTAACGACGAAGCACTTGAGGCTCGAGCCCCGACTCATTTTTTCCTCTTTTCCGTCAACCTAATGAACGAGCGCGACAGTTTCAATAAAACTTGCTTTTTGCGCCATCATTTTTTTACAAGGAAGAAAGTCCGAGTCACTTGCGAAATACGAGTGCGTTTCAATTCGTATTAATGCCAGCGGCCTTTCCGATTTGTGTTACTTGGGTGTTCCGAGATTGACATATCATTCACGGTTAAATTTTAGGGACGATGTCTATGGTCTTCAATTGTAGTCAAAGAAGGTCAAAGACTGAAGCTTATAGATTTTGTGCTAAATGTTTGTCGGATCGGTAGAGGGGTGATTAATGTGTCCTAATGCTCCTGGGATCGAATTCTACCGATGGTGTGGTCGTTTGTTGTCGTCTTTGTAGGATATGATGGTAGAATTATTATTGGAGTAGACCATGAAAATTAACAGAATCTGATTAAGAGCTTTGTTATAACTCAACTAAAATTTCTATTGAATTCAAAGCTTTGCTTCCATAATCTACTTTATTTTTCTGTAAATTTTATTCGGTTAGGTGCAGTCTGCCAAATAAAAGGGTTTTTCCCGCTGGCCATCAAACGAAGTGAAATACACATTTTCAGACGATTTCAAAGCAGATTTACCGGTTTGAAATTTACATATTCAGAATGCACGATGATATTGGGATTAACCTCGATGTTTCACCGATAGTAAAATGTTTTTGGTTTCGTGGCGTCACGTTGGCTGAGCGAATGACAAATGAAATCCAAAATATTACGCTCGATCCAATATTTTGTATTACAAATCACAGATAAATACTAGTTGAATTATTTAATTAATTGGCTCTTAGCAGTGAATACAGCGTGACGAAATAGGCAGTGGATTATTGAAAATACACTAAAGGTAACTAGGAGGAAATAATCCTGTAAGCTACCTATATCCTGTTACGTTTTTGAAATCAACTTGGTAGCACATTTTATGTTTTAAGGTTTCCCATTAATCAGAAAATTTCGAAGTGTGAATATCTACTGTATGTCCAGCTGTAGACATGTAGCGTATCTTGAATGAAATACCGAAATAATTTTCTGGAGAAATTTATCGTTTGCCTCTCATCCACAAACCGCTATTTAGAACAAGCTGTCCCGTACACCTGCCACTTAATGAAGGTCACTTCATCGTCCATTTGTACGGTCGAGCCATTGAAATCCAAACGCCCTTCCCCATTTCACTCTCTCCATTATCTCTGTTTCTACTTCCACTCCAGTAGCGTACCACGTCCTATTCATCCCACCACTTCCTCCCTCCCCTACACCCCCGTCCTGCCTTAACCTCTTCCACCCTCTCCAGACTTCCTTTCTCTCAATCTGTAGTTTCTGTTGGACGGGAGCTCTTTCAACTTTACTGTAGTTCCTCGCTTAACCCACCTCCGATTCGCGAATTTTCAAACTCCCAGATGAGAAATCTCCGCTCCTTTACCGTAAATCAGGGGTCGAGAATACCACGGCCACTGATCCGATGTGTCCCTCTTCGTCCCCTTTAACGCACTTCATTTCCCTTTGTCCCTCTATATCCTTCCCGTTTCTCTCCAACCCCAATACTCACTTTTTGTCAAAGAAATTCTCTCTCTCTCATCTTTATTCATCTCCTGCTTTCTATTATCGTTCTCCCTACCCTCAATCTACCATCTGTTCTCGTTTCTCATTTACTTCTCTCTCTACTAGGCCTGCGTTTATTATTTGTCTTTCCCTTTTATCTCATTTGTGCCTCCTTTACTTTCTCACTCATCCGACTGCAACCTCGCGAAACTACGTTTCCCAACTCTTCTCCGTCTCTTGCGCTATCCTTTTAACTCCGACGGCTGCGGGATACATAGAGTTTGTAAGCGTGTGCGTGTGTCTATGCTTGTGTGAGTGTGCTGCCTCAGGAGGATGCTGTGGTCCTCTGAAAATAGACGCCGGAGAGGGCGAAGAGGTCGGTGCGGGAGTGGGAGAAAGAAAGGGAGAGAGAGAGAGAGGCAGGGAGAGAAGTGGAGGACACTCGGCGAGGTGCTGCTGCTGGATGTTTGGGAGAGAAAGGAAGGGATGGGAGGCGGGGGAGGGTGGAGAGTTCTTTTTTTTGGAGGGATAGAGGCATAAACGGGAGGTCTCCCTCTCCTCCCCCACTGCGAGGCGGCTCTTAGGCGCCGCCTCTGACGAATCCTTTCAATTGCTTAGAGAACCTTGCGCGCTCTCGGTGGCTCATCTCTTTGCCTCGCAGACAATCGCCACTCCGTCATGGAACGGGCTGGGGAAGGGTCTTCCTCTCGATTTCGTCCGTCACGTGATGCCTAGTTCGAAGTATGAGATCGTCCCGGGACAATATCCCGACATGTCACTTGCATTCAACGTGGGTTTCGGTGAGTCGAGGGGAGGAGGAGGTGAGGGGGGAGGGAGAGGAAGTGTCGTCGCCCGTGTGAGGGAACCGAGAGGCTCCTCGCTCACCCCGGGGGAACCTCTCTCTGCTTCGTGGGTAAGTGAGCGGAAGACGGCCCCTTCAAAGGGGTTCCGCACAGACAGTTGGCGCGGTCGGGAAACTTCGGTTCCACCGTTTCATCCATCCGCACGTAGCCCTCATCCTCCGGGCCTGTTTTCTGTCTCTCTCTTCAGCATTCTCTCTCTCTCTCTCTCACCTCTACTTACAAAGCCCTATCATACCAAACACCAACTCGCTACCGTACTCTCCTATTCTCTCCTTTCTCCATGGCTGTTTCGCTTTTCCCAAACATCTACTCATCTTTCTCTCGATGTGCCTCTCAATATCATACTCTTCTCTGTTTTTCTTCTTCTTTTATCTCTTCGTACGCCATACATCATTCGGCGCCTGTATTTTGGCGCTTCTCTTCCGATCTTTTTCCTCTTCTTTCCTCCAAATTCTATCGTCGGCGGATTATTTCAATTTTAAGCTCTTTCGTGGCTGGAGAAAAATGACGTGCTTCTCTCTCCCATTGGAAGGTGCGTCATCTGTTTTGCGAAATAAAAGTTTTTCGCCAGCGTCTTCGCCCTGCGTCCTTTTACTCATTTGAAGTTCTCCGAGTGCATTATTTGCGTTAATTAATTTGAATTGTTTTACGTTAGACTGACTTAATGAACGTTGTCGATGAGGTTGCTGCGACCAATTCTCAAATGAGGCTACTTATCGGATATTTTACTTTGCATTTATTTATTAAACTAGTAATGATAACTCCGAGAAATGTGCAATGCTCTTATTAAAGTGGATCGTGTGAACACGTAAATAAATATAACTGAACAATAGCAATAAAAAGAGCGATCATGTCAAATCAAAACGCTGTTGTAAAATATAAGGAAAATGTTTTTATATTAGAAATGCGAAGAGGTCATATGATGTTTATTAAGAAGTAGTCTGCATCATTTGGACCAGTGATCGGCAATCTGTAGTTATAGCGCTGGAAATAAAAAAAATGGTAGATTAAAAATATTCCGAGGAATAGAGAAGCGAGGTATAAAACAAAAGAAAAATAGGATAAAGTGAAGTAGAGCGGGAGTTAAAGTTAATTGTAAGAACTAAGATCTTCTTTACGAGAAGAGGAGTTAACGTTCAATATGTGATCGGTATCATACATCGATGGTCGACTATGATAGGGAAACATTTATATATTTTAGAGATTTGAAGGATGAGCATAGGCCAATATACACGAGTGTAGGAACTCTGCTCTTGAAGAAAGGCATCAGTTTGATTTGATCGTATATTTCTGTATATCGCTGTAGCATGACATGCAGAGGAGTTGATACGGATAGATTTTTTTCTGTAAGCTATGTAAAGATTAAAATGGTGTCAAAAATCGCTCAGTGGTCGTTGCGGTATAGGAAGTCGGGATCGTTTCAACTGTAATATATGTGAAGACGGAAAATGTGAGAATTTTAACCGTAAAATACCAATGTTTGCTTTCAGAAAGATTAATTTCGAGCACCACGCGCTTGAAATGCCCGGACGAGTTTGGAGGCATTCATTTAATTAAATGAACTTTCGTTCGAAGTATTTTTAGACTTTATTTGGTTAGCCTACTAGGAAGATTCAGTAGTTAGCATGAAGTTTTATTCTATGTTTTATATACTTATGTTGTTATTTTAATTAAAATCATTTGAATTATTTACCTCTACCCGTTATTCATTTTTCCATATATTAATTCCTTACGGTAACGTCAAAAAGGCGATGTAAAACTCTTTTAAAAATTAACCCCACTAAATTAATTTGTTTCATAGCCTCTTTGTGAACCTCAGGCGCGATGAGCTAATTCTTAAATGTAATTATTTTAGGGCAGCAATGGAGTTCATTCAACTGGACGTTTTTTATTCGCGACATTCCTACGATCTCAATCATATTCCCATGCATCATTTCCTCTTAAAAGGGTCTTCAGGTTGCTTAATTAAGTTTGGGTTGAATGATCGTTCCATAATTTTCCATCTTTGTGTACGGGATACCCGTGAAACTTGGCTGGGTGCTTCGAGAAGAGGCTTCACGCTCTACTCATAACTCTCTTACCCTTCCTTCCTAAAAAAAACTTCCCCGTATCCATTTTCCTCCTTCTAGTTAGCCCAACACTTCTCATTGCACTCGCTCTCATCCTTATGTGTAATGCATATCCTCCACCCTCCATTTGTCTTCTTCCTCTCACGCCTCCTTTCTTTATATTCCCCATTTTCCATGCCGTCCTCCCTAAACTCACCATCCCCTTTACATTACATTCATCCTTCCGTCTATCGTGCATTATTCCCTTACTCATGCTTTTCCCCTGTATTTACCTCCCCACATCTCCTCCTCCTTCCCTCTCTATTCTCCATCATCTACCCCAGTTTTCAGTCCATACTGTCTTATCTTCCTCCCTCTCCTTCTCGCTCAATTCATGCCTCATCTTTTATGCCTCTGTCCGTCATTCTCCCTCCTTCCCCCTCCCTCTGCCCCTCTCCGCCTCCCTTTTTCCAATATTCAACTCCTCTCAATCACTCCTTTCCTCTCTTCCTTCAATTCGCCATGCCCATATTTCTCTGTCCGTCTCTCGCCATCTCCCTCTCACGTCTTTCTTCATCCCCACTTTTCTTCTCCTTATTTTTCTCTGTCACCTCCCTCCCGACCTCTACCATTCCCCTCTGTCCTACGTCTCCCCCTCCCCCTCTCCACCTCCCTTGTTCCAATATTCAACTCCTCTCAATCACTCCTTTCCTCTTTCCTTCACTTCACCCTGTCGATATTCCTCTGTCCGCCTCTCTTCATCTCCCTCTCACGTCTTTCTCCATCCCTACTTTTCATCTCCTTATTTTTCCCTGTCACCTCCCTCCCGACCTCTACCATTCCCCTCTGTCCTACATCTCTCCCTCCTCCTACCTCTCCCTTCCCCCCCACTTCTACCTTCCTCCCCGTATTTCTCCATAAGTCGACTCTCCCTGACCTTCTCCCCTTTCTCACTTCCCGCTCCCCTCCCTCCCTCCCTCTTGGTTCACAAACTCTCCTTTTTTGCTCCTGATGCCTAGTGTCATCACCGTGGAAGCTATAAAAGTCACCACGTGGCCGAGCGATCTGCAACTTATCCATCAATCTTTCCACTCTTCAGTTCGCCTCATTCCCCTTTCCTCCTCCTTCTAATCCTCATTTTCATCCTCTTCCCCTCTCCCTTACTATCTCTCTCTCGCGAAACCTTCTGATGCCCTCCTCCACTTCACACTCCTCATCCTACTTCTCCCGTTCCCTTATCCCTTACTTTCAACTCTCTCCATGAGCGTGGAACTGCTGAGAGCATCCGAGATTAACTCCTCTCTCTCTCTAATCTCTTTTTCCTCCTCGTTCCGTTTCCCTTTCTGACCTCGGGGCACGAAATTTCACTCCTTTCGTCTCCCTCTTTTCCGCCTCCTCTCCCCGCAATTCACCGACCTACTCCCCCACGCAAACAGATAATCGCGAACTTCCCCACGACTCGAATTCCTCCAACAGTTTCGCCGCGTATCGATGTATTTTATCCCAAGAGGAAAATGGAGGGGAATTTCCGACCTTGATGTGAATGGCGTTTTTTTTTGTTGGATATGGGAGTTCTATGAAGTTGTAATGTCGTTTGAATTCGTTGTGGTGATGTTATTCGAGTCCTCCTTCACAGGCGTTAGTTTCCGTAAAATGGGACGAAACATTGTTATATTACTCTTATAATAAATTAAAACATCTACCTGCTTGTTTTACTATCTGTATTCATTTTAATGATAATGTATCGATACAAATATTAATGTAAACAGTCTCACCGCTCGCTTAAAAAGCGAAAACGTATTGTTTGCCTCTTAAACGAAAAAATGCATTTGCGGTGATAAAATATAAAACTTGATTCCTCATATCTTTCTCTCATTTTTGTAATACATGCAATATTGGCATGTTTTCGGGTTCCGAGATAATTTTTGGGATAATTGGGAACACATTACATTTTTCTTGACGATAAACTAAAATTTATTCTTTGGGTTGTCCCTATGTCCAAATTCTATTATGCTAATTAATTTAAAGAATCTAATTCCCTCACGATTACCGCATATTTATTATGGTGAATATGGTCGCGCCTAGGCTCGAACATGTGCCCATCGGAAGAAATGCATAAACAATGCCAGAGTGAGCATAAAATTTAGAAGCAGGTGAAACAAGGACCTTCCTTTTAAATTGGATAGTCAAAGAGACATATTCATATCTAATATTCTTATTGGAGAGTTATTAAGTAGTGTCGTATCGGAAACCTATAATGACATATGGATTACCGTTAAGTCGGCGAAGTTGAGGTTTTATTCTACCTAATCGTAGTGCAGTGATAAGAAAGAACAAGCAATAAATCCTAGGCAAAATCATGGAAATGACCGGGAAATTCATCTGATATCATTACCTTTTTGAAGGGACGAGATTTCATGTTGAAAGAACCATTGATCTCTTGTAACGCTATAAAGTGAGAAGGGAGATAAATGGAGGTAGAGAGAAAAAAGAACTTGCTTATTGGGTATAATTGCTTTTGTTCACTTGGTTAGTATACAGATTCTTCAAATTCGTTTATATTTTTTTCGAGGAGGAGTTTTTACTGGATAACGAGGCACGCTGGGGTGCCGCAGCTGAGTGTTAGTTCCACGTTGGAAAGTAAATAAATCAGCGAATTTGAAATTTTGATAGGTTATTTGTGTAATAATTTTTGGACTGATAAAATGATGATGGTGCACTACCAATAAATGTATGCACCTAAACATTTGAATACCCATGTTTATATTTACGTATACTAAGGAGCTCTACCTTCTGCTCGCTACGCTCACTAACCCTCGTTTCGCTCGATATAGAGAGATTATTATTTTGCAATGAATATACATGCATTGTCGTTAATTTTCCAAAAGTACTTTACACAAAATTTCTTATGTAATTACGCCCTTTCTTATTTTTTCTTGTCCGTAGCCCTGTCAAATATTGACTTGGATGTCTTGTAAGGAAGAAACCTTTGAAAAGCCAACGTCTATTTCTCCATGATTGAACACTGGCACTGGTATATGTAAACCAGATGCGTGGGCCTATTTGCATTAATAAATATAAAAAATATAGATCATAAAGCTTTTACTTACAAGAAGGTAATATTCCACTATTCATATGATGAAAGAAGATTTAATTGTTTTGATCTATCGTTAAAAATGCTTCTTACACGCAGTTTCCTAAATAATTATCATTAACTATGTACCTATAACTATATATAAAGATTGACGTTGTTACAACGATAATTACTATAGAAAACCAAATTTTCGAAGCGAATAACGGCATTCCTTCGTCTATTTGAAGGCTTAATTGACGCTAATTGGATCACAGGCAACAATGAAGGCCGCCTTGGGAACACCCGGAAAGAGTACGAAAAATCCAAAATCTCTAAAAAGGATGCCTATTTCTAAGACTTTTGACTGATTGACATGTATGCATAACAAGAATAAGATAGTATACAGTTTTACCCGTCAAATAAAGTAAAAACGAAGAAAATCGGTCCTTATTTAGGTATATTGATGAATGAAGGAAAAAATCCTTGTACTTTCAAAAATCGATAGCGCAGCGTCACGCATAATGTGTTTATAATGTATAGAGACAATCTTCATTCAAGATGGTGGGGTACAGTGTAATTCTTTTTAATCTTTGAAAGGATATCGCCTCTATAAAAATGCTGGTAATCATTGACCTATAGTAATAAGAAATTAAGATGAAACGCCAGTATTTTAATTTTAAGTCTTTGCGGATTCAAATCATTTTCAAACTAGCGATAACGTGGAACGTCGACAATATTTATTGTTTTATGGCGCACTTGCTTTTAAATGTTTCATTGCGAGATTGGCTAAAAATAACGATATTAATGTAAGTGTTGCCAATGAGAACATGAAAGCAGGAGTTGACGGTATTTTCGGTTAAAATGAGGTTCTGCGTATTTATAAATAGTAATTAATTTTTTGTGGTTCCATTTAATGTGTACTTTCGCTCACACAGTCCTATACGCAAACGCTCACTTAAACGCATCATTTTACAAATGGATGAAACCATACTGATGTTGCTATTTACGTTATCAGTTTGTAGTAAAGAGCGAGTTTGAATCAATTATGGATTTCATTCGGAGCCCATCGCTTAAACGAGAATTGCTATAAAAACTTAATCAAGCACGTTCAACAAAGGTTAAAATATGAGGGTTACCTTCAACTCCTCTGCGCTAAAATGTTCATTATAAATTTAGGAAAGCCAGCCACCCATAAAATACAGAATCCGCAAGAGGGGAGGGGGGAATTTCCCAACATCTGTAGCAGCCAATACGTGTGCGTATTTTATTGAGAGCGTTTTTATTACACAAGTTGCTCACAACTCGCGATACTTTTATGAACACCAGAGAACATAATGAAATATTGAAATTGAGAAAGTTTTATGTATTGCCCACACGCATGCAGCATAAAATCTCCAAGTAACACTTGAGAATTTGTATAAACAATGTAAAAAAAAATAGAAGTGCACGTTGAAATATATCTGTGCGAAACGAAAATGGACTTTTAAGGAATAATTTCGTCGTTGTACCTTTAAAATTATAATTGAAAATTAAAATGCACAGACCGAAATTCGTTACAAAAACTGCGCTTTCCTAATTGTTAAAAATATCTGATTATATTAAATCTAAACCTCAAAAGTAAAATTTATAGTAGCAAAATTAATTTTGATGTAGAGAAGAATTATTATTATTAATATTGATTGCTATTGAATGTTTATAGTATTCGTTAAATAGTTACTCTGTTATATGTTGGGAACTTAAGCTAGTATATGCATGGGATCACGGAGGTGAGAATATTGGCTTTTGACGGAAAGGCTCGTTCGTTCGATTAATATGTACCTCAGAGCACGATCGAAATCTTTCACTGTATTTTGAGCGAGGAGGGTCTTTTCCCGAATGTATTTATCGCTCGCGAAATCCTTATCCCAAAGGCTCTAACGATTTCTCTCCATTCCCTTCTCTTGCCGAGGTATTAAGAGCGTATTCCATTTTGCCCCACGGGGCAAACTCGGCGGCCGAGCGGGTGATTTTGAATTCTGTTCCATTTGGAGTTGAATGAGAGAAAGGGAAGTAAAAAGAGAGAGGCCAATCACCTCTTTCCCTCCCTCTTTTCCTCCATCCTCCACCCCCGCCCGCATCAACAGTCGGACGCAATTCTCAAATCACCGCAAACCTTCCGAACCCTTCTCCTCCTATCCGCATTTAATCCCCCTCCTCCTCTCTTTCCCTGCCACGTTTCTCCTCTTCAAATTCCCCCGCGATCCTTTCCTCTCCTTTTACCACCCCCTTTTTCTTCTTTCGTCCCATTTTCTTTTAACCCACAAATCTTCAAATTATCGCCCCATTATTCTTCCTCTCTCTCTCTCTCTATCCGCGTGTTTCCCTCTTCCGAGCTCTTAATTGTCCCTAATCGCTTACCCCTTTAAGCTCTCAATCCTAAATAAAATAATGAAGGAATTCCCGTTCTTTTTGCCCTAAACATTCACCACTTGAATTCCTTGCCGTTTTCTTCCAATTGTTCTATCTCATACCACGTTCACTCGTTTTATCTCCCGTTTCATCTTCCGTTTCATCTTCCGCCCTCTTTATGTCAATGTCTTCCGTTTCCTCTCGAGGTTATTTCGTCTTTACTTTCCACTTTTATTCCTGTTTTATATTCTACATCTAGCGTTCGTCTCATCTCAATTCTTTCCTTCCTCTCAATTTCATAAAGCTCTCTCCTTATATTCGCAGATTTTTTCGCCGAAGCGGACCATATATTTTTTAGGAGGTTTGGTTAGGAGTTTTCGGTATGAATTAGAGAGTTTTGAAATTTTTTTACCGAAATCTTAACATATATGGTAATTACTTATGTGTATTCCCGCTCGTAAAATAATTATATACCTGATTATTAGGGTATGTTTTCGAAAATTGCAATTTCGAACATTTATTAAAGTGAGAAATTAAATTGCCATAACTATGGGTCATGTTTGAGTTCCATGGATAAATTACGGCATTATCACTTCCGTTCGCAAATTTCATCATACAATTGGCCAAATTAAATACATTTGTCGAGTTTGGAAATTAACTGTTATTTCAAAATATAACACAAATAAAATTCCCATTTGCCAAATAATTGCTTTATGTTAAACCAATTTCAACTTTAGGCGAACACAATTACCGGGCTATATGAAGTCCCCCAAATGCGATTCGTCGATTCTCACACTGAAAACGTTTTGATATTTGTGAGCCTTTTCATCGATTCTGTTAAATATCTATTTATTAGAATTGGATCGGATCCGTACGGGTTTATACACCTTCAATTGCTCCCTCTCTCTCTACGGTATATGGAGAAAGTAAAATGAAATAATTTTCATAAACGCACTTGAAATATTCACCGAATTACATTTTATCCATTGATTCAAAAGACGGGTTGAATATTTTTGTTAGTGTGATTTTTTGGTTGTTTCTGAAGTAAACAGTTGACTGTGGAGAAGGGATATATATATTTCAATGTTATCGGGTTCACAACCATTGCACAGTATTTCAGTAATCGCAGACCATTTTCGAGAAACTTATTCGCGGCCAGTTGTCTAGCGGCCGGTCGGCCGTGGCCAGTTGTCCCATTCCGCCACTGATTGAGTAAAACGGAGAAAACTCAGGACTATTACAACTATTTTATATGCGGATGTCCAGCTCTGTGTGAACTGCAGATGCATTCGTGCACTTGCGCCCACGGAGAGGAGGCTAATCTTATTGGATGAAGGTTAGGGTGCCACAAGGTTCTCTCCCGTACCTTCTTTCTTATTCCGTCATTTTACGAAGAACGGTTTGTTAAATTATCGTGCACTCGTCACACACACGAGGTGCAATGACGGAACATTTGCAGATAGAACTCTTGAGTTTCTGCAGACTCTCCGTTTCATTCGATTATCTTGATTGGTGTGTTCTGTTTCATTCGACGCCGCCATGGGTACGGCTCTGTAAATTTTTTTTTATACTTGCGGTGGCGGACGTGAAATTTACTCGATTATATAGCAATTTCACGGGAAGTGAGAGGAAGAGTTGAAAATTTAAGGCGTTGCCACGCAGTTCTCGCGTATAGTATATCTGAAGCGTTTGTGTGAGTTTTATAAAGCGTGACATTATCTATCGTTTTCGGTTTTTATTTATACTCGGTTCTTTTTCCTTTCATAGCATCCTCCTATTATTCGCT
The DNA here is from genome assembly GCA_036926305.1 of Uropetala carovei. Classification (NCBI taxonomy): domain Eukaryota; kingdom Metazoa; phylum Arthropoda; class Insecta; order Odonata; family Petaluridae; genus Uropetala; species Uropetala carovei. The sequence continues at coordinate 11,421,540 of JAXCHB010000015.1, forward strand.
AGATGTAATTGTTTTTCTGTTTATTTCTCTATTTCATACTTTTTCCCTCTTTTTTAAAATCTTTTATTCGCTCTCACTTCCTCTTTCCGTCTCCTATATTATAACGTTTCTCTCTTCTCCCCACATTTTTCTGCTTCACCGTATTGACATTCTTTTTCCCCCACTCGTCTTCCACTCTTTGTCTTCTGCCTCTTTTATTCTCCTCTTCTCTCTATCGTTTCTTTTAACCTCGCCTTTATCATTCTTCCAATTCCTCTTCCTTCCTTTGTAACCCTACTTTTCCATTTTCTTCCGATTATTTTCCTTCTTCTCGCCATTTGTATTTCTCATCTTTTGTATTTATTTCCCATCCTTTGATAGTTTTTGTTGCTTCGGAGCGTTACACTTTCTTTCGATATCAACCGCTCCCATCCATTCCACGTCTTCCTTTTTTCCTGATTTCTAATAAAATTTTCGCCGTTTTCACATTTCTCTTCGTAGGTGTTTTTCGTTGCGGAAAAAAACCTAATCATTTTATGTTCTGCATACATAACATCTATTTCGATATGCACGGCGGAAGGATTAAACGTTAGAAGGGACTATATAGTCTCAATTTCGTCCTAAGTGAAGTTTGACTGTCTGCCGTTCTTTCTCTATCACTGTCGGACTGTCACTTACGAAATTTCGTTAACTGCTGCGCTCAAATTGGAAAAATAAAATAACCTAACGTTCGCTGTTGTGTTTATTTTGACAGAGTTTCGGTGATCCGTAAGTTTTATCTCTCTCGAAGTGACGTATACATTCAGGGCTCTGACAAAAAATTGTGAAAGACAACGATCTGCACCAGATATATATATATATAAAATGACGACGAGCGGATAGATTGTGTATAGGACAGCGACAGTTTTATTTAAAAAAAATCACATTCAGTGCGTAGAACGTAAGACGCGTGGTGTATCCTGCGTCTCATAACGGAGTGCGATTTGGGGAATGTTCGAATGTGCGGATAGGAGTGCATAACGCAGCGCGTCATATTCCTTTCTCATTGTCCTCTCTTCCCGCTCTAATAAAAACAAACGATTTTCGCTTCTTTTTTTTTCGCCCTCATAAACTAGAACGGCGCGTTTCGTATGCAATGTAAATACTCGGTGCGACCTCACCGTTTTCTCTTCCCCGCGCCGCTCGTGAATCCATGCATATTTTACCCGCATAAACCACCTCTATTAAAAAAAATAAAGGTTAGGGAATCGGATCACGACTCCATGCATAATGCATCTACGGGATGCGGCAACTCGCTTTTTTCTTTTCCTGAAAAGTATTTAGCGCGTAGAACCCGAAGCGCCGATGTCCTCGCGGAGCAATTTTGTTATTATTTTTTTTTAAATCGGTGACGGCGGGTGAAATGTTACCGGATTAATTAACGGTGAATTGAGGGGGAGAGAGAATAGGGCACACTGAACGAATCACGTTTTCATCTATTCGTGATTGGGAGCAAAAGTGGTTTTTAAATTGGGATCCACGAAAAATTAAACGTGACAAACACCAAATAAGTACGCCCCTCTCGCGCGAAGGATTAGGGTCTAAAAGTTTTAGGAGTTGACCGTTGTTGAACCTCTGTTACTCGAACCTTAGGTGAAAGTGGCAAATATTCGTATTTTTTAGAAATACTGGTAGAAAAATGTGTTGTTTGGAATATAGGGAGTTAAAGTTATAGGTGATCAAGTTGAAAAAAAATAAGCGCTTAAAAAATCAAATTGAAAAATAAGAACATATCAAATACCTCCGTTATACATAAACAGTTTAAACCACGCAGCTGTCATGAGTGTTGGCCAATAGCAGATTTAAAAACGTTTCTCTTAGAACACTTTTTTAAAATTTACTGTCTGCGAATACCACTGACGACGGCTGTTTGTTAAGTGCACATTTTTCCATTTGAATTTTAAGGGCTTATTTTTAAATTAGTATTTAACTACAAGACGAGATGTATAATTTTCCATGGAACTATACATGTTAGAGTGATAAAGTATTTGAGAATAAATCGCTGGCATTTATGGTTATCGCTATTTCAGTATGGCTAGCGCAAAGTTCATGTTCCTTCTTTTAGAAATCTTGGTTTTTCCGATCCCAGGTAATTTATGAGATCTTAAAATATAGTACTATAAATAGCATTCCAAAATCGCGATACGCTTCAAAATTTTTTATAACAAATCATACAATCTTATAAATTAATCCGGGAAAAATAGGTCGCGCAATCTTGACGCGACTTCATCATTGAAATCATCGTCATTACGGTTCCATGACGTTTGACCTACAGCTATTGCCCTAATGCATTTTCACCTACTTTTTTAAAAATCTACTTTATTATGCCTATGAAATTTGACCTACTCCCTTTTTATCATAATATAAATCATAACTACTGCAATTTTGCTTAATACTATGTATTAACTTCACCTAAAATGACATTGGATTTTTCCATTCCATTGTTGGAAGAAGCCTTGCATTTGTTCCTCTTGATGATGTGGAAGAGTATTTTGATATGCTCCTTGATAATCTCACGGTCGAGTTGGTAGATCTTGCCGAATACTTCGAAGAGACATACATCCGAGGAAGGAGAGCTCGTGGTAGGAGAAGAGCAAATCCTCCAAGATATCAACCACAGCTTTGGAATCAGTGTGATGCAGTTGTTGATAATGAACCCAGGACGAATAAGCTCACTGAAGCTTGGCACAATAGGTTTCAACTAATGGTAGGGAAAAATCACCCATCACTTTTCCATCTCATACGCGAAATTAATAAGGAACAACAGGACACAGAAAACATGATTGCTGAAGTCAATGAGGGACGCCACACCCGAGAAAATCAATATCCGAGAAAATCAAAGGCTGATATACCGCCGATTGAATAAAAGATAGGAAGATGTTGCTCTTCGGTACGTTGAATACAAAAACAGTAACAGAATTTTTGAATATCTACCAACATGTGGATACAACTTTAATCTTAAGCTTGAAAATAAAAAGTTTATCATTCTCGTGTATATATTATGCTCTCTTGTTTATTTCCCAGGGTCTAATTAAAAAATTAATTGGAAATACGGAAAATTATTAGATAGATACATTTTTAAGACAGAAGTTACTTTAGATTAAAACGTTAGAACGTGATTCTGTTTTTATATCAAATTTCATAGGCACAATCAAGTAGATTTAAAAAAAGAGGTGAAAATGCATTAGGGCAATAGCTGTAGGTCAAACGTCCTGACACCGTCATTATTATCAGCCCCAGATCGCGGTCATTCGCCTGTCTATGACACTCCAGAGGCTGTCTTTTCACCTTAGTTTTTCTCCTACCATTCCTCCCGAGAATACAGCTTGACATTCTTTGTGGTCGCCTCTCTGTCACATGGAACCCAAGATAGCATTTCTTTTGTCTGGAAAGGATCCGTTCTTCCCGAGACGTGTCCGGTTTCATCCCCGTTTCGGTTTCCTCGCTCTCTTCAGTTACGTCTCACACTTTTGTTCGGTTCCCGACCCAATCGTTTCCTTCATCCCTCCTCCCTATACGGTTGGTTTCCACCATATTTGCTACAGGATTATTTTTTTGACGATTTGTAGTTCTGGGTGTTACTCGAGCTCATTGTCCACATTTATGCTGAGTAAGGTAGAACTGACAGGTTTTCTTCGGTCGAAGACATTCTGCATCGAATTAAGGGATATATTTATTTTCGACGAGATTTTATATTCAAAATATGTTAGCATTCATCATCTGGTTAATCAAATCTAAAGAGTTCCTTCTGCACGTTCTCACCCATTCCTTTCCGGAGTAGATTAACTCCTGTCATTACAGAAATTCTCTCAATGCTATACTGATTGCCAAATGTCATTCAAAACATCTTATGATAGAAACTAATTCTTCCATCAGGCTTAAAATTGTTTATAAAATGCGAAATAAATACATAATTTTAATCCATTTTGGGACGGAAATTATTTTATGTAGGAAGAAATCGTTAATCGCTTTATTTTCGTCATTTCATTGATAGAAATCAGATAATTTTTGTAACCATTAAACAAGTACATATATCATTTGCTGTAGAATTTCATGTATTCTGGTTAATACATGGTAGGTTTCAGTCCTGTTTGAACATAACAAAATCATAAAAAATGTAGCTCAATTGTTGATGAAAGAGAAAAAAATAGGCGAAAACTATTAATTCAGTTGCACGTCAGATATAAAATTTATATGTGCATGAAGAAATGTTGCATTTTTAGGCGCGTTTCGCTTTCAGCGTGAGCGCCTATTATCGTCGGTCTGTCCGTCCGTCCGTCCGCATGTTCGTTCTCGGCTTCTACGGAACGGATTTTCATGAAATTTGATATTAAGGACTTTCAATCAAATATAATAAGAAAATCGCAAAAATGGATCAAATACGCCAATCAGGGGTAGCACTTTACTGGTGACAAAAATTAAATTTTCGTCATATCTCGTAAAGTATTCCTCATATCAAAATATTTTTCAAATAAAAGTTTTAGAACTAGTAAAGCAGAGTATTTCCTTTCCTATACATTTTTATCGTAGGAGTAGCCGTTATCGAGAAAATCAAACAAAAATGTCTTAATTCGAGTTGAACTTTCTTGCATGGTTGTCTTAATTGTTGCTAACATAAACAATCTCACAAACAAACGTTTAATTTCCTTACGTGTGCATGTAATATTATTAAATATGAAGAAAATGGATTATTTATGATAAAGAAAAGAACTTTAAAACGCAATTTCTTTCTAATACTCCATTGCACGAAACGCGTCCATTTGTGATACGTTGTACACTTTCCTAACTTGTTTCCTTTATCTACTACCTTGTTGAAGAGGTTAATTTTCCTAAAATGATGTTTTTCAATTATCTTAACTGATGAGGAGCTTGATTTTGGTAAAATGCATAGTTCAAAAATCCTAAGTAGGTCAGCGTTTTAGGCCAGGACATATAACCGGACTAAATCCGTCTGCGTGGCGAATTGTCTGTTAATTACTCCAAGTAAGTTGATGAACATGAACAAAATTATCGCCAATTGATTCTTTCTAAAAACTACTTTTTTCGCCTTTCATTTATAATTCGAATTTCAGAGCGTTTTTAAAAAAAATTTCTAAATGATTTGCTGTCGCTCTTACTCGGTGGTATTTTTTAACGAAAGTGTGGCGCTTGAATTTTTTTGCGCTTGTCCCCTTTTCTTCCCATTCCTTTGTCGTAGTTAGCTTTTCTCGCTCTCAGCGTCACCAATTTAATTTGGTCGGTAAGGTTCGAGCCTTGCTCATTTTGCGCTCTCTCCTTCTCTCTTAAAGGGAGTACGGAGGAAAGGGTTGAGGAGGGGTAGTGGGCGGCTCCCTTCCTCCCATGATGCTTCGCGTCCTCACCGGTTGAAAATCCTTCACACCCTCGAGGCGACGTTGTGTCATCGTGGAAGTGCGCGCGGTTTTAAAAACCTCCTTCAAGCAACTAGCTACACCTTTTTATACGCGAGGCGGGTTTTTTTTCTGACGACTCGCGGTACAGAAAGTAGAAATTCACGGGATAAAAATTTGTCTACTTAAACACGACGCTGTTCGTGCATTTCGCGGCGCAGGATTTTTATTATAAATAGCGAAGTAATGCAACAGTTTCTACAGCATTTAAATGTGAGATAGATGATTCTGGCGAGCTTTGGGAACAGTTTATGACCAATCGTATTTAATGAATTTGTTTATATTATCAGAAAGATTGCTACATCAAGGTAAGATTGATAATTTATTATTTCAACTATGTCTTGTAGCGATGAAACGAAAGCAGTTTATAGCAGCAGGAGATGTATGGATTATATCCAAATAAGTCATTTTCCTCCGCTTTCATTGTGTTTCATTTCTTTCATTTTATTTAAATTTACATATACCCTGAAGAATAATTTATACGCAGCAAGCCATTAATGGTGGATAGATGGACGCCAGCCTAGCTCATTTTTCAATATTTTAAAAAGGAAAGATGCTTTTCTTTTCAATGATCTCACACGCTCGATTCCTTTAATTTAATTCTTTTTGTCCTGCTGTTTTCGTAATAAAATTGCATTATTAAAGAAGATATAACGAACAGTACATCATCAGTGAATAGATGTCGCATTTTTTCTCCGAGAAAAAGACATATGAAGGAGGAAGGATTTTCAGATCGCTTTTTATCTGGGAAAGATGGCGTGAAAACCCGCGGGTCGGTCGTCCTTCGCGATGCGCGCGTGTCGACGTTCGCTATCTTTAGATCCCTCTCTTTCTCTCATCGTAACGCAGTTAAAAAAGCTTGGTTAGACGTATTATCTGGTGAAATTAAACACAGATCGGTGTTTACGGCTGACGTCAAACACTTTTAGACGACTCCACATTGCCTCCCAAGAAGAACCAAGAAGGAGGTCCGTGGAGGAGAAAGAGAAAAAATGGGGCCTTCTGCGGAGGGGCTTATTTTTTTTGACGATCGTTCTGTCCTACGCTCCCCTTCCTCAGTTCCTTCCTCAATTCCTTCAACCCCGACATTCTTTTCTCCCGCCCTCCAGGGATTCCCAGTTCTACGAACCGCGTCCATAACGTTTTAAAATATTCGCGCTTTCTTTTTCAAGTGCTCATTGGGCCATTTTGTTGTTTTTTAAATCCCGATTCTACGGAATTTCTCGAAATGATGCGAATAATTACCTCAAGGTCGTCGATTTTTATTCTGGGTGCGACTGCAGTACGTCTGCATAATTTCGCAGAAAATTTTAATCGGTGATGCATTCCTCTATTTATTTTATTCGTTTAATACGTATACATACGTATATAATGTGTGTAATTATACATTATTTACTTTTTCATGGTTTAGAATCGAGTGATATACATTGCCGTACATCTTATATATATATATATAAAGCCAGAGTAATATAACACGTGCATAAAGTTTGATCAATTATAATGAAAAAATAAACATGGATAATTCAAAGATCTTTTGTTAGTAAGATTGATTGTAGTTCCTTAATCCTTTTAAGTTTGTATTGCTTCATAAAGCAGAGTATATAGAAAGCGCAATTTTCCAGTAGATTATACAGAAACTACCCGGTATGTATGTGTTTGTATGAAAACATTGAAATCGTAAAAAAACGAGGACGGTTTTGACGTAAGGAAATGTTCTTTGAGCCTTGGCAAAATTTAGGCAAACTACATTCTTTTATTTTCTTCTCGCAAAAAGACGCGTCTCGTACGCTCGGGTCTTTTGAAGTGGAGACTAAAATCGAAGATAAAACGGACTCGTGGATGTTTCCAAGCGTCTTAAAACCTCTCCCTTTCCTTTATTTTAAGAATTTATTTTAATTTAGGTCAGAAGCACTCGCTGTAAAATGAGCAAGGGATCATTCCGACATTCCAATTTATCGAGAAAAAGAACTTTGTTTTAAAATTTCGCTCTGCACATTTTAAAGAGAGAGACTGCTAATGGAAATGTTCGCCGTTTGTTCGAGGTCCACAAAGGACATTTTTATGCTAATTGACCTTAACGCAAACATCGGAGCGACCATAAGCACAGCGAATTATGGGTCGCATGATTTCCTCATATATGCTGCTGAAAACCCGTGAAATGGAGTGAGAACGGTAATTAATTTGTCATGCTTGAATGCAACCTAATGTGACACTGTATGTTTGGGATCCTGAAGGGAGTTGAATATTTCACTCTGTTATGCATAGGAGAATATCAGCTAGAGTGTTTCAGATTCCAAAAATTTGTAATTATGATTAAACTTTTCGTTGGTATAATAGGATTTTCCATTAAAACTTCAACTTAGTATGGCTTTCCAAGCGAAAATGGCATGCTGTGGTCACTTGCACAGCGTTGGTGTTACGTTCCTGGAAAAGCCAGCGTAGGGTTAAACCACTTCGCGCAAAATTTCAACTTTATGGGAAAAATCACGTGTTCATATAGCCTAAGAGATTTCTCGTGTCATGTTCATCCGTAAAATGCACAATTTTAGGACAGCGTGGAATTAAATTTTATGCATATTGGGTATGTTAGTGTCACATTATCTAATCTATTAATCTATTCAATCCCTTGTAGACCGAATTTTTGATAGCTCTAGTTTCTATTGTATTCCAATAGGTTGTAATCCAGTCGGTGATAAAGATAACTCAAATATCGATAAAAACAGCTGGGAAAACCAGATACGCATTCCGGTTGAAGAAGAGCCGTTCTTTTTTAGGATCGGCTATCCGTGAATTTCCACCGAGGGCTGCCGATCTGTGGACGAAATGCGTATCTGGTTTTTCCTAAAAACTTATATTTCCAGATCTCGACATGAGGTCCCATAAATCAAATTGCCTGCAACCTGAATTTTCTATAACTTTCTCTTAAGGATAGATTTATAAATTTTCGGCTGTATGCCGTTATACCAGTACAGGCGATCCTCGATTTAGGACGCTCCGGCCGACGACACTCCGGACCTACGACCCTCCAGACTTACGACGCTGTATAATTATGGTCTGTACCAAACTTAATGATCGCTGGGAGGCGGGGTTAAAATGTGTGGAAAGGGAACCTTGTTGCCGAATCAGTCCACAAACGTGGACCAATTATAGTGCTTCGCAAGTTGGCAGAGACGCTGGATGGACAAGACTCTTTGTAGGAGTGGGGTCAGACAGGCGAACATCAGTAAACGAAATTATAAAAATGTTGAAAACTTTAATATTTAAAGCTACATAAAATGAAATTACGAGTATTTACGTTTGGTAATATTATCGTAGTAACTACGAATATATTACTTCCTCCTTTGTCTTTCATAAGTAGATATAAAACATTTTCCACGTTATAGGGTACCTATTTTATATGATTGTCATTTAAACAATATAGAATATTCTCTGCTTATATGACAAATAAGAGAAAAGGATGTTATATTTTACATTTTTGAGAATACGTAGAAAAGAAGTTAGCAGGAAGATGAGACTATTTGGTATGCGAATGGCAAATGTCGGAGCAGGTAGTATAATAAACACAAGGAGGGAAGGACGAGGGAAAAGAATGGTGTGGGATTTCTAAGGGACCACATGTATAACCGCAACATATGTTCCGTTCTCACAGTTATTTGCTTCTGCTTTCAAGCAGCTGTTAAGTATATAACGGTAGAACTGCGTAGAACCATCTCGTAACATTTCAGCCAGATGAAAATACTGCCATATTTTCCGTATCCTATCTCGTATTGCCGAAAATACAGAAATTTTAGCCATAGGTTGTAAAGACGCAGCATTCTAAAAGTTTAGGTCTTATTGAACTATTAATTTAAAAAAACCAAGTAGTACAATATGCATCATGAAAGGGAAGAGGGTGCGGAGTAGGAATAAATACACAATATTTAATTTCATCTATTTATTTTTATTATTAACAATCAACTCTATATAATTGCAAATAGTTAATAGATCACATCAAGAAGAAGAGCAAAATATTCTTAAAGGTAACAGTTGGATTACGGAAGAATTACATTTCGAGTACTTTCTTACTTCTATTGTTACTAATATTTTAAATATAACAAATGCATTACACGGATTAAAGCAAACACATAAGTTAATAATTATCATATTATTAGGAAATCATGATTGGATAAAAGAATAAAAATAACGCTTCTCATTGAGTAGGTACTTTTACTTATTCCAAAGACAATAAACCATTACATATTATATACACTGTGATTCAGAGTAAACGTTTGCATGAATATGGGAATATTAAAGAAATTCAAAGTAGTAAAATTACTTAATATATTTAAAACTGCACACAAATTGAACATTTTTACAGGGAAAAACCAGTAAGGCAAAAACCCCATTTGCAGAAAAACGGCCACAAGAAGAGACGTGAAAAAACTGCGAAACCTACTGAGGTAAACTAAGATATAGAGAGCTGTAAAAGAAGCAATGATTAGAAAACATAACAATAAACACGATTAAATTGTGCACATAAATAGTAAGATCAACACTAGAATAAAATAACCGTTTTTGTCAGCATATTATTATTACTGAATTTCATAAAAAGAAGTAAGTAATATAACTTCCTGAAAACCAAAACTTTATTATGAACAAACTGGGTTAAAACATTTACTGTCGTCATTACATTAGGATGAAAAGTATTTCAAATCCCAGATCATTCAAAATAAATTATTGGCTTCTCAAAAGTTATGAAATTATCTCTTTTTCAAATATTCTATTATTAAATTTATCCTGAGAAAACATATGACATTAGATTAATCATAGCCACATCAATGTCACTATTGAAATATAATGATAGGTACAGAGACAGAGTGAATTAAAAATAGAGTAGCTACATATAAAATTTAGGTTATTTGTAAATAGATGAAGTAAAAATAAGAGAAGCAATTTTAGGATATAAAATAAACAGAAATGGAATTATATACTAAGCATGAACAGTAAGTAATAAAGTGGAAATGTATAATAATGAGAAAAGTTAAGACAAAAATACTTTTGAAATAATCACTTATCTTCACCTGCCTTCAAGTTATTTAAATCCGTCATTATCATGTACACACAGGCGCTGACACTGACACTATACAAATAGATTGCAATTTAAACTTTAATAAGCTAAGTCATAAAGAAGAAGAAGCACTTACATGCTCTGAGCATGAAATATAAAAACTATAGCACTAAAAAGGGAAAAGCACTGTGGGATAGAGGGAGAAACACATTCACACTTCAGGGATTTCAAGTAGACACTGACCCTATACAAATAAATTACAATTTACACTTTAATTAGGATAATAGGGAGAACCACATTTGGTAGAAAAGGCACTGAATAAGTTAACCATTATAAAGAATATCCAAAGCTGAAGCACACACGATTTGAGCGTGAAATGGCAAGACTATAGCACTAAAAATGGGAGTAAAAGCACTGTGGGATAGATGGATGAACACACACTACAGGGATTTTAAGTAAGCACTGACACATGAAAATAGATTGATGCACATTTGAAGTGTAGGGATTACAGCAAGCCATGGAAGAATTTAAAACTGCACCTAAGAGATAACTAAGGAATGTAACAGAATCATATACTTTTCTTGCAGAAAAGAATGAAAATTTTTTAAAAAATGAAAGGCTTTTCACCATATAAAATTAATTGATGAAGGTTTTAGTTATATCATTACAGATTATTTTTATTATTAGCATTGCCTTAACTTATAACTTATGAATTAATACTTATAATCAAACTTAAGTATGAACATTGGTTGGAATTAACTGGTTCTGCAAAAAAAGAGAGGAATAGCATAATGAATTTCAAAACACTCATTCAATAGTGTGGTAATGTAATACTCCAATATACTTATCTTGTGGAAATTAATTAGCAGCTGGAAATTTGGGCAAAGGCACCATGGAGGAACTGATCAACTTGGCATAGACTGAAAATTTAACTTGTTAATAAATAGTCAAGAGGAAATTATACCTCATCATTCACCTCACCTTCTTACCTAGTAAAACATTAAGATATTTAAATCAGGAGACAAATTGTTGACTGATTGACAGTGTTCAATTGAAGCTGTTCAAAAAAAGAGAGATATTTGTATGAGTAAATGGCAAAACAATACAGCATATTAGTAATTATCTAATTTTACACTTAATTTTTTAAACAAAGAGTAATTATTCAATCAATACCTACCTTCCTTAGTATTTAAACAGAATGAAACAAATATAAATAATTTCTATAATTTTTATAGTTACCTTCTACAAAGGTGAAACTCCTAATTCTTCCAGTCCAACGTTATCTTCGCTAATATTGACATCACTGCTAGTATTCGAATCCGAACTTGAGGTCAATGCTATTATAATTTCTTGAATTCCCTCTTCCAATATTCCTTCTTTAATCCAAGCCTCCTCGATAACTTTCTTTGTGTGTTCTACTACGGTTTTCCTGAGAATACTTCTCGTTGGTTATTCTTCTGACTGTAGCCGTTCCCAAGTTAAGGGCAACAGCTGATCTTTTTACAACCTTCGAAATAGCAAGTAATGATCCACCATTACTTTTCTCCCTGTCGAAGTAATTTCGTACACTTAAAACTAAATTCCGCGCGGAACTCTGAAGAACACGTCTCACAGATTTTCGCTCAGACATCTTTCACACAATACTCATCCGCCGAAAGCAAAAGACGCTACGCATCTGCTGTGTGTGAGAGAGAGAGAGAGCGCGGTAAGATCCCTGATTGTGAGAGAGAGAGAGAGAGCGCGGTAAAATCCCTGAGTAGGAAACAAACAGACGGCAACGCCGGATGGCTCTGATTTGTTGACGAAGGGAACGCCCTAATTTTTGGAGGCCTGGCCAGCGATCATTAAGTTTGGTACGTAGTATAAGGAAAATATTACGCTCCGCATTTGATCTGTCCTAAACGATATTTTGCGTATGACAGTCTCATATAGTTCTCCAATTCTGTCTTTCTGTGTATAACGCTCTTAGAATCTTTCAATACCTCAGCACTGGAAGCAGCTAGAGATATGAGATTTGGTGTGTTGTTAGATGACCACATTAACTACTAGAAAATGTTATTACTTTTACATAAAGTGTCCTAGGTTCGACTCCAGGTATCCTTTCATATTGCCATTTAAAAGCACGGGAAAAATCGATTTTGATCGTGCAGACATTTTTCTTTTGCTCATTAAAATACCTAAATATTAACTTAGAAACTTCGAACGAAAACTAAAAGACGAAAGAAATTCTAAATGATTTTATTGTAGCGTTCTTTTATTGTATTTTTCTCTTTAAAATTTAAAAAATACGTAAAAGTATTTTTTTGTGATTTTAACGCTTAATCTAGCATGAGTTGCTATGCAACCTGTACTCTTTTGTTATTAATTAATAATCAAGTCACTACAATCTTCCAAAGATTATTTTTCTTGAAAGAAGCAAGCAAGAAGCAGTGTATTCAGTGTTATCAATTAGAATAACCTAAGTAAAGCATTTAACGAAAGGTAAAGTGCACAAAGTGTCATCTATTATTACGCTATTAACTCAAATATAATATAAAAATTAATTTTAGTGTTTTCAGTATGTTATAATTTTTAATGTTACCCGTCATATGACGGGTTATTATCCTAGTAATAATATAAAAATGAAAATGACGCTATAAGGACCATTTTAGACGACAAGGCGTGCGGAAAATAATGATGCGACAGTAATTTCTTTAGAAAGAGTTGCGAGATAATGCTTTTAATTTATTTACGTTAGCTATTAGTTCATTTACACCTGTAAGAGCACAGTATTGGAATTTTAATCAGGAAAAAATGTTTCCTGATCCTCCGTCGAGAACGCAATCCCATCTTATAACATTGGTACTCTGGGAAACTGTGCCGTAACTTAGACTGTTCAACTTAAGACGCGTTTTCCAGGAACGCGACCCGGTCTTGGGCGACCTTTACTATATAAATGTCTAAAATCTGCTCACAGATTTTTCTTCTGGAGAATTACGGAAGGAAGTTGGTTTTTGAACGTTTTTGCGAAAGGAACTTCTCGTCTCTCGGGTCAGTGACTCCGGGGGAAGATGTTTGGAGAGTCTATAAAAAATTTTCAACCAACTGTTTTTCGGTATTCCGGTTTTCTTCTTCCGATTAGAATCCGCTTCGGATCATCTCCATATCTCATTTCCGGCACTTTCCTTTTCGGATCTCCTTTCCCCCTTTCAGACACTCACTTCAGCGGAGTTGAAGATATCCATCCCTTCATTGTGCTCTTAGCGCCTGGAACGGATGATATGAAGTGCGTTAATGGAGTGGGGGTGAGGTGGGTGTCGGAGGAGGAAATGGGGGATGGGTGGGTGAGATTAAGACGTGACTAAGCTGCGGAACGGTTGAGGGGATAAAGGAAGAGAGGTAAAGCAGGGGAAAAAGAAGGCAAGAGGGAGAGAAAGGAGAGAGAACGAAGATGGAGGGAAAGAGAACGGAGGAAATGAGAGGAGGGAGAAGAGGGGCGGAGTGAGAAGAGGATGGTGTGGGAGAGGAGGGAATGAAGGAGGGAAGAGAGGGAGTGAAGAGGTAGAGAAAAGGTAAGGGAAGGAGAGACATAGGAAAGAAGGGGGGGGAAGTGGGTGGGAGAGAGGAAGTGGGAGGAGAGATAAAGAATAGCGAAGAAGGAAGAGGATATAGGGTGGAGAGGGAGGGAGAGGAGAGTGGAAGAAATAGAAGGAGAGGGAGAGAGAGAATGGCGATGGAGAAAGGGAAATGGAGAGTAGAGTGAAGAGAGAAGAAGGGAAGATAGGAAAAGAGAATGGGAGGGAAAAGGAAGAGGGAGTAAAGGAAAGAGAGAGAGAGAGGAAAAAGTAGTGAAGAGAGTGGAGAGGATATATGTAGAAAGGAAGAATGAGGCAGGATGGTAGTGAGGCAAGATGAACTTATAAGAAGAGCACAGAGGCAGAAAGAAGAAATAAACAGAGCGAGAAGGGAAGGAGAGGGGGCGTGAGAAGACTGGGAAATGAACAATGAGAGGGAGAGAGTCGGGAGACGGCATAACGATGGCGGGGGGAGAGAGGAAGGAAGAGACAGTTGATGCAGGGAAAGGACGTGAGATTAGTGGACAAGATGAGTAGGAGAAGAGGAAGAGGCTGAGTTTAATTCGGTGGAGGAATGGGGAGAGGAAGGCGGAGGTTTGTAAAAGATGAGAAAGGCAGTGAAAGGAGGGAGATGATGAGAATTCGGGGAGTCAAGGAGAGTTGGAGTGGAAAAAGTGGAAGAAGTGGGTGCATGGTTAATAATATGGGTGGTAAGTTGATAGGAGTTTACATGTTTTTGAGAGTTGATATATTTTGACGTCATCGTCAAGAGGTTTATCTCAAGCCTGAATTTGATACCATAAATATTTTATATACACGACAACGCATATCCCACTGCCTAAGCTACTTAAAGGGAATGCTTTGGGATGTTTTCAGTAAGGAGGCTTAAATGAAACGCCGAGGAATAGAATTTATAATCATAAAGTTCTTTTTTCTTTTACAAACTTCGGATTCGTACGCTAAGCTATTCGTAGGAATTCTGTCGTCAAGTTTGGGAGGTCTTGAGGCAACGATATATATCTTTCATTCAGAAGAGATTTTGTTGATATGACTCCATTTCCTATTATGGCTTTTATTTATTTCCATATGTATCTTTAATGTACGGCTCAAAGAATTTTAAGTTAAGCAAACATTAGTTTGGGTAATCGCGGAATTTTATTTGCGCATTTATTAAAAATTGCTTTCGTGCCATCATTTTATTGCTTTTTTCCTCTTATTTTTGGGATATTATATTTTACTAAAAATCATTCGATTTTTTATCATACCGATATTAAAATGGCGGTAACTATAACATTAAAAATCAAAAAAATTCCCTTGTACAGGCAACCAATGCATCACAATTTGTGTGAATTAATATGATTCATTTTAAATAATATTTTAGTCCATTAAGATTCCAGAAGATACTGGGAAATGTTTTATTTTAAGAAAAAGGAAAGAGATTCATACATCTCGGCAGACAATATTTCATGATTTTCCTCCCATAGTAGGCAACCATATCTTCGCGGCACTTTTCGACTTGTGAAACTAAAACGTCATAAGTGATGTACAACTTCGTCAAGTACAGGATTATTGGAATAAAGTTTAATAAATATAAAGTTTTTATTTTAGTTTATCCAAAAATCGATTCGCAAATTTCGAGCAGCTCTTGCAGCAAAGTTAGTATGGATGGGTAAAAGCGCATCGAAAACGTTTTATTTGGTGATTTTGAAAAGCTCGCAATATCTTTTCTGCTTAAATAGAAGTCGTCCGAGAGGACTATTGAGGTAACTGATAGTCTGATTGTGGATAATCTAGGTAACTACTGAGGTTTACTGTGCTAGGTACGTATGCAACGGAAGTGTGCTTAATTATCTGTCTTGTTTCGGTTAAGGTCTCATGAATTGTCCCTGAAGATGTGCACTTTGTAGCTTATATGCATCTAGTTTTCTCGACAAATTTGTAGGTTACTTTGCTCCATACGATCCGTAACGTGAACTGGTAATTGTATCGATTTTTTACTCGTTAAAATTATTAATTGAAAGTGGGTAACTGCAAAAACCAATTGCGGTCGTACGCCGATTACTCGAACTTCTTTAACTAAAATTTTGGATGAGTCGAGGTAGATATTTTTCATGTTCGTATTCATATACAGGACACGTAATTTCTATAACTCGAATCCTAGATAATTCGAATATTTTCTGTTCTCCCTCAAGATTCGAGGTGACGAGGTTCGCCTTTATTTATTTAGTGAATATATAAAGAATATTTCTTTTCCGTCTCCGAAACGTTTAAAATGGTGATAAAGCGTTTGATTCCCGCGGGTCGACGGTGTGAGAATCAACGCAAGAGACCGGATTTCGAATGCCAGTTGCATCGTATATTTCAAATCCAACCTTTTTCGTTTCCAAAATCTCTCTCTGCCCTCAGCAGAATGCACAATCTCAGCATTCCGACCTTCGGAAAAGACTTTTGAGCCGCAAAGGTTCGCTCAACAAAGAGTAGGTCAGCACAGGCGCGAGGGGATTTCCTTAATCTCTCCGATGTGAATGCGCGTGAGAATCGAACTGTTGTATCTAGGTCTCTCTTTGGTTTAGGTTTAGCAGAGAACTAAATCTTGCGCAGGGCTTAATCGAACCTATATAAAGTTCCTAGAATTTAATCAGGGCTAAGGGTCGAATTTAACATGCTAATTTCGTAATGGAAAAGAATTAGGTGCTGGACGCATGGTTGCCGAGAAGATAGCTTTACAGTGGAGATTTGTCGATAGATAGGGTTACTGAGAAAACATACTGCAAACACTGGAGTCGTTCGATGGAACTTTAGAATATGCGCGACTCAGCATTATGTTTTCGTCATAATTATTGTACTGTCTGGAGACGAGTCAGTGAATATGAATATTACACCGAGTTCTCCGCGTCATCCCATTCTCCGCAAACTTTTCCAGTATTTAGTGATTCTGTTTCCATTTCATATTAGTATAATGCATTTATAAACTACGTAATACTATATCGTGAATATTACGCTAACGAGAGGTTTTATTTCGATAACGACATTTGTGATAAAAATTACCCAAGTTTACTTCATAACCTTCATTTATTTTTTCCCCATTTAATTTAGGATGGTTTCTCAAATTAACGCTTATGTATTTTACCGATGTGTAGTATTAATATATATGATTCATATACGAGCGCATACAAAACTATTGTCAAATAAGAATAACGTTATCAGTTGAAACGACGGGCACGAAAAGAATAATCCTCAATAACACATACAAAGAATGTGTAACTATTGAGTTTCGTACATTTTAATTACTGAGATACAATTTTTAAAGGTCGCATTGCTTTACACCTGTCATGCCCTAAGTTTTATGCTTGAGGGCCATGTAACCCACTTAAACAGTCGTCGCGGAAACACCAAGTCGAAAATACAATTGAAGAAAAATTTAAGAAAGTAATTTGTTTTGAATTTAATTATCTTTTGCGGGAATGGAGAGGTAAAGGCAAATTATAATTTATTATTATATCTATTCTGTGTTACAGTGTAACATTTCATTTCTAAACTCGTGTCGATAACACTCTGCCAGATGAATGTGGCCCGTGGGACGCAGGTTGGACACCGTTGTTTTACACTATGCATTACAGTTAATGAGAAAGTAAAAATGGCCGTGATCTATTGCGATATCGCGAACTAATTTCCTTTTTCGCGTTCCCGTATAATACTAAACGGAGATTGGAAATGTTTGTTGTAAAACTTTCGTGGTTCGCGCACGATTTCACGATGACGTTGTTTACATTGCGCAGAGAGCCCTAGGCGGTATTCTCGGAGCGCGCGGTAATCTTAGGGCATCCCTTCGTTGAATAGAGCACTCGTTTTCGTGGCGTCTGGAACTGCGGAATGTGGGAACAACTCTGCGACGCCAGCTGAACAGATCGCTTTCCGTTATTGGACGGTGGCCTCTTTTTTTTGCTTACGTCGCCGACGGTGAACTAACTCGATTGGCGGCGAATTGAATAGAAAATTGGATATTCAGCCAAGCCTTCAAAAATACTGTTTGAGCTGAGGAAAATTGGTGGTTCACCGCACGGGGTTAGAGACAGAAAGATATATTTTCATAGAATTAGCGATAATACTAGTTATATATTTCCGGGCTATAGAGATTCCTCTTCTTTGGCAGAAGTGAAGAGGATTTTTCTTAAACATTATGTGTGAGTATTGTAACATGTCTTATAATGTCATACACTGCATATCCCATGTCGCTCTTTTATGATTATAAGAATGATCTTTATCGCTGCTGACATCATAACGAAGGCAAAATAACTAGAATAGTTAGAATGATAAAAATGCAAGAAACAGTGAAAATCGTTTTGGGAAAAATTATGACGTTTATTTGCGATTTCTCTAAGAGCAATTCACGGAACCTAATTCGACAGGATAGGGAGGAAAAAATCTATTGTTTGTTTTAATTTATTAATCAGAAGTTGCATGTGATGAATGCATGGACGAGGAAACGTGCAGAACTGGAAAAATTCAGGAGCTCATTCTCATTGGCGACTAAACGTCGCACAGTGGCAGTTATATTTATCAATTCAACAGAATTACTAAGCGTGATAGTTTTTACGCCGTAATGCGTATGCGTAAAGGATACATTTAAATAATCCCGATCTAAATATCATCGCATTGAAATCTACTCTGCCTCCTGGATTTGGGAAGTGGCTCATAGATTTGGAACAGATTTGTCCAGGCCTGGAAACGTGTTTTAAAAGAAATAAACGCAACCGTTAATTTTGACTGTGGTACTACGAGTAAGAACGTTATTTTCTGAGGGCTAAGCTTTGCCTACATGAGTTTTATTACGCATAGTTGAAGTTATTTTTCAAATTATGCCACGATTTGCCGAAAAAGCTAACTAATATTCCCGTTTTTTTGTCGTTCCACGGTCATTCAAATTTTAGGCTTTCTGATATTTTATTACTGAAAGCCACCTCTATCATAGATTGCTTGATCGTCTAAAATTACGAGTATCTCCTTAATGGAAAATTTCGCATCCTTCATAGTTTTCTCTCTATGGGCGCTCACTGTCTGAGAATTAAAAACTTCGAACAGGCATACCGAAGAAACTTATAATGCCAAGGGACTGTTTTCAAGGAGTCCTCATAGATCATTAAATTTTTGATGGGATCCTTGAACCCTTTCTTTCGCTAGAGATGAGAAACTCGAGTCTCTCTGTTTTCGTATATTTCTCAAAAATTTATTTTTGAAGTGTTCGAGCCACGAAAAATACTATTAGTTTTCACGCAGGCTAACTTTCTCGGGCGAGGGCGTTTCCTCTACTTCGTTTCGAACATTATCGCTTGCTTCGAGTAAAGTAACGGTTTGTCGGAGAAGAGGAGGTGTTTCCCTGGTTACGAGATTAAGGAATAAGGTCGTCCCTGGAGTACTTTGAGATTAAGATTGGACGGTCCTGTCTGGTCTTTCGCGATGCGTTTTTTCCGCCGTTACTTTCCTTTTAGCGACTCTCCCGCCGTCTTATATGCTACACGAGGCGTCTCCAGACCTTGCGCGCTATCTTCTCGTTATCACTCGTGGGAGAGGTTTCAGTTTACAGCGCCATTTGCGTTGGATAATGGAAACATCCATCGCCGAAAATATACGGTAATACTTCGATATACGAAGTAGATGCGTTCCTGAAACTTCGTTCGTATATTGAAACTTCGTATATCGAATAACATTAATATAATAGGATGCGATACCAATAATAATTTACAATCTTAGAACATAAACCTTTTAATAAGTACTAATCGCATTTTTTAAATAGTATTCAGGGCCGGTTTCAGTTAAAAAATATGTGTAAGCGAGGTAAAAATATGCCGCCTCTCTGGATATCAAAGGCATGAAATAATATTAATGATATAATAAAATAAGAAAATAAACTTATTTAATCGGTCTTTATTTAAATAAAGAATATTCAGCTAAATACTTTGAGAAAATAGAAATAAAACATTCACTGACCTTACTACTATATAATGATTACATTACCGAATATTTTTATATTGCAACTTTATGAACCCACTTTTCGAAAAGGACGAGATTAAGTGTTATCGAGCTTTTTCTTTGCAAAGTCATTTATCAGGGATCAGAGAGAGAGAGAGGCTACGTTCAAAAGGTAGAGATCCCGAATGTAAAATATTTGCACAAAGATACAAACCCTGAATAATCAAAATCTCTAGTGTTGAAGGTTCGCTGTATTTGGAGCGGAAAGGTTATTTGAAATTACAGTGCGTAATCCCTAAAAGCACATGAAAATTAGCATTATAGTTATTGATTTTGCGTGTATATATCCCGCTAAAGAGGTTAAGGAAAGTGCACAGTGTATCGGCGTGTTTTACACAATGTAAAACTTTAAAACATATGTCTTAGGTGACAACTATAAGCAGTAGGTTACGTCGCTTACACCTTGAACCGACCCTGAATGTATATGAAATATCATGGCGTAAAATAAAATTTTTTCGCGATGTTTTCAAGTTCTGTGCAATAAACCTTTAAAAAAATGAAAATGTAAAAATCCGAAATATTGATTTTGCTGCCCCTCTAAAGTGGCGCCTGTAGGCGACCGCTTACGTCGCTTACGCCTGAAACCGGCCCTGTTAGTATTATACTATTTATTGTACATACTTTGTAATCACTATAAATTACACTATTAGAAGTAAAAAGCGTACGTAAATTTCACTTACAACACTGCTTTTGTGCTAACGAGATAACTTTCCGTGATTTTATGACTGCTCCAACAACATCCGCGCATGGTTTCATTAGTTTCGGCATTTTGAGGTAAAATAACATTCTTCAGTTAACAACAGTCACTTTTTGCAAATTAAACACTTTATCGTGGCGAAAAACAACACAATGTCAGAATTCTTACAACGAAGATGACGTTACGAAGATACCTTGAAAACAGTCAATACCTATGGAATGCTTGACGAAACGAACAAAACTGGAGAAAAGTAGATGTACCGCGTTGCATTGAATCTGATATTCACTGCGTAACTAAGATCATATATTCATTAGTTCTGAGCCAGAAGTTATATCCATCATCATGTACACTAACATTATAGGCGTTGATTGAATCGGCTCGATTGTCATAAATACTTAATTCGTTATAGCGAAACTTCGTATATCGAGGTATTACTGTATTATCAAACGGAGGGGATAAAAAACAGTTCGCAAAAAGTGTCATTTTTTCTTCTTCTTCTTCCTCTTTTCCTTTCTTAAACCGTCTTACAATTTTTTGCCTCTGAGTTTTTTGTGTTTTTCCGTTTTATTATCCCGTCCTCCATTTTAATGTCTTTTCTCTATCTTCACCTGTCGTATTTTCCATTCTTCGTTCAGTTTCTCTCTGTTCTTTAATATTTAATTTTATAAATAATAATAATAATATTATTTTATACACACCAGCAGAGATAGCAACTTTGATTTGATTGGAGTGCTGCGTTGGTAGCCTTGAATGCTATAGCGGACCGCATAAGAGTTTACTTTGGGATTCACCTGTCGACTCAGTGGTACAACATAAGTGAAAGTAAAGTCCACATATTTTTTTAGCGTTATAATTTCAACGTACCATGTTTTACGACTATCATTTCAATTAACAAATGTAGAGTTTTTTCTGTTAAATAAATTTCTCGTCGTACCTTCTTGGACCTCATTTAATGCTCTCGAGGGTCCAATGCGACCCTTGGGTCGTAGTTTGGCGACCACCTGCTCTAACTCTTCTGCATACATCCTCTCGATCCTCTGTGTGCCCCCTCTTTCGTTTTCGCCTGTAACATTCTTTCAATTTCCCTCTTAATTCAAGTTTTCCTTCCGTTCTTTTCCGTTTCCTTCCCTCCGTTTCTCTTTATTTCGTCTCGGTTCTTTTCGATTCTCTTTTTTTCTTTTCCTATTTTCCTAGTTTGTCTCTTTGCTTTTTATTTACCTTCGTTTCATCTCCCTTTTCATAAAAAAATCTCATTTTATTCCCTACTACTCTCTTTTCATTTTTCTATACGGGAAATATCGTCATGAGGAAATTTTGGAGGACACAAAAATCATTTCGTTGTGATGACAAAGTGTTCGCACAAATACTGCTGTAGAGTATACAAAGAGAACAATTGTTTATTTTAACGAAGATATTTTTAAGGCAAAATAGTTGCATTAGTTTCCACATTACTGAAGGTAAATATAAATCTTAAATTATAACGCTACAAATAAAAATTCGAAATGCCCTATTATAAAAAGGAAAATTTTCTGACCTCTTTTACTATGGGAAGTCGGCCGGGATCTACAAATGTTTTCTTTGTAGCGAATTATTACTGTATTCTGTCTCTTTACCGTCTATATGTACTTTCTACGAATAATATTTCTTTTTTGTTCGTTTTATTCCCTATCAGCTCATGTAGAGGTTTTTTTTCTCCTCTGCATATCCACGTTCGCCTGTCTTCATCTTTTTCTTCCTCTCCTTTCGGCACATCTCCTTTAGTCTCTCTCCCTTTCTTGCTTTCATTTCCGTTTCTCCACCCGTCGTCTTTTCCTTTTTCGTCTGTTCTTTAATCCCTTTCCTTCCCCTCTCGCTTTCTCTCTCTCTTCACGCCGAACACGTCCATACTCCGAAAGGAGGAGACAGATAAAGGAAAGGTTTGTCCGTCGGTGCGTGGATGGATTTTTATGATGATAACAAGAGTATAGGGCGGAATAAAAAGGGAAGAGGAGCCCCTCTCTTCCGGGTTAGGCGCCTGGGCAAGCGTCGGGGAGGGAGGGTAGGAGTAGAGTAATAGGGAGGGGAGGAGTAGAGGAATAGGGAGGAGGGGAGGGGGAGAGCTGGCTCGCAACCAAAACCTCCTTCGTCCCTTTGCTCTCGCACCCTCCTCTATTTTTCCGTCCTGCGTTCGTTCCTTTCGCCTCCCTGCCCAGCACCCTCCCCTTTCCCCCTCCTCTTTCCACCCTTCCCTCCCCCACAGTCTTTTCCCCTACGCTTTTCCTCCCCCCTTTTCCTTTTATTTCGCGCCATTCCTTCTCGTTTGGGTTTTCATCTTTCTCCTCCGTTATATCCCTGTGTGTTTATCAATTTTCTCTTCCTCTCTTTCGTTTCTTCCTGTCTCAGATCTCCTCTCTCGTTTGTTTGCCTCTCTTTCCCCGATCCATTGCCCTCCTTCCTCTTCTCTCTCTTTTACGTACGCGTGCACCCATCTCTCTCCCCTCTAATTCCCTTCGTGGGCACAGCACCGTTCTCTTTATCTTTCTCTATTTACCTCTTTAATTTTTCTTCATTCTCTTCCTATTTCTCAGTTCCTATTTTCTATCGTTTCTACACTGTTTCTCCATCATTTCCATCCTCTTTCGCCATTCTCTTTATATATATATATTATCTTCTTCTCCATTCCTTTTCTACCTTATCCTCCTCCGTTCTCTCCTTTCTCTTCTTCTTTCTTTCCTTCCTAATCGCTCCTCTCCTTACCTTCTCCCTACGTATTCATTCCATCTCCGTATCATCTCTCTTCTTTTCCTCTTTCCTTTCCATCCACCTTCCGCTTTACTCTCATTTCCCCATTGCTCCCTTTTCCTCTCCTCCCCTCCCTTCTCTCCCTCTCTTACGCCGCACACTTCACCATCTCCCTGCTCTCTTCTATTTGTCCTCCGCTCGCTCCATTTCCCACCCCCCATCCTCTCTCTTCCCCCTCTATTCTCTCTCTCTCTCTCCAGGTTATTTAATATGGCCGTCCACTTTCATTGGTATTGCATCGGGCGAAAACCTGCTAAAGATTAATGGCTTTAAAAAGCCGATAGAATTCAAATATTGACTCTGGTGCGAAACGATACCAGCGCGTTATTCATAACGTCAGGCGACAGTAAATATTTCTACGGATTTACCTTATATTTCGACTCCGGTCAAATAGCGATCACGGGGAAGTGTAGGAGGAGCGACCGTTTGAAAACACGGTCGTCTTCGAACTCGCAAAAACTTCTCGCGTCGTTGAATAATTCGCGAAACCTGCGTCATTGGGCAGTTTAAAATCCGTCGCTTTAATTGCGTCGGGTTTTGTCGATTGAGGGAGATATCTGGGATCCTAGGTTTCAAAACTGAAACAGGCGCCGGTCCATCCGATGGTCGATCCCATAAAACGTTCTGCGCCCGAATTCTTCTTATCCTATACACCGCTCCCCGGTTATAACGCGGGGTATCGGGGGAGGAGCTGCGACCCGCGTTATAAGACAACCGCGGTATAACCGAGGACATGTCTTTTTATTTTTTTTAATTTCTATACTTGCTACAAACGACAAAATTCAAATAAAAACAATATACAGTGAGTAGAAGAAATTTATTTAATCCATTCCTTAAAACGTCGGTATATTTTGTTGTTTTTACTTTAGTACGTACTAAAAATCGACAGGACTTTCTTTCCAAGAAATAGGGAGGAAGACCCGCGGTATATCAGATTCCGCGGTATAGCCGACGGCGTTATAACAGGGGAGCGGTGTATTTCTTTCTCTGCGTTTTCCCTCGGTTCCCCTTCTTCCATAGCATAGTCGTTCTTCCTCCTTTTATTCTCTTCCTGTTCTGTTTGCCTTTATCTCTCTTTTTCTTCTTCTTATATAAAGAACCCCTCGTGGTCGTGAAAAGTTCGAATTAGACATTTACGCGTTTTAAGTGCCTATAGGTTCGGGAAAATAGCTTTAGGAATTCCGTCAGTCTGTAAACTCTCGTAGCGAGAGCGACTCTACTATAGGCTTACCAGATTCTGAAGAAGCAAAACTGGGACATTATTGTGCTCTGAGAAAGAAAACGGGCACATAAACGGATCGACATGTGATTTTTTTTAGTTCTTTTGTCGTTTGTGTGCTATATTAAGAAATTTTGCGCAGCTTTATTTTAATTTGAATAGAATTTGAAGACATCTAGTATTTAAATGAGGTATTGCCCATTATAGAAGTGTTACTGAAATGAATCTTACCTTTTTCACAAAATATCAATTTACTCAAAAATGGCTGAAAGGATTTCAATAAAAATTCATCCAGCTATAGATATTTACGTTAAAAATATCTTTGCATATACCTTCATCATCATCATCATCAAAGGTAGTCTGTCCGTAGACAGATCCGTGATTATTCATGGTTAAACCAAGTTCTCCACATACTCCTGTTTTCCGCATTCTTCTTCTTGTCTTGATAGCTCTCTTTCCCCTTCAAATCCTCTATCAGCTGAAACCTTTTCCTACCTCTTTCTCTTTTTCCATCCAGTTTTCCTTCTAGCACTTCTTTAATCATGCTCTCTCTTCTTAGGCAATGCCCAATCCAGTTCGCCTTCCTCTTTTTGATAGTCTGTATAATCGTTTGATTCTCTCCTATTCTTCGTAGTACTTCCTCGTTTTTCACCCTATCTGTCATTTTATCTTCAGCATTCTTCTCCCTGTCCACATTTCGAAGCTTTCCAAGTATTTAATATCATTTTTCCTTAGCGTCCATGTTTCTGCTATACTCCATACATAGAATTTTATCAGCTTCTTGCGGATATCCTCCTTTATTTCCCCCGTTAGTAGGAGTTTCTTTCTATTCTAGTCCTGATTTCATCGGTATATTTTGCTTCTCTCGTTATGATGCTTCCAAGGAATTTTTAATCTGAAACTTGTTCTAGTGGCTTTACTCCAATACATATATTCAAATTTTCTTCTTCTTTACTTGATATTCGCATTACCTTGGATTTTTCTGTATTTATTTCCATACCGTATTTTCTACCTGTTTTCATTAGTCTATTTATAATTTTTTGGAGTTCCTTTTCCTTTCATGCTAGAAATACTTGATCATCCATGTGTTTCACTGTTCTTATAATCCTTCCTCCAATTTTGAAATCTCCCATCCTTCTAACGCTTCCTGCATTAGCCTCTCTCCATATATATTGAATAGGATCGGCGATAGACAACAGCCCTGTCTTACTCCTCTACCGATATATACTCCCTTGGTGTCCGCATTCTCCAACCTGACCTTTACAACTAGATTCACATATAGATTCCTCATCAGTCTCCTGTCTTTCGAGTCTACAACTATATCCTTTAATATCCTCATCAGCAGTACCCAATTTACTCTATCAAAGGCCTTCTGCCAGTCGACGAAATATACGCATATATCTTGCCTGCACTCTATTGCCCTTTAGGATATGATTCTCACTACACCGATAGCATCTCTGGTTCCTCGTCATTTTCTGGAGCCGGATTGATCTTCCCCTAGCGTTTCTTCGGCCTTTTTCTCTAGCCCTTTATTAAGAATCCTCGTGATGATCTTCTAAGTGTGTGGCAATAGGATTATCGTTCTGTAGTCTTTACACTGCAATGCCTTTGGCTTCTTCTTTAGAGGGATCATTGTTATTTCTAGGAAATCCTGAGGCCACTCTCCCGAGTCGTAAATCTTGTTAATTAATTTGGTAATCACTTTTAGTCCTTCCGATCCCATGACTTTAAGTATCTCTGCCGGTATTCCATCGCTGCCTGTAGCTTTTCCTTTCTTCAGTTCCAGTATCGCCTTTTCTACTTCGTTTTTCATAATAATTGGTCCCAAGTTGTCCTCTTCAATTTTATCCTCTTCTTCCAGTTCTATTTGTGAGGATCTTGCCTGCTTGTTGTATAGTTCCTTAATGTATTCTTTCCATACCTCTGCTAGATCATTTGGTTCTGCAACTATTTTTCCATCTGTATTCATAATTCCTTTACCACGAATTCTATTAGGCTTCTAATCTTCTAACTCCAGTGCCATCGCGTACATCATATCGTGCCGTCCTAACTTCTCCATCTGTTGTATTTCCTCACATTTTCCTTTTATCCAATTTTTCCTAGATTTATCTGTTACCCTTCTCAACTCACTGTTTATGCGTCTATAGTTGGCTGTATCTTCTTCACTGTTAACGTTTTTCCATTTTCTTCTCTCATCCATTTTATCCAGCATTTCCTTAGTGATCCATGGTTTTCTGATTTTCTTCTCTTGTTTTCAAATCTCTTTATTCAAGATAGCTTTGATACTGGCTTTAATTTCCTCCCATTCTGTATTCACGGTATTCGGTTTGTTTTCCAAATTACTAAGGCGATCTTCCAACTCCTTGCTGAATGTATCTTGCTTTTCTTTCAGTCTTTAACGTCTCAAGTCTTTCTCTTCTCGTTTTCCGTATTAGTTTAAGCTTTGTAGTAACATCGACTATTAGAAGGATGTGATCTGAATCAATGTCTGCTCCTGGTAACGTCTTATCATTTTTCATGCTGTTCTCTTACTAGGATGTAGTCTATTTGGTATCCCATTCTATCTTCTTGGCTTTTGTATGTGTACAGCTTTCGTTTACGATTTTTGAACCATGTGTTAGTCACTACTAGGTCGTTATTAACACAGAATTCTACCAGTTTTTCTCCTCCTCGGTTTCTTTTCTCAAGTCCGTATTGACCGACAACATTTTCTTCTTGTCCTTCTCCAACGATTCTGTTCCAATCTCCCATTATTATGCAGTTTACCTTTCCACTTCCGTCTTCTTCGTAAATCTCAGTAATTTGTCCATACATCTCCTAAATTTCTTCTTCTTCATGAGTGGACGGCATATATACCTACCTGGATTATCAACATGATGATGCCCTATGATGTCATTCCTATTTCTTCTCATTTCTTCTTTCAGGTTCTCTAGCTTTCCTGCCTTCCTCATGGTTTTAACATTCTTAGTACCTATGTAAGTTACCTTCGACAAATGATTTCCTCAAGTCAGTCCCCGCCCGGAGGTCCGATTGGGGGACTATTTTACCTCCAGAATGTTTTTTTATCTCGAGAGAACTCATATTGTCCAACCATGTAATCATTACTAGAGAATTGTAATGTGGTAGTTTCCCTCTTTCTTTCCACAGCGCAGTACTGTAGCCGTTCAAATCGTCCCGCTCACGCCTACAGTTCTATTGGATATAGCCCCAGCCAACAGTTTCTTTACTATACTGACAGTACTGCTGCCTACTTTTTTTGTGAAAAAACCTCCATCCGCGGGGATCGAACCCCGGGACTTTGTAACGGGAAGCCGACTGGCTAACCACTACACCACTAGTGATTTTTACCTTATAATTCAAATAATAACTATATATAGTGTCCATTGATGTTATAATTTATCGAACCAAGCTATCGCAAATTTGTCCATACAATAATTTAACCAGTGACATTACTGTATAAGCTTGCGAATATGAGAAAGTTTTATCCATGTATGCCTCAAAGATTTTTTTGCCTTTCCATATTTCCTCTATTTTCTACCGAATTTATCTCTAGTTTCTCGCCTTACTCTTCATATATATATTCCTCCCTTTCTCGTTCAATACGTCTTCCTCCATTTTTCTCTACCTATCCGTGCGAACAAGGGTTCTCAATGAACTTTCGACAGAGGGAGGGAAGTAAATGGCATTAGGTCGTGAATCGAGTCCCTCTCATTGTTAGCGAGGGATCCTCTCTCTTCCTTTTGGCACGGCATCCATGTTGACACTGCCAAGTCTCCACGCTCGGCGGCCGCTTAATTAATTGCGCGCGATTGATAATTCTCGACACTTTGGGCGAACGACAAGAAAAAGTCGCGGAATTCCAATGGATTATCCTATTACGAACGTGAAAACTCCACAAAAATGTATCAAAAGACCAGTCAACTTTTTCCTTTTTTTATAATGGCAACTTTTATGCCAATTCATCATATTTTGATTTGTCTTCTTTTGACTCTAATGTCGAATCATCTCGTAAATATTTTACGCCGCTTCGAATTCGGATATCGGGCCATTATACGACCTCATAAGTCAGATAAAACTTTTGTGAGTGGTATCACACATCTATGGTACGCTATCAAAAGGTTTAATTTTCCATTTCCTCATCGTAAGGGCTGAGGAAGGGGGAAGTCATCGTCCTTCTGAAATTAAATGGTTGACCAAAACTACGAACCGATTTCGCAAAATCGGCGTGTTTTTCGTACATTGAATTTTATCAGTCAGAACTGAATATAGGAAGTAATAAAAATGTACGAATGGGAAATAATTTTCAATAATAAAAACGAAGGGAGAAAGAACTAACAAAAGGGTGATGCAATAAATTAGATGAGGATGATGTAAAAATGTTGAAAGTGCCGTTTGAAATAACTTACAATCGTCTCACACTCGCACGATAGTGTGATCTATGGAGTAGGTCATTTTTACAGTTTCAGTCACAATCCTTTAGTCATCATCAAAGGTAATCAATCCGTAGATTGGTTTGTAGCAGCTTTCCCCTCAATCCTGTCCTGGGCTAGCCTTTTCATCTCCTCATATGTCCTCTATCCCACGTCCTTTATAATCTGTTTTATGTATCCTAATCTAGGGCGTACTCCTGCGTTTCTTCCTGCTACTCTTCCTTCGATTATATCCTTCAAAAGTCCTTCATGTCTCAGAGTGTGTCCAACCAAACTGTCTCTTCTGCGTTTAATGGCCTTCCATAGACTCCTGATTTCTTGCAACCTTCTGAAAACTTCTTCGTATGTCACCTTATCTACTCAGCTAATCTTCAACATTCTTCTATAACACCAAGTTTCCATGGCTTCCAATCTTTTCTTCTCTTGTGTTCCTATTGTCCATGTCTCACAACCAAACGATAAAACGCTCCATATATAGGACTTTATAAATCTCTTTCTGGTTTCCAAACTTTTTATGCTCGATGCCATTAGCTGCCTGTTATTGTAAAACGCCTTCTTCGCTTGCGCGACCCGACTAGCTATGCCCATTTTGTTCCTGTTGTCGCTTGTTAGCCGTATACCTTCTTCTCTTGCGATTGTTGAAAAAGGGTGTTTGTAATAACCAGATTATGTCGCTCACAGAACTCTATCAATCGTTCTCCTCTTCCTTTTCTCCTGCCTAATCCATACTCGCCCGTTATTTTCCATCTCGTCCTTCATCGAGTATGGTATTCCAGTCTCCAAGTATCACCAGGTTCTCGTCCCCCTTAACATGCTTTATGACTTCGTTAATCTCTTCGTATATCTTCTAGATTTCTTCATCCTCGTGGTTCGTTGTTGGCATGTAAACTTAAACGGAAACTTTATCCTTCGGCTCCGATCCTATTTTCACTATTATAATCATCTCGCTATGCTGTGCGTATCCTTTCACATTTCTTCCAATAGCTCCTCTCACAATCAGTGTTATTCCTACTCCTGCGTTTCCATTAACTGCTCCGGTGTGGATAATCCTGTAATCTCCGCTCCAAAAGTCTCCTTGTTGGGGGTATCTCATCTCGCTTATCCATAGAATATCCAAGCTCATCCTGTCCATCTCCAATTTCAAATTCTCCAAAGGTCCGCATGCTAGCAAAGATCTAACATTCCATGTACCGATTCGTCTTTCGGTTGATGCTCCCTCCTGGGTACTCCTCTCCCGGAGATCCGAACGGAGGAGTATTTTACCTCCGGAATCTTTCACTAGGGAGGAATACATCATATCATTTAGTTTGGATTCGCTGCTCTTCCTTGGAATGATAATGCGACAGTTTTCCGTTGCTTTCCGCATCGCAGTACTATAGTCGTTAAAGTCGTCCTGACCAAGCCCGTATCTGTGCAGCTATGGCACCGTTCCATTTTTCGAAATTTCCGCTGGCGTAGATTATTAACAGGGCTGCTGTTCCCTGTTAAGGGTAAATGCTTATTTGAAAAGGTGGCATGTTTCGTCTTCGGATATTGTAGCATTTCTTGAGGTAGCCTTACCCAAGGACCACCCACTGCATCCTGCTAACACTGCCGCTCCTTGTCTACCACTTGTTATTCGTCGGGGGATCCCCACTTGTCTATCAGCTAACCATCATATCTGAAGGCCTTTCCACCATCCGCAACCCGGTGGACGCACTCGGTAGCTTACAGCTCAGCCCCGAGAATCCTTTAGTATGAGCAATGAAATTGACGTAGTTATTTACTCGATAAAACGGAAAGATAACCATAGTGGGAAATATTTCGTGTGTACCGCAGAGTAAGAATAATAGTTTGACGGAAAGTTTACATTAAAAAGGTAGAAAAGTTATAGCAGTTTTAATCGATAGATATCAGGGTTTGGGTTCTCAACTGTCATGTCTTCAGTATCTTATGCATTTTTTCTATGACTACCTTTTTCTTCGCTTTTAACACTAACGAGAAATTCGAGATTTGTGTAAATATTTCATCGGAATTGAGAACATCGTCACGGTGACTGTGATCGTTTATACATATTTTTTCTTTCTCGAAATATAGTATAATATTTTTGGGAGCAAAAAAATTTACCGCAGGAATTACAGTTATTTCAGCTACAAATCTGCATAAGGTAGACCATGAGTTCGAATCCGGTGGTGCAAATATGTTCATTTTAATGGAAACTATATGGTCAGAATTTTTCATTTTTGGTTTAAAATTAAAATTAATAAACAAAAGGTTATATATTTAAATAAATATAGCAACAATCGTTTCTACTGAATCAATAAAACTGCTCGCCTGTATTTTAGTTGGGAAAAACAAACTAAAACACTTTAATAAATTCTTTATCTATGTCTATTGTATTCTATTATGGGAACACGCTGCTATCGTTCAATACGTCTTTTACGGGCAATATAGAAGGTATTAGCCCCCTTTGTCAACAGTCAAGAGCTTTTTTCCAGGATAAGAAAATAATAAAACAACATCTAGAACTCGTTGTGCGAGTTGTTTACGAACACGTCTGTTGCTCCGTGAACCTTAACCTCCCCAACCCAACGTATAAAATGATCCTGTGTACGGCGGAGCACTTTTTCTTTCCGCCTAGCGTAGTATCAAATAAAGGAAAGATCTCCGCTCCCACTAGAAAAAGAAAGGCGGATAAAAGATTCAGAACTTGGCAGCTCAAAATTTTTACATCCTCAAGGTCAGTAGTGATGATTTCTCGCGTTATTTCAGCTCGTTGGCACGTTAAGAGTTTTCTCACGCTCTCGCGCTTTCTCCACGAGTGCTTATACTAGTTTGAGGACTTTTTTAATTTTTACTTAGGAACTTTCTGTGTGACTTGAACACTGTTTCTCCATCCTCTTATATTTTGTTTTTTATATTTTTGCATTCAAAACTTTGATTTTGCTGGTAGACTTGTTGTTGGTAAACAGTTTTATCTCTGTAAGAGTGAAAAATTATGAAAGTTTATACGATCTTAGGTATAGTACGTGTTTTGATTGCTTAGTTTTACATATTAAGTTTGGAAGACTTAAATATTATATGAGTTAGAACATCTTAATTCGATTGTGGCTTAAAGGTGGGACACGTGTCTTTCTCTCATTTATCTGAAGTTTAATATTTTTATGTCTAGAAAAATTATATTAGGAGGTATTTTGTTCGAGGAAGAGTTTTTATGATGGTTTTTTCCCTTCTAATAAATCACGGGGAGAATGAAGAAATTCGAGTATTATAAAGACTAAATTATCTTCAGAATAAACGAAAACATTGTATCACAAAGCTTTTGGAGTTTTCGGTACTTATGAAGACGCTTAATTCTAAAAAGAAATTTATTTGTGTAAGCGTAATTTGTTGGGGTCATAGACAACATTTATCATTTAACCTGTTTATTTGTCTGAGACGAATCGAGTGAAATAAATCATTGAAAAAGATACATTAATTTGGAGTAACGCTGGGACGAGGTTTTTTTTTTTTTTTAAATATTAAGATAATTTACTTTGTAACTCTTCCAAAAAAAAATTAATTTCATAAACCGGCTTTGATTGAATTTTGCACCGCTTAATTTTTAACGAGCGGAAATGAAAAGGATCAGAAAGAGATCTGGGTTTTATCACGGTTGTATAAATGATGTAATCGTCGGAAACGTCAGAAATTGAGATTTTGTAAAGGAAAAGAACTTAACGCCACGGGCAAGAAAAATACCGCGATCGGAGGGAACTAAACTCAGTCCGTAAAAGCCTAGGGTACAATAGTTTAAGGGATAAACCTCTAGCGGGGGCTGCTTAGGATCAAAAATGCAGGAGACTTAGAGAGGGAGTTGGGGATATAGAGAAAGAGAGACTGGACGAGAGAGAGAAAGGAAGAGAGGGAACAGTTGTGGGGTTCTGTTTGAAAGGGATCGTTTTACGAGGGAGCGAGTGAGGGAGAAAGAGAGAGAAAGAAAGAGGTGGGGGACTGAACGGCGGAGCGAGTAGAGGAAGGGGAGGAGGTGGAGCGAGACGGAGGAGAAGTGGGGGGGGGGGGGTAGCGGTTTGGACCGAAACGAGGAGAAATGGAGGGAGAAAGAAAAAGAGTAATTTCAGACAATAAATTTCGGAATTGAAAATTTAAGAGAAGGTTGAGGAATGTGGGGGGATTAAGGTCGTAAGATAAAGAATGGGGAAGCGAATGTAAATTTCGAGAGAAGCGAAGATTTTCTCTTTCTTCCGGATGAGGAGGAGGAAGAAGGGTGGAAAATGATGCTAATCGACGGTTGGAAAAAATCTGTTAGGAAAATATTTGATGAATCGGCGGGAAGGGAATTAAGGGGAAGGGCGAGGAATGAGAAAGAGATGGAGAGTGAGGGGGGGAAGGGAAGAAAAATGGTGTTGAGAGAGAGACAGAGGAAAAATGACGGATATTGAGAAATGTAATGGAAGAAAGAATGGAGGGGTAAAAGAAGGAAAGGTGAAGGTGGATAGGGTAGAGATAGGAAGAAAGATGTAGAAAGCGACGGAAGGAGATTAGGGAAAGTCAGGGAGAGAGAAATCAAGGGAAGAATAGATATTATGCCCCCATTTGGGCGGAATCGAAACTATAAGCAGTCTTTTCTTGCGTTTAGCCGATCTTCAAGCGCAAACAAATGCAGTAAACGTCACAGGACAAGAGTACGGTTGGCTTAAACGAAAATCGAAGTATATTTGCGGGGAAAACTGAGGAAAAATTTCGTTACGACGAATTAGGAAAGAGTACAACAAACAAAAGAGGGAGCGACGAGAAGATGCTTAATGATATTAGCTAGACGACGAATACGAAAGAATCTCGCATGCATGCGTGCGGAGATAGGAATGCGGACGCGTAGAGAGAGAGAGAGTGTGAGAAGGAAAGCGGAAGAGAAAGACGTGGAATGAGAGAGAGACGGATGAAGGGGAAGAGGGAACGAGAAGAGGGAGCGAAGGAGAATGGAATATCGGCCGACGTGGGTTAGACAGGTGAGAGGCGTGGAGAGAAAAGTCGTAAGGATGGAACTGGTAGGTTTTTGGGGGAGGGGGGGGGGGGGGGGGAGGCAAAAATAACCCGAGAGAACGTTCCGATCTTTTATTTAG
Source organism: Uropetala carovei (assembly GCA_036926305.1). Classification (NCBI taxonomy): domain Eukaryota; kingdom Metazoa; phylum Arthropoda; class Insecta; order Odonata; family Petaluridae; genus Uropetala; species Uropetala carovei. The sequence continues at coordinate 11,455,826 of JAXCHB010000015.1, forward strand.
GCGTTCCTTCCAAAAAAAAAAGAAGAAGCATCTCCGAAACGGAAAATTACCTTATTTTCCGCCTCATTTGTGATTCCTCCCAGGTGGCGGGCGAAATCCTTCATAAATAAGGACTCAGAAACCTTTCTCGGCTCTTCTTTCTCGAAGGCCATCGATTATCTCTCACGAGGCCGAAATTAAACTTTTTTGTCCGAAAGATAAATGGGAAATACGCTGTATTTAATTGCGATCATGACTCGAGGAAAAAAACCCGGTTGGATTATTTTTTCCCCCCTTCCCAGATCGAAAGATTTCTTTCCTCGCGTGATTTGTAGCTCGTTTATTAAACCGTGCATTTGTTTATCATTTTGATACATCTTTGGCCATTTACTTTAGAACTGAAGTTAAACTATTAGATAATTTGGAAATTCACGGCGAATGTATTTTTTCAATCAGCACCCGTGCTCTTCGATATTTATTACGAGAAAAGAATAATTAATCGAATGGTATAATTTGGATCAATTTAATTGGTTAAAAAAGTTGAATGCATTCTTTACATTGCCATGCGGCGCGAAATTAAGGGCTAATGATGTGCGCGAAGCAGCGATGGACTGCGAAGTCGGAATTGTTATTGCGAAATAAAAATTTTAGAACCTTTCGAAGATTAACTGTAGCACAGTGAGACTTAAACGGGGTCCTTACAGTTATAAATATCTCCGCGTCTGACTTTTATCGATTTGTAAGGAATCTGATATACGAATTTTCCGTTTATATTTGACTGAAAAGTAAGTTTGGATTTGTAAGCAACCTGATATACGAATTTATCATTTATATTTGACTTGAAAGTAAGTTTGGGAATGGCTTGACGGATGTGAATGGCAAACTAAAGAGTTAAATTTCTCGAATAATTTCCAAAGACGTATTTCTGGTCTTAACTATATTTTCAGGGAGTAGAACAACTGGAATGGGTGTAATGTTATTTGGTTCATATAAGTCAAATAATATTCCGGTATCGAAAGATCTTAGAAATTGTTAATAAACAAGGCAGATTACTATGTTTTTGAAAATAGGATAAAATTCTAGATATTAAGTTACCTTCATAAATACATGTAAAGGACGTCGTATACAGTAGTCTGGATACGGATAAGGGAAAAATGATGTAGCTGCATAGCCCATTCCGAGAATACAGAAATGGTCAACAAAAAATTGAATCACCATCTTAAGATGCCGTTACTGAAGAAACTTGTCGTCGTAAAGGTAGTTGAAGAGTTTAAGATAGAAAACAAAAAGTTCATTCGTGGCCTGCGCCGTAAACAAATCCGGTTAATGAATCTTGCCGCATTCGCGATGTCGCATTACAGTCGGAGAAGAAGTTTCGGTTTAAGACGATGCCTCCGCAGTATCCTAACGATGAGCATAGTCGAGGTTCGCCAATCGGAAGATATTCCTTTATAACGGCACTTTTTAATCGAGAATATCCTTATATATCGCGTAAGTTATTTTATCGTGTTACGTGGTAGTGTAATTTACCTTGCCGTAGAAAATTTTTGTTTGAAGAATCGAATCAACGCGCATGCGATTACAAAATCATACAATTGGTTTTCTCCTCTCTTTATTTATTGTTTACTCATTACTTGATGATCTGAGGAGTTGGAAAGCCCCTTTTGGATTGTGAGAGTTAATGCTTCTTATAAATATCAATTAATGAATTGTAAAGAAAATATAATAAAAGCGTTATTTATGGTAGATGCGCAGATCCCTTTTAATTTTCTACCCCCGTTATTTTATGTGTCTGGAAAAAAGGCAACACTTATGCTATAGATGAAATTCGTACTGGTAAGCTCTAAGATTCGGGTAGAGACCTTCCGAAAATGAATGGAAAATTTTTACTTATGATGAATTTAATATTTAGACAATTATTGATCATAAAATTATTTGAAATCCTTGGAATGCTTTTATTCAGTACGTTTTCGTTGGTTAATTCATTTTTTATTGACTTGGATTCACCGATATATGTAAGTCTCCAATGGGTTCTTAAGTATTGTATACATTTACGCCTGGTAGTCCCATAATAGGCATAGTGGATGCCCCAACATTGGTCCCACATAGGAGCAACACTCCCGTAGCTGCGCCAATTATAGCAGTTGGTATTAAAATTCCGGTGCAAGATATTTCAAAATCCCATTCGCTTAGTATCAAGTTGGTTTAATTACAAATTACAAAGGAAAGTGCTGATGTTAAAATTTATGTACGTTTGTGGTATTTTTGGATTTCTTTTTAGGTCTTCTTCATGTAGGGCATTACTTTCCAAATTGTGGGGCGTGCCCCTCTGGGAAGGGGAGGGCGGTGCGTAGGTCGGGGGGGGGGGGGGGAGGGGGGGGGGGGGCGCAAAAGATTTGGCATATATTTGCTGTCTGTTTAACTATTCTTATCGTGAGATCTAAAATATATAACACCCAAATTTAAGCCCTCAAGTGGTTAAGGCATATTGTTTGCGTCCATAGTTTTCTTTAGGTCGTTATGTTAGTGGAAACTGTAAGTCCAGTAGATATTGCTTATGAACTTTGATTTATAGAGGAGGGCGCGCAGAGACTTTTATTATGGGTCCCGTCTCTGTAATGTTTGGAAACTGCTGTACTAGACCTGGCTAGCCTGACCTTAACGTATGATAAATACCTCATTCTTAAGCAGCAGGATTAACCTTAATCGGTAGTTCGGTGGTGGAATATCTGCCCGGCAAGTGGAGAATCCGGGTTCGAGTCCCGTTCGAGACAAAATTTTCCTGCTCTTTTCCGGAACTTATTATAATCGGAGGCGTTCCGTTTAACGACATTAATATTCCTGCGAGAGAGGTCCAAATCCTCTCTTTAGTTCGTTTTTTTTAAGTTCGCTTTCCGCCGTACCTCACGAGAACGACGAAGACATTTCCGAACCGTTCTCCGTTAAGAGGGAGCGCGCGCCCTCGAAACGGGTCGAACGAGAAAACCTTCCCTTGCAGCAAAAGAGTTCAACTCAAAACCCCACCGACGTGAGACCGCTCCGCGCACGGGGTATTCCGAGGGAGAAGCATTAGCAGTCGCGTGTCGGAAAATCAATCGGAGACCACGTAGAAAAGAATTTCTGTAGGGAACCAGAAAACACGGGAGAGGCGAGCGAGCTCTCGGAATGCGGCAAGAAAAATAAAACGTACGCGACAAGGAACGTTCGTTGAGTTTATTTTATTTTATTTTTTAATTTTTACTTTTATTTTTGCATCCGACCGTCGGCGTCGCACGGTGGTATTAAACTCTTATTCGCGAAATTTAGAGCGAAGTTGAGCTTAATGAAAGGTGGAAAGGGAGGTGGAGAGAGAGGGGGGGGGAGAGGAGAAAGGAAGATGCCGTGAAAGAAGGAGAATGGAGGGACGAGAAGGGGTAAATAAGGGAGAGAAGCGGAGGGTTGGAAGAACTGTGGAAGGGGGGGGTGGAAAGAAGGAAAGGGAAGGTAAGAGGAAATACAAGTAAAAATTGGGGAGAGGGAAGTTGGAGGAAGAAGTAAGTATAGAGGGTGAGAAAATAGGAGGTTGAGGAAGGAGGAGGTAGAGGGGGGAAGGCGGAAGCAGTAAAGCGAAGGTAATAAGAGGATATAGTAATTAGAATGGGAGAGAGGAAAGTAGAAGGAGGGAGGAAGAAGTAAGTAGAGAGAGGAGGGATTGGAGAAGAGAACGAAGAAAATGACGAGGAACGGAAAGGAAGGGAATGGAATAAATGGGGAGATGGAGAGATGTTGAAAGGAGACAACGGGTAAAGCGCTATGGTGGTAAAAGAATGGGCGAAAAGAGTGTAGACGTAGAAAAGGAAGAGAACGAGAAAGTGAAAAGAAACGAAGAAGGAAGGTAAAAGGGTTTGTAAAGAAATCGGATTAAAGAAGGGAGTGATAAAAATGTTAGAGAGGACGAGGGGAGAAAATGACAACGAAATGAGTGATGACGGGAGGGGAAAAAGGAGGAAAGTTATGTCAGAAAGAAAGGAGAGAGAGCGAGAGAAGAGAGGTGTGGGAAAAGAGGGAGGAGGAAATAGAAAACAGAATAGAAAAGGAAAAGGAAGAGACCTGAAGAGGAAAGAATAGAGGAAGGGAACGGATAAGAAGAGTAAAGGGATGCGAAAGAGAGGTTAGTGAGGTAAGGCGCTACTACGGCGAGTTGGGGAGAGGGTTGACTCCGTTCGACCGTATATGTCTCGTTTTGGGGCGCTGGTTATGTGTTTCGTGCCCCGGCGCGCCATCTTGAGACGTTGCTGACCGGAAAAGTTTTGGAATTTACTGCTCCTCTAAATGCAATCAGATAGATGGCTTCGTCGTCTGGCTACTTTGGTAGCGTCGTTCATTCCTTTGTTTTTCTGGCCGCCAAAGTTTTGTGCATACTGTTTTAAAGAAATGTCTCCAGAAGAAAACCCTTTTAGCGTCCTTTCACCCCACTCCGTAATTACTCAAGAGTTTTATCTAATCATTGATGGAGAGTAGACCTGGACTGCGTTGGGCGTTTGAAGTAATTTCTAAGAGACGCACGAGACCGACACAGGTTGGATAAAGGAACTGTGAAAGTAATACTTCCGTCGTGGAGTAGGGTTGAAAACGAATGAAATATATTTGCAATTAATTACGAGCAACAAAGAAATTCTTCTTTTAATCCGGTTCGCTGAAATTATCTAGTACTCATCCAATGTATCCGAAAATCAAGTTTAAATCTCAGAAAAAACGTTTCCGTAATAATCTTTCAACGAAATAGCATTCCACATAATTTTGTATCTGATTTTGTTATAAAAGATAATGTAGCCGTAAAAAGGAGTCGCGGGATATTTCGACTATGAAGCTAGAACAATAACGATGTTACTTAATTTTTAACACATCATGTCTCACTATAGAAAATATATACATTTGGAAATTCAGCGGAATAGCTATAAAAACAATCTCAAAGAAAAAAAGCTCTTTTTAGTGCTGTGTTTCGCAATATTGGACTTAATAAACGCGCGTGGAAAGTTAAAAATAGACTAAATGGATACGCTATAAAGGGATAAAAGTTCGAGGGAGGGGAAATGTGTGCGAGGCGAAAAAGAAAGGAAAATGGAGGCGTCGATGAGGAAGGGAAAGAGAGATAGAAAAGGGCGGATTGTAATGAATGTGATTGCGAGGGTTAGGTAATAAAAGGAGAAAGCGAGCCTACGGCAGTAGTTCCTAGGCGAACTTCTTTCGAAGAAGTGCCTATTTACATGGCTGTTCGTTCGTACGCGCCTATGAGGCACTTTATTTGTCGACGCATTTTGATGTCATCAGTTTTATTTCGCTTAGAAAATATTTTTCTCATAAAAGAGGTAGAACAAAACAAATATTTTCTAAAGTGTGCGTTTAAAATAGACTTTAGCCACTTTGAATAAAATTAATACCAAATACTCTCCGTTCGGTATTAATTAGTGGCGTATGTAGAAATTGGTTAGGGGGGGGTTGGGTTTAACCCTATTAACCATCGGCTGATTTTAAAAAAAAATAGGCAACCCGTGTTACAGCAAATAGTGATTCGTCGAGGCTTAGGAAATCTTCGTTTAATTCTTACTTCTTCACGCAGATAGCATGTTATAAGATAATGCAGCAAAATCACTTACAAGTAAAATCGATAAGAAATTGCTGACAGTACAGGGTTTACCATTGCCGCATCTGGGTTTAAAATTCATAATTCCATTCCCAGGTTGGGAGCCCATGGATTTAGTACACGAAAAAAATCTAATGACTTGATTACAAACATATTTAATGTTCGGTAAATATAATAGATTCTAACTTTAAGAATTAACATTTGAGCCGTAACTGTAAAAAGTTTAAAGTAAATATATTGACACATTGTTTCATGATAATAACTTAATCAGTAATGACAGAACATATAAAGTATCAAATAAATCCACCCACTGAGAAAGGGTTTTTTTTGTTATTTTTTCTTACCAAATTCATCGAAATATTCTATATCGTCGCAGATTAGGGATTCACAAAGTAAGCGTTTTATTATAAAGATGAATATTGATAAAAAATATCATCCTAATCAACTATTCAGGTAATAAATGAAAAAACAAATAAATACTACAGTGAGTCACTTCGACTTTTTAGAGTGAAAAAGCTCCATAAAAGGGGGCGAGAAAACAATTTGGCATAAGAGCGGGAAATTTCCAAATCCGTCACTGACTTAATAATTATATAAACATTGTTACTGCAGATATAATTTTGAATAATCGCTGTATTTATTTAAAGTAAATGTTTTGAATTTTTTATTTCCAAAAATAATAAAATCCTATAGTGTTACTTGAAAGTAACACTGTTGGATTTTGTGACTTTGGATGGAATGCTGGCAGAATGCAAACACCAACTACTATTAAATTTAATAATTAAAGTAAAGGATTAATTGTACTTATTAAAATTATGAGAATCATGCACCCCTTTCAGGAAAAATCGTCAGAATCAGTCTTTGGAAGTTCCGAAATTCGCTACTTATCCTAACCAATTTAAATCGGTAAACCTATAAGGACATTTACCAATTACTATGTGTTTTCAATATTTTTTAATGGAAAGGAATGCTCCTGACGCCAAAATTTTAAAGGAGCTTCTCATGTACATAAAATTTAGAAATGATTGAATCAAGATAACTACTGTAGTATAAATAGTTTTTTTTAAGGTCTAATTCGAGTAAAACACTTAAAAGGGGGATATACATATCAACGAATTTTGACGAAAAGATTAAATACGTAGAAATCGAAACTAACCTCTTGAATTAAAATGCTGCGATGATCCAATTTAGTGTGTCCTCAAGTAGCAAAGAGTAAACCTTGCATTCTTTTACGGAAAAATAGTAAAAATCAATAATGATATGACATGCCGAGCAAAGACAACAAAATATTATTTAGTTATTATAAGTGAAAACACTAACTATTAGTTAACTTGATGCTTGATTCACAAAAGAAAACACAACTCACACGATCGATGTTTCCTCGACGATAAGCCTAGTAGAACTGATGAGGAGGAAGCTCTGTCCTATTTCGTGAAATTACAATATGCAAAATTGTGGGAGAATGGGTAAGGATTGGAGACTTGATACCTCCAATGTGTAGAAATATAACGGTTTACCATTTCGTTGCGGGCCAAGTGCGTCTCCCACCGAGAAGAAAAGATCATTAAGTGAAGCATAGCAAAAGTGCCCTTTGGTGGCTCCCTTTTAAGCTTTGAGACCATATGCAGCTGGATATTCTATCCTAACAGCACGAAAGAGACGGAATTCGGTGAGCCTTGAAATCGCAAAGAGCGTGGACACTACCGATTTCGTGACTCTTCTATCAGACCGCCTTACCCGTCGGACCACCGTTGTTTACAAGCTGTATCCATACAAAGGAAATAAAATTCCCCATTCTTGCCTCCACATATCCCCAGTGTTACCGACACTGCAACAGAACTTAAGCCTCGGAGATTTTATGACGGGTTAATAACCGCACGGGGAGAAGACGCAGGGCGTTAAGATAGGAAAGCAGTGGGTGGAGTTGAAAAAACTCAAGGCGATGTACGAGAAAAGGAAACGGGAAAGAGACTAATCGCGGTCTCTTGGTATGTGTAACCGGCGTAAATTTCATTTGCGTATTCCGAAAGGAAGGCCTTGTGACCGACCCAAATCAGGACAGCCCTGGGCAGTCGCCCACGCTCAGTAGCGATTTTCGGCTGCTCCACTCCGCCCTAACAGTAGTACTTTTTAGTATGAGTTCGAACTAACGGGTTTTACCTTCGTAATATTGGAACATTGAAAAAAAACTGGCTCAAGGGGAGTTTTACTCCCAAACCCCTAGATACGCCACTGGTATTAATCATACAATCTCATATTTGGATTTATTATTATTACATCATTATTATGATAAGTATTAAGGTATTTACTAAGCGAAAGAGATCTATTTGGGACAGGAAATATTGTTAAGGACGACATTATATGTACATCGAAATCGAAAGGCAAATTTATTCACTATCCATGGAAAGGTTGTGTTTTCAGTTTTGATTTCTGCCACAAGGTGAGCTCGATAATCTTTCTAAAATTGTGTATGTAATTTATAGGCTTTGTACGATACAGGCAATTTTAACATTAGTGGGGTAGAATCGGTTAATATTGTTAAATAAAATGCGATGAAAGCAGAACTCCAAGTTCTTTTTAATGAAACGTCGTGAAAAGTTTTGCAAGAAAAACGCCTGAATTCTAGCTGAAATATAATAGCAAAATAGGTCTACAATTGTCTTGAAGGCGCAATAATAATTCGGAGAGAGATTCGTATTTGTGTATCGTCATATAATTTTCCGGATGGACATGGATAATTCCCACATTATCCAAAGTTTGTTCTTTAGCCGTGTTATATGCGCAGCCCTTTTTTGGTCGTATCTCCTGAGATAGATTTGAAAATACTAAGAAACCAACTAATGCACGATGCGCGGATAACGTGTGCTATTCATTCTGGTTCCAACTCCTCGCTAAATGAACTATTAACTTAATCGTTATTGTCAAGCCAGTTTATGATTCTGGTTCCTTTTATTGTGTCCCTTTTTCACTTCACTAACGCAGTAACTTCTTTAACACCGACTCTTACATCCTACCCTTGTCCCTAGCGAAGCGGCCTGCCACCTTTTTCTTCGCTACCCTCCCACTTCTACCTCCCTCTTCCATTCTTTCACTCCCTCCTCTTTCACCACTACAGCCCCGTCGAGCCAAACGTCACCTTGGCAACTACTATATATATATCGATTTGCTAAATCAGAGGAGAATGGAGAAGTGATTTAGTGGAATAAAAGTGTGTTCAAAGGGTTTTTTTCTCCTTTTGGAGCAATCCGTCTTGAGAAGTGACAGCGGGAGAACGAGCATTTGAGGAGAAATAAAATCACTTGCAGGGTGCGGACAACGGAAATGATGTAGCAAGATGGAAAAAAGGGAGAGGGGTTGGCAGTCTAGAGGGAAAAAATATTACGCCTCAAAATAGATATTGATGAGATTCTGCCGTTAGGGGAATCGTAAATCCGTTGCGTTTACGACGATCCGTAGTAAAGATTACGCCGTCGTAACTTCGATTGAGATATAATTCCTTGCATACAATCCGTTTGCTTATTGTTAGATAAATGATAATGATTTTGCGAGAAGCAGCGGAGGGAGTTTTTAAAAATCATCTTCATTAGCGTGGACTTTAATTAGTATATATCTGCTGTTTAATAACATAAACTACTAATTAATAAATAAATAAATAACAAATATTTTATTTTTATTAGGTAGACATTTCTACTTCTTTTTTGGATAAAATTATTATCCTGTATCTTATGCAACCATAAATACTATACTGGCCCGATTGAGCTGGTTTCCGTGTTGTAGGGCGCGGTGGATATATTGGGGATGGGGGGCGCAGAAAATTTTACATATATTTAGTCTGTTTAACCATCCTAATCGTAAGATCTACAACACACAGTCTTCAAATTCTGGCCCTGAAGTGGGTAGGACATCGTTAGCGTCCATGTTTTTCTTAAGGCAGTTAAATCAGTTGCAATTGTAGTAGTAGTTTATGGACTGTGGGTGAGGGCGTCGCAATGACAGTTTACTTATGTGAGGGAGGAGGCATTTTCTAGGGTTTGCAAACCGTAGGATTAAGAGGTATTTTGCTTTCGTTGTGTATTATAACTAAGGTAACTAATTTAATTTTATGACAGTTTGGCTAAGAATAAACTGTTTCATACCCGAATGACTTTTATTATTACATAATAAGCGTAAATGTCTAAGAAATTCTGTTATTTACCAATCTTACCTACACTTATTGGTGTACCTTAATGCTATTTAAAAATAGCCAAATTTTTCAGCGTTCCCCAAACTTTCTCCCTTAAAATCTAGTGTAATTTCTTCGAGGAACAAGAAAAAAGGCTGAAAAAACCCCGAAATCGTTTCCCATTATTTCGAACGTACGCGCGATTAGACGTACTCCCTCGAGTCGTGGAAGTCTCATTACGTCCGACGTTCCTTCTTTTTATTTTCCTTCAGACCGGCCGTAAGCATAACAATCATGAGAAACAATTTTGCTACCCTTACCCTTCTTGTCATTTTTTATTTTTATTTTTCTTACGCCGTCAAACGACCAGAAGTGAATAAGACGGCCATCACGAGTGCGTTTCTCGACGGAGAGACTCTCCGTTTCTCTCTCTTTCCTTACTCCTTTTTTAAATCCCAGTCGCTCTTTTCTTTTCTGCTTCTTCTTCCCATCCGAATATCCATTCGACTAGCCTTGCCTCCCTCCCTAACGGCGCATTCGACCGTTCCATATACTCTCTCCCCCCCCTTCCAACCTCATTTTACGACGGCACCCTTTGCTGACTCCCTTCGCCCGCTTCCTGTCCCGCTACCCTCCCCTAACTTCTCGTACTCTACCGCCTCAACTCTCCCTCCCTCCTACGCCTCATCCTCCCCCTCCCAACTCCTCTTCCCTCTCGCTACCTCCCATCCATTCCCTCCCGACACTCGAGACTTTCCTGACCACTCAAGTTCTCCCTCCTCCTTACTCACCGATATATCTCCCACTCCTCTCCCTCCAAGCAACCATCCTATTTCCAGCATTATCTCATTCATGCCCTCTTCCCCTTCTCCTATTCTCCCCTGCCATCTTACTCATTCCTTTATCCATCATTCCCTCTACTCTTCCTCCTTCCTGTTCTCCTCGGTTAACTTCCTTTTCCCTTTATCCATCATTCTTCCCATTTTCTTTTGTTCTCTCTCTCTCTTGGGGGAACTTCTCTGCCGTTTCTCGACCTTCTCGGTCGCTTTTGCGGCATTGTATATTGTCTCGCGTGTCTCCTTACGGTATGGAGGTCGTGGGTTCGGCTTCCGGAACAGCCTTCGCTTCGATTTTACACCCGCGCCGCCGAGGGGGCGATATGCAGCTGGAGATCGTGGACGGTAGGCGAGGGGAAGCGGGGGTTGGGTGGGGGAAAAAGGGGAGGTTGAGGGTATAAAATGGACGGGATGTTGGTGTGGGGGGTTAAGAACGTGCGGGTGTGTAGGGGGCGGCTCTATGTTGCTTAGGAACCACGCATGGCTCGGCTGGTGTACGTGTTCTCTCGTACATTATTACAACTCAGCCGATTCAATGATTTTCCGATACTAATGTTCCGCCCTTCTGCTAGAACCGAAGATATTGTTTCGTGCGTTTTATCCCTTGGAGGGATAAGAATAAAAAACTGCGCAATATTTTTATTAGGGACGGTTTTTAATGCGTTGGTTAAACTCCGTAACTGATACAATACGGCCGCTTCGATCATTTTTGTAATGTATATAACGGCATCAAATTCTGCGTATCAGGCAGCTATTTTTACGATTAATGACTTAAATTTTTTCGCCTGTTTACGGATCGGGTCCAAAAAAGTGAGGGTGGGCGTTAAATTAACTGCGCAGATGGAAAATGTTGGTAATGCGTTCGGTTTTAAACCGGTGTTCCGGAAGATCGCAAGATGTATGAAAACGACGGCTATTTTCTTTCTCTTTGTTCGCAAGGCTAAAGATGAAGAAATACCACCTAGAACGAGTTTTTGCCATGTTTAGCGTATTTTTTTTATTTTCAAGTTTTGATTTCAGAGGGTTTGTTTCGCAAGGACGGGATAATAACATTTTTCCGCCGCGGCCGTCCGTAAAAATTTGCATGAATTTGAATCGTGGAAAAAACTGCTAGGTCTGAAAAGTTCAAATTTATACAGTAGGCGAAAAAAAAACGCGAAATTCTTTGTGTAATGGGGAAATGCGGTAAACGAAGCCTCGGTTTGCGTTTTAACTGAGAGGAAACTTCAATTTTCCCAGTAAAACGATTATTCAGTTGGGGGAGTTTGGGGAAAATGTAATCACCGCAGGGATTTAAAAATATTTTTCGCTATCATCATTCTGATGGTGTGATTGTCTGTTCGTTTATTATTAAAGTTTTTTTTTGTGCTGATGACATTGAAACCGTTTAGGAAAATGATTCACTTCCGTGCCTCTTCCATTATTTTTTCCTACCTCTTTTTACTTTCGCCAGTACGAAGTATACTGTAGGGGAAGTGTGTCGATCGTGAAAATATTAGAATTCGAGATAATATAATTTAATTTCTTTTATGTGCTATGTCACCCATCCCGCCCTTAATTTCCCCAGATTATTTACCCAAGTGACTGTGTAAGGTCCTGAAAATGTGAAGTGAAAAGCAACACCCTCTCTCAAACCAAATATTTTAGCCCATAAATATAGTGGAAAGGTGGATACTCCGATCAGAAGTTTGCACATCATATTTAATTTTCAGCAATAATTGGAGGAGTGATGGAAAACATCGAATAGCCACATGTCCGCGGCCGAATAGCCACATGTGGCTATTGTCTGCCGCGTTGGACACCGCTGCTTTAGAACATAGTGACTCGTGGCATTATTATGTATATCGGGTTTAACGCCTAGCTAACGCAAAGCTGTCCACACAATAACGTAGTGGGTGACATTGTGACATGGACTTGAAGCTTAAGGATATGGCAAAGTTTGCGCACCGATCATTTCATTGGCTCTAAATTACCACAATGTATGGTAGATAATCTGATGATGTTGTGTAACTGTAATGGTAAACAATGCATTTATGTAAAATTATAAAAAACTAGCGCGATTTCTGCTTGTTCGTATGCTTTGTAAATCACGTATCACTTTTGGTATTTATTTTCTGCGACAAGTTTCACCGTACTCTCATCTCATTTGAACTTTCACGGTATATTCAGGTTCCATCCTTTCTTCTTTGTGTTTATTTCCTGCTATCCTTGATTTTCCTCTATATTTTAACTCTCTCTCTCCCTCCCGTGCTCCGTTTAATGTCTCTATAATCCGGTCCACAAATCTCCTTATTCAAGGCGTCATTTCATCTCATATTTTCCCATTAAGAGCTTCGTTTATATGACGCCGTTTTTGGCTCTCGAGCTTTCCAAGGAGATTCCGAACAATTGTCTCTATCGCAGTCGTGAGAGAAAATCTTCCAGAAAGGGGAAATTCTAAGCGATCCGGACTTCTCTATATCATTCTAAGTACCCAATATCGCTTAGGAGAGGATTCTGTTTCGTGAGAAATGAAACTAAGGGCCTCATCTTGTTTTGCATTTATTTCGGGCGCTTGCGAGTATAACTAATGTTGTTTCATTAAAATATAATTAATACAAAGGTTTGATTGGAATGATTGATCCGAAGATCCTTATGCGACAGGCATCTGTGATGATGGTAAATGTGGAAACAGGTGAAAAAAATCTGCTATTTCCGGGAATCGAACCCGGGTCTTCCACTTGCAAGTGGAAGACCCGGGTTCGATTCCCGGTCATAGCGGATTTTTTCACCTGTTTCCACATTTCCCAATACAAGGGATGATATAGAATTAAGAAACTGAATAAACACGATTGTAAAGTTCAATATCTGAGGAGCTTAGTTGCCTGATGCTTCAAGCTGGTTATACGTAAGTTCGGTGCTTTTCAGTTTTTACCGGAGTATCTTTTATCGTACTTTATCTTACAATTGAAATTTAAAAATTCAGTTTATTATAAATCGCAAAAAAATTCAATTTGAATGCTAATCATACTTTTCTACAGAGTAGTCCAAACCACGGTTGTGGATTGAGATTTTTTTATTTTGCAACACGTTATGCTAATTTTTTTTCAGATTTTTTATTTTGATTTTCGGCGTGCAGTTACAGAAAGTTATGACACTCTCGGTGGATTTTAATACTAATATATCTTATCTCAAGACCTTCAACTTTCATAATTACCTCCCGCTTTTAAACTATCAAAAATAATTAATCTTTTCTCCCGTTTTTATCGTCTTCTTCCTTCTGTTACATGCGTCATTAACCCATCGCTTTTCAGAATCCGAATCACCTACTTCCTTTGTCTCTGTCTGATGACTCTAATTAAGCTTCTCTCCTTTCGTATTATATTAATGCCTTCTCATTTGTTTTATTCTCGGTCCAACTCTTGTCTACACCATACCCACATCTCAAAAGCCTCTGATCGCTTACAACCACATACCGTCATTTCTGGTATAATTCTCAAGCTTTTTTCCAAAAATTATTCTACCAAAATCTCGTGAGAGAGAATTGTACAATAAAATCCACGTAATGACCAGTCGCGTAAAATTCTCAAAAGTATTACGATCCTATTTGTATTATAAATAAAGGTTTCTCTAGAAAACAATGCATTGCAAGCGGATTTTGCACAGGAGGCACTATATTCACCTCTAAAATTTATACGAAATCACAAAATAAGGTAATATTCTGCTTAATATATTATGATGTAATTCGTTTTTAACATCATTGCATTAAAGTCATCACTTTCGTCTCTAGGAATGCTTCATTCGAGCTCGCTACAGGTACGCAAGCGTGTGTATTAGGTCTGAAGTATTATTTTAAAATACAAAGTTTTATAGCTTCAAATAAATTTGATAAAGACAGTTATGACATCCTGGACTGAAAGAATTAATCCCACGCGTTAATGATGAATTTCTTTAGCGAATTTTATGGCAAGGTTTTACCACCTTGGCCGTGTATGTTTTCCAAACTTTGGTAAAATTACTGTGCTGCCGTATGCAGAGAAATAGTCTGAAAGGCATATATTCTCTCCGGCCCTGTTTGCTTTCGTTGACGGATGTAAATCCGATAAGAATGGGATACGACAATCATGCCAGAATTATATTTTACGCTTTTATTTCCTAATGGTAAGGGTTTATAAATTACGACTAGGTGAAAATAATTACAGTAAATGCTTTAATACGTTAATGATCTCTTTCGGACATATTTATTCAAACTTCCGGGCAAAATATTGAGAATTTTTCAGGCCGTACGTTGTCCCTAGAACTCAACAAGTCGCTTGTATGCAATTATCGACAGTGTGAGCTCTGGAAACATGCCGAGGATAACTCTAGCGGTAGTCATACCAGAATTGACATCCTATTCCACGTAAACAAAAGCGGATCAAATGTTTCCGCTCCATCATCCTGTGCGTCGGACAGGCGTAAATAAACGGGTCTTTCAGCATTTTCGGGTGCGTGGCGATTATCGCGTCAGCATCGGATCGGTTGTGTTTGCAGCGCATCGCGATATGGATTCGTTGAATTTTCGAGTCAAGCTATCGCATCGTGATCGACGGGGTCCCCGCAGCGGATAAAAATCTCCCAGGGGTTTTGTTTGCAAAGCGGCCACGGCCTAACCCTTGCTGTTGTTAGAAGAGCTATTTATAACCCTCTCCATTTTCATTAGCCTCGGTACCATTTGGAAGGCAGTAAAGAGAGGCGCTTAAAAAAAGTCGCCATAACAACCAGCTGGAGGTTCGATTTAAATCTATCTAAGGTTTCAATCTCCTATCCCTCAATTTCTTCCCCTCCTCAGCTTTTCTAGCCGTCTCCTTTCTTCCTTATTCCTCTTCCTTTCCTCAATATATAATTGGTCTGTTTTACTGTATGTATATAGAGTAAACTGTCGGATATGATTATGATGATCGTGCATAATGCAGTGTATCAAGTTAAAATAAAAGAAACTGGTCAATCGAAATCCCAGTTATTCGGAATCCGGCTAATTATGAATTTACTGTGATGTTAACTTGGTGAAATTATGTAAAACGCCAGTCTTAAAGCGAATTAATCAAGGCTTTTTGCTCATTGCTTTACTTTTACATAGTAGATATATTATTATTATTTCTATTACAATGCAATTGGGCGCCTGGCCCGATGGCAAGGTTTTAGACTTGTTACATTTTATTATCCAATATGCAGTTTTTATCTATAAAATTTACAACTTTTTCTATACAATTTACAACTTTTTCTATACAATATACAATTCTTCTAAACTATACATAATTAACCTTGGGAGCTTAGAGTTTTCGAGGTTCATGGCAGGCCTTCACGGCTACCATAGCGGTCCCGGGGCCCTCGAAGTCCCCACCGTACATCACCCTACCAAGCGGTCCATCTAATTCCTCCAGCTCCCTTGGTCTTACAATTTAAATTAAGAGTAAGTTTATTTAGTTTAACATTAAGACTAAAAGTACCGAGTATCTTTTACATTGACATTTCTAACCTTATCTTTAAAAGTTTTAACATTTATATTAGATACATTACTTTTCTGTCTTCTCAGTTTTAATTTATACTTGTGATCGTTTTTTCCCACAAAATCTGGTTTACCTTATCGCCTTGTCGTGCCTTCCCAACCATTATTTTTAACGAAAGCGTTATACATTCCACCTAGCCTGTTATCTCGTCTTCTTCCACTTAGCGATTCCCAGCCTAATTCTTTAATCATTTCTGTTACACTATTCACCTTCCCGAATCTACCCAACACATAACGCGCTGCCTTTCTCTGAACCTTTTCTATCTCATCTGTGAGCCCTTTTTCATATGGATCCCACACATTCGTCGCATACTCTGACGTTGGCCTAACAATTGACGTGTAAGCTAATTCCCTTGCTGTCTTAGAACACCCTTTGAGATTTCTCATTATAAAATATAAATTTTCGTACGCTTTGTCAACTGTATTTTCAACATGCGATTCCCAATCCAAGTCTTTCGTCATAATGACTCCTAATTACTTACAAATATCCGAATTCGGTATATGATTACCATTTATCTTATAGTCGTAATTGCTACTAACCCTCTTATTCGTAAATTTAATGCATTTACTTTTATTCACATTTATATTCATCCTATTCAATGTTATCCAATTTGCCACCTCATCTAGATCTTCCTGCAGATGACGCAATCATTGGCAAACAACCTAATTTCTGATTTTACAGTTATCGGGAGATCATTTACGTATATAAGGAATAATAAATGTCCAATAACGCTTCCTTGCGGAACTCCGGAAGTCACTTTAGCATCCTTTGAAAATTGCTCACCTACCTTTTTGCCTTCTTCCCTCAAGAAACTCTTTTATCCAGTGAACTACTCTCCGGTCAATATTCATATCCCATAACTTTTCAATTAATCTATCATGGGGAACTGTGTCAAACGCCTTTGAGAAATCTATTATTATCGCGTCAACTTCCTCTCCTTCGTCGATGGCCTCAGCAATGTCTTGGCACAGTGCTAGCAGCTGTGTTTCACATGAATAACCTCTCCTAAATCCATGTTGGTTATTAAAAAGCCAACCATTCGCTTCCCAGTACTCAGTAATATAATCTGCTATGACTCTTTCCATGCCCTTACACACGACTGAAGTTAAACTGATCGGTCTATAATTTTCGACATTTGTTTTATTTCCGTAGTAGTAATTAGGTTTTTAGGTGCGTCAACAGCTAAGGTTATTTTGCACCGTCAAATTCTCTTAGAGAAAATCAACATACATCACAACATCCATGCCCGAAGCGGGATTCGAACCCGCGACCTTTGAGGTTAGAAGGCAGGCGCACTGCCTACCAGTCTAACCCGGCCGGCTTTTATTTCCGCCCTTATAAATAGGCACTACCGTTCCCAATTTCCAATCGCCTGGTATTTTATAATTATTCAGTGTTGCGTAAAATAGTATTCTAATGTATGGAATTATTTCGTCTAAGCCAAATTTTAATACTTCACTTGATATGTTATCTGGTCCTCTTGATTTATTGTTACCCAACTTCAAATTTTTCCTCTTTATATCCCGATCTTTTATCTTAATTGATTTCGCCGTAAGTGCAGCCCTTTCGCATTCCTGTCCTCCCGAGCCCCACCGGTGATCTTTAGGCGTCGAATATTTACTTTCTTTCCCATGTAGCTCAGTACTCTCATTCCTAGATTTTCACGGTTTCGGTTTAGAACGGTTTGTTTTTAGAGAATTATCGCGAATTGCACCGTCATTGATTTTGCTTTAGCACGGTTTCCCAGTCTAAGCATTTAAAAGATTTAAATGTCTCATCTAGTTCAGTATTTTATAAGAGAAGGTAAAGGAAGCAATAATGGTCTGAGCTCCAATGTTAACTCATCCATTCCTATGGAATTCTTCTTTGCACGGTTTCGCATTACACGGTCTTTCCCAGGAGGGCGTTTACAGTGCAAAGCGAAAGCTCTAAATACTTCCTCAATTTTCACGAGCAAATGCGTATCGTTTGACAAAGATATTCGCAAAATACTATCGACCTTGTCAACATCATAAATCACCCATTCTTTAACAAACCAGATTCTATCCGTTTATAAATAAACCAACGGCATTACGTTGGTAGGAGATTAATATCTGCGTATGTGTGTGTACGAACGGGTGCTGTTATTGCTTTGGTTTTTCCCTTCAGCTTTTGCAATCTCGTCTAGGTTTGCTCGTAAATGTTTTACTCTCGAATTCCTCGGGCTTGGTGGGAGGAGTTTGAAATTTCGAACGATTTAGAGGCGTAGGTCATTAAGGATCTTCCTCTCCTTATCTCTCGGCCCCTTCTCCTCTCTTTTTCTCCTTTTCCTCATACTTGCCCATTCCTCCTTAATCTAAATATTCCTCGCACCCTCTATCCTCGGCGCTATTATCGCCGCATTCATTAAATTTTGTATAGAGGCTGTATTTTCGCAGGTATTAATGACTTCGTCCTATTCAGCTGGATTATGATTCCGTTGTGCGATAGGTACATTGATAATATTTCTTCTGCCTACGAATCTGAGCCTGTAAATATATCGAAAAGTTCGTTATGATTAAAACACGGTACAGATCACTGGAAAACCAAAAAAGTTAACTCGTGGCTTAAATATAGAATTAGCGATCGGTGATTCGCCCCTGAGGATGCAGATGAAGTTATGTAACTGATTTACTCGCGCTTTGTATGTGAATACAAAATTCATTGATCTCGTCGAAAATATCTAGTCGAAAACAATAATAATCGATCTTGTTTTTAAATTGAAAATTTGATTTTAACATATGCATAGAAATTACTGGATTTTTTGTGCATGAACTGATTTATTGAAAATATTAGCAGTATTTGCATGAACTGATACAAGCATGCCCACCATCATAGAATAAAATGTTGTGTGAGAAGTTTAAACCTGTATGTAGTGTTTTAGTTACACATTCCCTTGTACTCAAATGAATTCAGTATTGTTTCTTCATAGTTGTAGTAGCCGACAACAAATTATTAATGAGAAATATGAAAACTGATGCATTGAAGTTACATTATACTCTGTAAGTCACCTTAATTGTGGATGGCAGAGGGTGAAATGAACCGATCATGTCTCTAGCGATTCTCGTTTATTGTTTCCTATTATAATTTCTAATCATTGCAGTGGTACAAAGAGGTCTAACTATTTATCTAGTATATATAAAGTGATGAATTTCATAACTATAGGAAAATTACCCTATGGAAAGTATAACAAAGTAATTATACTAGGCTCATATCGTAAAAAATTATTTTCAAGGCTACAACTTCGGCAAGCCAAGACGAATGTAAAACTTTTGAAATTCAGATATCTCTGTATTGCAATTTCTGCCAGGGTCAGTTGCAGCAACATCTGGTTTGATACCTCATATTCGAAGGGTGAGGAATGTTTTTTATCCCTGGCATACAACAAGTCTTTCCGACAGTAGGTATCCTCTGACTATGAGTAATTTTTTATACTTGGCACGTCCAAGAGAAAATGCATGTACAGGTCACATTGACTCTTCCGGCAGATCAAACAAGCTCACGCTTATTTTCTTCTGAAGTACAAATGTTTTTTGTATGGGCGAATCTATTTTCCAAGTTTTGTTGAGACAACTATATCGATTTATATAAAAATATTTTATAAAGTTGAATTATAATACAAAATTGTATTGATATTTGAATTAGGTTTTTATTAGATAGCATTTTGTAAGTTTTATATTTTTCCCCAATATTTACCAGCGCAATAATTTTATTTCCACGTTTTTCTTTTGTAAATATTCATTGACTTTTAGCAGTTTCTCAACCATCTTGGTTTAAACTTTCCTTCCAGCTTATTACTAGATCTCAGTTATTTCATAGCAATCAAATGAACCGCAAACCAATTAAGTATGACGCATCCCAATTACGTATTTCGTTAGCCAAAACGAATCGTCAGTCATTAAACAAAATCAAGTTCCACAAGAGAATTACTCATTTTATACATTGTCAAACATCAGGATTATTTCAATTTATTGCCTTGGTCAATTTGTTTAGCAGTTCAAATTTACATTTCGAACATGAGCTGCAAACCGATTTTTATTTGTACCTATTTAAAGTTTAAGCCGATGCCTTATGATGGTGCACTATTAGGTGATCTAGAAACGTTTTCTTGGATTCGCATGTCCCATTTGAAGAAATCTTTAGGAATATCATTGAAGTAAGGCACCCGAAAATTTAAAATGTTTTACTTCTTGCTCTAAATTGATTATGCTCGCCGGGAAAATAAAACATTGTGAAAAAAAAATTAACTTTTTCGAAAAGCAGCTTGCACCACCAAAATGTGCCATTGTTCTATTGATAATCTTATCGGCGTTTATCTGGGTTCGTTTCAACTTTAAATAGTACAATTTATCTCGTCCGAAATATCCTCTAACGAAGAGAGATACAAACTAGGAATGCCGAAGAAATTACCATGCTATCGCTAATTATACGAGCGAATAATTAAATAGCCAAAAAAATGTCGTTGCATCCTGATTAGTTCATCGATAAAATTTTCAATCCCATATAGACACGTTTACTCACTATAACCTCCAGAAGTAACGACACAGTAAAATGGGAAGATTTAACCCGTCGCGAATTCCGAAGAAATACTAAGACCTTTCACCATTCGAGGTGTTAAAGTTGAGTCATTCCCTCAATTTTATGACGCAAAAATATTCCTGTCAATTAAGACGAAATGATGACAGGCAGGAGCTAAGGTAACGCGATTATTTAGCGAATCGAATCGCAACTCTTTTCCTTCTCGCCCACTGTTATTTACATCTACTGATATGTTATCGAATTTAGAAAATAAATTAATATGTACCAAATATAAGGAAATTATTTTGTACAACATAGAAATTTTGGTTTCAACTTTTATTTCTACGACGATTATAGCCCTTAATAAGTTATACGCCTTCAGTGTTTCATTTTTTACTTTTTTCATACGTAGTATGGGAGAAAGTATTTTATTAGTGAGAAAATCGAATTCGAGATTTCAACGGGAATACACGTATTGGCTATTTTCTCGGTGCTGTCTATGTTTGTGAGATAGGAATTATGTGGGCTCTCTAACTTAATAACAAATAATCAGATCAGCACAAAATATTAAATTTAAGATTTATTAGTAGTAAATGAAGGTTTTGACTGAAACTAGTCAACCAGAAGTAGAAGTTTACTGTTGACATTTTTCCATTTTTTCCAAATATCTCCTTTAACAGTTAATTTATGTAAATATTTGTCATTTCCAAAGTTGTTGAAACCTTCACTTCCTAGAAGCTTTGCCTGGAACATTTTTTTAAATAAACCCGATTGTTAAAGAGATATTTTGATATTTTCTTATGCATAGCAACAGCTAACAATTTTGTTTACGTATGATTATTTCAATATAAAAAATTTTCTGTATAAAAATTCTTCACAAGCGTAATTGCCGATACTTATTCTTGAGGACGCTGATGTCGAGAGCAATCATATCCATTACTCTGTATGGAGAAAGCTATGTGCTGGGCAGGTTTTTTGTCTTTTACTTTTATAAATTCTTAGCTAGCAAATGATGCGTGTACATATACTAACAGAAATACGGACGAGCTAAATCTAATAGGAGCTTTTAAAAAAAACGTCGAAAATAGGAGGATTCACTTTTGAAGTCTTCCTCGTTAAATGTACGATTTACCCGAAGGGGTGGCCTTTAAAAACATATAAAACGCTTAGTGTTATCCACCTCAACTTGTAATTGAATAATTCCGCGAGCTTACTGCTTTCGGTAATAGCATGGGAGGAAGTGCGTGAGGAGAGGTGGAGGGCGGGGGAAGGGAGAGGGCTGGTGGGAGGCTTTCGCGAACCGGACCCCGTAAATTTTAATTAGCGTAATGAGGAGAGGATTTGTATGAATTAGTCGGGTATGTTTTTCAGTCTCGGGTGCGGAAAAGGGGGTGGGGTTGGGATATCACGGTGAAATTTTAAAAATCATCGGGGGCGAGCGAGCAGGGGATTTAACCGAACGACCTCACCCGGAAAACAATTGATTCTTTCTCCGTAGGGTTGTTGCGGATGCCATGTGGCCGCTGGGGATTCGATAACGGCCGTGAAAGATTGACCAATCGATTAAAAAAATGACACTTATTTTTTCTCAGCTTCGTTAAAGCTAAGCATATAAAATTCATCCCTACACACGTTAGGATCGCAACTAACTTTGGGCGGGATTCGTTGCGGTATTTCAAATAATCGAGGTGATACATGTAGCGATGTTATGACCGATTAAACCGTTTGAGTGTTTCAACTACAGAGCAGCTCTACTCGATGAAAATTAGCTGTCGTAAGTTTAGAATCTAAAATCAGGAGTAGGCAACCTTTTCTGCATGGGAGGGTCGTATTAGTAGTTGGGAATGCTTAGGACGTGAACGTGAAATTGTCTGCATTAAAATTTCCCAACCACTCTTTCATGTTAGCTTCGCGAACCGCATGAAGTACTTTCGGAGGCCGCAAGCGGCCCGCGGGCCGTAGGTTGCCGACCCCTGTATTAGATCGTCTTATTAAGAGGTTTACTATAGCACTGACGATATGTTTCGTGTAAGGGGAATATTAAGTGAACCTAGCTTTTCAAAGTGAAAGGGGGACTACGTTCCATAATCCACTGACAGTGTAATTTTTTTAAATCCTGAAGAGTGTGCACCGGTAACATTTCAATATGAATTTTTCGTCCATCTCTGCTTCAAGCACGTTTAGTACATTATAGGAATCCGGCGCGTAATTTAAAGTATTACGTGTTTATAATATTTATTTCGGAAATCTTTTTTGTGGTAAGAATTTCTTTCTTTTGGATTTCAATGAATTTTTCTATCTTTTGTGAATGTGTCAAAATGAACCCAGCTTAGTTCAGAACTGTGGTACTCAAACTTTTCGACTCAGGGGCCACATAACCAACTGATGCACTCATTGAAGGGCCACATAGCCTGCGTCCGACTTCTTCGCGGCCACATCTAATCGAAACTAGAGTGGAAAAATAATTTTAGGAAACTAAACGGTTCAGTTATGGGTCAATAATGTATTAATCTATAATGGGAATATATTGTTTTTATAATTTTCTATTTTAATTTTACGTTACGTAGTTAAAATCATGGCGGGCCGGATATGGCCCGTGAGCCGTAGTTTGGACATGACCAGTTTAGAATCCACAAAAAGCTTTTGTTATTCCATTTTCAGACTTACGCCGAGGATAAATTTATCTTCAATTGCTACTGCATGTTGCTATCCTTAAATGTAATAGCGTGTTAAAATAAAAATCGATTTTAATGCGAGAAAGTTAAAATAAAATCGTAAACTTTTATTTTTACGCGTGGACATGAAACAGAAACATAAAAACGAAGAGGCAGAGCAGGGCGAATGGGTGATTAGGCATCCATTGCGCGAGTTTTATCCGATCGATTTTTTATTTTATCGGAAGGTTGAAGAAATCCGATTCCGCGTCGGACCGGAAGAGGAACGTTACGATATTTAAAACCATTTTTTGAACGAGAATTTTTTTCCCTCGGTGATTGGACGATTCGATATTGATCAAAAAATCCTCTGCGGGTTCGAGATTAGCCGTGAAATTTAAAGCGTTTTTTGGAACGAGGGTATACTGCGTGCTCCGCCTGCTGCGGCTTCCTCTTTTCGCCGCGGAGGGCACTGGTGCAGGGCTCGCGGTCATCGAACGGGAAGCAGGAAGGGAGCGCCGGTGAACTCGGCGGAACGTTTCTCTTTTGCAGGCACAATAATAAATCTCCGTCGCTCGCATTCAAAGCATATTCCCTAACCCCACCGCGAACTAAAGCTTTAATAATGTTCCTCATCAAACAAGGCCAAAGTCCGTGTATCCACTGCGGATGACCCGGGCGGTTTTTTTTTTTGGCAGACATGTTAAACAGATCGATTTCATTTTCTGTATTGCGTCCTGTATGTCTTCTCCGATTAACTATTCCTGCTAATAATGATATGCGCATACACGACAGATACATGTCTAATTATTATACCCACAAAGTACCGTTATTCCGATGGTTAATTCATCGGAAAAAAGTGTTTATATAAAGAAAAATGACGCAACTTTAGCGCAAGAAATACATTTTAATTAGAACGGTGGGCCTTTTGTTTTTCAAAATTTGTGAGAAAATTACAGAATCGACTATTAGCAAGTTCTTTTCAGTTTTTCAAGGTAAAACGAATGATTAAAAGTACAAACAGAATGTTTAATATGGAAAGTGCTTACAAAAATCGAGACAAAGATCATGAAGTAGAACAGGATCTTAATATTACATTCATAGAAAATGAGAGAAAGAACGGGTTCTGTATTATAATTGGTTGAAAGTTAAAAAAAATGCAAACTGTCATAGGGCGATTAGTATTTGCATTTGATAGCTTAGGAGCACCATGGGAATACAAAAATTAGCAGTAGCAGCAGAAAATATCGGTTGAATAGCTCCGTATAAAAATTTCACCATAAACGACTAATAGGGCCTATGTCTTTATGGAGTTATTATTTCCGATACATTAATTATGCATAGAATATCCGCACTAATTGTAAGAAAAGGAAAAGGCTTATTGCATTTAGCCATATTAAATGAATAAATACCTCTCAGAAAACCGAATAAAAACAATTGATAAAGATTAATTTCTATAATGAAGATTTCATAACAATTGTTATAATGCGGGGCACTGGGGAAAAGGAATAACTTCTTAACTTGCAGAGTATTGCCGAATCAAAAAAATCTCTCGTATAATATGTCTAATAAAAATACACAAAATTGCAGAGAAGTAACTTCTTTCAGTGATGAATTACTCAGTGTTTTACATTACTTGCTCGTATGAGCTTAATGGCTACATACTTGCACTGAAGTGTTAAGATTTTTTCGTTTGACTTTGAATATGATGAAGTTTCCTGCACACAAAACTTGATGTTCAAGATATAACGATGGTCGCATACATTCAATCGCTCCAAGCGCGTAATTATTCCTGCATCACACTCCTATCTTCCTCTTTTTTATCAAGAGACTCGAATTCATCCGGATCGAGTTACAACATTTGTATATTTACTATTTTCTATGTAAGTGAAAAATATTATGGCGTCTTTGCCAATTTAACGTTTGAGTTGTACGGTTTCACGAAAAGGAGGCGGACAGAACATGCTTAGTGGTAGCCGAAAGCGCCATTTTCTTCTTACATAAAATCCATGTGAATCGAATTTATTGAAGCTCGTGTCGATATGATCCAAGTTCATTTTTTTTTGCGTAGGTCAAACCTATATTCATCTTCTGCCCCAGCTTAGCCGCAATATGTCCGCAGTAAGGCGTTTTTGGCACCAGAGTTTGCGAAGTGTTCCGAAGGTTTCGGCGTAGCGGGAGGAGCATGACATAATCCCCAAGAAAGCTCGGTTAGGTACGGTCGGGATCACGATATCTGTCCATTCTTCCGTTGAGGGGAATCCCTCTCTCTCTCTCTCCCTCTGATGAATAAAAGGATAAAACCAGAATTGTGCGGCTTGCCACCCTCCGTTCGCTTCGAAATATGATTTGTGGCCGTTATTCCTTCCTCTTTGTTGGACCGCCAACCGCCGAGTTTTGAGTCGGGCGGTCACGCCCCTGTCCACCAGATAAACGAACTAGTGCCCTCGACGAGGTTTGTGGATTTATCTGGTTTTGGAGAAAGGAACGGAAGTTTCCGACATCCTGAAAAGATGATTTGCGGTGATTCGTTTCAAAGCGACAACCATCGAAAAGCCGTTTTTTTTAATTGCCTCATTATTAATTATATTTCAGTAGCTATAAAGCATCTGCCAATAAAAGCTTTATGTAATAAAATCTATAGCTGTGAAACGATTCTAATTTGACTACAACGCGTTAATGTATATATGCCAAGCATTGCTGAGTGCATATTTGAAACTCGTTGGTTTGCTCGTTTAAGAATGCCATGAAAATAGATACCTACCGTAAAGAGTTTCGTTTTAAACTTTGTTTTCAATAAAAAAAACTGGCACAATATTACCATCAGACACATTTATAACTCAACTAAAAATTTGTCCAATATGTTTTCATTTAATTTCTACCACTTGACTGAGCCTTGATCAAAATTCACGTGGTCTTGGCAGAGAGACAAATTGGAGATATGCCGTCTATGTTGACATTTTAGGAAACTCCTTATTATGTAGAATACCGGCATTTGAGTATAAATTAATTCTTATTTATGGGAAAACAAATGGCATTTTTCGAGGAAGCGTTTGGTGCCTTACGAAAGCGGCGTCTACAACAATTTATAGGGCGAACTCAAATATGAATAATTCCTTTCTGATGCCGCTGAAAGAAATTTTTTTTCGAGAGATGAGGGGGAGGGGAGGAATAGAAGATATCTTAGGCCGCGATTTTAAGTCAAATATGGATTTCTAGACCTACATAGAAACAAAAAAAACATGGAGAAAGTATAATTTTCGTTTGTTCTTTAAGAATCTATTTCTTCTATAATTTAGAAACATTGATTAACCGTTATCTTTGCTTTGTGAATACTCTATCTTACTTGCATATAGCAAATATCCGATGCAAGGGCAAGCTGTCCCATTCTGAATCCTTATCTGCACTCGGGGCTGATGTCCCACTCGTCCATTCCCGTAACCATGCCGCAGGTTACTATCATTTTAGTATAAGACAATATAAAGTTGCATTTCATTACAAAACTAGCGTTTCCTTTTTAATAATAATACTTTTGATCTAAAGCTAGTCTTCTGAACTCGGTTGAACACTCATTGAAATTTGAAAGACAAATAGCGAACACTTTTTCCGAGATATTTTCCCCTTCCAAGTACTTGAAAAAATAAAAACTGGGTTAAAAGATGAAACGAAGCTTCAGGGAAAGGCAATAAAATACCTCGAGAGTCCGTTGCTGTATGCGTCTACACCAAAGATGGCGAGCCATCGATCAAAGTGGCACGCTAGCAAATTCGCTTGGCACGCCAAGATTATATGACCGACATTTGCATTTTATTGTCTTAGTCCCTCCTTTTAATAGTGCGGTTTTCAAAAGAGCACTTTAATCTGTTTCTCTGTCTGTCCGTGAGTTTTATCCTAGTTTTTGTTTTTAAAAAATGAGGTACAACCTCCTCAACTTGAACCTGAATGGAGGATAATAAAATGTTCGCGTTTTTGAAAACTTCGCTTATATAACTTGAGGTGAACCTGCGTCAATAATGGAAGAAAAACGTATTTCGTCAAAAATTTGAACAATAGATATTCGATACATGGATATTTGGCTATATTTTCCGAAAACGTGAAGTATTCGAAAAAAATATCGGTTTTGATTCGATATAAAATCTCGAACAACAAAAATAATTCGTAATTTTAATACACATTGCGGCAAAATAGGAATTCCTTCCATTATAACTGCGCCGTAGTCTATATCTTAATTACTTTTCGAATAGATCGTGGTTATTTTGTTAGAGAAACTGACTGAAAATTTCGCACTCTGTAGAGAAAATGAATGAAAAATTAATATCAGACGGACAAAGTTGTTCGAAAAGGTCATTGCATAACAAAATTAACAATTTTTAGTGCGTTTGATTTCCTTCTCCGAGTTTTTGTTAAATATTGCTTGAAATTATGTAAGCGGCACGTAACATTTGAAAAAGTTTCATTTCCACGGATAAATTATTTTTGGATTGTTTATAATAATTGGAATAACATTTTTTTCGTGCGTCGTTCTACTTAACTGTAATTCTTTAAAGGCCTATGAGGTCAATCTGATTCCAAGCATTGCGCTGTCCATGTTGCGAAACGATATAGATCTTGACTACAGGATCGTAGTCATACGACGCCTTCGGACTTACGTTGAAATACAAGTCGTGCGTAAAGATTCCACGAATAGCAATTAAAACCAGTCCAGGTAGAAAGGTTACGCTGGACCAGTTTTCAAGGTTGGTCAAAAAGCTGTGCGCGGTATGTCATTCGGCCGCTGTGGCTGCACAGCCCGCGGTTTCGTAGGGCCGCAGGAGTGGAAAGCCACCCGTGCATAATGTGCGGTGATACTTGGTTTGCCCTGGTTGATGAGCTGAATTATCGAGTAGCACGACCGGTTGGAGAGAGACTCCCCGTTCCGTTTCGGCGCCCTTCGCGAGTTTTGGGTCCCTCTCCGGGATCGCTACGGAACCGTATTCTATAGATTCGACGCGGAAATTCCCCAGCAAAACCGCTCCCTAACGGTTTTACGTGGACGTGGTTCGTTCCTACGAAAACCCTAAAAAAAGAATGGGCGAGAAGGAGAAAGGCGAAAACCGGGACACGCCTGTTTGCTAAAATACGTTGACGATTTCACGTGCTCGAGTAAAAAGTACGGAAAGAATATATATGTACGTGTTAAAATAATTTCCTCTTTTTATAAAAATAATTAAAACACTGACGTCACCTTAATCAGATATAACACTCAAGCATTTCTGTTAATTTTTGATTAACTAATTGAAGTTATTTCGTTTTATTCATTCTATCTTTAATTACAAAATTATGCATGCAACTGTCATCTCCAATTTTAAACTTATACGTACTATAGATGTAAAATTCCATTATGTATATCTGTGTACCTGTTTTCTATCGATTTTTAGGCGTGTTTCGTTTTCAACGTGGGAGCCTATTAGCTTCGTTCTGTCCGCCCATCCGTCCGTAAACATGTTCGTTCTTAGCTTCTACGGAACAGATTTTCATGAAATTTGGTATTTAGAATGTATAGACAAAGGCAATAAGAAAATAACATAAATGGCTTAGGTAAGCACAAAAACATGAAATTTTCCTCAAATCTCCCAAATTATTAGTCATATAAAAGTCTTAAAATAAAATATGTAGTACTATTCAAAGAAAATATTTCTTGCCAAATACATTTTTATCGTAAGAGTAGCTGTTTTCGTGATGATCCAACGAGAAATTCGTAAATCGCTTTGAACTTAGGAAAATTCATGTACGGTTACTTATTTGTTGTCAATGTAAACAGTGTTCGTGGTAGGTGAAGTAAACATGATCTCCTATAATTACGAAAATACGTTTAAATTCCTTACGTGTGCATGCAGTATTTCGTAAGCGGAAAGAAATGGATTATCTACGACGATGACAAGAACGTAAAGCGTAAATATTACAACTAATTAACTCAAGTGAGATTTGTTTTAAATAATTTTCGATTGTTTGATTCATTACAATTGATTAGAAAATGAATCGGTAAATAAAAATGTAATATTTCCTTGCCATAATTTATGATATATCGTTTTGCATTATTTAATCTTTGTACTAAAATTACGTAAATACGTTTATTAAAGCAACAACTTATGGTAGGAAAGAAATTTTTAGTAGGCAGAGAGATTTACTAGGGTCGTGTCGTATCGCTATTTTATGGTATGTGTTCCTTCAAACTGTATTGTTTAGTTTCAAATACTCCATCGAACGGACATTTGTGATAATAATAATGATAAAGTTTATTACGGGTATCTACCCATTTTCCAAAAGTAGTTACAGCATGTGGTACAGTACATACACAAAAGGAACCATATTCCATCAATTACATATTAAAATAACATCAAGAAAAATTATAAAAACTCATATTAAAAGACAATTGAATTACATCAAATGATATGAATAAAAGGTAAACGTAGCAGTATATTCAAATAGAAATAAAGAAAACATCAAAAGTTATATAATTACACTGATAAATTTGACAAAAATTACCTATAAATGAATTTAGGAGCCTATAAGTAAAGTTCAGGTAGTATTCATCAAATATGTAGAAAAAAATTAAGCGTTGTGACTACAATAGGTTACTTAACAAAAATTATTAATATCTCTTTAATTACATAATTGTGTGGTCCAGTAGACGAGCAAATCAGTCATTAAAATTATTACAAATAAGAAATATAATTTACAGTAATAAATTACACGTAAAATACCTAAATTTATGAAATTAAATATTATAATATCTAAGAAATATTTAACAAAAATTTTCTAAGATTCAATCGAGGAACATTGAAGAAATCTATATTGTTACAAATATGCTTTGACTCCCTCATCATCCTGTAAATGGGTAAGAAGAGGGAGTAATTCCTCTCAAGATACACTACCTTTTCTTAATTTGTTTCCTTCTATAATTATTGTAAAATTCTTGTTCTCGCCCGGATTTTTAAGTAAGAAAGGCGACTTTGCGTCCTCAATCTCTCCCTTATGAATACAGCTTTTTCTCTTTTAAACCCACCCTTCTCTCGCCGCATATTTATTCCACCTCTCCTCTCTCCATACTTCCTCCATCTCTCCTCTTAGCCCTCCCGGTAAACCTCTCACTTTCACTCCGAACCCCGCGAGGTGCCTATGCATT
Source organism: Uropetala carovei (assembly GCA_036926305.1). Classification (NCBI taxonomy): domain Eukaryota; kingdom Metazoa; phylum Arthropoda; class Insecta; order Odonata; family Petaluridae; genus Uropetala; species Uropetala carovei. The sequence continues at coordinate 11,486,309 of JAXCHB010000015.1, forward strand.
TTAAATTGGAGTATCCCCGCGTGCCTTGTCTTGTATCGGATCTCCTCATCGATAAACTTCCTTTCCGACCCTCTCTCTTCCTCTCTCTCTCTCTCTACTCTCAAGCCAAAAACTCTCCTCCCTCCTCTAACGCCTTTTCTCTCCTTTAACCCAACTCTCCCCTTCTCCCCTCTATCTCTCTCTCTCTCTCTCTCTACTCACTTCCCTCTCTCTACTCACTTCCCTCTCTCTTTCTCTCTCTCGCTTCCTTTCTCTTGCCCAATTCCTTTGTTTCGCCTACTTCTCTCACCTTCTCTTCTCTCCTTTCGCTCTTCCTCCCTATAATTTACTCATTAGTTCTCTCCCCTTTTCATCCGACTCCTCTTCGCTCTTTCAATTTAGCCCCTCTTATATCTCCTCCCTTCCCGCCCTGTCTTTCTTTTCGTTACCTTAATACTCTTATCCCTCTCCTTTTCGTCTCCAGTCTCTTATTCTCCTTCTTACTTGGTACCCGATGTTGTTTTTTGTTTGTTGCTCATTTAGCGAATTATCCCGACTCCGAAAGTCTTTTTTTTACGTCGAATATTAATCATATTTGTTTTCATCGCGATTTGTCTACTGCGGATAGTTAATTTGATGGCTCGATTTTGTCCTGAAAAGATTTTTTTTTCAGCTGCACGCGTGTCGTATTTTATTCCTGAAGCCCTGATTATGTAGTGTTTGTTCGCCCACGAATTTTTAGGGGTTGCTCTCTCTCTCTCTTTTGCTACGGATTTTAACCTAGCTCGCAAACATTTTCCGACATCTAGCTCTTTCCGAATGAACCATCAACGCATTTTTTAAAAAAAGTTTCCTCTAAACCCTTTAGACATTTAAAAGCGATGTCTCTCCGTAAGTCATAAAAAGTATTGGAAAACCAGGTACAAATTTCGGTTACGAAATAGCCGCCGTTGTTAAATTCAAGGATGATCACTTAGCATCAAAAATTGAAATAAGTACTTACGGATCTTAGGTATTTCCGATTCTATAAAAATGTTATAAAAAATCAGAGGCACGTTTCGGTTACAACGCTGTTGTGATTCGTGTATGTTCGCCACATTTATAGATTCAGCTGTTACTCATTTTAATCCTCTTTAAAGAGTTATAAGATTAATTTTTCCATTTGAAAAACAGTTGAACCGAGCTGAATGTGAAAATGAGCTTGTTTGAAGCGCATTTATCTTTATTTTTGTTTACTTTTTACCCTTTTCTTGTTTACTTCCATCCTTTCCTTTTTTCTGTTCCTAACTCCATTTTCCCATCCTACTCTTTCGCTCCCTTAATTTAATTCTCAATCCAGCGCCTCCTGTCTCCTTGTAGCACTCTCCCCTCTCTTAAATCTTGCCCCCTGCTTGTACTCTTTCTCCTAAATTTATCAACTGCCTCCTTTTCCCTTTCTCATTTAAACCCTTTTTCCCTCTCTGTCGTTTCTTATTTTTTTCCCTCCATTCCCCATTTAATTTTTTCCTGCTAATATGCGGTTCAAAATTTTAAACGATAATGATTATCCAAGATACGAAGTAACGAAGGATTTCTATGACGAAATAACACGACTTTTCGCCGAGCTTTTTCACGTAAAAGTTCATTTATAAGCAATTTTTCTACAATTTTTGTTCCTCTTTCACTTATCGCAGTGGTAATATAGGGAGTTCGAAAAAATAAACCAGTGTTCCTTCTACCCATAGGGATAACTAATTAATACGTTCACAACTATTTTAAAGCGTGATGGCTAGGTTTAGCTTTATATTTCGATTTAGGCAGGAAAATGTTCATGTTTTCGGTTTGTGTCTACGTCCTTCTGTCTCTATGGACCTAATAAAGCTAATTTTTTAAGTGAATGGTTAAATTGACAAAGTACGCAAATTTATTCAGCACTGTACCGATTTTGATGATACTGTACTGGTTATGTTTCCAAAATGATTTTTACTTATTTACGATAGTCATAATTCCTTGTTTCATATTTTACGTTACCGTGATCACTTGGCTCACTTAACGGTACATTGGAACTTGCATTTTCATGCTGTTCTCGTACCAATTTAAGTAGTTTTAACTGCTCGTAGATTGGTTAAACTTAAAGCATTGACATTAACAAAAAACTAATACAAATGTGCTTCTGAATCGCGAACTTCTAGCGAAACATGCTTGTTATGAGTTTTATCAAGGCGATTTTCCTGCATTTCTAGCATTTTCCGATTAAAACTGCCATTTGTGCCACTTTTATATCGAAAAATATAGCCACTTTAGGTACGATCTCCCGCATTGGAGAAATACACAGAAACATTTTGGTAACTGTTAGACTTGCAGCGTAAAATTTCCAGAAATATAACATGTTACTTGTTTTGTAATCATTTCTTCATTTAAAGTCACTGACGTACTGAGACCGTTAATCTATAATATATTTTGAAGCGTGTGTTTATGTGTTTGTTCATGGAACTCCTCCTAAATGATAAAAGCTAGAATAACAAAATTTGGTACGATTCTTCCTTACATCCTAACTTAGTGAATGGTCAAGGTTTGGTCAACCGTGATTAATCATTTAGGGGATTAACATTTTTCCATAAGATAACACGTATGAATCCATTACTTGCAAGGTATTCTTCCTTCAAGAATTAAAATGCGTAAATATGGACCGATTTTTTTCGTTTTTGCTTTATTCGACGAATTCCTGCGAAGTTTACATGTTACACGGTCGAAGTTTTCAGAAATATGCTATTTGTTTCGAAATTTTGTGGATTTTTTGTACTCTTTCCGGGCGTTGCCAAGCCGGCCGTCATTGTTACCTCCGATTCAGTTAGCTTCAATGAAGCTTATAAATAGACAAAAGTTTAGCGTTATTCAATTCGCACTTTTGTTTAAGCAACGAAACCATCGATGTTTATGGATAGCACCGTAAATAGATACTGATTATTATTCAGGAAGCGTTTATTGATGAAAGTAATTGAACCTTCTTTCGTCTATTAAATACTAGAATCTTACATTTTTTGTAAGTAAAATCATTATATTCTACATTATAATGTTTATTAACGTAAATAGGCTCACGTATTTGGTGTACATTTACCAGTCAGTGTTTAATCATGGACAACTGTACGTTGCTTTTTCACGGGTTTCTCGCTTACAAGACATAAAAGTAAATATTTCAGCTAGGCATAATTACACAAGAAATGAAGCTGGATTTGGCGAAAGTGATATAGTATATGATAGGAAATACAATTATCGTTATATTTGAATGCAATACGTTCGGAAACGGATTGTTACAAGCAAATATGATTAATTGTTAAGAAAAGCTAATTGTTATTTAAAAAGTATCTACTATATAGGTATTTTAAAGAGTTTGTAAGTTGTACTAAATCCGTTGAAATTCAACGGGAAGTTCTGCTAGTACATTATACTTTATTTCGGAATACATCTCCTTTACATCTCTCCTCCCATTTTCCTCCTCCCACTTCTTTTCCTTCCGCCTCATATTCCATTTCGTTCTCTCTTTCGATATCTCCTCTTCCTCGGCCCTCTCTTTTCCGCTCTGCCGCCGTCAAATTCCCTTGTGTGCGGCGTAATGCACTTTCCCCCCTTCTCTCCTTCCCTCTCCTGTCTTCCTCTTGTTTCCTCCTGCCTCGCGTGCTGAGCGAAATCCAAAATATAGATTTTACTCACCGCTTCCTTCGTAGCTAAAGCGCGTCCCAATCCTAACTCCTCTTTCTCTCTCTCCCTCTCTCCCTCTCTCTCGTGCGGCTCGCAACGGCCTTTAATACAGTCGAGACCTCGATATAGCGATTTGGGGATAAAGCGAGAATTTCAATTTTACGAGGGTTGTTTTAAAAGACGTCGTTAACTTAATAATGGGCTTGCGTAGGCGAATCGAAGGGGAAGAAAAGGGAAAAAAACCGAGCGAAGGGAATGTTAAAGTGAAACCAAAAAGTAACGGCCATAAAGCTAGAAGATGCTCGTATACCGCTTACAAAATAGCTAGTGCGTAAGTATTTTTTGTCTAATGCTACTTAAATATAAAAGGAGCTTTTTTGTCGAAGCTCTTTTAGAGGTTGTTTCTTTGCGATGTAGTTGAATAGAACTGTAATCGATTCATTAAGCGTCGAGTCAGTGCAGTGTTTAATATCCGAAAACTGCATGGAAATATTGGAGGTCCAAAATTCTGATGAATTTAAAGTTGGATTTTATTATTGCCTTTCATGAACCTTTCTTGCGCTGGAGAGATAGAATGAGTTTCTTCAAGCGTACGAAATTTGCTCGAATCTTTTTTGTCATTGACTGATTGACAATATCTGGTGCAGTGAGGTTTTGATACACTATTACAGTAACTTCTGGCGCAACGCGGGGCATATGTTCTTGGGAAAGACAGTGTTGGGCAATATCGCGTTGCACAAACTAAATTCATATTGGAAAAATTGCGTGTTCGTGTGGGGGAAAAAGTTTCTCTTGTAAGAACCCATTTCTGAAACGGTAGGATGTTAGGATGTCTGCCTCGGTGGTTCAGTGAAAGAAAATCCGCCCAGAAGGTGGAAGACTTGGGTTCGGTTCCCGGTCAAGGCAGAATTTCTGTTTTGAATTCCAGAATTTCTTCTAATATACGCGTCAACTGCGGTGCGCGCCCAATTCTGGGTCGCGTACAATTAAATGTTGCACGCGTCGGATAAATAATCATTGAATTTCCTTAACTGATGGTGGAATCCGCTTTGAAGAAACCCACGTTGAATAATGGCTTACTCTTTACTCTTCTTCGACAAGCTTTGTTTTCACTGTGCTCATTTGAGTGTGACTACATGTGTCTGCGTTTATCCATGTGTATTTTCGCTCTTCTTCACGTGCAAGATTTTCATTCATCGAAAAAAGATCCCCCCATTTCTTCCAAATTTCCAAAACATATGCCTCCTTTCTCCGAGTTGGCCCCTTTGACTTCAATAACATTTCGTTCTCTTTTGGTTTCCTATCCACGTTCCGTGGGAATCCATTCACGTATGCATGCATGCAAAGCGTTCACTCAGGCGTGCGCGCACACACACACACGAACGCATAAAAGAACACACCAGTACAAGTATGCGCGTGCATGTAGTCCTTCAGTTTAGTTTGATTACTGCGCTAATATATCCAGCGAAATTAGTTCGAGTCGTCGTAAACGCTAGTCATTCACGGGCATGAAATTTTCGAGATAAGAAATATTTCGAAGGAGTTACGTTCAAAAGAGTGGGCTAGTTTGGTAACCTCTGTCCTCGGCGCCTTGATTTATTGCCCATTGTGCCGGGGAGGCAAGAATGATGGCGGGTTGAGGAAGGGGTTAGGGGTTTCAAAGGGGGAGAGTGAGAGGGGGAAAGCGAAAGGGTGAGTTAGAGGTTTATGGAGAAAGGGTTGAAGAGAGGGAGAATGAGAAAGCGAAAAAAGGGAGAGGGAGAAAGAAAGGGATGGGGAGAAAAGGAAGGAAGGGGGAGAAGCTGAGTGGAGAGAGAGAGAAAGGCACAGAGAGAGGAGAAAGGGAGAGAGGGGGAGAAAGGGAGAGAGAGGGGAAAAAGGGAGATAGAGAGAGGGAAAAAGGGAGATTTAGAGAGGGATGGGGAGAAAGGGTGGACAAGCTGAGGGGAGAGGAAGAAAGTTAAAAAGAGAGAGAGGAGGAGGAACGGGGGGAGAGGAAGAGAAAAATAGAAAGAGTGAGAGGTAGGGTGAAGGTGAGGGAAAGACTGCGAGAGTGAGAAGAAAGGAGAAAAGGAGGGGCAGATAAGGATAGAGAAAGAAAACGAGATGGAGGAGGGAAGGGAAGGAATGGAGGAGAGAGAGATGGGGAAGTGGAGAGAACGGTTCTGTGCGGGGGAGGAAGCGTATCGAATTTCTTAGCACATAGGAGTCACGTCCATGCGACCAAAAGGCTTTCGCGTGGGGTGGGTAGGTTTTTTTCTTCCTCGAGCCGAACTGCCGCAAAGGCAAAACTGCCTCGCAAAAGACGTAAAAACGCAAGCGGCGAGAGAATTTCTCGGCAATTTATGTCCTGCGCTCCAAAAAGTTCGAAACAATACCGACGGGAGCAACTATTTTAGTGCCATTTCACCTTATTGTTTCCCTCAAGAGCCCTCGAACTTTTTCTCGAACGGAATAAACGCAATGTAGGAGGAAGGAGAAGAGCAGAAGGAGAACAAAGCGGCAATATCGATGAAGACGATTTCAGTTCGTTCGTATTAAAGCCGTAGACACGAAGGCCACGTGTAGACTGTGTACTTAGGTATCGAGCTACTTTTTTCTTCTTCCATATTAGATGCTTCTTACCTCTAGCTTTATCTTTTTCATTGCATCTTCCATTTCCGTCTTTCCTCGTCGCTCTTCTTCATTTGTATTTCTTCATTTTTCTCGTTGCAGCGTTCTTTATTTCCTTATTACCTTTCTCTGTTTCCAAGGAAATTCTTCTTAACGTTTTTCAGACACGGCGGTACAAACTTTGTAACGCCAAATTTGTACCGAAGTCTTGAAACGCCTTTTTAAAATAAGGATATCGTTAAATTCACTTCAGCAGCACATTCTCTCACTCCTTGTAATTCATTCGTCTTTATTTTTAAAATAACTGTTTTTATCATGTCTGGATTTGACGTGAGATTTTGCGCTCTTATTTATATTGAATCTTTATCCAAAAATCTGTGTAACAAATGTGTCTTTTACCCATAAATTCGTGAAATTTTGGGGATCTTTGGGTATAACTTTCTCTCGATGTTTGCCATTGTTGTTCCCTCTCCGTATTCGTGTAACCTTTCCGTTCCCCGACGTCTACTGAAAATTTTGTTGGCGTTGATTATTTTGCAAATGTTACAATTTTCTTGACGTATATTATTTTTTTCTATGCCAAGCAATTATTTATGGAAATTTGACCCTCTACTAAAATTATTTAATTTTTGAAAAAGAAATTCACTTTGTGATTTTTTAAATGATTTTTTTATCGTTATTATCATTTATCAGCGGCGATGGAGGCGATTTTTATGTCCCTCTTGCCCTTCATCGGATAAATTCTTAAACTCTTTCCGCACAAAAATCCTTGATTCTGCGCTCCAGATTAAGTCCATTTGGCAAGGGGAAGAAAGTATCTGGCGTGGGTAGGAATTTCCAGAATTAATAGTGGCGGAATCAAAAGGGGAGAGTGTCCTTGGGGGCGATCGCTCCCCTTCCCAGGAAGTTTTTGGGTCCGTCATTGTCATTTATCATCCATAATGATTCTGCATTGAGGTTATGTTAAGCTAAAGCGTAAAAAGTCATTAAATATGTATATGTTTAAGTAAATATATTCATGCAGCATAAATCTCTCGTGTTAACATAAGTTTACATTGGACAGTAGAGCGTTAAAATCCTGCGGTATATGGTTTTTAAACGAACTTATCAATGCTACAAAACTCAATCGTCAGGGATGTTAAGGCGTGGGGTGAAATAGAAACACAAAGAGGATAGTAAGTATGGATATGCTTCTGATAGGGTGGAGTTTTAAACAGAAACCAAGTTTCGAAAAAATGGAAGAAAAAACTTACTGGGGTAATCTACCAGAAATCGTTTTCGAGGCGCATCAAATCTCTTTAAGTTACTTATTTTGGCTTCTAAACTTCACACTCACTCACCTCAACCTATCTGTCCTATCTAATCCTGTAATATCTATCTTGCTACTATCTACTCCTAATATCCATTATATCTTGTTTTTTTACGATCTTCTTTCCCTCGCTAGTTCCCTTTCTCTTTTATCTCATCTCTGTTCCTGCAACGTTTCTATATGTGTGATGCATTAAAGGTAATGAGGCGTTCCTATACCTTCCCTCTTCCACCCCGATCGTGAGAGGCTCAAGTTCTTCGATTGCTTCGCTAAACGTACACTCCTGACTTGGATTCGGGCCAAATGCATGCTCTGAATTCTCGATGATAGTTATACAGGGAGTAGTGGCAAGAACGGATCGGATGAGAAAAACCTCCTCGATTAACTCTATCTCATGGGAGGGCGTGCATGTGGAGCCTAAAGATTTTTTCTCTGTTTTTCATTTGTCGAGGACTTCACAGAAAAGAATTTAAATGTATTTTTTCCGGGAGAAGCAACGTCGTGGAGCCCGTTATTTCTTGTTAGCGTCTGGTGTTTATAAGAATAAGAAACATTTTATAAGCTTACCATTTGACATAAGATTTGAGAAATTTCTCACAATCGTCTGGATTCTGGCATCAGATGCGTATGTAGGAATTATAATTGTTTCTGTGTGCTGCTCGTAAGATGATTTATAATTGGGCAGTTTGAAACTGTAATAGGAGGTACGGGCGTTACTTTTATCTGCCTTCTCGCGGCCTCAGTAATAAATATAAATTTCTTCTGAAACGCGTTATATATGGCCTGTAATTAAGAAATCGACCTACTCTGAGCACGATAATCAAACGCTTATCTCTCACGGACCAAGAACATGGGTTTACTTTTAATAAAGCACAAAAAATAACTCCAATAGAAAGGCTTTTTTATAATCTGTCAATTATAAAGAAATTGTAATTCCAAAGAACTATTTCGCAATCCCGGGTCAATCATAAAAATCTTAAATTAACATTTTTGATAACTTTTAGTACAACTCGATCCATATCAGGCTCTTTAATTATCTGGTTTGTATTTCAAGATCCTTTTTGAACATAATCTTCTAGGCGTATCACAACAGAAATTCAGTGAGGATGACGCTCTAAAGAGAAAATTACGTGTCAATTCCGAGAGTGAAGTGTTTAATTATAAGAAATCGATAAAATAGGTCAAAGGTCTCCGGCCAGACGGCCTTAAATGGTGTCAAGGCGACAGGGTAGTATATCGTGTCGCCAAAGGAGCATTAGTTCAGTTGAAGAACTATTTGCGGGCATGTTTTTTTTCGTACCACGACACACATCGATTTTCAATAGGCGGTGTTTCATTACGTGATACTTAATGGCGGTATTAAATCAAAACTTAACTGCGAAAGAAGTGTTTTTTATCGTGGAAAATGTGCAAGTTACAGCGTACGGCTTATAATGAAATACGTCGTAGTAAAAATATTTGTATTGGCATATCCTTGGACATTTGATGTAATGTTAAGTACCATGTTATCATACAAAATTTCCAAGTGATTTTATTTCTCTCTCTATATATACCTTTCATAGATGAAATTTATTCAACTGTAGTTGCGTCTGGATTTAATTTTTCCAGGGCAAAGCTTAAATGTTAATAACGAAGAGCGATCTGCTGGATCCGCAAATACCAGAGACTTAATCCGTCTATTTGTTTTAATCTAATTCGAAATTTAGTTAATACATTGTGTGTTTCCTTTATAAAATTCGCTTTAATAAAGAGAAAGAGAGGGGATGAAGTGAAAAAAAAGAGATAGGCAGGCAGGAAATTGTTAGGGACAAAATAGAGTCTGATAATAGAAAATAGAATGAATGAATGTATTGATATATCAATGTATTCAATATAATTTTTATTTATAGATTGTTTAAAATAATTCAATTAACGAATGTTTATGGAAACAAATGAATACTACAAAGGATTCAATAAATTGATACCATAATGAACAGATTTAGCTACATTCATGTAATCAGCCAAAAGTTACCATTAGGGTAAATCTTTGGCTTTTATCTTATAAAATAATTATTTTAAAATTTATTTAAAATTATGTTTAATTTATAGTTCACAGGATTAAAAACTTAATTGACAAATACGTTATTTTCTCTTTACAGGTGAGTTCGCTGTTTTGGACTCTAAGGAGACGATTGGGCTACAAAAGAAAGGTATAATATCACAAGCTATGGCCCGATACTTGTTGTTTCAACATAGATCAATACGCCTTTATTGTTAGAAGCTATGTTTTCTTCCATATTATTGCTTTTTATTGTGTGTGTTGTGGCTGTTCCAGCCCTTTTCAAACACTAATAATTTTCCAACCTTTGAAATTATCACGATCTAAATTCTAGAATAACATATAGCATAACCGTAAGGCAAGGAACGCAGACTAACGACTTGTTTTCCAAATTAGGCTCTTTCTCCCCTGTGAAGTAATCTGGGATTGGATCAGAAATGTCGGTAGGATTCCAATTTAAAAACTTCGCTATCTCTGAGAAGCGATTTTTCGGATGACTGAACGCAATGTATTCTTTGCCATTTATGTTTTTCGGTTTGCTCATGGCATTGCTTTGAAGTATTTGTTGCGTCAAAGATAACTAAAGATATCTGCCTGAAATACCTGACTATTATGTATATTAATGCACATATATATTATACGGCGAGCTTATTTTTTTGTTTTGTTTTTCATTTTTATTTTATAATCTATGTGTAAAGATATATTAGCAGATAGACGGATTACTTATTCAGTGAGGTGTCAACGTTTAAATACAATAGGATATATGCATGGCAATATAACTTTTTTGAATAAAAATGTGACTTATTTTGTTACCTAATTTAAATTGAACGTTCGCTTAATTTTGTAAAAGACAAACAGGGTTGAATACGTCCGAATACGAGCAACAACTATCGTCCATATTTGAAACAAAATTAAAATTTTGCAGGATTTAAAGAAGGAGCTCATTTTAATTTTAATTTCAATTACTGCAATAAATTATTATAACTACAGAACGTTTGGTGTAACCATAGAGGATAATTTTTAATTTCGGAATTCGCATTTGATTTAGTCAGATGTTCAATCCAGAATAATTTTTTTAATCGACTTATTTATTCGACGCAAAACACAGTGGAATCTCCATAAATCCAACTTTTTTTTTATCTCGAAATTCCATTTGTCAAAAGACTATATTTCATCCATTCCTTCTGTACCGAAGTTCTACAGCTCGAGTTTTCCGAAACTCTAATTACTTTCTTCTTCCCTTAAGGTTCGAACTACGGAGGTCCAACTGTATTCGTAAATATTTGTCGAGAGAGAGAGAGGGAAAAAACAAAAAAAACACGAAAATAAAATAAATAAAATCAAAATTAATCCTGGGTCAATAGAGACGCGGAGGGAAACCGTACAGGGGGGGGGGGGGGGGGGGGGGGAGCGGCATGAGGGAGTCAGGGCGGAAGAGAGAAAGGAAGGAAAAGACAGAAGCCTAAAGGAGAGGGGGGGGAGAGAGAGAATATAGAGAGATGGTGGGTCAGAGGGGGGAGACAGGGAAGGAAGAGAGAAAGAGGAGTTAAAAAAAAAGGAGAGAAGCCCAAAATCCCGTCCGATTCAACTCAAAACCTTCCTTCTTTCCCGTTCGAGTAGTGGGAACAGAAAATGAGGGGAGGGTGAGAGATGAAAGAGAAGGAGAGGGGGCGGGGAGAAAGAGAGAGAGGGAGGAAAAGAGTAGGAGAGAAGGGTTCGAATCAATAATACCTCAGGGGTACCCGATTTGTTCCTCCTTCTTCAGGTCTTTGGTAGCCGACCTTCGCCGGCTCTCTCTCTCTCTCTCTCTCACTCGAGGGGGAAGGAGGTGTGGAGGGGTTGGGTGAAGGGATGAGGAGGGTGGTAAGGGGATAAGGCGGGTTGGAGGTGGTGAACTAAAGGAGGAGTGACGCTTCCTCATTATCGACAGTCTCGTGTTATTCGGGAGGGAAGGTGTGGGTTGGGTTAGGGGATGCTGATTGAGGGCGAGAGGAGGAATGGGGTGAGTGAGATTGGAGGAAGGTAAAGGGACGAGCGAGTGGGAAAAGAGGGTGTGTGTGTGCGCGATGTGTGGTGGCAGTGTCATGCGAAGCGGAGAGAGATGAGAAGATTGGGAGATCGCGTTGGGAGGAAAGGGAGACAATCTTAAAAAGTTTAATGTGTTTTTAGAATGAGTGATGAAGTCGCTGCCATCCGTTCCTTTTCATAATTTCAGTATTCCTTAACGAGTCTCTTTAAATTCCCTTCACTCACTCCGCCTACATTATTTTTTTTAGCGTTTGACTGCGACGATCTTTAGTCTCGAAGTCTTCTTGTTTAATTCAGTCCACCCTCTGAGGGTTGCTTTTTCTTAATCTCAAAAGTCAAACCTTGAATATGAATATTTTTTTCGAGATTTTTAGAACGGTATATTTATGTTTTTTTTCCTTAACCACTACGGCTAATGAAAAACCATTTAAATCTCTTAGGTCACCACGAAGATTAATATGCTTTCTTACATCGGAGTGTAGCGATTTGCATTCTTTATTTCGATTCAAAATGGCTCTCGTTCTGATTTCGGAGAGAATACTATCAAAGTTTTCAGCTGATTGTTTCTGTATCTTTATCGGAATTCCTCGCGTAGAGGAAAGTTAATGAGTGTATGAGTCCAAACAGAGATCTAGAAATGAGTTGTTCGAAACTTCCATCCAAGGGAGAGAGTCTTATTGCTTTGGTTTGTGACTTTGATGAGGCAGACTGTAGGTAGATTAAGAGCTTTAGGGATTTCGATGTTTCGCAAAACGAAGAGAAAATAGGCTGGACGGAGAGGTAAACAAACGAGGAAAGTGTTGAACACAGCCGGAGGAGGGAGAAGTTTAATCAACACGATCTAAAGAAGGCAGAGAGGAAACTTTTTTTTTAGAGGAAAATTTGGAGGAAGTCATCAAAGGGGAGAAAAGAGGAAGGAAGGGAATTAGGATTCGAGCCGCTTCAAAGTAAGGGGATAGTTATGGGAAGGCGGCGGAAATTATAAAACCGTCCGAATTTGAGGGAGCCTTCTCAGTTCTTGGCTCGTATCGAATAAACAGGGTAGGTAAATTCTTTTGAGAGACGCACGTAGGACCGGACCTAGACGTATTTTGGCACTCTGGACGAATGTCAACTTCAACGCCCCCTCTTGTAATTTTTACGAAGTAATTTTCAAATATGCATGCTAATTTATTCATAGTTCTTTGCAAATTTAATCGCTTTCTAGGAAAAAATCAAAGGAATGTCATCGAGGTTCCAATTTATTCGGCCATGAAATCATAAAAATTTTTCCACTCGGAAGTAATGCGCAAAAAGGCATCCCCAAAATTTGGCAATCCGGACATCTACCAAGCTCGTCGATAGCATTGGCCGGCCCAGCACACTCTTGAGCCATAATGGGCGGTAATTTTAGGACGCTCTCTTCTGATGTGAATTGTGATAAACGATGGGTTAATTTTTGTGATTGAAAGTTACCTAATGTTTAAAACGTGGATATTTCGTTGAAAAGCTGGAAGATATAATGAGGGAACTTCGACTATTAGATCAGTGGTTTTCTTCTATAGTTTGTGGCTTTTTATAACAAAAATTCTGCTTAGTAAATTTTCTTCGTGAGTGTTACGGGGATTATTTCACTCCATTGGATGACGAAGTTAAGAGTGCGGGAAAAATGCTAAAAATGCCGTAATCACCCTATTATTCAATTACGTTCGAATATCTCGTAATTAAAGTTTTATTCCCCAAATTATTTAACTCTTGGGGAAAAGCGTTCAAGGATTGCTGATTGTTTATTAAGAAAAAAATAGTAAGTTAGCGAATTTGAGTCATTTTTGGTTGTCATAGCGTTTTACCCCAAGTATAAGCGACTAACAAAATAATTATTTAGAAAAATTGTGCAGACGATGGACCAAACGTTGTCCTAAGATCGTCTCAAAGTGCGAAACCACCCCACGCAATATTTCTGAAAAGCGAAACCACCCCATCTCCACGCAATATTTCTGGGAAAAAAACGAATTCTTTCAACTTTGTATTTTTTGATTCACTCGGAAAACTCCGCTACCGTTTCGCGTTCAATCATCGCGCGGAATGAAACTTACCTAATCCATCGATCGGACGACGAAAACAAGCACACGCCCCGTTCTCACTCAGATCGACCCGCTCGAAAAACCTTCAAGATTCAAGTCTCGACGTTACTTCCAGGAGATGCCTTCGAGAGAAGATTTAACAGCACGAGAGAAGGGAATGAACTCGTCGAGAACGATTAGAAACTTCTGCACCGAGTAGGAATTACTTTAATTTTGTCTAATGCATATCCGCAATTATCTCCTAAATTTCGGAGTGGGAAGCGGGGAAATCCTAACCCCCCCTACTTCTCCTTTCTCTCCCATTAAAGAGATTATCCGAAGATTCGTTTACGCTAGTCGGAACTCCACCACGGAAAAAAAGAAAAAAAATGAGATCGGAGTCGTCTCGAGTGGAAACCACGCGTTCTCGTGGGAACTCGGATGAGGAGTCGGCACGACGAAGAAGTTAACGGTGGAAACTTGTTAAGTTGTCTGCGCTAATTGACGGGAGGAATCGCGTTGGGCATTGTTCTTGAGCTATCGCGATGTCTTCCGCGTCGTTTGGAAACCGTGGCTCGCGTTCTGCGGATACATTTCGGAATTTCGTTCAACGCTCTAGTGTTTGCGGGGAGGTAATTTTTATACCCCATCCAGATGTTTTACCCAGCAGTTGTGGATTTTCTAACTCTTTCTTCCTTCTGTCTTTCCATATAACTTAAGGGGTTAGGTGGAAGATGGGACTTCCTAGTCTCAATCTCGCCCCAAATAAAGGTGATATCTAATCTAATCTATAACTTTGAGAATTTTGTCAGTATCGCTGTACACCCGGCCTTCCTACCACATGGGAGATGCATCCTGAAAAAGTGCCGCGTAATGTGAGTCCACGTTTTGAGAACCTAGCCAAGCATAGTGAAAGGGGGAAAGTTGCGTTCCATTCCCTTTTATACACCATTCTTAAATCTATCTTTGATGCATATATTAGTACAAATGGAGTGTTGCTCTATGTTATCTAAGTTTATAAATAAATCACTCCATCAAGTCTCTTGGAATCCCGCATCCGACAAAATCGCGTTAATTCGAACCATGATCCTCGTTGCATGATTTTTTGTATTAAAAACCAAACCGCGTTGTAGCGAATCAGCTTTACAAGAACCCGTGTTATAGGAGGGTCAGGTGTAGAATTCACGGAATCCGTTCGATATTTCTGTGGCAGAGCTGTAGGCTGTGCGGTTTAAAATCGTAGTTTTCCTCGTGCAACGTTAAACTGTACTAATTTTTTACTTTAAGGAGTCATTGTAGTAGTTTGTTTTTGTTTTATTCTTTTTGAATTTTTTTTAACGCTTCGTTCTTCTAGTAGCTTATCAACAGTCGCATTATTTGATACGGTGAATAAAAATGTTAGCATCTCGGTTTTATCGGCTCATCGCGTGAAAATATTTATTCTACATAAATGATGTGTCTCTTTTCTATCTGTGATTGTATGGACTAAGAAAGCACAACATTCGCGTTCCAGATCTACATTTTTATATTTTAACGAGATAATTTTAAATAAAAAATAAACGAAAAACGAAATACAAATTTTAATACTATTTAGGTAAAATTACTAAATAAGCAGAATAAAATCATGATAATTAAGTATAAGGAATATTAAGGGAAAAATATACTCGCGACTGAAAAAAATTCGATCGATCAATTCGATTAATGAAAAAATAAATAGAATTTCATCTCAGATTCGTGTTCCCTCATTAGCTAATAAATCAAATGCTGGCCCTAAATTTATTACTCAAAGAGTCGGCATGTTACACGCGAAAAATGGTGCGTGAATCTCTAGGACCACTCCGACTTCCGAAAGTTCTCGGATTGAGAAAGAAGAGAGGTTCAGGGAAGAGGGAGAGCGTTCTGCCAATTTCATGGCGCGTCGCTCAGGCCCCCCTCCCAGGACCCTTCCTTCGCAGGAGCATCAAATCATCTCCTCCTCTACCGCTTCATTACGCAGAACACGGTTGATTTGCGAAAGAAGGGTATAGGCAGCGAATCTCGCATCTGAGAATTCGTCGAAAACTTTGCGGAAAAATCTTTTATCTCAGGGAACGAGAATGGACTTTTCTCTGTGTTCTACAACGAACGAAAAAGAAAAATAAGATAATGTTTAAAAAGAATTACCAAGCTCTCTCGAATGCAATGGTTGATTTAGATTACTCCTGTGGCGAACAATAGTCGATTTTTGGCCACGGAAGTCGGATAGGCAATTGCTACTGAAATTGGGGTTCGTTTTGCATGGTTAACGTAATATTGGGTATAGTAAAATTCGCTGAAGAAGCCTGAGATATCGCTTCATTACGCAGAACATGGTTGATTAGCGAAAGAAGGGTACAGGCAGCGAATCTCGCAAATGAGAATTCGTCGAAAACTTTGCGGAAAAATCTTTTATCTCAGGGAACGAGAACTCTAAAACCCGCTATTATATGATAACATTGTGTAATTGTTAATATAGTTTTCGTGATTAATCGCAAATAAATATTTGTTTCGACTAAATTATTTACATAGCTAATTCATTAATACTTATACTACTTTTCGGTCTTTCTCTTCATCTCCCTAGATCCCTTCCCTTCTTCCAAATGCATCTAATGTACATTTCCTTGTGTGACTTACTTCAGCAGGCCGCTACTTTTCAAAATTTGACCCTCCCATTTCTTCTGCCTTTCCCTTATTACTCTAATTAAGCACCTTTATTTCCATAATATTTTAAAGATTTTCTTTGCTCATTGTCCGTCTCAAACCCACATAACGCTACACTCCATGTCTAAGTTTTCAATAACCTCTTTTTAATATCTCTGTTCAGTCTTGCTTTCAACAACTCTCATCGTCTCACAAGCCGAACATTTGCCCTTGCTATATAGATCTTAACCTCTTTCGTACTTCTTTCATTTTGATTCCGAATACTACCTAAATAAGTAAAATATTTCACCTGTTCCAGATTTTCTCCATCTACTGTAGCAGTGACTTGTGATTCACCGCTCTCGGTAAATATCACAACTTTAGTTTTTTTCGTATAACATTGGTAATATAGTCACCAAATCGAAAACCCACGAGCTAATTTAAATCAAAATGCAACCGCGATAACTCGTCGATCTTTATTTATGATAAGGTCGGCGATTACCACCGATGATGGCTATCCTGTCGTGAAAAAGTAGGAAAGCTTTTAAATATTGCGAACCTCATGGGAAGTTGTCAATTCTTCGCCGAGATTGCATAGGAAGGTACCTAGAGATTCTATGGTATCAAACAATTGAAAATCACATATAAACACTTTTCTGGAGTTAGTGTTTCTACTTTTTTAAATTTTATGGATATAATACCTAGTAACAAATACGAATTTGACCGTGTTAAATTTTAAGAATCCCGTTTCCGTCGTCATAGCTTCTCAGGTCCGCTTGTCATAACTTGTCGACCCGTTCCGTAGTTGAAATTAATACATTTCCTCAACACTTCCGGCTGTTAGTATCATCCTTATAGTTTTTAATAATAATAATAATCATTTATTTAACACAAACAGGTATCCCCAATTACATGTGTTGTAATACATTTTTTATGACAAGCACGAACGACCATGCCCTCGGCAGGATTCGAACCCGCGACCCTTGCAGTGGGAGCTAGACACGCTGACCACCCCTCTACTTTAATAGTTAATTCCACTTATATGATAATTTAAATAAAATAATTCCACAGTCACAATTACAGACAGAAGTGTCGGAATCAGAGCGAGATTCTGTGCTCAGAGTCCTTGAATTGTAATTAATTCATCGAATAAAACTTCCGAGCAAAATTAAGTCGATGTAATGTAATTTTACGCAATAATCGGCTTAGAACGGCTCGGTATATGAGAAAAAAATACTTTCCAGTTGCAAAAAAAAAAAAACTGGAAATTCGTGTCATTAGAGTGAATAGAATTCTTTTAAAAAAATGTTGTTTTCGGGGAGAAAGAGAGGAAGGAGGGAAAGAATTATTGAAACCGAATCGGCCGTTTGCGGACTCGCCGCACACATCGTTTAGGCATCCGTGGTGTCGGGAAGGAGTAAACAAGCGGAGTCGTAAGCGGAAAAAAAGTAAACAATTTCTACGCCGATGGCTTTTCCCGCAAGATAACCATGACGTTGTCCTCTTTTCGATCCATCTGAAAATCCTTTTCCATTCTCCCTTAGTCGGGAGGCAATGAGATGGAGGGAAGGGGGTGAGGGTTTGTTCCTCAACCTCCAGCTCCCGCGCGGAGCAAAGTAATTGGGGCGATTCATTTTATGAGGGAAAGAGGACAAAAACTGTATAGAGTGAGAGAGAGAGAGAGAGAGAGAAGAAGGAAGGAAGGAGAAAGATCGAAGGGGCGGGAAGAGTGAAGGGAAAAAAAGGCCGAAGTAAAAAAAAATAAAAAAAAAGTGCCCGACTAGTCGTTAGGAAAAAGAAGGGTGAAATAATTACGGGGAGCAAAAGCCGTCTTTCGTTTTGTTTTTGTTTCAGAATACAATGGCGGGAGAGGAGAGGAGGAAAAAAAAGTATTTTTTTTACCCGTTTGGATGTATAGGTTCCGGACTCAGTTGGAAACAAAGAACGAACTCTATGATTTCCTAATGTGGGCGCCGTATTTGTTTCCGGGGGTATTTTTTTCGTTCTAGATAAAATTCTTCCGTGCGGAAAAGTTTTTACTAATGGCGGTGGATGGGTATTTGGTGTTTTATGATGGATGATGCGGTAAAACAGTTGAGCCGTGGTAAAAGATTGAAGTTTTATGTGGTTTTTGTACGTAAATGATAGCTTGGAAAATTTTTCGCCGTTATTTATGTTCAATTATAACTCGACATTATTTTACCCAATTTAAGTATTTTATTGTTTGGTTGATAGAGCGGTTCTCAATATTTTTTTTACCGTCTCACCCTATTTTCAGTTCCGTTTTCATCGAGTGGCCCTAAAATATAAATTGGACTTCCCCTACTGCCAACAGATGAAAATTCACGTATTTAAATAAGCGCGGACGAATATTTTCCTGGTTTCATTTGTTTTTACGAGCAAAAATATGATAAACTGTGAAGTTAACAGATATTCATCGCCCCAGCTAAGAACCATGGGTTTATGCTTAAACTCCATTTAAATTACTGTCTAGTACCACACCGCGTCCATAACTCGTACGATGACAATGAAAAGTTTTTTATGATTTGCAAGAGGAATCTTTTTTATTTACCGTTCATATTAATTTAACTAAAAATTTAAGAGTCAAATTTTCCCCAACTCGAAATATATTTCCCAAATCTCTAGTGTCAAAGCGTGAGGTTTTGTCTGTATCTGTTTTGAATCGCATGATTGTAGAATTTGTTTTTCGAAACATTGTTTCTTAAACAAGAAGATGTTTTAATTGTATTATGATAACAGTTAAATGATTTTTAAATAAATACTTATATTCTCAGGGTGGATATTGTAGTTTTCAAATATTCAAAAGTATTTCACTCTGCACCAGTTAAAAATAGAGAAACGTTGTTGGGTTATCTGGAACTATCGTGTTGACAACCTCATCTAGTTTCATCCATTTCAGTTGAATGTCTGTCCGAAGTATTGTTGGTCTTTCTCGGAAAGTAACCTTGACGAGGAATACTCAGTTAACCTAATTAGGTCACCAATTTCCTAAGTGAAATCCATTGAAATAGGTAGATGGCACCATTAGTGCAAATAATACCCGCCGCGTTTGGACCATAGATCGCATTATCGAGAAACTATAATATTCTAGCAATTTCGGTTAAACCCATGCCAAATTGTTAAGCCGCTAGAGAAATTCTCTTTAGGTACGAAATATTCTACCATATACGTTTTTTCATTTATATTCAACTATACGTGCCTGTTTTAGCTTATTGAATATTATATTAAAGTGCTCTTACCTAAGCCCTTCTCGTTATTTTTTAAAGTAAAATTTTGTTTTTATAAAAAAAGCTATTAATTCCATTAAGTATGGGAGATTTCGTTATTGAGATGACATTGACTGGCATCGTCATTTCAATGAATATACATATATATATATATGTTACGCAAGCGAGGACGACCGCCACGAGAAGTGCTACCAGAAGCGGGACGGAGAAGGAGAGTACTAAGAGATCACGTGACGCGAGAGAGAAGAGTGTGTGACGGGACTCGTGGTAGTGTGGGCCGTGCTGGTGTAATTCGGGTTTAAATAAAGTTGGAGTCCCTTGGACGTGTTGTGTTATTTCGGGTGTGCCTCCCCGAGAAGGAAGTTGGAGAGTGGTGTAGTGTCTTCTGACAGAGCAGCGGCGGGATCGGGATCAGATAAGGATAAGAAGATCAAAAACCAGTTTTCGGAAAGGAGCACGTCGTGAGAGAGCCGACTGTTTGCCGATGAAGACTGTACCCCTCCGTAAGTACGTGAAAGAAAAGTGATTCCCGAGTGAACAATACCCCAAGTATAACTAGGGTTGTGAGCGTCGAAACAGACCTAAAAAAAAGCGAAATTAGCGAAAAAAAAGCGACCGCATGGCGTTTAGTGGGGAACCGGAAATGACGTATCCAGTGGCGGGAACAGGAGTAAGCGAGGCGTTCTTGACGCGAGCAGCGAGCTTTCCTGAGCTACCGAGAGCGATGTCGACGCCCTCTGTGACCCGACCAAAGAACCACTTAGCGCCTAGGGCGAGCGATAACGACATTGAACGTGAGATTCTACGACGAGAAAGACAGTTGCTGGAGAGAGAGCGCGCGTTGTTAGACCGCGAAAGAGAAATAATGGAAGCGAGACATTGTAGTACGATGGCGACAACTGTAGTTGCTCACCGAGACATGGCGGAAAGATTGTTGCCCGAGTTTGACGCGTCGACGACCTTAGGATTTACCGCCGAACAGTGGGTGCGGCGAGTGGAAGGGGTCGCTTCCGCGTATTCGTGGGACAATTCCGTATTGCTTACTCATGCGGTGAATAAGCTGAAAGGAGTAGCTAAATTGTGGTTAAATAGTGTCGCGGAAGAAGTGTATTCTTGGGAGACTTTTAAAGAAAGGTTACTTTATAGCTTCCCATCAACAGCTGATCAGGCCGATGTCCACATGAGTCTCACGAAGAGGAAGAAGCAGCGCGACGAAACCTATGAGTCATACGTGTATGCCATGAAAGCGATAGCGCGACGAGGTGACATAGATAAAGAATCCTTGATTAAATACATTTTGAACGGCTTAGGCGACAAGGAATTAGTAAGGTCGCTGGCTTTGTGTGAGTTCAAAGATGTTGAAGGGTTACTGCTCAAGATAAAGCGCTATGAAAGTATTACAGAAAGAGCGAGATTAGGTGAAAGACAGTTTTTAGCTAACCGTTATAGTGTCCCAATTGAACCGCCAAACGAAGGTAATGTGGTGAGGAGAAATAAGCAGACAACGCAGGCGAGGTGTTATAATTGTAACGGCCAGGGACACATGGCTAAGGATTGCCCAGAACGACGGCAGAGCAGGCGATGTTTCCGATGCAATAAAGAGGGACACATGGTGAAGGAATGCCCTCAGGGAACCCAAGTTAATAGACAGAATTTGGAAATGAAAAGGCGAGTCCAAAGAATTTCGGTGCCGAACGACCAAATTAAAGACGAATATTATAAATGGATAAAGGTTAATGATGAACAAGTTGTTGGGTTCATTGATTTAGGGAGCGATGTTGTGACCATGAGGCAAGATGTCGCTGAACAGCTAGGTGTAGAATACTTTGCGAGTCAAAAAAGTCTGATTGGATTCGGCTGTGGGAAAAGTAACGTAATAGGCTCCAAACAGTTAACCCTTGTTGTGGACGACGTAAGCATTGAGGTAGAAGTGCTTGTGGTCCCAAACTGTTCGCAAGACGATGCCATAATTCTAGGACGAAGCGCCCTAGACCAATCGGGGATTCGAGTTGAGAAGAGCTATCAGAAACTTGTAATTAGGAGAGAGACTGATGGGCAGGAGGAAGAAAGTAACTTCGAAGCCAAAGTTCGAAATGTCAAAGAGAGGGCCGGGATAGAAATGGAAGAAATAAATTTGAATAACGACCTGTCTGAAGAGGAGAAGGATGCGGTATACGAAATGGTGAATGAGTATCGAGAATGTTTTGCGAAAAATTTGAGTGAACTGGGTACAGTAGAGTCTGCCAGTTTCGAGATAGAATTGTTGGATAACCACCCTGTGAATTTAAGACCGTATCGCCTACCGTACGCCCAAAGAGCGACTATGCAAAAGGCAGTCGATGAGTTAATGAAAATGGGTATCGTGCAGGAGTCGACATCAGAATACGCAAGCCCAGCATTGTTAGTGAAGAAAGCTAACGGAGAAGACCGGCTGTGCGTCGATTACAGAGCATTGAATTTGAAGACGAAAAAAATAAAATTCCCCATGCCAGCCATTGAGGAACAATTAGACGCGCTTGCAGGAAACAGTTATTTTACCATTTTAGACTTGGCGTCGGGATACTATCAAATCCCTGTAGCCCCAGAGACGAGACCCTTGACAGCTTTTGTCACCTCAAGTGGACTGTACGAGTTCACAAAAATGCCTTTCGGAGTAGTAAACGCACCTGCAGTGTTTAATCAAGTGATGAAAAGGGTAGTGCGAATGACAAAACCAGGAGAGGTCCTAGTCTATATGGATGATCTGTTGATACCCAGCAAAACGGTGAAGGAAGGGTTAGAGAGATTAGAAAGACTGTTGCAAGTACTGAAGAAATTGGGGCTAGCGCTAAAAGTATCAAAATGTGAATTTTTCAAAACTAAAGTAGACTATTTGGGCTTTGAAATAACCAAAGATGGGATCCGACCAGGCGAGAGAAAAATTCAGGCAGTTAAAGAATTTCGAAGGCCGGAGAATGTTCACGAAGTGCGACAATTTATTGGTTTGACGAGCTTCTTTAGAAGATTTGTATTAGGATTCGCTACGTTAAGCAAGCCGTTAACGCTCTTGACGAAGAAAGATACGGCATTCGAGTGGACAGAGAAACAAGAAAACGCATTTCAAGAGCTGAAGAAAAGATTAATCGAGCGTCCGGCACTTGCGTTGTTTGATGTAAATGCCGAACATGAAGTTCACACTGACGCCAGTAAGAATGGACTAGCGGGGATTATCTTACAGCGTCGAGAAGGAGAATCTCCAAAACCTGTGGCATATTATAGCCGACAGACGACAGGTCTAGAGAAGAACTATCACAGTTATGAGCTAGAAGCGTTGGCAGTAGTTGAAGCCGTAGACAAATTTCGAATGTATTTATTGAACAGACCCTTCAAAGTTGTTACTGACTGTAATGCTTTAAAGACCACCATGTCCAAGAAAGAATTGTTACCGCGGATAGCGAGGTGGTGGCTTCGATTACAAGAGTATGATTTCACGATCGAGTACCGACCAGGACGCAACATGGGTCACGTTGATGCTCTCAGTCGAAATCCCGTGAGAGATTCCGAGGAACCGGATACAGCAGACTTGAAAATCTTCACGTTGCGAATAAATCAGGATGATTGGTTACTAACGATGCAGCTGCAAGATGTAGCTATCCAGAAAATACATCGTACCTTACAGCAACCTGCGGTCGCCAATGAGGATAGGCAGATCCACACAGACTATGTGCTGAAAGACAACCGTGTCTGTAGAAAGGTAGACGGTGGGGTCCGTTGGGTTGTGCCTAAGAACTCTATTTGGCGCATTCTAAAGGGAAGTCATGATGACATGGGACATTACACAGAAGAGAAAACCCTAGAACACGTGAAGAGATATTTTTGGTTTCCGAAGATGAGAAGAAGGGTAAAGAAATATATTGCAGCTTGCATTGAGTGTGCTTATCATAAGAGACCGGGAGGTAAAAAAGAGGGGCAGTTGCACAGTTTAGAGCGTGTAGCCATCCCATTTCACACAGTTCACGTGGACCACTTAGGGCCATTCCCAAGGAGTAAAAGGGGCAACGAGTATGTTCTCGTGTATCAAGACAACTTTACAAAGTTCATCCTACTAAAGGCAGTGAAAACCACAAAAACCAAACCAGTGTGCGAAGCTATCAGTGAGATTACGAGCTTATTTGGGTGTCCTGAGCGTTTAATTACAGATCGAGGTACGGCATTTACAGCGAAGGAATTTGAAGAATTATGCGAAAGAAACCAGATAAAGCATATAAAGAATGCGACTGCTACCCCTCGAGCAAATGGACAAGTAGAGCGATCAAACGCATCCATTACAAACGCCATATCCACTATGTATGCACAAGAGGATGGAGGCGACTGGGACACGAATTTGAGAAACATCCAATTCGCCATGAATTCTATGTCAAATAAAACTACTGAGAAGAGCGCTTATGAGCTATTGTTTGCTTATAACCCAAGGAATTCATTGCAAAACCGTGTTATATTGGCGTTGCAAGAAAGCGAACTCGATGAGACTAGAGAGACCTTAGGCGAAGCAAGGGAAAAAGCGTTAGTAAAGATATCAGAGACGCAGAAAAAACAGAAGGAGCGTTACGATCAAAGACATAAGGTGCCGAGAGTGTACCAAAAGGGAGATTTAGTCATGGTAGAACGAGAAGCGCAAGCGACAGGGTGTTCGCGAAAATTAGCTCCGAAATTTAAGGGTCCGTATCTTGTCTCAGAAGTGCTAGCGCGAGATAGGTATTCTCTCATGGATATACCAGGGGCAAAGAGGACTCAGCGAGCGTTCAATTCCGTGTTTAGTGCAGACCGAATGAAACCCTGGTGTAAGCCCCCCCAAGGCGAAGTAGGAGATGACGACCAGGCCGACGAGAGCCAGGACGAGGGAGATGACGACCAGGCCGCGGACAGCAGAGGGAAAGAAGACGAGAAGCGGATGGAGAACGGCGCGAGCGCCAGAGGAGCAGTTCAACCGGAGGCAGACCGGACCGGGACCGAGGACGGCCCCGATGTCAGGAAAGGCCGACTGTTACGCAAGCGAGGACGACCGCCACGAGAAGTGCTACCAGAAGCGGGACGGAGAAGGAGAGTACTAAGAGATCACGTGACGCGAGAGAGAAGAGTGTGTGACGGGACTCGTGGTAGTGTGGGCCGTGCTGGTGTAATTCGGGTTTAAATAAAGTTGGAGTCCCTTGGACGTGTTGTGTTATTTCGGGTGTGCCTCCCCGAGAAGGAAGTTGGAGAGTGGTGTAGTGTTTTCTGACATATATATATATATATATATATATATATATATATGAATTTTATAACATAAGAGCGGTGGGAAAATATAAAAGAATTTCCCTTGGACAATATTGTTTCAAAGAGATTTACGGATACCATAGCTAGGTATTGGTTTCGCCTCTAACGCATTGATCCTTGTGTTGAATGTGGCTGTAAAAAATGATCGCGAGAGATTAAAAATTATGCGAGGGGAGGAGATGACGAGCGCAGACAGATACACAAACACACGCACGTAAAACACACACACAGAGGCGCGAGGAAGCAGGATTTTCCTCCTAGTGCGAATCGAAACAAGACGGAAAAAAATGTCCGCGCGGATGGGTTATTGGAGCGGAAGCGAGACACCATATTTGGCAAGAAATGGAAGTGGAAAATTCCATTATGCAAATGTTAATGGAGGAGGTGGAATGTCGCTACGGCTGTCTCTCAAATGATGGTCGAAAACATAGCGTCGGATTTGATTCGAGTGAGGAGAGGCGGAAAGGGAAAGAGACAGGAAGAGACAGAACAAAAAGGAGTGGCGAAGAGAGAGAGGAAGAGAAATGAAAATAAAAAGAGGAAAGAAGATAGGGAGGGGGAGGTGGAGATAAAGATGAGGGAGAGGAATGGGAAGACGAGAGGAATAATGAAGAGGGTGAGAAGAGAAAGTGAATAAATGAAGGAAGCGGAGAAGATGAAAGGGGAATGGGAAATGAGAGACGAAGGGAGGATTTTGGAATGAAAAGAGGAAGAGATATTGGGAGAGGAAGAGATGAAAAGATAACATTGGAATATGGTGAGAGAGGGATGGAGGATGAAAGAGATAAAGGGAGAGATATAAATATAACGATAAGAAGGAAAGGAAATGGGGAGATGGAGAGTACGAATTTGACGGTTGTGATGTGTGAATGTGATGCAGGTTAAAAAGAAAAAATATGCGGACGGATTTTATGCGTCTTGTAGAGAGTTTATCGAGAGGAATTTCGCAAAAATCGTTGAAATTGGATTCACATTGCTTTCTTCCTTTTCCACAAATAAGTCAGTCTCATCATGCATCTAAAGTCCTTTGCTTCTTCAATTAAAAATAATTCACCTTTAAAAATTTACACCCTAGGTAAATTCTTAATTTTTAAAATTACATAGATGTTTTGGCTTATGATAAATAAATAATGTTATGGCACGTTAAATGTAATTCAGATAGATGAAGATTTCACAGAAAACAGTAAAAATAAAAATATTTAATATAAGGGAGCATGGTGCAATTGATACCATAGGATATTTTTTCATATTACAGTATCACTTTTGTTTGCAAAGAGAATACATGAAATACTAAGTGTGGGTATAATTAAGAGGATCAATGAAAGATTGTAAGTTATACATTTATTAAAAAGTGTGTTCTTCCGGCACCTCCGTGACAAGTTCGCGTAGGTACACAAAGAAAGGGGGAGATAAAAAACAAATTAATCAAACTCAACTTTCCTGCGTTAATTACGGGCGAAGATATACGAACTTCCTGGTTACAAGGTGATCATTTTAAGTTAGAACCCTTAATTCAATTAATAATTTTTGCTTGGAAAGAACTGGAAGCTAGAAAACTTGTAGATATCTCGTCTTCGGATTCTTCCTTTGAGTCTCTGTAAATTATGTTTATAATTATAATCCACACGCCTTGGACTCTTCGATATAAAATGGCATCTCGCCTCTCATTGACAACGTCCCAACCAGGAAGATTCTTTCAAAATTATCCGCTGTGCTCAATTGTTAATCCAATGACCGAATTCAACACCTTTTGTGTAATAAATCAGTCAAGATTATCTGTAGTAATTTTATATAGATAAATTGCACAAATTTATACAATTAGGAGTTTTCAATTGAAGTTATTATCGTGTAGAAATCAAAGTCTGTCGCAAAGTTTACTAAGGCGCCTTCCATTACCAGGGACCAGATCGCATCTCTTTCACCCACTCGCTCGCCCCCCCCCCCCTTTCCTTCTTTTGATTTATCAACGTGGGAGGTCGTGCAGAACGAGGAGGATGCAGAAAGACGGAGGCGTACAAAGGCCTATTATAATCTCCGTGGGGTTATTTTCGCGCTCGGGGATGATCATTTAATTTCATTAAAAAAACAGATTTATTTTTACATCTGCGTCCGTCGGCAGTCTGGTAGGATTTCCGGGAAAGGAGGGTACTACTCCCCCTCCTCTCTCTCTCTCTCCTTTCATTTTTCCTCCAGCCTTTTATTCTCCGCTTTCATCTGCTTTCTCTCGCATTGCTCATCTATGCTCACGCAATACTTTCCTCCGCCTTTTCCTTCCTTTCATCCTCTCCTATGGTCTCAATTTCGCCCGAATAAAGTCGTTTGTCTGTCTGTCTGTCTGTCCGTCTTTCTCCTTTACCTTCTCATTTCCTGTCGTTCTATCTTTCTACTACCCTCCTCCCTCACCCTCTCTCTCTCGCCTTCGCCCACTTTACCCCTCTCCCCTCCTTTCATTTCCTCTTCTCACACGTCCCTCCCCCTCTATTCTTACACCACATATTTTCTCTCCTTTCCTCTTTTTTTATCCTTCCACTTTCCCTACTGCTATCCCACTTTCTCCCCCCCCCCTCTCCCTATTTTTGACTCTCCTCCAATTCCTCTCCTTCCGTTCCTTTCATCCTGTATTCTTCTCCCTCCTAAATCCTTACACCCCATCTCCATCTACCCTCATTTCCTCTCATTCCATCCTTCCACTTTCCCTCCTTTGTACTCTCTTTTCTCCCCTCGCCTCCTAGGGAGGCGCGTGATGAACCTGCTTGATGAGAAAGTGAACGTGTCGTTTGTAAGCGAGAAGAGACTATTGTATCCGTCCGGCCTTTCATTCGGGTGACCAGCACGCATCCAAACGCGCACGCGCCGCGGCACGCACGCGTGCCCGCGCTCGCCTGGGTTAACTTCTTTTTTTTTTTTCACGTCCCTTCATAACGCGATCGATCGGTCTTTTTTTTGCTTTCTGTATCAACCTCGTTCTTTTCCGGACTTTTGTCGAGATGCGTCGAACGTGGAGGACGTCATGTTTGTATTTTTTTTCCGCACACGCAATGACACGCACGAGGAAATTCCAGCGAGGAAATTTAATTTTCGCTCGTTCATTTTAATATTTTATCTTGTTTTTTTTTGTGTAATTTTGAAATGAGTTTTAAATAACGTCATGCCTCCTCTAATCCACTTGCGACGTCTCCTCTTTTCTGCCCTTATCTCCGTTTTTCACCCTCTCTTGTGTTATATTATTTTTCGCTTATCACGTTCGGTTTATTTCTCCCTCTTTAATAAAGTTACGAACAGACGAGGAGATTTCCTAGCGTTAGAATAGTTTTATTGAATTTAAATGTCAACTTAGAGAAATTCTGAACTGAACGGGATTCGAACTCAGGCCTCCCAATTTTCTGGTAGGTACTTTAAACAACGTTGAAAAATTTGGTAATGCATAAAAACTATGCTTACTTACATTTCATATCATAATAAATTATCTCTCTGAATTATCTTTCACCGAGCTCTATTTTTCTTACTTTTCCCGGCTCTATTTTCCTGCCTATTATCTCTACGTCGCCTTTATTATCTTCTACCTATATCTTCTTTTAATTCTAAATATACATAAACAAAGGCGTCATTGTTATTTTTCGCTTTGTTTTTATATAGGTTCGCATTACCCTACTTTGTTTTTACTTTCTCCATACGTAGTATAGGGAAAGTATTGCGATCACGAAAAAAATCGACTTCTAGATTTCTACGGAAATACATGTTTTGAGGTCTCTAGAACACGTTTAGACTATTTTGGGAATGATATATGTGTGTGTGTGTGGATGGATGGATGTGATTTTGGGCGCTCTAACTCAAAAAGTACATTTCATATTAATACCAAAATTCATATATAACACTTTAGCATGAGCACAAAGAACTGATTAGTTTTTGGACAATACCGGTTAACCGAAAGTCGAGGTTTATTCGAAACCCGATTCGGTTTTTGCGATATTTCTCCGTTAAAACATCATTATTGTATATACAATTCTATACAAAGGTTATAGAGAATGTAATATCCTGCAACTTTTATTTGAAACAATTTTCTATAGCAGTCATTGTTTAGGAATTATTTATAAATAATCCGTTTTTTCGATTTCCGTCAAATCTTTCCTTAAAAAGGCCTTATTGGTAATCTTCGTGAGGACCAAAGTTGTAGAGAATAATATTTCTTCCAAGTTTTGTTTGAAACAAATTTTCATAGAACCATCCATTTCGGAGATATTTAACTTATTCTAAATTTCCAGTATACAGCGCCACCACCATGTAGAGGTGAATTCTGTAAACATATTCAGAATATACGTAATTTACGGCAATAAGGACGACTGTATTCTTTTACGATACGAAATAATAATTTTGCCTTATAATGCTATTCATATTAATTTAAATATCTATACCCCAAATATGGAGAAACTCATGTGTTGGCCACATCAGATTTTTTTGTTTTAAGATGTTTCTTTATAATTCCTATTAACTAGGATAATATGCTAAAATTATTTTCATATGGTAATTGAGATGGCTAATAACCGTATAGTATATATTATGAAACTCAGATTAGAATTTCAGACAGAAAGCAGCCGTCGATAGTGGTAACGATACGACAGGTACTTGTCGAGTTAGAGCGCCCACAATCACACACACACACAGACATCATTCCGAAAATAGTCTAAACATGTTCTAGACACCTCAAAACATGTATTTCCGTTGAAATCTCAAAGTCGATTTTTTCATGAAAACAATACTTTCTCTGTACTACGTATATGGAGAAAGTAAAAAAACCCGAGGTGTACACCCCCAGGGTGCTCTTAGTATGTTTGAGAAGTTTCAGCTCACTAGGTCTTACACACACACAAACAAACATTGACATTTATTAATATATATAGCAGATATTTCGTATCTTTTAGGACAGAGTCCTCGCACGGTGGATTATTTCGTAGAAAACCCGCTAGGACCCACTGTGGTAGCGAAGTCTTCTCTCTGTGAAATCCCACTTGTTAAAGTGTTTTCTGGTATTTAATAGCAGTTTTTACACCAGAGGCGTTGATCGTCGGAACTTTTTTAATACCTCTCGCCTCGGATGGTTTTGTTTGCTTCTTCATCGTTTCTCTCTATCCCATCCCCTTAACCTGGGTCTATGCTCGCTCTTCATCTTCAATTCTACTCCCGGTTATTCATCCAGTTTTCTCTCAATTTCTTTCTCATTTCTACGACCATTATGTTCGCGCCGTGTGTTCCATTCTCCCATTACCCCCCTCTTTCCTTTCCCTGCTCGTTCTCCCTTCTCCTCTCTCCCACGCGCTCGTCCCGCTGCGTTTCTCCGACCTCACTTTCGAATCTTTATCTTTTTATCCCACCCTCTCTCCCATTCTCTTCCCCTCTCCTTGTCGGGAGCGCTTAATTAAGCATTGTCGCCTACTCTTTCATCAGAAACGTGAGTGGGTTCTGGAGGTCTTTGTAGCCGAGGCCGTGGTTGATATCAATGGAGTGCTCCGGTATCGAAAAGGCCGGTTTGAGAGGAAGGCGAATATAAGGAGGAGACAAAAAAGTTTGGAAGAGGCGGAGGTCGAAAGAAAGGGAGAATGACGTGAAAGGAGTGTAAAAAATGGAGGAGAAGGAAAAATGTGGGGGAATTAAGGTGAGAGGGAGAAAAGGAAGGGAAAGTGAGGTGGAGAAGTCCTGGAGAATAGGGGCTGGTAGGAGGACGTATGGTCCGACTGCTCCGGCAGTAGTTAGCTTGAGCTCTGACATAAAGCTACGTTGGCAAATCGCTAGCAGAGACCGAAGGAAAAGGCAGAGATAGCGTTGTGCGTAATCTCATATATATATGTAGAGAGAGAGAGGCCACTTTTTAATCCCAAATGTTTTATATTAATTGTACAAAAAGAAAAATAACTTTGTATGCTAATGGCTCAAGATTAAGCATTACAAAGGTAATGCCACGTTTAATCGAAGCAACCATTTTTACTGGATGTGCAAAATGAGAAGACGTTTTTATACCGAGAATTCCAATGTTTCCCACGGACATGCCATTTGAATTCAAGAGATTACAGTTTCCCGTTCGGCTTGCATTTATTATGTCAATCAATAAAGCACAAGGGCAGTCACTTAAAGTTGCAGGAATTGATTTACGGGAAGATTGTTTTTCGCATGGTCAGCTGTATGTTGCAGCATCAAGAGTTGGATCCGGAAGAAAACTTATATATGCTTATAAATAACCAATAAACCAAAAACATTGTTTACAACGAAGCACTGAAATAAAACATTAATTTTTGTTAGAACATTTCTTTGTATTTTTCCTCGGGCAACGCCGGGTACTGTAGCTAGTGTGACACACACGAAAGTGTGCCGCGAAATTACAAAGATTGCGCAGAGTAGACTTAAAAGGAGGGATGGTAAGAAAGGAAGGACAGTGTGGTCTATGGGGACAGAAGTAGAAACGAGCGATATAGTCGAGTGTGGGTGTCAAATTTTGAAAAACTTTCACTTTACTTCTCTCTCCGTGTATCCCCACGCACCAGCCACAAAGCGAGTCTTCCTTATAAGCCTAATTTCCGCCTTTCTACACGTCAAAGATCTTATGTTTAATCTTTTTTCCCACATCTATAGCTCCTTAACCACCCTTAGCCCCTACCTCGATCTTCGTATTCCTCGCACCACTGTAATTAAGCATTTTCAGTACTCCTCACCTGTTATCTTGCTGTCGTAGTTATGATTTTCCTATTTAATATGATTTTTATATATTTTATCTTTATTATTTCATCCATTTTGATAGGTTAGGTATAGCTTTTTTTTATGGATTATCGTTAAATATAAAGAAATTAAGTGTAAATTTATATGCTCGCTGTTATATCAGGACATCTTTCGTACGGAATGTTTTCTACAGGTTAACTCATTCTCTACCATCCTGATAGTCTCAATTCTGAGAGAGACAAACAAATCTGTGTTAGCTTTAAGCTTTAGGACATCTGCCTGTCAAGTGGAGGAGCAATCAACATCAGACTTTCTACTATACGTCCAATTTTAAATATCTTCCATAATCTACTGATTTTTAGAGTAATCACTGTCCAAATTACTACTACTACTACTTACTGCTCCGTTAAGTCGATTTCATCTTGAAATTTACGCAGGCGAGAGATAATGCATACGTTTAAAGGGCAAGCGTAACTTTGATTCAAAATGGATTCTAGATGTGGTAATGATTCATTGTTAAATGTTAGGGAAGGATCGTTTTGGTTTTGTGACGAATTCTTCGATTTATTTCGAAGTCCAATAAAATGTATACAATAATGTACATGATATCTACTATATATATATATACGATATAAATATAAGTATCTAATTTGTATCCACGCATATATCAAATTTTGTAGCTTGTATCTCGTTCTATCTAACAGTACATTGAAAAATAATGATTGTCACCCACACTTAAAAATTATTTGTAAAAAAACGAAAGGAAATAAAAACGGCGGATGTAGAAAGTACTAGAGAAAAATATTAAGGTATGAGAAAATATGAAGACTTCCTGTTTGCAGAGGCACAAGGGAAAGTAAATGGCAAAGGATTTAGAGAGGAAAAAATATAAAGGTATAGTTGGGAAATATTGAGAAGGATCAGGAGGTGATACTGTCCACAGGGAAAGTGGGAGAAAAGGGAAGACAAACAGGCGAAGAAAGATTTGGGGATGGAAGAAAGTCTGAAAAGGGAGAGAGTCACGCGGTTATGTGGAAGGGGGTCGAATAAGAGAGAGAGAGGAGGAGAGAAGACATTAGACAAACGTGAACGTAAAAGTTGAGACAGAGGGAGAGACCAGTGGGAAATGGAAGAGACAGTTGGAGGGCATTCGAGGGAAAGGTCTTTGATGAACCTAAGACTAGGAGGGCGTAACGAGGACGAATGAGCCACTGGACAATAAATAAGGACAGGAGAGAATGACAGAGGGGAGTTTGAGAGCGAGGAACGGAGACGGAGAGAGAGAGAGGAGAGCGAGATAGGGAGAGGGAGTTGCAGAGTGAAAGCTGGGGAGAAAGGGATAAAGAGGGAGAGAAAGAGAGCAGAGAAATGACAAGATAGGTAGAGAATGACAGTAGAAAAATGACGATGAAGAGATGGTATATTATAGGTAGGGATATATGGAGGGAGAGGGGGAGAGGAGGAGGGAGAGAGGGAGATAGAGGGAGATAGAAGGAGATAGAGGGAGAGGAATAGAGGGATGAAGAGAGAAAGGAAGAGATTTGGAGAGTAATAACTGTGAGTGTGGAGGACGGCGTGGGAGTAATTTCGCAAAATGACGGTGGGGAAAAGAGGAATGGAGACATCGGAGGGAGACTTTGTCTACATTTAGATATCATTCCAAGGAGGGCAGAACCGTTTTCTCCGGGCGAGAAAAGCGAACCCTTGCTTTGAAAATGGTACATAAAAATGTATGGGATGCCCATAACGCCGGTCTCCATCTTGTCGACGGTATTTTAATCACGTATAAAAAAATCGGAAAATAATAGCCGGTAAAACTGCTATTTCAGAGTCTTGGGAGGGTGATAAAATGGTTTGAGCATAAACTTGAATCTTATTCGCGAAAAAATTGTGAATATAATCGTTATTTAAGTAAGGCGTCTATCTGAAGTCGTTATAACCGCTTTAAAACCAGGAAGAAAATGGCATAAAAAGGCAGCGCGAGGACTGTGATGGAGCTGTCAAAAGATTTAATTCCCGAGCCTAATCTGGTTAATAAAGAAAGGATCTAGAACGAGAAAAGACGAGGGAATATATATGTTTTTAAGGCTTTGTGGATGTTAATATTTACAATAATGATCTTTAAAAAATTAATTGTAATCGTATTAATTGTAAGAGATTATTGTAAAATATAATAGTTAAACCTCTTAA
This sequence comes from Uropetala carovei, assembly GCA_036926305.1. Taxonomy (NCBI): domain Eukaryota; kingdom Metazoa; phylum Arthropoda; class Insecta; order Odonata; family Petaluridae; genus Uropetala; species Uropetala carovei. Next base: position 11,520,092 of record JAXCHB010000015.1, read on the forward strand.
ACCCTTCATTACATTCTTAATGGAGCCAGACGTGTTTCACTATATTCATCAAAAATTAATTATTCTTACTGGCTGTATGCTACGAAAGTAGACGATAAATTACACAAACCTAATATAACACACAGCATGCTTGAAAAGGAGGGTCACTAAATTTGCACACGTACTGCATCGGATACTATGAGTTAGATTGCCCATTAATTAATTAAGGGAAAATTGTACATCCTTATTTAAATTTCTAAGGTGATATGTGACCCCGTACTCATCTCTCACGGCTCCGTACCTTTCTCCATTGGTCCTATCCCTACTCCCTCGGCCATAACCTCTCACCCGATGACCAATACCCCCCTTTCTAAACCACCCGCGCTTTCTCGATCCCGTACCCTTCTCTCTCGACCCGATCCCTCTCACACTAGGTCCAATACCACAGTCACTCGGCCAAACACCACTATCCCACGGTCCAATGCACCTTTCCCTAAGCCCAATCCCTCTACCCTACGTCCCAGTCCCCCTCTCCCTAGGCGCAACCTCCTCTACCTCGGCTCCAAATCTCTCTCTCTCTCTCTCGGCCACTTCCCCTCCTCCCTCGGCCACATCCCCCCTTCCCTCTCGGTCTATTCCCCCTCTCCCTCGGCTTCACCACCCTCTCAATCCGCTCCATGCCCCTTTCCCTCGGCAACATCCCCCTCTCCCTCGGCCCAACCACCTTTGCAAAGGCGCAATCCCCCTCTCCTCCATTCCCATACCCCTCTCCCTCGAATCCATCCCCCTCTCCTGCGTTCCCATCCCCCTCTCCATCGGCACAATCCCCCTCATCTTCGACCCCATCCCCCTTTCCAAGGCGAAATCCCCCTCTCCCTAGGCGTAATCCAGCTCTCTGTCGGTACCAGCCCCCTCCCCCTCTGCCCAATCTCCCTATCCCTCGGCCCCCACCTCTCTATCTCTATGCCTCACACCCCACTTCATTCGCAATCCCCCTATCGCTCGTATCCGTCCTCTCCCTCATCCACATTTCCCTCACTTGCGTCCCCATCCACCTCGCCTTCTGTCCAATCCCCAACTCCATCGGCGCGATCCTCCTCTCCGTTCGGTCCCATCCCCCTCTCCCTCGGCCCCATCCTCCTCTCTCTATGTCGAATATCGCTCTCCCTCGGTCCCAGATCCATCTCGATCGGTCCAATCCCCATTTCCCTCTCCAACGGCCTATTCTCCTATCGTCCCAATCCCCAACTCCATCCATACCCCTCTCCGTCGGCCCCATCCCCCTATCCTTTCGGCCCATCTTGGTTTTGTCTCCATCTTGGTTTTGTCTCATTCTCTCTCTTCCCCTTTCCCCTCTCCTTTGGCCGAATATCCCCTCCTTCTACGCCATACCCCTCGTTCCATGCCCTATATCCCTTTCTTCTGGCCTAAAACCACTCTCACTCAGTCCCGTCTGTCTCTTTTTCTGTCCCGTCATTCTCCTCCTCGTCCTCGTACTACCCTCTCTCGACCCTAACCCCATCTCCCTATTTCCCATGCCCCAAATTCTCCCCCTACATTGGCCCCATCCTTTTCTCATTCGGCCCAATCTCTCTCTCTCTCTCTTTGCCCAATCTCCCTCGGCCCCATACTTTTCTCTCGCAGCCCCATATCCCACTCCCTAGGCCCAATTTCCCTCCTCATTGGCCAAATCCCTCTCTTCTTCGGTCCAATCCTCTTTCCCTCGGCTTAATCCTCGTCACCCTCTGTCCCACACCTCTTTCCCTCGGCCGCATGCCACTCTATTTTATCCCTTTAATGCAAAAATTTCCCTTTGTTCATTCTTTTTTTCCGTCTCTCTTCTCTATCAATCCCTTTTTCTCTATTTCTTTTCTCTCTTTCACCCTCCCTTTCTTTCTCCTTTCTCTCCGTGTCTTCCTCTTTCTCACCACCGCCTCTCTCCCTCTTTCTCATCACCAATTCTCTCCCTCCATCTTTTTTTTCTAGGTTTTCGATTCAACCGACCACTTTTACTTTATTTTGAGAATCGGTACTCTCACTTTCCTTCCACCTCCTCCCTTTTCATCGCTTCTCCTCCCTTGTACCCGCATTCTCTCACCCGCATAACCCTTTCTGATAGGTTCATTCCTCTCTTATTGCTTTTTTATTCCGAGGTCGCTGAACTCAAATCATTGCGTAACGCCACAATGACGTCATTATTTTTTATCAAGCCAATTGTTTTCGGTTACCTCTTGTATTCCTATACGCCGTCGTTCGCGTGCACTCACGTAATCACGCAAACAAATGTTCGCATTATTTCCTGATATTTCACACACACGTATATTAATGTGCGTTAATCGTGTTGTCTTTTATTACGGTTTTTTTTCAAAAACCGATTTGCTCTGTTTTAATTTTTTAGGCGATCTATGAGATCAGTTATCGCTATCTAATGCTGTTACTGGTCATATTGAATGCCAGGTTGATTTTAAAATTAATGGATAAGATGTAATAAGGATTAGAAAAATAAGGATTGGGTGATCATTTCTAGAGAATACGAATTTTGGAGGACGAAAGAATTTGTGGTCAGTACAGATAAGTGTTTACCCTAATGTGCTACTTGATCGGGATATCAGAGACACCCAACTACTTAATGCTCCAAGACCGCCTTGTTATGTATGCTCTGTTATGGAGGATAAAATTATGTGACCGTGTAACGTATGATCGAAATATTTATAACATTGTTTCCTAAAAACTACAGATAATGTACATTCAGATTTATCTGCTGTAGGTGAAGTTATTTAACTATTTCATAAACACGTTTTTGATAAAAAATAATTCACTTAAAAACCGGATACAATGTCTTCTCGGGCCGTCGGTTGTAATTCAAGTTTGAAGGGTCTCAATCTTAAAAGGGGAGGGAATGACGGGATTTTTAAGTATAAATTGCTTGGTTGGGTCCCAGCGTCGGAACATCGTTAGCGAAAATACTAAAATTTATATATAATAACGAGGCCATGCTGAATGTTATTGACTCAACAAAGGACCTATTGGAAGATGGAAAAATATCTGATTAAGAGCTCCCATACTACAGAAAGGAAATTAATTCGTTTCTATGCTATACCATGTTAATATGTTTGCGCATGAATTCATGAAAACGTAGTAATTGGGAAAATTAATATAATTTGTTATTTAAAAATTCCAAATAAGTTAGAAGTGAGTTAGTTATCACTGCAATCAGACATCTAAGGTCCATTATATTCTTTATTAGATAGTTTAAATTCGTCCCGAATGAATCCAAATATTTATTATGATTACAAATTCCAATTACAAAGCAGTCGTTTTTAATGATATTTCGCCAAATACTTGGTTCTATTTTTAGAATATCCGCATATTAGTTCTATTGGTTTATGTTTATTAGGACTTAAATCAATTATTTGTTACAGTCCTTGATGTATCGTAGTAGCAGTCAGACAAATACATAATACATATACCTTGCCAGAGAAACGGTTGAAAGTATTAAACGCATGCCGTCAAGTTGCCAAAAAATGTTTTCGATAAAATCATAGGCTCGCTTGTTTTCCACCACTTGGAATAACGAGCGAGGAAATATTATTTCCGCTCACGTTTTCCCCTTACTGCCTTTTAGCGCACCCATTCAGGTACGGAGTGTGCCCTCACAAATTTCCTAATCTTTGCCAAACAAGTGGGTCAAGGTCTTTTGGGTTGTAGTACGTTCAGTTAAGATATCGCAAAGTCCACTCGTTTTAAAAAAACATTTTTTGCTATTTTAAATCAACAGTTTAATTAATTTCGAGATGAATTAGGCATAAAAATAATTCAATCGATCAGAAATCATATTAAAGAAATAGAGATATTGCTAAGTATTGCAGTAATATAATCTTAAACAATTTCCTCCAAAGAATTCTTCTCCTCAGAGAATTTCTCTCGATATCTTCTGCTTTCCAGAGTCTCTCGGTCACAATTGTGAGTTCTGCGAACAATCTCACCGCTCGTCTATTCTCCTTCATCCTCATTTCCTTCCCGTTGGGGTTTTGATCTTATCATCTCTGCCTGAACTGTCACTATTATAATAAAAGCCTTTGCATTCTGTCATACTATCGTTTTTCAGCGCAACTGTATTGTTATTATTTTCCTGGGATTATGTATACTACATTGGATTTAGATTTTGGGATAGCATTACGTGTTTATCTAAATAATGTCAATGTTGCAGAGAATGCTAGTCCTGGAGTTGTGCAGATTATAGTTAAGTCGCAATGAGTGTATTTGTATATTGTTGTGACGCGCGTCTACAATATTATACTTATTATAACGAAGAAATAATTGCTTTATTAGTTCTCGAGTATATATTCAAACTGTTGTATTAGTTTTTTAAAAAAGATTTTATAACAAATTTATTATTTTGCGTATTTATATTGAAGTTCGCCACAAAGTTATCAAGTTAAATTTAATTTCATTACTGAATTGTTACAAACGATTTTCCACTCGTTTTTCTTGCACGCCAATATTTATTCGTAAAATTTTTTTATTACCTCGAAATAATTTTAGAAGCTCGTTTTTATGTTATTGCTTGTGTAAACCGACTGACTGGCATAACCATTAAGCTTTTTCAGTATTCAAAATAAACATTCCAAATTATATTGATGACAGCATATTTTACATAAGAACGTTTATTCATTACACACCTTTTCCTAAGATTCGTATTTGGTGAATTACAGATGAAATGACAAAATTTATATTTATCGAAAAAACAAATCTATCTCCAATTATACCCAAAGGTGAATATGAATCCGAAAAATCTGACTTTTCTATCATTTAATCAAAATTAATAGCAATGAGAAATGTTTATTAACGACCGCTGAGTATCTGGCACATTATCGTTTCAGCAAAGCTTGCCGACGATGCTATAGTTATTGACGAAATAAGAAAGTTTTATTTGCTCATTAACACTTCCGCATATTAATTTGAACGTACCTAAGTACACGTTGTAACACTTTTAAGCGATAAGTACTTTACTGAAATAAAACAAACGTTGAATTCTATTAGCTTAATTTATCATTTTCTAAAGTCCCGTCTTTATATGACGTGCAATTACACTAGTGCCTTAATAATGACAGATTTGCGAGATTAAGGGAAGGAGGAGCAAGGGATGAGGAAAACTCTGGAGAGGGATTAATTTCGAATAATGATGTAGAAGGGATGTGACGGAATGAGCGTTTGTGAGGAAAAGAGAATGGATGGACGTGAAAAAGACTGACGTAGTGCGTGCAGGATGCGGACAGATGGAGAAAGCGGTATTTAACAGAGGCAGAGGAGATGGGAAGACAGAGAGAGATACATAAAAATGTCTTTATTGACGATATTGATGCTAAATAGATCCCCATTCCTCCTAGTTATACAATTCGTTAAATCTACATTTAAAATTTCAACTGTAATTATTCTTAAAACAATTATTATTAGTGGAAATGCGGTAAGGAAGATATTTAGGTCATACATTAAATAAAAAATTTGCTAAATGTATAGTATATTTCCCAGCATAAAATCTACAATGATAATGGTGGTTACAAAATTGGATTGCATAGGAAACGAGGATTTTTTTAAAACATCGGAGGAAATTGTGAAAAAAGCAAAAGGTGTAAAGGGAAAAAGACATGGACAATATTTAATGGCTGTATCGGTTTACGTATATAATGTTTGAATAGAGGTGGGGGCGGTATAGAGAGGAAGGAAACGGAGCAGAGGATTTGAAAGGAAGGCCGCGTAAGAATTAAACAGTTGGAAGACATTTTTCGACAGTTATCTGAAATAAACGAAGAAATATGAGGTAGGGAAAGAGAGAGAGAGTGATAGGGGAAGAATGAGATAGAGGGTGACGTTAAAAAGATGTGAAGAAATGAAGATAATGGGAGTAGAAAAGAAAAGAAGGCTGAAAGAAGAGAAGAGGAATGAAATTAGATTTCGCGAGAGAAGGCGCGAGATGATGACAGACAGTAGGAAGTTAATATACGAAGAGGAAACAAAGTTAGGAGGAGGGGCGAATGTGGAAAAATAACAGAATAAGAAAGAGAGAGAGCGAGGGTAAAAAGGAAATAATGGAAGGCAAGTGGGGCGGAGAGGAGAGAGAGTGAGATGGATATGGATGTGCTCCTGGGCGGAACGGGAGGGGCAAGCGGAACCCGTGGAATACTAGAGGGGGCGAAGGGAGAGGGATAGGGTGTCTCTGGGCGAGGTCCCATTGCCCGGCAACCTCTGACCCATCCTGTCCACGTCGTGTGTGGAGCTTGTTTGTTCATCCTTTTACTCCACATCTCTCCCTCCATATCACCCATCCCACCTCTCCCTCTCCGTTACTCCGCTACTCCCACCCCCTCTCAAACACCATCCACACGGCACCCACTTTAACTTAATTACGTGGCCGCTGCCCAGCCCAATAGAGGGAAACCGTGTTATTCTCCGGTAAGGGGGGGCGGGACGGGAAAAGGCACTTCCAAGGAGATGTTTAGATCTCACGGACGAAATTTATATCGGCGGAAACAAACCCGAGCAAATATTTTTTTTCGGAATTATATAAGGATCGCCGCAGGATCTCTCGCGCATATGCAAAGCCCACTTCTCTCGAAATGCATTCTGCGTGAGTAGGGTTCGTGAAACGGAACGTTATCTTGTTTTTGTCGCTGAACCATCTTCTCGGTTGCCATTAGAGGTGAAAGTGAGGCTCGCCAGGAGCATTATTTCCGCAGAGGAAGTTGAATTCTCTTCGTATCGGGCGCTTATTACTTCTGATGACGTCTCATCTCAGGCCGCGGTGAATTGGAAAGATGAAGACTATTTGTTTTGTCGCTTTCATTAGAATAGAATTACCTCAGGATTTAGTGGAAAAATCTTGAGTCGCTTCGAATCGAACTCGGAATCTTTGTATGTTCGAAGAATGCTTGAGTTGCCGTGGAGAAACAACATCTCACCCCTTTCGATTGGTCTTAATGGATCTTTTGAGTTCTTTTGACTGCTCTGTCATGGTATCTTAATGTTAGGGCGTTCTTCCGTCGAGCGAATGGTCCGTTTTCGATTCCCGATCACAGATGTCTTTTTTATCCGTTTCTGTTTCGGCGAACTAAAATTTAAACACGGGAATCAATCAAAAGTCTAACTATCCACTACGTAAACGTGATAAAATTAGATGAGGGAACTACAAATCATATTGTGTTGGGGATAAATAGACATTTGCTAAGTTTGCTAAGTGAAATGTCATGCTAATGAACCTAAAATTTGTAAGACAGAAAAATGTTGCATATGTTAATTAAAGAACTGCCTACCATAAAATTCCCAAACATATAAAAATATATATAATGATGGTCTCGTTCAAGCTGAGAAAGGAAAGAGAGAGCCGTACTGTATGAGCTGAAACCACTGCATTTGATGTATGTCCATGTGGATTAAAAAAAATAATCTCATTCGAATTCCGTCTCAATTTTCTAGGTAATTCACTAAGATTCTCTCTGTTCCTTTTAACGGTACGTTTTCAATAAAGAACTTCGTTCATTCTGAGGCATCTATGGCTCTCTGTATGTAATTAGGGCTGTATAAGATGCGTTATTTAATTTTCATTGGAAAATGCCGTCCCGTTTGCTCCTTTGGATAGAATCGTAAAATTTTAAAATGTCCCACTTCTTTTGATTAATTACTATTTCACATTCGTCCACATACGTGCGCCTTATTTCCGCGAAATCCTTCTCTTAATGCAGCCAACCTGTATTTTTCAATTTCGCGCCGCATAGACTCCATATACCGTTGCTTCTCTCTTCTTTCTGTCGTATTCATCTTTCTTATTCCAACACAATTCTCTACCGAAATGCATTTCTATCCCGTCCGATTTTATTCGAGCTTAACGTTCTCCGAAGTCCTTCCATTCAGTCGGCATCATATTTTCGATACTTTATTTTTAGTCTATAACGTCTCTCTCAATACTTTTTGATGTTTCGCTTTTTCGCTAAGCGGATTTTCGAGGACATTCCGCCGCGCTAAGTTCTCTTCTCTTTTGTGGTCCACAATCAATAGAGAATTTATTATATTTGACCACTCTCCCATTCTAAATGTCTTTCTACGCTTCCAGCGTCGTTCTCGGCGTGGTGGAATTCAATCAGGAACTTTAATCAAGAGGACAGGCTCGGAGTGTTAGACTCCCGGTTTCTCCTGTGCTACGCCTTAAAACTCGCTGGTCGTGAATTAATTCTGTCAAAGTGAATCATAGCGAGTCATTTTTATGTGTAGATCGAGAAATGTTCGATGGAAAACTTAAAAAGAGTGATGGATGATGGTTTTCAATGGTCGAATCTACCATTAGGGTTCGATTAAAAAGTCACGGTATAATTCACCCTTTTCTACGCACGCGTTTCTATTATAAATTATTACATAATTGGCAAACCAAACTTATTATATATTGCTGAAAATAAGTATTTAATAATTACCATTAAAATTAATATCTACGAGGTCCTTTAAATAAATGGATTACGGTAGTAATGAAAGAGAGGATAAGTGCCATAGATCTCAATAATGTAGAATGATGACGTCATGAGAAATTTATTCCTGTTTTTCCCTAGTTATCCTAATGACACATTTGGCGATTAGTCGAAACATAGGATTCACATCTAAAAATTTTGACTTCGTTTACGACTTATTTTTTTCTTTTCTCAATTAATAGTTTAGAAAATATTTTAGTCTATTTGCTTTGATGATAATAAGAGAGAATTTGATCTCGACGTCTCCCTTCTACTATGATGTTTGGGAATCAGGATATTTTCCTAGTGCTGTACAAATACATATGGTTCCTCTTGTTTACGAATCGTCTGGCCCATGCTAACCCCACATTCTTCGGTTACCTGGGGGCATTCATTATTACTGCCTATATTAAGTTTCAGTTTGCAGACCGATACCACGAATTTCTATAGCCGTTGTTTGGTTCATCGTGCTTTTTTACTTTCTCCATACGTAATAATGGGAAAGTATTGTGTTCACGAAAAAAATAGACTTCGAGATTTCAACGGAAATACACGTTTTGAGGTCCCTAGAACACGTTTAGACTATTTTCAGAATTATGTCTGTGTGTGTATGTGATTGTGGGCGCTCTAACTCAAAAGGTACGTGCCATATCGTTACCAAACTTCATGCATGAGCACAAAGAAATGATTAGTTTTTGGACAATGACGGTTAACTGGAAGTCGAGGATTATTCAAAACCTGATTCGGTTTTTGCGATATTTCTCCGTTAAAACATCATTATTGTAGATACAATTCTATACAAAGATAATAGAGAATGTAATTTCATTTGAAACAATTTTCTATAGCAGCTATTGTTTAGGAATTATTTATAAATAACCAGTTTTTCGGTTTTCTCCTTAAAAACATCATTATTGGTAATCTTCGTGAGGACCAATGTTGTAGAGAATAATATTTCTTCCAAGTTTTGTTTGAAACAAATTTTCGTAGAACCATCCATTTCGGAGGTATTTTGCTTATTCTTAAATTTCCACTATACAGCGCCACCACCATGTAGCGGTGAATTCTGTAAACATATTCTAAATATACGTAATTTACGGCAATAAGGGCGACTGTATTCTTTTACGAAACGAAATAATAATTTTGCCTCATAATGCTTTTCTTATTAATTTAAATATCTATAACCCAAATATGGAAAAAATCATGTGTTGGCCACATCAGATTTTATGAATGGTAAGGTTTAGGCAGCTTACCAGCATTCTATAGATACAAACAAACGGACGCCCCTAGAGTTTTCGTGCCCCGGACGGTCGCCTGGCTCACCCGTGCCTCGAGCCAGATAAAATCATGCCGCGGACCGGATGCGGCCTGCGGGTCGCCAGTTGGACAGACGTAATTTAAATCATTCGTTAGTAAAGTTCGTGTAGGTGAACACAAAGATGATGTTCGGTTGTGCTGTATTTTTTTGCAATCAACTTAAAGTATATTTGCACGAACTCATTTCATTGAATTGTTGTTTGGGGTTAGTAAATATTTACCTCCTTTTCTGACGGTACTCTAACGCAGTGCTCCGTAACCTTTTAAAATTCACGGCACACTAACGGGTTATCTCGAACTTCGCGGCACACCGAGCCAAATATATCGAGACTATGTGGAACATTTTTACCGCTCAATAGCCAACAAAAAAAATGTAAAATCCCCTTTCTCACAATTATTGCTAAAAGTTACAATTTTTAAATCGTTTATCTGGGATTACGAAATAATACTATCACCAAAATTCCAAATCCACAATTAAGAAACAATTTGATTTTGATTTCAAGTAGCGGGAACAGCCTAAGAAAGCTATAAGATACAAGTATATCTGGTTTCTATGGTATTAGCGTTAGAAGAATAAAGTGGTATTTGTCCAGTTCCTATGATATCAAACTTTACCGCGGCACGCCGAGTATTTTGTCGCGGCGCAGTAGTGTGCCACGGCACACCGGTTTTGGAGCACTGCTCTAAAAAGTCACATTGATTAGAACTGTTGATTAATTTTTTTTTAAATTGCACCTTAATAATACGTATCTCTGTCTTACCCATCTTTAATATTTCTTAATTTGTGACACAATTGTATCGTCTCTCGCATTCTGTATTTGTTAAAGCCGCTTGTAATACAAGATTAACGAAATAATTTTAATTCGCCCCATTATTTTCACGTTACTCTGGGAATATTTTCGAAAAATTTGCAGTTTACTATATAATAATTTGAAGACCCTCGTTATGTCTCATCGCATTGGTGACCGCGCGAATTAGTGCTTTCAGAAATAATTTTTCGGTTGGACTCCAAATATTCTGCTACTCATCCTCGCTGTGCTCTGAATCGCGTTTACTGTTTTTAGGAAAATTTCCTCCTTTTTTTTATCTCTCAGGCCACTTTTATGGGCTGCATTTAGTTCTCTCCCGTCTTTGATGAATCGATTTCAACCTCATATACGAAATATTAAAGTTTTAACAGAGATGCATTTATTTCACAAAATGTCAATCGAGTGTCCGACCTATTTTTTTCCCCGTTTTCCTCAATGGTTTTCTTCATTTTCTCTCGCGAATGCGAATGAAGCGCCTTCCGCTTGGATTTTAATTTCTTTCCCTTATGGACACCGTGCTTTAAATTTCCTTCCGTTCTCCCGCAAAACTACTGTTCGAGTTCCCACTTTAATTCTTTTTATATATCCTATTGATATCCCCAAATTCCTGCGGTTTTTTTATTTCATGGGTTGTGATTCCATTTCTCTACCCGGATTCCATTATGTCCGCTTTAAGTTAACTCCGCATTTGCTCTCTCTCTCTCTCTCCTGGCGAAGGACATACCTATGCATACAATTTCTGCGTTCTTTTTCCTCCTCATGATTTCTTTTGGATCTCCACATTTGGCTCGTTTACCCTCCACCTTTCTTTTTTTCCTGTTGCGGCCATTTTTTCCGAGAATTTCATTTGCTCATTTCGGCACATTCTTTTGTTATGAAATTTGGTCCGACTCTCGAAAAATGAACTTATATGGTGAAATTGTGTTTTCGTTCGTGTTTTTATTTCATATAGGAAAAATAAGTTGGATGCCGTCACGTTGTCCATTTTCGTTGTCTAAAATGTCTTTTTTCTTCGTTTTTTCGTTGGACCCTACCATTATATCATTTCTGTGCGTTTAAGGAAATGGTCTTTTTCCATGGTCTAAATCGTGTCGCCAGTGGAACTTACTGATGTTGAAAAGTGGCCAAGGGAGAGGACTGTGTGAACTATAAGGGTCTGGTTTTAAGATCACGAATTATAATTGTTAACTGGGAATAAACTATTGTCATTTTTATTAGTGTTTTCAAAATATCAGTTAAAATGTTCAGTTTTTCTGCCCTTCCGTCTGTTCGGGCAATATTTCTGGAATCCTGCAACTTGGAGAAGCCAAATTTTTATGATAGAACGATTAACAAGACGGCTAGACATTAGGGAAAGCAATACCGGTCCCAAAAATCAATGCCGGTATTTCGGTGTTGATGTTCGTCTTTGTCGGTATACCGGTATTAATACTGGTATTAAAAAATAAAGAAAATCGTGAATAATTCAGGTAAAAGAGACACAATATTAATTCAAAATATACTTCATATCAATTATTATGTATTGTACAGTCGAAACTCCATAATTCGGCATTCCGTAATCCGGCAACTTTCCTAATCCGGCATAGTCTCCGAGTATGCGTTGTTTCCCGTGAACTGCAATGTTTAGAACCGTCGATCGCCAAGTTCAGTGCATTATTTACTAACCCCTCAATGGTTCAAAGAATTCGAATGTGATTTCCTTTATTGCCAACTTTTATGTTAACGTCGCTATTTATGCATGTTTTATGTATATTCAACCCCTCAAATATCAGAAAATAATCTTCCTCGAACAGGTTGCATATCACTTCACCTCCCGAGAGTGGTTGCCTATCGTGCAACCACTTTTTACGGTGAAAAGCGCGTATCTGTGTAATCGCCGTACTTAAAAATTTCTTGTGCAATTCGCTCTTTTTTTGCTACCTTTATTTTGATGAGCAGCTTCAACAGTAGCATTTTTCAATTGTTTATTGTGTCAGTGCGTAAATAAACTGAAGAAACAGATTAATGCTGAAACTGTCAAAATCATAATTCGGGCACCAATATACTCGCCATATTTCTCAGTTATCTTCTACAATATCTATTTTATGCGAGTTCCCAAAATTTTGAAAACACACGATAAGTGCCAATTTACCATCAAATTAAACGCGCCGCATATCTTAACTTTTTTGTGTATTACCTTATTATTGTATGGTGTTTAAATTTAATGTAATATTTACTGTATTACAACATGTATTATCATGAAGGGATGGGCTATGCTTAACTTTAGGATTAGATACCTCCGGTAATCCGGCAAATTCCCTAATCCGGCTTCGGTCAGGTCCCAAGGTTGCCGGATTAGGGAGGTTCGACTGTATTTGTATTTAATGTAGGGTGAAACACAAACTAAATAAACTCTATGAATCTAATGTAAAAATTATAACAAAATGACATAAAAAATACCACTAAGTAAAATATAAACATTAAGTTTAAAGTTTGACTTCAAATCAAATAAAAAGTTACTATTCAATTATTATCAATGAATTGAGAAATATGACTAGAGCACAAATACGAAGTGATACTTCTTCGTCAACAAGCAAAAATTGAATGACGACCGTTCACAGCAACTACAAATGGGATGGATACCTTAAGATAAAGATTAAAGCAAAATGATACAATGGTACTATAAAATACATCCGAGAGGTTGGCGAATTGGTGGAAAAACTGAATAAAATTGTAAAATACATTGTATGACAATGTATGTAAATTCTATAAGACAAAGTCATGAAGTCTTTTTAGATTGGTACTTTCCAGCATTCTGTGGCCACTCAGTACTATTAGTCACAAAAGTTAAAAGTGTCAAGAAGGACACCCGAACGAACTTCTGCAGGCGCCACTTCGAACCTTTTGCGGGCACCGCGTTGGGAACCCGTCTTTTTTGGCGATGGTGAACTGTATACACTGGTACCACCATAGCAGCGAGTCCAATGCTTTTAAATAGGAAACATAGCATTTATATAATGTCTTTAAAGGGAATTTATTGACTGTGAGACCCTCGATATTAACCACAGATATAATCTTGTGATGACGCCATAGTCCTAAAGCAAGAAGAAAAACGCCTTTTGTAATTTACTCTGAAATTCTTCTCACATGTCAAAGCTTCTAAATTCACAGTAGAAGAACGGAAATGTTATTAATTGTGAGCAATAAATGAGAGATTAATTTTTGCGTAAATTAACTATGACAAAAAATAGTAACAAATAAATAAATTATCCACTCTAAAACGAATGGATAAAACGCTTGTACTAAATAATCAATCATTTGTTGATAAAATGATAGGGTAATTGAAATCGTTCCTTGGGAAAATTTTTACCATATTTGATTTTTTGGGTAAGCTAAAATTTCAACTTTGGTAAATGTACGACATATAGAAGGATTTTCAAAGACTATTTACGATTTTTAAAATTTAAAGCGTGATAAAAATATGAAAAATCGAATTTTTATCAGCCCTACAAATGAATACATTTAATCTTTGACCACTTTTCAAAAATTGTAGGTGAAGCGCGTTTACAGAGGTAAAGTCGATGCAGAAAAAGGCATTCGTCCTATTTGAATACGCTGCAGTTTTTTTATATTATAATTTGCTATGGTGCCGAAAATTGAATGAGTCACTATTTAGCGCAGCGCCGCCTTAAGAATTTCTCTGGAAAAAGGAGCTCGGAAAACTTATTCTGTACCTACAAATTTAACATTTGAAAGCGCACGCGACCCAAAATTTCTCGGTTTCTATTGGCTGCCATACTTATTCAACTTCGCTTCAAATGGTTTCCAGTCACGTCCTTCGTCGTCCTCGCTCAAAACGTACTCTCTCATTCGCTATATTTATGCGTAATGCGTAATAATCGCTTTATCTGCCTCCCCCGATGCGTTGTAAAAATAAAACGCTATCGCGAAACATTTCGAGGAACTAATGCGCGCGACGTGTTTTTAAATCTGCCACGACGTCTTGCTTTTAACGGGAGCAAATGCTCAAAATTTTAGCGATAACTTTTACTTTGGACGTCCGCAGTAGATTGATTTCCCGTTAGAGGCTGAGTACACTTACTCGTTTCTTGTCGCCTCGGGCATCCTAATGATGTCATCTAAATTCCTGATGATGACCTCAAGAGAAACTTCGGAGGAATGAGCTTGTTCACGCGTTAATAACCCTGGAAACCTATTCCGAAGCAAGTCAATATTTCCAGGGACCCGTATGAGAGCGCCAGGGGATTATTTTTAGATCTTATGCTGTGTTTGTGACGATGCGTTTTATCAGATATGGAAACCCGCCCAAAATTATCTAATAAAAGCCTCATGTAGTAAATAAGTTGTATTGGGCATAAAGGCTTTTTATTACTGCGAGTCTGGATTATAATCATGTTAGAAGGAATTCTGCGATGAATAAATTCGGTGAAAAATTTGTTTAATACGGTTTCGGTTTATGCCATAATAACATTTAAAAGCTCTTGGGACGGTTTATTCCTCAGCAACGTACAGGATTATAAAAATGGTAAAAATAACTCATAAGTTCAATAATGAATTCAGAAGCTTGTCTTATGGCTGGAATCAAATCGCAAAACTACGCTTCTCCTATAGATACTTTTATAAGTTATAACCGGCGATTCATCAATAACTTTTTAAAGAATCTATTAACGGTGAGTCACTAATGATGACGGCTACTTCGTAGCCAAACGTGCATCTGAATTTTCAACCCTTTTTGTAACTATTAGAGAAACTTAGTTAACGATGTAGCACTTATCAAAAATTATTATCTAATTAAAAGATTCCATATAGATTTGTAAATACATATTGACCATTGCTGATAATATTTACCGAATATATACTACTCATCCACATAAATAATCAATTGTTTGAAAAATAAATATACCAGTAAATACGAATTACTTGTGTCTAGCTTCGGGTTAAAAGGTGCTGAATAAACTTGAGAGAAAGGGGTGAAGTAGGACACATTTAAAGATTTAGGAGATGAAAGAAGCGCAAAAGGAAAAAGGGAAGGGTTTGATGGAAAGTATTGCGATCGCATTCACGCGCAAAGGGCAACGTTGACACATTTCTTCATCACACACCCTCGATGATTTCTTAAAACATCAGAGAACGTGTTGTAACACGGAATAGCCTTTGGAGAGATTGATACAGCAGTGAACGGTTATGAACCAGAGTTCTGAGTTTAATCTTCAAATAGCTATGTTGTGGATGCTCTTTGGACTTGGAAGAGAGAGAGCATTTAATCCCATGCACTAAGGCTGTCTGTGAAACTTGAGGTGCATTTGGTTAACTTTGCACTTTGGCGGATTGCGTGCCGAGCGCGTATCCAGTTACGATTTGATTCCCTTTTCTGGCACGGTTCTTGTAGCACGCGTTATATTCTTTTGGAAGTATGACCATTGGGGTTTTGTACATTTAAAAGAATACCGTACTTAATTTTAGAGAGCTCTTGGGTCTCAATTGGGGTATATAAATGTGGTCTCTCTATGTTTCTGTATCCGCAAGAGTTAGATGAGATGAATTTTTAAAGTTTTAGTTCCCTTTGTTTTTGCATTACATTGTTTAACTTTTTTATAGGTAGGTAACTAAAGAAACATGGCCAATGTAAGTGATCAAGGTATCTTGTTACGTGCGGACGTGTGCGACTTGCTATGTCATCAGTTATGTCATGGGAGATAGCAAAAAACTACGCGAATTCTCCCTTTTCCGCCAATAAAAATGATTATCGCGATTCCACCGAGGATTTTATCTGTTTTTGGAAGGGAAAAAACAAAGCGGCAACCATGGAAATACATCGCTTAAACGGATTTCTCTCTCGCTCTCTTTCCTCTTTCGATTTTGCGGGAGGGGAAAAAAACAACCTTAAGCTTTAACGCGGTTGCCTTGGCTTGGTTTTCGAGTCCGAATCCAATAACCTTTTTGAATGTTTTCGCCGATTTCAATCAATTCAAGCCAAGAGAGAGAGAATGGGAGATAGAGAGGGAGGCTGAGATGAAAAGAAGTTCTGTGAGGGAGTTTTTAGCGCTCCGCGAGGTGGCGTTAGAGCTTTGATCTCTTTGAAACCGACATTACTGCGGCCTCCCTCTATGGAGGTGTTTCTCTTTTTTTTCCTGTTTCCAAGGTTAATTTTTTTACGCTGCCTTTCGCATGGCTCACCGGTTTAAAAAAATATATCTATCTCGTTATAAATTAGCAAATAAAAGTAAAATAACGTTGAGGAGGAAGTTTTACAAAACTCGTCCATATTATTTTTCGCGGAGAAATACGGTGAGAATGTGAGAATTATTCAGCGAGAAAAGGTTATTCATGTTTTTATTGCGTAGAGAAATTCTTCGAATGCATTCAGTTTCTTTTCAGATTTACTTTAAATTCATATTAGCTTTTGATTTTCACATAGTTATCAACTTAATATCAATGCGTTTGCACTTAATTGAATGTATATTATTAGTAGAAGTATTTTTTGATCAGAAGTTACAAGTGAAATTTTATGAATTAGACAAGATTGAAATCCTTTGGATTCTGTTGTAACTGTTTAAATATGTGTCGTGTATCAAAATTTATTCAAGGATCCGTTCTGTTATTTATAAATAATTTGAACATATTTAAACGCGAAAAATATTTAACTCAGCCCAGATTAAAAGACATTCGATTGTCTACGTTATGAATTCTATGCATTCGTATAGATTTTAATTTTAAGCGCTTTAAAATTTAAACTTTGTCTTTAGATAAATTAAAATTAGATGCTTATAATAATGCTATGGATTCTGAGAAATATTACTTTTGTAGTCGTAAAACTTGGGTTTTTAAATTTCTTTGACGAAAGGACAGAATTGAGAAACACTGCGAAATGGTGACGCAGGCGACGAAAATACCGCGAAGGAGTTTTAATGGTATTAAGATGAGGTAGTTGAGAGACCGTCGTGTCCTCCATTTTCCTTCCTCCTTCGCCATTCCCCCCACCCCGAACTGGGCTTCTATATCGGTTGTCTCGGCCGCCCAGATATGTAGATGAGTAAAGGGAGATGACCTTTGACCCTTAATGTGTGCCCGCCCTTATTCCCCGTCTATATCTCTATCTCCAGGTTCTCTCTCTGCCTCCCTTTTTCGTCTGTCTCCCTCTCTCTTTCCCGGCTCCATTTCTCATCTCCCATCCGGGTATGAATTCTTCATGTAACCACTCTCTTTCGAATCTCTCTCATTACTAATCTATTAATCCCTCTCATTCAATCCTATTTCGCTCCCTCTCCCTGAATCACTTCATTTGATTTAGTTTTCTATTTCCACATTCGATTTTCTTATTTCACTTTCTAGCGTTATCTCTCTGAATAATCCATTGAATTTTTCCTTCTTATTTGGTAGAATGGTATTAGTTTCAAATTACTTATTCATTTAAGTATTCAGATTTCATTGAGTTTTAAAGCATTTACTGTAAGCAGGTTTAATCGAATGCCTGCTAAGCGAATATGGCGATAATTATGCCTCTCTGTAGCCATGCTATATTTTAAATTTATTAAAGGTATTCAGGATTTTAATTGGCGTTTTGTTTTTTTTACCGAGAACTGGACTGGTATTTTTCTTTTCAACTCCTTTGCCATTTCACTGTACACGTATACAGAACGGCTATTCGCATACGTGTACGGATCCAAACTTTTCCTTACTCAAACCTAAATTTCAGAGTCTTAATCCAAAAGGCAAATATAAATGCCAAGGACGATGAAATATCTAAAAAAAAAAGATGCCACGGGCATGGGAAAATTACCGGCTTCGGAGGTTAATTAGCCATACTTCCATTAGTTTCATTGAATATAGTATTTAATATATAACTTACAGCACAGTCATTAATACTCAAAATTTTGTTTTATTGAATTAATTTTCACTTTAAATCAGGGGCGTGCAACCTTTTTACGTGGCGGGCCGTATTCATACATTTGAGTGCTTTGCCGTATTAGAAGGCACGAGTGCCTCGGCGGGCCGGATTAGAGTTTACATCGGAACTTACTCAAGTGATTATATGCGATTTTAAAAGTGAAAATAAAGTTTAAACCATTTTTAGGGTAAAAACGTGTTGTTATGGCAACAATCGAACGTAAAATGTTCAAAATTATCTGTAATAAATAGGTATCACATACTATACCGTCACCAAAGCTTCGTGGCCGCATAAAATGCTCTCGCGGGCCGTAGGTTGCACGCCCCTGCTTTAAATGCTTAAAACGCTATCGTGGCCCTAGGAGAACGACTGTCGCGTAGAAGTGGCCCTAATCAATCACTGTTTTGATATGGCTGCTGTAAAGTTTACATTTTATTCGGTTGATATTGATATGATAACGGTTAACTAGGAGGTGCTTTTTAGCCAAAAGGGTGAAGATCGTTTCTCATGCAGAGCACATTGAAATTAATATTGTTTAACCCGCAAGTATAAGGGTTTTATTTATCATGATTATCAAGCACTCAGTTGCCTTCTTTGAGCCAGCCTACTTCATCACTTACGTTTCACAATGTTATAGTTTAATCGACATCATGTCGAGAACTCTGCAATCGTAAAAATTACTTTCATATTTGTATCGTTCCCAATTTTAATATTGATGCACAAAATTTTAACAATCTCATATATAATTGCTCGGAATCCTACCACCTGCAGGTCACATGCGGCCCACGTGGGTATTTTCTATGTTTCTTGTAGCTATGATTATAAAGGTCTTACTTAAATTAGGATTTGATGTTGGTTTATTAAATACTAGTAGACGGCGCTTGCATTCTGCAAGTATTTTAAATAATAATGGGGCATAAATAACACCTAAAAATTTGAATTTTTATAATATTAGATTTTTCCATCAGTTGTGACGAAAAATATAGTCTTGCAAATTTCACGTCTCTAACTCATCGAGAAGTGCCTTATAATTTTTATCCTCATATTGGGGCAGTAATGGGGCAAAACAGCCCCTTAAAATTGTTTTCTTATATCGGTTTTTTTCCATTGGTTGCGACCAAATATCTATAGTCTTGCCAAATTTCAAGTCTCTATCTCATGTAGAAGTGCCTTATAATTTTTATCTTGTTTTGTGGCAATAATGGGGCAAAACAGCTAATAAAATTGGAATTTTTACAATTTAGAATTTTTTCTATCGCTTGTGACAAAAAATCTATAACCGTGCTTAATTTCAAGTCTCTCTCTTATCAAGAAGTGAATTATAATTTTTATCTTCGTATGGACCAAACTAGCCACTTTAAATTGGAATTTTAACAATTTCGGGCGTTTTCCATCAGTTGTGACCAAAAACCTATAATCGTTCCAAATTTAAAGTCTGTAGCTCATCTAGAAGAGCATCATAATTTTTATTCTCGTATGGGGCAAAAATACCCCAAAAATGGGGATTTTTTACAATATAGGATTTCTTCCATTAGTCTTACAATTAGTTTAATATTAATGGCATTATAATAATAGCTTTATGATTCCCATTAATAGCTTATCCATATAAAAGAATTGAGCCCGTTGCCGTGGTACTCGATTATTGAGACCCAGAAAAATTCCCACTTTTTTCCGATAAAAACTAAACAAAAACGCTAAATCTACTCGAATTTGCATAGTATAAAACCTGTACAACGATTTACGTGCTTTTCGTATGGGGCAAGAGTGGGGCAAAAATAGCTCCTTAAATTGAAATTTTAACGATTTCGAATTTTTTCCGTCGTTTGTGACCAAAAATCTATAACCCTGCCAAATTTCAAGTATCTAGCTATTCTAGCTAATGTAGAAGTGCCTCATAATTTGTATCCTCCTCTTCATTCTCCTGTATCCTACGTCAGAAGCGCCAGTACGTATATATCCAAACAATTTCAACTACGAATCCAGCCTGCCGCGTTGAAAAGGTTGCCGATCACTGCATGCGTTAAGGAGTCTGAAACGAAAAATAATCTCACTGCTCTTTGTATAAATTAGGATAAAACCCGCGTTTAGTAGGCGATAATGCATTTTAGACGGCTATATTAAATGTTTTTGAACGAATATTACCAATTCAGTGGTATCGCTTGCTTTCTTTTCTCTTTCACTCCCTCCTGTCCCTTTAAATCTCCTCATCTTTTTCCCCCATTTTCCTCCTCTCGACCAAACAGGAAAGGAACTCATTCACACCACGTTTAGGTCGTATTTTTTACGGCCGGATGCCCTTCCTGTCACCAAATTGTTATGGAGATTGGCCCACGTACTCACGCACGCATGCTGAAAAACTGAAAACCGCGCACATATATGCACACACACACACGCACACCTACGCTTGACGCCGAACTCGAGAATACAAACACCCCCGCAAACGGAAGGAGGAAAATCTGGCGCAGGCATCGGCACTCTCTTTAAAATGTCTCCGGGGGGTGCCGCGAACTTTTTTAACGTCTTCTCCGGAAGAGGGAGTTAAGGTAGTTCTTACGCGATAGACGCAGAAGGGAAGGAAGAGGAAGTACTAGCTCTTCGAACCCATAAAATCGAGGCGAATCAAAAACGGATTTATTTTTCATCTCGCCCGAGGTTGCACATTTTTTCCATCTTGTATCGTAATTAACCTCGTTTCGTAAACGATTTTAATACTTTGTTTTTGATTGTATATACAGAAACGAAAAGATTTTCTGGTTTTATTTGTTTTGATGCATTTAACACAAATAAAAAAATTGCTTGCGATCCGATAAAAATGGCGTACTTTACTACATCTCACACTGTTGAATAATTTAATATAGTCCAGTTTTTTGACGTCATGCGACAACACTGTGTTCGGAAAACTTTGTATGGAGTGACATTTTTGCACGGACTACAAGGGTACGGACGGAAGAACTTTTGTGCAGGGTATTTTTTCATGTTAGAAACCTACTCCTTTATACCTTGTTTTTTGTCTTTCCTTCCACTTCATTCTCATCAATATACTAGCAAGCGGAATGAACGTTGCTGAAACCTGTGTTTAATTTTAACCCTCCATTTTTCCTCATTTACTCATTTTCTTCTTGTCAACCATCGCTCTACCTTCTCATTCTTAGTTTAATCCTTTCCAAATTATCTTCTTTCTCCCTTGCTTCCCTAATTCTCCCTCTTCAATACCTCTTTGGTGCGGATTTTTCCTGATTCCCTTTACATGGCCAATCAATCACGTTCTTTCTCCACCCACTCCCCTTTGCTCCCTTTTATCGTCCGTGTTCTCTCTCTTTCTCTCCTCTCATTTTGTCCGTCAACTTCCTTTTCCCCCTCTCTTTCACACCCAATCCCCTTCCGCTCCTTTTCCTTCTGTTTTTCCCATCCGGCTTCCGATCGCGATTGTTGTCTTCCGCCTTATATCCCTCATTCTCACCTCCTTCCTCCCATACTCTATCGATCCCTATTCCCTTCTTTTCTCCTCCTCCCCCCTCGCTCTCTCCTCACTTTGCCCTCAATTCCCATTAAAAGTCTCTCGATTGCCAAATAGCTCATCTCATCAGCGCCACCAAACAACGGAGATCCGTAGTCGTCTTTTTCCTCCTCCTCCTCTTTCCCTCTCCACCTCAGACCCTAGCTCGGTAATTGCGTATGCCCTCCCCCCATCCTTCGGCTTTCCTTCCCATATCTTTTCCTCTCGCTCTCCCTTCCAACATAAACGCTTCTCTCTCCCTGTACCTCCCACTCTACTACCAACCTCGGGAACTCCCGCCGTTCCTTTCCTCATTATTTTCCCTTTTGACGTTTAATTGAAATCGATTAATCGCTTTTTTTCGTCGCCTTTCCCCCACCCCTCCCTCTCTTTCTCTCTCTCTCTGTCCGCCATTTTTCACGCCTCTTTCCCGTTTGAATCGCGTTATTCGTCGTGAAAAGTCGACCGTGACCGTGATTAGGCGACCTTTTCGTGTCGAAGCGTTATCTGATATCGGCAATAAAGTCGCACGTTTGAAAAAAACGGGGGGGAAGACCTACGCGCATATACTTACACAAGCGTGTTTGCGATTTTGTTTGTTTGTTTGTGTTTACGCAACAATTCACATCGAGCAGGATAATCGGGAAAGAATTATAGAGCACGCCTTATGGCTGGAATCAAATTGAAAATCATCTCTCCACCAGCCATAAAAACGTTGGGAAAACCATATGCGGATTTGGTAATAACGATTCGTCATTAGTTGAGTATAAAAAATAAAACTTTTTTAGTCTGTCGATGTAGTTTTCGGTTAGTGTAATCGGGAGATATTGAGTGGGATAAGAAGCTTAATTACGGCAATTAGGCAGAGACAAAATTTTGAGGGGCCGGTTTTAAGGAGGCGACAGACTGTTGAAACTAATCATATAATGGAGGAAAGTGACGAAGAATTAATTGGGAAGAGAAAGGTATTTTGGGTAATTTGAAAGATGGAGGTAGCTGCGGGAAGATGCTGAGCAGGACTTTGGATGGTGTGAATTGGAAATTTTTTAAAATAGAAAACTGAAAGTATTTAATCGCTTGGGTTTATATTTATTTTTGTATAGTTGTTGATATGCATGCTTGTTTATAAGGATATTCTAATTTAGGACATATTTTGATCTAAATATATTTTTATTGGAAAGCGCCTGTGTTTTGTGTGCGTGTGTGTAAATGCGTTAATCTACTTGTGTTTGTTTACTTCGGAGACAGTCATTTTTATGTGGACTTAATGTGCGTATTTCTGCAAAATAATCTTATCTTCAAGATTGTGAAGGAAATAGATAGGCTAATTTCCGGAGAAGATATATTTATCACTTGCATAATTTAGGGAGGCAATGTCGAATGAAAGCAGCCAACACTCGATCGTTTCCGTTTACAAAACGACGTGTCAAAACGCGAGATTATATCACGGCGCCAATAAATTTTCGCTTAATTTATTGGCCATAGAGCTTGTTGTGAGGAGAGAATGAAGGGTCTGACAGGAGGGATTAAGGGGGTGGCGGGGGTGGCGGAGAGGCAGAGCGGAGTGGGAGGGAGATAGGTGAAGGTAATGCATGGGTTTTGCGGATGAGATGGAATTGTGACAGAAGAAGATAAGGAAAGAGAGAAGTAGAGAGTGGGAGAATAGAGAGAGAGAGAAAGAGAAAGGAGGAAAGGTGAGCATAGAGGCAGGGGAGGACATACTGGAATGGGCGAGGAAAGGATAGGAGAGAGGGGGAAGAGTAAGAGAAGGGAGAGGAAGAGAGATGAGGAAGGAAGAGAGAGGAAGGAAGGAGAGAGGATATGTAGGGAGAGAAAGGAAAAAAGGACGAGAGAGGACAGACAGACAAACGACTTGATTGGGGCGAAATTGGGACTATATAGTCCCTTCTTACATTTAACCCTGCTTCATACAGTTACAAATGAGAATAAAATAGTACTAATAATTTCACAGAAAAGAACCAGAAAAAACATAGAAAAACATACAAGCTAAACACCAAATTACAAATTCGGAAAATTTCTTTAAAAAGACAGTAATTGTGGTAAAAACCTAGGAAAGACCTGACTTGGAGAGAATGAAGAAAGGGTGGAAATGGATAGGTAGGGGGAAATAGGTAAAGAGTATGAGAAGGAAATAGAGAGGCGGAAGAGATGCAATAGGGGAGATTGAGAAGAGGATGAGAGTATGTGAAGAGGAAGGCGAAGCTAAAGTGAAAGTTCGGAGAATATCCGAAGGAGGCTTCTGGTGACTGTCTAGGACAGATAGAAAGTGGTTGATGGAGAGAGAGAGAGAGAGGGGGGGGGGAATGCAGAGTGAAGTAGAAAGTGGAAGAGAGGATGGTGAAAAAAGATCCGCAGAAGTAGTCGAGGAGAGGGAGTGGTTGGATAGAACGCGGCGGGAGAGGAGAGGTTTGTTAGTCTGGCGGGAAGGACGGTAGGATGGAGCGTGGCACGTCGAAATAGTGGCCAAATATTTGCCCTCCCATCGAGTTTAGTGAGCAAATGAGTTGTTTCCCGCAAAAAGCGGTCGTCCTACGCTCTCCGAGCACGGAAACGACGCTTTCTTACGGGTTAGGACGCCAAACACACTCAGCTCGTCGCAGATGACCACGCTGTGTCTATTTTGCTTCACACAACACTGCCGCACTCGTCCTCTCCATCCCTCACTCCTCTCCTCCTCTTTCCGTTCTCCCTCCTCCTCCCGGCGGATTCCATCCCACTCGACCCTCAAAACCCCTTCCGATGTTCCACCGACCATTACCTCAACCAATCCCCTTACTCGTCTTAGCAAACCCTTTGACTTCTCTTCCTCTCTCACTTCGTCTTTTCCTTCTCTCAGACGGTCGTCTCATCCTTATCTCCCTTTCTTCCTCCTCCCACCTCTCCTTCAGCTTTCTCTCCTCCCTCCCTGACCTTTCTCACTTAACCCTATCCTCTCTCTCTCTCTCCCCTTCCCAACCTTAAGAACCAGCTTACTTTCCCTCCTCCGGGAACTTTTCGGACTTCCCCTTTTACGTTCGACAAATCTCTCAAATTCCTTCTTCCTCTCGCTTGCCTTTCTTCTCCTCTCCGACTTCTTTCTTCCTTCACTTAACCTTTCTCATCCTTACTCCAATCCAACTCTCTATCTGCCGTTCTTATTTTGACGAAAATGTCTCAAACTTTTCCTCGCTTCCTTATTTTAAACGCTCGTATAATTTCCCGTCCAGCTAGTTTTCTTCGCTTTTACTGTACAAAGTAGAACTCGGTTGTAACAACATTCAGGGAGTGGAAAAGCCGTGTTGCCATAACACGTGAGGTGCACTAAGTCGGATAACGAAGGAAAACAATTTGTTATGCGCGAAACTTATGACGAGTTGAACAGTGAGTTATGGGATTAGTTTTAATTTATTCATGCAATAGTATTGGTGGTAATATTAAATGGGTTGTGTAATTTTAGGGCTTAGTTACTATGACCAGAAATTTTTTCAAGTACTTAACTGCCTTGGGGGTTGTTGTAAGTTTATCAGAGTCGGTGAATTTTCGATAAATTTCGATCGTCTTGTCAGAAGTGTCGTCATAAAGGTGTTTCCGGACCTTTACCAGAACTGCCATTTATTTAATTTTTGTTGTTCATCTTGTTATTTTACCCCAAAAAAGTTTCTTATATTTTCCCCAAGAAAATCCTGACATTCTTAATTAACTATCTTGTCACTAAATAATAATTCTCAGGGTTACTTTCCTCATCTGTATTTAACTTCGAAGAAAGGAATGTAATAGAGTAAAATCTCGCTATAATCTCGCTTGGAGATGCCTAATCAAAATAATCATAAGCGGTCAGCTTAATATAAAAATTGTTAGAAAGTCTATAACCATTAATAAAAAAATGAAATTTCAAAGCTTTTCATTGTACAAAACAGTTATTCTCGCATTATAATGAGGATTTTAGAAGTTATTTGGAATGAATTAAAATGATACCAGTCAGGATAAAGTTGCATTTTTGGTAGTAACATCTAGGTGCTGGTCTCAGCTTAGTATATCCCCTGGACGAATTCCAATCCATTTAAACTTAAAAGAAAGAGATGACAAGATGAAAGAAGGGACTGAATGAATTTTTGGCTCAACGAAGTCTGACAACAGATAAGATATTCGAAATTTCGGGATTTAAACTATTAATATTTTTTGTTTTTTTGAAGTCAAACAGTAAGTAAATAATAACATGGGAATTCGACAGTATAATTCAGTATCCTTACTTGTGTGCATTCACTGCATTCGCTTATTTTTAATTTAATGAAAATTATCTGAATTTGTAAAACATTGAAGAAAATATGAATATTAAACTAATTTCAATAAGCTAATGACGAAGAATGTTAGAAATCTGTATGCGAATGATGTTTTTTTAATGATCGCTCAATATTACTTAGCCTCTCCGATTTCTTTGAGAAAATGTAACGATTCAGTCACCTGCATTCTCCTCCCTTGAGCCAATATTTGCCCTATCCTTTTTCGCACCAAAACTCCTCATTTCCCTCCCTCCCCCCTCCCCCCTCCTATCCCACTCTCTTCCGTGTAATTTTCTCCCCGTCTCTCTCAACGACCTCATTTTCTCCGGATTCCCCTACTCCGGATCCTCTCTCACCTCTTCCCTACATATTTGCTTTCCTCTCTTTTCCCTTTCAACCTTTATCAGAGCTAGCCATTCTCACTCCTATTACCCTCTTCTTTTACCCCTTATCTCATCCTCTGTCCCTCCTCTCCCTCTCTCCTTGCCTCCTTTTTCTCTGTATTAAGGAGTTAGGAAGAGAGAGGTGGAATAGGGATTCCATCTCTCTCTTCCTAGCTCCTTCTCTCTCACCCTCCTTCCGTTCTCCCTGTCTCATCTTTATTTCACCCCTTACGTCTCTTCTTAGTCTTCTCTCCCGTATTCTTCCTTCCTCAACCTTCTCTCCCTTTATTTCTTCCCCATTCTCCATTCCTCCACCTCTCTCTTCCTATTTTTTACTTTCTCATACGAAGTATCGAGAAAGTATTGTTATCGCGAAAAAATTCGACCTCGAGATTTTTACGGAAGTGTATGTACGTTTTAGGTGTAGCTGAATCCGAAAAAGTGGTTTTCGCAATGCCGTCTGTCTGTCTGTTACTGGCTCTGGAGCCTAGACGGTAGAGCGAAAATGAATGAAATCTCGTACTTAGGCATTTTATCATACTGAGCAGAGTCTATGAAGAAATGGCTGACATTGCCCAGTAATTAAGGGAAGTTTATTCTACGCATTTTTAACAACAATTTGATATTCTCAAAAACGGCCACAACGATTTTGATCAATTATCGTAAAGTTACTTGAGTTTAGATCTTCAATAATATCATATAGTTCGTATTTCTCAAAAAATGAATATAAGGCTAGTTTATTCTGGACAACTTTAGCAATAATTTGATTTTCTCAAAAACGGCTCTAACGATTTTGATCAAATTTCGTACAGTTATTTAGGTATACGTCTGCAATAATACTACATATTATATTTTTCTCAATGAATGAATATAAGGTTATTTTATTCTTGGGCAACTTGAAGAAAAATTGGATTTTCTAAAAACAGGCTCATGCGATTTTTTCTAAAGATAACTGAACGACGCATTAGTACCCATATATGAGAAAGTTTGTACAATGTATGTTGTACCGATTTTTATTCTTTCTTCTCTTTCTTTCACCATTACTTACTCTCGTCTTTTTCAATTTCTCCTATTCTCTCTTCTTCCCACCTTCCTTTTCTCACTCCGTCCTTACTCCTTTCCCAGTTATTCTTCCTTTCTCTTTCTCTTCTCTTTTTCTCTTTACCTATCTCTTTTCGATCTCTATCTTCTCTCATTCCCTTCTCTTTATCTCACTCTTCTCCACTTTCGATTCGCTTCTTCTTGCCCCACTCTTCCCTCTACTATTTTCTTTCTTGTCTCACTATTCCCATCTTTATACTCTCTTACTTTCCCGTCCGTGCAACGCTTTGATCCTCCTTGCCCCCGTCTCTCACGACACCCGCAACACTTTGGGCGACCTGCGGGAAACCGTTATTCCAGGCGCTCACCCCGTTATCATTAAAGCATTTACCCTTCTCCCCCTCCCTCTATCCCCTACCTTTACCCTTTCCGCATCAAAGGGATCCGCAGGACCATTATCAAAAGAAATTCCTGAAATATTCTTGCGTCCTCCGTCTGGGTCGATTCGGCTGCGCAAGTAAGGCGGGAAAATAAAGTTTGTTTTTGGATTGGAGGGGGAAAAAAAGGTACGATGGATGAAAGGAGACGGCGGAAAAACTTTTGCAACCACTTAGAAGTTGATTTGGTGGGTATTTAAGCCGAGGGAATGAATTTCGCGCTGATTATCTCCACGTACAAAAAAGCACGGACAAGCGTAGTTTTCTTAAAGAGAATTTTTGCTTCTGTAAAAAAAAAATAACTGGTTGCGGTGTTTCTTTTATTTCGAAAAAAAAAAACTTTGCGTGGAACGTTTTCTTTTATTTCTTTTTCCGTCGGGAGTTTAGGGGACTAAAAATATTTCTCTTCCCGTGTTCCCATCCGACGGAAAAAATAATTTGGATGATTCCGTCTTTTTCGGGAAAATATGTAACCAAGCCACGTATTAAACAGAAAGGGTCATATATTGAAAAAAAAATGTCGGGATGAAAAATCCATGTCGTAAAAAAAAGAGAAACGGAAAGATATAAAGGAAAGACAGGACGGATTTTGCAAGCGCGTGAGTTCCAATGAATAATCCCTTTGGTCAGATTTAATCCTACTGCGGAGGACTCTTTTCCGGGAAGTAGATATCCAGAGAGAAGTTTATCCGCTGCATACACGAATCGAAGTTGCTTTTTTGTTCGATTTTTGGTATCCTGTAAAAATTCTAATTACGCTTCATGTTCGCAATTTCAGCGCGGTTTTGACATAGGGCGTGACGCATCGCCACTTTTTTCCCTTAGTTTCACTGGTTTCCTATGGGTTATTTGATTTTTAATAATTTATGTGAAAATTATGGCAGAAAATTTATGATTCAGAGGCGTCCGTTAAAGGTTTTAATACGTTATAATAGTTGACATTGAAAACCCGAAACAGTTATGGGAAGAATTGTATAGAATAGGACATTTTAATTAACATTTTGTTTTTTTAACCGTTAGATAGAGCTTGTTAACATCAAAACAATCATCTCTCTGTAGGAAATCAAATTAAAGTTTAATATAATATGCAGAAAAAAGCTTGGTTTAGCAGCGTTGAATTTTAATTTGAGAGTTAAAAATTTTGATGAAAACTCTACATAGACTTATATATTCCAAAAACAGCCTGTATATTTGCATTTCAAACAATTTCAACTATTTATAATTGCCGCAACAAATCAGCAATCAGAATCCGTAATATGCCAAAATAGAGGATTTTTATAAAATTAACATTTAATAAATATGCAAATTTCAGTTAGTAGTCTAAATCGCTCTCAACTTTCAATTATCTAAACTCCCAGAATTCATTCATACGTGAAATGAGCCTATTTATTCTTCTCCTTCGCTATTATAAACATTTTAGAACGATTTTGCTATGGATTTTGTCCTTTCCGATACGGTATAATTAATTTATCCTTCATTGTTTTTTACTCATGTAAATAATTTTTATTTATCAATTTGCAGTTTAATTTACGACTGTTCAATGAATTTGACGTATGAAACTATAATTAATCAAACCATCTTTGCGATCAGTTTTGTAAAAAATTTATATAACGTGAGTATAACGTAGAAATATGATAACACAAAGGCGAATTTTTGCTCATCATGTTGAGCATTACGAGTGAGTTACAATACGCCGGCGTACATGAGTTACTAAAATATTCATGTAATATGGAAATGCGGAATTTAAAGAGAAAATGCATTTTAACACTTCCATATAGGTAAAGTTTCAGAGAATAATCGGGAATGGAAGACGAGGAAGGTTGAAATGAGTTGTGGATATTGGAACCATAAAGGAAAATGGAAAAAAATCGGTAGGAAGCACGTTGGTACCAACAGTGTGAAATTGTAGAATGCGGGAAAAAGCGAAGGGTAAGGAAAAACGTTAGCAGAATACGCTGACGAAGAGATATCGTATTGGGAGCTGCAGGTACTTAGGGATGGATAAGCTCATTCTGTCTAGCTCATGTGAAGATAAACATAGAGACTCTTGACAATGGAAAGGCGGAGAGAATCAATATATCCTCGCAAAGATACAATGCTGTTTTAGCCGAGATTATGAAATTTAAGAAATCAGTTTTCTCCGATAATATTAGTTTTTCAGCACGGAATATTAAGCTTTTTATTGTTTACATCAGGTGTCGGCAACCTACGATCCGTGGGCCACGTGTGGTCCGCGAAGCTGTAACGAGAAAGCGATCGAGAAATTTTTAGATGGGTAATTTCACTTTTTTCGGTAAAATGAAGGTCTCAAAACATTATATAGTGAAGTTTTAATGTTTGTAAATTACGTAGCTTAATTTTCACATATATGAGAAATTCCCTTCGCTGTTAGTTTTTCGGATGTTTATGTTAGCATTGAATTCTTCCGACTAAAATAACGCTAAACCTGTAAAAACCTCTATTACACGAATAAAACAAATTCCTTTCCCTGTTAGTTTTTCTGATGTTTATGTTAGCATTGAATTATTCAGACTAAAATAACGCTAAACATGTAAAAAACCTCTATTACACAAATAAAAGGATCCATTATTTTGTGAGAGCCTTAAAAATTTCAGGGATTTCGAATTTGTTTTGGTGTGGATCCTACACATTTTCCGGTACGCCTCTGTTATTCTTGAAATAGAATGTAGTGATAATGTCAAACAATAGAAAATGATTCCTGCAAACGAAATAATAGCAGGTGAATGATAAAGAACACGCTGCGGGTGTGATGAATAAGTACGGATTAATTGCGTGTAGCATAGCAGACATCAGTCAAGATGAAGCAAGTTGTATTATTACGGGAATAAAAGCTGTTCATATTTAAAGCGGAAGAGTATTTTGGAAGCGAGCCTTCATGAAACACTGTATAAAAAAAGCTGATTCCAATAAGTATTTTAAGGGAAACACTATAGAACACTTTGAATTTGCTAAATGTTGAATTACAACCTGGGGACCGAAAAGCAGGTTATGGCAAATGATTTTAATATTTACTGTTATTTATTAATTTTGTTGTGGTTGTGTAAATAATATTTGAAAAACGAATAATTATTATTGGTGTCTGGACATATGAACAAAACGCACATTATTTATTGTTAGACTTGAAACAGTGGTTTTTAGGCGCGTTTCGCCTCCAGCATGAACGCCTATTGTCGTCGGTTATATGGACAAAACGCACATTATTTATTGTTAGACTTGAAACAGTGGTTTTTAGGCGCGTTTCGCCTCCAGCATGAACGCCTATTGTCGTCGGTTTGTCCGTCCGTTCGTCCGCATGTTCGTTCTCGGCTTCTACCGAACGGATTTTCATGAAATTTGATATTAAGGACTTACAATCAAAGGTAATAATAAAATAGCAAAAATGAATGACGTAAGCCAATCTGGGGTACCACTTTACTGATGACAAAAAATGAACTTTCCGTCATATCTCGTAAAGTATTGCTCATATTAAAATATTTTTCAAATAAAACTTGTAGAACTAGTAATGAAGAGTAATTCCTTTCCTATACATTTTTATCGTAGGAGTAGCCGTTATCAAGAAAATCAAACAAGAATGTCTTAATTCGAGTTGAACTTACTTATTGCATGGTTACTTCTTCATTGTTGCTAACATAAACAATCCTGCAAACAAACGCTTAATTTCCTTACTTGTTCATGCGATATTATTAAATAGGAAGAAAATGGATTATTTATGATGAAGAAAAGAACTTTAAAACGCTATTTCCCTTACATACATCATTTCTTTCTAATACTCCATTACACGAAACTCGCCCATTTGTGATACGCTGTACACTTTCCTAACTTGTTTCTTATCATGATAGTTTAACATAGTCGTCTTATTTGATGTCGTTGAATATATTATTGCTTAGCAATATTCACTCGTTAATCATAATATCTAGAGATTTTTATTAAGTTGAGCAGGATTTAACCAACGATCAGTTCATGCTTTTGGTTGTTTTTACACCATAATATTGGGATCGACTGCTCTGGATCAGGATTGTATGGGTATAAGTAAATAAATATAAATGTAATAGTTTCCGGCGTAGACAAAAAACAAATATCCTCATCTTTCGTGTTATGCAGTGTCATTCCACTCATTTCTACTTTCGCAGATATAAAAATCCTTCAAGAATCTTAGGAAAAAACTCATATACGTGGTTATTTTTACCATACCAAATTGAAACGCATGCAATGTGCGCCGCATTTAGATTTGCCGACCGACAAATAAGAATTAAATCCTTATTACAACCTGTGATTGCGTATTTCCTCAAAGTGCCTCACGTTTGTTCAGATGACAACTGTTCGTTTCGTCGCCTTTATCTTTTAATAAGCTCGAAGCAAATTGCTCCTAGCGCCGCAAATTGACCCAGAATGGCGAAAGAATGAATAAATAAATCCCTCTTTAAGCCGAAAAGGCTTAGTCGTGAAAGACCGCAATTGGACCTCCCTTTTATTGTCCGTAGCGGTAAACACGAGAGGTAGCTAAATGGGGATTAAAGGTGGACGCCGGTGGGAATGGAATAAGAAACGACGGGAGCGTAAAAATGTCGGAGCGGGAGACTGGGGAAGAAGGATCCGCGCTGACATGGGTCGAATGGGTCCGAGCGGGTGGGACCGAAAAAAGGGAGAGAGGTATGGGATCCCATAAACAAGGTTGCGTAGATGGAAAGAGATATGAGTCAGATAACCAGGGGGATGGAGGGTGGGGAGGGGAGGGAGAAGGCAATAGGGGGGAAAAGTGGAAGGGGGAGATGGGTGAAAGGAAAGAGAGTGGAAAAGGGTATGCCACATGGGAGAAATGAGTGCAGGTGAGATGAAAAGTGAGGGATGAAGTGGTAGGATAAGGAGAGAGAGAGAAAGGGCAAGAGGAGCGATGAAAGAGAAGAAGGATAAATAAGCCAAGAGGGAAGGGCCGAGAGTGTATCAGAGAGAGGAGTGTGGTGAGGAGATGAAAGAAGCGGGAAAGAGATGAGGAGAAGTGGCGGAGAAAGATGGAATGGACCAGAGAGAGAGAAGTGAAAGGTGGGGAATACAGTTTAGGGATGAATGAGGCATATGAAGAAAGCGACAGAGAAAAGTGAGTCGTGAGAAAGGGAGGGAAGAAGAAAGAGGAAATGAGAAATAGTTAAGGGGTTGGGGGTGGAGTTAACTGAGCAAGTGGGGAAACTAGACAGAGAACTAAAGAAAAAGTAATGAAAAAAAGAGAGTGCGGTATTTTACAGATGGGAAAAGTAGAAAACGATGTAAAAGAGAGTGAAGAGAGAGATAAAAAGGGAGGAAGAAAGAAGGGACAGTGGCGTACGGAAGAGGGATGAAAGTTGAAAGATACAGGGATGAAGAGTTTGAGGAAGGTATACGAAAAAAGGTGAAAATGCTGAAGAAAGAGAGAGGAGAAGAACCGAAGAGGGAAGGAAAACGTAAACCAAGGGTAGGAAAATAATATCAACGAAAGTAGGTAGAGAAAAAGAAAGAGTGGAAGTTAGAGAAGAGGAAATGAAAATAGAGGGAAAATGAAAACGAGAGAGAGAGAGAGTAATTGAGCGTGATATAAAAAAAGAAAATGTGGAGGTAATTAGAAGGGAAAGGGAAGGAATGGTGATAGATATAGAGAATGAATACTTGTAAGAAGATAAAGCGAGGGATAAATGATATAGGAATAGTTAGAGAAAAGGTACGGAAAGAGGAATTAAGAGAAATAAACAGCGAAGGATTGGGTGAAAATGAGGGAGGAAGAGATATCCGGTAAAATTAGAAAAGGAAAAGTAAACCAAGAGTACCATAAAAAAACGGAAGATCAAACCGGGAGAGGACGAGAAAGAGAGAGAGAGAGAGAGAGAGAGAAAGATAGAGAAAGAGAGAGAGGGGGGGGAATTGGGAAAAGAGTTAGGGGAAAGTGGGCGTCGGTGACAGCTTGCTCCGAGATTGCTCCGCATCCACTGAGATGAGAGAGAGAGAAAAATGTCGCGGCGTGTGAAGGCGGGCGAGTGCGGTCGTCCTTTTCGGCCTTGCGTCGTTTATCGGGACGAAAGAGAGAGAGAGAGGAAAAAAGCGGCTTAATCAAATGGTCCGGAAGGCGCGGTGAGGGTGGAAAGTGGGAATCATCCCTCTCTCACAGCGCTGAAGGGAAAAAATGGCGGATAATTTTTGCGGCCCAACCTCCTCCTCTTCTCTCCCTCATCTCTCTTTCTCTCTTCCGCCTCTTCCCCGGGGGAGAAAGGAAAGGGCAAGTGCACGAGAGAGAGCGGTGTTGCCGGGAGGTGTAAGGGGAATGCTTCCACGTCGATTGGGTTAGAGGAAAAGTGGCGTGTAAAGTTGATTTTTCGCTACTGTTTGTCTGCCCTTTAGTTTCTCTTGTAATCGATGTTTTCACTTTCTCGTACGAAGTATGGAAAAAGTATTGTTATCGCGAAAAATTTCGACCTCGGGATTTTTACGGAAATATACGTTTTAGGTGTAGCTGAATCCGAAAAAGTGGTTTTCGCAATGCCGTCTTTCTGTCTGTTTTTGGCTTTGGAGCCTAGACGGTAGAGCGAAAATGAATGAAATGTCGTACTTAGGCATTTTATCATACTGAGCAGAGTATACATAGAAACGGTTGACGTTGCTCAATAATTAAGAGTAGTTTATTCTACGCATTTTTAACAACAATTCGATTTTCTCAAAAACGGCTCCAACGATTTTGATCAAATTTCGTACAGTTACTTGAGTTTACGTCTTCAATAATACTTTATACTTCATATTTCTGAGAAAATGAATATAAGGCTAGTTTATTCTTGGGCAACTTTAACAAAAATTGGATTTTCTAAAAACAGGCTCATACGATTTTAATTTTCTAAAGATAACTAAACGACGCATTAGTACCTATATATGAGAAAGTTTGTACAATGTAAGTTGTACCGATTTTTTGCCGTAGATTTGGTTGCTATTTTTGTTTCTTGTTGGTATGATTATCGCAATATTAAGTTAAGGAAACCAGATATGCATTTCGGCAACAAAGTGGCCCTATTCATTGGCGATTCGCAGAAAGAAAGTTCTAATGAATTTTATATTTGAATATATTCTCGCTGAATTATTTAAATCTACTATCGGATGCTTTGAAGATGAAATGCGCATCAGGTTTTCCCTAAACGTTTTATGGCCATTGGATAGATATATTTTATCAATATGGCCCTAGCCATAAGGCGTGCTCAACATTTTTCAATCAAATGGCACTAAGACAATTTACAGCAAAAAAACACGACGGAAAACTTTCCATTAAATTAATGTTGAATTATTTTATTTTAAAATTATTCTCCAAATTCGAAAAACCTAATAATTCGAAGTATTTTCTTACCATAGTCCATCCTTCTTCCTTCCTATCAATACATTCTCTTCTCCTTTTACGATTCTTCCACGAAGTTGAAATATACTGCTACCCAAACAGCATTATCTTTACGGCGATAATACGCTTCAAATTACGTTTTTGTCACGCTACTAAAATTTTCGACGTGGTTTTTACTTTTTTTGTTTTTTTTGACGGTCGCTAAAAGTCGTTTCGCCAAGTCGACGCAATACCGAGGTAGATAAAAGTGCGTGTGAATGTGTGAGTTGTGGGAAAGGAAAGAGACATTTGCATTGAGGGGAGAGAGAGGGGTGCAGTGTGATGCGCGAATCGCAAGTTGGTCGGCAGGATGGATCAATATGAAAGGAACGGAAGGAAGGAAGTACGGACCCCTTTCCTTCCTGTCCCGGCCGAGTTGAGGTGGAGAACAGAGGGAGAAAGAAAAAAGACAGAGAGAGAGCGTGGAAGGAGAAGAAGAAAAGGTGAGAGAGAAAGAAAGAGAGAAGAGGGTAAAAGCGAAAGTGCGTTCCATAACTGTCCGAGGGCTTTCGCGAGCTCGTAACTCCGAGCATTGATTCCGTATAAAAACGAACACGAAAAACAGTCGGAATTCGGAAATAAAAGCGATGGATATTTCTACCTTTTGGCAGTAAAACTAGTTGTGCGCTCTGCGTTCACCAAAAACGGCCATTTTGACTTGGCTGGCGCTGATATTCGGGGCAAAGTGTGCACGTCACGATGGGCCTTGCATGCACCTTTTGTATTGCTTCCGTTTCGTTTGGAATCGTAAACCCGCTACATTCCCGTCAATGGCTATTTTGGGAAGTAATATTTAAAAAAACGTTAGAACGAGTTCCAGAATACAAATACCTTAAAAGCATAATAAAAATATATGCAAAATGCACTGAAAAAATGAGGGCTAGAGTCACTTTTTGAAAAAATCGGTACAACATACATTGTAAAACTTTCTCATATATAGGTACTAATGCGTCGTTTAGTTAACTTTAGAAAATTAAAATAGTATGAGCCTGTTTTTAGAAAATCCAATTTTTGTTAAAGTTGCCCAAGAATAAACTAGCCTTATATTCATTCATTGAGAAAAATATAATATGCAGTATTATTGCAGGCGTATACTTAAGTAACTGTACGAAATTTGATCAAAATCGTTACAGCCGTTTTTGAGAAAATCAAATTATTGCTAAAGTTGTCCAGAATAAAGTAGCCTTATATTCATTTTTTGAGAAATACGAACTATATAGTATTATTGAAGATCTAAACTTAAGTAACTTTACGATATTTGATCAAAATCGTTGAGAAAATCGAATTGTTGTTAAAAATGCGTAGAATAAACTACTCTTAATTATTGAGCAATGTCAACCATTGCTCTGTATACTCTGCTCAGTATGATAAAATGCCTAAGTACGAGATTTCATTCATTTTCGCTCTACCGTCTAGGCTCCAGAGCCAGTAACAGACAGACAGACGGCATTGCGAAAACCACTTTTTCGGATTCAGCTACACCTAAAACGTATATTTCCGTAAAAATCTCGAGGTCGAATTTTTTCGCGATAACAATACTTGCTCAATATACTTCGTATATGAGAAAGTAAAAAGAAAATTCTACTGTTGGAAAAATGAACAAAAAAATGAGAGTGAAATAAATAAAATGCCTGAGTGTAGACTGAAAACATTGACAATAATGAAAAATTATATAAAATACTTGGAAAGCTTCAAAATGTGGGCATGAGAAGGATGCTGAAGATAAATGGACAGATAGTAATGAGGGAGTACCTACTGAAAGGAATCGAAGAAAAGTGAGTCGTTATACAGATCATATATAAGAGGAAGTAGACATAGATGAGGAAATACATGACAAGTGAGAAAGTATGAATAATGTGGTGATATAGAGGAAGTTGAAAAGTGGAGAGAGAGAGAAAGGTTTAGCGGATAGACGAGCTAAAAGAGATAGAGAAAGGAAAGCAGGAGTATGTGGAGAACCAGGTTTAACTCATTACAATCACGGACCTGTCTGCGAACAGACTAGCTATGATTGACGGTATGATGAAAGAAAAATAATTTTTATTGGTCAAGGGAATATTATGTATGTACCTTTCTCTCATTTCTAAATTATGCTAATATCTATTTTTCGTTGAAGCGTCGAATTGAAATCGTTTTTACAAAATTAATCTTCAGTTTTACATGATGTTGTATTTTGCAAGTTTTATGCGATAACACTTCGGCAGGTTTACTACTGCAGCAAAATTCCTTTATTGGGGGAATGGGTTGGGATAAAGTTCGTTCCGTAAAAAATGGTGTTTTAGGTAAAATGGAAACTGGGAATTTATCCTAAGTGTTTAATTTAAAACTTATTTTAAAGGCTCATATAAATGGTTCTTTAAGAAGAAATGACTATAATGATCGATGAGAAGACGCACAGGTCGTTTTGAAGCTTCAAAGATCTTCAACCACAGACGCTTATATTCACGGATTTTGTATAGTAACCAATACGAAGGTGCTATTTTCTGCTGCGAATAATTATTGCTCGATTTCCGAAAATGAAGTAATAGTTTTCACAACATGTAACGCACCGCCGAACGTTTTTCAGTCCTTCCCAATCAATCACTTTCATTTCGTATTTCCGTTAAATTGGCATTCCGCATAAATGGAATTTTACTGTATTTTGATGGCACCTATACCAGTTTTTTTAATTTCGATATAAAAGGTTCCCTTCTCGTGTATTTTGCTTCAAGAAAAAGTTATGTCTAGAAGCTGAAATCAATTTAAAATATTAATTTCTCCAACAGCTACAAATTGTTTTACGGATTTTGGAAAAGCGTACGCTTAATATTTTTTATGAGTAGTTTATTACGCGTAGATACTACTGTGAAGTCCTTATTTTTCCTTGGAATTTTTTTCTTTGACACATTCTTCGAATTTAAAAAATTATATTGATTATTTTCCTTCGGAATTATTGAAATTCAACGACAATAAAGTTGACTTTGAAGTTTAAAAAATCTATATCCGTTTTATTTTTTTTTCAAAATTTATAACATTAGTCTCAAAGATGAATTAACGATCCGTTGGTTAAACAATAGTCGTTTTAACTTTCGCCTCCATTTCTCTCTTTCCCTATCGCTTAAATAAAAAAAACCCATTCTTCCATCAAATTTAAACGCTAGAAGTTCGCAAGCTGCTCGAATGGGTTGTTTATGGCAGGCGGTTTATTTCTCTAGCTCGTCTATGAAATTCCTTCCAGCTGACGTATCCGTTCGTAAAAGGGGGGGGGAGGGGTGGGGTGGAAGGGAGAGAAAAATTTACGAGGAACGTGGGCAGTATGGTCAGATGTGTAGAGAGAGAAAAGGA
Organism: Uropetala carovei; assembly: GCA_036926305.1. Lineage (NCBI taxonomy): Eukaryota > Metazoa > Arthropoda > Insecta > Odonata > Petaluridae > Uropetala > Uropetala carovei. Next base: position 11,558,934 of record JAXCHB010000015.1, read on the forward strand.
CATTAAAAAAGATGCCTGCCATTTAAGGTAAGGCAAAAAAATTAAGCTGACGATAATTTTCCGGTATATAGGTGAAGTTATGGATGATATCACCGCTTCCTCATTTAGTAAAAGAACAAAAATTCTATTGCATAAACATGCGAGGAGCAAATTGGAATATGGCAACCGAGCGATCAGGTAAACAGTATTGGAATAGTGAATCACCAGATAGAGGGTGGATTTTTTTAGGACAAAGAAGTCGTAAAAAGCGTGTGTGAGCAGTGTCCGAAATTGAGAGCGAGGTTGGTCCTGAAGGAGAAGATTACATTTTTATCTTTCAGCCAAAAAGGATGGAAAGATTACAACCGTTGGCTTAATGAGTAAAGCTAGTCTTCTGTTAGTTAATTTTATTCTGTAATCTGTTGATGACTAATTGGATATCACAGTATGTATTGCTCGAGTATATGTTTTCGCATGGTTGGCTCTGAAGACTTTAGGTAATATTTTCAACCATTTAATGGCTTTCAGGTGTAATCTGTTTTACTTGTTGGTCAGCAGTTTGTTAAATATCGAGGGAGCAAAGGAGCTTGACTGTGCTTGTTGGTTCTATAGTTCGATTTCTCTTTCAAGCAAATCCATGAGTCGCTTCAATTTAGATTATATAAATAATGTAATGTTCGACTTGTAGATTATTGACGCATATTTACTCACGAGAAATATTAAAAGATCATCAGACAGCCTTTGAAGTATTTTTGTAGGTACAATTTATAACCAAGGTATATTATGAAAGACAACATTATCTTGGGTTAATTAAAACTTTTTTGAGAATTACCACTGAGGAAATTCACCTTGAAGCTGAAAAAGATATCGGGTTTAGTCAGCCATTTAATTACTTTGCTCGTATTAGGTTAGGTTCGACGATATTTAAGCTTCCTTCGTAAATGTAAACTTTTAAGCTTACCCAGCAAACCACAAACTAAAGAAAGAAATAACTTCGAAAAAATAACTGAACATATGGTGAAAATTCGCGATTTTTCGCATTTAAAGATAGAGGGAAGATACTCCCTTGGCGTTTGGATGTTGGACAGAGTTCAAAATCCTAAAGTAGCGAGGCTACACGAGAAAAGTTGAAATGGTGAGATGCAGTTGACTTCCGGTGGGTGAAAGAGAGTACTTTGCGCGTTCGAAGAGATTATCCTCTAGAAGATAGGGGAGGACACGTGGTGTTTGGAGAGGTTTCGTATCCCGAAGAGGATTACCCATCGAAATAAACACGTGGTGTGTACACGAAGGAGGCACTCCGTCCTTCAGAACGGACGCAAAGAGAAAAAAATGGAATCGAGCGACCCCTTTCGCTGCACTTAGGAAGAGAGATAGGATCAATGGCGGAATTCGAGCGGTTTTTTTCTTAGTCTTTTTTTACTTGCGAAATATGGTGTTTTGATGGGTGTCATATCAACGCCATGTGTCCCGGTGACCGTAAAGTGGGGTCCTATCACCAGCACGTACTCCTCGCTCGGATGTGAAAGATTGGTTGTCCCAAACATACCGGTCGTGTGTGTGATAAGTAGATCTGAATGAAACCGCGAGCAGATAATTGTACATGTTATTGCGATTGTAAGCAGTTTAAATATTTTGGCACTTCTAAGTATGATTTATCTGTGAAATTTTCAAGTTGAAATTTAATTGAAATTGGCCTGTATAATTATCTGTTTTATATCATAATTACAGAATTAAAAATACCGTTTTTCAGAAATTACATTCGGTGATTATGAAGTGCTGCAATTAAATTATGATGATCTAATAGTCACATAAATAATTATAATACAGTTATGTGAATCGATGTAAAATTATTTGTAGCAGAATATTCTGTTATTGTATCAGTGTGAAAATAGCATTTCTGAAGATAGTCATGGGTGCGTGTAGCAAATAACTTTAAAATAACTATTTATCTGAGCTTCAGAATAATCTGCATACTCTTTAAAATGACAAGTAATGTCACATGCTTATAAAGAATGATGAATACGAGCTATGTATAAAATTTTCAGTAAATGTCTTATTGTTAGTACTTATTAACAGCCAAGTTCAGGTTTTATGGACAGATCTGATTTTCAGAATAAACTTGGTCTCAAGTTATCCCAAAAAATAGAATTTTAGTATATAAACCAGTGTATTTTGCTCATATTAGTAAGTTTTATGAAATGTTGGGCTTATTAGAATAGTATCATGCGTTCTAGCAGACAATGAGATTTGTTGTAACCTTCTTTAATTAGAAAAAATATAAATTTTTCCAAGTCAAAATGTATTAAGGCAAAAACACGTAACCATGTAAAAGTAGTTATTCGGACATGTGACATTCTTTCTTGACGCACGCACATCGTGTTAAAACCTCAGCAAAAACTAGGGCGAGGATAGTGGCGCGTTTTTTTGCTCCTCCTGTTCCTTCTGGTTGGCATAAAGTGCCTATCCTTTCCTCCTATTCGCTCGGACGTATTGGTCCGGACCACAAACAATTAACCCCTTAATGCGTGATGACGAGTGCACTCGTCCAACAAAAACGTCGCACGCGTGAAAAATGATATTTTCAAATGTGAACGAGTCGTAAATTTTCGTTTCGGCATCTCTCTTTTGTCAACGCTAGATAATATTTTCGTCTCTGATGGATATTTTTACTTTTTTGTGCACGAAGAACGTTCTAGGGAAAGTGTCGCGATTATAAAAAAAAACCGACTTTGAAATGTTGATGAATATGCGCGTCTTAGGTGGTTTTGAGTGCGCAAAAGTGGTTTTCTCCAACTTCGTCTGTCTGTGAACTTTCATCTGTTTGCGGATTTAGGGGATAAAAAGTTTGCAAGAAGAAATCTCGTATTTATGTAATGCAGCGATTCTAAACCATTTGCATTATGCGTCCCACCAACCATTTTATCAAAAAACCCGATTTCCGCCATGACAAAAACAATGCCCCATCTTTTCCAAGAAGTTGATATATTTAGTCAAATGCATTTTAGTGTTATGTTAATCATGGAAGAACATTTTTATGGACCTTAAATATCACAGTATTACTATTATTGGGAAAAGTTTTATAATAATTATTTTTGAAACTTCGCGTCACACCGGTTGGGTATAATTCGAAATATAAAACTTATAGGTTTATTATTGAGGCGGACCATATTGTGAGGCAATTAAGGTCGATTTTCACAAATTATAGATACTAAAAATGGTTGGAAAGATTTAAACAAAATTCATCAAGCTACAGAAACTTTTATCACAGATATAATCGCATAAGTTGTATTTATCAAATAATAACTATATAGCATGAAAACATGTCGAATTTAAAGCCCAACTACCGCCACGCTTCGCCTGTTACAGTATAGGCAAGTCGTGGATGGAGAAATGAAACTTTTTGTACCATGTATGTTGCGTCGATTTTTAAAATAAGACTTTTTTATTTTTTTCCGTTTTCTGAAAGAGGAACTATTGATGCATTTATTCGTAAAACCCAAGAGATTCTTTGTAAAGAAGTACTGACTCATATATGCGACACACCTAATTAAGAGGTTAAATCACCATATTAGTTATACCGCATCGGGATCTGGGCGAAAATTTCAACGAACACTGCGCTAGAGTTGTTTATTGAGCAGCGTTGCATCATGAGCGAGTCATCGGCGGTGGACGTTACGTCCAGTCACCATCGCTTTCCGCCGGCGGCTTCCTCGATAAAAGAGGTCATTCGTCGATATATTGGTCGGCTTCATTCGACTATTACAACTGAGGGACTTCACCGATCGTAACCAAGATCGGAATGACACGTATCCAGAAACAAGATACGCTTTGATAAAAAGAAATCGCATCCGGAGTGATTGTTTTTATTGATCGATATTTTTCGTCCGTTCGAAAGAATCTTCGCGGTGATTGGAGGGGTTTTAGTGGAGTCCACCGCGGTGTAGTTGTATGGAAGAGAGGGCCTCTTTTAACGTGCATGCTCCAAAGTGCGGCGGTGGTTTTTTTTGCTGGGAATTCGGACGTGAAATGGAGAGGAAGGTGCGAACCTAAATGGAACGGAGGTGAGAGGGCGTAATGGCGGCAGTAAATGACACGAGGAGGAAAAAATGGTCGTTAAAAAGCAGAGGGTCGAGGGGCCGGCCGGCGGTAGAGGTGAAACGGAAGGCGGAGAGAAGAGGGTGAGAAGGATGAGGAAAAAATAGAGAGGAAACGTGGAAAGAAAGAGAATGAAAGAAAATAGCAAATGAGAAAGAGAGAAGATGGAGTAAATGAGAAAAAGAATGGAGAAAGAGAGGAAGATATAAATGGTTAAAGAGAGAAAAGTGATGAAGGAAGGAAGGCACCGACGACGAAAGAAGGGAAGAGTTAAAATGTAAAGAAAATAAGAGAATAAATATGGAAAGAAGGAGAGTTATAGGAAGAGAGGGAGAAAGGGAAAAATTAGAGGTGAGATCGAAGAAAAACGATAGAAAGGCGAGGAAGAAGGGAAGAAATGGATTACGAAAGAAAAGGGGAATTAATTTAAAGAAATGAAGAAAGTAAGAAACGAAGGAGGAAAGAGAGATAAGAAGTAAACAATTTCATTCAAGCTTGAGCCTGAACGTTTTCCATCCAACACGAGTTAAAATATTTTTAGAAAAAATTATAATTTATATTAAATTCTTACTGAATCTGTTTTACCGAGTTTTCGGTAGCTATCCGAAATTTTGCGTTCATAAACTTGAACAGTTTGTTTAAATGTACCGACTACAATCATCGAATAATATAATAAAGACTGAAATGCTAACCCCACCTTGAAATAGGATGGCCAGGAATATATGCTGTCAAAGGGACAAGGTAAGCATGCTTTGAAATAGGAATAACTAATAAACTATATATTTAAATAAGTGATACGCCGCCGTGATTTTTTTCACTGCCACGTAATAAAGGGATATTTTACTTAGGGAAAAATGAGCTTTGAAAACATCTGATAATGTTATAAGATAATCCATCCAGTAGGAGAAGGATAAGTGAACTTGCAGGATCTCAATGAATAATAACCAAATGGAAAGCAAATATATACAGCGACCAAGATCCACAAAGTTATGGACGGAAATGGGAAATGGTCTCAACGGGAAATGTGCTTCAGAGGACGAAAATGGGAGATAGATAGGAGAGAGCGAGAGATAGAGGGCGAGAGAGGGTAAGGGCGGCAGAACGTCGATGAGAATGGAGGATAAATGGGTGAAACGGAGTTAGCGAGTGAATGGAGAAAGGATGGAAGGACTTATAGGCTGGCGGAGGGAGAAAAGAAAAGAGGCAAAAAACGAGAATTCGGGAGGAAGTACAGAATGAGAGAGAGTTTTTTATTTTTCGGGTGGGAGGAATTAAATAAGGTGGGAATAAAAGGAAAAGGAGGATTTAGAAGTGGGAAGTGTGCGAGGGGAGGGGAGGGGAGGTTTGCGATCGGAGGGAAGGTAGTCGGAGGGAGGGGGAGGGAGTGAACGCGCGAGAAAGGACGAGTGAGAAGAGCCGGTCTGGTAGGGTCGCGACCGTCGGAAGGGTGCGAAGGAGGAAGAGAGGGAAGGAGAGGGAGATGGAGGAAGGCAGAAAGGATGAAAAGGGAGAAAGAGAGAGAGAGAGATGGAGAAGGTTGTTTGGGGTGTGGCCGTCTCAGGAAACGAACAAGAGTAGAGAAACAAGTTCAAACAACCTCTCTCTCTCTCTCTCTCTATCTCAAAGCAAAAGAAGGTATGGACGTTTTCTGCGAACGATGGAATAATGTTATTTTTCTTGGATATCGAAGTGTTTCTGTAGGATTCAAGCAACGGTAGATGTATCCATGGTAAAGAATCTGAGTTTTCCTCCATCGCGTGATGCCTTAAGGGGCTTCGCCATATTTGAAAAATCGATGGAATTGAAGGTTTCTTCAAAGTCCCTTGTCGTCATTTTTGCTTTTGAGAAATCAACGTCTCTGAAGAGAAAACACGAACCATCGGAGAATTTACAATGGAGCAGGCTTCCAATTTACCGAATGCCTCCGAAACGAGCCTATTCTGGTTGTTCGATATTTACACATGCCATAGTATACGCAAGTGATAAAATACTGAGAAACATTAAGAAAGTAAATAAAACACTCAAAGTAAATCCTAAGTTAATGTTATTGTATAAAGTAAGTTTAAATTTCAAGTAATGCTGGAATGCGTATCAACATTTTCATTTGAAATAGTTATAGTAAATACCATAAAAACTTTCTAGTTGTACGTTTAAAGAAAACGCCGATTATTCAAAATTTCTGTCATTACATTTCCGGTTGTTTGAGAGTCTACTTTATGTGAAATCTAGAAGTTTCCCACGACCTGCCGAATACAAACTGAATGTATGAAAAAAGTGGGCATGAACATGGAAGCAGATCGACATTGAATCAACAAAGGGTTTCAGAAGGCTCAGAAAAATAGGGAAAGGGAGAGGACAAAATGACGAATGAGGCAACAAGATAAGGCAGGGTATCGAAAGAAGAGGTGGGAAAAGTGAGAACTGTGAAAAAATCAAATAAATCGAAATAAAATACACACTAAAGAGTAAATTGGGAGCAGGAAATGGAAGTATAAAGACTGCGATAAAAGAGATTGTGGAAGGTAAGGGTTTAAATACAAAAGAGAAGCGAAAGAGGGAAAAAGAAAGGGACAAAGTCGAGGAACGTGCTACGTAGGATGTATTCCAACTCGGTGTGCGGTCACTAGAGGGAAAAGTTTGGCGGAGGGTGGAAATAAAAAAAAGTAAAAGGGACGAAAAAGTAAGAGAGAGAGAGAGAGGTAGGTAGGTAGGTAGTGAGAGAGGGATGAAACAGAAAGAGTAGGACAGAAGATTTCCGAGAGGGCTTTCCTGAACTAGCGGCCGTCGGAAGGAGAAGCGAGGGGGGAGTAGGACAGGGAGGCTATGGAGATAGGGTTGATATTGATGGCGGGGGAAGGAAGCAAAAGGCGAGAAGGGCGTGGAGTTAGAGGAGAAAGTCGGTAAGGGTGCGTTGGTGGTGAGTTATGAGGGGCAGAGGATGGGACATAGAGATCGCTCGAGGGCCCGTAGATAGAGGGAGAGAAAGAGAGAGAGATAAAGAGAGAGAGAGAGATGGAAAGATGTTGTTCGGAAGTTAAGGGGAGGGGAGGAGTCGTTGATATATTCGAACGACGCTGTGATGGCTGTAAAATTCTGGGACTGGTCTCACCAGTCGATTCAACTGCGATCGTGGTCTTTTTCTCTTGTCGCGTATTTTAACTCCCACATCAGATTAGAAGCGAGAGAGAATTATCGAGCTTGTACATATTATGTTTGAAATCGAATTGAAAAACCACGTCTCTCCAATAGACGTTAAAAGATTTAAACGCTGCATACCAACATCGGATTCAAATATATTGTCGTTTAATCACTACCGATGGCGGCTGATTTGTAGCTGATGCTGCAAAACTGCTTTTCCCGATATTTTTATGGGTATTGGAGAGACAGATTGTTCAGAGTAAATGAGTTGTACTTCGTCCGGCGGCGTTCCCAGTATTGCTCGAATCTCTCGGATATTTTTTCATTGCATTCACATTCAATCTGTTGTGCTACCCGGACCATAGATACGTCACTGTCTTTATTATTATTTTTATTCAGTTGTGAGTGCGAGTAATATCTGTGAACGAATTGACAAATCTTGGAAATATTTATACGTCCTCTATTTGTTCTGAATTGTTTTTCGAATGGGTTCTTTTCGATATAAATCGTAATTGATTTGAAAACATATACGTATTATGCATCAACCTACAACATGTATTTATTTAGCGTTGTATGGAATTTAATTTTCAATAAGTGAAATTTTAATTAATTAAATATATTATACGTAATAAAGACGCAGATTATAGCCCCTTTAATAATTGTTAACGACTGCAAATAATTATAGTGTTGCTGGACGCTTAACTATTTAGATTCTTGGTTCTATAGCTGATCCGTTTACTAGTTTTAATGAAACGTGAGTGAAGTAAATTTCATCTCACCGTTTATCTGGGATCGAAAATTAAGGGCATCGTAGAAAACTACAATACACACGCACGCACGCGCACGCACACACACACGCTATGTATCCATGCAAGTGCGTTTTCCTTAAACTAAATTATAAATTCAAGGCAGCAATAGAACTTCCTTTAAGAGCTTCGGTCGACTATCGCCACATCACTTCCGACACAGAAAGAGAGATAAAAGGGAGTCACGTGATCTAATTCCTCTTTCGTACCCTATAGTTCTGAATCTCCCGATATCCCATGACTACCAAATGAGGCACGAATGGGATTTTCCATGGATTCGATATAAATCGTATGCGGAATTGAAACCTCTCTTGGAGTGTTTTGGGAATTAAATACGTCGGCGGACAATGCTCGGACAGAACGTCTCCGAGGAGACGAAAACATAGGGGACGAATGCAGCAAAAACAAAAAGAATTAAATGGACGCATCGTGAATTGCAGGAAGGATTCCTGATATTCTCCGGAATCGAGATGGGTACTGTGTTATCTCCGGAGTATTTATCGGAGTGCAAAATTAAAATATGATGTAGAACGTGGATTTTTATTAAACCTCTTCCCTGTGGAATGGTAAGGGCAACATTTATATCACGGAACTAAAGAAATTAAATTATTGTTAATTACGCAAGGTTATAGCTTGTTTTGAACCGCTCAGGGTTTATAGGTTTCCGTGAGTATTTAAACTTTCATTCCAGGTAATTTTTTGGTATTTTTTTTCATGAGCTGTGTTCATTTTTGCTCTCTATTCAGTGATATGTTATTCATACTACAACCAACTATAATTTTATATTTAAGTTTATGTAATGAAGCAAAGTACCATAAATTGCATTTAATCCTGGTTTTTTGTTTAGAATTTGGCTGCGCTATATCAAGTAGACAACGGTTTTTAATGACGAATAGAGAATATTTATCGATGCAGAGATTTTTATGCATATGATTATATATAATTCAATTGAGAGTTATTGAGCTCGTCTTATGGATAAAATCCAAAATCAAATTGTCACATTAAGCATATGGTTTTCCTAACATAATCATCGTGTCAATTCTATAGAATATTAATGTGAATTATTTGATAAAATGTTTTAGGCGACCCATGTATTTCGTATGTTTTGCGTTACTGTCCCCAATTTTGGAAGACCCAGTTATGGAACGTTCCGATGGGAGAGAAAACTAGAAAACCTGAAAGTAAAGCTTCACCTTCAGCTGAGAATCGCTCCTGGTCGTGCCAAAGATTCCGGAAGGAGCTAAAGCTTCACAAGCATGGATCGATCCATCGAACGATGCATACGAAAAGCGATCATGTGGTTTTCAAAACAGGAGGCGTTGCTGCCTATGCTCGAAATTGGATGGGAGAATATCTTCGGAGTCGACTTTATTAAGGGGTACTAGGAAGGTTTTCATGGAACAAGTCGCCAATGCTATTAGCGAATGTAAAAGCCTTGGTTAAATTTGCATATTTTGCTATTCAAAACTAAAGGTTAGATCTACAAATTGGATTTCGCTCCTTACTTATTATTCATATTTCTCATCGTTCATTACATTCTTTCTCGCAGTCATGTTTGTGACAAATTATTCTATTTGAATATCCCTTTAGTACTTTTTGGTACTCAGAAAATATGCTAAAGGTGCGAAACTGAATTTCAACCCGCCTTCTTTGAGCGTTTGGGCGACAGCTCTGACTGACCTCCTGATTTGTCTCTAATGAAAATACAAATATCTTTTGTGTTATCAAACTTTGGAATGTTGGGCAAAGACGCGATTTCTTTAGTTTGGATTCGTCTTTTACTATTTCGTATTCGGGACGCTAAAAAGTTATCGTCTTCAAAACTGATTCCTTAGCTTAGAAGGAGAGTTTATACCATAAAGTACAACGATACGCCCACAAGAATATATTGTTTTCTAAAAAAATAGAGGGGATTAATATGAATTACGCGTCTATAATATGTCATCAGTATTTAATATTAGAGAAAATTTAAAATGATTATCATCGCTTACTTCATAAACCCAAGGAAAAGGTGTATCTACTTTTGATACAGTACATTTAGCGTAGAATTACGATATGTTAAATGTAAATGAGCGTTCAAATGGAAAGTACACAGTAAAATGCAAATGCTGCTAAAGTACAGATTAAAATATTTTCCAGTCTATCCGATTGAATTCAGTCTCTCCGTAGGTTTCATCTTTTGATAGATCCTCTTTGTATCCAAATTAAATTTGATCTTGCTCATTTTGACACTTTTTATTTTTTGTTCGTATGCTTAGTTCATCTTACAAGAAATAGGAGCTATTAAAGGAGAGACAATACTTGATTATAGTAACCTTTTAATTAATTAATCATACTAATGTAGGCAAATTAACTTACCACTATGCAAGAATTTCTTCAGATTTTCGTTATTTAAAAAAAAAACAATCAAATCAGGAGTTCGGTGTACTAAGTTCTTCTGCAAGTACAGGATGTATTTCACGATAAGTATCAGATTGCTCTGAAATTGATAGAATCTGCATCTCTCAACTTTGATCGTATCTTTCGGATTAACTGGTGCAAATGACCCTCTAGGGTTCTTTCGAAATTTGATACATACGTGGTTGTTGCTATTTTTGTGCTTATTGGGTAATTTTGAAATCGAGAATCACGAAATAATATTTATATTTCAATATGTAAATCATATAGAAAATTGAAAATTTTTGTAACAAAAGTTTTATGATGCTGCAAATGCTTATTTTTAAAAAAATCTCAAATATAATGCTGTAAGTGACCACCACTGCGCTGGATACATAAATGTGCTATCTACGGCACGTTTTTTGATGCGCACTGCAGCATTTCTTGAAAAATATTCTCTATGATATCCCTGATTCTTATTAATTGATTAAAGCTTTCGCGGATGCTTGTCATACTGAGGTTGTGCATGCTTTCGGGATATCTCGCGTATATTTTTGTAAAATACTTCTCCTTCCACCAACCCCTCTTCCTATAAACTCCTCTCCCCACCTCTGATACCGTAATATATATATACAGAGGCAACATGAGGACACCCGGTCAGATTACCCCTGAAGAAGTCTCCGACAAGGGAGAAGAAACGTAGGCTTTTACAAAAATCTATGCGGGATAACCCGAAAGCATACACAACCTCAGCATCCCTGATTCTTCCCTTTAGCTCATCATGAATATGGAGTTCGCCATCATCACCTTTCCTCTCCACCTCCTCACTTACCCTCACCTCTCATCCCCCACCTTCCTTCCCCTCTTCTATCCACCTCTCCCTTTCCTCTCCGCCTTAAATGTTACGTCTACAAAATTGCTACTACGTTATCATGAAAATAAACAACGGTGTCCCTAACAGAGGATTTACATCGTAGAGGCTGGTTTAAAAAAGATAGAGCCACACGCAAGATTGGAGAATTTTTCTTACTCTTTTGGACCGTAACGTTTCCAATGTCTACCTTGATCTACAGGTCTGACATTCCCTGATTGTTTGCTTTGTTGATATATTAAAAAATTAAGCGCTACAAATCTCCGTCGTTTCGACAACTTAAAGGGTAGAATTAAGGATGTCATTAACAATATTCCCCGAGAAATGCCCAGTCTCTGTCGAAAATCATGCGGTTGAGATAATGTTTATTATTACATATCCATGGAGGTGGTTAATTTCAGCATTTTAATTGCAATTTTTACGAATAAAACTTTTTGAGTATCATCAAAATTTATTCATAAAAATTTTCAAGGTTTAATATAATTTACATGTTGAGGTATAGCTATTTTTCGTCGTTCTCGAATAAAAATCACCTTGTATTTGTGCATCCTTTGTTGTAATGGGCCCTTGTTTAGTCGTATTACTTTGAGAAGACTTTCAGGAACTACACTGCACATTTGATAAATCCGTTATCGGCTTAGACTCCACACTTTTTCAGAACGCAAAAATTGCTTTAATGTAGCTTAGAGAATATATTTGAGGGCTTTTATCATCCTTATTTTCCTTTCGTAATTTTATCAAAGATTGTCTGGAAAGTATATTGGGAATCCTATCTTAAATCCTATCTTAAAGTTTGTATAAAAAATAGTTGGATTTCATATTCCATGCTAATTAAGTGAATGCAATGTATCATATCACGTTGTATGGTTTTCCTTGATCTTTTAGGCATATTATCTTTGTGAGGATTTTTCCATTCACTATGGCAGGGGTCGGCAACCCTTTCTATTTGGCGGGCCACATTCGTTATTGTAAATGCTTCGGGGGGCCGCATTGGAAATCGCGAGAGCTTCAGCGGGTCGGATGGCCATTTTAAATCAGAAATTACCTAGAGCGTTAGTGGTTTCATATTAATGAAAATAATTCTAATTAGTCTACTAGCGTTAAAACTCCGCCAGAAAAGTTTTGAGACCATAATTTCACTGAAAAAAATATGGAATTTATTGTGTTAAATTTTACCGATAACTTATTCAACATGGCTTCGCGGACCGCATAAAACGCTCTCGGAGGCCGCATGAGGCCCGCGGGCCTTAGGTTGCCGACCCCTGCTCTATGGTGTCTGCTTTTTACTCCTAAATTTATTTCCTTTCACTTGTGCTAACTTAGTATGTAACACGTAATTATATTTAAACCTTCATATCCAACTGAAATAATTTACTTCATATCCCTTGATGTATGTATTATTCAAAAGTGACTGTCGAAGATAATTATGTGTACTAATGTAGTGTCTGCTCCCGAATTTAGAGTGGATGTAGATACAAAAATGATATTTTTAACGACAATGTTTCGCCAGTGTTTCCTAGAGAAAAAGGCAATCCATTTGTTAATGGGACAAGAAGAATTTTCCCTGTTTTATTTTCGCTCTATCATGAAATTAAATTGAATCTGCTTCGCGTACGAATTCTTTCTCTCTTTTACGCTAATCCGGCGCTCGCTCGCTAATAAAATCTATTCACCTGAGAATTTGATGACGTCTGCAAAAACTGTAGTTTTTCTGTCGTTGCTTTTTGCATTTTATATTTTGTTATTGCATGGTCTCTCATTTTTTTTCGGTAATGCCAAATGAGATTGTCTTTTTTTTCGTGTAGCTCTTAGACTATTTCTATTTTGAGCACCGAGTAATTATGTGAGGAAGCTGTTCGATTATTTGGGTACGTGTATATCTATCGTCATGAAAACTATAGTTATTATCATTTTTCCTATTAAAAAAAGAAATTAGATCAAGTTTTTTTTTTAAGCGTTAAGAACAGGTAGTACGAACCCAAGAATATGTGAACCTGTTCAATAAACTCACATATAAAACGTAAAACAGATGATATATTCTGAATGCCGTAAAACAACAATTTATGGCACAAATTTGTTGGAAAGCAAATGCTGCTAATAACGTTTAAAATTAAAAAAATCATAATGCTGTAATGTATTTTTGGCTTCAGTACTGTTTCTCCATTTTCATTCTAGTCGGTTAAAAAATGATATAAGAAAAATAAAATAAGCAAACGGATGCAATAATGCTACATTGAAGTGCTGTGGGATAGAGGGAGTTAACTTGTTGTCCTCGATTTTTTCAGGATTTTAATTGTTTTTAACTCATCCAATTTTTTTTGTTAAATATATAAAATCACACTGCAATTTAATTTTGACGCAGCCATGCCCCTTCATTATCTCATTAGTTATCGTAACTTTAAATTATGTACAACCCTTAATATCCTCAGTTTTTTGTCATCCGAGTCTATCACCGTAGACGGAGGGAGAGACTCGCGAATAGTCAGGGAGAGAAAGAGTGAAAACATTACCGTATTTCATTTTCGAATGATATAAAAACAGATTTCGTCGGTAGGCTTATTAAAGTGAAAATATGTGCCAATCACGCTTCAAATCGGTCGTAAAAGGACTAACCGCGGAATCGTCACGTGCAGAAAATACGCAAAAATTGCAACATTTGTCCGAAAAGCCACTCCATCACGGTTAAATTTTTATAGACATTCGACAAAAATGCAATGAAGCTCGTAATTCCGTTTGTAATTCAAAAGTTATTTTTCCTTATCAAATTAGGAATGATGTGCTTAGTTTTCCTCCAGATTTTATTTTCACGGTCATTTAATTGGTTTGTCTATTAAATTGATCTCGAATGAGAGCGATGGGAAAGTTTGAGCGGAATAATCTAATCCGTAAAAAATATAAACTTCCTAACATCTACGTGTAAACCATGAGCAAGCAGTCATTTTATTGACTGCTTATTAAATTTATTACTAATGAGGACAATGAGAAACTTTGAACGGAATAATCTAATCCGTAAAAAATATCACCTTCCTAATGTTAATATTTCAGAGGAAAAGAATAACTGTGTTAACTTCCACAATAAAATTGTGGAAGTTAACGCAATTATTCTTTTCCTCTGAAATATGAGTATCATATACCACAAAGTTGAGCCAAATTCCTTGTATTTTATTCCTAACTACCGATAGTTTACCCGGCGTCGCCCGGGATTCAGAACAGTGTAAAAATGACCTAATTAAAAAAACACGAAAATCTATATTAATTTATATTTATTGTTTACAGAAATTATTTTTTTAAACATCTCTAATTTTAATTCGTATAGAGCTTCAGGATATACAATTTTGCTCGTTTTTTCACTTGGGGCCAAAACTAATTTATGGAGAGAGTTTAAAAAACGACAGCAAAAAAATGAATTTTGGTAATCATGAAGTTTAGTCACTTTTATTATCCAAGGAATTCCAAGCTAAGGAAGTTTAGTAACTTTTATTATAAAGAAAGTTTAAGTACTCAAGAAAAGCCAAATTCAATTTTTAAAACATTTATTACTTTCATGTTTAACAAAAATGCAAGTGAATCACGAAACATACTCCTGAATAACACAAAGTAAAAAGCTATTGAAAAGATCCGAATCACGAAATGCGTTTCGCCAAATAAATTACATTGGTTCCATTTGCGGCGCAACAATCAAGAGGATATAACATTGAAAGAATATATTGACGAGCCTTCGGCTCGCTTTGTTTTAATGGGTAGTCGTCTCCCCGTCTCTGGGCGCTACCGCGCCTTTCGCCTCGCTCGGAACCAAACTATCCCTCCCCGTTGTCCGGTGATTGGGTTTGTAAATGTCGAGACCGGCCAATCAGTTTCTATTAATGTTGTCTAAAATTTTCGAAAAATAAAACATGTTATCATGTATTTTAGTGTCTTTATTATGGAATGTAATTTGCGGGGGATAACCGACCAATAATTTGCGGGGGGAAAATTTTAGACAACATTCACAGAAACTGAACCTGAATTTTTATTATTTTAAGCGTTCTTTCGTCCAAGTCCCAATTTCGTGCGATGATTCTAAGTAATTTTAAAATGCAAATGAAAAATATGCTGCACTCGTTCCGGATGCGAAGTTTCGGTTCTTTAGTTTTTATGAGTTTATTTAATGTTTTTTACTCTCCCTTCCAAGCCAAAAATTAAAAAGTAAGCCCGAGGTGCATACTCTCAGGTTTCCTTAAGTACACATGCCAAGTTTAAGCTTTCTAGGTTTATTGGTTTTGGAGTTACAGCGTTAACACACAAACAAACACATTTTATTTAATTTATATGATAAATCAAAATGTACAACTTTTTCTGCGTAAATGTAGCTACGAAGAGAAAAGAACTATGTAACTTTCAATATTAAAAAAAATAACGTACATCCTTATTCTCATCTAAGTTTAAATTTATGCGTGAGCCTATTTGCGTTAGTAAACATTACAGATGTATAATATAATGGTTTTACTTACAAAAAGGTAATATTCCAGCATAAAATTAATGATGAAATGCCTTGATTAAACGCTTCCCAGACGCAGTCAACAGTGTAATTATCTTTAAATATTTATGTTGCTATGCGTCATTAATGTCGATGCTTAAACAAAAGTTCGAAGCGAACAACGCTTTTCTTTCGTCAATTTGCATGTTTAATTGGCAATAATTGAACCGGAGACAACAATGATGGTCGCCTTGGCAACGCCCGGAATGTACGAAAAATACGCAAAATTTCGAAAACTTCGACCGTATAACATGTAAACATTGCAAGAATAAGATAGTATAGAGTTTTAGCCGTCGAAAAAAGTAAAAATAAAGAAAATGGGTTCATATTTACGTATTTTGATGAACGGAGGAAAAAAACCTTGCACTCTGAAAAATCGAAAATCCCGTGTAAACTTACGGAAATATATAATTGTCTCCTGGTGCTGTTCCAAACCAAAAATTAAAAAAAATAAGCCCGAGGTACATACCCTCAGGGTGCTGTTAGTATGTATGGCAAGTTTCAGCTTTCTAGGTTTATTGGTTTGGAGTTACAGCGTTAAAACACACACACACACACACACATTCTATTTTATTTATATGATGTTAATGTATTATAAATCATAAGCAAGGAGGAAGGATTCACTGAAGCTAACATTTATATCATAAGAGAATAGATGGCCGAGAAAAACGCAATGATTGCTCAGTGGCAATATCTACCAATAAGATGGAGGCAGTCTTAAGTGTAAGCATTAGATGACTTGTCTGTCGTCAAACATATGATCGCGAGTTCGAATCTTGCCGTTGCCTTAGGCTAGTATTTCCCAAACGGAATACCCCGCTTTTGTGTCGATTGGTATAATACCAAAATTTTTAAACATATATAATTTGATTTGTAAATATCGATGTTTTAAGACATCCATTTTTTATAGGCTGATGATATCCACATGTATACGTAATGGCGGTATAATTTACGTAAATCCACTGCAGAGGCCGTGACTGTGTAACTCCATGTTAACAATAGGAAATGTTGTTTTATTTAAAGTGTTTCATGTCAGTAATCATAATTAATTCATCATGATAATAAATTACGTAAATATAATGTCATGGGGAAAGGATAATGTCACTGGGATTGCACAACGCAAAAATTAATTCAGTTAAGGTCCACTCGTATTATTTTACTCAGGCACATTTGATGTATATATGAAACCTATTTCATTATCAGTATTCTTCATATTTACAAAATTGTATTAATTTTTTGTCCTAACGTTGTTTTTGACCTTGCTCGTCATTTTTTAGGCGTTAGTGCGTCTTTTAAACTAATAAATATAACAAACTTAAATATATAAAGTAGATAGTTATACATTTTCTTAACATATTTTTCTATATAAACTGTAAAATAGATATTAGAATGCTAAAATAAATAGATAAACATGGTGAAATATAATCAATGAATATGTAAACGATTATAATGTATTTGTTCAGTTTCTTGGATGATCTACTCGTCATTCATTCTGCCCGAGTCTTGTCACAATATTTTACATTAACTAGGTGTATTTATGCAGTTTCATCCATCATTTTCAAAATAACGCCATACTCTGCGCGTAATTCTCTCCGTGAAGCGCTTCGCTTCTCACGTTACACTATTTTCATCTTTTCATGCAGGAATTGCCTCTGTTCCCCAATTTAATGTCGACATCGGAGCGTTGGAAGGTAACACATTAAACTACGCTTCTTGTTTTGACGTTAAACCGACCTAGTTTTCAAAATCTTGATTTATTGCTTCCGTGCATCTAATGAAGCTGAAGATTTTTTCTCAAGATTTATTTTTTCATCAAACCGTGACATGATCATTTCGTCAGTTAAAAAAATGTTTTACTCTAAATAACTGAAATCTATGAAAAAATAATTTTTAAATTAAAATCAGTATAGAATATACAATAAAAACGTTGAAATAAATAAGTCAGTGAATCGGTTAATTATTAACTTTAAGTTAAAAATCGTAGCATAAAAAGACGCGATTTAAATTACATAGTTAAGTAATGCTGTGTAAATACGTTGCTGCTAAGAAGTTGTTTATTTTATAAAAAAAATGCGTTATTTACATCTTGCGTTTTTTATAATTACTTAATAGGTATTAAAAATTCTCAACAAATAAATAATACTATAAGTTTGAATGTAACGAAAATAGTTTTGATCATAATGTTACAGACCAAATGAACTCGAGCAACGACAAATCACTTTAGATTATAATTCAATACGAGTTTAATCGCAAGTTTTATCGGACTATTTTACAACGTTCATCGTACGTTTAACGACTGTCAAATCATTAGAGGTCATTCGTCCATGCCAAAGTCGTCTAGGTAGTTTTTTTCTGACCCGTTCTTATGCAAAATTCGGTGAATTTCCAGCAAATGTAAGTTCTAATGTCATTCATCGCGTTATTCTAGTGAACCTAGGGCATGACGACGTAATGTAGCGCGGAAAATACTTTTTTTATTCTGTCGCCCGAGATGACGCCCTCTCCTCTGTGTTTGGGTGCAGATTCGGAAAAAATGCAACAACTTTCGGGTCGAACAACATTCCTTTACATGCACCCGTATTCATCCCTTTCTCTCTCAATGCATCTCCTCCGTTCATATCCATTGTCTGTCCTCTTTATCTCCCTCTCTATATCTCTGTCGTTCATTCTTTACATATCCCCTTTTGTATCTTTTTATATCCCCCTCTTTTCCTCCCATTGTATTTCCATTCCTCATTCTATCCCCTCCTTCAGGATCTCTCCCTCCACCCCTTCTCTCTTCCTTCCCCTCCTCTTTCTCTTCTCTATGCATTCCTCTCTCAACTCCTTTCTTTACCTCTCCCCTATTATATCAACCTCTATATTTTTTTTCTCCTTATGATTCTCTCTCGATCTTTTCTATATTTTCGTTGCTCCCTCTCCCTCCATTTTCCCTCTTCTTTCCTTCACTTTCTTCCTTTCTCTTCCTCCCTCTCTCCCTCATCCTCTTCCTGTCATAATAATGTTAATACATGTTCATTTTGCCATTTTACTTGTTTATTTATAACAATAATCTTGATGTATTTTTCACAGTTTTTTATCAATAACTCAAAAATTTTCATTTATTTTGTGTTTTGTCGTAAATTTTATTTATTGGTGTCTTCAGTGAATCTCTGTAGCTTTCGCAGGTTTTTCTCACCCCCTTTTGGTGTGGGTGCTTTCCTGCAGTGGGTTTATACGTATGTATTTCATTATTCAGAAGTCTTTAATTTTTTCTACACAATTACACCTTTTCTTTTCCAATACTTGTATTTTTGTTTTTCCTTGTATTTTTATTGATAATGTTATATTTATTATTGTATACGTATCACGACGAGGGGTTAGGTGGTAGATGGGACTTTTTAGCAAGCAATCCCTCTCTCTCTGTCTACTTCAGTCAGTGCCATAGCTCTCTCGTACTTTCCCTCCCTCGTTTTCTCACTCACAAACCTCTTTCTCCCTTGTCAGACACGACATCCCCTCTCACTCCCGCCTCATCTTTTTCCATCCCTTCTTCTAACCTTGGCCTCCTTGGTTACATCGCCATCTGATTCGCCATTTGCCAACGGCGACATACACCGGAATGGCACACGGTGTGACAGGTCAGACATCGTCCCGCATCTGCCCATCGAGCCCGCCACCCATACTCACCGCGCTCTTAAAACATACTGGTAACACGGTTACCCCCATCCATTCCGCAAACACCTTCTCCCGCTCCTTCATTCCAGCTCTTCACCCACTTCCCAACCTCTCAGTCCTACCCACCCCATGCCATTCCCTCACATCTCTCTCTCACACACATCTTATACATGCTATCAACCTCGCGTAATCCCACTCCAATATCCGACGAGAGATAAAAGACACCGGTAAAGAGCAAGATTTAACGTATACATATATGTTTGTAATAGCGCGAAGATTAATCAACTTTATTTTCTGCGAAATGGTTGTAAACGCTGCATCTTGTTTCCGGGCAGAAGTGAGACGGAATAAGTTTTTTTTTAATGAATACAAGGAAGGAGATCGCTTAAATGGAAAGAGTAAAACTTGTATAAGTGAAGTCCCTTGATAAATTCCATGCACGGCTTGTAAAAAGTACCTAATTTGTTCCCGGATGAAAAGACTTGAAAAAAAAGAGGAGGTAAGCCCGGTAATTAAACTTTTAACGCTTTTTTGAAAGAAAAGTAACCGTATATTTTCGGTTTCTCCGTCTATTATATGTATAAACGATACACGTCGAGCTAATGAATCTAGATAACGCGCCTTTATACTTTCTAAACCCTCCTAATTCTAATTTTTTCCCTGATACCAGAATCAGAAGTTGATGCTTCTAGGATATCAGGCAATTGGTAATAAGTTTCATTATCATACATAAACTCATGGTTTCGCGGAACCCACGGAACCCAGTTTGTAAACCCCTGATGTAGAACGAATTTTCAGGATCTGCCTAAGCAAAAGTTTAGATATCGCTCGTTCATTGGTCTGTCCCTCTGAGTAGATGATATTTGGCAAAAATTTCCAATTTTTTAAACGAAGACTTTCTTGACATTTCAGTCGTTATCGTATCTGCACCGCAATCGGAGGATACGCGATCGATTTCCATATGTTGTTCATTCGGTTGGATTTCCGTAATGAGTTTCCATATGCATTTGTAGTTAGAAGATCATGTAGATAAACTAGAGCAGTCTAATTTTACAGTTGCCATATAGAATCCCATAGACATTCAAAAATTTCTCTTCGCCTTGCTAAGAAAATATTTGTCGGCCCAAACAATGTAATTCTTGCAATAATCTGTAAAACTAATGACTTCCCAGTACCTGTATTTATAATTACCTAAGTGTTTTAAACGGAACCGCGGTGTTTTTCTGGTTATAAACATTAAATATGTAAAATTTAATTCATGTTAAATTGATAAATTTTCCTGGTTGCTGAAGAAAAATTTGTCGGGGTTTATTTTGTACGAATTCGACCGAGGAAGCTGAAATTTCGTGGAGCTACATTGTATGAAATTTAATGCATCACATTAATAATCATCATCAGCTGATAGAAAGATTCGAAACCACGGTCGTGTGATTTTGTTTGCATTGGTTTGGTTTTCTTCGTATTGAGATATATATATTCAGCATGAATTCAAAGAGCTATGCGCTCATAAATAACATATTTGAAGAAAAAACTCCAGTGCGTGCTTCGCAACGAAATTTTTCAAGGATGTATAGGGAATCGGTCGAGAGATATGAGAAATTAAACAGTCCGGTCGGGAGTGGGTGGGATATGGATGGCCGCGCGGGGGAGTTAGTGGTAGGTAGGTATGAATGCGGGTTTCGGATGTGGAATAAGAGGAGGGGGATGAAGCGATGGAGCGGGGAATGTATATCGATCCTTGGAAGAGGAAGTGGAAGGAGGGATGGGAGGAGAGATAGGCGGAGAGGTGAAGCATGGAAGGACGGAGACTTCGAGAGGGCTAGAGAGAGAGAGAGAGGAGGAGAGAGGAAGCGAGGGAAACTGTGAGAAAGTTGGAGGAAGGTCCGAAAAAGAGAAATAGAGAGAGAGAGGGAGTTTTGGGAATAGAGAAAAGGAGAGAAAGAGATGGAAAGAGATAGATAGTAGTCAAAAGGAATTCAAGAGAAAGGGAAAACTTTGTCACAAGGAACCGTATGAAAAAAGAGTTAGGAAGAAAGAGAGGTTAGAGAGAGAGAGAGAGGTGGAAAATGCAATAAGAGCGGGCGAGAAGGGAAACTAAGGAAATAATGGGGTATAAATGGTGGGAGAGAAATGAAAATCGGTGTGACATGCATTGCAAAACCTTTCCCATATCCATTCCGTCTAGTTGGTACAATAACATCACTGGTTACATTATTAGGCGCTTTTTACCAGGAAAGCGATGGTATCGGAACGCCTTATGGGTGCATCTCGTCTGTCGTGTTCACCTCTTGAACCGTTTCACGACTTTGATTAAATTTAGTGTGAGAGACCCTCGTCAAAATTCATAGTCCAAATACGATTTTGGACCTAATCGGTCTATCACAACTTTCACTTTACATAAGAGCTTGAATGAACTTTTACTCATATTTCGTTAAACTTCAAAATCCGCCAAGTGTCGACGGATGGCAATAGTTAGCAATTCCTGTATAATATACTAGCAGAATTTCCCGTTCAATTTCAACGGATTTAGTGAAGCTACTACAGCACAACATACAAACTCTTTAAAAAAAAGTAGATACTTTTTAAATTACAATTACCTTTTCTTAACAATTAATCATATTTGCTTGTAACAATCCGTTTCCGAGCCTATTGAAGTCAAATATAACGATAATTTTATTTCCTATCATATTACTTTCGCCAAATCCAGCATCATTTCTTGTGTAATTATGCCTATTAAATCTTTACATTTATGTCTTGTAAGCAAGAAACCCGTTGTCCATGATTGAACACTGACTCCGGTAAATGTACACCAAATACGTGAGCTTATTTACGTTAATAAACATTATAATGTAAAATATAATGATTTTACTTACAAAAAATGTAAGATTCCAGTATTCAATGGACGAAAGAAGGTTCAATTACTTTCATCAATCGTTATAAACGCTTCCTGAATAATATTCAGTATCTATTTACGTTGCTATCCATAAACATCGATCGTTTCGTTGCTTAAACAAAAGTGCGAATCGAATAACGCTAAACTTTCGTCTATTTGTAAGCTTCATTGAAGCTAATTGAATCGGATGTAACAATGACGGCCGCCTTGGATACGCACGGAAAGAGTACGAAAAATCCACAAAATTTCGAAACAAATATAGCGTATTTCTGAAAACTTCGACCGTGTAACATGTAAACTTCGCAGGAATAAGATAGTATAGAGTTTTATTCGTCGAATAAAGCAAAAAACAAAAAAAATCTGTCCATATTTACGTATTTTAATGCTTGAAGGAAGAATACCTTGCAAGTAATGGATTCATACGTGTTATCTTATGGAAAAATGTTAATCCCCTAAATTGGCAGCATTGATTAATCACGGTTGACCAAACCTTGACCATTCACTAAGTTAGGATGTAAGGAAGAATCGTACCAAATTTGGTTATTCTAGCTTTTATCGTTTAGGAGGAGTTCCATGAACAAACACACCCTTCAAAATATATTATAGTAGAAAACGCGCTAAAAGGAAAGAGATGAATGCGAAAGATGGAGAGAGAGAGAAAGAAATGTAGGAAGGGAAGGATTAACCGAACGAGTGAAACCGAGTTCCAGAGGGATGGGTGGAAGAGATGGGGGATGGATGCTGGTATTGGAGCAAAATGGTGACGAACTGTCACAGCATGGAAGGAGAGATTGAGATTGGGGTGAGAGGGAGGAGAGATACGCGATATACAAAAATGAGAAAAATGCCGAAATAGCTTTTACAACCTTTTTAGATTTTTCATTCCCGTCGGAATTTGTCAATCGCCCTTCAAAATGCGATTAATTTGATCGAAAGGTATCCGCTCAATACAGGTGTGTTTGAAAATTTTTATTCGTATTAATAGCGTCATTACTGTCACTCATCCGAAGGCGCGAACTACCGCTTCGTTGCTAAGGCCAAAAGTGTACTATATATACTACAATACTGCATAAGAAAAATCGAGTCGGAATTTTTTTATTTAAAAAAAGGCTTCTTGTATCATTTAGTGTTTTAGTCCCTCTCTCCGTCAGTATCTCTTTTTTTAAACAAAATTATGTAGTATTTTGTCAATACTCTCGTTTCAGGGAAAAATTTTACTTTCTCTTTGCTTCAATTTTACTCATCGTGCACGTTTTCCCCAATATGGACGTGGATTGCTTGGTACTTTACAAAAAAAACGATGTTTAAAATATCCACTTTTTTCCTATCTCGACAGTTGTTTGTTATGAGTACACATAGGAAAGTATTTTCCTCGTACCAGGATTAGTGAGATAGTTCACTGTTAAAGTACTGACTTCTGTTGCCTCAACAGGGGGAGTTCTACTCGTCGGCTATTATTTACGAGTCGGAAAGCCCTGAGGAATTCGAGCAATATCTGATAAGAGAGTTGGAGTTTCTCATGTCAAGAGGAAAGGAAACTCCGTCAAAGGTGACCGCCCGTCGCAAATAGTTCGAAAGTGACGTTTCTAGAATTGCGACGACGGAAATTGTTTTCCGTCTGTCCATTCGACGAAACTTGAAACAAGACTAGGATTTTTCGAGTTAATGGAGAATCGATGGCATGAGAGTTTCTGAAAATTGCTATTTAATCTTGAAGCATTCTGCCAAATTTCTTAAGGAAATGATTAGCGGTGAATCGCTTTCTGCAACAAATGGTTTTTCAAGCCTAAAGCCCGAAATATATAGAAAATGTCATCACACATGTAAATGAGGCATACTAAACCTACAAAATCCAAATCAGTATATATTCTTTGTTAGCTTTTTAACTGATCAATATTAATTCTGAGGACTATATATTAAGCAAAGGTTGTTACACTATTACGTTTTTCTTAAAACTACTGCATTCTTGACAAAACTTTAACCTTTTTATAATAAAAAATTATATGTATCTCATGCACACTTTTAGTACGTTTAACAATGCTCTTATAATTTCAATTAGGTCTCTTTCCGTCCTCTGCGCACTTGCTTAAATTGAAATTGTTACCAAACCGTAGACGATAGAGAAGCTGAAACCTGGAGTGTAAATTCCTGTACTGCTGCCGCTTGTTTTTCAGTAGATTTGCGTTTTGAAAAATAGGCAGAGTCGTATAGGAGCCCATTCATTTTATTTAATATCTCTGAATGTATAAAAGATGGAAATCTAAAATTTTTAGCGTTAATTTTTACATTGATACCGCTTACAAAAGAGGCTCTGTTGATCGTAAAAAAAAATACTATTTACTCCTATGACAGGTGATCAAATTCTAAATTTTGCAGTTTTTCTGCATTAATATGGATGTATTATTTATTTCATTGTTTGTTATCTTCTTCAGTGAGGAGTCCTAAACTTAATAGTTAATAAAGAGTCTAAAAAGTTCGAAACCTTTTCACGCTTTCAAACTCGTCATTCGAAACTTGCGTAGTTACCAACACATAAATATTTGGAGGCGAATGTTCGAATTCTCGAGGTCAACTCCGTGGTATTTTTCAGAATTGCCGATGCCGGCTGATTTGCGCGTAATCACCAAAGAAGCCCTCTTCATAGTCATGCATGGTTCTGAAATGCATATATTTGGTCAGACAGTTTTTAAAATAGGAAAAAAACAGCTTACAATAACGCAGGGGTAATTTTTTCCCTTTAAAAATTTAGATAAAATATCGAGTGAATCAAAAATATGCTTCATAATGAAATAATAAAGCTTCATTTCGTGGAATGACTCATTCTGACGCAAGCCAAATTGCCGAGCTTATTTTGTTTTCTGTTTGTTCACTAAGCTTCTGAAATGTATTCACACGAATTGTGGCCAACTTTCTCCTTTTTCCGCACAATACTCTGCACGTAACAACGAACTTGTTAAAATTTTAATTATATTATTAAAAGATACATAAATTCCGGAACAACCCCTATAAAATATGACAATGGATTATAATACCATATATATCCCGCGAAAAACTGGCGATGTGGATGTAAAGCTTAACAGCCGTAGCAATTAACGGAGAACAACGCCGAGCGAGATTTGGCGAAAACTCGCAGCAAACGAGCGGTTTTCGCGCGGAATGTGAAGCACACCGCTTTCTGACGAACAAGTAACTCGAGAAGGGAAAATGAGGGCGGCGGAGAGGAAGAGTGTGCGCGTGAGTGAGGGGAGAGGAGTGAGTGGCCTCATGTTTCATCGCCCCTATGCTTCACGATGCTAATTTATTATTGAGTGGGCGAGTGAGAGCAATGGAAGGACGGGTGGGGGGTGGAGCGGAATTGAGGGAATTGTTGAGTACGTTATTGTTGTCGCGGAAGGGAAAGAAGGGCTGCGTTCATAAAGGTAGGTGGAGGGAGAGAGAGATAAAAGAGAGGGGAGAGGCTGAGAGAAAGAGGTATGAGAAATGGAGAGGGAGGGAGGGAGATAGTAAGAGGAAGGGGGGAAAAGAGGGAGGAAAAGTGAGAGAAATAGGGTGGAAGGGGGAGGGAGGAAGTGAGAATAAAAGATTAAGGGAGGGAAAGAGAGAGAGAGAGAGGAAGCCAGAGGAGGGAGAAAGATTTAGAGGGGCAAAGGCTGAGAAAAAGGTAGATGAAGGATAAATGGAGAGGGAGAGAGATAATAAGATGGAGAGAGATAAGCGATACAAGGTAGATACACGTTTTTATTTAGGAAATATTGTGTCTAGAAAGCGACCCATTGTCAAGTGTGAAAACAAAATATAACGCACGTATTAAAACGAAATTAACGCACGTGGAAATAAAAGAGGTGGGATATTTGTAGGGAAACGCCAAGGAAAATTACGTCTTAGGAGAAAACCCTCAGAACCTCAGAAGAGAGAAACCTAGGAAAAGAACGGGGGTGTAAAAAAAAACAGCGAATCCTACCGTAAGCGTCTCCTAAAGATTGAGTGAAACACGGAAGTACGCACAATGGCATACACATATCGATACACATAGTGTAAACCTTTTTAAATACTCAAATAAAATGGAGAAGGGCGATAGGAAAGGAGGCGGGTAAACAGAAAAGAGAAGAAAGAGAATGAAATGAGAGTTAGCCGTCGTAGACGTTCCAAAGACTAGATAGAGAGTGTAGGAAGGGAAAGCCAAATGGAACGAAAGAGAAGAGAGATAAGAGGAATGGTCGATAAACGACACAAAGGAAAAAGTGGAGAGAAGCGAACCTATCAAGCGATTATAATAGGTTCAAAGGATTTATGAGGGAAAAAAACGTTTTTCTAAATGGAATTTCCGCGCAGTTTGTGAAAGGCATGGGATTTTCTGGGCAACGAAGCAAAGGATAGGTTGAATAGGTTGAAATTGGGAGAAATATTTTTGTATATAGAAATATACATGTGGAGAAATTTAGGAATGGGAAAGAAGACAAGGATCATTCCGAGAATTTGATAGAGATTGATTCAAGATAAACTGGTGAGGATGTAAAAAATGGTTGAGATATTTACGAGGAGTAGTGCCGTTCAAAAATTTTTCCCTAAACCCGAATTTATAACTGAGTTATGACCAAAGCAAAGGTGTCAATTTTGTGGTTAAGCCTTTGAGGATCCTCTGGTATCACATTTTGAAGGGAGCTGAGGAGTAGAGGAAGGAAATTTGTTATTTACTGATGTGGCATTATCGAAACGATATAGGAGAGCAAATAACATATGCTGACGTGACAGGATTCTTAACCCTGGAATATTAATGTACACCAAGCCATACATGAATACTAATCTTTGGCAAATATTAACTATTTAACTTTAAACTATTTAAATTTAAACTTTTTTATTTAACACTGGAAATGAAAATGAATACGTTTAACATTATTTATTTAAATAATATAAAATGTAAAATCAGGTCAAGTCACAGCTTTCTTTTAAACACTAAATTATATATTGCCTTCCACGCAGAAAGTTGGCTTTTTCCTGAGCACGAATGACCTTACAATGATTACAATAGGTAGTGATTTTTCTGTTCACCTTGCTGGGGAAGAAGTAGCAAGTGGTACGATTATTTAATCCTAAATTTTGAGTATAGATTTATTTATTTAAATTTAATTCATTTCGAAATGCGTTCCTGACGCTTCAAAATTGCTACTTTATAGCATCGGCTCATCTAGAAACCGCTGCAGGAAGGCCTTCCATTTACTTCTAATAACTCTTACTTTATTTTATATTCTTATGCTATATTTGTCACTTACAGTGGCAATACTAACTTAAACACTAATTTATGGTAATGTTTACCCTGTGTATAGTTTTAATAGAAGTGTCCCAAGAGAGAAAAAAGTGCATAAACATAAGTTTTCGCTAGTCAAGGTGAAATTGAATGAGAAGGAGCGAGACCGCTGGAAAATTGGGTGGTAAATATTACCAGAGAATAGTATTCCAGGGTTAAAGACTTCCTAGCTGAGTGCGTGATATTCTACATAACGAAGTGAGCCCTATAATCACTGTATTGTGCTGTATCGCAATCGAAGTTTAGTTTGTCATCCGAAGGGCTTTAATG
This sequence comes from Uropetala carovei, assembly GCA_036926305.1. Lineage (NCBI taxonomy): Eukaryota > Metazoa > Arthropoda > Insecta > Odonata > Petaluridae > Uropetala > Uropetala carovei. The sequence goes on from JAXCHB010000015.1 coordinate 11,586,843, forward strand.
GAAATGGAGTATCGCCCATGCTATATTTCTAAATTTTGATACAAATACTATAGGCCCTATAGTATTCGCATCAAAATTTAAAGACAGTATGAACCCCGAAAGGTAGAAAATTTGTTAAATGGATCTGAATGGAAATATTCTCCCTGCGTAAAATAAACCGAGGAAAGCGTGACTTTTTCGTATTTCTCATAAAAGATAAATCGAAATTTATAAAATAAATTTTTAAGTTTTAATAAATCTTCAGCTGATTATAGCTCTACGAGTTTAAACCATGGTCTTTGTCAGTTTCATAATGGATTTGGTGAGAAGTTGCATTACAATTTTAAAATTTATTTTTGTAATGCGACTTTGTTGCCGCCTGATTAAGGATTTGATATTATTGATCTTAGCGGCGGCTGAGTTAGGAAAAGAATGCAATGTAATGTTGCATTTTTCGTCATTTTAACTTATCCCCGTGATACTATTTATTTTAATAAGATGGCGTTAAGCACCGCTTTTGAACCGATAATAAATAAATTATTAATGGTAATTGAGAATAGCATCGCCCTCTAATTCGAATTATAGATGAACGAGTTATATATTTTCGATCGATTTTCGCAAAACATCCTACGTTTTTCTTTACGTACAATGTCGAGGACAATTTTCATCCTCTCAAAAAGCAAACAAGGTTTAATTTGGCCAGATCGTGCTAAAATGCTAGGAAAACAGGACGCTCTCGTTTTGTACAATGCAAATTCATCAAAGGGTCGTTTTGAACACAAATACGCGAGCGGAGCGAGGCTTCATGGTTCGGTTATATTTTCAAACCGGGGTCGAGCTCAAAGGCGATTTAGAAATGGAGAAAATGGAAAAGTGAGAAGGGAGATGGAGAAGATTAGATCTTGATGGGTGGAAAGAGAGAGGGGGAGAGAGAGAGACATGAAAACGATTCAGTCCCGTCCATCCATCCAGGCGCCTGCATTAATAACCCATTTCGAGAAGGACGCGATTGCCACTGCTAAGCCAAATCCCTTCCATGAGGCATTACGGAAGAGGAGAAAGAGGATCATTTACTGGAATAGACGTTTCTTGTCGAAGTCTTCAAGAGACTTTTTTTGCGTCGAAAGATGAATTTATCAGCCAAAGTGTCATCTTAAGAGGAGGTTTAGAGACATCTTTCTCTCTCTCTCTCTCATAGGGCTCGACGCGGTGAAGACTGCTTGCCAGATGCTTCGGGGTATCCGGTCGACGATCACTCGTCCGGTTTTTCCCGAGAAGATTTTCTTCCGCCCATTTTCATATAGATATGTTGCGAAGTAAAAACGTAAACTTTTCAGATAGGTAGGATATGCGACCGATCGTACCTTACCTATTCGCCCGAACGCTTCGAATTACAAATTATGCGAAATTTGATTCCTAAGGAAAGACTAGGTTGTTTTTTTGGTGGGTACAATCAATTTCTTTTTTACAATTTACGTAATTCAGAGGATTGGCTTTTCCATTTTTTTTACTTTTAACCTATGAAATATACAGGGAAGTAGTGACAGGAAAAATTAAGTTTTGAGATTTTGATGAATATGCAAGTTTTAGCTGCCCTGTAAAAGCGACATATGTAATCACGTCCCTGTGTAGCCCGTCTTCTGTGCAATGCGGTAGGGATTGAACAGCTGAATGAAATCTAATATAAACTTGTATCTCCCGAAACAGATGCCCTGTTGAAATGAACCGTATCCCTCTACAATGGAGGGCGGTTTATTCTAATCGATTTTCGAAACGTGTCGAATTGCTTAAAAACGGTGGAAAGTATTTTGATTAAATACATCCAATTATAGAGCCTGTTATCGTAAAAAATATAAATATAAAAAATAACACGTTAGTCATATGCCTCAATATAAGGCTCCTTAGTGGCCGTTTACTTTACAATATATTTAGTTTAGCCCGCAGTCACCGCCAAGCTTTCAATACAATAATGTAACTAGTGCCAATGTTGCCAGCTGCTAAAAGATAAATCCGCTAAATGATTGTGAAAAATCTCCTAGATTTAGATGAAAACAAGCTAGTGATTGATTAAAAGATGAGGTTTAAAATTAGCATATATTATTATAATATAGTAATAATATATGCTCATTTTAATGTTATTAAAAATTTTATTCCAACAAAATGGTACAAAAATCACAATCATCATCACTCTCTTTTGGATATAGTACTTTGTTGGTTCCTATGCTTTGTAACGCACAGTCAGGCAGTTTATAGTTCTTACAACATTTATTATTGCGGCGCAGGTCATATTTGACTGACAAAATGGCATTTATCATTATAATTAACCAAAAATATCTTTGATGGGTCAAAAGCATCTAGCGCAAGTGTTGACGTAAGTAAAGTTTTCCAAAGCGTGTTGCGAAAAAATATGAACTTTTTGTAGAAGATTGAGAGTATTATAGACACAGTTACCAATTTAGCGACTTTGTCGCTAGATTTAGCGACCTTTCTTAGTGTTTAGCGACATGTCACTAACTATGCGATTTGCTACTATTTTAGCGACATATTTAAATATTGATTTATGTAAGTATAAATACGTGTAATATACAGCACAAACCAAACAAATTAATTTTATGATTGCTTTATGAAAATCTGTGGAAGTTTTAATAAACTTTGACATATTTCTACAGTTACTAATTTTGAAAGTCCTCATTATAATTTACGTAGAATAATACATCATAAAACGTAGTAAAATTACAGAAAAAATCATTTCGATTAAAAGTTAAAGATGGCATTCTTCTCGATGTAGAAATTAGACATCGATTTTTATTATGATTATTGAACGTCATAAATGAAGCTTACCTTGTTGTTTCGAATTTTAGAATAGAGTTAGCAAGATTACTGTCTCAAATAGTGACTCACAATGTGTTACAATGTATGGAGAGTGTTGTCATAAGTTGATGAGCGCTTCTTATGCGTGTATATCAGAGCATTTGAAGGTGGTACATAGATTCTCAATCATTTGCGTTTTTAAGTTATTCCAAAAATCCAAAAGTTTTGTTCCCCTTATTAAAAGTTCTAGGAACGAATGCTTGCTATGCACGGGTATATAAAAAAATCACCGAATATGAGGCAGAAAACCTCCCTGCATGTTATACGCGGGTTTTTACGATATTTTTACTTTTATACTTATAAAATAAGCTTGACCTATAAATGTTAATATCTATTCCATTTTTTATTAATAAAAGGCTTGCAAAATTCTCCCTTATTTAATACTAATAATTAAACATTATCTATATTGATATTCATTTATAAAAGAGATAAAAAGTTTACTTCATAAATACTTCGAATAAGAATCATTCGAAGTATTTATGCACTATTTTGTTTTTATCGACTTTTTAGCGACATTTTCTTTGAGCTTAGCGACTTTTTAGGGTGGATTTAGCGACATTTTCAAATTTATTTTGGCAACTATGATTACAGAATATTTAAACTTTTTAAAATTTTGTAAACACGTAAGAAAAAACCTTCAAATTCATTTATAATTCAAAACAGAAAATCCGCTTTTTACGATTTTTGTACCTCAGGTCAACCAAATAAGCTAGATCTAGCGGAAAATACCCCAGATTGACAACACAGACTAGTACCGTCATTGCTTGGGCTAGAAGGGTTCGGATATGTGAAAGCTTTTCGCAATATATTTTTTCACCGATTTTTTATTTAAATTTAAGTGCACCCATTAATATTACGGATAGTGTTTTTTTGTGTTGCTCTTCTACGCAGGGGGTCACTATTTTAATTATTTAGCATGATTTTTAACCCGGAATCTCTTTGTCTCCTGCTTGTATGTCGTGAGGATGACACAAAAGTCAGTACTTCGTCTTTAGGAAAGCGTCCCTGTGTTGTTTACGCAATCAGGTTTCACTAGATTTTCCCGTCAAAACATGACTTTGTTGTTTAAGCTTACCCATTTTGTTTGTGTAAATTTGCTCCTGCCTTGGAATATCCTATCATAGCAAGTGTTTCCTCTCCATCTTCCTTTTTTCCTCTTTCTCCTATTCTCTCTCTCCTAGACTTCCAGTTTCACCGTTTCCTCTATCTCTCCCAGCCTCTCTCTTTCCTTCTAGAATTAATCCATCCCTTCCTCTCCCAGTTTCTCTCTCTCCCCATCTTCCTCATCTTCGTGTTCCTCTCTCTGAACACATGTACATGTATATCTTCGTTCATCAAAGCCGAAAATCCACACACCAGTGTTCCATAATCCTGTATCTCTCCAAAGGGAAAAGGCCTCCACGTAATGCGGCGTGCGAACATCGGTCGGATACTCCAGCGACAGCTTGACGCGACGTTGGCTTCAATCCCTCGGTGTATTAAAATGTACTGTTTGTCAGACGCGGTGTACATCATTATACACGCGGTACGACTTAACAGTTCCATTTAACCTTCCCCGGAGTCAATTTTCAGATCAAATTCCGCTGAGGACGTAAGTTAAATAAATCCCGAAGTCAGAAATCCTGCGGAATTATATCCCGAAAATTGGTACCCGTCACGCGGAATTATTCATCTAGCGAAATCATTAAAGCTCCAAATTTATCAATCGAAAAAGTTATATGGACGATTTATTACGTAGGATCCCCGGTAGGTTTCGATAATTCGATGCGAGGTTCCGTCGGCGATAAAATTACGCCGCGTTTACGAAAATTCGGTTCGTTTTGTTACCAAAACAATAAAATAGATGTCATCAACAGTTTGTATTTTGACGAACGTCATTATTAAATGTTCACGAGAATAATAGCTTGGTATAGCCATAATAATTTTTATCGACAACCAGTTTCACTACACTCGTAGCATCATCAAATGACCGTTAAATTACAAAGTATTTGAAGGCGAATCCCATGCAATCCAACTGTGTATTTCAATAATATCCCTTTCTATACACACTATAGATAATACGACGTATTGATACTGATTATGCTGAGGATTTTTTAAAAATAACGGCTATGACATTATCTCTCCTAAAGCAGTTCATTACGTAGATGTTCTTCTGCAAATTTTAGAGGCTTTTGTGAAGTTTAATTCGTTGGGGAGCCCGCGGTTTTAGCTTAGTTTAGTAATGCAGTAATTACTATTTGCTGCTATAGGCATGTCTCTTTTTGGGCCCGTTAACGTTTTGTGGTGTAGCCAGTAAACACAGACTTTCGCTATTGTACACATGCCAATTTATTCCATTGTGATAAATGGGAAAGTCATCTTGAACGTCCAATTGTAAAGCAATATAATTAATATTTTATTCTCGTGGGATATCTACATACATGAATGCTAGAATTTAGACCGTCATTTTCTCGCGTATTTTTCTCTTCTCTGTTTTTATTTGAAATATATTTTCGACGAATGGTGGGATTCGAAGTTATATGCGAGTAAATCCGGAATGTATAATTTTATTTCGTCAAAATCCAACGGTATCGAGGTATGTCAAATCCTCACCTTACGAAGAACAGCCATTCCTGTTTCACTTTTGTATCGGCAGAGCCATAACGTAAAAACGAAACACGTAAGAGAGATAAAAAATCGCGGAAAATTGAGAGTGAAGGTTAAGGCCGTTAAAAGGAGGTGGGAAACATAGTGCGTTCATGCGGAGCGATAAAAGGAGATACAGGAGTTTGGTCGAAGACTACGTGCCTCAGCGTTATAATGGAGAGGCCAATGAGAAGACTTTCTCATCGTGGAATGGTAGAGAGAGAAAAAATAACGTTAGAGAAGCGTGTTCCCAAAGGAATTTTACCCCGAGGTGCGGGACCTTCTGAACCTACCGGAGGCGGGAAGAAACGAAGAAAAAAAGGAAAAGCGTAAAAAAACGGTAGTTTCAGGAGAGTGTGCTTTTTTTTATTCGTAAAGGATACCCGAGTTCTTTAAATGGAGATAGGAATGGAGGAGAGATATAGAAACTGGGATAATGGAGGAAGCGTGAGGGGGAGAGAGAAAGGGAATGTGGAATCGAGGAATCCTAGAATGGTTTGAGAACACAGGTGGAGAAAAGGGTACCGAAAAGGAGGTGGAATAGTCAGTAAACGGAGTTTTAACCGGTTTCTTTACGTAATCCCGTCCTCCTCAATCTTATTCATCGCGTGATGGCGCTTCTTTTTTTCTTATCAGCAGTGTTGTCATTCCTTTCTCATTTGTTCTCATTGCTACTTCCTCCGCTTTAACATTACTCGGTCGTTTAATTTTCTGCGTTCTTCTCCACGTCCATATTTTGAAGTAATTAGTTGAGGTGTTTCATACATTATTTCTTAATCATTAGTTGCATGGTGGTGCATATCTACAATTTTATTTTATAAGTGATTCAAAGCTCCTCTATGATAATTTTACTAACTATATTTATACGCACACATATACATCCAATTAGCCATGCGGGTTGCGAAATTGCTTGGTTCAAGTTGAAGTCTTTGGAGAAAATCCGTCGTAAAGCCGAGAACCAAGCTGCTATTACTATAATAGTCGAAAACATGGCATTTAAAAGGATGTCGTTTTATGTGGGGATTAAAGGAATGCGTGGAAAACATTTTGCAGGGGATTTAGTTAGTCGATAGCAGGACTCGGTGAAAGGGCCCTGTGTGTAGTCCGGAGAATAAGGGTTTGGTGGCGAAAGAGAAGGAGGAGGAAAGTGGACGTAATGAGTAGAGAGTCAAACGCGGAGAGCGAATATACCTGTAATGGACAAACAGGTAAATAATTGCAGAAATAAGCGTAAAATGAAGTTCTGTCCGTAAATAAACGAAATAATTTGGTTAACAAGTAGAAAGTTGGGAAAGTTAGTTACAATAAATAAACAAAGGCGGAAATGGGCGAAAAATATGTTTAGCAAGACTAGTGTAGTGTAGTTTTGGAATATAATGTCCGAAAATATCAGCACCGATAAGAAATTCAATTATGAATATTTAAAAATAATTCTCACATCCCACACCTTATTGGAAATTAATATTTTTTGTCTTGCGGAAGAATGATATAGAATAAAGTCTGGAATTAATTGCGAGAGGCTAAGGATTGTTTACAAAGACGAACTTTTCCCACCAAATTGTTCTTTTCGGCCTGTTAAAAAATGCGAGAAGTGCCAATGACCAAATTTCGTAATAATTTTTTTCCTCTTCAGATAGAAAATTAGGAATACGATGTTTCTCGGCAAGAAGATGAACCAGGTTCTGTTACATAACATTAAAATGGTAAGCCCTTGAGCCATATTTTCTATTTAATATTGCTTAAATCAATTTCGGTGCAATAATACTTTTGTTTGCATTTTCCAATTGACCGTATAAATTCCTTTGGAAAAGCTATTCAGCGCTAAATTAAGAACTTCGTTTCCAAGTGTTGTGTCTAGCATTTTTATCATACCGAGATACTGCAAGGATGGGTGTCTTATTTGTTCCTACGTTTAATCAAAGGTTTGAATTTCAAATCCTCCAGAAAAACGTAGTTCCCTATTAAAATACTCATCGCTTCTAATGCGACAAGGCGGAAACGTATAAGTACATTTATTTATCTAAATTGCACCCTTGATATTTATTTACAGTACAATTTTTTTAGATTAAGAGAATTCCATGAAAAGCCTATTCAGTAGAGTTGAGCGTGCGTACTTGCATATCAGCTAAGAAACGTGGTTGATTCAGTACATCAGGAGTAAAATTATATTTTTTGGAACCAAATTTGCAATGTTATATCTGCGAAAAAAATTCACGAGCAAAATTTAATTAAACGCTTCCAAAAAGGTATAATATCAATATATGGAGTAAAGTTTTGTATGGGGCAGTAATAGGGACGCAAAGGAAAAATGATATAAAATACTTGGAAAGCTTCGAGTTATGGACATGGAGAAGAATGCTGAAGATAAAATGGACAGATAGAGTGAAAAACGAGGAAGTACTACGAAGAATAGGAGAGAAGCGAATGATTATACAGACTATCAGAAAGAGGAAGGCGAACTGGATTGGACATTGCCTGAGAAGAGAGAGAGAGAATGATTACAGAAGTCCTAGAAGGAAAACTGGGTGGAAAAAGAGAAAGAGGTAGGGAAAGGTTTCAGCTGATAGACGATTTGAAAGGGAAAGAGGGCTATCAAGACATGAAGAAGACTGCGGAAAATAGGAGTATATGGAAACCCAAGTTTAACCATGAATAATCACGGACCTGTCTACGGACAGACTACCTGTGATGATGGTGATGCGGGAAATTGGCCACGAGGCATAACGATAAAGCCACACGTCACGGAAGCATATACATCCACAAAAATAATAATTTTGACCTCAATAATTTGTAGATTTCTTAGTTACAGTATTAGAAGCATTAAGCGGATGTTTTGGAAACAATAAATGTTCGTACGATCCATCTGGCAAAGGGAGGGAGTAAGCTCTCATAAGATAAGCAAAGGAAGAAATGAGCGTCAGTTTCCGGCATTGTTTTGAAAGGATGACAGCGACTTTACTGTAAACGTGTTTTTAATGCGGGCCGTGGAATTCTGAACGTCTGGCGAAAGAGCATTCCAGGGCCTGCGTGCGGTTGAGAGGAAGGGATTAGTTGGGAATGGAATTCAAAAGCTCTAAGAGCCGCTAAATTATTACGACTACTAAGTCAAAACATCTCGCAACGATGTTTCAAGGCATTTAAACTAAAGACCATATCTCTTACTCCGCCATGTCTGATTCACACGGAACGTCACCCATGCACTTGTTATTATTACCGGGAGATTTTTCCCAATATTATAGTTATCATTTATAACTTTACCGAAATAGGCCTTCGGCCAATAATTCCGGAAATGGAAAAATAAGGCAATTTCCAGTGAAAGCACTACGTCTAAATATTTTTGGAAGAAATAAATATTATATTGGCGAAGAGATTTTGTACAAATTTAGCACATAATCGTGCCTTCAATTTAATCCAGTTTGATGGTCATGGAGGTATCTGCAGCTTATAAACAACTTTTGAGTTAAATTTATTTGATGTTTCGCTTAATCTGTTAGTAGACAAAAGTATGTTCATCAAAGGAACTTTTAATACATTATATTTCCAGTCTCAGAGATGCTTTCTGTTGTATCTGTGTTGGTATAGAGGGTTTATAAAAATAAGGAGGTCTTAATAAAAAGATCAAAAGAAAAATGAAACTTTTAGATAAAAAATGAGATACCGACGTCGAGTAGCAGATCATATGAAAGTAGGATCAAATAGTAATCGAGAAAGCTACTTTTCCGTGCAAAGCGAAAGGGGAGATAATAATGTATCTTCTTTAATCTTATCGGAGAGCTGTAATAATAACCTTAGACTACTCCGGAACATATTAACAGGAAAGTGAGGTCGAGAAAGATAGGCAGAAAAGAGAGAAAGAGGATAGGACAGAGGAATAGAGAGGAGAGAAAGGCAAGAAGAAAAAGAAGAGGAAAGATAAATACAGAAAGGGAGCGAGAGGAAGATGAGGATGACCAGAAATGGAGGAAGAGATAAAGATGAATATCAAGAAGGGAGGGAAAGGGAGGCAGAGAAAGGATATATCCGAGTCGGAAGAGGGTAAACGCGATAACAACCTCTCTCTCCCAAACTGTTTTTATCGTCCTCCAGAGACAAGCGTAGATGCTCTAAGGCCGGTAGGATATCTTCCAAAAATTAGCCGCATCGTTCGCCCCCAAACCCCGCTGTAGCGCATGGCGGTCGGGCAAGATAAAGGGATTGGGAGTCTGCGGTTTGTATGGATGGGAAGAAGTAGAAGAAGGAAGAGGAGAGAGAGAGAGAGATAGGATAAAAGGGGTGGATGTAGGAGGAGAAAGTGGAGAAATGGCTTTTCTTCGGGCTGAAATGTTACGAGTTTGTTAATCATTACCTCGTACCCTGATTTCTTCTTGGGAAGGTTAAAAGAGGTAGCGGAGCCGGTTGAAACGGGAATAGGGGGGAAATGTTTTGTCTTCTCTTTGGAGTACTATTTTGGAGTTACGTTTATTTATTACGTCTCGATTCCTTGATTCCATCCTGCGGAGCCTGATTGCTCGGTCTCTATCTTTCTTTGACGGGTGAATTAACCAAATTGCATTCACAAAACCGCTCGCGCGCATGTTTTTATTAATTCGTTCCTAATTTCCGCATTAATAGCGCTTAACGGCCTTTTGCGGTGGGCATGTCACGAGAAACAAAGACGACAAAGAAGACTTATTGTGAAGCGTTTGTCAATATCCGCGGGCCAAAAGGGTATTAATTTCGTACTGTGCAAGAAGGCGGCCATTCAGGGGGTAACCTGGCAATGGGAGGGGTTGCATTGTTCCCCGGCTGGCTTCTCATGAATTAAGCAATCCATCACTGACGAATGACTGCGAATGTTGTCTCCAATTTTGTCAGACCAGTAAATTTTGGTTATGAAATTATACGAAAAGGCGGGGCGTGAATGTAAGAAAACTGAATTATTATAAATCATTCACCATTTTCGGTTTTATTGAGCACTATGACTAATAGGCATATCGATCAACCGGAATATCCGATTAACCGGAAAAGTTTCCCCCCAGAGGGAGTTTAATATACGTGAAGTGAACTCCGTGGTTATAGTTCCTCCTCTACACAACCTTGCTCGTTCGTTTCTTCTGTCATCGAATTATTTTTCCCTTTTTTCTTTGTACTCCGAGTTTTCCTTCTATCTGATGATATTTTCTCAGGAGATGTAACGGTATGGCCTTAAACTTTCTTATCAGTTCTATCGTAAACGTCAGGGCCGACAATTTTAAAACGCAATCATATATTCCTCCCTTAGATAAAAATGGGATATGCTTTGGGCAATCGTAAAATTGTTTTGTTTTGAGCCATCGTAAAATTGTTTTATTTTGAGCTCTAGCGATTTTAATGCCTGTTTGGTTTTTTTAGGACAGCCAAGATATGATCATTCTCACGTTAGGATTAAAATTTTTCTATAAAACAATTCTCGCTTTTATGGACTTCATAAACCTTATTAATAGTTTTTATATCTATTGAAATGATGTTCTGTGTCTGCAGTAATAAAGAAGATACCCTTTTCTTTGTTTCATCATAACATTGTGTCGATAAAGTATTAGTTTATTTTGACGGTTATTTATGATCTTATTTTGAATATTCGCTGTTGTATTGCTCTATGTCCGATGGAAAAAGAAATTTTAAATAAAATTGAATCAATGGGAAAAATCTATGAGCGAATTACTTTTGCGGTTTAATCATAATTTTATGATTCTAGTCTTATCAAATATTATATTTTGTGTTCGAAGATAAAGGGAACTTCATTAGATCACGAAATATTTTATTCGCTATGTGACTTTTACGTCCATCGTTCAGCTTTTATGCTATTTTTAAATATAAAAAATAATATGCGTACAAACATGTATTCACGTATTTCATCTATCGTAAGAGAATCCAACAATCAACTCGGGCAAGAATCTGAGAGGAAGTCGTCAAAAAAAGAGAAAATCCGAAAAAGTTGGACGAAGAAAATATAACATTATTTCCTTCCTTATTTCACCACTCCGTCATTCAGTCGCCTTACCCCTCCCAATTTTTTTACTGCCATCCTCCTTATATTTCCTATTGTCAGTTATTTTCGAAGATGATGAAGGAAGATAACTCTAAATGAGTGTAGAAAGGTAATTATTCTTTATGTATATACTGTCCAAGAAATTTACGTTATATATCCCGGATAAGCTGCGAATGAATGCATATATTTACTTTGGGAAAAATGTATTTTGTATACTTCTTGTAGTGAGAATTCAATTAACCATGCATCTCAGATCATTTCCTGTCAAATAGGTCCAGCGTAACCAGTAACTCTAATTTATCCCATTTAGACAATGGATCATTAATCTCTTAATACCATTGAGTTATATTTTAAATTGTTAAGTTACGTTTATTTATCATACCTAGCTCTTATACGACCGCTAATGACCTTTTAAAATGAGGCAATAATGATGATAAATAGGAACACTTATAACAAGGTCCTCGGCAGGATCCGAACCCGTCAATATACCGTAACTCTACCAAGGCCGTAATTTACGAAGACTTAAACATGCTAAACCGAATTCCAAAGATTCTGCGAGAGGACGTTTACGGACAGGTACACGGCGTCCATCTTCATGATGCCACGTGAGACAATTACAGCGTATGCCCATCTCAGGCATTAGCCAACCGTAATTCTTTGCATAACCGAAAATAAGAAAAGATTAAAACATTACGAACGTTAGTGGTATACATAAAACCAACGATTGTTATACGAAGATAACTTATTATTAAAGATTTAATCGTGGGTGATCAAGAACAAGAAATTCATTATTCATGTTTATCTTTATTAACAATTTTGTGACTAAATATTTATCTTAAACTCTACTGTTCGTTTACCTCACTGCATATCATGCTAGGCTGTCAGTTTTAATGTAATATGGAAATTTATAATACTTTTTAGAGTTGAAACCACCCACCTCCCTTAAAATTTAAAATAAAACGGACCCCCTTGACCACTTCGCAACCAAAAAAAAACTCTTCAATACCCTCATCGGAGACCATCTCCATTTTTCCGGGCGCAAAATATGGAGAAAATAAAGGTCCGCTTTCACTCGAGAAGCATGCCCACAGCTTTTCCACGCTTTTAGTTTCTCTTTTAAACCAATTAATCATCGTGCCCGGCAGAAGGCTGCGGTCTTTTCTTGACGCACTTCCGCAGGACGTCGAAACGTATCGAGCGGGGCAGGTTCATATAGTAGCACGCGTGTTACCTTTTAAGTCTGGCGAAGTTAATTATAAAATTTTGCGACAAGAATTCGGAAGCACGACATGCTACACATCTCTTCTGTAGTGGCGCTCATTTCGGGTTCGGAAGATTGATGAAAGCGGTACGGAAGCCTGCGGCGGCTACGGACGATGCGAGGGAGAGGAGGGAGGGGGAAATTAAAGGGAGAGAAATAGAGAAAGGGGAGGTAGTAAAGGAATGGGAGGATGGTGATACCTCGGGGGAGTGGGTAGGATTCCGCCTCAACGCGCTAATGAGCCTTCGGCTGTTTTGATGCTGCCCTCGAAGAGGAATCTCTTCTCTCCCCCCCTTCTACCGCTCTACTCTCTCCTCCTACCCCTCCCCCAACCCCCTCCCTCATATTTTCCGCGTACACCGACCCGTTTACGAGGCGATGGAATATCGCCCGCTCGGCAGAGAGGGGAGATGATTCGGGCGCGTAAGGCAATTAGCGTTGCCTCGGTGATGACTATGTCTCCAGCAACCTCTCGTATCTCCCTCAGGGGTTAGATACGCGTTACGATCGCTCTCCTCTCCAAACTACCACTCCGTCTGAGCCATCTCCTTTTTTCCCCCCTCGACAGCTCTCTTCTCACCTGTTTGCGCGGCTGACGTACACCTGTCGCCCCCTCTTTCTGGTTCTCTTTCGTTTTCCCTCTCTTTTTTCCGCTTCTAAAACTCTACCTTGTTTTTTTTTTCGTCCATCCATCCGTGCCTGTGTGTGGTATCGTCTCAGCTTTCTGTAACCGCCATTTTTATTTCTTTAGACCGCTAACTAGTTCTCTTTTTCTCTATAGGCCTCTTTCTCCATCTCTCTCTCTGCCTTTGTGTCTGCATCTCTCTCGCTGTTCCTTTTCCTCGTTCTGTATCGCTTTATCTCTTCCCTTTATTTTCCCATGGACAAAAGAACCAGAGCGGACCCTGTTTTCGACTCGTTAAAACAATCGCTTTGACTGTTATCGAAAGGGGGGGAGGGGGAGAATAGAGATGAATGGGAATTGTTCTTTTTTCCGATTGTGCGGTGGATTAGCCGCTCCGTGCGTGGAAGACAGAGTCGTTGGAAAGTGGGTATTTTGCGGCGAAAACATTTATCATTCTTCGCTGCTCTCGTTAGCAGTAGAAAGGAAACTCTGTCCATGCGAATTTTTTAAAAAATTTCATGAGGAAAATCCTACATCGTATTAAGGTATTCCATTCATGTGTTGTACCATCAGTTTAACTTAGATATGGTTATCTGTTACATTAGCGGTTATCAATATTAGGGGGCGAGGCATAGAAATCCTTATGGCAACCCTTCTAAGCGGTTAACGAGTTCGCTGTGATCCTTTTACCTTTACGTCTTTTCAGTAATAAATCCAGCGTATGGTAGGGAGAAAATTCTGGTTTAGAGCCTGAATTGAACGCGGGTCTCCCACTTTCCGGGTGGATACTTAGACATCTCACAAGGGAGGCTGATGGTTCTGATGATGATGTGCTAACTATGTTGTAACTTTTCCTAAATGTTTTCACTGAATCACCAAGTATAATAACTTTTAGGGATTTTAGGTGACAGAATTTCAAGTTTGTGCAAACGGAAAATGTCGTTCATTTAAGATGTGTGGTTCTAATGTATGTAGAGTTCAACCATTGTACACGAAAATACATTGAAACATTTGCTAGAATCTATAGATACTATTGGTCATGTTGTGTCACATTTGCTAAGTAAGACAAGCTAATAAGTATTTTCTTTGTGCTATATTGCATGTGGTGCTCGACTCCCTCTTTCATACTCATTCGGTTGTTCACGGGAAAATAATATTAATAGTAAATTAAAAAATAATATTTTTATTCCAGAGAATGTCATTCAAAAGTTAATCATTCCTCGAAATCACTCAGAAGAAAGTGATAAAATTGTACAAAGATGCACTCCCTCAAATCAAGGACTCAAAAAAACCACTATCTTTTCTTCCATTTGAAATCATCGTGCAAAAAAAAACGGAAAAATTACCAAACGACCGGGAAGCTTTCACTCTAGATCTGTGGTTCTCAACCTTTTTTTTTGTCTGCGTCACCCTATGTTTAGTTCATTCAGTTATGCCTCACCCCGTTTACAGTTGCATTACCTTCAAGTCATCCTTAAAGATAAATTGGGCTTGCCCTGCCACATAAATATAAAATTCTGGCATTTAAATAAGCACGCGTATTTATTCTCCTGGTTTTATTTATGTTTATGAGTCAGAATATGATACACTGTGAGTTTATCAAGTATTCGCGTCACCCCTCAATAACTGTTATGTCACTCCGGTTGAGAATCGCTGCTCTTGATTTTACCCCTGCATATTTTATTCACGTTTTCCGCAAAAAAGTGGAACACAAAGCCACATTACTTTAGTAAGTGTTATTAAGTTCGCGATAGCTTTGATTTTTTCACAAATTATTAATATAACTTTTTTATAAATTTTAAATACACGAACCAAATTTTTCTCATCTCTAGGATGTCAGTGTTGCTAAGCCTCTTTTGGGATCCAGCCCAACGTATACACGAGTGGCATTTTTGAAAAAAATACTTATTTTAAATAAAAACAGAAAAATCGGAAAATCCGGTCACGTCTGGATCTCGAGCATCCCGGGATTATGTAGGTGCACATTTATATTGTATCGGGAAGTAAATACGACATATGCGAAAGTACGTGAAATTTTTGGCAAAGTTGGTGACCTGATAGCCACAAGCTCGGCAAGCTTTGGATTCTTATTGGACATTAATTAAATTTCCCTAATCACGTAATTAAAAATAAGACTTTTTACCTTAAACCTCAAATCGGAAAATACGGTATGGTGTATTTTGCATTAATTTGGACCAATCGGAGTTTTCCAATATAAATCCTTGATGATGGTACCGTACGTATTGGACTCTAAATTGAACTTTTATTGCCTTTTTTGTTTGTTTAGGAGGTTTTACTGTCTAATTACAGTAATACCTTCAAGCTTATTGAGAAATGATTTCCCAATCTTTCGCATTGCATTCATATTTATCTCAAAATATTAATTTATTCTCTTTGTTCTGGAAACGCTACTATCTTTAAGTTTTCTTTTGGGTCTTTAGTTCAATGATGTTCAACAAAGTTTTCGCATGTTTTTACTCTGGAATTATCGTTATTGTAATATGAAGTTGCAAGTTGGAAATTTGGCATGCGGCAGTTTCGTCAATTATGAGCAAAGAGTCATATGTATAAAATAATACTATACACAAAATTGCTCATAGTAACAATGCTCATACACGTTTTATAATAAATACTAATTAAAAGTGTTTTAAAATGTAGTAATATAGAAAGCAGTAAAATACATACTCGGTGTCGTTTTCAGAATTTTGATTAGGTATTTGTTTCTTGTTTAATATGTTCCTTATATATATATATGCCGCAGAAATTTTCGGCAAATTGTTGTACTGTATCTATTTTCTCTCAGCTATATTTTTATATTTATTATAGTAAATTATAAAATTCTATTCTACAATATTTCACGATTGTACATTAATTAAAACAGTACTTTTGAGTAAGGATAAACCTTTTATGTTAAAAATAAGTTCGTTTCTGCGAAGTTTATGCAAAACTAAAATTAACGCGGTTTTTGCTCTACATTTTTCCTAAAAAAGTTTCAAAATATCCTAAGAATAAAGAGCGCGAACATCTCGACAGGAAATGCCGGAGCTTTATTAAACAGACATTTTTATTTTATTCGCGCAGGAGTCTTCCGAGAATTCTTAAATCTCCTGACTGTTCATATTTTCCCAACCGTTTCCCCGTATCATTTAAGGGTTGATGTCCTTAAGGCCCGTGCCCATCCCATCTCTTCAGAGGGAGAGAAAACGACGCCCTCTCGCTTGCTCAATCAATCACACGGGGAACAGGGCATTAGCCTTACACTCAGCGGAGTTCACAGGCATGGAAAGGCCTCCAGGACGGACTGAGCTATACCTAGTGGTATGCTTCTCACATCGCGCAAGTTAGGAAATGGCGGGAGTAGAAGGAAATAGAGCGACTCCCAATTCTAAAACTTGACGTCGTATGGATTACAACCACGAGTCTCAAGAGTGGGAACCGGGAGACCTGATATTCCTCTCGACATTGAAAATAGCTCGTATTTAAAAGGAAATTGCGGCCATTAATTGGGGAAATTTCTCTAAAACCAGCGTATAGAAATATGCCGACTTGAAGTATAATTATTTCTTAATTTTTTGGACGATTCAATTAATCATTTTCATTCAGTAGTTATAATTCAGCGTTATACAGAATGAATTCTGCAAACATTTTTATTGATTATTGGCAGGATTTAATAGAATTTTAACTTAGGTAATAAGCGTTCATACCATCTGCAAACAAAAATTCTAAGAAAGAACATTTTTGAGAAATGTGCTATTTAAAAAAGTTATCAGTTTTAGCAGAATATGAGTAAAACTTACGAGCTTAAATTATAAAAGCAGCTGGCATAAACGGCGCGAATGAAATTCTTTCTTGCAAAATATTTCTTGCCAATCTTTTTCATTTACATTTTGTCGTGTTCAAAAACATCCAGCCAATATTCAGTCTTCCTACGGTTTACCTTATTAAATAGCAAATTATACAATGGCAAAATAATGCATTTTTATGCTAAACAAAAACCACGTAAACAGACAATGCCGTTTCTTATAGCACAGGAAAACGATGTGGAAACCGCAAATGCTGCGTGCCCTCCCTCTCTCCCCCTATAAATATGAAGTGATAATTTTTCCGTATCGATGTTTGTTGACAAACGAGCTATAAAAAGGACGGCGTAAATTTCTCTCCCCGCGGAAAGTAACGCGTTTTTGTCTCTTGGCAGCGGGTGTTGCTCTTATCGTGACAATAAACAGCGCATCAACCAAGTAAGCAGTCGGAATGGCTGCGTGCAGGATCCTCCCAGATTCCCTAATGGTCGGGAGGAAGAAGGGGAGAAAATGGGAGGAGGAAGACGCGGGAAACTATTTAGAGTGGAGGAGGCTCCAGATGTTTAGAGATCTTCGAGTTGGCTCTAGGCCACGAAGGCTGAACTGTGGGAGAGAGGTTTGGAGGTGAGACGGGCGGGAGCAGAGAGGGGGAGAAGAGAGTGAATAAACAGAGAGAATGATAAAGAGGGAGGCGAACGCGAAGGGATGGAATAAGCGAAAAATCGAGGAGGCGGCTACGGAGGTCGAAGTTTGAGGGAAGCGAAAAGAAAAAGGAGGAAGACGAGAGAAGGGAAGGAAGTGAAAGAAGATGGCATGGCAAGTAGGAAGAAGGAAGAGATAAAGGAAAGATGGAAGGAGATGGGAAATGAGACGTTGTTAGATTCGAGGGAGACATTTTGAGAAGAAGAGAGGTAAGGAAGGATAATGAGCATTGACGGACCTAAGAACGGGCTAACAGGGATGCAGCCATAGGCACCTGAGATAGAAATAGTTTGGCAAAGAAAAAAATTAAAAAGGACAATAATAATAAAAACTATGCCAAGAATAGAAATAAGCCATACTTATTTCGCTTTTGGCGAATAATATTTTATTATTAAGTTATTTTTATTATCTATCTATTATAATATATTTTGAAGTGTGTGTTTGTGTATTTGTGTTTGTGTTTGTTCATGGAACTCCTCCTAAACCATAAAAGCTAGAATAACCAAATTTGGTACTATTCTTCCTTACATCCTAACTTAGGGAATGGTCAAGGTTTGGTCAACCGGGATTAATCAGTGCTGCCAGTATAGGAGATTAACATTTTTCCATAAGATAACACGTATGAATCCATTTCTTGACTTGCAAGGTATTCTTCCTTCAAGCATTACAATACGTAAATATGGACCGATTTTTTTCGTTTTTGCTTTATTCGACGAATAAAACTCTATACTATCTTACTCCTGCGAAGTTTACATGTTACACGGTCGACGTTTTCAGAAATACGATATTTGTTTCGAAATTTTGTGGATTTTTCGTACCCCTCCTGGACGTTGCCAAGGCGGCCGTCATTGTTACATCCGATTCAATTAGCTTCAATGAAGCTTACAAATAGACGAAAGTTTAGCGTTATTCGCTTCGCACTTTTGTTTAAGCAACGAAACGATCGATGTTTATGGATAGCAACGTAAATAGATACTGATTATTATTCAGGAAGCGTTTATAACGATTGATGAAAGTAATTGAACCTTCTTTCGTCTATTTAATACCGGAATCTTACATTTTTTGTAAGTAAAATCATCATATTTTACATTATAATGTTTATTAACGTAAATAAGCTCACGTATCTGATGTACATTTACCGGAGTCAGTGTTCAATCATGGACAACGGTATGTTGCTCTTTCATGGATTTCTTGCTTACAAGACATAAAAGTAAATATTTGAGCGAGGCATAATTACACAAGAAATGAAGCTGGATTTGGCGAAAGTAATATGATAGGAAATAAAATTATCGTTATATTTGAATGCAATAGGCTCAGAAACGGATTGTTACAAGCAAATATGATTAATTGTTAAGAAAAGCTAATTGTAATTTAAAATGTATCTACTTTTTTTTAAAGAGTTTGTATGTTGTGCTGTAGTAGCTTCACTAAATCCCTTGAAATTCAGCGGGAAATTCTGCTAGTAATTATATATTGTTGGGGGTCAGTGGCGGATCCACGGGGGTGGGGGGGGGGGGGGGCAGGGAGGCGATGGGGACGATCGTCCACTCCTTGGATAGCCCCATCGCACTCCGCCGGGTGCTTTCTTAAATTTATTCCGCGTAGAATTCCTCAATTATACGCCGCATATTAGGTCTGTATAGCAAGGGAAAGAAATATTCTGATAGGGGTAGGGATTTTCAAAATATAGGGCCGTCGGCAGAGGCGGATTCGGTAGGTGGAGGGGCGATCTCTCCCCCCCCTCTCTTTGAGAAGTGTCTGGATCCGCCCCTGTTCGGGGCAACTAATTAGCCCTGAGCCCCTGGAGCTCTCCATCCACTATTGATGTCCGAAGAGAGAATGGATGAATAGAGAGAATGCGGAAGGAGACACGGACCTAAGTGTAGGGGAGTGATGAAGCGGAGGAAAAAGCGTAAATTAGGGAAGGAAGATAGATCTGTGAGAGAAAGGCAGATGCGGAGCTGGAAGAGGAATGGAATAATTCCTACAGAAGAAAATAGAAGAAATGAAGTTTTAGGGGGAAAATAGAAGGAAAAGATAGATCGAGAAGGAAGTACGGAGGAAGATAGGAGAGGAAGGAGAAGAGAACGAAGAGTAGCCAACAAATAGTAGAGAAAGAAGGGAGAAAATAGGGAGAATTGGATTGGGAAAGTTCCTATCTTGAGATGTTGAATGTGGTAATAAGAGAATGTGGTATATATAAGTTAAAGAAAGCGTAAGAGAAAAGACAAAAATAAGCTAACGGCTAGGGGTAGAAAAGGGAATAAGAATAGATAGGAAGGAAATCTCTTAGATAAGCATCTCTATTCCAGCGAAAATGGATCTCTAGATCTTACAATAAACCCTAAGTGGATGGAATAATAATAACGATGATGATAAAATTATGCGTGCATAGTTAATGGGACGGGAGAATACTTTTTAACAAATTTAATGAGAAGAATTAAATCTAAAAAATCGGGGGTGTAATTTGAAATGATTAGGTTATTAATCAGAACCAAAATATCCGAATCTAACCGGTTCAACTGAGCCGATCCGATGGCCAAATTCGGTCATTCCTAGAAGGAACTCTGCGTGCGTAAGAGGAAGATTAGAGAGAAGAAATAAGTAGGAGTGTGAAGAGAAAGAAAGAACGAAAGAGATGAGAAGAAATTATCTCATTTGCTGGAGAGAATGAAGCTTGTGGAAGGGGATAGGGAGACAGAAGGAAGAGAGAGAGAGAGAGAAGATAGGGAAAAGAGAATGGGGATAACGGCGGGAAGAAAGTGGGGAAAAAAGAGGATGAGATGAAAGCAATCCCACTTTAATAGGAAAGATAGAGGGGTAGAGAGAGGGAGAGAGATCGAGACAATTGAGTCTCTTTATTTTTACGTTCACCCCGAGGGTGATGGAAAGAGGTGAAGAGAGTGAGGGAGGGAAGGAGGGAAATGAGGTAACGGGAGGAGGTTTCGGCGGGACGTGGGAGAATTGCGGAGACGAGGTTGGAGTGGATAATGTAAACGAGTGTTCTTCCTCACCCCAGTGGAATGATATTGAGGTCCCAGGAATTCATTCGCATGGTCGCCAACTGTTAAAAGCGACCATTTCGTTTTTTGCCGGATTTCACGTTTAGAACATCAACGTAAGGCGAACGGGCGTCTGCTTGAAGCATTGCGTTGTCGTAAAGATGTTGAAATCTTCCGAACTACGACTTGTCCTTGTCGCGAATATAACTTGTAATATTTAAAGAATGAATTCGGATTGATGGAGGACTTCCAAAAGTGAAAACTAATCGTTTCGGAATAATATTATTTTTTCTGCCGATAAGTACTTTAGATTTTTATATTAGCATTTTCGTCATGATTATTACACACACATGAATATTACAATTAGTCTAGTGGAAAATGTTTCAAACAAACTTGTTAGAACTAAATAAGGTTAACATTTATTTACATATAGTTTTTATTGCGTAGTTAACCTTTAAGAAATCTCGACAGAATTTATTCAGCAAATATTGCACGTGTATGTACTCTTGCAGCGGTTGCATATTATCTCTCGTTTCAAGGACTTTGCTACAGTATTCATAGTATTGATAGTTTAGGAGACCCGAGCGATTTGTATCAAAGATATGATTCAAATCAGTGATACAACATACGAAGTTTTAAAGTCCCTTGCGTATTTTTCGTTTTTAAATCGACGGCACGGCATGGCGAAATTTTTCCCAAGTCTAGCAAAGTTCTTTTAAATTTTTGCACCGTCGATCGTTAATCGATTTCTCTATCGAGGAATCGCTTCTCCCAAATTCTTCGCGGCGAATATTAAAAAAAGAATCCTCAGGTAGCCAAACGAGACAAATTACAGGAAAGGGACGAGATACGGGAGGTAGGAAAAAGATAGAGTGAGTGAGAGAGGGAACGAGATGCTGGTGAAATAGTAGTATAAGGAGAAGGACGGGGAATTAAATGAGGGTGTTAGAGGGGTTTAGATGAGGTGAAGAGAGAAGGAGAGATATAGGGAGTTGATGAATAAAGAGTGAGCGTGGACGTGTTAGGGAGAAGGAAACTAGAGAGAGAGAGAGTGGTATCGAGGGTGTTCCTT
Organism: Uropetala carovei; assembly: GCA_036926305.1. Lineage (NCBI taxonomy): Eukaryota > Metazoa > Arthropoda > Insecta > Odonata > Petaluridae > Uropetala > Uropetala carovei. Next base: position 11,608,787 of record JAXCHB010000015.1, read on the forward strand.
TAGTGGGCGGAGTAGATTGCAGGATGTTAGGTTGAGAGGTTTTTTCGGAGTTGAGCGCTTCTGAAAAAGTGAGGTTTTTAGGGAGAGGAGAGTGGTGATTGAGGGTCCGTTGAGGTTGATATCAAAAGGGAGAAGGAATGAGGTTAGTGAAGGGGGAAAAAGAGGAAGGGAGAAGAAATAGGAAGGGGAAAAAGAGGAAGGGGGAAAAAGAGGAAATGGGGGGGGGGGGAGGGAACACGGTTTTTCGTCCATACGCCGTCGGATTGAGAACGAAAGGGTAGGGAGGAAAAGGTCGCGGGAAAAGGGTTATATGTGGGTCGGAGACCTTATGGATTTACTGGTGGTAGGAGGAGGGAGAAGGAAGGGTGAAAAGTAAATGGTGGGGTGGGGGGAAGATAATGGATGAAAAGGGACAATTGTTAGAAGATGCACTTGCGCGGGACCTTTTTTTTATTTTGCATCCTCGCGATATTTTATCCGGAAATGACGAGGCATCGCAAACTCTACTTTCTATCGAGAGTGCACCCATTAAAAAAAAAAACAAACAAATAAAGCGTCCGTGAAGGTTGCTCGCTTAAAATATGCGGACGGGGAAAAGTTGGTATTAGTTTTCGTAGGCGAGAGATGGCGTATAAGTGGTATCTACTGTATAAACCTAGGAATAATGAGGGTTTCTCATGCGTCGTCATACCCAGAGGATTCGCGTGGCGGACAGATATACGCGGAGATACGAGCTTTTTTTGAAAAAAAGATTGTTTCCAGCATTGCGGGATCGAAAGTGAAATTTTGACCACTCAGCGAATGATAAAAGGGTTTCATAGCTGCACGATTGGCCTATATCTATAAAGAGAAGTGTTTGTATGTATGTATGTTTTTTATAGCTCAGCAACTACAGAACGTAAAAACAAGAGAAAGATATCAGTTTAACCGGAATAAAAAGTTAAGTTATGTAGTCAGGTTTTTATACCGATTTGAATGACCTTTCTAATTTTAAAAAATATATTTTTTTTATTTTCTCCATTTGAATAACATAGGGATGAAAGCAGCTTATTTTTCATTGGAATTTTAAAGTTACTTAGAAACATGATACGAGCTTGAGACTTGGATGGTTCTATGCAGGAAAGAACTTTATTTTTATTGGAGACAGAATCCGAATCCTAATCGAATTAGCGTAAAAATGCGTTTAGAATCAGAAAAATACGTGATTTTATCAATTTTATGACAATACCAATTATAAGCTACCATGACAACCCTATTGTCGCCGAAGTTGAGAGTCCTATGCATTTATATGGGAAAATTTTTGACGTTCAGTCTTTTTTCAATTTATGTGTGCGATTTTGCTTTGTTTGCATGGCAACCAAATATTTGTTGGTTTTAATTGAAATATTACTAATAAAGTGTTTTTTATGATATTTTCGTGTGGCGTAGAGTTCTCCAAAGCAAGCTCTTTTTAAAACTACGTAAGTAACTTACATAATTAGACGTAGATTTTCCACAAATTGCGATTGGATAAAACGTTACATTATTTTCAAAGTATTGTTGATATAAACAATTTTCTCGTAACAGAACTCATTCATGAGAGAATCGAGCTAATGGTTGGAAGATAATATTCACTCTGTGATTCTTAAACGTTCTATATTTATTTTTTTGTGTTTAGTTTAATTAATTAATTTCGTTTGTTCCTTTGGTCATCCATTTTCTGTTGATTATGGTGTTCTTGCTGGTTTTCCTTACAGTTTTCCTTTTGGAGATATCGTCACGAAACTTCGCATAGATATAGAATTTTACCCTGTGGGTAACATGGACTATGTGACGATAAAAAATTTGGGGGGACTTTATACTATTTATTCCAATTATGATAATTTGCTCAAATTAGTGCGTTCAAGAATTGAATGCATAACATTTTACTATTATCTCAAAATCACCAACCACGTATAAGAGAAAATTCAGGGTAGTAATTAAAAAGTAAATGTGTCATGTTAACGCTAGGATTCGAATTTTGTATAAGTACATAGGTTGTCGGGCCAACCCTCTACAGAGGCTGTCAATCAGCGTTTTACTGTCATTAACCATAATTATCTTTTATTGGCACACAAAAGATCTCCATTTAAAATTTATGAGTTTGCTCATTATTATTGAGGTTGCTGTTATCACTTTCATTATTCAATAAATTCGTTATCAAAGTCATTTAGTATTCTTGTTTATCGCCTTGTTTGTCAATATTTTGGTATTGTATTAAATTCACGATCGATGTCATGTGTTTTATTTTATGAAATTTATTATGTAGGCTCTTTGTTATGGTGAAATTTGAATGTACGATTTAACATGCATAAAGCGTTGTATTTATTCAAAATAGAATTTTGACGGACATTATAAAGTTAGTAGTTATAAACATCTTAAATCTTTGTACCTTCCCGTTCTACCAAGGAATTATTGAATAGGAACGTAAATGTCAACATTAGGTGCTTCGAATCAGTTTAGAAAACAAAATCCTAAATTAAGAAAAACGTTTCAAATAGGTCGTATGATATACGGTCTAAATCCTACCTATTTCACAATTTAGGACGCAATTTTAATTTTCGGCGCACGGTCGCGGTAATTATACCTTACTTCGTGAAATTTCCAGCATGGCGGCTCGTATGTGGGTCACACAAAATATCGTTCGATAAAAAAAAACGGGGAGAAATCCTTCCCTTTCGTTTAGTACTCCACTCGAGGGAATGAAGAAAAAACGACTGGAAGGGATTTCGATATCTTAGCTGTCGATATCACCTCTCGAGTTTTCCACTTAATTGTTACTCCGACTAATGAGAACGTCGCATTATATTCTTAGTCACGAGAATGGGGCTTCGCGTCTCTTTAAATTTTCGTAAATGACTCTGAGGATGATGGCGTTTTAGAGAAATAAAAACCTCTTCTCGTTAATCGATCGGTTGGCGTGTATCGCTGTTGGGAGGCACTCGATGAATAGTAAGGTATTCAGCGAATACTACACAATGCCGGTTTGAACGTAGCCGACGACTCGTGTTGAGTTTTCACCCGAAGCATTATTAATCTTAAAAGTGAGAAAAATGTTTTATCGCAAAGAGCATGGTGCCATATACGTATATAGTACTTCCATTCGTAATCCAGATCTTAATTTTGGTTGCGTGTAATGTAGGTAAGATATTTTGTCTCGTGTTTACAAAAATATGCTTGGGATAGTTACCCTACGATTGTCAATACCATTTTTTTTAGAAAAAAGTAAATTAAGGTTGTGATTAAAAAATAATTATGTGATCTCTCTACATTTGTCCTCTTGAACATAAAACATTTTTTCGCGAAAGGATAAATATTAACGAAATAATTGTTATAAATATGTACTTATGTAAAAACAATGCTTTCTTAATTCATATTAGAATTTGAAAATAAATTTCAAAAATTTGGGCGGCTTATTTTTCAAACAGGACAGTAAAAGAAATAGGAGAGTTTTTTTGCTCTCAATTAACGCGGATAAAACTTCGCATTGCAAGTGCGGGCCGAGATTTGTCTGTCCGACAAGAAGAAACTATCGCGATTTATACGGAATTAACGAGCTAACAAATTTGATTCATACCGGAAGTTTCTCGAGTCGCTTCGCGTCGCATTCGCCATTTCTCCATCTCGTCTGTTCTTGCGAGTCGAGTGCAAATTCCAACGGAGCAGTCCGCATTATACCCAGACGCTTCCGGATGAAACGACGCCATTCCTACAGCTACATCTTGCCCTACAATTTACGGAGTTGGTGGGTGTTGAGGGTCAAATGCACCAAAGATTCCTAACAACCCTTGGCTTAACATTGTCTTCATTTTTTAGAATCTCCGAAAGCCATCCATGAGGGATTTCTAAGAGAGGTTTTTTTAAATTTGAACTTGTAATGCCCAGCCTTACAATAGTATTTTTCTCGTTCTTCTGATAAAATTGGTGCAAAAGTAGTAAATAAATATCGCGCCCCGAATCCAGCCCTTACTCAAGAACCGTTTTCATTGGGTTTTATGTGCAGTAATGTTACCTTTACAAATAAATACGCTTTGATCGACTTACTCAGTTTTCTAATCTGGAATATGGTACTCCTGTCCTTCGTTCTTCTGCATTCATTCCAAATGGTCCCATAGAATAACAATTTTTTGTTTGTCTTTGGAGAAGCTTCAATTTGGGATTTAGTCAGGGTTATTCTAGCGAATTTATATCCCCTAAAAAAAGCCTAGCTTTGTGTTCTGATTGAACTTTTTCTACGTCCACTTTTAGTGTATATAAATCGATTTCTTCCTTTGTCGATTCTAGAATCGCTTTCCGGTTTCTCCAGCTATGCTTTTGTCATCTTAAAGTATTAAAATAAATAAAACGATTTCATTCTTTACCGTTCAAAAATATTGGCGAACGCAATTATGGCGTCATCCTCTAAATACGCTTACGAATTATAATAAGCAGAATATAATAGATTTTTGATTTATGGTAACTATACCGTTACGCTGAAAACATTGTTATAGTGAACTAGTATAAAAGCCCGTCAATATGACGTACTATCTTTAATTAAACTTAAAATAGTTGCCCCTCTTCCCCTTCCCAATCTCCCTCTTCCTCCCTCTCCCCATTCAGATCCGAAGATTTTGAAGTTTAATCTAAAAAAAGAATGAAAGCCCGCACTTCGAAAAGTCCATTGTAAATGCATAAGGTTCTATATGGTAAAGCGTTAATGACAAAATACGGTCATTATTATCATTCTATAAGCACTCTTATTACAGAGGATCTACTATATAGGATATATGATATAGGATATAGGAGGATACTAATGTCTGGCCCAAACTACAATAGTTGGAGAACTGAAATTTAATACATAGGTGAATCTAAAAAAATAATCGGAGGAAAATTACAAAATTGCAACAATGTATATTTTCTTGACCGATAAAAATTAAAATATTTTACTAACATTTCATGGTTTAGGTACTTCTAAATAATCTATAAAGCTGAAATTTTTTCTAGAATTTGCCAAATAATGAAAATGGGAATATAGAAATTTGAAAATTGTTATTTGTTCGGCCGTAATAAATTCTCAAATGTTAAACAAATTGACTAATGCTTATGTACTTTCTGAAGGTACAGGAAGCTGAAAATTTGAAACAAGGTAGGGAATGATGCTCCGGTAGTAAATAACATTGAAAATTTTAGAAATATTTATTATTGTGGCTCTTAAAAATTCAAAAAATTTAAACAATTGATTTAGAGAATTCACTTCTAGAGGTGCTACATCGATGAAATTTAGCAAAAATTTGAGGTATTCGAAAAGAAGGATGAAAACCTATATAATATTTATAATAATACATTTTAGGGGTTGTTTTTACCCCATAATTTTCCAAAAATTAAAACACATAATGTGGCACAGATGTGCAAAATTTCGGGTTTAACTATTATTTACATTATTTTATTCTTTACGTTTATGTGAGAAAAAATGCTTGCAGAATGCAAGCACACATTCACTTGTATTTAGATACTTGTCCTATTGAGGTTACATTGTAGGTTGCAATAAAGGTTAAGGGGCCAATTCATGCGGGTGGTATAAGAAAAGCACAGCGAAGTAAAAAAAAAAAGGAAAGGGTTCCTGATGGTGAGTTTAATAAAGCGAGTAAATTATTCGTTGAAAAGTACACGTTGATAAAGGAAGGTTGGGTGGCAAAGGGAAAAGGGGTTCGAGGAAAAAAATACTAATCCCTCGGGTGAGATCGTGATACCGGGAAGGAAAAAGAAGGGAAAGGGGCAAAATGGAGGAGGAAAACATAAAAGGGAAAAGAGGAAGGGCGGGATAGGGAAGAAAGGAATCCACAAGGCAGAAAGGTGAGAGGATGGGAAGAGGGAAAGAGGGAACAAAACGGGTATTTTATGATCTCAAGGAGGGAAGTGGCGTAAGAAAGGGATGCAAAAGGAGAGGAGGGGGGGTGTAGGAAAAAGGAGATGCGATTGAAGGGGAGCGGAGGAAGGAAGTAAGGATAGGGGTGGCGGAAAGAAAACATTTGGAGGAGAGAAGGGGGGGGGTTCCATTTCTTTGTGAAGGGGGGAAAGAAGTCCTCTCTCCCTGCTGGATTTAAGAATTGCGCCCTATTTTTCGATCCAAAGAAAGACCAAATGTTTCCATAGGAGGTTTTTTTGTCCTTCTTTGGGTAAGGGATAGAAGGAGAAGAGTTGAGAGAGAGGGGGGAGGGGGGATTGGGGAGGGAAGAGGGTAAAAGAAAGGGATTGTCACCGTGTTTGTATCATGGGTTCGATTCCTGCTAAAAACTTGGTAGTGTGTGGTCACCTTTTTTTATCGTAGATATTCTCATTGCAAAAGGCAGTAAAATGGAGTTTGTGAGCTGACTACAAAGAAAAAGGGATTAATGTAGATGTAGCAAGGGACGGAAGGAGGAGGAAGTGAGAGGGGGAGGAGGGAGCGAGAGAAGGAGGGAGTGACAGAGGAAGTAGGGGAAAGGAGAATAGAGGATGGGATAATATTTGATAAATATAGACCTGAAGAGAAAGTGGAAGAGAGATGGAGTTAGGGAAATGGAAATAACGGGAAGTGATAAAGAGGGAAGAAGGGATGAAAGCAGGGGGAGAAAGAAGAGATAAATAGAAGAGTACGGAAAAGAGAAAGAAAAATGTCTTTATTGAGAGACTAAGGCTGAATAGCTCCATCTTCCACCATACAAAGTTGATGACGTAACACGAATTTAAAATTGAAAATATCCTGCATTACAACTAAATTATCAGTTTTTAAAATAATATGAAACAACACAAGGACCCACAATACGTATATTCAAACTTGTGAAAATTGAAATACTGTAGAGGTGATGACGATCACCAAATTGTGTCCAAGTCGTGGGTAAATTTAAAATGGGTTGGGAGGAAGAAGGAAGAGGAGTATGAAGAGCAGAAAAGAAAACGGCCGTGGAGATAAGCGGTGAAAAGAGAGACGCATGGTGGAGACGTGAAGAAAGAATCATATCCATCATCTTTACGAGAGCTATAGGAATCGATATGGAAAAAGCGTGCGAGAGTGATAGGATGCTACAAAAGAATATTTCCGTGAATTGCCGGAGTCACCCGATCTTCCTTTGCCGAATTTTTTTCCTTTCTTTCCATAAGCTTCCGCTTTCCCCATCCCCGCGCGCCTCTCGATGTTTTCGCCACCTTGCACCCGAAAAGGAGACAGATTCATCTATTCAAGCACATACGGAGCCGGGTATTCCACCCCGCATTATTCCTCCCCACCCGCTCCACACCCCCCCCCCCCTCCCTCCCTCCACTTCCTCCTGACGCCCCACTAGGTTCATTTTTCATACTCCCTCCCTTCCGCCTCATCTCTCTTCTCTTATCTCCTCTTATCTTTCTCCCAATCTTTCTCTCTCTCTCCTCTCACACCCTCCCTTTCAACCTTTCTCTCCGCCTCCTTCTCCACTCGTCTCTTCCATTCTTCACTTATTTATCTATACCCCATTTTGTATCCTTCCCGCATTTCTATCCTTGTCTCTCACTTCACTTCCTCCTCTCCTGTCTCCCTCTTCCCCGCCCTTTCCAGTTTTTACTCCCTCTCCTCTTCCCCTATCTCCGATCTCTCTTCCTCCTTAATTATTCCCTCTGACTTCTCTTTACTCCCCTCCATCTCTCTCTCTCTGGCCACCTCTTTCACACATTTACACTTTCCTGTCCCTCCCCTTTTGAATCTCTCTTCCTATTTCCTCCTTTGCTCCTCTCTTCCTTTCTCTTTATCTTCGCTCCGTACCGCTTTGTTCTCTGTCCTCTTAACTCTCTATGGTCTTAGCATTTCCCCTATGTGCCTTTCCTTATTCTGTCGCTTCCCTCTTTACCTCTACCTACTTTCGCTATAAATCTTTATTAAATCTCTCCTCTTTACTTCTCTTCTTATTACCTCTCCCCTCGAGACCTTTCTTTATTAGTATACCTCTCTTCTCTTTCATTCCTTACTCCCCTCTCTCTATTCTGTCTCCCTCTTCTTCCTTTCCTTGCTTTATTCTTCCCTTCTCTCTTATGTCAAATCTTCATTACCGCTCTTATTACCTCTCCCTTCGCTACCTCTATTAGTTCTACCTCTCTTCCATTTCAGCCCTTACCCCTTCTCTCTCTCTGCTTTCTCTCTCTTTCTTTTTCCCTCCTCCTTCCTTCCTTCCTTCATTCTTCCCCTCTCTCTTCTCTCACTCTGCCAACTCCCATCCTCACTCATATTCTCTCTACCTTACCCCTCCCCTTCTATCGTCCCCTTTCTTTCTCCTCTCCCCCCCCTCTCCCTCCCACTCCCTACCTCGACGTTTCCCACGAACCCTTCTGATCCGTTCCCTTTTGTGTCTCTTCCTTCCTCTCCCTCCTTCTTTTCCTTCCCCCCTCTCAACTCATAATTCACAATCCATTCAGCCGCCTTCTGCCACCCGTACGCACTACATTTTGGAACCGGAATTCGTCCTTCCGACGGCGGTGCTCGAAAATCTAGCCCGTCTTCGTGAGAGAACTTTCCGGAATAATGTCGTCGCAAAGGAGGTTATCAAAGGCTTTTAATTTTCTCCGGATAAAAAACATAGCGGAAGAGGACTCGAAATCATTTTCGCGGCTCTTTTCGAAGGGAGGACGATAACCTCAAAAATAAATATCCTTAATGCGTTTCTTCATCCATTGTTATTCTGTATTTATTGAAAGGAACCGTAGGGGGGTTGTTATTTTGGATTTTGAGGAATAATGGAAGGTGTATTTTTCTTTTATTCTGTTGCAAACCGATCTCTATCAAATTTCTCTCTTTCATTCGATCGAATTTTTAAATTATAAGAGCGTTTTTATTTGCTGGCGATATTTTTCAGTCAGTGTTTTAAAAAAATTGTTTTCACGCTTTTATTTACGATTATTCCCTTCTAAATTATACGTATAAATACATTTATTTAATATACGTTTGTTTAATTAAAACAGAAAATAAAGGGTTTAATTTAAAATAAGATTCTCTTTTAATTTTTATATAATCTTTATGAGGAGAAAAGTCTTGTAATATTTGCATACATGCATCAATTGGACGTCTATAGTATATTAAATGTCCATATATATCCTATACTTTTAGTTTTGCATTTTTATTTTCTACTACCAAATCTTGTAATGCAAATATTAGAAGTTTTGCGCTAGTCAAAGTCACGGATCCAAGAAATTCAATATAGAACACTAAAACTAATACATAATTGCGTCATCATATTAGCCAAATTGGTACTGGTCGGTTATACGCCCACACGTTATATATTACATAGAAAAACAAAGGTAAAATTGAATAATGGATGAGTTAAAAAACTTTAATTCCCGTATGTCCATGTTGCGGTTTTTTTAAGTTTCATCGTTCTCCCACATTGAAAGGATATATTGACGAGCCTTCGGCGCGCTTTGTTGTAATGGGTAGTCGTCTCCGGGCGGTACCGCGCCCTTCGCCTCGCCCGGAACCAAAGAAACCCTCCACGTTGTCCGGAGATTGGGTTTGTAAATGTCGAGACCGGCCAATCAGATAATTATTATTATTATTTATTTTATGGTGGCTCCGCCCCCAAACCCCCGAGCAAGAGGGGGGGGGGACTCAACTACAGTAGTGCCGTTTCTTTTTTGGCATTTTGTTTACATTTTGTAGTATGGGGTACCCATGTAAAGAAGTGCCCAAACGTCTTTACGACATTCCTTTCATCAGAATTGGATTCATAAGGTTAATCCTTTATTATTAGAAATGGTAACTATTAATAAAACTAATACATAATTGAGTTTCGTTAGCAACTATAAATAAAATTGTAATTAATTGCGTGTGGGCGTATAACCGACCAGTACCGCCAAATTATACAAAATATATGCGCTGTTAATGAAGGTAATAGGTAATATTTCGAATGTAGGTATGAGGTTTTTTATTTATTATAAATTATTTTTAATCATTCATTATTTTTAAAAAAATTGTTATTATTATTTATCGCAATACAGTTACCCTTGATAATTTTAAAAAATAAGAGAAATGTGAATCCACCGACAAAATTAACGTTGCAGTAGGCACATGCTTCATTCATAATCATATACCTATATAAAAATGAATGTGTGTGTCATAATTTTAAAACTCGAAAACTACAGATCGTAGAAGTAAGAGAAAGGTATAATTTTAACCGGAATAACGAGTACGGTGGTATAGTAAAGTTTTTATATCGATTTGATTGACCTGTCTAATTTAGAAAATATTTTATTTTTTCATTTTCTCCATTTGAATAACATAGGGACGAGTGCAGCTTATCTTTCATTTGAATTTTAAAATTACTTAGAAACATGGTACGAACTTGAGACGAATGGTTCTACGAAGAAAAGAACAAAGTTTATTTTTATTGAAGACAGAATCCGAATCCTGATCGAATTAGCATAAAAATTCATTTAGAATCAATAAAATACGTGATTTTATCAGTTTTATTACAATACCCATTATAAGCTACCATGACAACTGCCATTGTCGCCGAAATTGAGAGTTCAATGCATTTATAGGGGAAAAGTTTTAACGTAATATCCTTTGTCAATTTCTGTGTACGATTTTAATTTGTTTACATGGAAACCAAATATTTGTTGTTTTAAATTGAATTATCTTCTAATCTAACATATAAAGAAGAATGTTTGTAAGTTTGTTCGCTTTGAATGCTTTTAATAGGAGATAGGGAGGGAGAGAGATGGATGGTAACGGAGGGGGGAGATGGAGAGAGGGAATTGGAGGGAAGGGGTGGAGAGAGGGAGGTGGAGGGTGGGAGATGGAGGGAGGGAAAGGAAGAGAGGGGAGGGAGAGAGAGGGGAGGGAGGGGGAGAAGGGAAGGAGAGGGTGGAAGAGAGGGGGAGGGAGTACTATATTATTCTTGCGATGCTTACATGTTACACGGTCGAAGTTTTAGATTCACTAAATCCGTTGAAATTCACCGGGCACTCCTGCTAGTCAAATATATATAGGCAATATAGGCAAATATTTTTCTTTAAAAATGATAGTAAATTGAGCAAGAAAATGTGTAAGTGACGAAAACCGTCAATTTATTTCATGCCTGTGGCAGACTTGTCACATTTGGCAAGCGGCGACCGTATTGGATATCCATACAATAACTTTATACTACAGGATCTCAAGATAACTTCCTCTGTAGATGCTTGTCCGCCCAAAAGTAACATTCGCTACTTCCAATCCCGCCTGTCGAACCATTCTTTACTACGAATGTGGCTCGTTATGCAGGATAGGTTGGCGACCACTGCTCATAGGGAAATAATAAATTCTTGGAGTCAAACATGTTAAATTTACTGACGGCAGACAAAATACGCACGAAAGCTTGCATTGATGCAGGAATATGTACATACATGATCATCAACATTCACTCTCTATCTCTCTCGATCCACCGCGGGACCTGCCCATAAAAAAATCCAAGAGTGACTTCCCAAGGATACTTCCTATACGCCCGAATCGTCTTATTCTTTCTTCCCGTTTCTCGTTGGAATTTCTGTTTTGGAGGTCGTTGCCCGTTTCTCGAGACCCATTTCGTGGGATCTTTTGTCCATCGGCGGGCGGTCGTTTTTATGCATGTCCAGCATTTTCGACTCAAACCGCTCGTTCACTTACGTCTGCGGTCTTTTATTTTCAAGCTTCCATAACAGTTCGTCTGCCAATTGGATTACTGGCGGGCTTCGCTATGCAAAGCACGTAAATAATATTTTACTTTAGCTTACGTGTCTTTCTTTTCCGAAGGAATTCTATATTTACCTGTTGGAAAAGTTTTTTCAGTTCACATTTACGAGTTCGTAGGCTATAACCCTTTGTCGTGTCATTTCCTTCGAATGGACACGACCCCATTTTATCTCTTTTGCCTCACCACTTTGTAATGTTTTTCTGTACGATGTTCGTTGTTGGGTCGAGATGAAACGTTTTTTAATTTGGAAATTCCAGCACCGAAAACTATCCCTATCTTTTTTATTCGATGACTTTTTTTAAAACAAGGTGGGAGAAAATATATGAGCGGATAAATATATGGTTTTCTTTGATCTATACCGATAGTACAAGAAGATATTATGCCAAATATTGTACGTTCTTTGTAAACAACTTTTTATAATAACGGCGTTCATTAAACGATTTCTCTGTATATTATTTGGAATTAGATAAATTTTGACCAGAAGTCTTCAATGGCATATCTGTAATCTTTTGCCTTATTTTTTTCCATTGTAATAACGTTTCTGAAGCTATAGCAAAAAAGTTAATTAAGCTTCAATCTACGTGTGTCTCTCCAACACCCCTCCTTTTGGTAAGTGTTCACTGGCTTTTCTTCAACATCTAGTTGCCATCGATATATATATATATCCACTTTTACGATATTAGCTGGAAGTTGGGTTCCAAATTGGCCCAACTTCGGCAATATAAACTCCTGCCAGTCATTCTCTCTCATTTCTTTTCTTCTTAACGCTATACTTCTTCTCTCATCCCATTTTCTCAAAATTGGATCCCTCTTCAGCGTTTTCCTATATATCTCCTTCCTGTTTATTACTCGCCCCATCCCCATCCCAGTTTCATCTGTCACACCTGCTCTCCGGGAATCTTCGATCCTGTATTCATGTATTTTTTTTTACCCACTCTCCGCCAAACTCGAAAAGTTTTCCGCTTCTAATATTAAGAACTTTTATATTACTTCCTCGTTTTTTTTGTTTCCCTCGCATATTATCATTTTAAAGCCTTAAAAAGGATCTTTAATAAATCCAAAAATTTCTGTCTCTGAGGTACATCAGATTATATTAATGCTCTCAGTATATCACAGAAAAATGTCCTTGCCTTAATTCTAACTCTTGATGTGTAAATCATTTCAGACTTCCTTTCTTACCATAGTTTATATAGTAAACCATCGTCCAACGCTGGTTTCCAGAGGAGGATTTGTTTATACGTGGAAAAAATAAATGTGACAGTTATTTGCTGGCAACGTGTACACTTTAATTTTACGCGGTCTAATGTGGTGTGAGAAAGCTCGTAACCTATGCGTATATTTTTCTGGAAGTTAGTAATTTCCGCAACACTGTTTTACCAAACGCTGCCTTTGCCAAGAAAATACCCTCCCTCCCCCGCGTTATGCAAGAGACTATAGCGTTTCATGACAAAAAATATTTTGGAGTTGGATTATCATATATAGGGTGATGAAAAAGTCAAGCAACTCATTAGGGTTATAGGTTTTATTCGCTAAAAATTAAAAATTCAAATTTAAATACAGAAAATTATAAAATATGCTCGAAACTGTCATAGTAATATGCATTAATCTTCGACGACCCAAGTTGAAGAATTATTTTACGTATGCGTGAAATACACGTCTCAATATTTTGTGCAGCTGGTGTGAGGGTTGTTTCTGTACACATTTAAAAAAAAACAAAATAAAATTGAGTTGGCGACAAATCCTGAATTACAGAAGTCACAAACCTTTAAAAATAATATGTTTACCAAATTCTGGAAACCACTGGCAGTACCAAACTATTTTCCATTAGTCTAATGTCTTAAGTTCATGATATATATATATATATGTATGTATATATGTACGGTAAGCAGCTTCAAAAGTTGGAAGCCTTATATGCACTTCCATATGGCAATCCACTTTGCGGAGAAAGTTTTGTAAGTGATTTATTTGGAGATTGTCACAAATAGCAGATAAAACGTTTCATCATTTTCCTCTAAAGGCCCATAAACGTTTAATGAGACCACATATTATTGATTTATCCGGAGTAGGAGATAATGGAAATTATTGCCTAAACGGAATCTTTTTTCTTTTGTTCTTTGTTTCGTGTCCCGAATTATAAGTTACTTTAATATGCAATTGACTAATATTCTACAACCACACGCGCGCCAATCAAATGAATAAAATACAAGCTCCTATAATCGAAAATATGATATTATAATAGAAGACGACAAGGCACCTAAATAGAGCAAGAAGTAGATCCCAGTATATCGCAAATAATCGTCGTTATCGTACAAACTGTTTCTAATTAGTCCAATAAAGGACCAGCCAAACCTTTCCCAGATAGAAGAGCGTTCCAAAAAATAACAGATCTAGATTATTATTATAACAGATTATTGATAAGCTAATTCATAAGCTTTTCCTCCAAGAAAAATCGCCCATTGTATTTTATTAGTTCATCAGTCCATCCGTGTGTTCGCATAAATCGTCGACGATGGGCAATACTGCCGAAATTAATTTGATGAATTTTGATTTTTACTATTTAAATAAAGGTAAAAGATGAAAACAGAACATTCGCATTCAAACTCGCGATTATTGCTGTCAACCTACATGTAACAAACTACTTTTTATTCTCATTCGTAACATATTGAAACGGATAAATAGCTCCTTTTAGAAGTTGTAAAACGAAAAGAAATTTTCTTGGTATTTAGAAATTTTTGACATAATTTTAACAACGCACTGACATAATACTGAATTTGACTCACGCCGCCTTTACATGCCCAGAAACAAAAATATAGACATTTCGATTTCTTAATTTGCTGAGAGTTACGCGCCTAATTTATGCCGCGCTTCTTGCAGGCAAAATTCCAACTTCTTCACTAAAGTTAACATTCGTAGTGGCGCAGACGGATGTTTAGTAGCGGCGGGGCAAAAAAGTGAAGCCTTTTTCCTACTAACTTGGCTGTTATTCCAGTATTTGTATTTTTGCATTCAGATGCGTCACTGTCACTCGAGGAAAAAAATTCTCAACAAGAAGTGCAAGAAATATTGTAGATAAGAAAGCAAAAATAAAGATTTAGCATATCATGACTCCATGCTAAATTCCAGTACAGGACGTACACGATCTAATGTTACATGAAGATGCATGGAATAATTTGATCTTAAAGAGATACTATTTTATTTACTTGAAGATTAAGGTAGAAAAATTGCGTGACGACATTGATATTGATATGGACAAACTTCAGAAGATTCATTTCAGTTGCCTGGGCGTATTTTGAAAGAACAAAAACTTTAGCCGTAATATTTACAGTATATTCTGCTTTTCATTATCGATTTTAATCAGTAGTCTGTTATCACATCAATTACACCACAATATCTATAGTTAATGGATGGCTGTCGTCCATTGCTATCAACCGCTTAATTGCATACATTTGAGCCCGTTGTGGTAAAATAAAGCAGCATCTACTGTTAAAGTAATTCGATATTTGCTTCGAGTTAGAAATTAATCAAAAGAAGCCGAATAATTTCAATCAAATCACAAATTATTCCATTCCACTTTATTCGAAGTTATTATCGTCGTGTTACTTTTTTGCCTCTCAGTATGTTTGAAGTTTTGTTTGGTCTTCCGTTTCCTCGTAGAAACGCAAACTTTGGGTCCTTGAAACTCTCCGAGATATACAAAACATGAAACTGCTCGGAAAGGTTCTGATTCTTCGAATTATGCGTCTCCATCTTGTTTTTTTCTCCTTGCACGTTAGCCCGAATCGAGACATGTCCCCTCCCGAAATTCCATCATCCTATTTCCAACCTTTTTCCTCTTTCCGTCCGAATCCTTCCTTCACCAAACCATCTAATCCATTCCCCCTTCCTCCGAATCCAATCCCATTCCTCCAATCTCGTCCCTTCTTTAAAAAAACTTGTCTACGCCTCTCTCTCTCCCTCGTTCCTCGCTCATTCCCCCGAGTACTTTCTGTTTCCTTCCCCGTTTCTCTGCTCGACCGTTTCCGTTTTATTCTCGTTCCGTTCCAGTTTCTCATTCCGCTTTTTCACTCTTCTTTCCTCGTCTCTTTTTTTTCGTATTCCCGTTCGTTCCTCTGTTCCCAGTGTGATCCTCGCCCATTCCTTTTTCGTTCCCCACCTCTTCCTTCTTTCCCCCTCACCCTTTGCAGCCTCTTTACTCATCCGTTTCTTCCTCGTTCCGCACACGTTCCTTGCACGTTCCTAACCCTTCTCTTTCTTCTCACCTTCTCAAACGTACCCGCTTCATACCTAAACCGTTCCTCAATCGTTCGTTTCCCGTTTCTCAAGCTACGCTCCTTACCCGTTACTTTCGTCTTCCTCGCTATTCACTTCAACTTTTTCCGTTTCTGCCTCTTTACTCATCCGTTTCTTCCTCGTTCCACACACGTTCCTTGCACTTTCCTCACCCTTCTCTTTCTTCTCACCTTCTCAAACGTACCCGCTTCATACCTAAACCGTTCCTTTCCCGTTCCTCAAGCTATGCTCCTAACCCGTTACTTTCGTCTTCCTCACTGTTCTCTTCAACTCTTTCCGTTTCTCTTCCCAGCCTTTTCTGTTCCCTTTCTGTTCCTAACACAACCTTCTCCAAGTTGATTATCCCGTTATTCCATTATTTTTCCCGTTTCCAACCTATGCCTTCTCCGTTTCTTCCTCGTTCCTCCCCATTTCCCCCTCCTTTTCCTCTGCTGATTTCTACTTCTACCCTTTCATGTCCCGCATCACTAACTCCTTTTCCTTCCCTCTCTTTTTTTCCACTTTCGCTCGCACCTTACCCTATCCTCATTCTCCCCAACTTAAGTTCTTCTTCACGGCCTCCTCACCTGCTCCCTCCCCCCCCCCCCCCCTCTCTCTCCCCATTTCTCTCAACCTTCCAAAAAAGAAAGTAACTCACTCCCGTTCGTATCCCCTCAATCGATTTTTCAATGGTCTGCTGAGGGTGGGGAGCATGGGCGGTGAGGGTTGTCGCGGACAGGAGGGCGCTGGTAAAAGTGGGTCGGAGAGAGAATGGATGAGGGGGAGAGAGGTCCGTCTCTTGATTCTCGGGACCTCGACGTTCGTTCGCACGAGAGAGAGAGAGAGGGAAATGAAGAGAGAGAGAGAGAGAGAGGGAGAATGGTGTGGCGAGAGAGTGGGCCCTGAGTCGAAAGAGGCATAAGACAAAGATTTGCTTTTTTGAGGGAAGGTATTGGGGGGGCAATGTTTTTACAGAGAAGGTGATGGTAAGTGGAAGGGAACGGAAGGAATAGTGCGGGGAAGTGGGTTGGCAGAGGGAGGTGACGAGAAGTGTGAGAAAAAATGGGCGAAAGAAAAGGTGGGGGATGGGAAAATGGAAGATAGATGTAGAGAGAGAGAGAGAAGAGAGTGGATAGGGTGAAATAGACAGAAGTGTAGTGAGAGCATAGATATAGTGAAGAGTATTGAAAGTGTAGATATAGTAGAAATAGAGGATTATAGAGTGGTTAGAGAATCGGAGGGAGAATATAATGAGAGAAAGTGAGTGGAGATAGAAGAAAGTGAATAGCGAGTAGAGTAGAAATTATTGGAGAGGGGAGCATATAGTAGGTGTAGAGAGAAATATTAGAAAGTATAGAATCTGGGGAGCAGAGAGAGAGAGAGTATATTGAGAAAAGATAAAGGATAGAGAACTGGCGTACGAGCAAGTAGAGAGACAGAAAAGATCACCGCACGTCATTGGAACAGGACGCGTACAGCAGTTTTTAGTGAAATTTATTCAGATGGTCTCTGATGAAGTACCCTTAGCCTGGGCTGCATAAAACAAAGGGTTTTGTAGCATATCGGAGGATTCATTAATGCGTTTATGCGTACTTCGGTACGCGTCATGAAAGAAGATTTATGGCATAATTTAAAACGATTTTTTGCTCGTTTCCCATAGCGTGGGATTGTAGCGTCTCTCATGGAACCAGATCATGTGTTACCCTGTTAAATGGAAATGCACGTTTGATATTTTGAACGAAAATCTACGCTATCATAACTGTAACGCTTTTCGATTGGAGAGTTTTTCCTCCTGGCGAATAAATTTAGGCATGAAGCTCCCCAGAGTTGTTGCAGTTCCGAGAATTATTAATGCCTTCATATTTCGCCTGGAACAAAGTTCGTATCCCCAATGTTTATCTTACAGATTTTTTGGGAAAGCTGAGAAATTTTTTCGGTAATCCGCACGCTATTTTTTTTCAACGTATACTGCCATTAATTTTTTCGCGCGCTGGCAGAGAGCACAAACATTTCTTGGTCTACAGAGACTTCAGAAGTTTTCGCATTCTTAGAGATTAGGCATACGTTATAGTCTTATTCACCGTTTTTACACGCTTTCTCACGAAAACATGTTAATGTTATTATGTCATCTCTCCGCCTGCACTATTAAATAGTTTCTGCTGGTAGGTGTTTCCTAAAAGTTTTCTGCAACAATGTTGTTGATTTTTCCACGAGATGAGAATTCGATATTTTTTATTAATTTCTCTTATATTAAAATATTTTGAAGATTATCAACCTAGAAATTTAAAAAAATATTTTCCCTACCTTGTTCAACATAATGTTAACAATGAAAATTATAGGAGAAACCTCAATATAGTGCAATGCGTTGATTGTATTTTGAATCTAAACATGTGCATGAAAGCATCTTTATATAAATCATTATGAATAATAGCGTGTATATTCTGCAATTGGGAATTATTTTATTCATATTTTAGCATAGTTACATACAGAGCCTGAGAGAGGTGAGATGGGGTCCGGGCCAGTCACAAATGTGGAGCCCCATCCCACTCCGAAAGTCATACAAATATATATGAATAAAATCAATAAAACATAAAAAAACACATTTTTCACCATTTATCAAATGAAACAATGTATATAACAGAACTTATTTTCATTACCGTTTACAATGCTTCACAATTTAAATATAATTTACATTTATTTGAGATATATTTGACGACCTGTATAACATTACCCGAATAGAAACGAATTAAAATTATTTTTAAAATGCTTTTCGAGCTTTATTTTTTCAAATTTCTTTATTATCGTTGAAAAATCTATTGTCCGCGCAACGCCATAATTTATGTGAAGTATTGTAGATCTGTTAAAAATGCTATAGTACTTACCCACTATACATAGTATGATGTGTAAGTAATAAGAGAATGCCTGTCGCTATTCTGTTTCCTTTGTTCAAAAACGCAACGAAACACCGATTTGACAATAAAATTTAATTTTTGAGCGGTAGCCGATAAGCGATCATCTCTATCTTCTTCTTTATCTCTACATAGTCCAACCCTCCCTTCCCCTTTAACTGTTGATCGATGCTTATTTGCGCCAGGGTTATTTGTTCAGTATATTAGAATAAATATATTGAACATAACTTTTAGAATAAATTTTGAGGGCCCCTCTGGGCCCGGGCCAAATGGCCCTGTTGCCCCCCCCCCTCTATCAGGATCTAGTTACATACCAACATCGGATATACTTGATTAAAATGATTTGATCGCAAACGTGTGTCAGCTTAATGTTCTTTCTCAAACTCAATTCAAATTGACTGGTATTGGCTTTGAATTGAATTGTGACTTCAGACGACGACCAACGCTTGTAGGCTTTTCGTTCTAAATCACAAAACAAGTATGGAGTAAAACCCGGAGCTGGCATTAGCGTACTCTTATAGAGAAGCACAAATGGGATCAGCGGTATGTCCCTTCCAAAGGACGGAGCGCTGATTAGCGTGTTTTCCTCTGTAACCACGCAAATCCTACTTT
Organism: Uropetala carovei; assembly: GCA_036926305.1. NCBI lineage: Eukaryota > Metazoa > Arthropoda > Insecta > Odonata > Petaluridae > Uropetala > Uropetala carovei. Next base: position 11,628,285 of record JAXCHB010000015.1, read on the forward strand.
CGCAGGATTCGTAACTGGTATGCTCAGCGTAGCAGACCATTACGCCACGTCACCACCTTATTGTTTTTGAAAGTTCCACTCGGTTATTATAAACCAGGCGCAATTCATTTACTCACCCCAAAGGTAATGCACACGTGACTTTAAACGCCGTCTCTTTCTTCCATTGCAGTTCTCGGAGAGAGCGGAGGGTCATGACCAAAGGATAGCGGCAATTGGTAAGTGCCTATCTTAGCACATTCACGACCCGCTCGCTCCATCTTTCACTCCCTTTCTTCAGTATCTTCTCCGCAGTCTTGCGTGGCGACGCATATCGGCGACTTTCTGTACTAACCTTCCTCGGTATCTCTTCCTATCTCCTTTCTCTCCGCCTAACTTCCACTTTCTGTTTCATTCGATTTCTCTGTTTCTCCCCTTGTTTATTCGTTTAACCCACCACACATTTCCTTCATTTCCCCTCTTACTTTTTCCATTCTATCTCAGCTTTTTTCCCCTCCTCTTCCTTCACTTTTCTTGTATCCTCCTATCTCCTTTTCCCTCATTATCTACGAACAAGCGCGAAAGTTAACCACATTTTATAAAATTTATTATAGTTAAAAAGTGTTATTATGGGCATTATTGTGCGCATATTGAATGAAGAAAAACCTGTAAGTTTATCCAGGGCTTCATTTTTCAATGCCGAAGTGTATTGTAATCCTAATATAGTTCAGAATATTTACTTTCGGTCTTTTTACTTTCTCCATACGAAGTAATTGGAAAGTATTGTGATCATGAAAAAAATCGACTTCGAGATTTCAACGGAAATACACGTTTTGAGGTCCCTAGAACACGTTTAGACTATTTTTGGAATGATGTCTGTGTGCGTGCGTGCGTGTATGTGATTGTGGGCACTCTAACTCAAAAAGTACTTGCCATATCGTTTCCTACAACTTTCATTTGAAACAATTTTCCATAGCAGTTATTGTTTAGGAATTATTTATAAATAACCGGTTTTTCGGTTTCCGTCAAATATCTCCTTGAAAACATCGTTATTGGTAATCTTTGTGAGGACCAAAGTTGTAGAGAATAATATTTCTTCTGTTTAAAACAAATTTTCGTAGAACCATCAATTTCGGAGATATTTTGCTTTTTCTTAATGCCAGTATACAGCGCCACCACCATGTAGCGGTGAATTCCGTAAACATTCAAAATATACGTAATTTACTTTACTGAAGTATACCCAAGATTGTGCCAAATTCTTGCACAGGTATATATATCCAAATCCCTATATTCTTTATCTCAATCTCTTCATATTTCATTCTTCATCTGCCTCCTTTGATCCAATTTTCATTCTTCCGTGTTTCCCTACTTCTCTGCCTTACTCTTACATTTCACCAACCGAGGAATCCATAATACGAATTCCAGTCTGACTCGTGGGGTTGAACGAACGCCTGAAGTGGTCGCGGTCCTCCGGCGAAGTTCCTGCCGAGTGAAAATATATCCGCTCGCGAGATTAATTAAAATAAACCTTGAGATTTTCATATGACTGCGAAAGGGACAACTTAAGCGCCTTTATTACTGAGAAAAAGAGTTAATATTGCGCATGCTCTATGTAGTTCAGAGACAAAGAAGTCCTTTTAGCTAAACCTCCTTGGTAATTCGATTTATTTTCAGCAATTTTATTAAAGCATTCGCTCGATAAGTGAAATGACTGGGTTATATTCTCGATCAGCTATAGAATTCTTCTCCTTTTCTATAGATGCATACAAAATTTCATAATATTTACATTAAACTTCGCAATTTTCTCTTACTTCAGTCTAATCCAACAGAGTATAATCGAGATAGGTCTTCTCAGTTGACAAATCGAAAATAATTTGAAATTTTCCTTTAAAGTAATTATATTCTTCGCGAGCCAAGTTTCTGAAGCTTGCTTTTTTCTTTTTTAAGTATAAGTCCCGAATATTTCATTTCCAATTCAGATCTATGCGTCTAGCCTCTTCAGTTATCAAATTTTTATCAAATTTCCGCAGTTGACAAATTCGTACCGACGGAAAGACAGACGAATTTCGTGGAAATTAATGGCTCTCTCTCACTTTTTCTGGGATTGATGAAAATGGACGGGAAAAAAGGAAGGCTCTTTTGATAAATTTTTCGGTTCGGACGTCGAAAAGGACTGAGAAAGCCTCGTAGATCGCAATAATGGTGAAGTCTTAGGGATAAGAGAGAGAGAGAGAGTTTCCAGCGCGTCAAGAAAGTTCGATAAGGGACGGAACCTTCTGATGTTCTTTCCCTTATTTTCTCCGAGAGAAACGACGGAAAACTTTTCATATCCGCTGCGGTTTCTTTCTTTCATTTTTGTTTTTGACACTGGCTGTCACGCACGCGTCATCGCCTAACTTTTTAGGAAGAGAATTTTTGAGAATCCTTTTCGTCTTCGGACCTATTCGTGAGACAAATGAATAGCGGTTTTTCTTGTGGCCTCGATGCAGTATTGTACATTCTCGTACGTCAGCTGCGAAGTATCCACAGAAATCAGTGTTTATTCGAATTTTTTTTTATAATCAAATTATTTAGTTAGCCATGATATAACGTTTTTACAGTCACCGATCGGTGAAATACCACGTAAGACGGCTCTCTTCCAGGTGGTGCGAGTGTTATGTTTTTCCAAGGGCTTTCCTATCTCGGCTAACGTCTTCGGTCGCTGATTGATCTCTCAAAAAAAATTCGTCTATTCCCACTGATGACGTCTGTTGCGTAGGTGAAATAGGTATTGTGTTTTCCAATCTTGGACTGCGGTTTGCTGTTATAAAATTCGTCTATCGAAGGATCCCCATTAATTATGTCTGCAGTACAGATTAAATGCGTGTTTGGTTTTCCCAAACGTTTTGATTTTTAAGCAACAGTCGAATATCCTCATAAATGTCGTCGATCGGTGAATCAGCAATGACGGCGGCTATTTTTAGTTAGAAATGCGCGTATGATTTACTCGATATTTTTTTGTCTCTTATGTTATTTATCAATCTGATTTATTTGATAAAATACAGTAGCTTAGCAAGCTATCACATTTTTCAAATATTTTTGAATCATTCACTCGGGAGGGAATTTTATTTTAAAACGATATTGCTTTTTATTAATGGACGGTCCTTTCGAACGTTTTCCTCGCATTTCCAACTTTTTTAAAAAGCATTCCGAATCATTCAAATCGTTCTGAAATTTTGATATAAACGATAGGCATCAAAGCGATGAATAAATTATTTAGATAATTGAGGTTACGGATTTTTTTTTGTTTTTTCCCGATTTTTGCGATATTGTTAAATGCGTAAAATATTATCGATGTCTGCTTTCCGTCGAGGAATTTTTTTTTCCAATCTGAGACTTCGGATTATAATTACGTTTTATGGATCAAATTTTCATATATTCTCACAATAAATCGGTGTTGGTCGAATGTAATAAAACAAAGAAATTCGTTTCTGATTGATTAGAAAAGCCCATCGCAGGGGATTAATTTTTACATCCATCGAACTTTATCGCCGTAAGTTAAACAGGAAGCAGAAATACCATGGTTGGCATGCGTTCACTTTGATAGGGCCCGTAAATATTCAGGACGGAAACTAGCAAGTTACAAGTTACAAAACAGACCAAATTATTTTTTAATACGACCTGCTGATTCCCTTTTGCCTACGCACAATGGGTGTCTAAGAGATAGTGCAATGAATAGCTAGACCAAAATGAAGTTTGACGTGTACGGGCATACAGATCGACCGTAGCACGTTTGCTTGTTTAGTGGCCCCTGCTCACGCACCGGCTTCTCAGCTCAAGTCTTTTCAGATAATGGTGTTAATCCGTTCGTTCGAGTGTCTCGAGTAGAGGGGGAAAAGGGTGGGTTTCCCACGCAAACCCGCGCACGCATGCACGTCAGGAAGGATGAGAGAGGGGAAAAAAAGCAAGGGCCGACCTTCTGGGTAATATATCAACCATAATTCCAACGAACGGAAAGTTTTAATTGCGTGTTTTCTTCGCAAAACAAGATAAAGAGTAGCGATTCGAGGAGGGTGAGAGGAATTTTTTTAATCCCATTTTTACTCACGAAAAACGAGCGCCTTAAAAAAGGGCTGGTTCTTGCTTTCTGTGCGCATGCGCACGCCTTTTAAGTTTGTCGAAATTGTTAACTTTTTCAGTTTGATATTCGGGCAGCTTATCGTACGGTATAAAGGACTTGCTGGTTTTCTAAAGTGCGCAATTTTCATTACATGGAATAGTAACAATACAGTTGTGACCCCATTTTAACTCGTTAGAATCGGGAAACGAACTCGGCAACTGGAAGTTGAGTACGAAGGAAGCTTATATAAACACTTTCTGACAATCGCACAAAGGATTTTATTATCTGAAAAAATTTTAATTCCTCAGAAATTTTAGAGAGAAATATAGTTAGTATAGCATCACTCAAGTGGAAAACAAAGAACTTTTCTAGTGTTTTCTTTTTTTCGCTAGTGTTAAATGTGGATCACAATGTTACGGCGCATTTTATTGATGTCAAACGTTGTATAGCAGCCATAAATATATACGTATTTTCAGCCTCCCAGGACCGTTGCGTGGAAATCTGCCGTTTGAGACAAAAAGACAAAATACCGCCCCCGTTCACGACATATAAGTACAGATCGGCGGAAACACTGCCATAATGTCGCCCCTGGACAAGTGTCGCTCTTTCAGCCAACGGCTCATCATCCTCTTATTAAATTAGAGCATTTCATTTTCGAAAATGAAATAACGAGCTTTTATTGTTGCTGAAAAGTAATTGATTTTGAAGGCAACTCCGGTTAACGCGAAGCGGTTGAAAAAATTGATATCGTTAAATCACTGCTGAGGAAATCTGATTTGTAGCCACAATCCACATTTGGTTCAACAAACATTTTGTTCCTATCGAATTTGCGTTCACCAGCAATTATGTTTCCGATTTGATGAATGTATTAAAAATTAAGTAGAGTGAAGTCTCCTCTACCGAGTTTTTAAACTATTATTTTATGAAATTGGCAATTTTCGTTGTACTAACGAGGTCGAATGTCGTAGGATTTATGTAAGTAATCCTTAATCTTTAGAGGAGATATTTAGGTCACCGATAACATGTTTGTGACTGATTACTTTTTAAGGGCTAAAGTTACGATGACAAGAAAAGTTTGGAATGAAATCTTTGTAAAATGTTAATTTTTCTAAGAGACCACCGAAAAATATCAATTTTTAAAAAATTCTGGTATATTTAAAAATGAACTATCCACTTTACCTCAGGGGTTGAATCCGAGCGATTTTCATGGAATTTTCTTTATAAATATAACCGTATGGATAAATTAGATTAGTATTTCTGCTACCAAATAGCCACATTCTGCGGTGATTCGCCGAAAATTGATTACGAAAAGAATCTGATCAGCACTGTTGAAACTGTTTCGCGGAAGAAAATAATCGGCAATTATTATACAGACAGTTCCCGACTTATGACTCTAATGCGTTCCTGAAAGTTGCATCGTCAGTCAAATTATCTTAAGTCGAATATCAATTTCCCATGGACTTACAAGTTATAAATTGAGATACGTTCCAGACGTTGGAAAAACTATATACCAACCTTATTTAGACTATAAATTAATAGTTTAAGAACCAATGAGTGTTATATATTGTATAATAGAAGATTTAAAGCAATCAATAAATTAATACCTACAATGCGGACGAGTGCTCTCGTCCAATTGAATATCGGCCGAAAATACGCAAAAGAAAGTAGAACGCATCGAATGTCAAATATCATATGTCTTGGGTACGATTTTGGATGCCGATTTCGAGGTAACAGTGTATTAATGTCGTAAATCCGGGTTTATCGTAAGTCGGGAACGGCTTGTAATTTTATAAATAAACGTAAATATTTATGCTTAAACACAGTGGAAAGAAAGAAAATAGTTTAATTAGCAAATCGCTCTTCCATTTAATAAAACTATCAAGGAGGATACGGCAGGCGTCAGTCATAATGGCTGCAGCTTCAAATACGAAAATTTATTCGTCAAATTTTCAGCTTTTAAAATATGAATAGCGCGGAATGGAACAAACAGACATCCAATATTACACATTTGTGCTCAAAGAATTCGAAAGCTCGTCATCTAGAATGTGAAATTTTAACATTCCTCGCCACGCGCGTCAGACGCATCGTAATTTGTAGCCCACGTGCCGAAAATTCGAGCTGACGAATGCTTAAAAGTAATGCTTCAGTTATTTTTATAATTTGCAGATACAATCCATTTAATATATTCATCTCTCGAATTGCACGGTTTCGTTTCACATGTTTTTCTTTTAAAATGGTTTTCTGCGTCGAACTTCCTTGAATTATATCGACCACGCTCGTTTTGAAATGATCTCAAAGCGTTAAAAAAGCATCAAATATTGAATTTCGACTAGGAGATTTAAGAAAGGATAAAGGAAGCATTGCTGTAACTAAATGTTTGCAGGTTAATTTCAAGATGGCGCTCAAATATAGCCTCATGTATTCCTGTGATAAAACATCGGTTTCACTTCACATGACCTTTTCCAGGGGTGCATTACGTAGGGAGGAATGGATGTATGGACCGCGAGGTATTAAAAAGAACTTCAGGTAATCACTGAATAACAGCGTTGCCACATCGTGCTTAGTCGCTGTCCCTCTCTCTACCTTCGTCACTTTCTTGTGTTTCATTTAGGAATGTCGCTTCCCTTCTCTTTTGTCAGAGCTCAAGTTACTATAGTTAATAATTTTGAGTTTCTATGCGTTGCATGTTTTCCAAATTTCTTAATATAGCTGTATTGAGTACTTGGTGCGATTCCAGGCGAAATAAATCTTTTTTACCATCGTAATTACGAGTATGGAACCTGCAGTATTTTCGGTATAAATATGTTTCCAATTTAAATGTAATCATCCCAGTATCTTTTTTTACAGCTCGCCGCTTTGTTTTAAAATCAGACACTCATGCGTCGATCACGAAACGAAATAATTAACGTCGCCAGCATGCACGAGGCAATTTTTTTGTTGCTGTCGATGCGTGAAATTTTCAATCACCCAAAACAACCAGACGCCTGTCGTCAATTTATTCGAACGTGTGCAAAATTTGCGATATTCTTGGAATGTCGCCGTTTTTTACGCGAAGTCATCTGCTTGATTACATTCCCACATCATCTGCCTTCGATGTCCTCCAGTATACCATTTTCTTCGGAGTATTTCGGCTTTTTCATCAGCTCGAAAGGAAGCTCTATCTAAATATCTGCGCGAAGTTGTTACGTGAAAACAGCTCAAGCCACTTGTCTCTTTATCAGAGGAAAATAAACCAATCCCCTACACAAACTTTGGTGTGACGTTCTGGAAAAAGACCGCGTTGAGTAAAACGGCTTTGCGCAAATTAATCTCCTTATGGATAAAATCACGCCTTAGTATGGGCTATTAGCTTTCTCGCGTCTATCGCGCACGTAAAATGCGGTTTACACCCACTTTAGGATCGCGTATAATTATACTTTGTACATGTTGGATAATTAACTGTCACATTTGTCTAACCGTGTATAATAATACCCGTATTTGACGAGGGTTTACCACCGTCATGGCGTTTAACTCTCAACTCGCAGAAAATCTGCGGTGAAAACTAAAAGGAATGTCTTGCAATATATTATAAAATTTGTTCATTCCTTTTAAAGAAAACTCAAACAGAAACGAATTATTTAGCGTGGAGACATTTTCGGCGAATATCTGGCAGTGCACATTCCACCGGGATATTGCGCCGCGTTACATATTCTTATTGTTGATGACGTTTCGCTTGCATTACAGCTGGAATCTTCAACTCGAAGTGAATTTTATGTATATGTGTGTACACACACGCACGCACGTCCACACACGCATCTATAATATAGTATAGATCAGGGCTGGCGAACCTATGGCACACGTGCCCAAAGTAACCCGTGAGACGTTTTTTGTTGGTACGCCACTGCGAGGGAAAAAGAAATAAATGCCAATGGCTAGTGTGGAGACATGGCAACAATAGTCCTAGAAAATCAATACATATTTATGGATGAATCATTAAAATATTCAAACGTGATGTGGAAAGTTGTAATTTTAAATATTTCCCTGCTTGAAGAAACATTTTAACGAAACGGAATTTCACGACAAACTTGACTCGAAAAATGTTGTGAAACAGTTTAATGAGATCTTAAGCTCAATAATCGAAGAGTTCTCGTCTAGATTTATTCAATTCAGGGAATTTGAAGACAATACAAAATTCATGAAATATCCTGATACAGTTATGTTGGAAAATTTGAGATTAGAAATATTTGATTGGATGAACTTAAATGACTTTGAAATGCAGTTAGTTGAGTTCCAGTCCAGCTCAATTTAGAAGCAGAAGTTTATTGACTTAAGATCACAATTATAAAGAGTTGAACGAGATCGGTTAACAGGAGTAATTAATAAGAGTCCTGACAGTGAGGTTCTGAAAGTGTGGAATACCATTCCGGAAACATTTGACACACTGAAAAGAATTACTAAAGCGATTTTGACAATTTTTCATCAACTTACTCATGTGAATATATATATATATATATATACTAGCTACAGTATCCGGCGTTGCCCGGGGAAAAACACAAAAAATGTTCTAACAAATTAATGTTTTATTTCAGTGCTTCGTTGTAAATAATGTTTTTGGTTTTTTGATTATTTATAAGCATATATAAGATTTTGGGGCCCAACTCTTGATGCTACAACATACAGCTGACCATGCGAAAAAATTAGCATACAAAGTTATTTTGCTTTTTGTGCAATTAATATAAAACATTTAGGATTAAAAAGTAGCCTACGGCCTTCCTATTTGTGAAGAAAGTTCTGTTGAAAGTTTGATTACTCTAGCTTTAACGGTGTGGAAATGTATAGATGCACAAATAAACAAACAAACTTTCATATATATATATATATGCTTAAAGAAAAGGAAAGGTAATAATAAAGGTGTAGCAAGGTGTTGGAGGGAGCCCAGTGGACACTTACCTAAATTGGAGAGCCACTGGGGGTGCTGAAGACACGAAAAACACAAAAACAACACAAATTTGGAACTTTCGAGCTGACGCCCTTCTTCAGCGACCGAGAGACATGCACTGTTTGAAGTGACACACTGGGGGGATATGGGGGAGGGGGGTAATGAGAGGATTTTTGAGGATAGGAGGAGGCGGGGAGGGGGGATGGCCAATAAGGTTAGCGGAGGTTGAGACCGGGTGGGGGGAGAGGGGGGGGGGGGGAGAAAGAGTCAAGAAGTAAAATGTGTAGGTGGTGGGGTTTGAGAATGAGTTCGAGGGTGGGTTTATAGGGCATATTAGGCATCGGGGTCTGCGGCAGGGGTGGGACCCTGAAGAGTTCAGAGGAGTGAGTGATGGGGGCTTCTTTCTGCACATGATGTTGGCTAGGTTGGGAGGTCTATAGTATATACATATACGCACACACACACACATAAGTTCCTCATTGGGCGTTATAACTGGGATAGAAAAACTACCCTCTCGCATTTGGTCATATGGACATTTTAAGTCGTTAGTACCCAACTTTTAGCTTATCCATCAATTCCCATGTTTATTAACCGTACGTTCTCTATAATATTAACATACAGGCGCAGGTTGAATTAGATCATCTTTTATTACCGATCAGATTTTTTAAATTAAACACTTCGTTAAATATTCAGGACTTTGAAACTAGGTTAACTTTCGGATAAGGATATTAAGGGCAATTTTGAAGATCATTTATGTAATAAAAACAGCGTATTATGGTCCGGTGGGAGTTCCTTAAAAAAACTTCTGAAACTTTGAAAATTTAAAATTTAATTTTGAAAAAATGTAAACCATAAAAGGATATCTCCCCTCTTTCCTCCGATATCCTCTATCTCTACCCTCTCCTCCTCTCTCCCTCCATTCCTCCTTCCCGTCTACCTCTCACTCTCAGACTCTCCCCACTCTCAACCTCTACATTCCTTCTCCTTTGCCTCTACTGCTGTTCTCTTCTTTCTACCCCTTCCACTCTCTTTCCCTTTCCTATTTCCCCTTCTCCTCCTTCTCCCTCTCCTCTTTCTCTACCCCATCCTTCTTTAGCCCGGCCCTTTCTACCCCATTCTTCTGTACCACTCTCCAACTCTCTCTGACCCTCTTTTCCTCTCTCTTCCCTCACCATCTCTACCTCTTTGCTCTCTCTCTATCTCTCATTGTCTCCACTTCTTTCTCTCTCTCTCTTCATCACATTATTTCCCTTTTTTAACTCTCTATCTTATTATCTCTGCCTTTCTATTTCTCCCATCCTCTCTCTCTACGCCTCACTCCTCCTATTAGCCCTTCCCCCACGTCTCCTCCCGTCTCACCCTCTCCACGTCCTTTTATTTCCCCATCTCATCCTCCCTCCCTTCATCTCGTGCTCTCCCTCTCCTTCTAATGACTTGCAAAACCCAGGATCATCTATAAAAGACCGCGACATTAATCTCTTTATCACTCAGAAGTCTCACGTATCGCGACCCCTTTTTTCCTTCGTGTTTTATTCTCTCCTCCGAACTTTAAAACTCTCTTCTGCAGCGAGCTTTTAGACGCAGTTTCAATTAGCAGTTGTCTGGGCGATAAATTAACACATTTTCAAGGGTCTTCTTTATCGAAGCTGCAGGCCTTTCCGAACCAAAGCTGAGTTTATCCAGCAATTTATCCATACTGACGTTCTGGTACGAGCGACTTTTTCTTATTGTTTTTTCGAGATCTCCGAGTTGATTGTTACGGTTGTTGAACTAGTTTCAAATCCGTTGTTTTTTGTCGTCCCGTTATCGTAGTAACGAATCTTGTAGTTATGAAAAAAATGATACGGCAGTAGTGAGCTATTTTTCTATGATTCGTGGTTTAATGCGATCAATGAATGGTTTTTTTATCATTACTGTTTTATGCCTTGTTTAAATAAGTCGTGTAAATGATTCCACTAAGCTATCGAGCATATTATCGGGTAATTGAATCATGGAAATCAAAAACCCGGTAAGTCCACAAAACCAATTTTTTTCAGGAGACACTAAAAACTGCCAAAGCTAAAATTTAATAACAATGCCAGCAATATTTTTAAAAATTTTAAGGTCCCTATGGCAGTTATTATCCATGGACTTATATGTTATATGGCTTCAACACATGCAACATGTACTCTACATGGCAGTTTCACTGTTTCCTCATTTTCACAAAAATATGGACTTACGTTGTTTTTGATAATTGTATACCATTTGTTTCTTAAATAATTCTTATGATCATTTTTCTGTGCTTACGTCATTGTATATCATAGAAAAAAGTCCTCCGTGAGTTAAACCTATATCACTCAAGTAGCATGTAATCGACTGAGTTATCCGTAGCTTTCTATAAATAAATTTTTTCAGTAAATATTTATTGTTAACATATTTTAATATGCGTGTTACTAGTAACATTTTCACATATAAGCATCAAACTGTTAACTTTTATCTGCTTAACAGAACGCATGCTGGTATTTTCTAATTTTTTTATCACCTCACGAGTGGAAACAACATTTCATTTTGAATTTAACGAGGTCTGTTATAAATGTTTAAAGTAGATGTACTAGGTTCCTTGGTATAATTTACTTCAACAAATTATCTTTCATATTTCCCCGACCCTTTCCGCTTTACTTTTACCTTCCTCTCCGTTTCTCTTTCTTCTTTTATCACTCTCTCATTCTCTTCCTTGTTCACTCCAATTTTATTTCTCCGCTCCAATCGCTCATGTTTATATGCGAACACACGTTAAAGTGGCTCTTCAATCAGCGTATACTACCTCCAATGGAGTTGTTCACTTCCACTCCCGTTTTAATTTTTAATTTATCCTTGACCTTATCATAACTCGTCGGTGTACTCTTTTCCCTTGCGGTACGCCTCATCAAAGCTCAAATTTATATTTCTCGCCTTTTCTCGGTTACCTTTCACTAAGTATGACGCCTCGTCCAATAAAACATTTTAAAACCTACGTCATTAGTCTTCCGTCCGCTCCTCCCAACCAGAATGAATATCCTGTCCTGGCGGTTTTGTAACATCCATCCCTCGTCAAAATTAGGTCGAAAAAGACGAAATTGAAAAAGAAAATCCACCAAAAATGGAGAGTAAATATAGATTGCTCGATACAGTTTTCGTGCGGTGTTTCCCTAAATAGAATAACTCCATTATAGAAATGGACAAAAAAATAAACGGGAACTTATTTAGAAAATTTTTAAATTTTAGATGAACCGTGTCTCCTTGGATCGGTAGCTTACGTAACCGAGCCTGACGAAACAGTAGGCCAGGTTTTATTTCTCTTCTATTAGTCGCGCTACTGCGTTTAGCCGTGCTGGTTCACGTGAAAAGTTGTTTTTACTACGATTAATATATTTTTTATCGAACGACATTTTAGACGAAATACACGTTGTACAAACGAAGAAGACAAAGAGAGAGATGAATGAAGCGTTAATTAAAAAGATGAAAAATGAAAGGGAAGGTCTCGGTCTAATGCTGTGATCAAGGAAGTGGTAATTAGGGGTAACATAAGCCCAGAAAAAAACTCAACGATATAATCCTCGCTGTAGAGCTAATTTGTTTCGTTGACAGTGTGAAGGGATGTGTGGGCAGTAAAAATAAAACCGAAAGTCTTCGGTTCTGTTTTTAGGTCAAAAGATGGAATGTGAATGACTTCCTATTGTTTTTTTATAGAGACACTAAATCCCTTTACAAATTTCCTTGAAGTATTAGTGAATTAGAAACCTTGAATAAAAAGAATTTATTAACAAGTGGAATGTCCCTAGTAAAATATGACAACATATCTTAAAAATACGAACACATGGGAACGAGTAATTTTCCTGGAATTACACACCACACAAAGTGTGCTTGAGCAATATCTCTAGGGAAAAAAATTGAGTCCTTTAACTTCTTGAACTAGGCCATTTGTTCTCACACTGTAAGGCACACACCTCTTAAGAGGGCGCGAGATGCAAACTCATTCATTTTAAGGGGCGCTTAGTAAAAAGTTTGAGAACCTCTGAACTACGGAGATCAAGTTTCCGTGAAATTTTAGAAGCGTATCCTATCTCAGCATCGTTATGTCTCGTTAGGTCCTCTCCCATCTATTTTTAATTATTTTTTATCTTCAATTTGCATACAAGTTGCAATATATTTTCTTCCTGTTTTCCATTTAGTCTTCAAGGTTTCCTCTAATAACATGCGCATTTAGGCTCATCTGAAGAAAATACATGTTCATTGTTTCTCTTTTATTATTCTTCATTCCTATCATTCGTAATATTTCCTCACATTTTACTTTATCCGTCCATTTATTTTCTGCGTTCTTCTCTACTTCCAGAACTCAAATATTATTACATATTTAATGTAGTTTTTGAAACCGTCAGTACGTTCACATCATGAAATTTGATATGCCATGCGTAGAAATTCATCCGAAGCTATGTAATAATTTTGAAAAAGTTGCTTGAATACGAGCAGATGAAGCCTTGCAGCAATAAATGTGTAATTATACTATAGTAGAGGCAGCCTAGTTGAATCATACCAATCAAGACTAAATTTGTTTGTGGGAGTTGTCCAAAATGGTTCCAGCCAAACATTAAGAAGCAACGTTGCCACAGTATGCGTATCTGATTTCCCTGCTCGATCTTTCTGTCCATTTTTGTGTGTAATCTGGCAATTTCGCCTCTTCCTGCTTTTTGTCATAGCTTATTGCTATAATTATAAACTAGTACAAATAACGGTACCGCTTATATAGTATTATCGTTCTCGCCTTAAGGCTAAAGTCAAATTGACGCAATATACCACTCCAATATAAATAACAATTTAGGAAACTTACAATTTACTATAGGCGAATCAATACTGATGACGTTTGCGTAATAGGCGAAACACACATCTGGTTTTTCGAAATATCTACAGTTATTAGATGAACATATTGTGTCAGTGATAGCTATGACTTATCTAATAATTGAAACGATAAAGAAATAAAATGCATTTTCGTGGCCACTGCTATTTGGTATTTACTCCTGGAATACGCCCCTTCAAAATCTATTTCATGATTCGCAAGATTCTCAGTGAATAGTTGCATTTTTGTTATTCTTTAAAAGCTTTCAACTTCCGAAAAATATACCAGATCATAAAGCTGAATCTTTCCCTTTATTTGTTCATCTTAAAGCATATTATAAAAGGGGAAAAGTGTTGCAGAAGCGTTCTATTATTCTTGAACTCCCCTTTCCTAACTTCTCGAAGGGGTTTTTCTTGTTGGTCCTATCTCCGATCTCGTCGAAAAAGGCGACAGCCGACGTTCTGGAGTAGGTGAAAGGAGTGCTCTTGGTACCCTCTTAAACCTTCCTGCAAGTACTCGGAATCGATCTTATGGTTTAATCACTAGCTACTACTAGGTTAAAGTCTCTTTTCTTCACAACTTTGAGAATCCTATGTAGGTTCATCATTTCTCATTTTTGAAAAACTGGTTATCTTTTTAGTGTAGACTAATCCACTCAACGCCTGCGTTACTAACTAAAAATACATAACCATAGATGAGTATTTGTCATTGTTTACACGTCCTAGGTATCATGCTTCCAAAAATAACATTACCTCAATACCCTGCGGACGTTGATAACCTTTGTGTAAACCATAAAGCTTTCGAAAATTTTAGCAGAATAATTGTTTAATTTAACAACCTAAACTTCAGATAAAAATTTATTTACTTGTTTACATATAGAGTGCATCATAAACACTTCCTCTACGCCAATTCCATTAGCAAAAACATTCTGCGCTGAGGTACAAACTCAGGAGTATAAATGTTTACCGACAATATTGACAAGAATAACATTTAACTAAAGATCCTATTTAAAATTCACTCTCTATATTACCAAATACGTTAACTAAGAGTAAACCCATAATATTCTTTTTTATCAAGGCAGTTAGCCTGGAACGTACGTTTGCAAAGATACAGTATATTTTTTAAATTCAAATTGGAAATCACGATAAAAGTGAAGCTTGTTTGCCAATTATCGTCATTGTGCAAAAAATGTCATTTGAATAAGCGCGAATCAGATGATAATGAAACGAATTGCACGGCCTATGCATCGAATACGATCTGCGTGCGTTTGAACCAGATAATTATTGACGACGGAAGCTTTGGTAAAAATAAACTCGTTGAGAGATATTTAATTTCAGGCGCATTCAAAACGTTGACATGTGGCCCAAGTTTTTTGTGATTCACAGCAGATAAATAACTGAGACCGGTCTCTTTGTGCCTAAACCAAATCGTGTTCGGTTATTTTAGGGTTAGCGTTATACGCTTTGCTTTTTAAAAGTGTTATTTCAGATTGAATTTATATATGTGTGTGCGTGTGTGTGTGCGCGCGCGCGTGTGTGTTCACACTTTCACAAAGATCGTTATAGAGAGATAGATGAAGATGGATGGATGGAGAACTATACTGATTTAAATGAAGATCGATACATCTTAAGGGATATAGAGACAGATATTTAGTTGGAGGTAGGAGAGGTTGAAAATAGAAAATAGGTACAGGCCTAGATAGAGGTAAATAAAGAGAGATGGAGGGATTTTGCGAGATCTGGGGAATTAGGTAATAGCAGGAGAGAGAGAGAGAGAGAGAGATTGATGTGGGCGTTACTGACTGTGAGAGACGTGCGGAAAGGAACGCTATACGGGCATTCTCCGGTTTGCATGCATCGGTATTCTATTAGGTCAATTTCCATTAATCAACATTAGAGGGGGAATAGCCCTCCCTAAAATTGAAGTAGGACAATAGAAATCCGCAAACATAATCACTTTTTTCGACAAATGGATTGCGGAATTCAAATTCTGGGAAGTGATTCCGCAGATAAATAAATGCAAATTCAGAAGCAGAGAATAGGGATGCAGATTCGCAACACCGAAAAAAAGACCGGGAATGGCGTTCGGTTGCGATGGAGAGCATGGGCGTCGGCAGAAAATTTTTCTGGGGGGGGAGGGGGGAGGAACAAAAAAATACCTATTACCCAAGGGCGGACGCAGTTTTTCCCAACCTGAGAAAATTTTACTTAACCTGCCCCCAACTGACCACAAATCCACACCAATGAATCACTATGAATTATGTTATCACTGTACTGAATATCCTCTTGAAATTAACTTAAAGTATATTTTAAATGAATAATTTCGCGCGTGATGATTGGAGCAGGTTAAAATCAATGCTCGGAATGAGCCGGAACGCACCGGGACGCCGCTCCGGTCCGTCACACGCGCCGATGATTCCTTTCCGTTTCGTCAGACATCTAGAAATACCGTCCCTTATAACAAGCGTTCCGTTTCGTAACATTTTACATTTCGAGCACTGTTTAAAATTCACTCCGACCTGCTAAATTCTTTGGCACAAATAGCCTATCTCCCTACACCCGATCTTTCTCTCCCTCACTTTCCTCTTCCCATCCACATCTCTGTGATATTAAACATTTTTGATCAGCGTGCCCCTTGGAAAACTTTGAAGATTTGCATATGCACTGGTATGATCACATAATACGAACAAATCTACAGAAAATCTTTAAATGATAGAACTAATTTTGGTCGAGTAAATTAGTATTCACTGGATCTAATAGTAAAGGTAGGCGTATCCTGAAAAAACCTCCCATATTTCCGGTTGAATAGCACACTTTACCTCCTTTATCTACAGCCCTCTCTCCTTCCTTTAGAACTAATTTTGGTCGACTAAATTAGTATTCACTGGATCTAATAGTAAAGGTAGGCGTATCCTGAAAAAACCTCCCATATTTCCGGTTGAATAGCAATCTTTACCTCCTTTATCTACAGCCCTCTCTCCTTCCTTTACATCTCTTTCTAGCGCATATAGCCACTGAATTGACACTTTTGCATTACACACGTGAATTGATACAACAATTGACATGGTTAGTTAAAAACGCGGATTTCGCCCAAATTCGAGCGAATCCGAATCGAAGGATAAATTGACTTTAAAAATAAGAAATGTTCCTTTTTCTTTAAAATATTCTTGGTCCGTAGAACGCATGTCAAATTTTCCAGTATTCATTTGCAATAGGAACAAGGGCTGCTTAGAGGAATTTTAAATATTACATATTATCTTAGGAGAAATGAAAATAATCCCTAGTGGTCGATCTTGGGACATTTTTCGAGATATATTACGCCGTTACCTTCATAGGTATATCCTATTTAAACATCCTGCCAACTTTTCGATCCTTTGTGTACACCATTTAACGTCAAATCTCCAAGTCGGATTTTTTCACGATTACAATACTTTCGCTACATACTACATAAAGAAGAAAGTAAAAAATCAATTCATAATTTCATTACGTTACGTATAATGTTTTTTTTAGCACTTTGCTGTACGAACATACGAGCTTATACATGACGCACTGGATCGATTCGTGAACGTGTATCTGATTTTTTTTCGGTTTTGCTTCACCCCCCCTTGGATCCTCCACTGATTTGTATATGAGAAAGTTTGTACAATGTACACTATACCGATGTTTTCATTTTGTACAGCACTGATTTGGTTACTTTAACTTCGCTATGAAAAACAGTTTTTAATTGCTTTTCATCCTCCTAAGAATCCGCTAGGTACAAAAATTTCTCTTCCATACCATTATTTTCTATTCAAGTTCAGGGACAGTCGAATTTACAGTCCTTGTGATCACAAGGGGAAACAAAAGAGAGCGATGGGGGAGGAAGGCGAAGGATGTAAGAGGGGTGGTGAAAGAGCCCCTGGGAAGTGTATCGAAGCCCGATGCGGTGGAAATAAGAAAACCCAAGTGCCGCCTTTTATTATCGGCCGCTGGGGTAGGTAGAAACTGGAGGCTTGCACTGATACCGATTTTCGTGTTCGCATCTAAACTTCAGCCTCGGCATATTCTTCCGTATTCAATGGACATGACTATGTTGTCTTTTTTTAAACGACAATGAGTTAGGACTAACACAATTTGGGCGAATACGAGACCAACTCATTTGCCGCTCCCAGTGAGGTGCCGCTCTAAGGCGGTGCCTTACCTGCCTACCGCCTATGGACGGCCCTGGTGGTATCAATAAATAAGATATTTCTTACAATAAAGCGACATGTTTGAATGGCGAGAATTCTCGCCATCCGTACGCAACGTGTTAAGTTTTTTTCGCATGCCCAGTTTTTTTCACGTTTTAAAATAATATATATTATAATATTTACGTTTTTACAGATTTCCAGGGGGGGGGGGGGAAACTGCTCTTCCCCCTCCCCCCTGCCGACGCCCATGATGGAGAGAGAGAGAGAGAGAGGGTGGGTGGGAGAACAGGGATTGGGCGATCGAACACTAACGAATGTAGGACATGTTAAATACGGCCGTGGACGAGGGGATGTTACGGGGAGGAACTTCACGAAAGGTTTACAGCAATGCAGTGGCGGTTTCGGGATCCCGCAAAAGGGAAGCCTTGTTCCACGTTCTGTTCCGAACTAGGATATGCGTCCGTGTGTGTGTGTTTGAGTGTAGGCCGCAAAGGATTATGACAGGCAGGAGGTAATAACGGGCGTTGCGATACGTATGGTCCTGGTATACCCTAACGGATCGGAAGGGAATGTCGCGACACAGATTTAGAGACTGATAGTACGACTTGTGGGAAAGTGAAAACGTAGATAGGGATAAAGGAAATGAAAAAGAAATGGAGCGAGGAAGATAATTGGGAGGATAAGAGGGAAGTGGGTGGTATAAAACGGAAGAGAGAGATAATGGCAAGAGAAAAACTGCGCGTTAATCACGCAGTGAAGCAGGAGAAAGGGAACGTAGGAAATTAGTAGTGATTAATGTCATGATTATGGTGTAAGAGAGATGAAAAGGGGCATTAAGAAGGGAAATGAAAAAGGTGAAAAAGAGAAGAATACACCGTATAGCGGCATAATGGCTGTAAATGCATTAATGCAAAAATGTCTTTCGAAATCTAAACTTACTCTAAATTTTTTATAAATTTAAATTTGAATGAAAATGTTTTCCTGCGAAAAATTTTATACAGGAGTGGAAATATGCGGAAAAACACCGTTTTATTAAAAAAACACCTTCCTCGGGTACATACCTCCAATAGCCACAACAAGGTTATAAAAAAATAGGCGCGCATTTTACAAAGCAGCCGTCTTCAGTGGCAATACCGAACATAGATTATTTTTTAGGCAATTATTTTTTAAGCGCGTGTTCTTGAATTTTTTCAGCCGTAAGACGAGCACGATAATTCTCTGATGAATTGTTTTTATTAGTTTTTTGTTACAACCGAAGACTTCACATACCAGTCAAGAAAGTCGGAATAAAAGGGAAAATGATGCTGTTGAAAAGAATGAGATAAGACGAAGGAAAGAAGAAAACGAGAGAATTCGAGATTTGAAAATAATGGTGACAGATGATTAAGTGAACTCGAGAAAATAAGAGAAACGAATAATGACTAGTATTAGAAGGGATAAAGAGGAATGAAAATAAGGAGATAGAAGGGAAAGGCGGAAAGATGAAGAAATATAAAGAATGGAAGAGTAAGACTTATTGTTAGATTCAGAGAATATCTTGAAGTAAGAGAAGAATAACGAAATTGCGAGAAAGCAGAAACTATTTTTGGCACGAAGATTCTTAGGAAGATTATGCATGAGAAAGGAGAAAGTGTGAGAGAAAGAGAGAGGAAAATGTGTGGCAAAAGAAATTCAGACAATATTTAAACAGCTTGAATATGTGGAAGTATATGAAAAGAACGAACTGCTTCAGAATATAGAGCGATTTGGCAGAGTGAGTAAAGGAGAATCTCTGCTAGAGTTACAAAAGTACGCCATCCCTCGAATTTCACGTTTTCGTCTTAACATGGTTTTCTTTATAGAGTTTCGGGACGGTCTTCAAGCGTCAACAATCATAAAATTTTTCAGTTCGAGTCAGATATTATAATAAAGAATTTAAAGCGCGATTCTGGATAGCCGGGCTTGGTAGAGGAGTGGTTAGCCTGTCTAGCTTCCAATTCTAGGGTCGCAGGTTCGAATCCTGCCGAGGGCAGGTCGTGTGTGTTCGTCCTTGTTATTGTTGTTGCTTTTTATTGTTGTTACGATAATTAATACTATAATAGCCCAGGTCTGTTGGTTGGTTGGTCACGCTTTCACGATGACCGATATAGAGAGTTTTAACGAACTTCCCGAATAGGTGGAGATTGAAATTTGGCAAGGATGCTTGATTAACATATTTTAAGGTAATGACTAAAATAATTCTCGAAAAAAGTCCTGGGTTCGACTCCAAGGAAGACATTTCCATTTTCCGTAAGGTAATATGTAAAAATCCATTTTTTGGCGTGCAGGCTTTTATTGTTTTGGAAATTAAAATTAGAAGGAATTAACCTACGATCTTCGGATCTGAACCATTTTGAAGAAAAAATTACAAAGCTTCTTATTCTGTTCATCTTTTTCCGCATACAATTCGAAATCGATCATGTTGTACGTTTAATTCACATATTTTGTGGAAATATTTCCATTTTAAGGGATTGTTGCCATGGCTACCAATTCCATTGTTAGACCTCTATATCATATTGTTAATTCAACCCTTATGGGTATAAACGTGCTTTGAATGCTTTTAATACGAGAGAGGGGGGAGCGAGAGGAAGGGGGAGAGAGGGAAGTAGAGGGGAGACGGGGAAAGAGGGGGAGCGGTAAGGAGGGGAAGGGGGAAGGGGAGAGAGAGTGTGAGAGGGGGGAGAGGGAGAGAGGGTGTGAGAGGGGGGGGGGGGGGAGAGGGAGGGTAAGAGAGGCAACTATTTTAAGTTTAACTAAAGATAGCCCGTCAACAACAGAATATTCACGAGAAATATTTCATATGTAAAAGTGTGATATTAATTATTTTAAATGAAAATAATAATAATTTATCTATCTATCTATCTATAATTCTTCCAATGATATTACAACGGGCATTACACTAGTATTCAGTATAGGTTATTGGCCTTGCGCTGTCTCTGAATTCTTGCCAATAAATAAATAAATAACATTATAACTAAATTGTTGAATCTTGAATTCAAATTCAACCTAATGCATTCATATGAGGAAACCTATTCCACTTTTCACGGGTTCGATTTACTCGGTCTTTTGCTGGAACCCGTGTACCATACAAAGTCAGGTAGAGGTTTATGGATAAGAGAGGTAGAGAATGATTGGGAATGATATTGAGTGAGTTCGGAGTAGTTAGGTAAAGGGATGGGGCGAGAGCAGAAGATGCAGAGGGAGAGAGATAAGAGAGAGAGAGAAGGGAAGAAAGACCCTTCTTATCCTCAACGCTCCGATCACCCGACAATCATAACGGAAGGAAAGTGGCGCCGAGGATAATTTCCCGAAAATTGCTTTTTCTCATTTCTTTAAGAACGCCTGGTGATTCGGGAGAAATGAGATATTCATTTCGCAAGGTTTCCTTAAGAGGAGGGTTGGGTTAGGGTGAGATCTAGGAAAACCGTAGGCGATAATCACTCGAACGATAAAGCCTGAATAAGAGGAGTTGAAGGGGAGGAAAAATGCGAGAATTTGAGGAGAGAGAGGGAGAGAGAGAGAGAGAGGGAGAGGGAGGGAGAGAGTGAGATGGAGAGGTGGAGAGGGAGATATATATATGTGTGTGTGTGTGTATATATATGTGTGTGTGTATATATGTGTGTGTGTGTGTGTATATATATGTGTGTGTGTATATATATGTGTGTGTGTATATATATATATATATATATATATATATGTGTATATAAATATGTGTATATATATGTGTGTGTGTGTATATATATGTGTGTGTGTATGTATGTATGTATGTGTATATATATATATATATATATATATATATATATATATATATATATGTATATATATACATACACGCTCAGGGCTTGGGAGAATCGATAAAGTTTTCGGATCAAAAATGTCATCGTCCCGATATAAATTCATCTACGGATTTCTCTCCCCCCTCTCTCTTTCTCCTTCTCTAGGGTCAGTTCTTGAGAAGCAATGTCAGCGAGAGGAAATAAATAGAGGAAGGCGAAATGGAAATCGAGGGAGAAAGTGATTGGAAGGGATGGCCATCGGTTTTTGGGGGGGGGGAGGAAGACTAACAAGCAAAACATCGAGAAAAACTGCGAGAGAAATTGATCGCGATGGAGGAGAGTGAGATAACTCGGTGAAGGATTGGAGGACAAGTAGAGTGAGAAAAAATTGATAGAGGGGAAAAACGATCAGTTATAGAAAAATAGAAACGGCAAAATGACGTAAGAATGAGTCGGATGAAGAAAAGGAGGCGGAGAAAAATAAGTGGGGAGATGAAAATGAACGGAAAATGTTAAGAAGAACAATAAAATACTCGATGAATATAAAAAAATATAGAAAATGAGATATATATATATATATATAGAATAGAGAGGGAATGAGAAATTGAAAGAGTGAGATAAGAAGAGAGAATGATGAAACTACGGGAAATGGGGGGCGGAGATAGATAGAACCGTTATCTGGTTGGGATTGGGAATTGAATCTATCCCTCCATCTAACTCAAGTGGTTTTTAAAGGGGAAAGCGAATGAATGGGAAAAGGAGACCGCAGAGAAAGGAATCACATGTACACGATAAGAAAATAAAGAGGGAGAAAGAGATGTCTGAGGATGGGCGCTTCGCGTCCGAAATACGTACCAGCGTCCCTTGAATATTTAGAGATTCCCGGTTTTGCGAGAGTGTGTGCATAAATGAATTTTATAAAAACCTTGGTTTCTTTAGGAGTGAATGTGTACTAGGTTTTTCCCCTTCTTTTTTATTGTTTCCTTTCTGTTGTTTGAGTGCGAATTTGAGTATTTGAGTGATAGTTCTCCTGACGGAAAAAATGTTTTTTCCTTCGGGGAGGAAATGAGTGCATGGACGTGTGACAACAGGCCACCAGCGAGGGTTTTTTTCCCCGTAAATCTGTGTTACTTTTGTTTTTCTTTCTTTTGATTCCTTCCTTACCCGGTTTTTGTTAACCTCCCCCCTTCCCCCCCCCCTTTTTTCATTGTTTATTTTGTCTCTAAATATTCTCCCTTTGTACGGTTAAGGAGTACTTATGTTTTAATTAATCCATCCCGCCTTAGTCTCCGACCTTTTTTAATTCAATAATTATGAATGCAAATGATAATCGCCACGAAGGAAAAGGAAAGGGATGAAAACAGGGGATTGAGGAGGATTTTGGAGTTATATTTAAGGATAAAGGGAAAAAGGTGAGAATTACGAGGTGGAGGAAGAGAGAGAGAAAAAGGAGCGGGGAATGGAATAATAGCGAGAAAGAGATGAAGAGAATATGAAATGGGGACGAAAATAGGGAAAACTGAATCGTGCCCCTTACCTCCTTTCTCACTCCGACCGAGACGATGGCCACCTGCTCTTCTCCTCCAAACTATCTTAAAAGTCTCCCGTTTGACTTAATTCCGAGTTTTTTTTTTAAAAAGCAAGAAGTTCCAAGGGGCGGAGGTGGAAAATTTTCAAATGCATTCTTCTCAGTTTTTGAATTAATAGAGGAGGGTGAGATAATTGAATTACGAGAGGAGCCCTAATTCAATCTTGCAGGCTTCCGTTTGCTACGTCGCCGGCTAAGTTGTTTTCTTAATTTCGTCCCTTTCTAACAGTTATTATTTCTGTTACTGTTATCCTATCCAATTTTACTCGAACGCTCTTTTAATCCGATCATTCTTAATCGTACTTAGCTTTCTAATCATAATTAATTATAGATAAATGCTTTGCTTCTTAATGCACTATATCCGCCTGCTTGAAAAACTCGCACCAATACTTTAACCCTTTGGCTAATTATTTTCATTAATATTACTTTCTCTTTTAATTTCTCTCATGCCAATAATATAGAGAAAGTACTGCGTTACTGTAAAAATGAAAATTTCGAAGAATATGCACGTTTTAGGTATCGTGTGTCTGAAAATTTTAATTTTGCGACTCAGTCTGTCTTTAATCAGTCTGTGGGCTCTGCGCAGTTCAAGCGAGTAAACGGTTTAAAAGAATATGATGAAATCTCATGTACACAGACTATCACTCTGAGTATAAGCCTTGTTTAAATGAACCACATGGTGCCAAAATGAAGATTAATTTATTCTAATCGATTTTCATAGAATTTCAGTTCACTCAAAGATGGCCCAAAGGATTCTTCTGTGAAGAAATTCTGGAAATTCTGCCTTGGCCAGGATTCAAACCCGAGTTTTCCACCTCTCGCGTGAATATTCTACTACTAAACTTCAGAGGCGAACTAATCCTCAGGGAAAGTTGATACTACTAGCACGTCTAACCTCAACGTGAGAAAAGTACCCCATTCTTAAACAGAAGGATTGATTTGCCTTGATACTTCAGTGGCAGAATATCCATCCAACAAATGGAAAACCTGTGTTCGATTCCCGGTCAAGGCAGACATTTTCTCCTGCTTTCCAGGATTACTTTTAGTCCAACATGTCTGTATCCATATAACTTACATCAACACTTGCCTTTGGATGTTGATTTGAATTCATTTATATAAATCGATTTCATAAAAATGATAAATAAGCTATTTGTCTAAAAAATAACTATGTAGCGTAGAATAACAATATAATATATAAAATGTCACTCCCAGCTAACGCCAAGTTTTATCCAACTTATATAACGTTATACAACGGCCCTCGAGCTCTGAAGCCACCAATTTCACTCATCCCCATATATCCATTGCTGGAATTGCTTTCATGGACTCATTCAGTGACCGCCTAGAAACAGCATTGCAACTATAAGACAATCTGCAGGAAAATATTTATGAGCGTAAATAAGTATTTGGTGACATTATTGTATGTATATAAGCATACAGAGGTTGTGCAATGTATTTTGCTTTGGAATTTTTATGCTGTATTCGATATAACAATACTTACAAAAATCAACGTATTTCCTATTGTTTTAGTTGAGCGCTCTTATTTTGTTTTTGTAACACTAACACTAGTCTTTGTTCCATTTTGGTTTCGCAATATACTCGGCTCTCTCTTTCTCCTGCTCAGTAGGAGTTTTTTCCGAGCGAAATTTAGTCTAATGGATTTTTTTCTGCGAAACCTCTTTAATTCCTGGATTAGACTAGTGTAGTGTCAGTTCCAAAGTGAGTGTAAGGAGAAAAACCCCCCTATCCCATATATCCACCGCTTTACCCTCCATTTCCTCCTCTAAATGCATCGTTCTCTTTCTCCGTGATACACTTCCCCTTTAATCGCGTAAATTGTTGTCCACTCATTGTCAGTGACTACAATCCGAAAAACAACGAAGAACTTTCTTGTCTTACATCCTATTTAACACAGTCAAATTACTTTCGTCGAGACATCTTCACGCGCCGTTTCGTTTTTCTTTCCTAACTGCTTGAACAACGCCTGGCAATAAAGTTTAAATGGTGTAATTATTTTAAAACGAAAATAAAACCATAATATAGACCTACATTTTGAGTTGCCCCGTCTTCCCAGATGCTATGCTCAATGCAATGTTGAAAGATTGGAAAATTGTTTTTTTTATACTAGAGAAAATTATATTAGCTATAAAAGGTTGAAAACAACCTTGTTAAAACTTTAGTTTTCCACAGTTTATGGAGAAGTTTATTAATAACCTAATACTGTTAGGTTATTAATGTACTATTAGGCTAGTAGTACATCTTATAAATTTAGATGTGATTGGATCTTGCTGGTGGGATTTTGTTGAGTAGAACCAGATCTCTTTTAGCGCGTCTATTCGTGTAAAGGAATAAAGCTATGTGAAATCGACGCCTTCGGAGCTTAATTTGGTACAAACCGACGAACCGCCTTCTACGATACAATCAGGGACAGACGAGCCCGGTCTTCATACATCCACACAGGGTTGTTTGCAGGCATTTTTCCGCCTGAGGCGAGATATAATATGACGCCCCTTGACTTTCTTTTTGCATACGTACCCCTGTTGTAAAAGATGGGATAATTAAAATGAAACTCACCTTAATTTTTATTATGAATAAATAAAAATTGTATTGTATTCAAAGAAAATAAGTATGTAAGGTTTCGTATAGAATGCAATAGTTTCTCTGTTCTGCCTAGCGTATGTAAGACGAGGGATTCCTCTTCAACAATGCCACTGCTCAGGTCATTTCGGTACAAACACTTAAAGGTGGTTCTTTACAACACTGTTGAAAGTAGTTATTCTAAGAATCAACGATATCGAAAATAATAATGAATATTTATGGGAAAATGTTCATTGTAGTTTTATTTTGGCGCCCCTTTTGAGAGACGCCTTAGGCGGTCACATAGGCTCCTCACCTAACGGCAGGGTCCTGCATCCATATTTATACGATTATCGAACATGAAGCCGTGAACATAATTTTCCATTTATTCTTTATCAGTATTTCCATACATAGATCGATACATGTTTAACCCGTATTCCATCGTGTGTAACTCCAAGCAGTGTTTTGCAGTCATCAGTCAAAGAAATGTGTTGCCGACCTCGGCATATGTAGCAGTATCTTCTCCGTTAACTTCCCCGGCGGTGTTTTATTGTCTTTAAAGAATTGAGAAAGTTGATTCTGATTATTTTTAACTTGCCTCTTTTAAAAGTGTGTAGAGTAAGTGTTGAGAAAGAAAGAATTTTACATTGATATTTGAAATATTATGCAGGTTTTCAACCAAATGGAGCAGAATCAATACCAAATGAACCCAAACTAGTTTACCAAAGACTGGTTATATGCTAATAAAAGGAAATATATCGCAATGCGAGAATATATAATTGGTGTACAAGTTTCTTCCACACAAAGTAATACAAATTAATTCACCAATATTTCTCGTAAATCACTGATGAAATTAGATGAACAATTGTTTTTATTTTCACTACGACATAATTATATTAATATTTCCTTGCTAAAATTAATTAATCTTAGTAATTCATTTTCGAAGGAACCAATTAATAGTTGAGATTTTTAACGTTTTCCTTTGTTTACGTCTTATTATTGGAAAATTCTCATGTTTATTTTTATAATGTCAGTTTATAACTTCACTGATATAGAGCCGTATGTAGCTTGCGACAATCATGCCAAGTGAGAATGAAGTATATTAAAATGAATGTGTACGAATGCAATTAGAGGTAGAATTTTGGGCAAGTAATTGGAGGCAATAAAGTTCATCCGAGTAAATAATGTATTATTTATTTTTCTATTTTCAGAATCTACGAATTAAATTATGATTACTAGCTTGAATTCGGTTCTGGATTAGGTAGAGGACAAGGTTCTTAGTATTTACATAACCCTATTAAAATAAAATTTTATTAATAAATTTTCTACTATTCCGCCATAATAAATGTATTTCATAACTTTCATTCTGCTCTATCTGCGTATAAATCGAGATTTTTCTTAAAATTTATCAGCTTAAGTTACTAATCTCCAAATTGCATCCTCTCAAAAATCCTCATTTCCAATTGAACTGTTTAACGAAACAGTGTAATCGCCTTCCATTTTTGGAAAAGTAAACCAGGAAATCGGAAATTAACGTGTATTCTGGATTAATTTTGGATTAACTTCGTGTCGACGCGAACAAATATCGCGCCGGAAGCATCAAAAACGAAACGGATTTCCAGTCCTGCGGAGTTCACGAAAGGCGACCATTCGAGACAATTTATCGATGAATTAATATCCGATTCCGCGAGAGAAGCGGAATTTTCATGCAATTTCGATAATAATAGTACGTCTCACTTATTTTATTCGGCTTATTAAAAAAAATCGACGACCGTTCGGATGATGGGATAAATCGTTGGAATAAAGTTTTCTCCGCATCCATTATGTAATACACGCCTTGGAACAGGGCCAGGCGCTTATTATCTTCTTTTTCCTCTTTCCTCTCTTCTTCCATGAGCACCGCAGCTGGCGCTGATAGCGCCGCTGCCTCCACAGCCGCGAATATCAGCTCTTCTCCCTCTTCCTCCCCCTCCCCCCCATCTCTTTCCCTTTGATTGATGAAGCCTCGAAGCCACTTGCTTTTAAGAGAGGCGCCGCGGGGTTAGGCAACCCGAGTGTTCGTGCACGGCGGCGCATGCGCACTAGGGTCAAACGGTCAAAATTTTAGTTTCATTCCTCCCTCTATCTCGTGGATGTGTCCGCAGAGATGTGGAACCGTATGGGGAGCTGCAAACATAAAGAGGGAAGGGCCAAATGTGATACATAGGCGCCCCGTTGCGTTGGGTCCGAATCATTTTGCCCTCGTGGAACAGACCTCGCGATTATTTTAAACGCTCGGAGAAAATACGGTTGCGTGTTTACTTAAGATTTGGCAAGGTCTGGCAATATATAGTGAGTTCCTTGGATGAGTCGATCGAATGTATCGGAATTAATGAATTTTGTTCTTAAAAATCTTATTTTCCTTTTATTGGAATATCATGGCATATATTTACTTTTGCGTTGGATTATAAAAGTCTACGAAAATTTATAAATCGGTTTGCTTTAAAGTTTTGGCTTAGGGTCTTAGGGAACGTAAATCTATGGATGTTGCTTATTAATTTTTGGAATGTAATTTCTATAGAGCTGAGAAGTTTAATACTATGAGATGTTTGCATAAATATTGGTTTAGTGGATGAGGGGGCTGTCTAAATTTGTCGACATTCTCTTCTGCAGCTTAAGCAAGCATCAATTCAGTTGGAAGTCTAACGCAATGTAAAGCATTGGTAAGAAACTATTTCCGAGCCTCAAGCATGCGTTTTAGATTATTGTTCCTCTAAGAGCAAACAGATGTTCATAAGTGAATATGGGAACAAAATTCGCAGGAGTTGCTTTGATTTATCAGTGCAGCTTTTAACTGCAGTCTTATGCGTGATTAAATGAAATAAATAAGTTGTGACGTAAGGTTAGCAAAGTATCTTATTTGGGCCACTAGATGTTCATATACGGTGAAAATATGAAATAAACCAATATATTATAATGATTAACAAACCGATAATACCAGATATCTCTTCAAGTGTTTATGATAACGTGAAAGTACTTATTTTCATTATCATGATTTTTTAAATCAAGGGAATTGATATTGGACGCTAAGTTATGAAAATTTTTGCGGCTTTTTATTAATTTTAAAACTTCGCTGATTTAACAAATAAAGGAATCACCTTGAAATGGAACGCCAGTTTCGTTTTTGAAATCTCGTGGACGAAGTTAGAATTCGAGAGGTGATTCTGTGTGTGTTAATTAAGGAGGCGTTTTGGAAAGTTCTGTATTCCAAGCAAAAATTGAGTGTGAGGAAGAAGTTCTCGGAGGGTGAAAAGTTTTGAAGAATTCTAGCGATGGAGAAAAATATTGACGGTGATTATGAAAAGGTGAAAAGGATGAAACTTTTGTTTTGATAAATTAAAACGACTAATTAGTCGCCGAAACGTGCTCGGGTTACGCGTTTCCTGTTTAAAGTGAAAATTTCTGTCCAGTTTAATTGATTAACGTGGTTAATTTAATTTATGTTATCATATTTTAAAGCCAAAAGTTCAGGTCTTACTGACCAAAACACCGGAAAGTATGTTTTGTGGAAAAATAACAGATTTTTGCACATTTAATTAACTCTGTCATATATCCTCAATGATAGGATTGTTTTATCGCTATAATTTTCCCAACCAAAATAAATGTCTCTCACGGTTTGCAGCAGTTTTTATTTTGCTACAGCTAAAATTCCGCTAGAGGGGTCCTCTTAAATTGACGTAGTCCTGCGCGTCAAGGAGAAATATTTCGCAATCCGAATGCGAGAAACAAGGACGAAACGAAAAAGGAAAAAAAGGTTTAAGTAATTTTTTCTCGCATGCAGAAAAAAGAAAGGGATTCATCGTATGGTAGAACCGAGGGCGAGAAAATACGGCCGGGATTTTTTTTTTAAAGATGTCTTTGCTAAACGTCGAGTAGCGGCAAACGAAGGTACGAGAGGAAGTGTAGTACTCAGAGAGGAAGGAAGGGAGAAAAGGGGACATTTCCCGTCGTGAGAATAGAGCCGAGAGGGAAAGATGGGGAGAGTTCTAAACGAGGAGGGGGAAGCGGATGCCGGCATGAAAGAGAATAGAACGAAGGAACTTGAGGTGGGGATGAGTTCCCCCATTTGCGGCTCGGGTAATACAATGCAGGAGGATGAGCTAATTTCGCCGAGGGACCGGTGCCTAAGAAGAGAGTAGGGCAGAGAGGGGGTAAGGAGAGATTAAGGGAGATAGAAGCGGAATAGATAGAGATGGAGGTGGTAGTGACGGTGGCAGATGGAGGGGCTACCGCCCCGGGCGTCGAAGGGAAGGGCCGTCAAAAGGCGAATTGTTACTCGATCTTTGGTTAAAATACTTAGCTAAAAGATATCGTTGAATGACGATGTTTTTATTCGAGGTAAAAAGTTTGATAAATTTTATTATTTGGCATACGATTCAACGGAGAATTATCGAGCTCGTCGTATGGCCAAAAACCAAATTGACAAAATAAGTACTTTTTAAGGTAACTCCAGCAGCTGTAAAAAATGTTTATGAAAAACTAGCATTTAAGATACTATGCAGCTGTCATCAGTGGTATTCACCGGTAGTAAATTCTAAAGGAGTCTACCATTCAGTGTTTAGAATCTACTGTCAGTGAAGGCCGCTGATGGCGGCTGCCTGGTAACTGAAATATTCATATAGTTTTCATACATTTTTACAGCTTTAGGAGATAATTAAAAAAGCGCTTATTTTGCCAATTTTGTAGAAATTAAAATTTATTATTTTCATAACAATAAAATTTTTAGGGCCTTTTTAGGCGCGTTTCGCTTCCAGCGTGAACTCCTATTATCGTCGGTCTGTCCGTCCGTCTGTCCGTCCGCATGTTCGTTCTCGGCTTCTACTGAACGGATTTTCATGAAATTTGTTATGAAGGACTTTCAATAAAATATAATAAGAAAATCGCAAAAATGAATCACATACGCCAATCAGGGGTACCACTTTACTGGTGATAAAAAATTAAATTTTCGTCATATCTCGTAAAGTATTGCTCATATCAAAATATTTTTCAAATAAAACTTGTAGAACTATTAAAGAAGAGTATTTCCTTTCCTATACATTTTTATCGTAGAAGTAGCCGTTATCGAGAAAATCAAACAAAAATGTCTTAATTCGAGTTGAACTTTCTTGCATGGTCGTCTTAATTGTTGCTAACATAAACAATCTTACAAACAAACGTTTAATTTCCTTACGTGTGCATGTAATATTATTAAATAGGAATAAAGTGGATTATTTATGATGAAGAAAAGTACTTTAAAACTCAATTTCCCTTACGTACAGGTATATAATTTCCTTATAATACTCCATTGCACGAAACGCGCTCATTTTGTGATACGCTGTACACTTTCCTAACTTGTTCTACGTTGCCCCTGACGTGAGATTCCCTTGCTGCGGCACTGGCTAGCTACGATCGGTTGAGGGAAGGTGGCTGATATAGAATAGAGGAATAGCTGGTAACGTAGAGGAAGATTGAGAGAGGGAAAGAGGGAGATAGTCACGGAGATAGGGAGATGAATAGAGAGTACGAGGGACATGGAAAACGAGATAGGGAGGGGGGGAGAGATAAGAGAGAGATGGATGGAGATAGGGTTAGGGATAAGGCCTGGGAGATGAGGACAGGAAAACGTGAGCTTTGAAGCAGAAGAAGAGTCCTTTTAAAGTGAAGGAAGTGTATTTCCGTGAAGGGGAAGTTACGCAACCACGTCTAACAAAGGAGATGGTTGTTTTCGGGAAGGAAAGAAAATAAAATGTTTCCCGGAGTTGGCCAAACCAAAAAAAAAGCATCGAGACAAAATATTTCCTTCCTTGGCTACTAACCGAATAAAAGTTTCGCCTTTTTTTTCGGAACAAAATTTATGCTCCGGCATCTAAACCCTAGTAGAAACTTGAGCTGTTTTTTTTATTCCTATGCGAGGCGGTTGTAAACTGCGATGTTTTTATCGGATAACAGGCATAAAATGAGACTCGCGTTTTTAAATTATTAAATTCCCCCGGCCTCCGTGGTCGAGCGGAGTTTAAGGAATTGAGAGTAGTATTAGTTTTCAAGAGTATGTTCTGCGCTTGTGCAGAGTAGAGTGCTTTTAAATCGCTGGTAATGTGTTTTTCTCCCTAAGGCTATATATTTTGTTCCGGCTTTTACGAATCTTATTTGTGTGAGAGATGAGACTCGCGTAGTAGGTAAATGGGTGTAACATATTGATTTCATGCAGGAAAATAAAACACACGTGCGCTGCTGACAATGAATGCCAAATCAATAACGTACTTTTAGGTTAACACGAGGATTAAGTAACCTACTTCTCTTGTATTCCATTTGAAACTCCATAAATGAAATACCCACAACTCGAATTATAGCATTTTTCTTTAATAAATCCTTGTCGTTTTTATGTCTCGAATTCCTTGTTCCTCTTTAAGTATTTTTGTATTACGCTTAAAAATATAATGTTTAAAACTTATAACGGTTCTAATTTAATCATCATTAAGCTAATATGGTATTCCATACAGTTTTTAATCTTGATCTATCTTGATTTTCAAACATTTCTCCAGTTGCCATAAAATGGTCGGGAAAACTACATTCGCATTTCGACGAAAAATCATCAGCAGTGATGAATCGCTTATTGTAAATTCTAACGTTATGGCTCGATAATTCTGTTTCGAATTTATGGTAAATGATATAGGGATTATCTGAAAAGGAGCAAAGAGCAAAATTATAACATTAAATTAATTTAGTTAGCTAATAATTAGCTTACAGATTTAATCTAATAAACGCAAACATGAATGTTTCGGTTACGTTTTAAATTATATAAAAAACAATTAAAGAAATTTCCGGATGAATGCGTGGTAAAAATATGAATTTTCTGATGTAATATCAAAGGAGAACTTGATCCTTAAACCGGGAAATCAGGAGCGCCAATGTGGATGAGAGGACTATGAATATCAATATTCCATCGCGATTTCATCAAACAAACTAGCATATAATTCAAGGAAAACGATGCCGAAGAAAGAATTCTGTTAATTTTTCCCTGAATCTTTCATTTCAAACTAACCTGTGTCAGAAGCGTCCCAATCCCTCCATCCCCTTAAATGAAAAAATATACGGATGTCCCTTTGGGGAAGTTGTCAGATAGAGAAAGGAAGAGAAAGAAAGCGACGAGAGGTGTGTTTTATGCGCATTGGATTGAGGTAGAAGGAAATAGAAAAAGGCCCCTTGTAGCGGAGAGAAAAAGAATGGCTTGAGAGAGGGGGGGGGGAGAGGAAGGTGAGAAGTGGGGAATTAGGGAGGCCACATAGGAATTGGGAGGGAGAGAAGGAGTGAGGGAGAGGAGAGAAAGCCTTTTCATTCGCCCTCGGTCGCCACCTCATTACCCAGATTGTGTTAGTGCCTCTCTCCATACCCTTGCCATCTCTCGTTCAACTTCTCTCTCTCTCCCTTTCCTACTCCTTTCCTCTCTCTTTTCCACTCTCTCTCTTTGCGCCACTCCAGAGCTCACTCTTTTTATGTCCCTCTTTCGGCGACAGGCCATTCCATGGAAGGAGTCAACAGAGGACATATGCAGAGCGGGCGAGCGAGGCTTAATGCGTGGGCGGGGGATGAGAGGGAAGGTAGATGGTAAAGACGAGTGTAGAGGAGGAGGGAGTCCGGGATGGAGGCTGTGTGGTGGAAAATGGGAGGACGATGCAGAGAAGTCGAGAGGAGAGGGAGGGAGAGGGAGGGGGGAGGGAGGAGGCGGACGTGGGAAGATGAGAGATGGGAGATTTAGTGCGGAAGAGTAGAGGGAAATAGGAAGAGGGGATTTGGAGCGAAATCTAAATACTATGTGAGTCGAGGGCGCTTTGGTATGGATGGATTGGAAGGTTGATAAGAGGAGGGAGATAATTGTCAAGTAGCGTTTGAAATGATTAGAGGGTTTTCGGAGAATAAAGCAGAGATAGATGTTTATCTATTCCTGCGATTCGCCATGGCGGTCGGTGGCAGGTGGTGCAGTGCACAGAAAAATTATCGCTTATTTCTTTGATTCTCTTATCGCTAACGCTTATAGTTCTAGAGAAATTCTGCGCTGTGTGTTATTCTGTTATTCAAATGGTCTGAAGTATTTGGTCATCGCGGTGTTGCATTTCTATATAAGCGGGAGTTTCTATTCGTTGTAAGACTATTTTAGCTAGTTCAGTCAGCCTGTACATTATAGGTTCATAGAGTTCTTTTTGTTTGTCAATCCCTTCATTGCCAATGTAACTGTACAGCGTTGATTTTTTAAGTCCACTATTTCAGTATTTTTCAAACTTTTTGTCTCGTAACCCAGTAGAAGGGAAACTCGTATTTGTTACCTTATTTGGTATATAATGCGATACAATACCCACTAAATCCATTTTCTTTGTCGGAAGCAGGTATCACCAACACGGTATACTTATTTCAAGTTAGATCGACACAAATGGTGACGCCCAAATAAGTATTTTTTTTGGCATTCCGAGGACCCATAAATGAAAGATGGGCAGAATATTCTTCTTCTTTTTCCTTATTGGTTAAAAGTTCTGTTGCCGTACTTCCGGATAATTAATTTCGTCTCTCTGAATATGGAACTCAATTTTAAAAATTTCAAGAGCGGATTCATTTTGCAGAATGGAAAGCTAATCTACGGTCTAAATTGCTTAGATGTGTGTCAGACAGAACGAGGAAGAATTTAATACGACCGCGATTCTCATTTCTTAGTCTTATTTTAAAAAATATCCAGCTGAGTCTGGGAGCTATTCATTAATGAATAATTTGATGACCATGCGCTCTTATAAAAGATGTATTTGTAATTGTTTACACTAGTGAAGTTACTTTTACGATTGAATATGAATACTAAACCAGAAATCAAATATCTTTTGTTTTTGGTTTAAAGGATATTTTTATAGTGTTTTACAATTTCATTCCACTTGAATGGACTCTTAAATTATCCTGTTATTAAATTTTCTTCGAGAAGAAAGTCGTTTTAATAAGGAGTTCGTTCATATTTATTCAATTAAAAAGATGTACATCAACCAAATGAAAATTTTACGACGTAAATAAATTGAAATTGTAATAGATAGCACCAGTTATATTTCCGACAGATTCATTATATAATGTCTCGTTATGCAGGCAGTAATTAAAATGAGGGTTGGGTTTATGGAAATATCATTGAGTTTCTAATTTTATATTTCTTGCAGCTAGGGTGCATTTTTTATTTTTAAACTTTTCCAATGCGAAGAACAAAAACGCGAGATGGAAGCATGTAAAATGAAATTGCGCTTGATAGTTTTGATAGATTGATGGGTGAAGCTTTTTTGTCTCAGTACTAAGTCGCGTGATCTAATCTTGCTCCGGAAATTATGGTATATACTGATTATTTATTTTTCTTAGAACGTTCTCACATAAAAGTTCAATTGGTAAATATGGCCAGATTAGAAAAATTATAAAAGGGAATTTAATGAATCGATTTTGTGCCAAATGCTTTGAAACGCGAGGCTTGAACGTAAAATGTAGCATATGTACACTGCACGAGGGCACGACTGGTTATTTCCATAACACGATCGCTGCGCCAATGTCACGAAATCGCTTAAATGCATTGACCAAAAGTCTTTTTATAGACTGGCGAATAATCCTTTGCAAGGATAGTTTTTAAGAAATTTGTAGCGTCACGAAGCGACGTGAACGACGTCACAGTGTCTATCAGAATTTCTCAGAAATCAATATATTCATTTATAGCATATGAACAAGAAATTGGCATTTAACGTAATTTATTCCGATTCATGAAATATACTAAGGCGTTCTACTTTTCAGACATTGTTTTTCGCCTGTCTGATTTTTGTCATAATTTATTATATTCTCAAGTGAAATACACAATTTTATTTTGCCCGCACCGAGAATAAATCGTTATGCATTATATTATTAAAAATTAAATATTATTTTAAAACACCAGTTTCATCTTGAATATAAAGTAGTGAAATAATGTATAAAGGTACAGCCGATCTTTTTCACTCGAGCCACCATTATCCTGAATCTTATGCAACGCGGACAACGTAAGAGAACAATTTCTATCTTGCCCCTGGTTCTTAGGCACTCCGAATACCACTGTTTCATACAAACTTCGGCTGTTCCAGTGTTTCAATTAAGATTTTACCTTGGATTGGAAACGTTATTTTCTTCTAACACAATTGGTAACGTGGGGTACTGAGTACCCCATGTAATTTAAATAACAGTTTGGTTTTCTTTTACATTTTATATTTAATAAACATAGGTTATAAAAATACTTTGACAGTGGTTCAAAGGTTTTACTCAAAATAAAAATGCCACAAAATTTAAATGACCTCTGTTTACAAGAATTAAAAAATTACCACAAATTAAACACTCCGCGTTTTTCCTTTTAGTATTCCACTTTTCTGTTTTTAACTAATAAATTTACTCATTGCAGGCATTACACTTAACAATTTTATGATTTGATCACACATAATTTCCACATCCACGACACACCACTGCGGTTTTTGTGTCTTTTGATCTGGTGCATATTTTGCATCTTCCTGAAGAGCGGCCGACTGTTGGGCGAGGCTGCATTGGAAGTTCCATGCCTAGTTGTTCCACGATGGCTAATCTTACGGACCTATGTAGTGCGGTGATGTTCAATCTGTGTACCATCCATGGTCTCATGACTTCTCCTAATGTTTAAGGAAATTCTGCCTGTTTTCTACCTCGCTACCTGATGAAACCGTAGTATGATGTATGCATTCAAGCAAGCTGCATTCAACATTCCATAAAACAGACCTTTGTGTTTTTCTGCTACAGCTTTAAGTGGCGCACATCTGGTCAAATACAACCTTTGGTGGAGTTGTACAAATGTATCATTTCGGGAATCATCTTTCCTTCTTCTACAAAAGTCGTTCCTGGATATATATGTGTTTGTGTGTGTATATATATATATATGAAAACATAGCCATTCCTAAGTTTTCAGCCTATAAAATATCTTCCTCTACTTCGTCATGACTAATTATATCATCTTCTTCACTTTCTTTATTTATATTTTCAACATCTTCATTGATAGCCTTTCTTGTCTAAATAACTCAGCCAAACTCAAGCTATCATCTCTACCTATGGGAAAATTATCCTCCTCCGACATATTTCAAATGGACGTATTATAAACAACACTCTAATACACACAAATCACTGAATATGTCACAGAAGTATTTTGTATAAAAAGTAACATTAACTGAAACGTGAGGCAAAGAGAAGGACTGACACTGTAGACGTAGACAACAGTGCTCCGTCAAGGTCAAAGCACGAACTGAAGCATCTCCACCTCAGACGAAAAGTCGTGAGTCATCATATACATCAGGCTTGCCAAACAAATTTTATAGTGGAAAAATAATATATTCTGCAGAAATTGACACCAAACTTGCCTAAAATGGAGTATTAATAATCTATCAATCCTTATCCTATTTTATGGCACGTGAAGTATTTTCCAAACGAAAACGGAGGGGAATTATAAAATAAATCTGTAGGAAGAAGATTAGAGAGCCAATTTTACATTTTTTTATGTAGACCGGAGAGGTTGAGAGAGGGAGATAGGAAGAGGATACAACTATTTTGAAACCCACCCTTCTATGGAAAACAGATGACCTCGCGGATTACTCAGAACGTATACCGTCAAGTCGAATAAGGGGATAAGCGTGACGCGGGGCTACTTTATGGCGAGAGAAATGGGCAACTGAGTATTGACTCCCATGAGAGGAGATGAACAAGGCGAAAAGTTTGCCTTTTAGGGTCGGAAGACCTTCGGTCAAACCGCATCGTGGATGGATGGACGGGAAAATAACCGATAGTATAAAAATAAATAAATAAATACGAAAGGGAAACTTCGGTGGTTATGGCCCTAAACAAACCGCAGTTTAGCATGATAAAGGGAGATGGAGGAAGCGAGCCAGGTAAAAAAAAAGTTTTCGAGTGTGTGTCCGGTGATTTATACGGATCGGGTGCGTGCGCGCCGCGTAGCGTGTAACGGAACGTATTTCGGTAAAAAAAATCGTAAATCCGATGAGAATGCGTCCGTGCGCGAGGAATCAAATGGGAGAGGGAAAGAGGGTAATATGGAGCGGAGAAACGTTATCGGAATATCAATCATCGAAAAAAATCAGGTGGGACGAGTATGAATGATACGACTTATAGGCATGGAAATTTCGTTCGAAAGCTGGAGTGGTTTTGGTAGGCTCGGTTTGCGGCATAATTTGAATGCCGTCAATCAGAATATAGCTATGAACGAGGTCAATTTTTAGTAGCGTTCAACGTACGTTTTATCGTGTTATATATTTATATTTTTACAGTAAGCCTTTGCCAGATTTTCTCCGACATAGATTTGATTTTATGCGGTTAAAAGCAGCATCTATTACCTAAAAATTATGAAATTTAATAGAATGCTGCGCTTATTTGACCACGGGCCGCAATTTATGTATGAATGTGACTTGAAGAGGCGCATCATATGCGAACGCATAATTTTTTCCATAAGCCATTGAATTTTCCCAACGCCGCCTTTTCCAAGGCACTAACCACGACGTTGTGAAATGCACTAGCGATTATATATGTATTCATATGTAAGTATATAAATAAAAAATCAAAATTTCTTATTATGTCTTCTAAAACTTTTTATGCAGTATTGCAATTACCTTCGATTGCTGACTTAAGGGAAAGCTCGAAATAAAATTTTTGCTTCATTTATTCGACGATTTGACCCATATTTATAGATTTAAATCCGTTCTTTACCCGCAGTATAAAAATTGAGAATAATTAATAATGTCGCTATTTTTGACAGGGTAATAATTTCGGGACGATTCTTCTTCTTAACTGCCCGGGAAAAGAGATAAAATACTCTTATTTTGAAGGGCTTTTTTTTTTGATTTTCCACCTTTGTCTAATTTATAATTGGTCCGTGTTAAATGCAAAAAACTTTTAAATATTGTTGCAAACAATTCAGTTCGTTTCATGGAAAAGGTCTCAGGACGTGTAAGAGAAATTACGGCGGTCTATAGAGAAGTACATAAACAGGTCCACGCGAACGATTTTAGATAGCGACGATGAAATTCACCCGGCGCTGTTTACCTATGAATTTATGCCTTATACTCCTCGTCCGTCTCTCTCATTAAAATTCAGCGCACCCTCGTTCTTCATCTCTCTCTATCTCTTTCGAGAAGTAACTTGAATTACTTTGGCACGGGACGCGGATCAATAAACTATTGTCCGCTGCGAACAACACGAGAAACTTTGGTATAGGGATAATGGGAATGCGAGAGAGGAATAGAAGCGAAGGGTGGAGGCGATTTAAATCGTCAGTTTGATGGAGGGTAAAATGCGGTAATGAAGAGTGAGTGAGAGAGAGACGGAATGGTGATAAAATAGACCTCCGAATGGAAATAGACATAGCTACTAAAGAGGAATAAATTGGTTGGCGAAGGAAAGGAATGAAAGGGGGGAAACGGAGGAAATAGATTTTCAGAGAGTTAAAACAAGGAACGGAAAAAATCTGGGCAATATCCATTCCTCAAGTGTTATCGTCTCCGTATCCTTCTAAACCACACAATAGTGTCACTGTATACATTAATATGTATATATGTATGTATAAACATTTTCTCTTACCGGCGAGACACCTGCGCATTTTTCGATGTATTATATTTAAATTTTGATTCGTACAATTAAATTTTAGTGATTATAACGGTTACAATAATTGATTACTTTTGAAATAGCAAAAAATAATTAGATCATACACGAGAGAAATTATCAACACGATTTACATCAAAATATTGGTTACTGATGAGTATTGGTTTTAAAAATAATGAAAAACGTAGAAGGATAAAGAAAGGGGAAATAAGAGAATAATGAGTAGAATATGGCGTAAACGATAAATATAGATGATTTGACGAATGACGAGTGAAATATAAAAGAAGATGGGCGGGCAGAAAGTGAACGAAAATGTGAATATTATTTGTGTATGAATACAATGTAATATTAAAGCGTCAAAACATCAAATAAGAGAAGGATTTTTATAATTTTTTATTAACGGCGAAGAAAAGTTGGGGATAAATTTCGTGGAAAACAAACAGATACTCGAGGAAAATCCAACATTAATCTCTCTCTCTCTCTAGAGAAAATTATTACACGGAATTCTACTTAAAAGGCATTTAGAGATGGAAGGAGAGATGGAAAGAGAGAGACGAGGGAGAAGGAGAGGATAAGACAGAGAGAGAGAGAGATCTCAGAGATTGAAATGGAGAGGATAAATAGGTGGAGAGAAAGGGGAAATATATAGGGCGATAGATAGCGAGTAAGACGGGAGGAAGGGAAAGAGACAGGGCTGGACGAAAAGAAACGAAAGCAATGAGCGGTATATAGGAAGCGGGCAAAAGGAATAATGGGAGAGAGACAGACAGACAGACAAATGACTTTATTTCGGGCGAAATTGAGACTACATGGTCCCTTCTTACATTCTTAGAGGGAGGAAGGGAAATAGAAAAGAAAAATGAAGGATATAATCTATATGACGGAAGCACGAGATACGATTTGGAGGTTAGCGTGTTGGGATGCATGCAAGTGACGAAGACAGAAGCTTTCGGCTTCTTTCCCTTGGAGTATAAGAGAGAGAGAGAGAGGAGAGAGGGCGTTGAAGGGAGAATGGTATGGGTGAGTGGCGGGTCTTGCCCTGGGTGCGGGGTGCAGAGAGAGAGAGGTACAGCGAGGAGCAGGAAAGGCCTCCGGGTGCCTTTTATCCCAACCGCCCGCATCCCTTTCCCCGTCACGCTTCTCAACCTCTCCTGGGAGGAGAGGAAGGATGGAGGGAGGAAGGAGGAGAGGCATATGTGAGCCAGGGACCTTCTACTTGTTCGTCAAGGGAAGGATGAGAGAAGGTGGTGCATGAAATGGGGCGGGGAGGGGGGGAGGGGCGTGTGTGTGTGTGAGAGAGAGGGGTGGGAGTGTAGGAGGAGGTCGCGGTGGGGATTGCGGAGGGGTTTTTGGGGGAATATGTCGGAGTGTGAGGCGGGAAGGATACCGGTTGGTTTTTGAGGGGCGGAAGAGTCGAGGGGAGGGATGGATGTGGGTGGCCGCACGAGGGCGCCTCATCTCTCCCGGAAATGGAAGTTTCGTGGTCTTACATTCCGAATAGTTTGCGCATGCGCTCCTGAAGGAAAAGAGACTGCCGATGGAAAATAAAAAGGAGGGAGGGGGAGGACGGAATTGAGTCGGAGAGTGGGGGAGAGGTGAAAGAGACGCATCTCATTACTGGCGTTGCAATATTCATTGGGTCCTCTCTCTTTTCCCACCCCCTCTTTCTCTCTCTCTCTCTTTCCCCCT
The DNA here is from genome assembly GCA_036926305.1 of Uropetala carovei. Taxonomy (NCBI): domain Eukaryota; kingdom Metazoa; phylum Arthropoda; class Insecta; order Odonata; family Petaluridae; genus Uropetala; species Uropetala carovei. The sequence continues at coordinate 11,669,614 of JAXCHB010000015.1, forward strand.
TCATCTCTCTCTCTCTTTCCTCCTTCATCTCTCCTTTTTTTTAAGAGTGAGGTGCGAAGGGAATATTTAAGAAAAAAAAAAGAAAAGACCCTTCTGTTACATTTTCTCCCTCCTCTTCGATCGATCTTTAATCGATTCCCTTTCCTTTCCACTATCGTTCTCTCTTTCTCCCTCTGTCTCTATCCACTTCTTATTTTTTCCTTTTTCTTCTTCCTTGCGACCTCTCCTCATTCTCCAGAGGGAGAGGTAGGGATGCGTGCCGCAGTGAACTTTTAGTCCTCTTTCCCTCCTCCTACCCCTACTCTCCTTTCTATCTCTCCCCTCCCTCCCTTTCTCCCTCTCTCTCCTTTCCTCTACCTCAGCCATTGCTTCAATCCTTTTGGACCCACTCGACGCCTTTCGGATCTGCGTTTCTAGGAAATTGCCTTTCTCTCTCGCGGCGGCCATGTGAAAAATGGCAAACTAACCGTTTTAAAATTGACGGAACATCCCTTCGGCGATCTAGTTGAAGGTGTTTTTCCTCGGAATTCCTAGAGGAAATATACATGTGAGATTTTCTTTAAAAATTGTCTCGATGTTCTAAAAGAATAACATTATTCGGAGTAATTTATTAAGCGCAAAACACTTCCATAATGCATAATAATAAAGTTAAATCCATGAGTGAACGCATGATCGACTGTTTAGCTTAGTACACTAATTACCGTACGACCGTAAAGGTTGGAAACATACTGGTAGCTGAGTGCAATTATAGATGGAAAATTAGTTAGCGAGGTACTTATATAATTAGCTGTGAATTTGTCTTTAAAGTCGCTTATAACTTGCACACAGAGTTATTATAAGATTAAGTTCGAAGGTATGTCTCATGTTACGTTAAATATATCTATAAACACAAACACCTCTTTAACCATGCACGAATTTTTTACAGTCGTAACTCGTTTTTTTTTTTTTTACCGATTTACCATATTATTTGATAAAATACGAAACTTTAGGTAAAAACCAATCAAAAAGACAACTCTGATTAATACTCTATAGTAGGGTCGGGCGTGGTTGAGCCACCTGAAACGCATAGCCTTCTCTTTGTCGAACAGGAGTGCATTGGGAAACGTCGTAATTAATGGGAAGGTTGGGACCGAGTGCTGCAGTTTACTTTATTCTCAAAAAAGTAACCCAGTTTCCGCTCTGAGCACTACACCATAGATTTTCTTTGATGCTGTGCGCCTTATTAACATCTAGGAGTCTGTTCTAATGCAGAATATACGTCCATATATCGGTGTGCATTTATTTGTAGACATTAAAAGGAACGTAGAGGGATTCGATGCATAAAGGATGAGCAAATTTACATTTCTTCGAAAAAAGTCTATTAAGGTTGTACACCTTTTTTTATTTATCTTAGACACTCAATCGCCGAATAAAAACAAACAAATGCGCAAAGTGATGAATCTGAAATGGGAACAAGGGTAAAATACATAGAATCTATCAGTTCAAACCTTGAGCAGACTGAGACGACAAACTATCGATCTCTAATTTTAAAATGGCCTCGTGATTCCTTTCTTTTTTTGATCAATCTTGTCCTAATACAGCAGTCTCAGAGTCGTTTCGCGAAGCAAACCCAGTAAACAGGTTTATGAAGCAAATGCCAGCGTTTTTAATCTTACTCATTTTAATGGTGTCTCGAAGGCAGAGATGATAGCTATTCGGTTCAGGTTTCATAAAAGTAATCAGAGGAGGTGCGAATGATGCTCTATATAGACGAACATTATAATGGAGTACGAAGTGTTTTGTATTCGATTCCGCGTCGGATCGCCATTAGCGCCATCGCCTTGTAATCCATCTCAATTTATTGGTGCAAGTTTTGAAAGATTTATGGAATTTCCCTTTCCGCTATCAAATACTGTTTTGTTAGTAACTTGTAAACATATTATAAATGAAATATAATGAAAAACACTTTTCATAATTTATGAAATATGTATCGATTTTTTAATTTATATCTACAAACCTAATAGCACACCTCATTGCAAGTAAAGGGTTATCTTATTTTTCTATTTTCATTATTATTTAAGTTATAAACATATTATAATGTTTTCGCTGTTTTATTTTGTTTTTAATTAAAAATAAATTGGGTATGTGAATTATTCTATTAAGATTATACTACCTTAGCGTGGGTTACTTACTTCAGTGTTCAAGATCATGCCATATGCAATGCGGTGAGTAGATCCCCTTAAGTTGAAATGTTACAGATGTTTTTTCATCCTAGTGTCACTGTTAGAATTTTGGCCGCAGAAAAATAATTGGAAATGGCATTTGATTAATTATTTTTTTTGAGTCACTGACCACATGACGGATATACACAATTTAGCGATATGAAAAAATGTACTTTAAATCGACTCGATTATATTATTCTACATAAAAACGCTAAAAATTACAAAGAATAATTTCTAGTATGTTTCTCTGACAGCAAATATAACATGATTATCTCTTTGAGAAAGAGATCAAAGTTATTCCCGTACCCTTTATTTAGCATAGGGAAGCAAGCGTGCACTTTAACTACAAAGTAATACCACAGGCAATTGATTACCCAATTAACCGAGTTAATGGAAACTTTCTTTGTCTGATATATTACCGTCTACTGTGGCTGCTGAAAATTTTAACTGTGAATATTATGTACTGGACTTTTGGGTGAACAAAGGAGTTAAACACAGGATGACGCAAAAGTAGCGCAACAGTTAAATTGTTTGAACGTATATTATCGTTCTCGCATAGGATTTTTCTTGTATATATTTGTCATTTTCAAAATTTCCTAAATTTCGTAAATCGATATATATATATATATATATATATATATCGATTTTTACTATCAGCTAGGTATAATAATTTTTGCGATTTAGTGAATGGCTAAGGAACGGCGCATATTTGTTACAAAATAGACGATTCTCATATGTTTCCTTGAAGAATGTTTCTTTTGAAGCCCTCCATCTCCGGCATATATAAACTTTAATTTACAATAAAATTTAACAAAATGAAATTGTTGCGCTTCATTTGTACCAGCATATATATTAATTATTTGATGCAAGCCATAGCCGAAACTTGATTACGAATTTTTAAATAAAAAATTACATCGATTCAGTATTTTTTAAATGTATTAACCGAATTGCTTTCGGCAGTGTAGGGAACGATGCTACAAATTAATTTTTCTGCATTTCATCGCGGGAGCGGAATTTCAATTTTCAGGGAACTAAGCATCTCGGGTTAAAAATATAAGCTCGCGTACATTTTCACCTAGGGGATAATTCTATCGCTTGGAAATCGCGACTCCTCTGCGTTAATCTATTAGGTCGGCGAACGGCGGCCCCTTTAATGGTTTGGTCCCGTAATTGCTAACGACGTGTATCGAATGAGCTCTTTCCTCCCCACGCTACCCTATACCGCATCCTCCTCAATTAATTAATTGATCGAATCACGCTGTCGGCTCCCGCAAACCCATCGGCATCTGCCCTGAATGCACTAGCCGCCGAATATACATAGCTCCCTCGCCCAATGGGCCATCGTAGGGACATTTCGGAAATCTGAAGGTCGTTTTCAGAATCTTTTTTTATCGATTCTCCCATCCCATTATTTGAGTCGGAATGCAAGGGTGATTCGGATGGTATGGAAAGTTAAAAGAGCACTTAATTGAGAGTGAGTGGGAAAATTATCAAATGAATACCCTAAATTCTGTAGCATTTGAGATTCGCGATCACCCGGAATGGAGAATTTTACAAGTAAGGAGAAAATAATATTGTTAATTTCTTAAGAGAAGCAATTTTATCGGTATCGTTCACATTTTATGAAACCTCCACCATATTTCAATCTCATCTCGTACAAGCAACTATGGCTCACTAGACAAACACGATGGAAAGAGTGGATCTTAATTCATATACATGAAGGCATATTTCGGATTTTAAGATGGTAGTAAAAAATTCTGCTTCGGCCGGGATTCGAGCCGGAGTCCTCAATTTGCCGGGCGGATATTCTATCATCGACAGCGCTGCCTTAACCATTGGGTTAAATGGGCTATAGCCCAGGGGCGCTACTCATAAATATTTTTTATTATTATTTACATAATCGATTTGCAACAGTATGATACGAGACACTAACTTGCTTACATATAACTTCGGCTTCGTCACATTTTTTCATTGACTGTGTTAGATTAGATATTTTCACAAACAATAGTACAGACATAAACATTCGTGTCATTCGGCGACGGCGCTATTGCAGCGCCGCCGCGATACTGAAATTAGTGGGAGGAGCTTGTCTCGGGAGTCAATCCGGTGCTGAGGAACCCTCATCCCACTCTCCCAAAGCCGAGACCAAAAAATCCCTATGAACATATATTAAGTAAGAGTATATATGGCGTCTTTTCATACTGGATTTCATATTATCAATTAAATCAGAATTTTTTAAAAATATTGATTGTGCAGAAATTATCAACCAATTTTCCAAAAGTAAATGTAGAAAGTACTTTTAAGATAATTTATTTATTTATAAACCATTATTATTATTTCAGTTTCTATTTTGTTTTTTATATTTTCTATTTTCTATTTTAATAAAAATGTATATTGTTTTCATTTATGATTAATAAAATCGATATGTATTTACGTATTTACATTTACATTAAAAATTAGTAACCCCCACACCACTATAAGAGGGCGCATCATGTTACTAGCCCAGAGCGCCTAAATGTCTTAAGACGGCCCTGACCATCGAACTAGTTAGGTGGTGGTGATATGCACTTCCAGCAAGTGGAAGACCCAGGTTCGATTTCCGATCAAGGTAGAATTTTTCTCCTTCCATTCATAAACTCTGAATAGGGTCTTCGAGCCATATAATAAAATGGACTAAAAACAAAATATTGACGTGCATGTTTCTTGGAGAGAGGATCATAACGCGAAAGATCGTTATGGTATAAAACTTTCATAAGATACCATATGCAGAGAAAGATGAGCGGACGGCGACAAGGATGTTCCCATTCCTCACTCTTGAATATAAGATCATGACCTCCATATTTGATTACTTGGCTTTGCAAATTCGGCTGATATCCTCTATATGTAGCTGACAGACACACGAGTGACGCAAGCATTTTAAAAAATTCTTAAAAATAATTTATATAGTCTTGTGTGCCGAAAGGAAAGGGGTGATGCTGGCTGACAGGCTGATTAAAATATTTTAGTAAATACATAAATCCACTATTTTAGAATGGTAAAATGTGATTATTCTCTCTAATAAATTGATGACGGTCCAAAAGTAAAAAATATATGTGAGCTTGTTTCAAGGTGGGGTGCTGCGAAAATCTATAAATCTATTAATCTCTACAAAAGTTTTAGAAATCGCTGGTCTATAGTATCAAATAAACGATATAGATAATACTTCATGTGGACATATATTTTAAGTTAAATAATTACCCTCATCTCCAATTCTGATATTACTATATACTGTACTTAGCAAGTGTAAATTTCTGCACTTAGGTGCGATTATTTCGATGTCATTTTTCGTGGTAATTTCTCTTTTACGAAAGCATGTACTTGATGAAGTTGTACAAAGGATACATGCAAAAAATGGAACAGCACTGAAGTAATATATGATTCCTTTAAGTTAATAGGGGTCTCTCACCTACAGTAACAATTTAATCGTGCATTCGCTTTACGTCCTTTACCTGTAGTTAATTAATCCTGATGAAAACCGTTAATCTCGTCAATATTTCAGGGGAAAAAACTTCCGCAAATACTTAGGAATTTACGAACGCACGCTCTCTCGCTCGCACGCGAACACTCAGCCGATGAGAATTTTAAACGTAACCTCTGTAGGAGTAAGGGAATATCTGAGGAACTGTGAGAGAATAGCTCGTCTCCCGCTTAACTAATACGATTCACATCATCCGCCCAGTTTATCAGGCTTCTTATCGCCCGATGGAACGGCGGAAGAAATTTCAGCGGAGGCGCGAAATGCGCATGCTTACGGAGGAAGACGGAATGTAGAAAAGGAAAGGGAGGGGGTGGGGGTAATTACCGAAGGCGCCAGGAAAAACGGAGGCATCATATCGCCCGTCCTTGGCCCTTTAACATTTAGCTTAACGGTCTCACATTTTTCTCGCAAAAGGACCTACGTTTCGGGTGATCTTACACACCATCCGCTTTAACAATTCAGCACATTCCAAACTTCGCCATTTCCGCCAATTAAACTTTCATCGGCTACATCTTGCGATACCCTTTCTTCGTTAAAACTTCCAGGGTGGTGCCACACGCATCATTCCACTCCTCTTATCGAAAAAGTTAAACTTGCTACCTCGGGCCCTCTCGACTGGAATTTCTGTTTCTTTAGGAGTCGGGTGAAAATCTCATGATGAAACAATGTTTTCCCGCCCTTACGTTCGAGCAATCGATTTGAGGGATTACACGAAATTTTAGTTATTAACATAAAAATGCGAATATTAGGTTAAATAAATAGGAAATGTGTAACGTTAATGTTACAGTTATAATAATGAAAGAAAAGGCGATAATCTTATGCATATATTTCTGAAAGTTTGTGTCTCATTATGCACGCCCAAATTAGAAGAACAAAGAAAAAATATTAATTTTGAGCCCTATGATTAATCAATGAAGGTAAATGGAAGAACCTCCTAATAACCATACAATTATTTTTTAAAAAAAGAAAATACATGCACTCCGGTTTAGGGGAATCTACTCCACGCCAATGACCAAACACGCCCCCAATCTCACCCACTCAGGGTTTAGGGAAATTACTCCAACGCCAGGGATCCTCGTTTTATTTGTTCACACACACACAAATACATACAAAAGAAACAAACACACGCACGAGCACTTCTTTTCCAAAAAAAATTCCTAAATACTTATTTCGGAATCAAGGATTCCGTCGTTAGTAGGCCGATGAAAAAGACGAAGATTAACGAGCCGGGGAAGTCATATATACATGGGTGAAATGAGAGGGGGAAAAGGGGAAGGGCGGGGGGGAAATAGTTACAATGTAGCGATGGCGAAGTTAGGAAGAGCGTTGGAGTGACCGTAATTCGAAAGAGACAGCAATTCTCACAAAAAATCCCATTAATAAAATGATTTCTTCTACCAAGGACATTATTAAAAACTGTCCTAAACTTGTAGGGAAGGCCATACTTCATAAGATTTCAGTTTCAAATCCTACCATACCAAAATTATACTAGTATTGTTTGCCTAAAATCCACAAATCTGGAATTCCTATGAGACCTATTGTGTCATGTATTTATTTCTCCACTTATCTTCTTTCAAATTGGCTAGTTAACGAATTCAATAACCCTCCTTCTCCTTCAAATGGTTCTGGTATAAAAAATACTGAGAATTTCATTAAAAAACCCAAAATTTAATCCTCAGTGATTCCCAAGTATTATTGTCTTTTGATGTCTCGTCTCTTTTCCCTAGTATCCCAATTAACAATCCGCTTAGTTTTCTCGAAGAGTGGCTGGATAATTTAGATATTTCCGCCGAAATATCCGCTGAATATATTAAACTTTCAAAAGTTTGCATGGAACAAAATTTTTTCCAATTCAATAATAGATTTTACAAACACCATGATGGAACAGCGATAAATTGATAAATTATTATGAGTAGCATTATGAGGCAAAATTATTATTTTGTATAGTAAAAGAATACAGTCCTCCTTATTGCCGTAAATTACGTGTATTTTGAATATTTTTACAGAATTCACCGCTACATGGTGGTGGCGCTGTATACTGGAAATTAAGAAAAAGCAAAATATCTCCGAAATGGATTCTACGAAAATTTCTTTCAAACAAAAGTTGGAAGAAATATTATTCTCTACAACTTTGGTCCTCACGAAGATTACCAATAACGACGTTTTTAAGGAGATATTTGACCAAAACCGAAAAAACCGATTATTTATAAATAATTCCGAAACAATAATTGCTATGGAAGATTGTTTCAAATAAAAGTTGTAGGGAATTACATTCTCTATAACCTTTGTATCGAATTGTATATACAATAATGATGTTTTAACGGAATACTTTGCCAAAACCAAATCGTGTTTCGAATTAACACAGAGACATCATTCCGAAAATAGTCTAAACGTGTTCTAGGGATCTCAAAACGTATTTCCGTTGAAATCTCGAAGTCGATTTTTTCGTGAAAAAAATACTTTCTCTATACTGCGTATATGGAGAAAGTAAAAATAGCAGCTTACAATTCCCTTGTTCGTAGATTACTCCGTGTGCCACTCAATCAGTCAGATTTCCAAAATGAATTATTTCTCATTAAAAATCAGCTTTAAAAATTGGGTTTCCTGATATCCTCATAGATAATTTAGTGAAGAAACACAAGCAAAAACTAAACGTTCAGAGTTCCACAACCTTAGCAATTCCCTACAATTCCAACAAAGAAAGATATAATTAAAACTTCCGTTCTTTCCGCAGTACACACAAATCCGTAAAATGATTTTCCGTGATTCTGGGTTTAAAATTGCCTTTCCCTCCAACAATCATCTCCACCCTTTGTTAGGATCCTATCCCCTCGCATGAAAATTCCGGTATTTACATAATTGTGTGTGATGGTTTCGAAAGGTTTTATATTGGTCAAACTAAAAGAAAAATTATCACCAGATTCAAAGAACATTTATCATATTTTAGAAATGCTAACTTTGACAAATCTTGCGTAGAAATTCCCATACTTGAGACCCAACATTCCTTTTCATCAAAAAAACCATCAATTATTGTAACCCATTTCCAGCCACTACCGTCTAGACGCAGCCGAAAGTTTAACCATTCTTAAAAACAAAGATATCATCCTCAATCAAGAGACACCCCCAACAGGAAACACTATTTTGCTTTCTCTGTCGAATAACCGCCATTCCAACACTCTTCCTAACTTCTCCATCGCTACATTATAACTATTTCCCCACCCCCCTTCGATCTTCGGTCCGAAAGTGTCATAATCATTCTATTGGAATCTTGTACATTGGGATAGAATTGACATTATTTTTATTGTGCTGAGTATATAATCTCATGCAATATTTTTCCTAATGCTGAAAAGTATACACATCGTTATTTAGCATAAATATTGCTGTTTTCGTTGTGAAATGAAATTAGAGCATAAACAATGTAGCTTATAAGTCAGTAAGAAAATAAAGCCAATTCTATCCCTATGTACGTGATTCCAATAGAATGATTATGACACTTTCGGATCGAAGATTTTTTCCTTACTTGTGCAATTGAATACCAACTCGCGTAATAGAATTTTGAAACAACTTTTGCGATTTGTGTTCTGTTATGCATGTGAATAATATTACACTGAGGTGGAAAGTGGTTAAGTGCCCTTTACTCCCGATTTGATCTCACTGTTAAAAAGTCGTTTTTCGAACATCAATTTATATCTAGGCTGATTTGTTTGAAATCCTCTTATAAGTTACAGTAAATTTTATTATTTTGTCCACGTATATATTTAGGAGCCGGTTTCTTATTGCGATAATAACTATTTTTCAAACTCGAATGAAAACTTTATACCTTCTTTCGCAGTTACGATTTTTTCGAGATTTTACGTTCCCCCTTTTTTAAATCGCCATTTCATGAGCTAAATTTCATCATAAACTGTCTTAAGATAGTAAATGCGTCTCTACTCCCTCTCATTCTTTTCGTGCACCTGTGTCTGTGAGTTCGTGCGTGTCTGCTCTTTCGGTTTTCTGTGTGTGTGTGTGTGTAACCTTTGACCAATTTCGCCTGAAACTCTTCAAAAGGGAAACTTCGGAAATGAGATTCTTTGCTCCGGGCGCCAATATCCGATAATCTATTTTTCATGCCAACATGGCAATCGCGCGAAACCTTAATACACAGGTGTGGCGCGAGAAGTGCAGGAAGAAGCTCGATTATTTACTGCTTCCAAAATGTCGATGATAGAAAGGCTATTTTTATTATATTGTTCATTTAAGCAGCAGATAAATGGCTTCCTTTTTCCATTTTTCGTATTTTTTTATAATTTAAAAATATTTTTGTGGTTGTTTTTATGTCGATTTTTCATAAAATTTACCAAGTATGACGTGCTCTACCAAAATTTTGGTAATTTACACTTTTTGCTGATAATATTTAGAGAAATATCTTTCTCGATTATTTATGCGTACAAAGTTACTTCCTTATGGAATGGGGCCAAATAATTTTCATATTCCACTCCCCCTTAAGAAGCCGTTCCTTTTAGGAAATTTTAACCAATTTGTATCGTTTTAAAGATCTGTTTCCGTTCCGAAAATTTCATAATCCTTTTGATCTATGAGTTTCCTTCCTAGATATTATCTCAAAGTAGCATGTTTTTACCGACACTCACAAATTTGCATATTTTTTTCGTTACGGCATCTTTCAGAGCATGATGTAGTTAATCTAAAGGAAACTCGACCCCTCGACTCGTGCATTCTGATAGGATTCCATTTTAGTTTCCTTTATTCGGGATGCTTTTAGGAAAATAGTTTATCCTAGTTTAAGTGCCCGTTTCAAAAGCATAAAGAACGCAGAATTAAGGAAATCCGTATGTGTTCACCTGACAGCTCCTTTTCGCGTATGGTGGAGGATTCTGGATTATAAATTAAGGCGTAACATTATTTACAAAGGACGTGGATTAGGAAAGGTCGACGGGGTATTTTCCTGCTCTTATATATAAATCTAAATGTTTTAAGTTATATTAAAATAGAAAAGGAATCAATATTCTTATTAAAATGACAAAACATTGGAGTTAAATACGTTTAAAGTGTATTATTTGTTGTACTATAGGAACAATTCGTTCGGTTTATCTAATTAAAATATTTAAGCGATATGTCTTATGTTGGGATTTCCTATATACGTTCTTGTTAAAAATAAAAAATAAGGTGCGATACAATTATGAAAAATTAGTTAATCTTAATTACAGTTACTTTTAGAGCGTAATAATAATAATGAACAAAGTGTACTTCACCGTACTCCAGCAAAAACCGATGTGATAATCTAGCGAAAATGATATAATATTATTTCATGCTTGCAAATGAAAGCACTACCCTACTAGCTGACTTGACGAAGAATACGAAATACATTAATAAAAGACGTTTCTCACGCTGTCGGTGTAATGCTTACGGCAGGCAAAGGAAAAGCGATGGCTAGGAAGTGCTGTTTACCTTTCATAAATGCAGTAATGCGAATATTGGAGGCTATGGACTTGAAAGGAGAAAGAGCGGCGTGAGAAATATGACCATTGTGTAAAAAAGTACTTACCTTATTCGCTCGCGTAATTTTCCAACTTGATTTATGAGGAGAAAAGAAAGAAATATTTTTTCTCATGTCGTACGATGACAGAAAACCTCGTGTTTGTCCTACCCTTTTTATAATATTAAAAAATCTGATGTGGCCAACACATGACTTTCTCCATATTTGGTGTATAGATATTTAAATTATTATGAATAACATTATGAGGAAAAATTATCATTTTGTATCGTAAAAGAATACAGTCGTCCTTATTGCCGTAAATTAAGTATATTTTGAATATGACTACAGAATACACCGCTACGTGATGGTGGCGCTGTATAGTGGAAATTAAGAAAAAGCAAAATATCTCCGAAATGGATGGTTCTACGAAAATTTGTTTCAAACAAAACTTGGAAGAAATATTATTCTCTACAACTTTGGTCCTCACGAAGATGACCAATTACGACGTTTTTAAATATTTGATGGAAACCGAAAAAACCGATTATTTATAAATAATTCCTAAACAATAACTGCTATGGAAAATTGTTTCAAATAAAAGTTGTAGGAAATTACATTCTCTATAACCTTTGTATAGAATTGTATATACAATAATGATGTTTTAACGGAGAAATATCGCAAAAACCGAATCGGGTTTCGAATAAACCTCGTTTTTCGGTTAACCGTTGTTATCCAAAAACTAATCAGCTCTTTGTACTTATACCAAAGTGTTAAATATGAAATTTGGTAACGATATGGCAAGTATTTTTCGAGTTAGAGCCCCCACAATCACATAAGCACATACAGATATTCCGAAAATAGTCTAAACGTGTTATAGGGACCTGAAAACGTGTATTTCCGTTGAAATCTCGAAGTCGGTTTTTTCACGAAAACAATATTTTCCCTATACTACGTATATGGAGAAAGTAAAAATCGTGCGAAAAGTGGGAAAATTAACGCGAGTAAATACGGTATATCGGTATGCAAACCCTATTTTGAATATTTTCAGATTGGGGACTAGGAAAGGGATGGTTTTTTGAACAAACCGAAAAGATCTTTACCCAAAGGTATTGGTGGAGCTCTGTTCAATGCTTTTGGGGATATTTTTTAAAGTGATGTTATAACGGATCGAGAGATGCCGAAAGCCGTAATTTGTTGGCGATTTTCGTGTTTGGTTTTAACGAATTGTCGTAAAGCGAGGCACCTCCGCATTCGGAGGGAACGGATACGGGGGATTTCTCAATAGAATAAACAAACGCTTAATTACCTTCGCGACGGGAACTGGTTTTCGAAACGCGCATACGTTTACTCAGCAGTCGTGCGTCTATGATCGGCATCCGCGTCATTTGTATGACGGCAATAAACTGAGATCGCCCGTTCAACTCCGTATTACAGAATATTTACCCGGAAAAATCTAGCGATATAACTCTGTATGGATTGGAGGTCCTACTGCACCCGTGGCGGACCGGGAAGAAGAAAATAACGCAATATTTTTTTTCATCGCCGAGCGTACAAATGGCAAAATAGGGGCAGCGGATGGGATACTCCCTCTCTCTTCGGAATGGAGGGGTAGAGAAGGGGAGAGATAAGAGAAAGAGAGAGAGAGGGAGGGAGGGAGATAGGGAGAGAATTGGGTTCCCAATTGCTTTTTTATGCGGCGTTGAGATGAGATGGAAGCTACGCCTTGCCATGATAGCCGGAACGATGACTGTGAAAACCGCTAAAAGTGAGGAGAGTGATGGAGAGAGGAGGAGGTAAGGGAGGAGAGGGAGTGGGAAAGGCCGGAGGGGTTATATAAGGAAGGAGGAGGAGGGTGTGAGCGGGAGGGAGAAGAGTGGGAGAGAGAGAGTGGAGGGGAAAAACTAGGCGGATTCGAGTTCGAGATAGGGTAGAGAGAGAGAGAGAGATAGGAGACAGGAGTGTTATGACCTCCTCCTCCTCCCTTTAACGGATCGCTCAAACGCACCCACGCACACACGGTCTCACGCACAAACACACGCTATACGGTTGAGTGGAGGCAGCCGTATCGAGCGATGAGAGAGGGGTGGGGAGCGAGGGAAGGGAGCCAAAACACCGTCCACCCCTTTTACTCCGCGCGCGTGCATCCGGGGGCCGTAAGATGACTGTTGTGAGGCGACGCAGAGAGAGAGAGAGAGAGAGACGGAGAGAGAGAGCTCTCCTCCCGTCGACGTAAAAAGGAGATCCCGAGCCAGACTCGTCAAAGGGGTTTTTTTTTTACACGGAGAGGGTGGCCGAAAACATACGGAAACGGATGCGTTAAGTTCCCTGAGGGGTTTTGAAGTGTTTGTCAAACCTTGTGTTTTTCAAGTTTTCCTTCTCGGTTTTACGGTCGGAACTCTGTGTGGCACGCGTTTTTAGTGGTTCTAGAAAATGTTATGTTTTCTGTCAGTTCTTCCTTAACGTTGGATTCAATCGTTCGAGCTTTCTGCGGGCTGATTATTTTGGTTTTACGTTATGGTTCTAGTTACAGTGACGATGCTGTGCTCTTTTCCTTATTTTTTGATTGGAGAAATATTAACCTTGAGGATTTTCTGCGTGTGAGCAACTAAGTTTTGAAAGAATAATCCCTACCCTCGATGATAACCATTTTTTTTTTGCTTTCGGCGGGCGTTGTTGCTTCTTGGTAAAAGTATTGACAGAATTCTTTTTCTAAAGGAAACGCGTGCGTTAGATGATCGTTATATATTTATTTAAATTCTTTAATTCCTTTTATCCAAATACGCCTATCAACGAACATATCATAAGCTTCTAAATAATATAATGCGAAACAATAGTAGCACGAGTAAAAATTTCAAATGGATCGTATGACAATGAATGCTACACTTAGAATTGTATATTATTAATGTATTTTAGTTATCCTATAGTCATGACTAGGTTATGAAAAACCATTTGCTAAAATGCAATTGACCTCAGTGGTAATTCGTCGATGTTATGGTTTTGGAAATACCTCCGGTATGAACTTAATTTTCAATATTTTATTCTTAACCCCTTAACGGTTTAATTATTTTTAGGCTACGACACTGTAGCTGCTGCATTGATTTGCAATATTTAAATTTTAAAGATTAATGCTGTTTATTATATTTTATTCTAAACGTCATTTTTCGGCAGTTAAAAATCTGTAAAATGTTAAGTGCGTATTCTGAAATTTATTTCAATTGGCCTTTTCTTTTAAATTCCACATTGACTACTCTTAAGTAATCAAATGATATAGTTTTAATATACTTATATAATTCTTTATATCGAAAACAAAATTGATTTGATTCGCTTAAAAGCGGGACCGGAAACACGAACTGAATTATAATTACGTAATTTGGTTAACATAATGACACACTTATTGCTATTCCAGCTGAGGGATCCCCTCTGTCACCTAATTTTTCCCTTGGTGCCATTTCCGTCGATATTACTCTCCTCCATAATTGTGGGCCATAATTAAAACCGGGGGCTTACGATCGTTTTATGTCCGTTTCAAAATTTTCCGACAGCGAGAAAGGAAGGGGAGGCCCATCTCGGCTTCTCCCTTGGTGACCCTTGGAGAGGACCATATTTCTTATAATAGCCACGGTCTTTAAGTGCACCCCTGGTAAATGCGCAATTTTCAAGGCATGCCCGCCAGCTTAATACGATCCTAGTTTAATTCTCAAGTGAAATCGGTCTTCGGTATTACTAAAATGAATGGAATATCTGAATACTACGGAAGGGGACGACCTAACCATATCATCGTAGCAAATTAAGGAATTCGATTGTGATTTGCGACATTAATAAATAAATTAGAGTTGAAAATTAACATTTTTCATAAAACTGTTTATGGATATCGATACAAAAACTAAAAGCTTTATATCAGAGTACAAATAATTACTAGCTGAAATTACTTGCAACGTTCAAATATTTACCTAATGCAATATCGGTGACAGACATTGTTTTTTCTCTAAATTTATATGTACATTTAAATTCTACTTATACAAGATGAAATTGAAGTGCTTACCTAAGCTCTTACATAAGGCAAAAACTGTTCTATGTCCAGGTTATGCAACTAAAAGCTTTCCAATAAGTCTCTTGCATATATTAGATCCACTCACACCGACATAAGAGCCTATCCCGAAGAACGTCAGGTCCTCAGGGATGCCTCTCTCGACCGCTGGGTGCCATTTTATGGAAATGTATTAAGTCCGTAAAATGAAATATTTTATGATTTCCCACAAATATAACATATATAAGCAAAATATTTATATTTAAGATTTTTATTAGTAATTCAAGGTCTGAATAGGTTGTGGCTGAAACTGGTTAGCCGGAAGGGGAAGTTTACTCTTGTCATTTTTCCGTTTTATCCAAATATCTCCGTTAGAACTCAATTAATGTAAATATTTGTCATTATTGAACGTGCAGATAATGTAATTTTCCACAAGTTTTGTTTGAAAAAGTTCTTCGTAAAACCAACTATTTAAATGGTAATTTGATTTTTCGTCTGATTTTATTTTTACTACGTCGATAAGTGATACCATTGCTTCCGTTGCTATGATAAAATTTTCTAATTGTCGATAACGCTGCGTACGCTGCCAAGGGTGATTTTACTTTCGCATCGATATTTTGTTAACCACGACATCTAACAATTTTGTTTACTTATTCTTCTTCAATATGAAAAGCGACTCAAAGTATTTTTCAATGTGAACATTATTCAGCTTTCAAATTATTAACGAGTGTAATTTTCAGATAATAATTCTTGAGGACGCTTGAGGTCGCGAACAATCATATTACACTGTATGGAGAAAGTCATGTGCGGGGACATACATGGTTTTTTTCTATACTGTCAGAGTAACTGTTATTATGTTTATTTAGTTTAAGTAATTTTTCGTGAAAAGTGGACAATAAATATTCTCCGTTCCATTGTGTGAACCTCTTCATTAATCCCGATTTTAAGGAAAACATCCAGCACGACACACGCAGATGCGGTGCTTTCAATGGATTTCGGAGATGCGGTCTGGCAACGTCGCAAGAATAAACTATCATCGCCGTCCGTCCGAAATAATGGAATGGTTCCCCAGTGGGCCAGTCGAAAGACAGATGGGAGAGACGAAATCCTCCGGGTCAAACTGGGAGGATAGAGAAGGACATGCAACCGGAGGAAATTGAAATAAACTGGGAAAGCGGTTTGCCCAGCGGCGCGACGGAAACAAAAGAGACCTAAAAATCATGCCTTGCGTACCTGAGAGCATAAAAAAAGAGCGATTAACGTCGGAGGGCGTATGTGATTAGCAGTTATTCAGCCTCTTCAAATAAAATCACTTAAAAAAGATGAAGGAAAAAAGTGGACGTAAATGTCCGTTTCCATTGCGATTTTACTTAAAACTAGAATTCACTCAAAGTGAAATTGTGGCTCAGTTGAAATTTATGGAAAGGAAATACTTGCAGAATACATTGGTATAGTGACAAAACGTGTTCATACGTGCATTAGGTTTCTTAAAAACGTCCGTTTTGTCCGCGTTAAACTATTCATATTAGCTGAATAGAAAGCGCCAGAAAGATGAAATTTTCGAAGCACTATCACTTTTCAAATGTTCCACATTTTCCGTCAAAGACGTTTAATTTTTGCACATTTATTTTTACAATTTTTCAATCTATATACGCATAACTGTTCCCAGCAAATGCCCTGTTTTAGGTTTAAGATCTCATCAGTTTGGACTAGTTTTATAACAAGTTTTATTTCCATCATTTGCCATTTGGTAGGTTCTTTATTTCGAAAAGCGGCGATATATTAACATCCACATTCTTTGATCTATACTAGCATGCCTCCTCCTTTCATCAAGCCCTTGCTATAATTGAAAATGTGGCTGAATCAGTCTTCGTCCGTTAAAATCCTAGATTACGTGGCCATGACTCTGTTATTAATGAAATTGTATAGATAAAGCGCTGCACTAGTTTTAGCATTAGCATATTCATTAGGATATTTCCCCCAATTAATCATTCAGACTTGGTATGGTTATGTTTTACATAAGTCGGTTACTTGTTGTATTGGGCGCATGCTTTCGCTGAAATTCTGATACTGGCACGCTGTGTTGATGACAGAGCATTTGACGCTTCACCACCGCTACCTTTCATTCGTGATAAGGATGGAAATTGTGTTTTGTTCCTTAGAAACAAAAGTCGAGGAAAATACAAAGTAATGTTATCGCTAAAACGTATCAGTGGTATGTATCTGTTGCAAACAGTATCTGTGATTTTGCAAAATAAAATCACCAACGAAGGAATAAAGTCCGATTGCGCGTTGCCTGTTTCTAAGGAAGTTACAATTGAATTATGCGTCACTTCTCTTGTTCTCCTGGAACAATCCAGTCAAACTTCTATATATCGGATTCTAGCCTCATTTAAAAGTAATTTTCATTTTTTGAAAGCGTTATTTACAGCTAATAAAAGTATGAATGCGGTCTTCTTAGTTAGCAGTTAAATTAAACTCTTTTCCTTTCATCATTAGGTATTAGAAGAATTATAAATATTTTTAAATCCGTGTCATCTCGACCTTTTGACGTTAACACCGAAATAAATGTCTAAATTCCTACAAAGAATTTTCACCCGACGCGTCGCGACATTTCTTTTAAATGCGATTCGAAAATATAAATCGCGTGCCTCGCGTTTCATGCTACACACACTTTTTCGGGAAGGAAGTAAGCGTCGGTCGACCACGTTTTCCGCTCGCAGGACGTTCCTTACAAATGTAAAATGACAAAATTTTTTATTCGTAAAGGTTTTTTTCCGGCGTTAATCTCTCTCTCTCTCTCTTTCTCTCTCTTTCTCTTCGTGTATATCCGTAGCAATTTGAGAGTGCCTTTTAACCTCGTGGAGCGGTGATGTTCGATATATTTCCAGATACCGTACTTACGCACATACTCGTCACACTTTTTAAGGCTCAGTGTTGGGATGCAACTATTATGCAGAAAATTTTTTAACCGGATCAAATTCCCCATAAGGTTTCGGTAAAGCCAGTTAACGTAACATAAAAGTAATTTTTCATCAATTTCAATGGTTAACAGCACAATATAGTGTTTGCCATATTACTAGCATACATATACGATTTTTAATTTGAGTCATCATTTTACCATATAAAGACCGACGTTGCGGACGTTTTTATTGCAATTATTAAACTAATATTTTATTTATGATGTTCACCTGCCTTCTAAAAATTGTTTTCAAAGGTCAGAAATTAATCTATCAGTATAGAATAAAAACAGAAAAATAATTAATTTTACATTTCATAAAATAAACCATTAAAAATGTTGCAATTTTCGCTGTTGGGCGTTAATGGGTTAATATTGAAAGTAACAAATTTATACCGTAAAACTTAGGGTGCCACCCTTATGCGAGGACTGTGTTTACTCGCGGTACATGCCCGAAAGTTTCCGACAGAAAAAATGCCGCAATTCAAGGATTTCCTCGGATTCACCGTCACGTTCATGTTCACTTTCTCGCAAACGCATACACACGTAAACAGGTGAAAAAGCACACATTCGTGCTGGTTCCTATAAAGGCATACTTTCACATCCGCACTCATATTCATACCCGTGTGCACGCAAATAAAAAAAATAAGCGAGAAGATCCGAAGAGAACGGGTGAACTCTTTTTGGTAAAAAAAAAGGATAATATAAAGTAGTCACCAGCACTCCCGTTAGCACGCTGTTAATATTCAGGAAAATGTCGTGCACAGGTTTAGGATTTCTCATGGGAGTCAGGACACGTGCAGGAGTAAAATACAACCCTTTTGTCCATCCACTTCACTGCTCACGCCCTAGGCTTGAAAAGGCTCTATGAAAATGCGACGTACGAAAATGGAGAAAGGAGAGGAAAATTTTAATTTAATGTTTAAAAAACATTCTCATTATTTTGATTTGTCATATACAGAGTATACAGATAAAAATAGAGCGATTGTGAAATATTCAAATTCGAGATTTTAATTAACATACACGCTTTAGGTGACCCTGAATCCGAAAGAGTGTTTTTTCAATTAAATCGGCCGGGAAATCTCGTGTTTATTACAGGAATATTTCAGCCTGCAGGCTTACAGAAAATGAAACATGGCGCAATAATCCAGGATGTTTCGTTGTTGTCAATCTATTATGTTATTTGCTTCAAATCTCTGCGTTTGTCACGATCAGTGCGTTTGAAGTCTCCGTCTATTTTATATGGGAAACACATTAACAAGAAGTAGTGGAATGTAATTTTTAATTTTAGCTTTACTTAGAAATGAACCAAACAACCTATCACGTTGAAAATTCATTGTTCATTACAATAATTCCTACGGCTGGTTGGTATCGCATTTCATTTCTGATAGCGTTTTATTTCACTATTTTTATTGAAATCCCAAATGTTAACACTACTGATATCGCGGATCTCAGAGCCTTCATCGCTAGGCAAACCTAACCTATTTTCGGTATTACACGGATTTCTCATAATACTATTCTCTATTACACTCTCGATTAATCCCATTCCCCTACGGCGCTTACACTCTACCCTACTCTCTTGCCTATGTACGTTGTAGTATGCAAACTTGTTTTATTTTGTTTATTTGTTTTGTGTTGTTTTTCGGATTTAGCTAGCAAGCAATGTAGGATGCGATGATTGAGCGTGAGCAGTGAAATTTTCCTTCCGCGAACGTTGAAATTGCTGCGATAATTTGCTCGTGAATAAGTGAATCCGCGAGTGTGAAAACCCCATGAGCGAAGTACTATACTCAGAGTTTTTCGCCCAGATGCCACGTATTCTACATTTCCGCTCTTATTTTCCATCCTTTCTTTGAATTGAATTACAGAAGTAGTACTGTTACTACGAGAAAATATATTTCGACCTTAAATGGGTATTGACTATGGTAATTTCCCGTCAAAAATTACGGTTTGGCATCTGTGAAACATTAAATTAAAATTGAAACACTTCAATATCTATGCATTAACTAAGGAGTAATCAAATCGGAAACGCAAACAAATTAATGCATGGCTCGTTTTCGGAATTTATCGAATCTTAATAAATAAATATCAGTTATAATTTAATCATTATACATTGACGATAAAAATAAATTCCAAGTGCTTGCTCTCCTTTGGAAAAGCTTACGCAGCACAAAAGTTGGCAACTTCTTTGTTTTTATACAAACAAAACCAAAAATAAATTATGAACAATTGAAAAACGAAATTTGAACGGATACTTTCAAAAATATAAGTAATATCTAAAGTAACCATTTGAAAGTGTATTTCAAAACTCCTTTGCAAATACACCAATTACCGTCCTTACAACTTATGCTAATAAATATACTGTTGAAAATTTGATATATACAATCATATCAAATTAATTATAAGAAAAATTAAATAGCACTCTACGCCACATATTAGTTGTTTAGGTAAACTCGCGATACTGTACAGATTCAATTTGCTATACATAACTTCAAGAGGATAGCAAAAATACGATTGCCTTTAACAGCGGCAGCGCGAAAGAATCACGTACAGAGGCTATTACTTTTAATTTTGTATAACCTGAGCCGATATTGCATGGATAACCGGCGAAATGATTTGTGATAGTTACTATTTTTTATTTATTAAAAAAAATTCTATTCAATTCATAATCCATAGAGGTTTTATGTTTGTTTACTTATCGAGAGCAAAAGAAATTTCTTTAAATATCTTATGCAATTTAATAAATAGATCTCTCAATCGATATAATTAAACACATAATTCCGATAAGCGTAGAAAAAGGGTACTGAGTTTTATTATTTGTTAGAACCGGATCAGTATTTTTAATGGAAAAGCGTAATTTGAAATGTTTTTTAATTTGTCATCTCTTTATCCTTCAAATACACAATATTTCAAGATGATTCTGTTAACAAGAATGAATTCAAAGAAGTACAAAACGTGTACATTAGGAAATTGACGTCCTCAATAACCCTTTTGATTCTTCTCGAATGCTGTTCAATATTAAAAATGAAATTTCATGCGTAATTTGAGCGATAATTTTGCACGTTTCGTCAGCGTTGATAAAATATGTTTCCAGAAGGATGTATTTAATTTCGGGAGCCGTACGATATTAAACGAGAAAATTTGCCTTTTATTTCATTTAGGAGTATTATTTTTTCTTTTAAAGTCGAATACATAAAGCCGTTTTCAGTTATTTTTAAATATTTTTCTTCGCTTTTTAATTCACGACTCCAGTTTTTGCGAACGAAACTTTTTTAATTCGTTGACTAATTTTTTTCACAATGATTTGATTTAAAAAAAAAAAGCTATCTCGTTAATATATGGCTCCAATCATCTTAATTAAGTGGTTTTATAATGAAATTTATGAATTCAAGCGATTATGCGTTGATTTTTCTGCTGACTCAAACGTGGCAGTAATTTGCGAATTAGTCATAGTAATTAAATTTTGCATTGTTAATTCTCGGAGAAATATATTTTTGCTCTATTTTTTCCCTTACTCAAAGGGAATTAAATTTCTTTCAGGAAAAAAACTCAGGTTCATACTTTTCATTTTACGTTCTTGAAGTAGTAAGAATGACTAATATCTGTGTGTGTATGCGTGTGCAGGCGCGCGTACGTGCATGTATTCCACTTGTTGAACCACATGTATTTTCATCATTGATAAAAAAGTACCGAGCTATAATCATTATCTTAAAATATTACGTGACGTCTTGGATTGCGGTTAGCATCACCGATCTATGTAAATCACCACTGATGAAGGCAAAAATGCTTTTGAAATACTCACATAGTTTACCATATTGATTTTTTTGGCATTATGAGTTAACAATGCGTGAAAAATATGAGATCGGGAAAAAAACTCCGCCGTGATTGGGAATATGATCCTGGTGACGGAGATTGTACCACTGAAATATCATTACAGATTAATTCTCCTATTTCAGGATATAGATCTTTTCTGGGCTGGAGCCAGACTACCTTCCCAATGGATGTGCTCCATAATGTACACTAAAGAAATCTCAACGCCCTCTCTTTGGTTAGTGCCTTTAGAGCATGTTGTAAATAAGGACGTCATGATAGTTCATTCGTAGAATAATTTTACAAGCAGTTGGAAGGCTCGGGTTCGATTTCTGGTTATGGGAGAATCTTTCTCATAATTTCAAATTTCTCCCGTATTCCAACTGTACGACCCATTTATTCCATTACGAGTTAACAAATAATAAGGAACTATCTGAAACGTCCGGCTTCGCTCGGGAAAGAGTTTTCTTTTAAGTAGCAAACGATTTTTATTGCTTTATACTTTAAAAGTATTCATAGACTATATTTAGGCATGAATCCATTTGTACCCTTTATCTTGACGTTAGCTATTCTTCCTCTACGGCGCGCCACGGCGTGGATTTTCCTTACATTAATCTTTACGTGGCTATCTCCCTTTGAAGAGGACAACAATTAAGAAATTTAGCTTTGTTTCCGCCTGGAAAATGGTCATCTAAACCGATAAATTTTGCTCTTAAAGGAAAACTTCTAGCGATTTAGCATTTAATACGATAAAACATGAACAGAATTAAAATATTCAGTCTTTCTTGCGTAAAGTAAGCCATTTCCCATGATCGTAAGTTAATATTTAAGTATATTTATATCCACATCAATGAAGGGCTGCATGGCATTTTGGGGTTTC
This sequence comes from Uropetala carovei, assembly GCA_036926305.1. NCBI lineage: Eukaryota > Metazoa > Arthropoda > Insecta > Odonata > Petaluridae > Uropetala > Uropetala carovei. Next base: position 11,692,481 of record JAXCHB010000015.1, read on the forward strand.
TCCACATCATTTCCCATGCATTCTTATGGAAATAGTATTTTATTGACCCCATGGGTTATAAGAGACCCCACGGTCTGTAAAACTAGACCAAGTTCTTCCTTTGGTCCATAGGATGGCCCATGAAACATTTGAATTCGATAGCTTCAACGGTGTAAAAACGTATAAAGAACATACATACACACTCTCCCCTTCCCCCTCTCTCCCCCTCCCCCTCTCTCCCCCTCCCACCCTCTCTCTCCCGCTCCCTCCCTCTCTCTCCCTCCCTTCCTCTCCCCCCAGGGACGAGAGCCACGACAATGGCCCAACCGGCCAAAACGGCTCTCTGGCGAGAGAACCCAATGGCAAAGATCGGCCAAGGGCGGTCCGCGCAGAAGATCAGACCAGATTTTTAGTTATTTTAAAAAACTTTACGTGATTTCTGGTTTAATTACAGTTTTCGTTTTGAAATTAAAAGCCCTCCCTCCCTCCCTTCTCCCTCTCTCTACCGTCCTCTCTCTCCGTCTCCCTCTCTACCTCTCTCCGTGTCCCGACCGGCCAAAACGGCTCCGGCGGAAGTACCCAATGGCAAAGATCGGTAAGGGTTGATACCAGACCAGATTTTTAGGTACATATTTTTAATAACTTTACGTGATTTCTGGTTTAATTCCAGTTTTCGCTTTCCTCCCCCTCTCTCTCCCTCCCTCTCCCCTCCCTCTCCCCTCCCTCTCTCTCCCTCCTCTTACCTCTCCTCTCCCTTCCTCTCTCTCCCTCCCTCTCCCTATTCCCAAACCCTAACCAACAGAGAAGATCGAAGTGGAAATCCTTGTATAATGTCACTGTTGTTATATAGGCGGCGCTGATGATGCGGGCTCTTATACGAGTAAAAGGCGCATGAATTTTGAAAGAGTTTGTGCATCCCACCAGGCCTTCTCCTATCTAATACATATTCGGGCGCCCTTAAGGAGTGCCTCGTCTGAGATCCCAAATCAGAAAGTTATATGTATGGACAGGGCCGCCTAGAGCCAGCGCGGGCCCTGGGGCAAATACCATTTCCGGGCCCCTTTTCTCTGTTTTAAGTTCAAAAAGGTAACGTGGCCCCTCAGCAGTATTATAAACACAATTTGTCAAATTCCATCCAATTAAAATTTTTTATCAAAATTACATCTATATAAATAAAATTGTAACCTCTGTCTGTACATTTGTTTTTTTGTCGGGGTTTTACTTTTTTGTGTGTTTTGCATCACAAGAAGACGTTTGAACCGGTTTGCACAATTGTTGTCTGTCTGTCTGTCTGTTACCGCATCACGCAAAAACGGCTGGTCGAATTTTTATGAAACTTGCGGCGTAACTTTAGACTGGTCCAGTTTAAAATATAGGCTATGTGGTGTATCTCAAAAAAATTAAGTGGAGGTTTGGGGAGCATCGATTTGGTTTTTCGACGATAATTCTCGAGTAAATCAACTTAGGAAGTTCAAATTTGATATTTGTCACTTTCAATACAAGTATAAGATGAAGTTTGTGGATGAGCAAAATCAGACCAAGGGGAGGGGGGTTATGGGGGGGAGGGGGAGGGGGGGAGAGGGCACCCGTAAGAGAAATCATAAATAAACGCAAGTTACAAAATATGAACTACAACAATTGATAAACAAATTTCCAAATCATAATTGAAGTTTTTTTCTTTTCTGTACGCAACCTAACTGCAAATAGATAAGTTTGTGGGTTACCATGTTTTTGCCTCACACCCCTCAATTATCGTAATTGCTGAGTTATCCTGAAAATTATGCAATATTGCTTCAAGGCATCATTTACATTTGCATTTAGCATTTCTGGATTTAATACCTATCTCCTATATATTTATAAAAGTAATAAAGTAAAATGTAATACATTTATATGTAAAATTTGTTATGTCACAAAGAAAACCCATTATATATGGAAATTAAATGATATCTTTATATTTTGTATTACTTAAAAGGAAAAGTTAAATTAAAGCATCTTTGATGATTTAGCGTAAGTTATGATGACATTATATACAAATACACATCGTTAAAACAAAAAAAATATTTATTAACTAAGCGACGGTTTCCAACACCGAAACTTAGCATCCCACGTCCAATGCGCTAACCATTATACCAACAGGACCGGAAGTCCTATCGGCGCAGTTTAAACTTCCGGTTATGTTGGTGTAATGGTTAGCGTATCGGACGTCGAACGCGAAGTTCAGGGGTTCAAATCTCAAGATAAATTTTAATCATTTTTTTTCGCTTTAAATGTATATATGCATTAATCTGGAATACTATTTTCTTAATTAACTTTGCGTATGTAATGTGACATTTTCAGTGAAGTATTTATCTTTAGAAAATTAATTTTCATTAAGTTGCATAATATGCGTTTAGTAACATGTATACATACATATATACACAAACACCTTTTTCGATATCTATATCTTCCGACTCATATAGTTACCTTTGAGTTCTTAGATTGACATTATCTTAAAATATTTCTATTAAATAATAATATTTCATTAACATTAATAATTTGTGGTTTTAATCATTTCAAATATAGATACAAAACGGAGAATTTATAGTAATGTAATACATTTATTTGTAAAATGTGTTAAGTCACAAAGAAAACCCATTATATATGTAAATTAAATTATTTCTTTATATTTTGTAATATTTAAAAGGAAAAAGATAATTTAAAGCATCTTTGATGATTTAGCGTAAGTTATGATGACGTTATATACAAATACACATCGTTAAAACGAAAAAAATTTATTAACTCAGCGACGGTTTCGAACCCCGGAACTTAGCATCCCATGTCCACTGCGCTAACCATTACACCAGCAGGACCGGAAGTCATATTGGCGCAGTTTAAACTTCAGAGTACGTTGGTGTAATGGTTAGCGAAGTTCAGGGGTTTAAATCTCAAGATAATTTTTAAACATTTTTTTTCCTTTTAAATGTATATATTAATCTGGAATATTTTCTTAATTAACTTTGCGTATATAATGTGACATTTTCAGTGATGTATTTATCCTTAGATAATTAATTTTCTTTAAGTTGCATAATATGGGTTTAGTAACATATATACATACATATATACGTAAAGAAGAAGAAAATTTGAACATAAGTATTGGAGGAAAGCCATTAGAACAAGTTTCAGATTATACATACCTTGAAAGCATCATAACAAGAGAAGCAAAATGTACAGATGAAATCAGGACCAGAATAACAAAAGCAAAAGCCGCATTCAGAAGAAAGAAACTCCTGCTAACGGGAAATATAAAGCAGGAATTCCGCAAGAGGTTGATAAAATGCTATGTATGGAGTATAGCTTTGTGCGGAGCAGAAATATGGTCGCTAAGGAAAAATGATATTAAATACTTGGAAAGCTTCGAAATGTGGATACAGACTATCAGAAAGAAACTGCGGAAAATAGGAGTATATGGAGAACCAAGTTTAACCTAGAATAATCACGGACCTGTCAACGGACAGACTACCTATGATGATGATATACGTGCATACCTACATACAAACACCTTCTTTTTCGATATCTATATATTACGACTTTTTTAAGTTACATTTGAGTTCTTAGATTGACATTACCTTAAAATATTTCTATTAAATAATAATATTTCATTAACTTTATTAATTTGAGCTTTTAATCATTTCAAATGCAGATAGGAAACGGAGAATTTATAGTAATGTAATACATTTATTTGTAAAATGTGTTAAGTCACAAAGAAAATCCATTATATATAGCAATTAAATTATTTCTTTATATTTTGTATTAGCAGAAATTCCCGGCGTTGCCCGGGGAAATTTGGTTCATATCCGATCGGAATTCTAGATGATACATTGTATTTAACAATTCACTCGGCCGCCGTTTTGAATAAAACGGGAAGAGAGAAACAAAAACCACGTATGAATTATTTCTGGGAGCCCTCCACAATCGTACCAAATTTGATTCAAATCAATAGTAGGACTTGGGAAAATACGCGTAGTTTAATCAGTCCCTGCCGTCCAATTACGGATAAGGAAGTAGTCATTTCTCACCTATCTCACTGTGAATAAGATGTAGAGTTACTTGTTCTTTGAGAACAGGTATTTTATTGAACAGTTTAGGCATCAGAACAGTTCGAAAAGAACTGTCCCATTCTTCCTGACTCACCTCTAGATGGCAGTGCATTAGCACACAAAGTTATTTTGCTTTTTGTACATTTAATATAAAACATTTGGGATTAAAAAGTATCCTACGACCTTCCTATTTGTGAAGAAAGTATTTGTTGAAAGTTTGATTATTCTAGCTTTAACGGTGTGGAAATGTATACATGCACAAACAAACAGACTTTCATAAATATATAGCAGATTGATCTTATACTTGTATTGAAAGTGACAATTATCAAATTCAAATGTGGAGAAACCCCAAAATGCCATGCAGCCCTTCATTGATGTGGATATAAATATACCTAAATATTAACTTACGATCACGGAAAATGGCTTGTTTTACGCAAGAAAGACAGTATTTTAATTCTGTTCATGTTTTCTCATATTAAATGCTAAATCGCTAGAAGTTTTCCTTTAAGAGCAAAATTTATCGGTTTAGATGACCATTTTCCAGGCGGCAACAAAACTAAATTTCTTAATTGTTGTCCTCTTCAAAGTTAGAGATATCCACGCCGTGGCGCGCTGTAGAGGAAGAATAGCTAACTCCAAGATAAAGTGAATCAAATGATTTTTAAGGAATGTTAGAACATTGTTATCTTTTACCATTAACATTGAAAGATTTTTCGCAGCATAAATCGATACATCTACTTACATTTGTTCGGTAGCCAAGATGTTGTTTATTGTTTACGTTTTGGCTAATAGTATTGACATAATCCACATAGTTTCATTGCTGCTTTAAAGGCTTCGGTGCATATTAAGTGAATATTAAGTCAGACGTTAATGTGTAATTATATTAATGGTAAAAACGTTACAATACAGTACATAAAATAGTAAATGTTATTGCAAGCACCGCTTGCGTAATTAAGGAATGGGGAACGTTTGCCCCGAGCAATAAATAGCGTTTGCTACTTAAAAGAAAACTCTTTCCCGAGCGAAGACGGGCGTTTCAGCTAGTGTAAAATATATGTTAGTACTATATGTCATCATCATCATAGGTAGTCTGTCCGTTGACAGGTCCGTGACTATTCATGGTTTAACTTGGTTCTCCATGTACTCCTATTTTCCGTAGTTTTCTTCATGTCTTGATAGCCCTCTTTCCCTTTCAAGTCGTCTACCAACTGGAACCTTTTCCTGCCTCTTTCTCTTTTTCCATCCAGTTTTCCTTGTAGTACTTCTTTAATCATGCTCTCTCCCCTCAGGTAATGCCCAATCCAGTTCTCCTTCCTCTTTCGCTTCTCTGCTATTCTTCGTAATACTTCCTCATTTTTCACCCTACCTGTCCATTTTATTTTCAACATTCTTCTCCATGTTTGAAGCTTTCCAGGTAGGTATTTAATATCATTTTTCCTTAGCGTCCATGTTTCTGCCCCATACAAAGCTATACTCCATACATCAACTTCTTGCGGATTTCCTGCTTTATATTTCCCGTTAGTAGGAGTTTCTTTCTTCTGAAAGCGGCTTTTGCTTTTGTTATTCTAGTCCTGATTTCATCGGTACATTTTGCTTCTCTCGTTATGATGCTTCCAAGGTATTTATAATCTGAAACTTGTTCTAATGGCTTTCCTCCAATACATATGTTCAAATTTTCTTCTTCTTTATTTGATATTCGCATGATCTTGGTTTTTTCTGTATTAATTTCCATACCGTATTTTCTACCTGTTATCACTAGTCTATCATTTTCTGGAGTTCCTTTTCCTTTCTTGCTAGAAGTACTTGATCATCCGCGTATTTCACTGTGCTTATAATCCTTCCTCCGATTTTGAAATCTCCCGTGCATTCTAACGCTTCTTGCATTAGCCTCTCTCCATATATATTGAATAGGATCCTCTACCGATATTTACTCCGCTGGTGTCCGCATTCTTCAACATGACCTTTACAACTAGATTCACATATAGATTCCTGATCAGTCTCCTGTCTTTCGAGTCTACAACTATATCCTTTAATATCCTCATCAGCAGTACCAAATTTACTCTATCAAAGGCCTTCTGCCGGTCGAAGAAACATACGCATATATCTTGCCTGCACTCTATTGCCCTTTCTGATATGATTCTCACTACACCGATAGCATCTCTGGTTCCTCGTCCTTTTCTGAAGCCGAATTGATCTTCCAATGGCATTTCTTCGGCCTTTTTCTCTAGCCTTTTATTAAGAATCCTATTGATGATCTTCGAAGTGTGTGACAGTAGGCTTATCGTTCTGTAGTATTTACACTGCATTGCCTTTGGCTTCTTCTTTAGAGGGATAATTGTTATTTCTAGGAAATACTGAGGCCACTCTCCCGAATCCTAAATCTTGTTAATTAACTTGGTAATCACTTTTAGTCCTTCCGATCCCATGACTTTGAGTACCTCTGCCGATATTCTCCATCGCTGCCTGTAGCTTTTTCTTTCTTTAGTTCCAGTATCGCCTTTTCTACTTCGCTTTTCATAATACTTGGTCCCAAGTTGTCTTCTTCAATGCAATTCTCTTCTTCCAGTTCCAATTGTACCGATCCTGCCTGCTTGTTATATAGTTCCTTAATGTATTCTTCCCATACCTGTGCTACATCCTTTGGTTCTGCCACTATTTTTCCATCTGTATTAATAATTCCTTTACCACGAATCCCATTAGGCTTCTTATCTTCTAACTCCAGTGCCATAGCGTACATCATATCGTACAGTCCTAACTTCTCCATCTGTTGTATTTCCTCACATTGTTCTTTTATCCGAATTTCCCTAGCTTTATCTGTTACCCTTCTCAACTCATTGTTTATGCGTCTATAGTTCGCTCTACCTTCTTCACTGTTAACATTTTTCCATTTTCTTCTCTCATCCATTTCATCCAGCATTTCCTTAGTGATCCATGGTTTTCTGATTTTCTTCTCTTGTTTCCCAGTATCTTTATTCAAGATATCTTTGATGCTGTCTTTAATTTCCTCCCATTCTGTATCCACGGTCTTCGGTTTGTTTTCCAAATTTCTAAGGCGATCTTCCAACTTCGTTCTGAATGCATCTTTCTTTTCTTCCAGTTTTTCTAGGTCCCAAGTTTGTCTTCTCTTCTCGTTTTCCTTATTTGTTTCAACTTTGTAGTTACATCGACTATTAGAAGGATGTGATGTGAATCAATGTCTGCTCCTGGTAATGTCTTATTGTTAGCGTTTTTTATGCTGTTCCTGAATATTTGTTTTACTAGGTTGTAATCTATTTGGCATCTCATTGTATCTCCTGGGCTTTTCCATGTGTACAGCCTTTGTTTATGGTTTCTGAACCATGTATTAGTCACTACTAGGTCGTTATTAACACAGAATTGTACCAGTTTTTCTCCTCCTCGGTTTCTTTTCCCAAGTCCATATTGACTGACAATATTTTCTTCTTGTCCTTCACCAACTATGCTGTTCCAATCTCCCATTATTATGCAGTTTAAGTTTCCTCTTCCGTCTTCTTCGTAAATCTCGTTAATTTGTCCAAACATCTCCTCAATTTCTTCTTCTTCATGAGAGGACGTTGACATATATATACCTGGATTATCAACATGTCCACTGGGACTGCTTTTACCTTTATTGCTACTATATGTATCACATCTTAATTAGACTTTGTATGATTCAATTAATTTCGATAAACAGCGAATTTGTAAAAATAAAATATTCGGCGAAATTTAATTGCCGTCGGTAAGTGTAGGTTTTTCATCACTAAATCTTTTGCGAAATTACATGTCATGGTTTTTAAATTTGGTTTTCCAAATTAACACCTAAAATGTATTTTAGTACCAAATATGCAACGCCCAAAAGTTATCGGTACTTGTCATAACAGACGACCACATTTGAATCGGAATTTCGGAGATCTCCCGTCACATTTTTAAGTAGCTGCGTATCTTACGCTGCAACAGAGTCCAAAGTACGAATTACGTGAGAGTAGATCTTATGTTAGTATGAATGAATACCGATCGCCAGGTGTTCCTATAGTACTTTAACTAATAAATTCTTACAAAATTTACATTTCTAGGGGCCATACCGATAATCCATCCTCCGAAGGAGAGTATCCCATCATCATCGTTCTGTGTTTGCGTTCTAGGCATTTTTCTAGATTCCTCCTGATTTTTTACCATCACCGCAACTTTTTCCTTTATGATATTTACGTATAAATTTGGTTGTATATTATAATAGCGTAACAGTAAGTTTGTTATTGAATGGTCGCGATTTCGTAATTGTACGATTCAACGCATATAATTTAGTTTCTCATCTCTAAAAAATTGGGAGTAAACAATATTGTTCTTTAGAACTGACCGTACGACGACACTCCGAGTGCTTGTGGGTCCGGACCCCGGGCCCAAAGACGGAATTTCCCGAAAGAGAGAAAAATAGGAGTAGTGGGGAGGAGTTTCAGGGTGCTAAGGGGTGATGAAACAGCAATGGGGTGGGTTGGGAAAACCCAAATCCAAATCTGAAAATTGGAAATGGGAAATGGAGAAAACGCCGCCAGTTGGTATTGGTTGCACCCGCGTATTGCGATAGGAAAACCTTATCACAGATCCCGGGCCCGGGGATTTTGTCCCGGTATCCCCACCCTCTCGGTGGCCCTGATGACGGCTACATTGCAGTAGAAATACTCGGCTGAATTTGCCAACGTTATGGGAGAAATAATAGTTTTTCAACTTTGAGAGATCGCAATTAGTAATTGAAATTTTGAGCGAAGACGTGAAAGGAAAAATTCTGAGCGAAAAACTTGCAAAGACGAAGGAGAATAACAAGAGCTTCTGGACAGATAATGACAGGAAGAGGAAAGTTCGCGGGAAGAAGGAAATGGCTTGGACGCGTTGAGCGAAACAAGGGCCACGAGGTAGGAAAGCCTAAGAAAATTCGTAAGTTTCGACGCTCAAAAAGACGCGATATTAAAAATTCATCAGAAATCGGCGAGAAAGGAAACTTTGGCGACACCGCAGCGCGGAAGGAGTCACGAATCCCAACTTTTTTATTCCGGGAAGAACACCAGGCTAGGTGGATTATGAGCAGGAAATTGGGAATGACGAAGGCGACTGACTGAGTATCGATCACGTAAAAAAGTATCGGGAGCTACGCCTTCGACCGGATGTATCTAATCTGTCGACTTCTTGATTAAAGTGTTCCAACGGGTCGGCTAATTGGTTCTCTGTCTTTCTCACTCTAACTTTTTTGTCGATCATGTTTTTTCCAGTATTTGCTCTTTTTTAATGTTTTTACATCGTCATGAAAATACATGATTTTTATTATCGTTGTTTTGATAATTGATATATTTATTGTTGATCTAGTATTTATTGCATTACTAGCTCACTTTAAGTAGAATTCGCGGGTTTTTCACGTTCCACTTCCGGCGAGGGTTTCACGTGATGATGCACTCTTCTCATAATTGGTTTATCTCGCGTAAATACGATGAATATCTTTCTGTTTACTACTACTCTTACACTTTGTTAAATTCTGATTATGAGTAGTTTCTCCCTTAAATCATATTTGCTCTTTATTATCTTTTTTCATTTTTATTGGCATATCTTGTGTTTTCGTGATAGTAATTGTATTTATCCTTATTTGTGTAATGTTTTATTACGTTGTTAATGACGAATAGATTTAGGCGTGAGAGCCACTACCTCGCCGAAATAAAGACATATATCTATCTTTATCTCGCGTTCATTTTTTTATTCCCCGTTTTTCGAAAAAGGCGATATTCCCTGCTCAGCCATCGCCACTCCTCGATTTTAGATTGGGCTCTTCTCTGCAGAACGACTTTTCCGATCTTTCATTGAATCGAATCGCGAGTTATTTTGCTATTGTAAAGCTTCCATACTCTTTGGAGCGTGGGAGGAGGGCGATACCCGAATATTACATAATGTCTCGCCTCTAATGGAGTCGGAAAGCAAGTCTCTAGAGAAAATATGAGCGTTCCTCCTATTTAATGAAGACTAATGATGTTTGTGGTGGGGGACGTGGAGATAACGTAAAGGTATATGGATATGAGGTGAAGAGAGAGAATGGAATGGGAAATGAGGACAAGAATAAAAAGAAAGCCTTTATCGACTATGATTGTGATTGTGGATACGGAAAGGGAGGTGAAGGTATCTTAAAAGAATAAGGTAGGGATAGAGGGTTAAGAAAGGGAATGGAGTAGGAAATAAGGACAAGAATTGGATGAAAGAGCCTTTATCAGTGGGGTTCAGCCTAAGTAGCCACCTAACCACTTTCAAATTCGTTAAATATACAACACGATTTAAAACATTTCATATGCAGTGATAATAGAGGCTACAAAAACAATTACATTTGAAAAGAGGAAAAAATATTTAGATAATTCAGAAAATATAAAACTCGGATTTATAAGGCCCAGTACAAAATTACGTGTAGTATAGTAAAAATAATGATTGCAGATTTTAATTCGGGAGAGAAAGACTCAAGTAGAACAGGGTAAGGTAGAAGGAAGGTAAGGGTAGAGAGTACGAAGGGAGGTATTAGGAAGGAGCTGTATGAACAAAAGGGAGATAGCGAGAAAAGGAGAGAATAGTAAAGAGCGGAATAGTAGGAGAGAGTGAGAAGTGCGAATGGTAAGAGACAAAAGAGAAGTACGAAGAAGGTGAAGGGAGGGAAGAAGAAAGCGAGTGTCAATCGGGAGAAGGGGAAAAGGGTAGAGGATTGAATGAAAGGGTAGGAAGGGATTAGAATAGGAGTGTAAAGTGCAGGAGGTTATGGGGGTGAAGTAAGCACCGGCAAATGACTCGGAGGGACATGAAATAAGAGGGGAAGGGGGTGAGGTGGGGTAAAGGAGGGGAAATCAGCAGTGCGGATGAGTGGGAGGGGGGAAGAGAGGAATTAGGAGGTGGAGATATGAGATGTGTGAGGTGGGGAGGGGATGTGACACATTGGGACCCCTGTGTGGGAGGTCGATAGAGAGGTTGAACTTCAGGAGTGGGAGGGGGAGGAGGAAAGGGTGGAGGAGGAGGAAGGGGAGGAAGTGGAGTAGGAGGAAGGGTTTGATTGTGGGGGGGGGGGGAGAGTAGGAAGAGCGGAATCCCAAAGAGGGCACGTACGCTCGAAAGGGAAGGTGCGATGCCCGGATTTCTAATGTCGTCCTTCCCCTTTCTCCACCGTACCCTTTCCACATCTGGGTAGGGACGTCCCTTTTGAAGTCGTTGGGACCTTCCCCCACCTCTCCAAACCCCAGGTCGCCCCCGTCCCCGAGAGTCGTACCGCTTTTACAGTTCGTTCGGTATACCTCGAATTCGCTGCTCTGCTCGAGACATTGGCGGTACGAGCCATTTCTCATACAGCCACCCCGCCATTCGCGGCGGAAAGGGGGCGTGGCGGTTTCCGCCATAGTCGCGGCGTGTCTACGGAAGAACTTTTAGCGGGCGAAAAGTTTTGTTGGATGTAAAATTCATTCGAATTATCCCGGGGTGGCTTCATAAAGACTCCTTCCTGAGGGGGTTGCTTACGTAAGCCTTTCTATACCCTCGTATACGTACATTAAGGAAAGCCGCGGCTCAAGGCGAAAGCGATTGACGTACGAGAGCATTACCGGTATGAGGTTACGTAAGGAATCCGCGGGTATACGTAATTACATTAATGCGATTATAATTTATATCACTCAGTCGCACAAATGATTAACGTCGTAATTCATTCCGAAATTGATTTATCGAGCTCGCTCTATGGGTGGAATCTAATTAACGTTTAACATAACTCGATTTGACAGTAACCTTTAGGTGGGAGTTGGATGAAAATTTATGTGATGCGAAAAACGAAAAAATCCATACGTTGAACCTAGAGAATTAGTTTGTTAGTGGTAGAGCTGAGTTTGGTACACGGTCATTGGAGAAGTTTTCTCCAGATTTAAAATTTCTTCCATGTTAAAACTTCTCCCTATCGCAGGGATTTACGACCCGTTATTTCAGTCATACAAATTACGATATTTTTGTTATCGGCAACTTTTCTGGAATCAATGATCAGTTAATTACCGCTTAGGTCGGATGTTTGGTAGAAGAGACGGAAAAACTATTTTCGTTATGGATGATGGGGTTGCTTCGTTCATTAACTAAGATTCGTGATACAACATTTAACCGTAGTTTTATTTTGACCTTTTAACGTGGCGTCCCTTACGCAAAGGTATTTATAGCGACCATTCGCCCGAGGGAAATTAGAATGAAGTTTACTCAAAAATTTATGAAACTGTGACCCATCGTTAGCGCTTAAAGCTATACGTCGGCTGATTGACTCTAGTTATTAATCAGCTTGAACCCATTAAAGTCTATGGCTAAAATTCAGATGAAATAGCTGCGGCAATCCATTAGCGTTGAACAAGGAGGGAGAAGGAAAAGTTGGAGATGGAGAGATTGGGAGAAGAATTGAGGAGAGGAGGAGAGAATTTACTCCCCGACAATACTTTCGACAGGAATTGAATCAATTTCGACGCTTCGTGTCCTAATCACCAGGCAGGAGACAGGAATTATCGACATTCATTTAATCATTCGGTGATTTAAAAAAAAGGAGAAGAATTCTATCAAATAGGTTTTTTTGAAAAAATGTTGTCGACGGTGATGATAAATACTGAGAGGTGAAAGAGAGAAAGATATGGAGGGAGGGGGAAGGGAAAGAGGGAGGGAGAAGAGAAGGCGGGAGGGGGAAGAGAGGGAGGGAAATGTAGAGAGAGAGAGAGTGGGAAATGTAATGGGTTGGGTAAGGAAGAGGGAGGAAAAAAAATACGTGAGATTCATCAAGGATCGATATATCACAGCTGTCAATTTACGGAAAAGAAAGATGTCGATGTATCGGGACGTATTATTTAAGGTTTGCGATATATATATATATATATATATATATATATATATATATATATATATATAAAATGAATGCTCACTATTCAATATTACTCACCACAAAAAGCTCTTTCATAAGAGTTATCCACGGGATAACAACTCTGGCTGTTTCTCTCTCTCTCTCTCTCCTCGCTTTCCTTTCTCTAAATCTCTCTAACCTGCTTCCCTCTAGGCCACAAGCGGTCTCATTTCCATTTTTATCTCTATCTTATCTTTTTCTTTCTCAAAATCACTCTGTATCTATTATTTTCTCCCTTTCAGCTTATCTTTTCCCTCCGTATTTCAGTCTATTCCTCACTTCTTCTCCATATTCAAACTACGTTATTTCCATCCCTCTCATTTTTATCGCTGCCTATTCTGTCATTCTTTCTCTTTTTCTTATTGTCATTCGCCTTACATTTCCTCTTGTCAATTCTCCTTATCACGTATATCTTACTTAACTTTATTTCCCCATCTTTTCCTTTATCTTTCTACGTTTCCCTTCTATTTTCCTACCTCCCTTCGCTCTCTTTTTTCCTATCGAAGTTAACGACTTTTCACCCTATCCCTTTAACTAACCTTCCTTCCCTTGTATCCGGAGTGATTTTATATAATTAAGCGTAATTAGCCGAATGGCCGAATTCCAAGCATTTCTCGATCGATAAATTTATTTTTATTCGGCAACCTCTTTTTTATTGAGTCAATCGAGTTTCGAAACCTTAATTCTATTTATTCACAAATGGCATTTCCACATCTCAGCCTGCGGCGCTCAGGCAGTTACATTTCTCCTTCCAGCATTCCCCTCTTCTTTTCTTCTCCGTCTACTTTCATCTTCCTCTTTCTCCTTTTCTTTTGTCTCTTTTCCTTTCATTATCTATATCTTTTCACATCCCTTCTCCCTCTTTTAGTTGCCTTCTCATATTCCTCAATCCATGTAAGTATTCCTTTTCTGTTACTTTGTCCCATTCACCTCTGCTCTACTTTTTTGAGCATTTTTTTGGCTTCATTGAATTTCACGCACAGGTACATGATCATATGCCCGTGCCCACAACACTGGGGTTATCGTACTTCGAAAAGGCTGCTTTGATTAAAAAATCCTCTCAGGAAATTTAATACCTTACAGAAAAAAATCACTTGTTCGTGTAGAGAACGAACTTTTTCACGTGACGTATGTATCTATAACTCGACGCGTGCTTAGTTCAGGATCGCGTAAAATTGAATTTCATAGGCGTTAAATGGTTAGGTAAATAACTGACTCATTAATTTTGCCGTTTCTAAACAAATCAAATCCGCTTTGGACCAGGGTTTATATGTTTTATATAATCATCATCACCGTGAGTCTGTCCAAAGATATATTCACGTTTTCATATGTAACTGGATCCTTAGTCCTGTATTTCGCATCCTACTTCATAGCTGTAAAATTCTTTTCCCATTCGTGAAATAAAAATTCAAATTTCAAAATTATTCCTAGTATTTTAAGTCGGCCCTCTCTCATAATTACGAGAGGAAGTGAGGCACAGAATTAAATTTTGTGTTAACGGAATTGGTTTTCATATGTTTATTTAAGTTAATTTTCAAAGTCACAAAAAAATTTCGTGTTTCTGTTTAATTACCAAACAAAATAATAAATAAAAACATTAAATTATGTTCCGTCATTTTTGGCGGGCAGTGGCGCTAGTTTTTAATTAAAGTTGATTGTTTAAAAAATATCACGATCATGTTTATAATTTATATTATTTGTATATAATTTATTTTTATTATTTAACCATAATCATTTGGAATCGTTTCAACGCTTATTTATAATGCTAATTTTAAGCAGGAAAGAACTGGAGGCGTGAAAATTGATGGTAATGTGCATTGTTTATTGCAAGTTCTAACACCTATCACCAGCAGAAGGAAACACCGACTGTATCTTCTTACATATTGTTTTCATTCAACTTTTTCCTCGTTCGTGGCGACAACAAATAGCGATAAAAAACTACGCAGCGTGAAAATTTTGAATGAACGACTAGACAGTGCCGTTTTAGTTGCCCTGTTTTTTACACGGATAGTCGTATTAATTGGATATATATTTTTAATAACCTTACTCCTACGTATTTTTATCCTCTCCCATCTACATTTCATCTCATTCCATTATGCCTCCATAACACTCTTCCTCCTCCCCTTTCACCTGTCTCCCTTATAAATCCCCTTCTCTTCATTACCTTCCATCTCCCTCTAATGCTTTTCTCTGATTCTCGCCCCAATATTTTCTCTCTCTTCTTCTCTCCCCCTTTCTCCTTTACCCTTGCTCACTCTCTTTCCTATATCTTTCCCTCTCTTTTTCTTCTTCTTTCTCCATATCTCTTTCTCCTCTCCTCCCCCTCCTTACTCCCTCTCTTCCTTCCTTCCTCTCTCTCTCGTTTCCTCCCTCTCTGCCCCCCTCTCTCTCTTTCTCTCCTCTCTCGTTTCTTCCTGCCAAAATAAAGACGTATCTATTTATCTCGTTTCCTATACTCCCTCCCTCGCTCTTTCCATCGCTTTTCATTTCTCTCTCTCTCTCTCTTTATTCCCCTCCTCGTCCCTTTTCCAAAGCCCCGCTTCTTCCTTTCGCATTTGTCTTTCCATTGGTGTCGCTGCATCAGCGGAGTGGAAGGCTCGCCTCATTGGGCATTCCCAAGAGAGAGAGCGAAGACGCTTCATTCCTCAGGGGCGCCCCTGTCGACACCACGACCTCTCTCTCTTTCTCTCTCTCTCTCTCTCTCTCTCTCTCTCTCTCTCTCTCTCTCTCTCTCTCTCTCTCTCTCTCTCTCTCTCTTTCTTCTCTCTTCTTTCCTTCGTTCCTGCTCCGACCTTGAAAAAAAAATCTCATGAAACTCCTCGTCATTCCTCAGAGCCACAAAACTTTACTCCCCGAACTATAAATTCGACTCAACCCTCTACCATTACCCTCCATCATTATTGCATTCAAACCCTCTTACTCTCTTTGGTCTTACTCAATTTAAAGGCTCTTATCTCTCTCTCTCTCTCTCTCTCCCTCCCAGCACTCCACACCTCTGTCCCCCAAATATTTCAGCTCATATACCGCTGCTTTCTTTAGCCTTGAATAAAATGTGATTTTTTGCTCTTTTTTTCATTCGTATGTTATAGCTCGCTTATAATTTTTAAATTTTCGGGAATTTATTCTCAAAAGAAATTTCTCGATGAATATTCGACTTACTTGTATATACTTGCGGAAGAGGAAAGGTAAACTAGGTGTTGAGGGAAACCCAGTGAGCACTTACCAGAAGGATAGCCGCTGGGGTGTCAAAGGGACACATTTGTAGACGTTGGTGGAGCTTTCAGAATGATCCCTTCGTCAGCACAAGTTGTGCCTCTCCTAGCAAATTAATTTACAAATTCATACGATGTGCACACAGGATTATTATAAAAGTTGTCCGTGAACTTAATAGGATTAAACATTTATGGTCAAGTTTAATATAAACTACCGAGATAATACTGTTGAATGAAGTAGAAACAAATAGAACGAATGTAAAATATAAATAGAATATGACTTTCCGTAAAATTATGAAATCGACCGAGGAAGTCGCAAGTTCGCGGAAATGCATTTTTAATTCTCGCAAATGTAATGTAACTTAGTAAATAAAAATTCCACCAAATACAGGAATACAAAATCACAAGACCGTGTTTTGTCTTTTAGAGTCATTATCATAGGGGAGTTAACCCTTTCCTCTTCCTTAGTTGAGCAAGAAAACGAATCGAGTTTGTTTTTCGGCGTTGCAAACGCTGGAATTTTGTAATCGTCGTCTTCCGAAGACAGCGATGACACCTCAAATCAGATTCTTCGTGGCATTATGTTCTCCGCAAGCTTTCTCATGTCTTGTTAATTCTTTTTCATCTTCAAGTTGAAGTTTATTTTTAATGTAGGCGACTTTCCTTTTCGTTATTTTATCTTGGTCATATTTCTCAGTTTTGCATGTCTTGCTTTAATGAATCCAAGGAATTTAGGCATTTAATGTTTTGTTAATTCGTACAAAAACAGCTGCGATTAATTCGTCGACTTAATTTGTATCACTTTTATTGTATTTTCTTCATCCGAGCAATTAATATTTATCGAAAGTTTAACTTTAATTATTTTCATATGAATCTTTCATGGTGCATTACAGGCATTTCCGAATCCAGTAGTCGTATTACGTAACATGTAAACTGCACCATCAATCACAAAATAAGCGTAATTCATTCACCGTCGAATCCTTAAGTTTACTTCATCGATTTCCTCGAACTTATTTGTCTCCTCGATGCATAATTCAAGGCATATTTTCCTCCCGACCGTAAAATAAAATAATAATATATCCTTTCTTCCTCCCAAAAAGAGGAAAGATCGTGGTTCGCCTTTGGTTAGGAGAAGTAATTCTATATTTTTTTATTCAAAGCCACAGGAATTCAATAAACCTCCTTTTGACTTTATTTTTTATATCTCGGCGTCACATTCGAATCGATGTAATGGAAAATTCTCAGCGTCACCTCTTTTACTCTTTCTCTGTCTTTCCTTTTTTAAAGATGAGAAAAAATGGAAAGGTTTTTTTTTCATACTCCCGCCCCCAACTCCTCCTACCGCCTCCCCCGCCCTTGGAATAGTAATGATTCCGAGGGCGTATAACGTCCTTATTTCCATATCCTCTCTTCCTCCTCCTTTCACGCCCTTCCTAGCCCCCTCAAATCCTTCCCCTTCCCTCTCATCCAGACCTTAAGGGGTTGCCCGGAGACCCGATCCGACCTCGTCTTTATTATATTTTTTCTCCCTTGAAATATCGCCGTTTTCCTTACACGAGTGCGATGAGGCAAGGGTGGAGAGGCAAACGTCACTCCATTGCTTTCCGTCGCCTTGGAGACGGAAACCTAGGACTCGACCTTTTAAATGCCTTTTGGAGGGAGGAGGAGAGTAGTAAAGGGGGGGAGAGAGGGAGGGAGGGAGAGAGAGAGAGAAAGAAATGGAGGGAGAGAGAAAGGGAGACACGTCGCCTCACGGATCCCAGTCTCTGCGGGTTTAAGTTGTAAGAGAGAAAAAGGGAACAGTGATCCAGGCTCCGCTTTTCCCTCTCTCTCTCTCTCTCTCCTCTCTACCGCTATCGAGGGGGGCTTATTGCCATCGCTGTTTTCTCCCTCCAAACCTTCCTTCCTCTCCCGCCCTACTATCGTCTCCATTAGCCCCCCATCTGCCCTTCCCGCTCTCCACCATCCCCGTACCGCAGAAGAGGCCATCCGTCATATTGCCCTCGCCCACACCTGCCCGGCATCATAACCGCAACTCTTCTTCTCTCCTTCCTTCTCTCTCTCTCTTTGACTATCATGCGCAGTTTCTGTCCCTCACTTCTTCCCCCTCTTCACTCTACTCTTCCCCCTTCCTTCATCCTTTAATCCTTCCCTACTCTCAACCTCTTTCCCTTCTTATTTCGCTCGTACCCTAACTTCACTTCCTTCTATCCGTCTGTATCCCTCTCACTCCCTTTCTATCTCCCTCCCTACTTCTCTATCCTCCCTCTCTCTCTTTTCTCCTCCTCCCATTTACCTCCTCCTCTGCCCTCATTTATTCTCCTCTTTCCTTTTCTACATCTTTTTTCCTTTCTCCCCTCGCTTCTTCTTCCCCTCTCTTTCTCCCGCTCTACTTCTCCCTCTCTCTTTTCTCCCACCCTTATTCCCATCTATACTCTCCTTTAAATTGGGTTAAATGTAAGAAGGGACTTCACAGTCTCAATTTCGCCCTAAATAAAGTCGTTTGTCTGTCTGTCTTTATCCCTTTCTTTCCTTTTCTCCATCTACTTTCCCTTCTCTCCATTCCCACCCCCCCTCTCTCTCTCTTCCTATCTTCCTCTCTGCTTCTCTCCTTCCCCCCTTAGCACCACATTTTCTCTCCTTTCCTCCCCCTCCTTCCTTTCCTCTCTCCTTCTACCCCACCTCTCTTCCCTCCCTTCTCACCGTCTCCCTCCTATCTTTCCTCCCTCATAACCACCTCCTTTCCTCCCCCTCTCTTCTTCCCTTTTCGTTCGCCTCTCTTCCCTCTCCTCCCTCCTCCTCCTCCCTTCTTCCCTCCACCTCCCAACCCAACCCTTTCTTATCCTCTTCTCGCTTCCACTTCACCGCCCCCTCTATTCATCTCCACTCCGAACTCCTCAACTCCCCCTCCCCCACACACTAGCCTTCCCCTTTCACCCATCCTTCATGCTCCCTCTTACGGCCTTTTCATCTCTATCTCTCTCGTTCTCTCCCTTCCTCAAGGCGCCGCTACCTCATTGCCAATCGCTACCGTCAGCGGTTCCTCTCTCCCTCTTCTTCTCCTCCCCTCACGCCCTTCGCATGAATCCAACCTCCGTCTCTATCTCCCCTCTCTTGTACTCTCTCTCCTCTCTTCGCCTCCTTTAACCTACACCCCCCTCCGTGTCTCCGTCTCTGCCTTTCGAAATCTGCCGAGGGAAACTTAAAGGAATTTCCAGTCGCTTCATTTCAGGGGACACTCCTTTTTTCCATAGGTAAACTGTTGTTGGGCGGTTTTTTTTTCGATCCGTTTAAGTCAAACGAAAATACTTTTGGATACGAGTATAAAAATGCCTGAAAAATATACAGGCAATATCTCCTCTCTCTCTCAGATGATTGGATTTTTTCTCTTTGTTTATGGATCGACAGTTAGGACACGATATTAGGTAGTCAAGAATAGATAAGTCAAGCCTCAAGGGAAGACCTAAGAAGTTGGAGTTACTGAATCTTCGGATTGTAGAGCACTTTAATGTTTATGGGTACTAAACGAAAATATATATATATATATATATATATATATATATATATATATATTCAATTTATCGAAAATTCGAGTTATAAAGGTTAGAGTTATCGATGTTCAAGTCATCCGGGTTCTTCTGTACTACTACAAAATGTTATTCAGAAAGCTACTTAAATGCTTCGTTGTAATAACAGAAATCTTTTCATCTCGCCGCCCGTCAACTGGATTGTTTTAAAGCTTATCATATATTTGTAACACGTTACCGAAACACCGTAAGTGAAATATTAATGTAAACATCTCGATCAGACATTAATTTCCTTTCCTTTCTCTTTTCTAGGTAAGGATCTGAAAAAACCTCCTTACGCCAGCGCACGAAAATCAATTTGAGGCGCCGCTTCTCCATTCATTTTTTAAACGGTAAATACCTCCTCTATTTTTAGCTATTCCCAGGGTTCCGACTGGCCTGAATCGGACGTAAATTGGTCAACAACAGGTCGTATAACGCTACGAGGCCGTTTCTTAAAACCCCGCCGTAAACGAAAAGAAAGCAATCGGGGAAAGTTCGTAAAAATCATAATAAAACGGAAATTTTTGGGTTACATCCCTTTTTTCGGTCACTCCCACCAGAATTTTCGGTATACTTTTTCTATAATTGGTCTGAACTCAACTATCGCGGTGTAAATTCAATAAAACGAATAAGGCTTTCAATATATAACATCTTATTATCATTAAATGTGTTCTATCTCTTGTTAGATTTTAGACACACACGATCCAATCAATCCAAGGCTTATCTTCACCTTCTCATAGCCATTTTCTTCTTTTAGTAACTTCAATTCCTTTTCTATCCCCATTTCTTAGCCTCATTCCTTGCTTCCTCCCTTCTATGAATTCTTTCAACAGACCCTCGACTACAGGAGTTTAATTTACCAATTTATTCTATTAATATAAGCTCCTATATTCTTCTACAGCGTTCAAAACTTCCTTTGTTTTTCTCTCAATCTACTTAATTGACTTTAGTCATATCAATCATGTCAATTTCTCAAAAATCTGTAATTTGCTGATATCTTCTTTTCTCCTACACACCCATATCAAAGTATTCTCTAAGTTCTTTTTAATATCTTTATTCAGAATCCCTCCCATTAACTCTTGCCATCTCATAAATTCCTCGTTTGCTCTTCCTTTTCTTGGCCTGATCTCTTTAGTACATCTACCATTCATATTACTAAAATTCGGTATATATATGAGGTCACAAAATTTTTAACGCCACGTGTAAAGAATATTTTCAAGTAAACCAAATCCGTTTTGGTATAAAACCTAGTGTAAAAGTGACTCTTGGCCTTGCCGAATCCATTTTGCGTAATACTGTTGATATGTCTAACGCCTGAGAACCAAATTATTTTGTAATCTGCACAAATGTTCCATCTAGCTTTTCTTGCATTTTTCTCTTAAATTAATGAACCGAACCTAGTTGTTTTATTTTAAATATTGATATTGGAAACACCAAGAACTCTGTCATTTACGCAACAAAAACTGAAAATAAAGGTAACGCAAGATTTAATATGACATCTGTTTTCATGAGATGCATTATTTTTTTTAAAAGGCCTTAACCATGTGGAACTGTATTTAATATAATTACACCGCTCCCCGGTTATAACGCCGTCGGTTATACCGCGGAATCGGATATACCGCGGGTCTTCCTCCCTATTTCTTGGAAATAAAGTCCTGTCGTTTTTTTAATATGTACTAAAGTAAAAACAAAATATACTGACGTTTCAAGGAATCGATTAAATAAATTCCTTCTACTCACTGTATATTGTTTTTTATTTGAATTATGTTGTTTGTAGCAAGTATAGAAATTTTAAAAATGAAAAGTCATATCCTCGGTTATACCGCGGTTGTCTTGTAACGCGGGTCGCAGCTCCTCCCCGATACCCCGCGTTATAACCGGGGAGCGGTGTACTTCGTTCACAATTTCAAATTATATTCGGCGCAACTTGTTGCAAACTCCGATATAGAAAATTTGTTACCACCATGATTTTTAGATCCTCATTCTGATGGTTATTTTACTAGTCGAATCTGTTCAAAGTTTAGTTAAATTTATTTATAAATTGCGTATTGAAATTTTTTGTGTGTGGCTCTTTGACTTTGAATAGTAACGTGCATCTTTGGCGTGATACATCGTAGAACTTAATTAGAGGAAGGAATACGCGCAATAAATTTAAATTCACATAATTATTTAAACTTTTGACATACCTATTACAGCGGAAAACCGGAAGCGTAACAATTTTATACGGGAATAAGCACAAATCGTAAATAATTCCACTTGAGTTTTATTTACTGCGCGTGTTTCTTCATATTATTCGGATATGACGAGTTATCGTCGAGACGTCTGGTTTTTTTAATCTTTAAAATATCGTGATAACGAGGTTCATTATACTTGATCCATCCTATTATTAGGCGGTATTTCGTCTCGTCTTCTCATTCTTAAATCCTTCTTCTGCACCTACTTCTTCCAGTCTCATTCTTCTTTCTTTCTCTCTCTCTCTTTCCCTAGCCCAACCAATCTTCCCCAACCGCGCGCACACGTCTTCCATTAATATCTCGCGGGGTTTCATACTCGGTTTACGCGTCCCAGTTTCCGGGAGGCGTTTAATACTGTATACTCGTGATTTTTTCCTTATCAGCCTCTGGATAGTGGCATACCCGCCGTGGCTTCCATAAATCAAATTATAGCGCGCAGCTTGCTCTAGTTTCTCTAGCCTCTTGTTATTTTACTTATCGCGAAGCGTATCGTACGATACACGGAGGTCGAAACAAATGACTTATCCGCTAGGTTGCGTTTTCTTCCCTCTCTTTTTTTTGTCGCTGTGGCTTTGTTTTCTCTGGGGATTTGGGATTTTGGAATTCCGATCTGCGCTTCGGTATCTCCGAATGTTTTTATGATTCTCGCTGTAACGGTCGATAGCCTCGTATATTTACTTCAGGAGGATGTTATTCGAATTTTATTCTCCTGGACTGCCACTCTGTTTTATACGTGAAAGCGATACTTTGCAGAGTTTTTCCCATTAAAATAGACATTTTTCTAAATTTCAGTAATGATGTTTTTACGAACATTGATAGTTGAATTAAACGTAACATCGACAAAATATTATATGGTCCTAAAGAGATGACATTCTTTACACTGTTCAAGTTCGCGATAACAGCTGCAATAGTGATTGAGCTCTTTAAGGCGATTCTTGGTAACTAAATGCCACAATTCAATTTTGTCGTTCGTGTATATTTTAACTATACGCAGACCGTATGATATTATTTTACCACTTCAGTAATTAGTTTCCGACGCAGTCTGACGAATCGGTACTTTTCGTGAATGCGCGAGAACAGCTTCTTTTCGATCCGGTAAAGAGGTACTCTCGACGTTGTTGAGTGCCAATGCGAAGTTTTTGTTTTAAAAACGTTGGGGAAATGTATTCGACGTTTCGCGTTCGCTTCGGAGTGTAGCTTTAGGAAAGTTGCAGCGTGGACTCCAGAAACTAAATTTATTCTCGAATATTTTTTACTGCCAGGCATACTAATCATCTGCTGTTGGGTATATTTTCATTGTATGTTCATCTGTCAGTGTCTGGATATTGATACTACTCGTCAATGTTGTTTACGAAAAATTTCTTCTGGCATAATATGATTTTATGCCGTTCCGTGCTTAATCTAGATTATATATAGTGGGAATTATTCATATATGTATTACAATAGCGGAATTATTTTATTTTTTAATGGATAATGTGTAGACCTTATAAATTTTGATCCGCACTTTTTGAACTTTTAATTCGTTCAAATTATTAAATTTTACTTCTTAGTACCTTATAAATACTTGTAGCAGCTTCGGCCCATCGTCGGTGTTTTTCTCCGAATAAGTAATATTCGTTTTGGCATCGTAAATTTAATACATAATATTTATAAACTGCTTCCATCATTTAAAATATTTCTGAACATGCAGTTTCTATCCGGTAGAGAGTAGTGTCAATTTGAAGACGGATCGTGACCTAATTCCTTAGAAATGATGGGCACTTAACAATCTCACCTCCCTTTTAATTCTTTTTTAATTAATTAAATTTCAACCGATATTCCTCACTCGCCGCCTTCATCCCTATTATATATTGCATAGATTTCACCACTCTATCGAAGTATTCGAT
Organism: Uropetala carovei; assembly: GCA_036926305.1. Taxonomy (NCBI): domain Eukaryota; kingdom Metazoa; phylum Arthropoda; class Insecta; order Odonata; family Petaluridae; genus Uropetala; species Uropetala carovei. The sequence goes on from JAXCHB010000015.1 coordinate 11,716,351, forward strand.
CGTTTATCGGAGTACCGCTTGAATACCCATCTCATGCACGGGTTCCGATACCTATTCAGCTCAGCGGTTCACGGTTATCGCCTCCGATAGACTTCCAGACAATCCGTCCTGATCACTTCCGTCGCAATCAGTCAGATTCTCCCGCGCTCATCCGCTGTTTAAGTCGTAATCCGAAGTGGAGTAAGCCGTAGTACGCGAATTTATTTTCATCGGATCAGCACCTAGAGAACAATCGTCCTGAATTGAACTGTCTCAGCGGCACGGTTTTTGCTGCGAAAAATAAAAATCGTGTCGTAATTTATTTCAAGGCGCGAGAGACGGAAACCAAATCATTTCGGAGGAAGCGAGATGTTTACGCGACAATCGCTTCCGCTTATGTGGTATAATGTGTTTGGCAAGAACTTAGTTATGACTCAATCAGCACGCGATTCAGGGTCTAAGGATTTTGCATTGAACATTCCGGGATTTTCCTCCACGTGAGGAAATTAGATCCTCGCTCCAAAGGCAACCGAGGTTAAGACGAGGCAGGTCTCCTTTCGCGACAATTCCTAGCATCCTCTCGAGGACACTCCAGTTCGCGACAAAGGTGCCCTCCGTTCCTATCTGTCCGCTCTAATCAGGGCCGGATTAAGCGGTACGCAAAACACGCAAGTGCGTGGGGCCCAGAGGACAAGAGGGCCCACTGCGGGCCGAACGTGTCTCATCTCGCCCTTTCAAAGTGCTGCCACACAGATCACAAACCTTACAGTAACTGTTACTTGTTACAAATTTACGATTTGAGTGGAACCTTAAATGTTTTGTGCTTGGGGCCCATAGTTCTCTTAATCGTGGATAGAATTGTTAAATTACGCTCCTGACTCCCATAATTTTTCCTGTTAATCGAGCTGTTGTTTCTTCTATTTTACTCAAATTGTTGAAATACTGCAAAGCATCAGCTTCTTTGAAATATTATATTAAATGAGTGTGCAAACTTTATTTACACATTACAAATTTCGGTTCACGGTGAGCCGAATAACGGGTTTCAAGGTAGCTTATTACCAATTTTTTTTAAGGTTTAAACGTCACCAGAAAGGTTTGATATCCGTAATTTTTATTTAAAAGAATATAAAATTTGCCAATACATACTAAATTAGGTCGATTTTTTAAATCGAATACACGCTTTTCGGATCAAGCTCGACAAAATGCACTCGAGGAAAGAAAATGGAAATGACGTAAGTCGGAAAAATAGCAATCGTTCCGACAGAATCCGCAAAACACGAGAGAAAATTTTGCAAAAATGACAACGGCACCCGGTGTTCCCAGGCGGTCACCCATCCAAGTACTATCCGGGCCCTACGATGCTTAACTTCGGTGATCGGACGAGAACCGGTGTTTTCATCGTGGTATGGCCGTTGCCGAAGCACGTAACCCTGAGAATTGGATTTCTTCTAGCTTACTTGTTTTCAGGGCCGGATTAGGCGGTATGCAAAACACGCGAGGACAAGGGGGTCCAAAGTGGGCTGACCCTACCCCGTCTTGCCGAAACCCTTTCCAAGTGTTGCCGCTTAGATCAAAAATCTTGCAAAATGTTACTTTAAAAAAAATTGATTTCGGTGGGGCTTTAAACGCTCTAATGAATCATAAACTGGAGGGACACGTGTGTCGGTCGCTTTCGTCGGTGCAGGGTTAGTCAAACGCGGCTGAACGAGCTTCGCTTCCTCGGAAATCGATAACATAACGTCACTTTCGTCACGCACACGCAGATCGTGATGTTTGAGATCCCGCTTCACGGTAAGGCGGACGTGATTCGCCTCGAGAACGAACATATACATTCTTAGGAGGGTTATAAAAAATTACGCTAAAATATTTATCCCGGCGTTATCGTGGATCTTATGCAGCCCTATTGACATGGCTTTCGTATGCGCGGAATGTATGAACAAGTCTTTAATGTCTTGTAGATTAAGTTAAAATGTCAGTTTCGCGGAATTCTTTTACGCCTGGCACTTTCTCGTAGAACGCTTGAGATTTCGATGATAGTAACTCTAAAGAAAAAGATGCAAAATTTATGACCTCTTAATCGCGTTAAAAATTGTCAAATTCATTCAATTATATGGTAAAATTTTAGTATGAGTTTATAAATATCAACAGAAATTTATCGTTGCCAGTACTTATATTAGCATAATTTTCGAATTCTTTAATTTCAAGGTTATGTCTTAGTGTCACTCTTATCTTTCGGATATCATTTATTACTAAAGGGCGGATCCATATGCACTAAAAACCTTTTAAAAAGGAAGGCAAATAGACACTAAAATAGGAAAAAATAGGCGCTTAAGAAGGCAAAATAAGCTACAATAGGCACCAAAATAGGCAGTGAAAGTATCGTTTTATTTCCATTTTGCTAATCAGTCACAGTCGGGATTTATGTTACAATTAATTACCAAATATTTTTCCAGGTTTTCGATACAGAACGTAGTTCTTTTGTCAGTTAAAATGTTCTTATACTCGGAAAAACTTCTTTCAACTTCGCAGGAAGTAACTGGGCAAAATTTCGGGGAGCCAAGTTCACTTTCCCTTATTGTGCCTTCATTTGCGACTGTACTGTCCCCTTCTAAAACATCTGCAACCTCTGATATCGCTTTCCACCCAGGGTTTCGCTGGAATACCCGCTGCAATTTAGCGAAAACTGCTTGACCATCTGCACCGGGGACTTGCTCCAGATTTTTTGTTCCTATCGATTCCACTAGGGGGCGACATTACTGCATTTGATGCAACATTGTTGCTGCAAATTCGTTGCGCTATTCGATACGTGATCACAGGCCGAAATAAATTCCGATTGTATTTGGCCGGTTTGGAATGCCTCTACCACAGCTCCATAAATCTTGCCGCGTACGAAATTATACTGTTGACACGGCATAAATTTACGAAAGACAAACTCTAAAAGCCTTCTAATGCAATGTTTATTTCTTAGATAACTGCATGTCCGCTATTAGCAGTTAAACCGATACGTTCTTAAAACATGTTTTCCCTGAAAGCAGAGATATATCGGTCAAAAATGCATTTATAGGCTCTTATCCATGAAATAGGCACTAACCAACGAAAAAGTCAATTGTAGGCACTATAAAATTAGCATATTGTCATCGTAATGACCTAAAATGGACTTATATAGCATAAGCCTAAACTTCTGAGCATGGGAAAAGAAAAGGCATTTAGGGAAGAATCCGCCCTCTGTTTATTACTAAGGAAAAAATATTAGTTGCGTAAATAAACGCTCATTTTCCAGTTTATTTATATGTATTTGAATAAATTATTTGATATTTTGTTGTAGTAATATATTGAAGTATTCAAAATTAGAAACGAGCACTTGATTCGGTTCACTAATTTTAAAGAAAACGTCCTACTTAACAATATGGTACATATGAATCATATAGGACAAAAGAGAGCCAATGTTTAGTTGTTTGAGTTTCGCGCTCGTCTAAACACGAACTACTGGATTTGATTCATACTGTTTATTACATACAGTTAGTACAATAAATAAAAAAATAAGATACCCTAGATAAAATCCTCTGCAAACACCAATATTGCTTTTTATTGCGAATTGTTCGACAAAACGTGCATATACTCGTATTATCGCTTCATATATTTATTTACCTTTTTTCGCAGTCTATTTACCTAAAATTCTTTCTGGAATAGCTTGATCCGTTTTTCCTGGAGAAACGTAATATTTTATTTATAATTTCCTTGAAAGGTAGCCCGTGAGCGAATTTCGGAAAATTTTCAGACTCACCATATTATTTTTCTGGGTAAATTAACGCATTATTCGTAACAACCTTTCCTTCATTTATGTATCGAATGTTTTCAATTTTATGGCCTCTCTGTATGTCCTATGTATTAAAAGCAAGGTTTTACACATTTAGAACTTCAAACTGCTAATTACATTGACGTAAGGCGAAAACCTCTTGGAGAAATTAATTTTCCCGACTTCGTTGTTACCGAGGAGATGACTGATGGATTCGAAGAGCGCATGTGCTGCGAGGTTTACGAATCTTATAATTACGCAAAAAGACAGGAAGTTTGAGAGCGGTATTCGTTAAGGGATATGACAACCACTAAATTTTCCGCTATATGAAATTCGCTGGAGCATTTTTAAGTCTACCGCTCACAACACGAGGAAGATAATTATATTCATCAATCCTCAATTTGTTTCTTTTTTATAAAAGATAAGGTCGTTAGTCTTCGAAAAAATCTGCTTTCTACCAGTCCAAGTACCCATAATTTACTGTTAAGTGGCCCAAATAATTTATAAACAGGATAAACTCAAAACTAGGAATTATTCATGGCGGATAATGTAAGGTGGAGTTATAACGTCTTTAAACGTTGTTTCACGCAGTAACACGAATTTTATGTTTTTCATCTCTTAGCTATACATATAAAATCATATATAAGTAATATTAAAACCATTTGAGCAGTAAACTTGCTTGGATTAAGTCATAATCTCAGGAATTTTAAGTGGATGAAAAATTGATGTAAACCGAAAATAAAACGAAAAATCGTCTCTTTCATTCAGCTAGTTATGCCGCAGCATAGTTTTATGTGCATAAACTTTGTTTGGTAAATAAACCAACTATTTGGATGTTCATAAATTGAGCAGTAATTTTCATATAATAAATTGATCATGGCTTATTCAAAAATACGAAAACCTTGCTTCAAGACTGGGGTGTAGCGAAATTCTGTTATCTTTGAAAGGGTGTCGCGCCAACAAAAAGTATGTGAACTACTGGACTAAATCATACAACATAATTTTTGAGACACGAAATAAAATATTTCGAGTAAATACCCGAACCATTAATATAAGGGAAGCAATTATGCTAGAGGGAAGGGGTTCACGCGCCCACATACGGTATATCCTTGATATTCTCATGGATAAGACCACATAGTATGTTGCCCGTGACCATATACCGTGAACCCCCGGGATGATGAAACGGAATGTGCATTCACGCCGCGATGAATACGCGCGTTATGGGGGAGTTCTACGGGACAGTTGAAGCATCGCTTCCAACTGTCCTCTTATATCACGCGGATTGTCCCTCGCGGCCACGAAACGTATTATGAGGTTGACATATGTAGTAATGCTGACTCAGCAAAGGGATGTCAACAATTTTTTCCAGAATGATAACGCAGACCACAATCTGATTAATGTTTGTGTAACGAAACGATTGCTGACGACAGTAAATAAAGAGGAAAACTGTCATTAAAATCACCATCCTTTTTTTATTAAAAATTTAAAAAAATATGACGAGAAAAACTAGTTGCGGTCAAATTTTTTTAGCTTTTTGCCTTTCTGTATCGAAAAGTGTTGCCTTTTGGTGTGTTCTATGTGAAATTACTAGGGAGATTCAGCAAGAGTTTTGCAACCTGGTGCTCGCGAGCACCGCCGTGCACTTTGGTAATCTTGCTGTGCACTTCTAAGATGATTAAAATCGCATTTCCTAGTACCAGAAATGTAATAGTTTACTTGTTTTCTTTCTAAATGTACGAAAGGATACTTTCAGTAACTTTGACGTTGGTTTGATTTTATTTATTTATATTTCTGTTTTTGTAAAAGTATTGTGGTACTCGCTGAATATTATAGATATTATGCTGGTGCTCGCCACATTGAAAAGGTTGGGAACCAACACTCTGGGCTAAATCTCATGCGGATGTTTCTCCTACATATTAAAATAATAAAGCTGTATTTTAATTCTTTTAAAAATAAAAGTGCATCTTCACCAGTGTGAATACAAATATTAAAGATATGATGAATGAATTTGAAAGAAACAAGCTTAGCTAATCGATGAGACATGTATCAAGATAACAGTAGGTGGTTTTAATAATGTCATTTCCTGTTTTACCTTCGTTCCATTGAAATAATTCGTACACTATTTGCTGTTTTGGTATAAAAATTCTATTTAATATTTGAAAATTCTAAATAGGTGTTTCACTTATCAATCCGCATTAGGTGCCATAATTGTTTTCCTGGCCTAACTGGTTAGATGTTATCTCAAAAATATCACTTGCAGAATTTTAAATCAATTAATAAGTTTTTCAGAACTTTTATACATGTGAGCATTTTTGTATAAATACCTCTAAATCATCATTACAAGATATGCAAATTGCAGAAATGAATAAAGTACTTTTGCTTTCGCTTTAGAAGAAAGAAACCTCTAGTGACGGGAAAAAGAAATTAACACACTGAAGAGATTATTTAAATGCTATGTATAGAGTATCACTTTGTATGTAACAGAAACATGAACACTCAGGAAAACTATATAAAATACTTGGAAAGATTCGAAACATGAGCATTGAGAAGGATGCTGAAGATAAAATTGACAGACATGATGAACAACGGGAAATTACTAAAAAGAATAGGAGAAAAGCGAATGATTACACAGACCACAAGACACAGATGAATGAATTGAAACCTGCAGTATTTGAGTAAATATAGTCTAATTAAAAGTAAAATAAATTGATGTGTCCAACGCGTGATTTTCTTCATACGTAAGTTGTCAATAAATACGGAGTTAGGAGCAGTTCAACTAACAATAAGTACACGCTTCAGCGCTAGCGATTCAATTGTTTTACTACCACGCGCACGAGTTGCCCACTAACCGTCAGTTTCGAAGAAAATTGAATCTCTCTTAAAATATTACTCATATGAAAATTTATTCCAAACAAGATTTGTAGAAAAAAATATCTACAAATTTTATATATATACTAGGGGGCAAGCCCCCTGCTCGCTGTCGCTAGTCAACCCTCCTCTCCTTTGCGTGCTGTTTCTTCGTTTCTACCATGTAGTACATACTGGATTTACATTAATTTCAAGGGAATATGCGTTTAAATGAATATAAGTATTTTATACGGAATATACAATTGCTCTCTAATAATAAATTAACAATAATAATTTATTTAAAAGATATTTAATTTAACACTTCATTATTAAGACTCATTTTTGAGCCCCAACTTTTGGACATGTTTTGAGCACTTGTCATAAAAGGCGCACCATTTGTAACTATCCCCACAAGTTTATTTAAGTCCATATTATGCTTGCGAAGACTTCTAAGCAATCCCGCAAGCAGATCAGATCCTTTGGTTTGATTTTTCAACAGACAGAGCTGTGCGAGTTCTTCATACACTTCAAAATCTGGTGTTACACCACGTCCGATTATACATTACGCATGGTGGCAATTTTGTAGGTGGCATACAATTTGGGGTAACTGGCGTAAGTTTGGTAGTATACGTTGTGTGCGCAGCCTTGTGTTGTAAAATGGGTGGCATAACATTAAAGGATATTCGTTGCACGTTTTGTGGTATAAATTTCAGGGGCAACGCTGTATTTTTGTCTTTTTCAGGGAAGATTTTGTGCCCGTTTGGTGGTTTATATTTCTGGAACAAACTAGAATAGTTTGATATGTATTGATTACAGGGGCTCATATAAACATACATATGAGGAACCCCTAGCAGGGCAAAATTTAGTCTGTGCTAGGCGGCAAAGACACTTGCAAAAATTTAGGCATTGTATAAATGGTATTATGGTCGCTATCTAAATACGTAGCTCGTAAGAGCTTAACTTGGAGTCAATGCAAAATGACTCTAGATTTTCTTTTTCTCATATTTCTTTATTTTCTGCATTCACTTTGCTGTTATATTCCTTTATCCTAAATTGTGAATCTCCCACATTAGAGAATGCTTTGCACAAGTTGATACAATGGTTACTTTTTATCAATTCATCGATTTCATTGACTTTTGATTCAGATTGTCATTTGGACGGCCTATCCCTACAGGGATCATCATCGATTTGTTCTCATCCCTCAAAATTCCTTTATGTCACTCAAACACTCTGCAGTGATACAAAAAAATCCTCATTACATTGCACTTTTCAAATTTTCAAACATCTCTGTACCGTTTTACTTATCGCACACGAAATATTATCACTTACGGTAGTTCTTTTCGAGTATTCACGATGGCTGTGTTAAACACCACTTCTTTGTATAAGCGTTGCATAGAAATTTACAAGAATAAATCACACTCATAACTGAACTTACAATAAATGAGACACATAGTGACTTGCATTAAACTAGGATATGGCATGACCCTGGAGATAAATTCGGTATCGTTAATTTACGGTCACCTTTCATGTATGACTGTGCGTGTATTAGAAACAAGGGGTAGAGAGAGAATAATAAAAATGGAGAGAGATATATCAGCTAACCGTGAATAAAATATACCGAATGCTAGGGAGAGTATGCTGCTCTGTATAGCATTTACGAGAGAAGTTTTGCTGCATAATTAAAAAACAAAGGTCTGGAATAGCGATAACATTGCAGAGCGCTAGGGGAGAAACGATGTCACGAGCAAAATTTCCGCCCTCGGGTGCAGTTAAAGCGATATGGTGCTTCACAGTGGAGATCTCTTTCTCTCGCTCTCTCTCTCTCATATGCTATCTCTCCCTCTCTATACCACACGCGCTCTCTCCCTCTTTCACCCCTTACCTATACGTCCTGTTACCGTGCCTCTGTTTTACACCTTCCCTATCTTCCTATTTGCATATTTCTATCTTCTCTTTTCCTTTCTCCGTTTTGTCTTCCTCAATTGCCCACTCTTGCTTGAAATGAACGAGTTTCGGTCATAGTAGATTCGTATGATACTACTTAGATTTTCCTGTTTTATGTTATTGTATAGTCATGGTGGTTTCGAATAAAAAATGACCACCGTATTTTGAAGTTCACTTGCCGCTTTATTTAAACCATTTAATACATATATTGTTTTTTTCATTTATTGATACATTTATTCTAACTTTCCAAAAATATATATTATTCTTAATCTGTGATTCAAACGTGAAACGTATATTTATAGTCACACTATCTTCCGCGTAATTACGCTATTTTTTATTACAAAAGCTTTTCGTGACAGCAGTAAAATATTTTTTTCTTATTTTCATAAAATACTTATGTGCTAAAAGAAGTAATCTTCCATTTTTCTCTATGGACGAAATAAAATTGATGAATTATGACTATCCAGTAGTCATACAGAACTTTATAAGCCGTTCGCTTGAGAAGTAGCTTTTATCAGTGACGACTCGCCTTGAGGATTGCTGATCTATGACCCTTTTCTATTTCCCTATTTTCTTTTCCTCTCTCTCTCTCTCTCTCTCTCTATATATATATATATATATATAAAGGTGGCAACAAGGTTTTGGAGGAAGCCCAGTGGACACTTACTTATTGGAGAGCCGCTGGGGATGCTGAAGACACGAAATATATATATATATGGTTGCCAGACGTCCCGTATTTCATTCCCTTGTCCCGTTTCCCGGAAAGGTCTATCGGGACTATTATTTAGGCAGCATATCACTCGTTTATAATTATTTTATTAAGTTTTCCCTTATCCTTTCTCACCTCTCCAGCCATATTCGATTTTGGAGAATGTCCCATTATCAATGGCTCGTTAAATTTTAAATGTTGCCTTTTCCATTTAATTTTCATCTCCAATGCTTACGTATAAATCCTCTCCCTCTGATGTGTTGGAATGGATATTTGGATCGGAGTTTACTAAAAGTAGAGGATTTTTTAAAAGCAACCTCCCCTATTAAAGGCATTTTTTTCTTCTGATTTATTCTTTCCGAGTTGCGATATTTATCTTCCTCATATTTTTCTTCTCTTTACTCTTTCACCTCTTTTCTACATCTCTCTTCATTCAGTCTACCGTTCTGTGTTTCTCCATCTCTCTCTCTCTCTCTCTCTAAGCAAAGGAATGGCCAAAGCCTCCCTCCTCTCCTTCTCCCCTTATCCCTTCTACTTGGTGATACCCCTCCTTTAGTCCTCTTCCGTGCCTTCCGGTGTACCCCAGATCCCGAGTTCTGCTCTCTCGGTTGACTGCGTTACCTTCCGATGTAGGGCGCCAGGGGATCGCTCATCACAGCGCCTAAAAAGGCCGAGAACAAAAGAGGTACGCTCCGCACTCCAAGGAATGGGGAAAAAAAGAAATTTCTGATTTCCTTATATAAATTTTATATATATATATATGTATATATGTGTGTGTGTGTGTGTGTGTGTGTGTGCGCGCGCGCGCGTGCGTGTGCGTATGCATGCATGTATGTATATATGTAAGTATGTATGTATATATGTATGTATGTATTTGTGTGTGTGTATTCCTCAGTGAGCCTTATAACTGGGCCAGAAAAACTACCTCCTCAACTCTTGAGCTCGTGCCTCGGGCTATTACGCTTCTCTCCACTCCTCTCTTCCAAACTTCGTCGTCTCTTCCAACCCCACTCTCTCTCTCTCCATCTCTCTCGAATGTCCTCCCCCCCTCTCTACCCTACCCAGCCTTTCTTTGCTCCGTCGGTGTCCTACTCAGCACATGTTTCCCCCTCCCCCTCTTCCCTTTCACGCCCTCCCTCCTCACTCATTCACGCTTTCTTCCACTCCCCTCTTGTCTCTCCACGCCCCCTCCTTATCCCTCCATTTATCCCCTCTACCTCTCGCGACTTCATTCTTTTTACGCGTGATTAACGCTTTATGTTAAACCAGATGCGGTCCTTTCCCTTACCTTCTTTTCGTTTATGTTGGGTTGGATATTAGATGATAATGGGGCGTTGGTTCTAGGTTTCCTTTTTTTTTATCCGCCTGTTCATTTTTCTTTCTGCTCATGTTTCTCACTTTGTGGGAAGTCATGTTGATGGAAAAAGTTGTAAATTTTATAATTTCCACTTCATACAAAACATGATGGCGATCGATTATTCAATTGCTACATCATGTGTAAACTCGATAAATTGAACCTCAATGGATGACTGAAAAAGTTCGACTTATCGCAACTTCGAATTATAGATCTTCATTTTAAAGTATACGAGCGCGAAAGAGAAAAAAAACGCTCTTTTGAATCACCGACAATTCGAGTTCCTGTTACACAGGATCAATTCTGAATGTGTGAGCATTTGCGTATTTATCAATTGATGATTACTGTGAAGTTATTACTGTAAAAAACGATCATTGATAAATAATAAAAGGAAATTGATAAGATTTACAATTTTTTCACATTCTCCGTTTTGTCTTAACTATTGAGTTTTTCTATCTTCATCCACCTTTTTCTGCTATCGCCTTTCTTTGCCCTTCTCTATCTCTCCATTTTTCCCTTTCTTTAACTTTACTATTTTCACCTCTTTCGTCTTGATTCGTCTTCCACGATTCTCCTCCGCGACTCTCTAACTAGAATTTTATTTATATGTACTATCTTCTTCCTCTGCGTTATTCATCCATCTTCTCGTTTATGTTGTCTCCATTTCCTTTCCTTGTCTCGGTAACACTTCCTTCTCCTTCGCCCTGTCTCAACTTCTCCTTGTCTTTTTGCCTCCCTCACTTCACATCTTCTACCTTATGACTTTTCTCTTCCTCTCAGAACCTTCATAGTTTCGCCCACTCGGGGGTAATAAGACGTAAATGGCATACCCTTTACCCCGATGGCCGTCCATATTTGTTTATCTATTCCGACGCATTTCTTCTTTGTATTCGGAAAAAGGGATCCAATCCGTGGATGCCTTTTTACCTCGGAAATATTGCATTATTCTCAGCATCCGCGTCTCAGGGATATAAATCCATTTCATTCGGAATTCATCGCTTCCTTCGCTACGGTTCTCCATATCCCCCTCCTCTCTCCTCCTCCTCCTCCTTTCTTCCCCTCCCCCATATTTTCCTCTCCCCGGGGTCCCTTTTCCATTCGAATTCCTGACCTTTCGCCCTCACTGACCTCTCTCAAGTACCTACGGCCGTTTTCTGCGTCTGCCGCATCGCCTTCCCCCCCTCTTTTGTTTTCCGAACAAAAGAAGTCTCTGGGCGGCGCGGAAAGCAAGAGAATAGGAGTTAAAGAACGGTGGGAGTGGAATTCCGGCCTGGGAAATACAGAGCAATCGGGTTTACTTAGTTCTCTGTGTTCCCTCTAGTCTTTCTCTCCCTCTCTTTCTCTCTCGCTCTATCTCTCTTTCTCTCTCTCTCTCTATCTCTCTCTCTCTTTCTCCGTCATTCCGACCCTTTTCCGATTCCCCCTTCCAAAAACTGGTTTCCTAAAGGGTTCCCTTTCATTCTCTCTCTCACCCTCAGCTCCCAATCTACTCCCTCCACCTTGCCCTTTTCTTCTCTCGTTTTTCTCCCTCTCTCCCTATTTCCACCTTTTCGTTTTTCCGTTCCCCTCCTTCCCCCTGCCGTATCTTCTTCCGTTCCGTACCTTTTTACCTTGGCGCGAGATCTTACCAATCGGGCGAAACAATTTTAGAGGAAATAAGTGGGAGAAAGGGCAGCGGATGAAAGCCGGTCGGAAAAAAAACGAGCGATAATCATACATGAATTATAGCCGTGAGTCGATCTAAAAAAAAAAGGAAAAGAATTGTTGCCGCGATGACAGAATTAACTTCGAAGCATTTGGAATTTTCAACATGATTTTTTTCTTGGCAGCGGTCCACAATAAAAAATGCCATTCTACACTTTGAAGCAGTGGCTCTTGGATATTTTGATACTCGGGTGTTTTACGCCGACAGGACGCCGGCCTGTTGTACAACCCCACTTTCGTGGATTACACGGCACATGCTCGAACACATTCATACACACACACACACACAGCTAGGGGTAACCCGGTCACCCAAGGGTCACAATGCTTAACGTCCCTTCCGAAGGACGGAATATTGGCTTGCACGTCCTCCCCGCAACACCCAAGTTAGGGAGGGGGTGGTACAAGGCTGGGTTGAAAAAAAAAGCAGCCACCGCCAGGATTCGAAAGTCAGCACTCGAGTCACTCCACTGCAGGTCCCCTTTTAATTTTAATTTGCCTAAAATTAAGGCCAAACTCGTGAAAATATCTGTATCGTTGGAAACAATGTACACTCGAATGTCTCAATTTGCTGAATGTCTCAAAAGTCCTTTTACGGTCTTCTCTTACGAGTGGATTTTTTATGTTATTTTGTATATTTTATATTAATTTCAAAATGAAAAGAGACCCGTCGCATTATTTTGGACGTATTTTGATTGATTTGAGTAAAACATATCTACATATATATTTTGGAATTATTTTTGAAGCTTTCTTGTGAACATTTTTCATAACGAATGTTTACTTGTTGCAGTTTTTCGTAATTTCTTAGATAGTTCAACTAAAGTTTTTCGTATTTATATGATACCGCTACCAAAGCTCTTACATTTGAAATATTTGCAAATGCATAAGTTAAATTTAAAATCGATGCGCTTTTCCTACTTCGAAGAGGTTTGGCGGAGTTCGATTTGTTAAATGGCAGAAGTCCCATAGAGGATAGAGGTCTTCATCAGGTAGCTTATTCGTGATTTTATTTTTCATTGCTCATTTATCCCTTCATACGTATATACATATAATTTGCTAAGCCAATGTGCGTCACGCTGTGAACATCTGGAATAGCGAGTCGGTCTTCGATGAATCTTTAAGTGTTTAATCAGCTCTACCCTTCAAATATTTAGGTCGGTTATTGGATAATTTGGGTTAAGTTTTGATTACGGTCAGCGGTGTTTCTACGCCCACGCGGTGCATAGGGGTCCGCAGGCAAAGGAGGTCAACTAAAAAACAAATAAAATTATAAATATTAGTTTTATATATACCTAGGAAAACAATGTTTAGCATATGATTGTGACCTCACACTTGTAGTTAAAATTATTTCTGCCTTAATTCATTAATAATTTTTCAAGAGATAGCCTAGCATTAATTGTTGCACCGGTTTCCATGGAAACGCTGATCCGTTCGTTATTCGAAAAGCGTTTATTTTTTTATCTGATCGTCTTTCCCAGGTATTTCTCCAGTTATGGTATGCAAATCTTACACGATTTGCCTATTCATATTCGAGATTTAAGCTAATCTGAATATGAGGGAGAAATCGTATAATCTCTCCGATTTTCTCCAATTCCTATTATCCTTCCATTCCGATTCCTCTCGCCAATAACCTCTCCCTTAATCGTTAACGCCCTTAACGCCTTTCTCCCGACCCTCCCCTTCATTTTCACTCTCGTATTCTATTTGACGTTTCGCAAAAACAATATTATCCCATCCGAGCATTCGCGCATAAATACCGGTGTTGGTCCAGCACGCAGTAAAAAGGGAGCGAGGCGGAATTCGTTTACAATACGTTATAACCTAATGCGAGCGTATAATTCGGCCTCTACTATCTCTACAGAGTCATAGTAAGGATGGCACGCTATTGTTAATGTCTCGCAAAAAATTCATAGCTGTCGAGCAAGTGGAGAAAACTATTGGATCTGGGGTTAGAATAGGTATTTGACGTGTTTTTAGCCACGACCACCAACTTTCAGAAATCGACCCAGCTTATGGCAAAAATAAATCGCGAATGACTCCATTTTTATCGCAGTTGTGAAATTTTCGACCAAGTTGATGACTGGGGATCTTTTTCTTATATGAATGAATTATGACTACCTCCGATTTAACTTTTCCTAGACCTTAGATGCAAGTGCGAAAAAATAATGGAATGCCTTTCGGAAAAAGTGATATTCTTCGTTAATATCGCCGGGAGATAAGACGGAGAAATGTTTATACAAACTCTCGTTCCCTATCTGAACGGACCCGTGGCGAATTCATTCTCCTTTTAGAAATGGGCCGTATTCAAATTCAAGCCAAACTTTTGGAGTGCCTTATAGAATTCGCGTATCCCCCTCCCCACGAATACCGAAATTGATGGCCGTTCTTCAGAGATACGGTCGCAGTACTTTTGTTGGGTTCTCAGTGTCTACTAAGATACGAATTCCCTCGTGAAAATGCATTTATATTAGATTTATGAAAAGTGGGTAATTTTTTATTTAGGGAGTTGTGCTGACGATATTTTGATAATTTTGCGGATAAATTCGTCAGTCACCAAGTGAGGAACTTTCAATATAGCATGAATAGGAAATATTTTTTTTCAATTTCAATCTTGATTTACGCTCGTATATTTCATGTTAGATCGAATAATAAAGGCTGTTTTCGTCTTACCGAGCTATTAGAGACCCACTTTTTCAAAATTCCATAAAATTTTATCGAGCGCGGATAAAATGAAGAGCATTAGATACCCCATTGATATAATTCGTCTCCTAGTGCTACAGAAAGGCATAAACAGCGAGCATTGATGTTAGTTTTAAGGGCACCCTAATCCAAAACATTTTGCTAGATGGAAGAGACACACTGTGAGGCATCTTAGGCACTAGACCGTCGATATTATTGTTTGTACTCAAAATAAGCGCCCAGAGTATCATGGAAGACTTCTAAGTCTCGGAAAGAAAGAAAATTGCTATCACAAGAAACTAAGATAAATATGGCTTAGTTAGATTTTCAAGTATGGGAACATAACCTGACCTACATGAAAACTAAGTACCTACTTAACGAACTGAAAATATTAACTATATAATGAAATGTTAATTTAGGACCTAAAAGGGTTTTATAAGGAGTTAACTTGTCTATTGCCAATAGATGCCATACTTTCCACCAAATTCTGCGATACACTCATCTCTCGTTTTACACGGCACTCGCGTTCCAGAAAAGACCGTGTAAAACGAAACCGTCTTAAGTGGCATAAACTTCCACATAGAAATACATCAAGTTACATTTTAGTTCAGTTTAAATTGAAACGATTTAGTCAAGTTTTTTCGGAATTTTTTCCTTTATTCTTTCTTATAACCTCCGAGTTAAGCTGAAATATTTTATGACTTTTAATGTTTGAAAACCGTTCCGAATCCTTGATAAAGAGAAATTGATGCGATTCATTAAAAATAAAAATAGTGCTATATCGAAAACGTGTAAAGCTAAACCGTGAAATTCGAAGATTTGTCGCGTGCTTTCGTTGGAAATAATTCACGAGACGTAATGGAGTCAACGACTCCATCGCATCGAAGTCGCCAGCGTAGGTTTAACTCGACGAAACTAGGCTCAACCGTCGCGCCATTTATAGATCCTAGGTATTCATGTCCTAGGGACAGTCAGACCGCGCATCAATAGTCTGGGACTGGACGAATCCGCTTCTCTCGAGGGAGGCGGCGGATAGAGTACGACGTGGAAAACAGTTGCGGGAGGTCGGTGTGAAGCGATACCAATTGGGTATGCGACACAGATTACAACATACAAGAAAATTAACGTTAGGTCAATAATTAACACTTAATTAACCATTCAAAAAACAAAATAATAACTCTCGCAACTTATAATTCACCCGTGATACTGTGTGGTTCGGGCACCATGTACTTCACTAGAGAGTTCAGGCGAGGTTAGCTCAGTTGATGTAGTGAGGGTTAGACCAGGACGGTCAGGTCACTTCAGCTGCTGTGGTTGGGAGGAGAGTGAGAGAAAGCGATAGCACTCTCACTGCCTCGACAGAGTTCCAGGGGAAGAGGGGAAGGTTTCACAGGTCACTCTGGAATTCCCAGGTGGTGAGTCGTGGTTGGTGAACATTTAAACAGGAGTTTCTGGATTTGCAGTTCTAGAGTTAAAGTTCGTTGAATTGGAAGTGGACTGCGGAGAGACACTTTTCGGCGTATATATTTAGACGTCCAGAAAAGTCCGCGGCTTCTCAGCGGAGAGGCGATTAGTTCGGCCTTGGTCTCTCTCGCCGGCCTTACATAGTCCAGAATCCCGAGGTGTGCCGATCGACAAAGTCCCTCCGGATTATGGACAAAGTCCAGAGGGCAGAGAAAAACGCCACAGGGGACTCTGTGAAACAGGAGCGGATAAATGAATGTCGCCAATGGCCGCCAGGTGCAAATATCGGTGTCCATTTCGCTCCTCGGCCTAGTTAGGCGTCAGAAGCTAGATCATTGTTCCGTTAAATGTTTTCTACGATATTGAATTCCGGGGGATCCGTGTTCGGACGCGGCGATTTTTTACTTTCTCGTATGCTTACAATTGATATAAAGAGAAATTATTGTAATCGCAAAAAAATTCGATCTCGATATTTTGATGGATACACATTTTACGTGTACCTGAGTCCAAAAAAGTTGTTTTTGTCATGCCGTCTGTCTGTTCGCAACTTTAGAGCCTAAACAGTAGAGTGAAAATGAGTGAAAGCTCGCACTTACGCATTTCATCATACAGAATAGAAACTCCGAATAAATGGTTGATAACAATAATTAAGGGCATTATATTCTAGGCATCCAACAATTTGATTTCCTTAAAACGGCTTCAGCGATTTTGATCAAATTTCGTACAATTACTTGAGTTTACGTCTGCGATAATATTAGATAGTACATATTTTGCAAAAATGAATATAAAGATAGTTTATTCTTGGCAACTTTAATAAAAATTGAATTAAAAACTGCTCTTACGATTTTAATCAAATTTTAAATAAATAATAAATAATAACCAAAGTTTAAATAGTTCATATTTTTCAAAAGATAAAACGACGCATTAGTATATGAGAAAGTTTGTACAATGTATATTGTACCGACTTTTTCTGGGTAATCACTTTCCTTGTGATGCATGATTTTCAAATGTTACCGATATCACATTAATCCTAAACAAGTTTAGTGTCGGCAGGATTTTGTGGTATGATGAAATATAAAATTGACAAATAATATCTCTACAATAGTCATTAAAAATTGGGATAATACCAGATGAGGATTTCGGCTGCAAAACAGCCGTCATCAGTTTTGATTCGCCAGTAGTAGATTATTAAGTCAAAAACTAAAAATATTTTCTAGAAATTAACTTCTATAAGTCAATAAAATGTACAAAATAGAAGCGGAAATGAAAGTATCACGCTAATTGTTCATAAATGGAAAAATTTTGACAAACATTCTCCTAAATGTCCCCTTTTAAAATTCAAATGGCTTAGTTAGTGTCTTTGTATATTACTTGTATAAACCGCGACCGCACAACGAACGAGCGCGAACGAACATTCATCCGTGCTCGAGATGTTCTTTCATGCTCGTTCGCTCAGCCGTTCTCAATGTATGCGTTCGAAAGATTCGCTCCTGCTCGGGTCGCTTGAAACACTCGTGGGCCTCATCTGGCCCGCGGGCCATATTTTGCCCACCTCCGCCTTAGGATCATCTTTTTGGTATAGGCAATCCACGTTCATACAATAAAGCTTACGCTGCCGCTCTGTTTGTTAGTGTTTAAAAATCAATTCGCTTAAGAATTCGTTTTGCCCGTCTGTCAGTCCGGGTTAAATGTAAGAAGGGACTATATAGTCTCAATTTCGCCCTAAAAAAGTCGCTTGTCTGTCTTCCTAAGTGGAAGCAGATAGAGACTACGTTTTTTGTGCTAATAGTGACTATTCTGTCTCCTTTTGGATGTTTTATCGGTTTGCCCGTCTGTAAAAACTGCCATATCTTTCTTTCCTTGTTTGTGAAATCGTAGCTTTTGTTTCATTCTGTGAATTTGTACTTTTCTATTTTACCTTAATCGTCCTTTGTTAGTCGGCACTATAAAAATCTACTACACATTTTCCCTCTTTATTTTAAATCTCTCAAACGATTAAAAAACACTCGCTGTTTCTCTACGCGTTCAATCCTGTCCGCTGTACGAAAATCATGTCCTCGTCCAAAAACCCAAACAAAATTCAAACCGGTTTTTCTTTTCCGAGATTTCGCTGCGTTTATTGCATTCGACCGACGTCGTTAGGGAAAAGGGGTGGAGGTGGCGTCCCCTTTCGAGGTCCTATAATTCAAATCCCTATCCTCTCCCCGGAGATTTCCATGTAATCCCCCAATTACCTCCATCGTCTTCCCCACCAACGACCTCTAGAGGATTACGACGGCAGTCCACCCCGATTATAAAAAAGAACGAGCGCGTAATTCCGTCAAATTATGGCCGCATATAAAAAAGGGAGTAGTTTCCCCGTGGACATAAACGCGTCCCGAGTTTAAATCGTGTACTTTTGGTTTGAAGGGATGAAAGAATAGAGTGATAAGAGTTTTCAAGAGTATTAGTTCTGAGGCCTACGGACTAAGTGGGTTATATCGCGATGGTAACCCCATCTTCACTTCACATGTCACCCTTGGTGTGGTTAAAACGCCATTACCTATGTTAACTATTCAGATGACATTGCATCGACGGAGAGTAATGTTCCTCACTTTCATCTAAAATGAAATATAAAAACGTAAAATCGAAACTTAAAGTGAATTTAAGCAGATAAAGGGAGCGAATATCCATTAGTAATATTAGAATAACCTTGTAGGTGATTCCATCATATGTTTTTATACTAAAATTAAAAACTGAGATAAAGAACTATAAGATTAATCTAGTTTGTCGATATATTTATATTGTTATCATTGTTTGTAATCAGCTCAAACATAGGTACGTAATGATATGTTAAACTGGATTTTTAACACCCAGCAGTCAACTGATGTGGGAGACAGTACACTCGTTCCTCACTATGCTCGGTGCGGCATATGTGTTCCTGGAAACCGTGAAAAGTGAGGTAGTTTTTTTTTACGTAGGAATATGCGAGGTTATATTTCAGTGCCGTTGTGAGGTCACCTTGCAACAATTCAGTCATAATGTATTTTACGTGCTAAACCGAAAACGTATATAAAGCGAAACCGTGGATTCAGAGGGATGAGCGTAATCATCTTGCCCTTGTAGATGTAACACATTATGGCCAAAAACTATATTTTCAAATCCTTCAAATAATGCTATAAGATTACGGAATAGTTCAATGGAAAAAATTGCTGACTTTCCAGTTAATAAGTATAAATATATCAATTTCAAGTAATTAAAACAACGAAACAATTTGAAGCATAATGCATGAGATATTTAATTTCTGTGGTCTTGGCTGAAGAGCAGTAAAACACGGTGGTACTCTTTTTTGCATGAAGTATTTTGTCGCAGCGCATAAGCGTGCCATGGTACAGAGCAATTTAATGGCGAATCCATTGCTTTAATGCTAACATAAGGTAAATTACCGCATAAAAGTCGGAAACACGAATCATGACAACATTTACTAGTTCGCCTGCTAATCCTAACACTTCATTGTCTTAACATCTAGTTACATTATTTATTTGGAAAACTTCTAACAGTTAACGCCTTGATTTTAGTATAACGGGCTCTATACCACGGATTCGCAACAACACGGTTTGTTTTTATGCAAAAAATTCACCCAAGGCGGATTATGGTTAACGTTAATCTGAATAATCGAAGCTGGCATGTAGGATTCCAGTTTTCTGAGCGAGCAAGAGACATTATCGAGGATCCGAGTGCGTTGTTTAAACGAAAACACAACATTTTCACAATACGTATGTGCACCAGAGAGAAATTTTGGAATTTTAGGGCTGGAGGAAGGTACCTGAAAGGGTATGGAACGCAATCCTTCTTTCACTACGTGAAGTCAGGTTCATCTAACGCGGATTCATATTACGCGACACTTTTTCGAAACGCATCCCTTGCAGTATTGTAGGGCTGGTTGTATCGCCATGTATCCTTTTATATTCAGCCTAAAGTAAATATAAAATTTCGTGGATTGAACGATCGGATCGATAAATCTTCCTCGCGTAGGTAGAAGTTTGCTACGAATGAAAAAAGATACAGCCGCATTCCGCACAGTATGGGAGTTTTGAATTTTGAAATTTGAAGGAAAAGCGAGCGGAAACGCTCGCCGTTTATTTTCCTTTATGCGGAGGTGAAGATTCGTCCAATCGAGATGACGAGCCGTAGACCATTTTCGAGAAACTTGAATTATAAAAAATCGGAAAGAATATACGAAGCGGTCAACCCCGAAGATAAAAAAGAAAAAGATAAAATGTCGGATGCGTTGCATAGGAATGGGGTTAAGGAGGGAAGGGAGATGAAGAGAAACAGGAGGGAGAATCGAGGCATTTAAAGTGTAGTGGCCACTCGCAGGGAAGAAGGGAGAAGGAGAAAGAGAGGAGAGCTCTTCTCTATCTCGCCTCCTCATTCTCTCCTTCCGATCTCCCTCTTTTATTCTCCTCTTCCAGTCTCCCTCCCTTTTCCTCTCTCTCTTCGATCAGAAGTGTCTCCGGAGAGCACTGTAGGACGAATCTCTGAAGAGGGGGGGAAGATGCTTTCCATAAAAAAGAGCAAGCGGGAAGAATGAAATGAGGGATGAAGATGAGGTGAAGAGGGCGGAGGGAAGGATTTGAAGAATGGGGGGGGGGGAGTCGGGATGAAACGAATAAAGTACGAATACAAGGTGGGAAGAATGAGGTCAAATAATGCGGTAGAAAATAAGGCTGACGACAGAGGAATTAGGCTGAGATATGATTGAGAAAATTCCTAGGTTGATTCTGATAGATCAGGTGTGAATGACATTTTCCTCGTGGTGGGGAAAATACATAGTTACGAAAGCTTTGGCGGGTTGCAGTGGAATTTGGGTGTTTCAGAAAATCTTATGCGTTTACATTAAAAGTTACCAGGAGGTTCTGTGCTGTCATATAAATAAACATCAAGTCTAACTAATGTATTGGCGTTAAGGGTCCACCAGAAAATGCTTTGAGGCCGGTGTTTTAATGAATAAACATGAATATGTTTTAGGTGAATTTCAGAGATTGATTTAACGCTGTGAGTCGCATGCTGCCATCGGGCTGCTTACCCCTGAGCTAAATGAACTTTCGGAAAGATTAAGATTGCCATTCCCGCATCTTCCATCTTTTAAAGTTCATGCTTATGCGGCAGGGTTTTTTACTTTCTCCATACGTAGTATCACAAAAAAATCGACTTCGAGATTTCAACGGAAATACACGTTTTGAGGTCCCTATAACACGTTTAGACTATTTTCGGAATATCTGTATGTGCTTATGTGATTGTGGGGACTCTAACTCGAAAAATACTTGCCATATCGTTACCGAATTTCATATTTAACACTTTGGTATAAGTACAAAGAGCTGATTAGTTTTTGGATAATAACGGTTAACCGAAAATCGAGGTTTATTCGAAAACCGATTCGGTTTTTGCGATATTTCTTCGCTAAAACATCATTATTGTATATACAATTCTATACAAATGTTATAGAGAATGTAATTTCCAACAACTTTCATTTGAAACAATTTTCCATAGCAGTTGTTGTTTAGGAATTATTTATAAATAATCGGTTTTTTCGGTTTCCATCAAATATCTTAAAAACGTCGTAATTGGTCATCTTCATGAGGACCAAAGTTCTAGAGAATAATATTTCTTCCAACTTTTGTTTGAAACAAATTTTCGTAGAACCATCCATTTCGGAGATATTTTGCTTTTTCTTAATTTCCAGTATACTGCGCCACCACCACGTAGCGGTGTATTCTGTAATCATATTCAAAATATACTTAATTTACGGCAATAAGGGCGACTGTATTCTTTTACGATACGAAATGATAATTTTTCCTCATAATGTTATTCATAATAATTTAAATATCTATACACCAAATATGGAGAAAGTCATGTGTTGGCCACATCAGATTTTTTATTCATGGGTCACAGGATACTTAAGAGTGCAGTGCAAATAACAGTGTTACAGAAACAAAGGAAGGCAAGATACTTGGAATGCCGTTTGAAAAATTTATTATCGCCTCAATCATAAAAAGGCTGACAATCGAATGATTAATAGCGAATAAAAAAATAAAAATAATATACTCGTATACGAGGCAAGAAAAATAATTAATTCTAACATTATTATTAAAAGCGTTTAATGCTTTCTGCAGGAGTAAAAACATATTAAAATATTACAACTGATAACGTAAAAAATAAAAAATTGCTCATGCTTGCCTATAGAAGATAATTTTTTTCATTAAAAATAATTTTATTTCACAAAATGATAAGAAGTTTATCTACAATTTATAAGCCAAGTTGTAGTTAATTTTTTCTTTAGTTTTCTGACCTAATTCGGGTTTCGAGCCCCTCGATAAAATTTATTTGTTAAAAACTCGAATTATTGAATTTCATCGAAACTGACTTTTTGGAAAAGATTTTGGTAGGCAGTAAATATTAAATATTTTTGTGTTAAAACACCGAGTGGGATTTGAATTTAAACTCATTCGTATGTGCCTTCTGAATTATATTTAAATAAATCAATTGGATTTTTAGTTTACATCCCTACTGCTTTTCCTAAGAGCGATTTTATATATCCTGGTCGTTCCCATTATAAAATTCAGTTTTAATCAAGATAATTTTTATACAGTTTCTTGTTTAAGCACTCAAAAGAAATTGAAGGGCCCTTCCTTAAATGTAGAAACGAAGGCAGTTATGAATTGGTGAGTGGGCACCAGAGAGGGAAAGAGCTGGAGAAAGAAGTGATGGAAGGAAGGAAAGGATGATTTACGATTGGGTTGGCAATCGTAAATGGTGGAGGAAGGGGTGACCTGAAATGAAATGCAGAACTTATGGATGTGAATCAAGAGGGAAATATTGTTTATGTGGCCTGTAATCAGGCTCTAATTACACTAATTTAAAATATAACAGGCTTAATTCCTATTCAATCGTCTAAAATTGAATCATAAAGGTAAATAATTATAATGAGCGTCAAGGTCTGTAAATCTTTGAATCCAGAATACTATTGATTAATGCTCAGAACTTTGTAGATAATAACGAAATTTCTATTTGCGTGATTTGCAAGTACAAATAATAAAATATATAAGCAAATACTATAATTCGATATTTTTTCTTCATTTTTGACGAGCAATTACGCTTATATATGTACACTCATTTCGAAAAGTCTAGCGACACGGCTCGGTCACGCCACACAGTCCGGAGCTGAAAGTTCCGAGTATGTTGGTACCTATTGCTTGAGGGGAAGCAGGAGAGGGGAATGATAGGGAGGGGCGGAAGAAGGAGGAGGTGAGTTTCGAAGGCTGGGTTGGCGTTCTAGAAGAAACGAACGGAATCAGAGCCTATGAGACAAAACCCATTCAACAGTGCGAGGGCATCCAATCCAACTCGGAAAAAAGGACCCTCTCAGAGGTTGCCTTCGTATGCCAAGGGTAACAAGAAAACCTCCGAGAGAAGGAGGCGTGTAAACGGTTCGAAGTCCTCAGTGATGCCTTACAATTAGATAGGGAAACATAAATGAATATGCCGCGTCTAGAAAGCAATTGTGAAAATGATGCAATATTTTCACCTTTGTGGGCATTATTAATGCGAAAAGCTAGGCTGCACTTCACTTCGGAAAGCGTAAAAAATCATCAACGGGTCAAGGGCAAAAATTATATAATACTCCATAAATTACGATAACAAAAATGAGAGCTGTTGATTTAGTGGAGATCCTGAATGAGCATCTTCTGCCTTATGTCAGACAGATAGTGCCAGACGGCGAAGACATGGTAGTAATACAAGATAATTCATCGTAAGATACGGCCGGTATAACTCGACAATTTTTTAACCAGAACTGGAATATCAATGTTCTGCCCTGGCCAGCTCGCTTACCGGATCTGAATCCCATTGTGAACTTATGGGGTATAATGGTGAATGAGTGGACGGGAGGAAAGTTGAGGACGGCAGCCGCTCTTGAAGAGAATGTTATGGAACGCTGGGGCTCAATCGGACGACTGCCACAAATACGGTTCATTAACCGTCGAATGCAAGGAGTGATCGACTCAGGCTGAGACTTCACTAATTACTAAAATAAAACACTACATAATCTTTCATTGTTTTCATTGCCTATTAAATGCTGCTAGAATAAAATTTTTATTCGAAAATTTAAATAAAGTCTATATAAAATGTTTCCACTCTCTGTGAGAAAAGTGCTACATGTGATAAATTGCCATTTATTGGAGTTTTGGCAAAACTGATTGGATAAAGGATGTAAATATTTCCTAATGTTCTCCCGAAAAAGCAATTTTCGTGCTGACAGTTTCTTGACGCTTGAGTGATACAGTACAGTGGAATAAAAATTTTATTCCGGCGAGCGAGCTGGCCAGGGCAGAACATTGATATTCCAGTTCTGGTCAAAAAATTGTCGCGTTACACCGGCCGTATCTTACTACCACGTCTTCGCCGTCTGGCACTATCTGTCTGACATAAGGCAGAAGATGCTCATTCAGGATCTCCACTAAATCAACAGCTCTCATTTTTGTTATCGTAATTTATGGAGTATTATATAATTTTTGCCCTTGACCCGTTGATGATTTTTTACGCTTTCCGAAGTGAAGTGCAGCCTAGCTTTTCGCATTAATAATGCCCACAAAGGTGAAAATATTGCATCATTTTCACAATTGCTTTCTAGACGCGGCATATTCATTTATGTTTCCCTATCTAATTGTAAGGCATCACTGAGGACTTCGAACCGTTTACACGCCTCCTTCTCTCGGAGGTTTTCTTGTTACCCTTGGCATACGAAGGCAACCACTGGGAGGGTCCTTTTTTCCGAGTTGGAATGGATGCCCTCGCACTGTTGAATGGGTTTTGTCTCGTAGGCTCTCATTCCGTTCGTTTCTCCCTACAAGCCTACCCAGGCATCGAAACCCACCTCCTCCTTCTTCCGCCCCTCTCTATCATTCCCATCTCCTGCTTCCCCTCAAGCAGTGGATACCAACATACTCGGAACTTTCAGCTCCGGCCTATGTGTGGCGTGATCGAGCCGTGTCGCTTGACTTTTCGAAATGACTTACTTATAATTATGTGCTTTTTTGGGTGTTAATGGTTTCATAGAATAGAGAATAGACTGTGTTACCGATGTCACGATTTAAATATTTGAAATGTCTCTGGTGCTTTTGAACTTATATACACTTTTAAAGATTGATTTAATAAACTTTCATGTAGTCCTCAATATTACTCTCTTTTTTACTTTTCGACTGTTTCTTCTTCTTCTTCCTGCCATTTCGTCAAAGATAAAATTTAAGGAACGGGCGTTGAATAATACGGGAAATATTTTAAAGGATCTAATCGTACAAGAAGGCATAATTTTATGAAAAGGACTCTTGGTCACTTCATTGGATAAATGATGAAGTAGCTACGAAAAGTTATGAGCTATGAAAGAAGGACAGAACGTAGACAGAAACCTGACTGCGGTGCATGTCATATACAGTTGGCCGAAAAGCGTTGGCCGAAACGCCTTTCCTCTCACGTTTCTGGCCGCCGCTTCCTCAAACTTTAGCGTTAGCACTCGAGCATTCAGGTCGCCCACGGACCAACCGGAATCCCCCTCACCCGAGGCTTCCGTTTTACAACCTCCCGCCTCCTTGAAGCGGCGAATCTAGGCTGTTTGGAAGCTGGATGTTCTCGCCGTGTTTTCTGGCAAAGTAAAGAACACGAGTAGATAGGGAGAGAAAGAAGATAAAATAAATTCCGAGTCGATGGATCCGAAAAAAGCGCTAGTGACGTGATTGAAATGACCGAGGATGGCGGAATGGTACGAAACCGGCGCAAAAAGTACTTGACCGAAGCACGATGCGAGAAATTCTAGGGTCGCTAAAGGCGGGATGCGATTGATTGGAAAAGCAAACGGAATTTGAGATGAATAAATGAGAGAGATCGCCGATAAGAAAAAATGTTGCAGAGGCGCGTCAAGAATGTGTGCTTGATCGATTGTGTTTATGCATGTTTAGATGCCTGCACACACAATAATTTCCCGATTCATAGAGAAAAAAAAACGGAATTTGATTTAATCGTAATTTGAAAGAATATAATTTTAAACCTTTTTATACAATGTACGTACATATGAACGTATGTTATTTACTGGTCTTATACCAATTAAGTAATAAAGTATTATGTACTTGGGTAACTTAAAATCTTGGCTTAATTTTCCTTAAACCTTTTATTAACTCTCTTAATATTTCAGAATTAATCTATAAAGCATCAAAAATTGGAAAAATAAGTACAAATATTAGGAATCTCTACTATAATAATAACACTACTTCTATAACGAAAAATCATATGCGTATTTCTGGTATAATGCAGCCGTCTTCAGTTGTGATTATAGATTAGAATATAGAGACGAGCGACTCTTGTTCTGTGTTAAAAACCTTGCTATGGCAATCGTTGATACCTAAGATAAGAAGTTTCCCCCCCATTTTTTATATTAATTGCGATTATTGTTGTTGGAATAAGAAAAGTTAGATAATTTTATGTTGAATCTCTTAATGCATACTTAATTATGCTCATGTGTTTATACTGGGCCTATGTAGGCACTTTTTTCAAGCGGAATTGGCACGTATTCGGAACATCCTTTAATCGGGAGCTTGCTGCGTAAGGATGTGCGTTAAATTTACTGATACCCAGATGAAAGCCTTTTATGGCCATGAGTTTATCGAAATCATATAAAATCATTCCTCGATCATTAATTTTTAAGTATTTTATACTGTAATAGCCCAGGTCGGTTGGTTGGTTGGTCACGCTTTCACGATGGCCGGTATAGAGCGTTTTAACAAACTTCCTGAATAGGTAGAAGATTGAAATTTGGCAAGGATGCTTGATTAACATATTTTAAGGTAATGACGAAAATAAATCTCCAAAAAAGTCCTGGGTTCGACTCCAAGGAAGACATTTCTATTTTCCGTAAGGTAACATGTAAAAATCAATTTTTTGATGTGCAGGCTTTTATTGTTTTGGAAATTAAAATTAGAAGGAATTAACCTACAATCTTCGGATTTGAACCATTTTGAAGCAAAAATTACAAAGTTTCTTATTCTGTTCATATTTTTCCGCATACAATTCGAAATCGCTCATGTTATACGTTTAATTCACATATTTTGTGGAAATATTGCCATTTTAACGGAATGTTGCCTTGGCTATCAATTATATTGTTAGACCTCAAAATCCTATTCTTGTATCAATCCTTATGGGTGTAAGCGTGCTCTGAATGCTTTTAATATGAGATAGGGAGGGAGAGAGAGGGATGGTAACGCAGGGGGAGAGAGCAAGGGAGAGGGAGCGAGGGAGGGAGAGAGGGGAGGGAGGGAATGAGGGGAAGGGGTGGAGAGAGAGATGGGGGGAGTGAGGGAAAGAAGGGAGGGAGAGAGAGAAGGGAGGGGGAGTGAGGCGAAGAGGGGAGGGAGAGAGAGGGAGGAAGACAGACAAATGACTTTATTGAGGATGAAATTGAGACTATATAGTCCCTTCTTACATTTAAGAGAGAGAGAGGGAGAGGGAGTGAGGGGGAGAAGAGAAGGAGAGAGTGGAAGGGAGGGGGAGGGAGGGAGGAGGAGAGAGAGGGAGAGAGAAAGAGGGGGAGGAGGGCAACTATTTAAAGTTAACTAAAGATATCCCGTCATATTTACGGACAATTATGCTAGTTTATGATAAATAATATGGAGCTGTGGAACGATGTAGTGATATTAGTTTGTATGTATTTATACAGATCACCGAAAATTACCATCAGAGAGTCATTCATTTTTAATCGTGACCGGCTCGAGATTTTTTTACCTTACCGAAGCAGTACTTTCTCTTTCGACGCTCATAACGCATTCCAGCTCCACCCATTTCTGTGTCTTTTCCGGATATTTTTCTATCAACCCAAGAGCGGAATCATGCTTAACTTCCTTCTCTTTTTTTCATTAATGTATAAAACATCGGGGTTTCGCTTTAACGGTTTGTCGACCTTTCTCTCCCTATATACCTGCTGCCGCAGTTTACCATTTTCTCGGGATTAATCCTCGAAAGGCATGCGGCAGGAATTTACTGTGGGAAGAAAAATATGTACCTTTAAAGATTCTGCACCTGTATGCTTATCCGCCTAAGGATGCCGTATATTGTGCGACAACGATCTTGAATTGCTCTGTAAGCTGCTTTTTTTTTTAATATGTGATCTTTTGTCGTTGCCGATACGGTCGACTATTTTTTTAAAAAAATCCTGTAATATTTTTAGTCATTTCATTAATCGCAAAGAAACTACGGTGTAAATTTCCATTTTATTGTAAAATAAAGAGAAAACCAAAATAAAAATAAATGTGAAGCCTAGATCGTTCTCTGTTGTATACAACAAGTATGTAATAAGTAAAAAAAATTCAAAAATAAAATCTTTTTGCTTTATAAAATAGTCGGGCTTAAAAGGATACAACAAGAAAAATTTCAGATTATTTGTTCGTTATAAAAGGTTTTGGTGTCATATTATTTTCATTACTGTTGCTTTACATATCCTTTGCGTAATAATTTCGCTTTGATAGGAGATTGTCAAGGTTGAGCTTAATCAAAAAAATGTGTTTTGCTATTAACTTCATATTCAAAATCCATTTACTCCTGCTTATGGAATGAGATTCTTACGTAAATGATATGTAAAGCAATTATTGAAAAGAATATGGCAGCAAATCTTTTATAACGAACAAATAATCTGAAAATTTTCTTGTTTATCCTTTTAATCCCGCCTATAAAGCAAAAAGATTTTATTTTTGAATTTTTTTTACTTATTACATACTTGCGGTATACAACAGAGAACGACCTAGGCTTCACATTTATTTTTATTTTTTAAATTCTTACTTGTTTTCGTCTTTTAAGTGCAAATATGAATAACATTCAATAAATAATAACGAACATAAAAAAAATTATCTCAATCGCTTTCTTACAATGATTGATGTCAAAGTTTGTGATATGTGGAACTTTGTGACTTCATACGAGTCTAGTGCTTGTAAGCACGTAAGTTTAAATCACAAAGCAAATAAGAAGAAAAACCTGCTACCGGCATTAGCCTACTCTTATCGAAGAGCACCAATGAGGACCAACGGCTTTACGTCCCTTCCGAAGGATGAAGCGTTGATTCGCGTGCTCTCCTCTAAACACGTAAATAGGAGGCCGCAAGATCTATTGAAAAAATGGAACTTTCGCAGGTTTTCAACGGGTATGCTCAGCGTAGCAGGCTTTTAGATCTCGTTTTCGGTAATTTTCATTTTTATGCTACAATGTCTTAAAAGGTGCCTTATGCCAGTTGTTGCCTCTACAGGTAACTTAGTAGGTTACTTCTAACTAATTGGAATGTTTCATAGTATTACGAATTTAAGCATTAGATCGCCACCCTTATGCAGCTTATTATTTGTTCTTTGAAATCATAATGGAAGTTAAAAACATTGCTTGTAACTATTTCATCTGCTGCAGGATTATATTTTTGTGGAGTATATTTTGTACAAGACTCATTGGGTCATTAAACCATCTGAAGAGATAAAGTCTCGCCGAAGATGTCTTTTTCAACAAATAGTCCCCTATACCCTCTCAAGCCTTACATAACATCATTCACATTCATTCGTTTAAAAGTTTAATTTTACAAATATTTAACCCTTTCTGTTTTGATATTGAATCAAACCACCTCCTACATGTCCTGACAACCACTTCGCTCCATATCTCCTTAACCTCAACGATAACATTCGCGCGGTTCCCCCGTCGCTATTTTCGCGAACTATTGTGCTGCAGAGGGGGGAAGGGGTGTTGGATAAAGAGAACCACATAGAGGCTGCTACGACGTGTAATAGAAATTAAGGAGAGGGAAGGGAGGAGGGAAGAAACGGTGAGATGGGAACATATAGGAAGAACGAGGTAGGAAGAGGAAGCCAAACAAAGGAATAAAGAGTGGTTGAAGAGGAGAAGTGAATGGGGAAAATATGAGAGTTTGAGCGAGTGGGTAGAAATAGAGTGGGAGACAACGGTCGGTAGTGGAGTCGGTATAGGGAATTTTTAGTCCGCATGCTGTGAGGAGGTGCCATTGTTTATAGTTGTCACGGATCCATTAATCGTTACGCCATGTTTTCATACATCGCCTCTTTTTCTCTTTTTTTCTGTCTTTTTTTCCCTATCTTCTTCGTCGCGAAACAACCTTATACATCATCGACATTTAGTAACGAAGTGTTTTTCGTGTTCATACCTCTCCGTCAAAACGCACGGAAACGCGCTTTAAAAAAATATAACGGCATAAAAGCCCGCTCGTAAATCCATTTCTCCATTACAAAAAAAAAAGTGTCCCACGGTTAAGTAAATTTCATTTCAAAATGGCGAAGGGATCATCGAGCGTGTACGAAGAATTACATTGTTTCAGACGCGTTTTTTTCGAATAGTTTTATTTTGTTTTAAGAGTCATATGTTTGTATGGACTCGTTGACGTTTCATTGTTTTCATTTTCTGGTGAGGATAAGCATTGTCAGTTTGAAACGAGATTGTTTAATCCTAGTGATGTGGGAGATATGTTATAAAAAATAAATTTTCTGTGCTTTTTTTGAGGTTGCATATTGCCTATTTACAGGCGATTTGAGGTTCTATTTAGTCACGACATTATCTTTAATGGTGATATTTTGGCGGTTTTTTGACATGGCGACAATATGTTGGGTTTAATTGTTCTATGGAAATTTTAATGGAAAACATCAAGTGTTCAGTGTTTCGCCATCTGTCTGGCGTGCATTATTTTTAGGCTATAAAGATTTGGCGGAAAGAGAAAGGAGTAGCAAAATGTTGGGAGGTGGGGAATGGCGTTTGCCATTATAATCCTAAATTCGCAAATGATGTATATTTGAAAGGTATAGAATAGTACCTACGGGGATGTTTTGCTTCGCAGAACTTTTTATAGCAGTTGTGAGTCCTTCAGTTCACGTCGGAAGTTACTTGAGAAATTGTTCGGAATACTATAACTGAAAATCAATTATGAATAATTTGTTAGCGTAAAACCTTCACCGTAAAAGATACCCATCCGAAATTTTGAAGTAAAAATTATATAAATATCTGTATTAAATTTATTAGATCTCATTTTGAACTTCCTGCAGCCTGCATGCCGTAGTTTGTCCATATCATGTAGATATATCTATACTATGTTTTATTCGTTTCCCTCTAAAATTCGAAATATACTGCAAAAGAGTATTGTCTATATTTCAAATGATGCGGTTAAGATCTAATTAATCTGCCAATTTCAATGTCTAAATAAGTAATTTTTTTCTTTCCAAATATTATTACGTTTATTACTATATTATCTTAACAAATTAGCTCGGCATTCACTTCACAAAGATAATGTTCGCGATTAATTTCCTCTCACGCAAAGCGAATTTCTATGTCCGACCCTGGCAGAAGGATACTCTCAACGCAGAGCTCGGCATTGGTGCATTTACGGCATCGCTAAATTTCGCAAACATTTGTAATATTTTCCGCGCGAATAGAAATTGGTGGTTCAACATTCCAAATGCCATTGGCGATCCCACGCTGCGTCTCGTTAAATATGCGTATTCCATATTCCAAGTTGTGGAGTAGAAGATTATCCGTTTTGTTTACTGTGGCATTTGCGCTTTCAAACGTTTGCCTCGTTAAAGTGAGAGATTGCGCTCTTGTTATGGCTATATTTTGATTCATCCGGAGGAATTTATAGCTCCACGAGATGAGCTATTAATATATTACCCTTTTAAATGGAAAGAGAATAAAAATGCAGCATTCTTCGAAATTAACATATTTTTGTTTAGAATTGGTCACCTAAAGAGGCTAGGAGTTTAATGAAACTGTTGTACTAAATAAAATTACAGTAGAAGGATCATAAGGTATAATTCTCGTTTTATCATATTAGAAAATTTTCCCGAGTTAAGCGTCTTATTATAATTGATAAACTATTTTAAATATTCTGTGAAAGACAACATATTTAATAAAAATGTAAGGGTCTTCATGAAAGGGTTATTTTATATTTAATAACGTTTATTGAGGTTAATAATCGATAAAATAACAATAAAAGTTATTTGAAAATTAAATTGTTCTTCCATGAAGACCCTGTTTATTGAAAGACAATAGCAGCCTTACGTCTATTTAAAAAAGTATTTTTTTGAAAATGAACCGCAAGAACTTTTTTCTTTCGCTTTTTAGCCTCGTTCTCTTGATTTTTTTTCAGACTGTATGAAAACGTATTTTTAATACTC
Organism: Uropetala carovei; assembly: GCA_036926305.1. Classification (NCBI taxonomy): domain Eukaryota; kingdom Metazoa; phylum Arthropoda; class Insecta; order Odonata; family Petaluridae; genus Uropetala; species Uropetala carovei. The sequence continues at coordinate 11,749,071 of JAXCHB010000015.1, forward strand.
CAACCTTTTGCAACTAAATCACCCGACTTGGATTCGTTCAAATTCCGCACCGGCATAAATAAACAACTCTTCTGAACTCTTTAAATCTACTCGCCAGAGATTTTTGCATAAACGAAATTCCCGAAAAGGGGGTGGCGGAGAGAGAGAGTGGCTCGGATGAGAGATTATAAAACGAGACACCGAGAGGCTTTGAGCAAGAGAGGGATGTTTCAAATCCAGGAGAGTGAAAGGATCGCATATTTAACGAGGTCAGAGCGACGGGCGGTAAAAAAAAAGCGATCGAATGGAATAAACCCGGAACACACGGAAACTTTTTTTTCTTTCTCTCTCTCTCTCATCCGATCTGGATTTGATAAAAAAAAGAATTTTTTATCGGGCGTTCGGGGATTCCTTGAGGAAATAGGGAAATTATGGGGGAAAATTTTTAAAAGGGAGGGAGGAAGTTGGAGCGGGAGGGGGAATTAGAGGATTTTGGGGACAGGTTAATTAAGGGATTTGGAGAAGGCGGATTCCGGAAGGAGAATAAGATTGAGGGAATGGGTTTGAGGGGGAGGAAGACGGACAGAAATGATTAGAGGAGAGGGCAGAGAGAGAGAGAGAGAGATGGAGGAGAAAATGATGGAAGGAGAGAGGAAGGCGAGGAAGAAAATATAAAGAGGAGTCGGAGTAAATAAAAAAAATGCTTTTATTACCGAAGTTGATGCCGTTGGCTATTTATTCCCCTCTTTCGCCTTACTCTTTAATAACTTTTAAAATATATAATATGATTTCAATTTTTAAATTTACGATAATAATATGGTTTAAAAATTAACGGCTTTTGAAATTATGAAAAAAGATATTTGGGTAATAAGATTACCTCAAATTTGGTAAAGAATAATAATACGAATAAACATTAACGTTTATCATAAAAATAAAGGTGAATACAAAAATATGGGTATAATACATAGCCAAAAAATATTTCGAAGTTTGCATTATTAAGTTATTCCATAACACTTTGGAAATAAGGATTACCGGCACATGGAGTGCACATATAAAATACTGCTTAAGTAAAGTTTTTAAATGAGTGCTGCAAGAAATGTCATTCCAATTTTGCAATAATAAAAATACAACCAAGTAAATAAATCAAAGATTTGGAAATTTCGGCAAGTCTTTGTGGCAATAATCTTTCCTAAAATAAGTTGATGATAATCTAATAGCAGCAAATGAAAGTGTCCAAACATCGTGATACACGTATGTATAAATATGAAACATTGTTTGAAGGCTGTGGTGTCGCGACATTCTCCATATCTTTGAAAGGTTTCGCACCTACGTTTGGGAAACACTGAGAGTTAGAGAGAGGGGGAGAGAGAGGGAGGGGGAGAGAGAGACAGACAGACAGAGAAAGGAATGGGCAAAGCTGACTGAAGTTAGCATCGTTCTGAAATAAATACAAAATTGATAGCAGAATCCGAGAGTGAGGTAAACGAGCGCGGAGATGCCGCGCCGCCGCTGTTTCGAGCGAATGGCTGAGTCGAATGCCGAGGAAAGAGGGACACGGAGAGAGAAGGGTTATGGGGGATAGAGGGAGGGAGGGATTAAGTTAGCATTTAAGTGAGAGGGAATTAGTCGAAATCAGCGAGATCGAGGGAAAGAGAGTAGTGTGGGACTCACGGTTAGAGACGGAAAGAGGATAGAAGGAGGAAGTCAATGAGGGGAAAAGAAGGCAAGAAAAAGATGGGAGCTTGGGTATTTGGATACGAGGCGAAAGCTATGGGCGGATAAAGGGGAATTAGAGGAGACGCGAGAGATAGAAGGAGAATGGCGGAGAGAAAGTATGGGGATGAGGAGCAGGAGTGGAGAGAATAATTGATTGTCAGGGAGGCTTCAGGATGGCGAGTGGAAAGAGGCGGACGCGATAGTGAAAGATAGGGAGAGGGAAGTATACAATGCCATTTTGGACAAGTTTAAAAATATTCGGTCATTTATTCCGTAAATGTTTACGGGAATGAATGATTACACATTGCTCGCAATATTTGTTTTGTGTCACGCAAACACGAAACAAGATTATAAATATTAAATTTAGGTATGATACCCTGGATGAAATTCAGACGGATAAGGTCACACGCACATACATAAACATGCGCAATCATATGGGCACGTACGCACAAACAGACGCATAGGCGCCCATGCGTGAACGCACTCGCGTATGCAAATGCACATACACATAAACACACATGGGTTTTTATATATACGCATGTATCTAAAACAGCCTCCAACTAATGACTTGAAAGGAGACCAAAGCGAACAAAAAGAATACACCAGTGCAGAGAAAAAAGTATTACGGTTGTGGAGAAACGCCTGCGTGAATTACAGCGCCGAAATGAAAGGAACGACAAAATAAAACGAGAAGTCCGCTTAACAATGCGTTTAATTTTTCGTAATTAAAAAAATTAAATACTTAAATATAAAAAAAATCCGAATTTCCAAGCGAGGAAACAGGGAGAGTATCGACTCGTATAATGCGGAACCCTCGAGGGGCATTATGGAAGGATGAATGGACGAGAAAGCGGGAGTGGGAAAGATGACGAAACAAAAGAAAGGAGAGAGGGGAATCGCGAGGAGGAAGCGGGGTGAAAATGATAGAAAATAAAAGCGTCCGAGTTAACTGATGGAGAGACGGGAGCAGGAGGAGGAAAAGGTCCTTGGGATATTTGCTAGGGAAAAAAGGAACCTACGGAAAGAGGAATAGGAGGGATAGATTTTCATTAGTTGGGCGAGATTTATACAAGAAAATCTCTTCATCCGTCTAACCCAGTGTCAAGCACGAAATACAGTACAATACACGTGATAAAAATGTTAAAGCTGAAAATAGAAAGGTATTATTAGGGAAAAATAACAAAATTGCGTAACTATGCCTTAGGATAAAATCCCAAATGCAAAAAATCACCCACACAAGGAGGAGGAGATATGAAAACACGGGAATCCTAATGGGACCTCTAATAATAATTGATTGAGAGGAATACGAAAATGAAGTTCACACGTTATTTCTATATACGTGTATACATTGGCAGTGTCTCTCAAATTTGATTTCGCTAACAGTTGGGGTATCGTAGCTTATCTTTAGTAGTGCTGAGAAAAACGTAGTTAAATAAATAAACCGAAGATTTTGATAGGCCTTAATGTGTCAATAATGTTTTCTCGTACAAGTTGATGATAATCTGATAACGACGAAAGAATGCGTCCAAACATCACGATATCCATAGACGTAAATATAAAACCCCGATCTATCCCGAGAGTGCCACAAAATTCCGTTTATCTTTGAAAGGGTGTTGTTACTACAAACATCTTATACTTTACCACTTTATATTGATAACATTAATGGGATTACATATTCAAGAAATAAAAAGTAAAAAATGTCCAACCTATTCTTATAATTAAAGGCATGCTGATTTGGGGATTCCAAAGAAGAGGTATATTTCAAAACATTATGTAAATAAACGGATGAAAATAGAGGTACATGAAATTACAAATAGAAGTAGGATTTGAGGGGGGCGAGAGAAATTGGACCCGTTTCGGAGGTAAGCTAGTTAGAGGAGGAAGGGAAGAAAGGGTTGAGGTAAATATAAAAGGATTAAAAGGATGAGGGCGCATAAAATTAAGTGTTCGACGAAAAGGAGAGTAAACAAGACGAAGTGAATGCAAGGAAGGTTTGTTGTGCTGGGAAGGAGCAACCTTAAAAAACAAGTTTTAAAAGAAGTGAACGAAGATTTAAGAGGAGTGCTATGAGCGACATGAAGGGAAAGGGGTAGAGACGGAGTAATGGATTGAAATAACGCAAGGAGTGTAGGGAGAAGGAAGTTTATGGTTGGGACTAACATCATACTGATTGACATGTTTATGTGGCAAATAGTTAAGTTATATATATAAAGCTATTTCAATAACTACAAGTAGAATGCAAAATAAAAAATAACTACGCATAACAGACACAAATGCCTTATTTGATTCGATCAAAAAGTTTAACGCGCTGCTCTTGCGTATGTGCGAAAAGACAATAGCGGAGAAATTTCAGTTGCTCAAATTGGCGAACAGAACTTACTCTACAGCAATATCATGTAAGATTAGCATGAAACTGCTCTTGTGCGTGCTTCATTCGGAGGAATGTCGTCCGTTGGAAATGTGAACTCCACAAGAGAAGGCTATTTGAGTAGGCAATTTTTGTATAAACAAAATCCAAGTCCGTAGACATTTCCACACACGTTCCGGCAAGGACACAACGTCCTGTAACTGTATCACAGTATGGCATATGGAACCTGAATTGTTCTTGATCGGGAAAGGAGGATGCTGAGCGTGTCCGAGGTCTATCATCGGAACCCTACGAAGTCTACCCGAGGTGCCTCTAGACAGCTGGGATTGGCTCATACTACGATGCACCGACTGATGCACTAGAAACCTCAGGTGTAGGTTTAGCAGTCCCTAGAGCAGGGGTGGGCAAACTTTTCTGCATGGCGGGCCGCATCGGTGTTTGCGAATTCTTCAGCGGGCCGCATTGAAAGGTGCCAATGCTTAGGCGGGCCAGATCAGAGTTTAAAGCGGAAATTGCTTAGATTCTTAGGCGTCATACATAAGTGAAAACAATCACAAACTAGGATTTTTATGGCTAAATTTTCAAAATTAAAGGTTTTATTATCATAATTTTACCACAAGTAATATGGAATTGTGTTAAATTTTACGGATCGATTTTTCACCAAAGTTTGGGGGGCGCATGGAATGCTCTCGAGGGCCGCATACGGCCCGCGAGCCGTGGTTTTCCACCCCTGCTAACCATGCCGCTTGTCATTTGCGGTAGATACTCGTATGCTCGGTCCACTTGAAGATGATGACGGCTATCTTCGGTGTGTTTTCCTTTCGAACGAATCAACTTTCAAGCCTCATGAAAAGTTAGTCGTCATAAAATGAGGATGCGGGGTTCAGATATTTAAAAATAATATTTATTAGCGCGTTTTATCTTATAAACGCACTTATGTTTTCGCGGTCCGTCTGTGCTATCGATTAAATTAGAATAGCAAGTAAACGGTAAGAGATAGAAGACTGAAATTTGCAGGGTATATGTGATCTATGATGGCTTTTATTGTTATGCCAAATAAATGTTTTGGAGAAATTGGTGGGCGGCAGGGGGAGCCTTTAAAGTTTTCAAATTAAGATTCTGAGCAAATGGTTACAGAGAGGAAGTTAAAATTCCTTAATTAATTATTGAATAAATTACATTGCCATTCATTTATGTTACTAAACGGTACTTGTGGGTTATCCCGAACCACTTTTCGAATATTGTCTATAATTTAGGAAAAATGTTTTTGTTGATGTTATGTTGACGTCGTTATGGAGTATTGTTATTAATAAATAATAATAATCATAGAGAGGATATTGGCGAGCCTTCGGCTCGTTTTATTTTTATTTTAGTAGTTGCGCTGAAACCAAACTTTCCCTCCCCGTTGTCCGGTGATCGGGTTTGTAAATGTCGCGACAGGTCGATCAGTCATGGGTTAGCAAGGTACTTTTGTATTATTACGGCGCAACAGCCAAGCGAGGTATTTTCGCACCTTAGTCACCAGTTTCCTTTCGAAAATCAATAAAGAGTAGCGGAAAACGCTGTGTCGCGTGGTCCGGGATAACCGACAAGTACCTACTAAACTTATAAAATATTTAAAGTTTCAATTATTCTAAATAAACCTAAATAAAAACCGCGCTTTTTCATATTGCGTCGGTAAATAAAGCTCCAATTGTTTTTGTTTTTTTGTCATTCGAATAAAACAAAACGCGTGAAGTATCCATATTTTTTTATTTGGCGTTAAATTTGTTCAAGGACTTTTGGACAACACTTATACATTCCGTTTTCATATGGACGTTAAAAGCATATGACGATTGAATTGAAACGTTAAAGGCGCATGCGATGCGGTTTATATCGTTGAAACGGAATACGGATAAATTGTATGAGCTCTGAAAGAATGGAGAGGGAGATTGAATGGGTAGGATTATGGGTCCGTCGCGAATCCGAAATATGGCAAAACCACAGTAATCCATCCGCGCGAATTTCACGCAGAAGGAATTTTTTTCGCGTTCCAATACGCTCCTGAGGCTGAAAGCACGGTAAGAATCCGCATTATATAATGATTTTTTCGTGCTTTTTTATCGCACGTATATTAAACGATGTAAAAAGAGCGGAGGATGTCGATTCTTCGATCGTTGAAAAGGAACATCAAGGATGAGTATGGGAATTCCGCCGTCTCTCTTTTTTCGAGAGGCAGTTTGTTTTCTTCTTCGAGATGACATATTGCCGGGGCGGATGGCTTCCTTCCTTCCTTCCTTTTCCTTTCAAAATGGCGCCGATGCATATAATATCCTTCACGTTTTGTGTGTGTGTGTGTGTTTGGTAGGTAATAATAAATTTTCGCGGAATCGATAGTCGATCGAAGTCTCTTTTCATAACCGTGCGATGAAATCCGTGGCACACGCTTCAAAGGTACCATCCAACGCACGGAACGGTTCCATTTTCTCTTTTTTTCTCTTTCTCTCTACTTAACTCTTTCAGTCTCGCTCTACCCTATCAATTCTCTCATCTTCAAAGCTTCTTTCCGTCTATTCCTTAAAATTACCTCTTTCTTTCTTTCCCATATATATATATTTCGTAGTTCCCCACTCATCTTTCGAGAATTTTTAACGAATATCCTCTTTGAGGTATGTATCTACCTAAATACAATAAATACCTTAAGACCCAAAAACTAAAAAAAAAAGAAAAATAATTTAATGTTTAAGTAACTCAAGAACTCAAGTAGTATACTATCCTAAGTCCTGACACTTTAAGTATCGAATAAGAAGATACTGTATACATATTCATAAGAACAAATTCGAGTTATAAGATTTAAAAATTCCGATTAATAGAATTCTCTTTGTTCCATATCCGGGTAATCGGAAGTTTCCTGTCTCTACATGCACCCTCTTTCTCTTACTGTCTCTCCTCTGACATTGCCCTCTCTCTCCCTCTCTCTCTCTCTCCCTCTCTCTCCCTCTCTCTCTCTCCCTCTCTCTCTCTCTCTCCCTCCCCAGCATTCATCTCCATTCTGGTGCCTCCAGTTCAGACCATTATAAAAACCGTCAAGTTATAAGTTTAAAATTTACGGATATTCGATAATCAATTAATCCGGAGTTTGCTTGACTGGAAACTATTATTCATTCTGTGGTTTCATTAGGTTTTTACCTCTACATATTTTGTGTGGATGTTTTTCTGCTGGTTTTACTTTTTCTCTATAGTGACCACAATTTACAGATTTACAGAACCTATCGATCAATCTCCTCTCTGATTTTTCTCTCTCACTTATTTTCATACTTCCTGTTTCTGTTCGTCTTTCTCCCTCCATCTACTTTATCTTCTTCCTCTTTTCCTCCCTCGTTCCTTCTCTCTTTTCCTGTCCCTCTTCCACTCTTATTTCCTCTATCTCTCTCCCTTTCTCTCTATCTTCGGTCAACCCCTTCTTGTAAATTTTTCATCATAATTTTGTGTTTGTAATCTCGGTATTTTGTTTTATCTTTATTTATTTTAATTCATTTTTAGCGAGTTTTTTTACAAATCGCTTATGTATACACTTTGTCTGTCTGTCCTTCCGTCCATCCGACGATATTTCTGAAAAGGTTCAACCTAGAGAAACCAAATTTTCATGATAAGTTACTACATATGAGAGCTACATGTGGTAAGAATTTGGTGGACCTGGATCATTTGCTGGGGGCTAATTTTGCCCCATTATTGCCCCATAATAAAAGCACGTGAATCGATGATGAGATTTATATATTTGCTTTTTTAAATTATTTCCCGTCAAGATTCGAACTCAGGACTTGAACTATGGGAAAGTTTTGGAATTGTAGTTTCTTATATTTGAAGACGGAATTCAAATCGCTATAGCTTTAGCGTAAATTTTTAGTTTTTTCTGGGTTTCAACAATCGACTACCATGGCAACGAGCTCAATGCTTTTATATGGGTAAGCTTTTAATGGGAATCAGAGTGATATATTATAATGTCATTAATATTTTAAAAAAACGTCCAATGGAAGAAATTTATTTTTTTTTAAATCGCCTTATATCTGCTTTCGCAGTACTTTCCTAACTTGTTACTTTTGTTTATATTTTGGTTATTTGTTGGCCTTGTATTAAGCACCTATTTTATATCAAATGGCACACGGCGTTAAATGGTAAAGAGTTCCAATGGTGGATAACTCTGCCAATAAAGGTTCCAATCATCAATCAATCTACCTCTCCCTATCTCTTTCGCTTTCTCTTCCCCTCCATCTTGCTCTCCTGTTTCTCCCTCTCTCTTTCTACTTTGTCCGTATTCTCTTCATCCTCAAATTCGTTTTATTTTGTTAGTTTTTACTTTACTGTTAATTATACTTTCTTATACTCTTATTTCCCTTCTTTTGCCAGTTTCTTAGATTGTATATTTACCTAATTTTCAATTAATTATCTTATTAATCTACATGTTACTTCTCCATTCTTTGTGCCATCTCCTTCAATCTTTTGTTATCATTCCATTTTGCGATAGTCCTTCATCTGTTGTTTTCTTATCCTCTCGGTTTCTTTCCTGTTTTTATGTCTTTCCTCGACTACCTTCGTATCCCTCGTAGTACACGTCAACGCTGGGGTTAATGATATTATGCAATGCGTGGGTGTTTTAACGATGGAAAAATAACAGGTCATAAGTGGAGAAGGGAAAGACTCTTCTCGGAGAAAGGAATGGCGAAAATGTCAGCACGCTCTTCGCTTTGAGATAAAGGTTACACCGAATTATAATCTTTTTGATATTAAGTGAGACGTGTCGTTGGCCTCGGTCAAGTGGATGAACCGAATGCCGCGGGACGTGTTGCTGTGTACGTAGCGAAAGGAAAACGAATCGACCAATGGCTTGAATTTATTTAAATATATAAAGTTGTTTTATTATAAACTCTCGGAGGTGCGAGTGTCCTTTTCCATCTGTTTTGTTAACTTTATCGTTAAACATCACTCTTATTATTGTAGTTATCCATGTTATTTGCTTACATTCAAAGCAAACAACTACTTAGGGCTTTGTTATTATTTTGTTTTCCTTAGCTGATTTTCTCACTGGGTATTGTTTAAAAAAATTGGAACTAAAACACAACTTCGTTCTCGTGAGACTGATAAAAGATTCGATTCAAAAGAAAAGGTCGCAGCTATGTCGAAAAAGCTTTTTAGAGAGGTATCGTAATATTTTATCCGGTTTCATCTTGTATCGTGTTATTGTAGACATTTAGTAACATGGGAATACGGGGAACTCACCCATTAAATGCACTGTTTTTATTTCTCACTGATGTTTGCGCTATAAACTTGATGTTTGTAAGTGGAAACTGGCACTGCTCTGATGTGGTCTGGTTAGCGACATTATTTTCGTTCATTCTCAACTATTTTTCTTCAAAATAATTCGGAGTTTAGTAGATGAGTACATGTTTATTTATTTAACTATCTCACAAACAATTTATAAAGTATTTCTGCAATGAGCACATCATTGATATTCTAGAACAGTGACTGCATTCAGACCTTGGACAGGATTCAAACCTATTGAATCTAATATTGTTACGCGGACCAGCAGAGCACTCCTCTACCAATTAGAAATTATTAATACATTAGTGAAAGCAAAAGGCGCCTCCAGCAGAAATAATCTTCTTATAGCAAGTAAAATACAGATAATAACTAAAGAATAATTTAGTGTAATGTAATGTGGAGCGCAAATATGGGTACTTAGGAAAAAATATAACCAATATATGGAAAGCTTTAAATGTGAGCATTGAGATTAGTGCTGAAAATGGATTGGACCTGTAGAGTATAAATGGAGAACGAGCTAAAAAGTACAGGTATCCCTCGAGATACGCTCATTCGTAATACACTTCTCCCTAATACGTCCTGACAAAATTATAGGCAAAATTTGAGATACGCGGTCTTCCATCGATAATGCGACAATTTAAATATTTCATTGTCGTGATTCTTTTCACTCGATTGTATGACTCTCAAAAGCGAGTATTTTTCTAGCTATATCGAGTTCCCAGTGCAAATATACACTTAGTACGTCGTCGCCATTGGACGCACGATAGGTAGAAGCCATTTTGAACTGAGCGTGAGCTGTATTAGGGGCATACCCGAGGAAGAAAAAAATAGCTGAGATGTAAACACAGACTACAAAGAACCACAGGGCGTAGGAAGATGAAATGAATTCCTAATCCAGCTACAGGAGAGCTATCAAATCAGAGCTCGAAAGATTAGAGCTCATAATGAAAACGTGGACGCAAACGGTACATCGCGCATGCTGGAAAAGCTATAGTCTGCTGAAGCTAGCTCATTTGCAGCCATTCTCTTGTAGTGTTCACATCCATGGATTTTTCATTGCACTATTTTTGATAACTATTTTTGATAACTATTTTTGCGTATTAAATAATAATCTTTATGTCTGAAGAGAGGTATAAAGCTGCATCCAATAGAAAAGTGCTATTTCTCTTGAAATAAAACTCGATGTTGTGAATCACTTTGAAAAGTACAGCGTTGAATAGAAATTGCTGCGACTTTGAACCTTCCACCATCAACTATGAGTGCAATGTTAAAGTCTAGTGATTAGAGCTCGAATTGTCCAGGAACGCACGGAAACGCCATTTCACTTGATTCAAAATGAAGCCCATAGCTTGTCTCACTAGTACAAGGATAGGAAGAAGAAAATCCAGTGCACACTTGCTTTAGAGTCGAAGACGAATTATTCCGGAAAGATGAGTAGAGACTAACTTTTGGACTTGGTTCCTCTTCAGCAGAGAAGAAATAATATTATGATAAATACTGCACTATACTTGCTGTGTGTTTCCTTCTTTTATATATTTGTATATTCGCACTTTTGTGTACACACACATATTGCTGCTGGTATCGCAGTATGCGTGCAGTAGATTTACTTATTCCTTTTACAACTTTATATATTCACGCTTTTGTGTATATTTATCCCGCTGCTGCTAGATCCGTTCCTTATCAATATACCTTTACTGCTATTCCATTTCCTTTATCGAAACATCGGTGGTTAATCCGCGATACGTAATCATGTTTGCTTAAAAGGCATTGGAACGGGAGGAAGGGGGTCACCTCCGGCCACCATTAGAATTATACAACTTGGAGAAAGAGGAGGTCCGAAGCTCCTAGTTTGCTCTTTCGCGGTCTCGAGTGACGAAAAGGGCCCTTTATTTTGGTCGGGAAAAACCGAAAATAGAAGGGCTGAAGGGGGAGCTGAGGGAAGGGGGGAGAGGCGTTTTCTTTGTGTCTCCTGGGACAAAGGATCTTTCCTCTAACTTCTCGACCTCGTCTTAACGTGTCGCCGTAACCCTTGGCGTAGAAGGAGGGAGGAGGGGTAAGACTCTAGAGAGGAGGAGGAGGGGAGCGGGACAAAGTCGGATAATTATCCGATTAAATCCCCATTTATCCCCCCCCCCCCCGCGCAAAGAAAAGCCTTTTACTACTCTTGCTCTTCCACGCAACAATTGAAAGTCTTCTCACGAATACTCTTTAATCGACTATTCATCCCTGTAACTTCTTAACCTCTCATATCGAATGATCTCTCTCCCTCTCTCTCTCTCCTTCCACGCGTAGAATCAATATAGCTTTTAAGCTGTCGGTTAAATAAATCATTCTGGTTCTCCTTCCTCTTCGCGTCGCTTTCTTGTACCTATCGTTTCGTTACCCGAACTGCGGTAATTACGACACAATGCGAGACGCGCGTTCGAATATCTCGGCCGGAATTACGTTCCTTTTGATGGGGGGAATAGAATGGGATTGTCGCTTCCCAGATGATATGTCCACAGTCTTTACGTCCACCGTTATATATGTCCACAGTCTTTATTTCCAATCTAATATGTCCACAGAATTTTTGTCCAGTTTTATATATGTCCACAGCCTTTTTGTCCACTGCCTTTATGTCCACTTTTATATATGTCCACAGCCTTTTTGCCAACTGCTTTTTTTGGTCCACTTTTAAATATGTCCACAGATATTATGTCCAATTAAGTGAAATGGAGGGGATAAAACTAAGGGGAGGGAAATGGGGGGGGGGGGCGGAAGAAATCTGAAGGAAACACAATGGGCATTAGAATCAATCGACTGGAAATTTTATAACAATTAAGAATATGAAGCGAAAAAATTGGAATGGAGGGGAGGTAAAAGGAGGGGGAGGGAAAAGGGGGGCCGATGAAAATCGAAGGAAACACAGTGGACATTGGTATCAATCAACTTAGAATTTTATAACAATTATGAATATGAAGCGAAAAATGGAAATGGAGGTTGTATAAAAGAAGGGGGGAGGGAAAAGGGGGGGCGGAAGAAATCAGAACGAAACTGTGGACATTGGTATCAATCAACTAAGAATTTTATAATAATTATGAATATGAAGCGAAAAAATGCAAATGGATGGGGGAAAAAGGAGGGGGAGGGAAAAGGGGGAGCGGAAGAAATCCCAAGGTAATACAATGGACATTGCTATCAATAAACTAAGAATTTTATAACAATTACGAATATGAAGCAAAAAAATGGAAATGGAGGGGGTTATATGAATATAAAAACTCACTATATAAATTTAATAAATTATGACTACACAAACATTTATTGCATTCATATTTACAAATTAATATTATTTGCAAGCGCTTTTAATTGTCCCAAATGTTCATACACCAAACACTGGGACTCGGACAAAATGTCCCCGGAAAACGTACCCAGACATGATGTCCCTGGACTAAATGTCCCCAAATCGTGATAAACCGAAAACCTGTTAAATGAAACCGTACAATACGATGGATGCGTTCAATCAATGTATTTATTTTTCATCAACATTATATTAGTAAGCGCTAGAGTTGTAAATTTAAATGGGGATACATTTATCATCGGCACACAAGTATTTCACGTCGACTCTTTATGCCATTACTTCAGTCGGATAAGCATGATTTTCTTGGCTATGTTTTTTCGCTATGTTATCCACGAATCATCCTACCGAGTAATAATAATTATTGAATAAAATATGAATTTATGAAAAATTTCATTAATCCGCGCATAATGCTGAGGTCTTATTTTATGAAATAAGCTATGCCTCTTTAGTTGGTCGTTGTCATCATAACTGGAGATTCACCAATAGTAAATTAGAAAAAAAATATTTAGATTATATTACATATAAAGGAGGATATCCGCAAGAAGTTGATAAAATGGTATGTATTGAGTATAGCTTTGTATGGGGCAGAAACATGGATGTTAAGGAAAAATTATATAAAATGTTTGAAAATTTTCGGTATATATGGGCATGGAGAAGAATGCTGAAGATAAAGTGGACAGATAGGATGAAAAACGAGGAGGTACTACGAAGAATAGGAGAGAAGCGAGGGATTATACAGACTATCATAAAGAGGAAGGCGAACTGGATTGGACATTACATGAGGAGAGAGAGCATGATTAAAAAAGTGTTAGAAGGAAAACTGGATGGAAAAAGAGAAAGAGGTAGGAAAAGGTTTCAGCTGATAGACGACTTGAAAGGGAAAGAGAGCTATCTAGACATGAAGAAGGCTGCGGAAAATATGAGTATATGGAGAACCAAGTTTAACGATGAATAATCACGAACCTGTCTACGGACAGACTGCCTATGATGATACACTATCGTAGAATCTAAAAGGTTTCGGAAACCATTCCATCCACGAGGTTACCGCGATGCTTTTTTCAACTAAAATCGAAGCTCTATTGAAAACGCCAATTTTAAATTCATTGATAATTAGACATATAACTCCCGATTATTATTGCACTAACAAGTATATATAGCAATGATTCTCAACCTTTTTTGCCTGCATCACCCATATGTTCAGTTCGTTCAGTTATGCGTCACCCCATTTACAATTCCATTATCTTCAAATCAAGAGAAATTGGGCATTCCTTACCACATAAAGATAAAATTCTGGCACGAGTTTTTATTATCCTGGTTTTATTTATGTTTATAAGCCAGAATATGATACACTGTGAATGCATCAAATATTCGCGTCACCCCTCAATAACCTTCGCGTCGCCCTGGGGTTTCATGTCACTCCGATTTTAGAACTACTGACATACTATACTAAAACGATAATATCTTATCCTTAATTTGATAATTTGACGTAAAACAGCCGAATCTCGTATTTGGTTATTTAACGCGATAAAAAAACGACAAAAATGTGTTTCAGGACCTAAAATATGAGTCGTTTAAAAATCTTCTCCTCCTTCCTATTCCACCGTTCCGAGGTAGTCGGAAGGAACTGCCTCGCGTCGGGTAGACCAAAGAGACGGCTCCCGCGGGAATTAGGAATGAGGTGAAACCATCCCGAGCCCTCTCTCTCACCCTCAAAATCCCTCTGTTCTCCTCTCATGCGCGTGATTTGAATATACGGGAGTTCAGTCCGCAAACTAATGACGGCAAAGGGTACCTGGGTTTAGTTTCGCTCTCGGGCCTCGTTACTTAAGCTCCATGCGTCCCCAATCGGGCGGGGAATCGTCATACTTGGTTAGTTACACGACAGCTTCCTCAGAATAAAGAAACTTCCATCTTCGATCACCTCCAAAGGATGTTCAGTTTGTCTCAAGTTTCCTCTTCTCCCTTGAAAACCCCTCTCGCTTAAGGGTGGGTCGAGAAGTTGCGAAGGGAATGAATATCGATTGAGTTTGTCGGCGTGTTGTTTACATCGATCGAACGGATGCGTCTCAATGCGTTACAGCGATGGAAGGGGACAACTTTTTATTTTTATATTTATTTATATTTATTTTTATAAAGAAGAAATTATTAGCGAAATAAGGATATTTTGTCTCGTTTAATCCCACAGTCACGAAATCGACGATCCTGAAACGATGGAACAAAAGATCAAAAATATAAATTTATTTTTAAAATTTTATTTCTGCTTCAGATAATGTTAAGCGTGTTTATTATAGAACATTGGGTGGTTATTGTTTCAATTTTGCGTCCGTATTGCAGCTATTAAAATGAAGTTATGGTTGAACAGGGGGGGTGTACTTTTATAAAATTACCTGGTACATGAATATAGCCATATAATTTATTGGTTTTCAAGCAAAACGTGTTCAGTGTGCTGTTTCTTACGGCTTTCATTTTAAAAGATAATATTTACAGCAAAAGTTAGACAGGGCTAACCCTTAATGTTCTAATGTACATTAAAGATAACATTTATGGTTTAATTTCTCTTACTGCATTTTAAATTTTTTTTCGGCTGCTGCAACTTTGAAGGGTAGTACTTTAACCAGTATAGTGTAAACTGTATCGTTTCGTAGGTTTTTAAATATTTTATCGTTGAATTTTCATTACTAAGAAACAAATTTGGATTCGGTTAACAGCCTACACAATCCAACCAAATCTAACCCTACTCAGGTGTTCCTCATGTAGGAGATCTGTTACTGAAGGTTGATAATAGAATGGCTACTCTGACATTAACGTGGGAGACATTCTGAAACAGGAGGAATAGTCTATCTCGGTAGTTCAGTGATAGAATGTCCTCCCGACAATTGGAAGCCGGGCCCGATTCCCAGTAAAGGATGAATTTTTCTTCTGCTTTTAAGAATTTTTTATAGTCCAGCGTATTCCTGCATGCATAGGATTTAATATCAATACTTTCCTTTGTGCCCACTTCTCTTCTTTCAAGATCGATTTTATGGAGACTTCGGCCACGATGTTATGGGTTTCCATAACGTAGGTTTCGAGGTTGTGTCTTCATAAGGGAAATGTCACGTCGTTCATTCGGAAAAAATTATTAACCTTCCTTTTTTCGATAGACGCGGAAACTTCATAAAAAATATCGATTTTAGATATTAAATTCATAAGCTAATAAAAGGTATTATTTAAACTAAGGGATATTTTTTCATTTCAAAAGAATTCGATTTTTCCATACAGTACTAACTCTAAAGCCATATCAAGTGTCTTTCGAAACAGATTTCAACAATTTTATAAAATAATAATTTATCGGAAAATCGCCTTAGTAAGTAGTGTCACCTAAATTTTGGACTTTTCTGACATCATTTTAACGGAATTATCAAAGTATTTGTTGCAATCTCCTTATAAATTGACTGTTTGATGCTATTAACAGTCACTCACCACCAAAATGAGTCTAAATAGAAGTTGTTGGAAAGTTTATAGCAGTTTAAAATTGAATTCTGTTTACTGAGACTAGAAACAGATTACGGTATGGAATAAAAAAGTCCCCTCATTCAACATGTTTGTCTTAATTTGAGATAGTACATTTTTATGGTGTCCTGAAAAACTCGATTTAAAGTTTAAACGGCATTTCGCATGCTAAATTTTCAAGCTCTTAAATGCGAAAATATCATCGTCGAACTTGCTCGTAATTAAGAGGGAGTGCGAGCTCTATTTCGTCATAGAAACTCTCGAGACAAAACATTTCCCTGATAGAATATTCCAGGAAGAAACAGTGATAATAAAGTTCTTTTGGCCGAGTGGTTTACGTAAGCTTCCTATGTTTTACGACCATTGCTTGATGGATTTAGTTCTATGATCGTAAATCCTTGCGCTTGGAATCTTATTTATAATTCAATGAAGTGGAAGATAGATGTTTTACATTTTGGGTTTAGTGGAACCATTAATCAAATGACTCGCTCCCTATTCTTTCGCATTTTCTCTGCTTTTTCATGCACTTATTTCATATGGATCAAGTTAAAATGCATAGACGGTCAATTATAGTTAACTTTTTAGTATACGGTGAAAACCCCGATTATACGCGCGCAGATTTATCGGGAGGCGAGTTAATACGGCGGCGGAATTTTTTTGATGAGATTGAATTTATACAGATAACATATTACTCAGAAATCCTTTATACAACTTTTGTAGCCCTTTTAAAAAGTTTATTTATTAATTTATCATTAACTCAAAATCCAACGTAATGCCAAATATAGTCTCAATTATATTTTCCACTAGTTTTTCGTATTTTACATGAATCTTGATAGGGTTGGGTAATGAGTTTTCCTGCGGAGACATCATCTTCGTTTCTGAGAATACGGCATGTGAACTGCTTTTTATTCCAAGTAATTGCAAGATTTATGATAGATATTTTAACGAATTTCTTTTTAAAATTTCATCCTTTGTACTCTCCAGGTTTCTAATGAACCGCGCCAACCCTAATCCAAATTATCAAAAACAATTTAGGTTTACTGTGTTTTAATATGAGTATTTGCTGGAGACCTGTTGCAAATAATCTTTTCACATAAAAATTAAAATTTCATTCATTATGTAATACTATAAGCTTTTGTAAAGTCAATTCTCAGAAGCAGCTTTTAATTTTTGGAATTCTATAATAGGAATTATGTCACTTATTTTATACCAAATAAACAAAGAACGCTTTCAATAAATTTGCTATTTTTTCCGCATAACCTGTTGTTGACGATCTTTCATCGAAACCGGTAGGATGTAATTATCTTTTTCTGGAAAGAATTATGTCACATGAAGAGTTTCATTTTATGACATATCTACTCTCCCAATTTTTACTTATATTATAAAGTGTAACTCGCTTTAAAACATTTAGGAGTTAAGGAAAGTCTTATTTTGCTATCAAGCGTAATTTTTCATGTAATAACATGCTATATACACTAATTTCCCGTTTTACGAAACGGATGCGTTCCTTAAAAGCGGAAATTCGTTAAACGAAAATGAAGTTCCCCTTAATTTCAATTTAGTAATTAGAGATACGGTGACCTGAGACAATGGATGCATATATAAATAATAGTAAATATAGGTAAACATAAAGTACACAGATTTATTTCTTTATTATAATGAAGAATAAAAAATTTGAAATAACAAATTAAAACAAACATACAGTACTGTATAAATTGACGCTGATCTTATTAACCTCATTATCCTTTGATTCTTTGACAGTATATCGCATAGACAAGGATTCAAGATATAGACAATTGCGAAAATTCATTGCGTATACCGAAAAACGGGTATTACTTTTTCAAATGCATTAACTCGAAAATTTGTTAAGTGAGCGTTCGTAAAACGAGGAGTTATTGTATGATTTAAATGAATTTTTATAAATATCGCTGTCACCCTTCCTGAATGTGAACGTTGCATATCCTCAGTTATATTTATTTTTACTCTGAAAAAATCAGTATTATTACAAATTCCATTGTCGTTATATTTTCAATTATAGTCAGAAATTTTCAACGAGCTGAACTTTAGTTGCAATTATATTGCCTCATTTGTTTCCGCATAATAATTCTCTAAAGTAGATCATTATATTCATTTTGAAGCAGCCATAATTAAGTGAATGCAATTAATAATTTTATTAATTTTACTCCACCCCTACGTTTTGACGTAATTTATGATGTTCATCAATACTCGTCACTTGTTATAACGCCTGGCGAAAATTTTATCATCTATAAAATTAATGGAGAGGTCTCGAATCGATACGTCATTAGTTTAACTGTCAGAGTATGTGCGTTGAATCTGCTTTAAGACGCGGACTTTTCGAACGTAAAAGCGAACAAACGTGCATCTGCTCTTCATATTTGTCGATCGTACGTCAGTCCCTTTTAATGCTTGACCCAGAAGGGTTATGTTAAATAAAACTCCGTCTAGTTAAATGTTCCAAGGAGTAAAATAAAAAGACAAGTCTAACGCGACCCTAGGGATTCGAATCTCACGGAGGAGAAAATTAAATTCGATTCAAATATTGGATGGTATTCGCATTTACTCCTCCATTAAACATTATCTTCGGGATGGGTTCGAACCAATAGTTTCTCTTATAAAAGGGAGCAAAGTAGTCTCACATTTGACACGGAATCACATTCAGAAACTCATTCTTCCATTTTTTTCTGGATAAAGCCCTTTTTCATCATTTGCATTTAGAGGAGGAGCATCCTCAGTCCACAGACCCTCATCATGCTTGCCCTGCAGCCAATCTCCCTCGCTGTTTCACTCACTCACCCTCTCTCCATCCCTCGTTCTGTCCTCTGTCCCATTCCCAATCCTTCCTCTTTGAATCCCATTTCCTCTCATCCGTCTCAATCTCCTCTCTCCCTACCTCTTTCTACGTCACCTTTTTTAATACCTGCGTTTCCTCACTTCATCTCAATTTCTTCCTCTTTTTTTTCGTTTCCTTTAATTCTCTTCCCCTTTTCGTTTTTTTCATCTCCTTTTCCTCCCGCATTCTTCTTTTCTTTCTGTATCTTCATTTCTTTCTCCCTTTTCGCTTAATTTTTCTTTGTCCGTTTTCGCCTATATCTCTTCTCTATCACCTATTCGTCTTTTTCTTTTCTGCGCCTATTCTTTATAATCTCTCTCGGTCTCTGTTTGTCATGTATCCCAAGATATTTTGTTCTAAACGTATTATGCCTGCTTTACCTAACGTTGAAGTTCATTCTATTCGGTTCTATTCTATTTGCCACCGTCACTTTGCAGCTAAAAGTCTGTATACAATATATTCATCTGAAAGGAGTCTATTCTTGAAATCCACTGTATTCAGCAGCTCATTTACATACGGAAGAAAAAGTAGTAAACCAAGAAAACTTCCTTGGAGCGCCTGTAGTAACAGCAAATTCCCTCGAGAGTTTTTCTCTTACTTTAACCCTCTGTGTTAGAACCTTAAGGAATCCCAAAATTTATAATGCAACAATACGGCCGATGGTTAATTTGAGCGGTTCGCCTAACAATATGTTATAAAATGAAGATTTTGAAAGATTAACAAAAACCAAACTTAACATTTACTACTCTTATTTTTGATAGATTCTGCAATGCTCCTCTCTTTAGTTTAATTCGTCTGTTTCTTGCTTATGCTACTATATCTGCCATTCCATCTCGTCTTATAGGTCTCATGGCCTCGTTAGTTCTTTCCTTACCATTGATACCTTCTAAATGCCTTTCAACCCTTTTCTTCTTAATTCCATTCTTCTTCCTACGTTTCTCCTCCTTGGGCATCATCCGATCCCATTCATTTCTTCACCACCAACTCAATCTTCGCTACCTCCGTTTTTCTTCCACCTAAATCTTGCTACCTAAACACCACGATCCTTTTTCTCTCTCCTCTCTCTCCCTCTCTCTCCTCTCTCTCTCTCTCTCCTCTCTCTCTCCCTCTCTCTCTCCTCTCTCTCTCCCTCTCTCGCTCTCTCTCCCCCTCTCTCGCTCTCTCTCCCCCCTCTCCTCTCGCTCTCTCTCGCTCGCTCTATCGATCTCTCTCTCTCTCTCTTCTTGCCTCTTTATCTTTCCTCTTACCTCTCTCCATCCCACTCCCTTTTCCCCCCGATTCTTTCTCCTATCTCCATATTTCCGCGTCTTTCCCTCCGGTATCATCTATTTTCACAAACGTTAACACTTTGCGCTACGTCGTTTCTTTAAGGGGAACACTGGAGCTATTAATTCTCCGTCGGCGGCTATTCACTGCATATCATTTCGCGTAAGCGACATCTCTCCTTGGGAACAAACTCCCATCATAAATTCCCCAAATCTTCTTCGATGAACCCCTTCAAACTCTCTCATTACAAGTTGCTGCCTCGATTAAATTCTCCATCCACTAAGAGTTCGGCTTCTATCTCTTCATCTCTTTCAGCATCACGGCCTTACTACCCGTCCTTTGAGTGTACTATTTCTAACGTTATAAATATTGTCGTTGGTGCTTTAATTCTCGTCCTAAATTTGCTGCGAATTGGAGATATGAATTTTTTTTAGTCTTCTCAAGAAACAATTTTGAGATATTTCGTTGTGTCAGAATACCTCTTTTAAAAATTATATTTGGCTAAATTCGGAAATTTGCGCTTCGCATAATGTTAAATTACATTTTGCATTCCACATCTTTCTATTTGGTTTAAGAGAAATATACTCATACATCTCTTACAGTATTGAGTGTATGTAGTTTTATCTTTTGCTATACATACAGTATAAATGGAGAATATTAGTAAAAAAATTTGGAGCAACATAAAGCTTCAAATTGTTTTCAACCGTAAGATGAGCTCGTTAATTCTTTCTTGAGCTAAAAAGTCTATTTATAAGGTAGTAATTAGGAATACTTACTTTCTTGTGCGTATTTGCACAAACGCAGACTCGCACAATCTCACCAAAATATCTATACAGCCTGCTTAATTGCGGAAAGAAAAATATCAGCTAGATTAATGTCTGCGAGCTAATCAGAAAACATTGGCCTTGAACGGTACGTGTTCACAAGCAAAATGAGACAAGCTGCAACAAGGAGTGTAGCAATTTATCACCCAGTTTAGAATGGTCTTTTGATCCGAAGTAGTATGCCTTCCCATGTCTTTCCGCAATCACCTTGAAGCTGTAATTACAGTCTGCCGTACCATGCAGAAATTATCCCTCTTTAAGTAAGAATTAGGCTCTTATCCCCGTTATGAAGACAGAACTTTAACTTTAACGAAAAATTGAGACATTTATAGATGACAGCGCGAAACAAAGCATTATTAAAGATGTAAATAGGGAAATCTTTCGTAACAAAAAAGGAAAGGGTACTCTTATTTTACAGCTTTAAATGAAAAAGAAATTATTAGCAATACGTTTTCGAAGAAAAGTCTTATATGGAATGTGTTTGATCTCATAATTAACGAGACTCTCTTCGGGTAAAACACCATATTGTGTTATCATAATTTATATTATGCTCAATTTGCACATATTCTCAGATATAATTTTGGATTTGTTCCATTCTGGCGAAAGTTAACCGCAGTATTTCTTCGTCGCTTTCTTTTCCTCCGTCCTTGGGAGGTCCTTCCCTTTTACTATGCCTTCAACTCTTTCTCTTCGTTTTTTCCTCCGCCATCGCTTTTCTCGACCTCCTTACACCCCTCTCGCTCCTTTTTTTTTTACTCCAATTACAGAGTCATCATCGTGGGTCTTTGGGCCGTTGATGAGAGAGGTGTTCGGATATTCCGAAAAAGGAATGAAGAAGGGAGCGCAGGACAGTAACGTAACAATGGGAAGGAAGTAACGTAGCGTAGGAGTCGTTGAAAGGGAGCCCTGAGGTCGTGCGCGATTGGTTTCAACATTTTTGAGACAGCGCCGCCTCTGGAAGCGACGGAATTGTCCGACGCAAACACTCCCATTCACGAATCGCGCGAACAAGGGGGAAAAAAAAGTGAGGGAGAAAAAAATCACGATGAATAGTCCGGGAGCCAAAATTAAAAAAAACTAACATCGCGATAACGTTTCAAACAACTCGACGGGTTCATTTTCTTTTCTATAGTTTCCGTTCGTGGAGGTCTATTTTGTGTGTGTGTGTGTCTATGCGATGCCTTCTCCCTTAAAAGTCCTTTCTTTCCGTGGCCATAACGATTAAGTCGATCGCCCTGGTGTGAGCGGTCTTTTGAGCCGTGTCGGAGCGGCGCTGCTATCGATCTGATAAGAATCGGGCGAGTGGGTGGAGGGGGGAGGGGGGGGAGAGAAGAGTAGGAGAATTGAGTGTAGGAGGGGGTGCGGGAGGGGAGAAGTGGGTGGGAAAAGTTGGTGAGGGAGATTTGCATTGTGCTGCAGCGTGTGATTACGTCGGACAGGGGCACGAAGATGGAAAGTGATATAGAGGGAGCGAATTGGAAGGGAAAAGGGTAAAAATAAGAGGGGGATAAGAGGATCGAAGAGGAAGCAATGTTCCCTCAGAAATGAGGAGGCTTGGCAGGAGAGGGTGGGGTGGAGTTGCACACTAAAGCGTGGAGAATCGAGAGAGAGCCTCCTGTCGAATTATCACGAGTAAAATATTCCGTTGTCCCAGCCTCTCCCCATCCACTGTAACATTGACCTGTGATTCTTCATTCTAGATAAATTTCATGGATTTAGTTTTCTTCTTATTAATTTTCCTTCCGAATCCATTTTAATTTAAATTCCAGGACCTAGCTATTATCTACAATCCCTTTTCCGAATTCTCACTAATGCTTTCTAATCTGCAAATGTAATTGATTTGACCAGGCCACCTCCTACGTTCACCCCTGTACCCACATCTTGCTCTCTTATCATTTCCTCGACATAATTGTAAAACGGTGCCGAAGAGACGCCTTTTCCTAGCGTTGTCCCATATAATTCCCAATTTGCTATTCTTACATGTGCAGCCTTATTCATATTTATGATTAAATGTCCATCCCTCATATCTACACATATTTTCCACATTATATCCGTTAGCTTATGCAACGAAACACCATCAGACGCATATTTTAAAATCCACAAAGGTCACGATTTGAATTTAATGTTTCAGTGTTTATTCTTCTTCCAATATATCAAAATTGATATAGTGGAGCCTTTTATTATTCTCCTTCTACATACATTTTAGGGCACAATTTCCCCTCTTTTCCTTGTTCTTTCAACGTTTCTAGACGGAGGCCATCACATCCTACTGCTTTCTTAGACTTCATTCCCAATCTCACCGTCCAATATTCCCGAGCTAACTGTAACTGCCCTGTACTCCTTCCTCTGTCTCGATCTCAATAAATTCTGGCTTAAAATCTTTTGCATGTAATTCCTCAAATACTCTTTCCACCTCTTCCTCACACCCTTTAGCTCAAATAATAGCTTTTTGTTATTAGTCTTTCACTGTAATCATCGTATTTTCCTTCCTGTTTCCCGTTAACGCATTCAATTTTCTGTAAAATGGCTCTATTCTACGTCGTCTCTGCAGATCCTCCATTTCTTTATCATGCTGCATTTTTTCGATAATTCCTCGATCCGATTAATAAAGGCTGAAGACAAGTCTCGAGTTGTCTCATAGAAGTCTATCAGAACACCGAATTTTCTGCATTTTAGGCGTACGCACTATTTAATTTGACTTAATTGCGTAGCGGTATTATCTTGGTAGCTCTTATTTATAGGTGTGTAAAATATTTTCTCCCATTCATCACTTTTTAGATGTTATGTGCTAATAATACGCAGGTTTTAGAGAATTTGGAAAGTTAATTGCTACTTTTCGAGAAAAGGATTTAAATGTACGAAAAAAGTTTTATACAAGATATAAACGACAAAATGCCTAAACGTCAAATACCGTCCAGATTATGTTCCAATTATGCTGTATCAGAATCTGGCCAACCTTAAACTCCCCCCTTCAAATCAGTTATTTACAAGAAAGAAGAAGAAAAATGTCCTAGTTTTTAGGAAACCTGCTTTTCAGAGATATGGGGATGAAAACAGGCGGTAAGAATCCGAGTGGTCGCCGGAGTTAAAAAGAAATGCGTATACCTCGCCGAGAGGAAGGAAGGAAATTAAAAATACGACGACGGGATGAAAAGGGAGTAATAATTGAAAAATAAAGAGTTGAGAACGGAAGATAGGGGGCGCAAGTGTTCTCGAATGGGCGTGTTGGGGGAGAGGTTAGGAAGGAAGAGGAATTATAAAAGAGGGGTAAAGGGTAAGAATTGGAGGGGGGACGAGGAACTTAAGGGCGCTCTCTAGAGGGAGAAGGGAGTGAGAGGGAGAGAGAGAGAGAGAGAGAGAGAGAGAGAGAGAGAGAGAGAGAGAGAGAGAGAGAGAGAGAGAGAGAGAGAGCTGGAGATAAGAGTGGCGGAAGTCAGGGTTTGTAGGTAAGACGGAAGGTGAAAAAAAAAAAGACTAAAGGGAAGAGCAGTCGAGTGGACGGCGTTCGCATGAATTCTCGGTCAATGGTTCCCCTGGGGACGTCCCCCTTTCATTGATCGCTCCTCCCTCCACTCTGTTCTACCGCCATCACTCCTCCCTCTTTCGTTCTCTCTCTCTTTCTCCCCTTCTCCAGACCGCACGTAACTCTTACGCCCCGGGGAAAAAATCCTAGCCACAATGAGGAGACTGCACTTCCATTGCTGATAGGGAGTGAGAAGGAATGAGTGGGAGGGAGAAGAGGAGGGAAAGAAGGCGAGCGAGAGAGAGAGAGGGAGGGAAGTTGGGAGAGAGGGTTGGGAGGTATAAAGGAGAAGGTAGAGAGAAGGTGGAAAAAGGAGGGGGAGAGAGGAGCGGAGAGAGGAGAGGAAGGGGCAGAAGAGGGAGATATGAGAGGTGGAGAGGAGAAGGAGAGAGGGAGGAGAAATTGAGAAAGAGAGAAGGTAGAGTAAGGAAGAGAAAAAAGAAGAAAAGGGAAGAGAGAAGAGCAGAAAAGTGGTAAGAGAGACAGATGAACTCCATGGCCCCTTCGTATTATAGCAGGGGAGGAAAAGAGGGGATGGAAAGGAAGGAGGTCATAGAGCACGTGCGAAAAAGAGTTAATATTTCGGGAGAAATTTAGGTGGTTGAGGGAGAGATCCTAAACGATGGGGAAAAAAAGATAACGGGAAGAGAACTTTGGTGAGAGGTGTCGAGGAGTTGGTTTCGTCTTTTTGGCTATACATACTTCAATTTCACGTGGAGATAAAAGCCTTGGTGTTCTCATGTTATCCCGGTGTAAACGAAAGGCCGGAAAAAAGAACGTAGAAGGGGAATTTATGTGAGAACGTCTATTTTAATTCGACGTGACTCATTACAGTAAACAAAAGTGCCTTGATTTGCCATAGTTGGAAAGATATGTACCCTCCTCCTCCTCCAACGCGGGGGTTACGTTCCTCGAAAACGCCATTTTGGGCGAATCCGCGTTGGAGGAACTTAATACCTTATGGGATTGAGTGGGATACGTGAATGCTGCCGCGTGAAGTCTCCGATGAATACCTAGATATGTAGATTTTTTTATACACACATAAATGGGAAACCCTACCTATGTTGTGTATGAACTAATTATATAAGATGATAAATATAATGACTGCAAAAAGTGGCACTGAACTTAGCACGATCAGAGCCTTAAGAAGAGAGCAGCACTCACCAAACAAATGAAAACACTGTTACTTTGTCTTATGTAAGTTCTATGAAAAAGGAAACGATGTTGTTGCAGAGATTTTGTTTACTAATCGCCAATTTAAGGCGTTTATAAAGTTTTACAGAGCGCATACTGTTGTTTGGCGAACCGCGCATATTCGAATTTTCCGCGTTCGGAAGATAATTGGTCACATTTATTTTTGAGCGTATAAGCGAATCCGCGCTGAAAGAACACGCGTTGGAGGAGGATTTGCTGTGTTATTTTTGGGATCTATGACTTTGTTGCTGGAATTACTCCGATTATATTGCTTAATACGTCAATGTCTTAAACATTTGGAGATTCTGACTAATATAATTTTTATAAAAAAGAGAGTTTCCTTTACACCGCCATGATTAATAATTTTTTATTATTTATTTTATTTATTTTCCATTGTTTTCTCTAGAGAAGTTTCTTGATATACTTATCATTGAGAGTTTTAGAGTTAACTGAGATAAAAATTCATGTCCTTTTTAAGTAGGAAAGTTGAGGAAGAATAAATTTCACCCAACAGTTTTTCGTGAATTTATGGACTCTAAATTAAGCGTTTTCCGCAGAGTATATTCACCAGCTCATTTGATGAGGAAGGGTGGAAACTTCTCACCTACTCTCTTTGCCAAACTTACTATTCACATAGGAATGCATTTCCATTTTCTTAGGGTAAAGTCAGGATTCTCGCTCGCTTGCATTTAAAAGTTTTATATTATAAAGTTTTCGCAAATTTTGGTACTTTATCTGAATCATCCATAAAAATTCTTCCTATTTCCACGATGCTATTGATAACTACTAATATAGCTTTTTTCCTTCAGTTATTTATCATTGCGTCAATTAAACGTCTGAGTGCATTAATTAAAGATAAATAGAATAAATGTCCGTTATCTGAAAAAAAACTCCCAACCTTGCTACTGACTTACAAAGAATATACGTACCTATTTATTAATGAATATTTTCAGTTTAATGAGGTGAAAAACTACTTTTATATGAGAAACAGAGTGGAATCAATTTTTAGATCTGTACTTTCTTGGCAATAGCTTATGATGGTAAATACTTCTCATAATTACTTTTCATACGTCTCGCCTACTTCTATAATGAACAGAATTATAAAGTACAAAAGTCAAAATTCTCTCAATTCATTAAATATCACATTTGATATGTTCCTAAAATGCCCATCTGCTGTGATGAAATATCGTTTATTTGAAATAAATTGCTGTTATTATGATGCTACGAATTACATTTGACGCAGTAAATATTTTTTCGACGGCCTGGAAATAATTCGGGCACAAAAGGGATAAATAATTTTCTAAATCATTATAAAAATTTGAATCAAGTTCATTACGATGAAAAATGACAATATTTTAATGTATAAATTTACTAAAACGTTATAGTTAATTCTGAATTTCACAGAATAGTTTCCTATTGACGTGTGAATGGAAACAGTTGATTCACGGTGTCTTTCGCGCTTTTTCTTTTAGTTTTCCCCCCATTCAGTTATCTTTTTAATGCCATACAGTACGATACCGAGGAAAAAAGATATATCCGAAAACCTTTGCGATATACAATCCTTCGCGAACTTTTTTTCCTGCTTTTTATGCAATTTTGCGTCGAGGTGGAGGGCGGGGGGGGGGGGGGGGGGGGGGGGGAAGCGGGAAGAGCGACTGTTAGCGAAAAATAGGAAATCGAGATATGTATACGTCGGCTGAATAGGTGAGATAAAATGACGTTGAGATAATGTGTAAAAAGGGTTAGATAGTAAAACGATAATGGGCGTCACCGCGTCAACATCAAGATCGCGCATTCTACACCTTTATCTTTTTTCTGCGGCAGGATTGATAAAAAAATGACTCTATTAAAATTCTAAAAGGGGCCGTGCTTATGAGAGCAGTTTCTTGGAAGATGAATGAATGAAACACTAAAAATCAAGCTACGGTATTTTTAGAAAATGGTTTATATTATGAAAGGGTCATCGTTTATATAGTGTGGGCCAAAAAATGTAAATAATTTAAAATGAAATTATAGAATAACCATACAACCGGCCGGGTTAGACTGGTAGGTAGTGTGCCTGTCTTCTAATCCAAAGGTCGCGGGTTCGAATCCCGCTTCGGCATGGATGTTGTGATTCGTCTTGGGGTTTTTCCCCTACCTGCAGACAAGCCTAAAATTGGCTTTGCGGGGAATGCATCATTTAAAAAAAAGTTAGGATTGAATGGTAAAGTGGATTAATCGGGGAATTCAATTTTTTAAATAAATAACCATTTTTGTTGTAAGCTCAAATGTTTCAGATAAGTTTATAACAACAGCTATATCCAATAGTGAGCGCGAAATCCTACGGGCTGTAATCAGCAACTGTACTGCGCCCATTTGCACGTATGCTCAGAATGATGGAAAAAATCTGTGTCGATGGAAATCAATTTGAATGATCCCTCTATTTCGACGGCGTGCAAATCTTTGCAATAGGGTCCTCCCTAGGGTACGCTGTATCGTGGCGGCCGAACTAGACCCTTTCGCTTTAGGCATCAAGAGAAGGAAAGTTTCGATTAAATTCGGTGACTTCGGCAAATAAGGAAAGTAGATTGCAGAATTTAGGGAGCGAAACAATTAAACAACAACGTTAGGAGACTTCGAAAACTGATTATGCCCGAGCCACGTACCCCAAAGGGTCAGCTCTACAACGCAAATATTAATATTGGCTTTAGCGCGTAAACGTGGAATTATCCATATAGATTTGCATTACTTACGTAATTTATATAAAATTAGCTTTAAAATGTCAACTATGAAAGCCGATTGGACTGTGTTGTTGGGAAATCTAAACAGGCAGAGAAAGGTCTTCAATCGGGCGAAATTGAGGTGACGTAATGCTTTATTAAATTTTACCATTTTTCATTAAATACAACCGAAATTTCAACATTTTCATATTTACAAAAAAAAGATTAGGAAATATAATTCGGATTAAGTGCTCATTATTTGGAAATTTGCTTATTATGAGAAAGTGAGTTGAAAAAATCTAAATAATAATAGTAATTTAAAATAATAATACAATATATTAATAATACAATATATTAATAATGCAAAATAATAATAATTAGTATTTTTTTAGAATAAAAAACTGCGTAGTGAGAATTGGTGGTCACAGGAGAATTCCCACCATAGGAAAACGCCAACGAAGAGAAAGAGGCGTAAAGAAAAGCTGCGAAATTGAGAGAAGGGAAGAGGCTGAGGTGGAGATATAGGAATGAGGGAAGGAAAGTGTTGTTCGGGTGTATTTTACCTAGCGGAGCCAATCACGCTGCTGTAGGAAACGCATCGTAGAAGACGCTAGATTTGGTGCGTGAAGCTAAAGAGGAGATTAGTGTTTGATACGCCATCTGCCTCGGATGTAATCGACGTAATCTCGTGCGACAATTAATTTTAAATTAAACGGGGAAAGGTTTCTCATTAAAGCACTGAGCACTTCATTTCAGGAAGATTGGTTTTATTTTCGATCGATTTTACGATAGGATAATTCCTTGCAAATCTTAATTTTGTTTCGCTACATTGCTGCACCTAAGATCCTCTTTGAGTATTACCCGTGTGTGTAAACAATTCTCTGGCCTTTCTCTTTCACGTTATACCAATAAGCGTCTTCGTTTCTTCCTGCTGTTATGTACTTTGTCGGTTCTCTTGGGAACCATGTAGAACATACTTTGTCCAACTACGTATGTTTACTACTTCTAGTGAAATGCCCAACTCCTAGAAACTTCCCATTTCCCATACGTGTTCGTATAAGGATAAAGAGACGCGATTTTATTAGCATAGAAAGGGTTCGCAGAACTAGATTTGGAGGCGGTAGAGGAAAAAACTTGCTTTTTTAGTTGCATTTTATATGACTTACATAATAGTCTACAGTTAAAGGGACAGGTGGGTGGCAGGGAATGGAGAGCACCAGATTCCCTATCAAATATCACGCACAGGCTCGATTATCTTATTGTAATCTCTTATCTTCCAAGGTAATAAAAACATACCTCAATTTCGCCGTCCTGCGTATATTTGTGTGTGCGTGCGTGCGTTCGCGTATGTGTGACGTATTTTATCATCAGATGCTTTAGTTATTCATAACTATTCTTTTTTATTAGGCGCGTTTCGCTTACAGCGTGAGCGCCTATTATCGTCGGTCGGTCCGTCCGTCCGTATGTTCGTTCTCGGCTTCCACTGAACGGATTTTTATGAAATTTGATATTAAGGACTTTCTATCAAATATAATAAGAAAATCGCAAAAACGAATCACGTACGCCAATCAGGGGTACCACTTTACTGGTGCAAAAAATTAAATTTTCGTCGTATCTCGTAAAGTATTGCTCATATCAAAATATTTTTCAAATAAAAGTTGTAGAACTGCTAAAGAAGAGTAGTTTCTTTCCTATACATTTTTATCGTAGAAGTAGCCTTTATTGAGAAAATCAAACAAAAACGTCTTAAATCGAGTTGAACTTAGAAAATTTCTTGCATGGTTACTTCATTGTTGCTATCATAAACAATCTCCCAAACAAACGTTTAATTTCCTTACGTGTGCATGTAACAGCATGTAATACTATTAAATAGGAAGAAAATGGATTATTTATGATGAAGAGAAGGACTTTAAAACGCTATTTCCCTTACGTACAGGTATATAATTGCTTTCTAATACTCCATTGCACGAAACGCGCCCATTTGTGATACGTTGTACACTTTCCTAACTTGTTAATATTTCACTAAGGGTTTCAAACTAGCTTTGAGCCTGCGTTCCTATAGCGATGGAAAATTCTAATTCTAAGTGACGCCATGCGTTGGGTTATAAATCCTTTCCACTAATCTCGCAATGGAATATTTAAAACTTTTACATATAGCTCCATATATTAGAAACTCAATCTACCAAAGATAGGTAACATGTTTCTCGCACTTTTTCGGTTCTCTTTTCGATCGCTCTTCTTATAACAGCCAATTTTATTGCTGGCTTCAATGGTCGTCCAACTTTTAAGTGATGAAGAGAGGAGATGGTGAAGGATAGAGGAGATATAAGATATAAGAAGAATGGACGGAGAAAAGGGAGTAAAATGTTTAAAGTTTCGAGCTCTCCGATCCTTCGCACAGATAAGGTGGAGATGCTGTTTCAAGAGCCCACTATTTTATATTTTTTATACGCAAACAGGAACTGTTACGTGGGAAAATACCAGAGGTTTTCCTTTTTTTCCGATTCTCGGGACGATTGGAATGCTTGTACGTAAAAACATTTAAGATCTTTGGCCGCTTTGTTGCTTTGTTTCTGTTACATAAAATAAAAGGAGTGGCGCCAAAAAAAATACAGGCAGCAAGGGTTTTTAGAATGAGAGGGGGGGAATAAATCGGATTAAAAATTAAGGGGAATTAAAAAATGGTAATGGGTGAAAGAAAAAATGCACAGAAAAAAATACTAAAAGGTTTTTTTTGTATCAAACCACAGAAAAGGAATTTTTAAAAAACGAGGAAGAAGAAAACAATACTTAACAGAAAAATACTATAATTTTTTGTGGTAAGCCTCTAAATAAATTCGACAAAAAAACGGAATAAACAAAGCGGCTACGGAAGAAAAGGTAAGCCAGTCGCGAGCGGAGTATAAGGCGATAAAGAATTCCGAGAAAGCTGCAGAAATAATGAGTTAACGGCTATGGGAGAACGGGAACAAAAACGTAACTTTTCGGTGATAAAAAAATTAACGAGGTGGAGATTAATTTCGGGTCGCCATTTATACCCCGGTGAGATAGCTTTCGGGGATTAATAGGAGAGATAAAATTTTCAGGGAGTCACTTTCAAAGTGGCGAGCAATTTTGAAAACTCCCTCGAATTCCCTCTCTCTCTCTCTCCGATTCCCTAGTTCCCTTGCGTAACCCGTTCCGATTCCTTAACTTCATTACTCCCTACGCCGTCGACGCGTGATCTGGAGAAATAAACTACGTTATTTCAAAGTGCGGAAGACATTGAGCGGTCCGTCTGTGTGACAGAAGAATTATCATTTAAAAGATGTTATTGCTCGTTGGGTGTTAGCAACGTTCACGAAAAGAATGACCCGTGGCAGTTTTTTCTTTTCTTTTTTTGGATCGTGGAGGAGATTAAAGTGTCACCGAGCACCGATGGCATTTCCCGTCTGCATTAACGCGCTCCGCCGCGTGGCGTGAGAATCGAGTATATTCTGAGGTTCTACGGTGGTGTACTTGATTATCCAGGAGATTTCCGTTTTATTCGTGCTGATACTGGAAAATCTTCTCTGAGCCATTCTTCCGTCGGCTGCCTTATATCTATTTTATGGACATTTTCTTTTTAAAGGTGGAATATGGTACCTTTTCTCTCTTTGTCTTACTTTTTCTATGCCCTTTTTACTCGGTTGAGATTTTTTCAAATAAAGATATAATTTTGTAGCTTATCGGTATCCGCGTATGATTGATTACCTTCTGATTGTATGTATTTATCTCTCGTATACGTTTGATTGACGTGAAATTTTAATAAATTGAGATATTATCATTAAGGTTTTTATACATAAATATTTGCGATCAATGAACTTTAGCTCAGTTTTGGAAAATTTGCTATTTACAATCAAATAAAAAACTCTCCGCGAAGAGGAAGTGGAAGTTAGCAGAGTTATTTAATCTGTGATTATGGTAAATATTTCAGTTACAAAGCATTGTAAATCGTAAACAAAGTCCTGATGTATATTTTATATGCTATTTGATAATTAAATAGGGAAATTGGTTTTTAAAAGCTTCACTCTTTCCCTTGCTTTCACGAGTATAGTAAAATTAATAGTTAAGTTAATGGATGGGCTTACCTCTTTGTAATGCTTTTATACATTTTATAATATTTGAATAAATTTTTTAAGAAAAAAACTTGAAAAAATTCTGTTCAAGTCATACAAGTTATCGAGAAAAGGATATTTAAACATTATCGATCTTTTTCAGCTTTTCAACTGCACGAAGCGTTTTGTATAAATGTCTTTATCTAGCTATATTATATGAGCTTCGAGCAAATGGAATAGGTATATCCGTCTCATTCCCTTCTCTTGTTTCCCATTTTCCCTTTAGAAGCCATTAAATCTCCTCAATTCGTTTAGGAGGAAGTTGCCGCTAAGAATTACCTGTCTGTTCTAACTAACCCATCTCTGCGTCACTTTTACACAAAAATGGGCTATTTTTTCACCTTTATCCGCTTTTCGGTTCTGCTCATTCGTCCTTATATGGCTTAAATAAATGAAAAAATTCTTTTAAAAATAAGCACGGATCGGTGTTTT
This sequence comes from Uropetala carovei, assembly GCA_036926305.1. Lineage (NCBI taxonomy): Eukaryota > Metazoa > Arthropoda > Insecta > Odonata > Petaluridae > Uropetala > Uropetala carovei. The sequence goes on from JAXCHB010000015.1 coordinate 11,782,189, forward strand.
GGTATTTGTTTTTCAGGAACTCTTACGAAGAGAGAAAATAAACGTGTAAGGTTTATTGTGTATCTTTCCTGTGGTTTAATTTATTTTCATACGGATTTGTTTTGTCATTAATGTTTATGAAACGCTTACTGAGACATTACTAGGTTTATTCCATTCGTAAAATAGTGAAAAGTTATCTCGCGCAGTAGTTAAATAGAAACAAAGTTTTAAGAAGAGAAACAGACCCCAGTAAGGATGTAATTAGTGGAGATAAGTACTCATGAAACAGAATTCTACGAAAGACACAAAATGGTTTTAACAACAGTTTCATGGGGTTTGAATAATTCTGATTCATCAGTTTATTCTTGTCTATAAGACGAACTTGACAGTTCTTTGAAGTAAAGAAATATAAGAAATACTCTATAACTTAAAATATTATTTAGAAATCAACAAAGAACGTTAACTAAATTTATTATTATTATGTATATTTTTGAGTTTTGTATTAAATACTTAGTTAACCCACAAAATAGATTTAAATTAAATTATATGCATACATTGCTAATATTTCAAACATATATACTATATATATATATATATATATATATATATATATATATATATAGTCTATAAATTTCTGTATACGTAAATTACACGCAAGTCATGAAAACCGAGTTTACATCGTTGTTCTAGTTTCCAGCTCTTTCATGCTTTAAATTTAGCATACTTTTCGTTTTTCTTTCATAATGGAATCCTCAAATAACTAAATATCCTTTCTTCTGATTCATTGCTATTCTTGTCAATGTTTTTAACAACTGTCCCTCTTTAGGCAGTGTTCCGTATAATATCGTTTGATGTTTAAATGCATATGACAGACCCGTAACCTTACCGTATTGCCAGAGCTTCGTTAAATTTATATTGAAACTAGTTGTTCTATATTTTGGAATGATCGATTAATTCAAATCGTTTTTAACTATTGTTTACAGCGCTAATATCACAACAAGTACCGTAAAAAGGGATAAAATTTATTTATGACTGATGATGTCATCAATGCAGTTCCGTAGCAATGAAGTTCAGTATCCGGGGCATAGCCGAAAAATACTGCCCCTTACGTTAGCAATATTAAAATCACAATCTTAGTCATGCATCAAATAAGAAAAACGGTTTATTATCGCGTGTACAAAAATTAGAAAATTTCCTACGGTATTGTTCAAAGTATTGATGACAAAATTTAAAATATCACTCGGTTTTTTACTCCAGGTCGCTAAACTCTTCAGCCCTTGTCAATGCACTGCTTACATGTATTTTTTTACGAATAATAATAAGTAAAGAAAACAATACTGAATCGCTCGAAAAAGGATTAGTGTTAATTGGAGGCAGAAGAAATTAGGAACGTCCTTTCCCGTAGCCCTCTAGGTACAAGGACTTGTATAACAAAAAATATTTTATTTGCTAAGTGCGGACGTGTGCTTATGAATAATCACTGGAAAATAATGAGATTCTGCATTCTCAAGGCGATCTTAGAATCAGCTACTTCATTAACGAGATAGGTAGGTTATTCTAAGCTAGTTATTGTACATACTTTATGTAGTAGTCCGTATTAAATCAATTTCTTTTCTAAATTTGAAACTTCCCACCTCTGAGTAGATGTGGAATATTTTTCGTGGGTGAAAGAAGAAATATTACCGCATTATATTTTACTTTAATGATTTCCGTCTTCTGCCCATCTCCCTTTCTCTATCCCTTTAACCCCCTCCCTTCCCCTCTCCCGCTCCAATCCATCCCCATCCCACCCTTTCTCTCCCTCCCACCATTTCTCTTCCTCCCACCTCCTTCTTCCTCGATGTCTGCACATCCCCCTCTCCACTTCCATTCTCCTCGCCGATCCCTTTCTCTCCCTCCTCCTCTTTCCCTCCTATTTCCCTCCCTCCCTTTCTTCCTCTCCCTCTCCTCCCCTCCATCTAATTCCCTCCCTCCTTCCTTCTCTTTTCCGCCCTCTTATTTATCTCTCCCTCAGTGTCTCCCTATCCCTCTCACTGCTCGATTCTCCCTCTTCCCATCCCTCTCTATATCCGTCCCTCTCTCTCCCTCCTCCCTTTCTCCTTCTCCCTCTCCCCATCCCTCTCCCTTCTACTTCCATTCGCGCGATCCAAATCTCTCCCAGGAATTGGGGGACTCAGTCAGCCCGTCCAAAAGGGAAAATCAATTACGGCGGGGAATCTGTAGGTGGCGGAAAGGATGCGGGTTGCAAGGGCGAAGAGAGAGAGAGAGAGGTTTAGACTGTCGCGTGGACCAATTATATTTACCCTTGGTTCCGTCCGTAACTGACTCCCTAACTAGCACGCAGGTGTGTGCGGTGAGCTGTTGTGGCGTCCTCTTTCTCTTCCCATCTTCTTCTCGTACTCCTGTGTATTCCCCTTCTCCGGTGACGTGAGACGTTACTGCGAACGGCGGTGGAGAGTTTAGTTCGAAATTGAAACGACGTGTGCACTTCGATAACACCTTTTAGGAAAATTAGCACGGAAAGGCAAATCGGAATGATTCGTCTCGTTCAACCGTTCTCGCTTCTTCGGCCCATTTCACTTTCTCCACGTGTCATCTCCTTAACGTCACCCTCTATTTTCGTTTTCTTTTATATTTTCTTTGAAAATGTTTTATTTTTCAATGGACTGGTTTACCTATCCGCCTTAATTTCTCTGTTATTTTTTATTTTTCCCGTGCGCGTCATTCTCTCTTCATTAATTTATCTCTCGACCTGCTATTTTCTATTGGTTTCCCACCCTTGAGTTTTACTTAATTTCTTTAAACTATCTCATCCACGGCTTTTTAAAATGAGCACAGTAGCGATAACAAAGACGGAAACATTCGAACCCGGAAGCCTAGCATTGGGAACCAGACACGCTAAACGCCCTTCTACGAAGTTCAGCTTCCTGAAACACTTTGAATAAAGCGAAACCTGTATGTTGTTTTAGAATTCATTTGAAATAAATTTAAGAACGTCATTCCATCAATTATTTGTGAGAATATTATCTTAATTTATCATCATTAATTTTTGCATCATTCCAAAACCGTAATGCTTTCCATCTTTCGAGACAGATTAAATTAATATTTAGACTACCTGCGATAGCTCGCACCGCAGCTGTAGGTAAGAAAAACTCGAGTAATCGAACTTGCTTTAAAACATACCTACTCATCTTTCTAATAGCACGGTTTCGCTTTAGCGCTGTTTCCTTTTTAGGGAAATATCTCCAATTGCTCATCCATGAGTTTCACCGTAGCAAGGTTTCGAAACGGTATCCAAGAATTTAAAAACAATGAATAATTCAGTTACACTCAGTAATTTATAAGAAAATAAACTGTGGCAGCAATTCTGAAAGCATTTTAGATTAACTGTTGCATATTGAACTTAGACGGCGCTCAAATGCAAACTCGTTTATTCCTATGGGGAATCCGATCTCACTTTGAGTGGTTTCCATTTACATAGTCTTTTACGGGAAGACATGTATCGTGCAAAGCGAGGGATGGGCGTATCCGCGTTTTTATGCTATCTTATAAAGAACGGAACCATTTAAATAAAAATCATTTTTCGTGTAAAGAGAAGGATATGAGTATTTTAATACGAGCATGAGTTCGAGTTAACGGGAAATTTAATAAAGATCATTCATTTCATTTTCTCTCGACTAATTGCTTTCGCTCTCTTACTCTCGTCCTATTGCAAATCCTTAATAGAATTAACACGGTTTTCTCCGTTATTCTGCCTTTCCACTTTTAGTCTGACAAAAATACTCCCTCTATCTCTATTCCGTCTAATTCTTGCCATTCATTTCCCGAAACTGCTGCCCTCCGTCGCAGTCACTTATGTTTGTATCGTTTCCCATTCTCCTTTTCCTCTTATTTCCCCTTGGCGTTTCCCTTTCCCACACCAATTCCAAACCACAGCGGTCTTTCCTCTTTCTCCTAAAATATATCCAACCCTGAACTCTCTCGCTTATTCTCCCATATCTTTTGCAGTCGCTATATCTTCCTTATTTTCAATCGTCTTCAATTCATACTCTTTCCCATTTTTCCAGTGGTTTCCTATTTTTCTTTCTCTCTCCGGCGCTTTCACTCCATCTCCATCTAACCCAGACATGCATGATTGTCGCTCTTCTTCTTCACTTTCCCCATCCCCGCTTCCCTTTTCACTCTTCCTGCTCCATCTTCATTTCTCCCTCCCTCTCCTCATCTCTCAATCATCCCTCACTTATAACTTTTTTAAATCTTCTCCTCCTCTACTCTTCCTTCTCTCCTTTCTTTCTTCCTTCCCCTCTCTACGTTCCGTTCTCTTACTTCTGTCTCCCCTGTTATCTTCTCCTTCTTACTTCTCTCCCTCCATTCTCTCTCCCTCCATTCTCTCTGCCTCCTTTCTCTCTGCCTCCTTCCTCTCCCCCGCTTTTCCTCTCTCCTTCCTTCTATCTTCCTTCCTTTCCCTCCTTCCTCCCACTAACCTTTCTCCCCCTCTCCTTCCGTCCTCTCCTTTTTCTCCCTCTCCCTTCTCTCTCTCTGTTCTTCTCATTCTCCTTTCTCCCTCCATTCTCCATCTCTCCCTTATCCTCTCCATCCTCCTCTCCCTTCTTCCTCCTCTGATTTTACTAGTTTATCTTAATTATTTATCCCCTCAATCTCTATCTCTTTCCTCCTCTCATTCTGCCCTCCTTTCTCCTTCCTTCCCTCTCGACCTTGTCCTCTATTAATTATCCGCCCTCTCTTCTCCTAGTTCCTCGACCCTCCTTACGTCTCTGATTTACTCCCTGCCGTCCAATCTCCGTCTCTGCTTACCCCTTCTCTTCCCTCATTCTCCTCTCTTCCCTACTTTCTCTCTCTCCCCTTTCCAATCCACGCCGATCCGCTTAATTGAGTGAAGGAACGAGGGGACATGGAGATTCGCAGACCGCAGCTCGTTTCCTTGACTGGTGCGGTTAAAGAGGGAATTCGGTATATATGTATGTGGCGATACCGAAGGGGAGTGAGAATTAGAGGTTGGAAGAGTTCGGGAGGGAAAGGAGGAGGAAGATGGGGACGAATCCCTCCCTCGGAACGCCGCAATGAACCCCTGCGACTGCAATTAATCGTGAAACTCTCTCTCTCTCTCTCCTCCAACACTCTATCTCTCCTCTCCGTATGGCGTCTTTCTTCAATCTCTTTTTTAAAAAAAAGGGTTGCTATTTCGATCTTCTTTTGTTTTCTCAATCGGTTAACCAATCCCGTTACCATTCATCTCCGCGTAACCCGAGATTCAAACGGTCATGCCCCGAATTTCGTTTCAATTCAATGGATCTCGAACCTCGACCATTAGTCTCCGAAAAGAACCCGTTCCGGGTATAAAACAATGCTTTCCTATATTCCTTAGCGGCCTCAGATTGGACCAAATTAAGTTTTATGACTGTTTGGGAAGAAACCCAATCCGACCTTCATTTGTTTGAATCTACAATACCGAGATATTCCCGTTTAGTTCAAATCGTTTTGATTAGTCGGATAGAGATTATACAAAGATCAGTTTTCAATGGCCACGATAGCGAGTAAAATTAAGATATGAATATGGAATTAACGTGGTTCATATGCGATTCCTGTGCCGGAAAGAATAAATTACTCTTACTTTTGAAGCATAAATTCATCCATTACATTAGAATTTTAAAAAATAAAGTACATATTATTTCTTACATTTTTCACAATTTGAATGTTACGGATAAAAATCAATTGTAGTTTGTAATAAGTTTGGTTTTACTTTTAGAATCCATTAAATTTTGCCTTAAATATCTCTAAAGGGAAATGATTTTACATTTTCAATTTAAAATATGTAATTTTGTAAAGAAAATAAAAATTTTTTCATATTTTGTAAATATTATTATGGCTATCGTCGAGATATACGTGGTACAGACAAGAAGTCGTAATTCAATGAAACCCATTAAACAGATCAAAATTTCTCATCGTCAACGAAATACGCCTTGTGTCCTCTAATTAAATAAAAAAAGAGAAATTTACAGTTAATGTTAGCACCGGATATTTTTCCAAAATGATCTTACATCGTGATTATTTAGGAAAAGGATTACCACAGGAACTGCGACTCCGTTATTCAACCAAAGTGATATGAGATACTAGTGTGAAGGAACCCATTTCCGTCGAGATCGCTGTAGATTACGTGGATTGAGTGTGAGATAACAAAGCAGAGAGATAGAGGTATTAACTTAACTCACTGCTGTAATTCAGCTCTCGTTTCATTATATACACGCTTGCGATAGTATTAAGGTAGATTGAGCATTGAAAACTGAATTGATTCTAATGAGGGTAAAATGAAAATAATTAGGAAGAAAATGTTTTAGGTTCCTTTCTTACATCCAGGCGTGTATATTTTAGCGTATGTATACGCGGTCAAACGTTAGAATTATGTCAAACAAGGACTATTTCCGAGGTTTTAATTGTGGAATTAAAGAACCAAAGAACGCTGAAAAGAATTAAAATTTATTTTCCTACCGTCGATTTTAGGAATCATGTCATGGAAAAATGAAATACCCCGGAAAATGTTTCAGGTTTGACTTCATAAGCATACGCGAGATTTTCGATTTTTCAAAGTGCAAGGATTTTTCCCCTCATTCATCAAAATACCTAAATATTTTCTTCGTTTATACTTTATTTGACGGATAAAACTGTGAACTATCTTATTTCTACGATTTTTACATGTTATAGGGCCGAAATTTTCAGAAATAGTCTTCCTTTTTCGTAATTTTGTGGATTTTTCGTACACTTTCCGGATGTTGCCAAGGCGACCCTCATTGTTGCCTCCGATTCAATTAGCCTCAATTAAGCCTTCATATAGACGAAAGGATGGCGTTATTTGCTTCTAAATTTTGTTTAAGCATCGACATTATCGTTGTAACCACGACAATATTTATACATAGCAATGTAAATAGTTACTGATTATTATTCAGGAAACTGCGAGTGGGAAGCATTTAAAACGGTTGACCAAAGCAATTGAATCTTTTTTCATCATATGTGTGCAGGAATCTTACCTTTTTTTTTAAGTAAAATGATTATATTCTAAATTTGTAATGTTTATTAACGCAAATAGCCCCACGCATCTGGTTTATATTTACCAGAGTCAGTGTTTAATCATGGATACGTTGGCTTCGCAAGGGTTTCTTCCTTATAAGACATCAAAGTCAACATTTCGGGGCGCTACGTAAGGGTGTAATAACATAAGACATTTTGTGTAATGTACTTTTGGATGCATATTCATTGCAAAATGGTAATATCTCCATATCGAGCGAAACGGGGGTTGGTGAGCATAGCGAGCAGGGGCGATATTTTGAATGAGCTATAATAAAGATTCATTTAATAATAATGACAAATTTTGTTTACATAGTTGCAATCCATTTTATACTGTTTTTCGAATTATTTCATTGTCAATTGCTTGACTGCTTTCTGCGAGGAAGGATTTGCTCTTTAAAGTAGACTGAAAATTTCCATAACGTGTTACGCCTGGAAATATCAAGGATCATACATGCTTAATGTCTTACTTCATGGTTTTCTTTACATATACATAAACCAACATAGACCAATTTTTTGTCATAGGAAACTTTATGTAGCTATAGCCAGAGCAAATTCACGTCAGGGTGTGAAGATACAAATAACTGGAAGTGTTAATAAATCAGAAAATAAAACAATTAATAATGTAGTTTATAATGAAGTGTTAACTTAATTTTATTTTAAATTTATTATTTTTGTTAATTTATTATTAATAACTTAAACATACATTCCGTATCAAATACATTTATTTAATTAATTTTTAGAACATTTCCGTTATACTTACCTAAATCCAATAAATGGTAGAAACGAAGTGAATGCGAGCGAAGCGAGCTAAGGGGGGTTGGCGAGCGGGAGTTAGCAGGGGGCTTTCCCCTAGTATATTTTTATACATACATATATATATATATATATACGTATATAGCCATGTAACGGATGGGTAAACTGAGGATTTATATCACAGTGTAGTTGGGTGGTTGTAAACAGAATGTTGGTTGTTACTCGTAAAGCAAATCCACGTCGACTGCAGGATTTTGCACCCGAAAATCAATATATGTGACGAGCTGAGTCTACCATTAAATTTTGATTTTATCGCGTAATACGCATGAGATCCATCACCACCTCGGTTTCATTCGCTTTAAAAATCCCTCTTATACCGATGTTTCTTTTTTTTATTTTTCGATCCAACAAAATCGGCCAAAAAAGATAACGACGAAAAAGGATATCATCTCCGTGTGATTGAGTCCGTTTCGTACAGTTAATGGCTCGTTAGGTTCGAGAGAGCGAAAAACTTTTTTTATGTTTACTTTCGGGTAGGAAAATTGATTTATAAAAAGCGTAGGACCGTTCACTACACTCGGTTTTTGAATTTTTTTGCCGCATTTTTACGTTCACTCGCATCGGGAAAAAAAGGTTTAGCCAATTTGCGATTGAAGTCCGAGCGTTTTTTTTTTTTCCTCTCCGTTTTTGGATGTACGCGAATGTATACATAACATTTCGAAATTAATTACTCCTACGCCGTCGGTCGCGAAAGAAAAATACGAGAGAGGAATTTAATGGGCTCGGAGGCAAAACTAAATCCCAAATCCATGCTCGCTTATCTCTTCCCATATCTCGCAAATTTCCGGAGTTATTTAACGTCCTCTCTCTCTCTCTCTGTCTCTTGCACGGTGTTCATTTCGAGGCGATTGGAATAAGGCCAGTCCTGAATTAATAAACAGTTAATCTTCTATAAAAGGCGGAGAGATATACCGCGAACTAGATAAAATAAACTCAGTATAGTAGAAAATCCATGTCCATTAGTAACTTTCAAAATTAATAATTTTTGTACAGCTTTCTTTAAAAATAGAAATACCTTGGCCCATCTGATGTTTTTGGGGGTTGTTCAAACAATCCGCACACTCCGTAAAACTTACTGTGTGCGGTAGCATGCATGTAAAAGCAGACGTTAAAGATGGTAGACGATTACATGATTCGTCGTGTAAATTCACATGAATGTCGTAATATCCAACAAATTTAACAATTTTTATAACCAGGAAAATGATAGGACAAAATTAATGGTGTTATTTGATCAAATTATCGCATGTGTTTTATACTATCTTTTTTAGGCGCGTTTCGTTTCCAGCATAATCGCCTGTTACAGGGGTCCCCAAACTATTTATTGAAAGGGCTACATTAAGCTTTATGTACGAGAGCGCGGGCCACTTAAGACTTTTCAAATGACTGATCGGGCCGTGTGAAAACTTTAAGTTTCGAGGGGGGGGGGGGGGGGGGTTGGGTTGGGTTGGGTAAGGCAGGCGGGCCCGCGGGCCATAGTTTGGGGACCCCTGGCCTATTAGCATCGGTTTTTCCGTCCGTCCGCGTGTTCGAACGGATTTTCATGAAATTTGATATTAAGGACTTACAGTCAAAGATGATAAGAAAGTCACGTAAATGAACGACGTAAGCCAATCAGGGGTACTACTTTACTGGTGACAAAAATAAACTTTCCGACATATCTCGTATGTATTGGTAATATCAAAATACTTGGCGAACTAGTAAAGTAGAGTATTTCTCTTCCTATACATTTTTATCATAGGAGAAGCCGTTATCAATAAAAAAAAAAAGAATGTCTGATTGTGAGTTGGAGTTGGAAATATTTTGCATGGTTACTTCTTCATTGTTGCTAACTTAAACAATCTCATAAAAATACGTTTAATTTCCTTACGTGTGCATGCAATATTATTTTAATAGGAAGAAAATGGATTATTTATGTCGAAGAAAAGAACTTTAAAACGCTATTTTCCTTACGTACACGTAAATCATTTTTTTCAAATACTCCACTGCACGAAACGCGCCCATTTGTGATACGCTGTACACTTTCCGCACTTGTTTATATCCGCTCGCATTTTCGCCAACTAAAGCTCCGCGTTTTTTTCCAAGGTGAACCACTACCTAATTTGGATCTTATCCAACTTATTTTCTCTGTTTTTTGTCCAGGCATTGAGGCTTTTTCAACATTTTTATCTAACCGAAATGTTTTATATGTGAATTCCTGATTCATGTCGGTTCTATGTCTTTTGAGCGAAATCTATTATTTATTTTATTTCTTATCACGATGGGTATAGGAACAGAAGTGATATGGGATACAGTTCAAAAGAGGAAGAAACTGAAACGTCTACGGGCCAGACATATTGTCAGTATAACTGATGTGCTCCGTTAAAAGAAATTCTAGACTTGGTCCAAATATACGGAAAAAGAGGAAATGTGACGTCAAAAGAAGAAGAAGAGAGAAAATAAGGAAGGATAATAAAATTTGCTAGAGTAATGCGCGCGAGACAGGTCTGATAGATTTTGTGTGGAAGATCAATTTGGGATGCCTGTGTCCATCAGCGCGCCAATAAAAGATCATGTTTCGATTTCAACTCCTTGTATACATCTCGTTATCCTGGGATCTCTTGTAACCGATTTTAAGTACTCTATGGCGCATTCGAATGTATACAAATCTAGCACCTGTAAATATTAAGAAGAGCTTTTTCGTCAGTATTTTTATTCCCCCGCTTAAAGTTCTATAGCTTGAACATTCCATGAGTTTGTGTTCGAATTATAGAGGTTTGGCTTTATTTTCTCTCCTATCATATAAATCTTGTTAAGATTCCACTACCGTAAGATCAGTTTGACCATTTTATTAAATCCTTTTCCTCTGTTTTTCGTCTCCGTTTACGTCTTCTGACCGTATAAACATCATAAATATTATGAGCCAGCCTTTCCTGGGCGATAAACTTAATGAAATAGTACGATTAAGAAATTACGTTCGGATAGCTCTGTATTGATTAACGTTGTATTTTTCTTTCACCTCTTAAAGAAGATTTCAAATGATCAATTACTATTTAAATTAGCTTATATTGTGATTTTAGGTCCATGTCAACTGACGCTTTCTTTCAATATTGATTGTCTCCACGGAGCTTTCTTAAAGCCATCATGGAAATTCTTCCTCTGAACCGAGTTTTTTTCCTTTCCCTCCCCTTCGCTCCTCATCTCTCTTTCTCACTTATTTGATCTCTCTCGTCTCAACCCTCTCCCCGCAACCCCGTTACATCTTCTTACATCACACTTTCTCTGTCTCCACGTCTTCTTCTCGCAAGTTTTTTGCACCCGTCTTAAGTGGGATTTTTTAGACAACCAAGACCCATTTCTCAGTTTTTTTCATAGTGAATACTTTACACTAATGACATTCGAATTTTTATCTCACCTTTTCAACAATACATACATTTAAAAATGTCGAATTTTTAAACGGCGCTATAATTATCTATCTCGTTATAATAGACTGAACCTCGGGACGAGACATATTCCGGTTAATCGGACTCTCCGATTGATCGGTATGCCTACTTACACGTACCATAGTACACATAAATGATCAAGGAAGCAAATATAGAGAAGGTAAAAAAATCTTTAAGGAAACGTCTGATTTAGTGCTATTGTAAAAAGTAAGTTCAATGACCATCTAATACTGTACTAGACATTAAATCCTTTATCAGGTGTAGAGTACCGTAAACGAGTACGGACGTAATTTAGCACAAAAAACCTTTGAAGTTATGTTTAAAACTAGCGGTTAATTAAAATTCCGGTTATTCACTATCAGGTGAATCCGGAGTTAACTGCGTGTATGTGTAAATGTTAAATATAATCAACTTTACCTAAGATTGGACTATTTGGTCTCAATTTCGCCAAAATAAAGAGGTTTCTCTGTCTGTTTGCATCTTCCTCCGTCTCTCTCTCTCTCTCTCTCTCTCTCTCTCTCTCTCTCTCTCTCTCTCTCTCTCTCTCTCTCTCTCTCTCTCTCTTCCCTCATCCACTATCGCCACTCTTTTTTCCCATCTCTGCCTCTGGATTTATTTTCCCCTCCCTCCTTCTCCCTCTCACTCTTATCTCACTCTGTCATTCTCAGTTGTCCGTGAAATGCCCTCCTCAAAGTGTCTCCTTCGCTCTGCTCTCTTCTTCGCCTCGTTTCCTCTACCTCTTCTCTCACCTCCGCACTCTTATCCTTCCTCTCTCTCTCTTTCTTTACTCACCTCTCCTTATATACCTTCCCTCGTCTTCATTCTTCTCGCTCTCATGTTCTGCGAATTTGTTCCTGAAAAGAACTCATTCCCACTGGGAGAAAGTACTTTCTCTTTCCTATTCTCCCGGGTAATCGCCTTTTTCTTCTTCTTTACGTTTCATTCCGCTTTGAATCCCTCTTTCTCCGTCGCTATTACATTTTTCCAATCTCCGGTTGCCTTACTAAACCCCCTATTACCACGTTGCTAGGATATTTTGCGCTATAACCTACCCAGTGGTTTACGGACGGGATGCCGTAGATAACCCTTAAAGAGTGCTGCGAAAATTTTTGTTAAATATATATATCAACTATTTAGAACTTTAGGAAAGCCATTAGGACACTAGGGCTTTACTCTAATAAATTTATCTTGAGATAGTACCGACAAACGGACGTTTCTAAACGTTGTGATATCCGTATGTATTAATGCACAACCTTGTTACAAGGTGTACCGCGAAATCCTGTTTACCTTGAAAAAAGTGCCCCGCCTACAGTAATACTGGAAACCGTTGACCTATTCTGTAAAAGCATCACCGCCTCTATAACGTTCCTTTGCGTGTTTTTTTCATTTCTTTGTACTTTCTCTTCCCCATGTAATATCCTCTTCTTTTTTCTCTCTCTTTTTCTCCCCATCTTCCAACGCTCAACCTCTCGCCCGCCACGCATCCATTCTCTTTTTAAATCTCGATCCATTTCCTTTCCGGTCAGTTGGCTCCGTAAGTGTCTCTTTCTTCCTCTCTATTTTTCTATAACTGTATCCAATCGTGAAATAAGCTCCCTAGTGTCAATGTATCCTTAATGGAGACGTTCTTTTCTATATATCACTTCACTCGCTCCTTTCTTTCGATCCCGATTTATTTCGCGATCTCTCTTCTCTTCGCTCCATTGCTCGTGCCATCTCATTACTCTTATTATCTTTCCTCCTCATTCTTTATCCTCGTTTCAACCTTTCGGTCGATATGGCTTCATAGTTCTATTTATTCTCTTCGTACATTTTACATTCACTTTCATCTTTCTATTTACTTTATTTATTTATTTTCACCAGCTCATAAACAGCGCTTCACGGCCTTTACAATGAGTATTACAACAATAACAAGGACAAAAACAACATCCGTGCCCGAAGCGAGATTCGAACCCGCGACCTTTGGGTTAGAAGGCAGGCGCACTGCCTACCAGTCTAACACGGCCGGCATATACTAAGTATATTGAGAAAATAATGTTATCGGGAAAAAATTAGACCTCGAGATGTTGATGGAAATATACGTTTTAGGTTTACTTCAGTCCGAAAAAGTGGTTTTCGCAATGCCGTCTGTCTGTCTGTTCTCGGCTGTAGAGCCTCTAAACTGTAGAGCGCAAAATGAATGAAATCTCATACTTAGGCATTTTATCATACAGAATCGAAGCTACGAAGAAATGGTTGACATTGCTCAATAATTAAGGGAAGTTTATTCTACGCATTTTTTTACAGTTTGATTTTCTGAAAAACGGCTCCAAAGATTTTGATCAAATTTTGTTCAGTTACTAGAGTTTACGTCTTCAATAATACTACATAGATCATGTTTCTCAAAAAATGAATATAACGCTAGTTTATTTTAGGCATCTTTAACAACAATGTGATTTTCTTAAAAAACGGCTACAAACGATTTTGATCAAATTTCGTTCAGTTACTTGAGTTTACGTGTGAAGTAATACTACTTATATATTTCATATTTCTCAAAGAATGAATATAAGGCTAGTTTATTGTTGGGCAACTTTAATGAAAATTGGATTTTCGAAAAACCGGCTCATACGATTTTCATCAAATTTCGTATAGTTATTTAAGTTGATGTTTATAACGATTCTACATAGTTCATACTTTTCAAAAGATAAATAAACGACGCATTAATATATGAGAAAGTTTGTACATTGTATTTTATACCGATTTTTCTTTCTTACCGTAATTTACTAAAGTGTGGCACACTTTATGAAATCCATCGTAGTTGAGCTTATAGATCATTATATTATCAATTAAAAGCGTAACATTGTGTGCATATGTACGAATTAAAGGTAGACAAGGTAGAAATAATCTACGCTTGATCGGGAACCAAACTAGGATATTCCATTTTCCAGCCGAATTTTTAAGCGAATATATTAAGCCAGTACGGCTCGATACTTTCAAATGTTCAGGTATGTGCAACCATGCGCACAAAACTTCGTTACCTACATTACACCTTGTGCACGTATGAAATCATGAAATAAATAGTGTGGTTATTCAGGAACTTATTGACTAAATGCGGATGTGGATTGCAGCACTAACAGAAGGAAAACGTGACAGTATAAAATACTTCATTCCGTTTTTCTTTTGCACAGAATTCCAATTTTAACTGCTGTAATTCCATTTATTTTTAATCTGAGACCTGATTACAATGGCTGTATTGAAGCATAGAGAAATGAAAATTGTTAAACATCTCACGTTATTTTTAATAAGTTCATGCATTATTATTAATATTTGACATCTGCTGCTAAACTGTATCCAGAATGTCATAAAATGTTTTGTCTTTGAAGTATTTGTAATATTCAGTAAGTTACTAAGCTTTTGTATAGGCGTTTATTTCCTTCTTATTATTTGCTCCATTCTCAATCCTAAATTTTTCTCTTCCTTTCTTTCCTCTCCCTCTGTTTCTCTCATTCGTCTTACTATCCTCATTTATTTTCTCTCAGTCCTTCCGCACCACATTCTTAAAATCTCCTAACTAACGTCAATTTCACTCGCTCCCTTATTTATTTCCTATTTTATAAAGGCTTGTTAAACTCTCTCTCTCTCTCTTTCTCTTATTTTCAGTGCCTCCTCTATTTTACCCTATTTCCCCTCTTTCTTTCAGTTTTTCCTTATCTTTATTTCCTCCTCCCTCTCTCTTGTCCCTTTTCATGCGCACTCAATAACCTCTTCATCTCTTTTGTTCCTCTTCTACATTCTTCTCCGATCTTTTTGCGAATTCGCGCTGTCGCTTCTCTCACTCGCAGACATCTCTCCCCCAGCCTCAGAAAAAAAAAGAGAAACGATAGTTTTTCACATTCTTCCCCTCTATAGGGACGCCCCTCTGCGTAAAAAAGTTGCGTCCGTCATACGCATGCATTTATGTGTGTGTATTGTTATATATTGTTATACAGTTTCTCGAATATCTCTTTCATTGTTCACGGTTATGATGAATTTCCAATGTATTGTTGAGGCCTTTTTATTTTCTTATGTAGGTTACATATCTTAGTTATTCTTTTATTATGTTGTCTTTAACTGAAACGATAAATACTGTGTTTTAAGACCTCCTACCTATTGACGACGAATGGATAAACCTCCTAATAGCCATAAAAATATTTTTTGAAAAGGAAAGTACTCACATAGGGAAATTTACTCTACGCCAGGGACTCCCCCAACTCGTTATTATTCGTCTTTTTCGATCGGCCTCCTGACGATGGAATCGCTGATTCCGAAATACGTGTTTAGGCAATTTTTTTAGAAAGGAAGTAGTATTCGTGTGTGGTTTTTGGCTGGTGTCTATTTGTGTGTGTGTGTGTATGAGCAAGAAAAGGGTCCCTGGTGTTGGAATAATTCCTCCTAAACCCGGAATGTGTGATATCGCGTATGTGTTTGGTCACTGACATGGAGTAAATTCTCCTACACCAAAGTGAGTACATTCCTCTTTTAAAAATATTTTAATGGCTATTAAAAGGTTTCTCCATTCATCATCATTATTTAACCATAGGGCTCATAATTCATATTTTTTCTCCTACCTATTGTTAATTCTATTCACTTTGTTATATTTTGTACATAGTAACGACTTAGAACCATTTCTTAATATTCTTTACTTATTATAATTACTGTATATGTAGGTGTAAAGGAGAAATGAAGTCGTGCCTGAAAAAGTTTTAAATGGTGAAACGCCATCTCTCTTTATTAAAGCTGTCAGAGGAAAAAGTGAAATTTATTAAAACAGAAATTATATATTTTCTTATGAATTCAAGTACTCATAAAAAATAACATAATCCATTATCAGAAAATCTCTACTGATTATAGCACCTGGATTTCTTATTCTTTATGGCTATTGGAGAGACGAAGTATACCAAATGGTCTATGAGAGAAATTCAGCCATACAGAGATTGATAAAAGAGGAATCACATTAAAAATTAGGCGCTATAATTGAAAATTCTCAGTCGATTCTATGCGGAAGTCTACTCTGCGACTGAAACGCGCTCTCAGTTTACTCATTACCTTTATTGGTAGAAAAGCACAACGTTCATCTACGAAAAACTTAGCTGAAGAAATGATAGATTAATCTTTTAAAAGAAAACTATAGTACTCTATGTTTTGGACAAGATTTGAGTTTTTCAAAATCATTTACATCTGTAAGAAATCTCAATTCTTACATTAAATTACTATTCTGTGACCTTAATATTAGAAGTCCAATCCTAAAAACATCCCTTTACACGCGTAATATGCGTAAGAAAGGAGCCAAGATTTCAAGAGAGCCAACGCTAGGTAACCATCGCTACCTTCAAATCAAAAGTCTCGAGATCGATATTTATGCGTTGTCGCATGAGAGCTCCGAATATTACGACAGCTTAGGGATCTTAGCTTTTTCGAAACAGTCATTTCATCGCGGGGAAAAAATAAATAAAGGTATCCAGTCAACTTCGATCTCTTCCAATGCAAACACTTCGCCCCGAAAAATAAAATTGTCCTTTTTCCAAGCTCCCCGCCTTTATCGCCATTTCTTCTAGCCGTTGCACCTCGCGGGTTGTCGTGGGAAGGTATATAAAAAAAAGTGGCGTTGCGAGGGTGCGGTCGAGAGAGAGAGAGAGAGAAAGAGGGAGAGAGAGAGAGAGAAAGAGGGAGAGATGGAGGGAGGAAATTGGAGGGAGTGGGAGAGAGAGAGAGAGAGGGAGGGAGAGGAGTCGAACATGCAATGCCACAGGCAATCACCGAGGACGGTGACGATCAATCTGATATCCTGACTCCTTGCTGCCGCGTTACAGAGGAAAGAGAGAGAAAGAAAGAGAGGGAGAAAGAAGGAAGACGGGGGGGAGGGGGGGGAAGTTGTGGTGGGAGTGAGTTAAGGGAGAAGGAGCACTTTTTTTTTACGCCCTGGGAACCGAACAGGCGTGGTTGAAGGTTTTTTCGGGTGAGAAACGGTGGCGGGGAAGGAGAGGCTGGGAAGGAGGGGGCGGAGAGGCGGAGAAATGAAGGATGAGGGACGTAGACGTTGTGAAAAGGAGATATTGAGGGAAGGGGGAGGGGGGGAGGTGGAGGGAGAGTGAGAGGAGGATCAAGGATGGGGATAAATAATGCGGATGGAGTAGAGGGAGAAGAGAGAAAGGTGAAGGGAATGTAATGATAGAGAAAGAAAGGAAGAGAGAAATAGGGGATGGAAATTGAAATAAAGTCAAACCTCGATAACTCGAAACTTAAGGGAAGACACAAAAACGTTCGACTTGTCAAAACTTCTAGTTTTAATCGTTCGGGGTTCCACTTTACTCCTTATTTTTGGGCGAAGTTGATATTATAGTCGGCGTATTATAACTCTAGTTCTGAGAACACGGAAATAGTGTGAGAGAACTCACAAAGGGCTACTGCCGTTTGGTGAATAGCAACGTTGGCACAACCCGTCCCTGCCTCTGCATTCGTTCCCATCTTGCACCCTTTCCCCCTCCTCGGGTTTCTGTCAGAGCTCAAGTTAGACCTCCTTGACTGTAGTCCGTTTCTTCAGTGATACTGTCAAGCACGAAAAACGGCATGACAAAAACCTTAACGTGGTTGGAAATGAAAAGAGAAGGATATTGTCAGAGTAAACTAAAGAAATTCATGTAACTATTCCTTAGAAGAAAAATACAGCGGGATAACGCCAATAACAAGAATGAAGGCGTGAAAAACTGATATCATTTATAAGTTTAAGAGGACTGCGACAATCAATAACATACACTAATGACCATAGAAACGCACACTTACATACACATACAAATGCACTGACAAACATAATCTTGTGTATAGTTTAAATAGAATAATATACTCAAAAAGTTAAACAGGAAAATGAGTAAGAGAGAGAGAGTAGAAAGAGGGGGGTTGGGGAGGGGGAGAAGGGAGGGAGGTGAATTCGGAACGGAAAGAAGAGGAGAGAGGGGGATGCAGAGTGGGAGAGGTACAGAGAGAGAAAAAGAGAGAGATATAGAGATGTAGTAAAGAGACGGAGTGAGAGTAAGGGACATAGAAAAGGAGAGAGAGGGAGGGGAGGGGGAGGGGGGTAAGGGAGAGGAAGAGAATGGAACGACGGCAGGGGGTTTTTGGCGCCGGGTTTTGGAGGCGCCCGGTGCTTGCAGGCGCGACTAATCGATGCCGCGGGGGCCCTTCCACGCGTCCATCCGCCCTCCCCTTTCCCTCCCGCCCTCTTTCCCTCCGTGGCACCGGTCGTGGTTCTTCTCCTCACCCCATCTCCCTTTCTCTCTCCTTCCCGTCTTTCCCTACTCTCCCTCTCTCTCTCTCCTCTCCCTAGCCTCCATGCCCTGTATTCTTAGGCGCGATGGAGTAAAGCGGCACAACGGAATCCCATCAATCCTCCTGAAACTCTCCGTGGCACCTCCTCTCTTCTCTTCTCCTGCCCTTAAAATTCCACCTCCCATTCCCTACCTCATTTCTCTACATTCCTTGCGTTAATCCTCTACCCGAAATACGCTTTTGAACAGAGCGTTTGCTCCAACTCTCCCTCTCTCTCTCTCTCATTAAATCTCCGATTCCTGTTTCCCTCTTTCTCTGTCTCTCTATTCGTAACGACTTTCCCACGCATTAATTCTGTCTCTTCTCTAAGCCCCTCTTTCTCTCCCTGGAAGGTGGAATAATCCTTGCCTCGGCTGTATCGTAGTCAATTTTTCGGGAAGATAAAATTGGCGATACTTTTGCTTTTTTTTATTTCTCTAACATTTTTGTAGTAGTTATTACTTTTCATTCAATATTTCAAAGTTTGCAGATCTTGTTTAAGAAATTTCCATTTTCTGTGCCACCGTAGCCGTCATTGTTTATACGCAAAAGCAGTGAAGGAAATAACTTGGTGACACAAGTTCACCAAAACGAATAGCTTTAAAAGCGCCCAATCTAAATTCACAGCAACATCTTTAGATGGAGATTTGGAAAACCCAAAACTTGAAGTGCCTCCTAAGGGAATTTTTTTATTTTTTTCGCTTTAATACTGAAGTAATTCTTTAAAAAATAATTTTTATTTAATAGTGTGACGTAAATTTTGTATTTAGCTGCAGGTGGGTGAAATTATATTCAATGCTATAAAGTGATATGATAAAATCAGCACAAACTTAAGCATCTGCGAACAGCTTAAAAATTGAATAAATAATTAAATGGAGTGATGAATAATCTCACTCCATTATTTCTTCCCGTGTTTTCAGCAGATGACTCCCATGCAACTAATTTCACACTACTGATGGATGTAGTAATAGTAATTCACCTTTATTTTTTGGGGCTATATTTAATATACATTCTTACATGTATCCCGAAATGACAAACACAAACAAACATACATGCCGTCGGCGGGATTCAACATCAGATAAATTTGCAATGCTCATAAAACTGACAGGAAGGAAAATTATGCTCATTAAATGGAATGCATAGAGATTTCAGAGTTCTTTATGGAATTTACGTGAAAACGGTATCGAAAGATTGGGCTGTTAGCGATTTTTTTATCTCCGAAACTATAAGTTGTAATTATGTGCTACCGCAAACCTTTTTGGGATAAATGTTATCCTTTGTCCGAATACATTTTTTAATCGATACCTTACAGATAATATAAAAACTAGAGAGAGAAAAATATGGTATTTAATGGTTACTTGATGGGTGCCATTTAACGAGATACAATAATATGTTCATTTAATGGCTTTTGAAAAGAAGAAGTTCTAAATGGCGGATACAGTTCAAAATCATAATTCGACCAAAAAATTTAAGGTACTGGTCGGTTATCCCCCCGCAAATTACATTGGTTCCATTTGCGGCGCAACAGTCAAGAGGATATAACATCGAAAGGATATATTGACGAGCCTTCGACTCGCTTTGTTTTAATGGGTAGTCGTCTCCGGGCGCTACCGCGCCCTTCGCCTAGGCTGGAACCTGGAACCAAACTATCCCTCCCCGTTGTCCGGTGATCGGGTTTGTAAATGTCGCGACAGGCCCATCAGTCATGGGTTACCAAAATTTAGGGTAAAAATATTGCATAGCGATCCCATGAGCCTCTCAACAATAAATATTCACCATGAAAAAGATTTCGGGGCCGAAACAGGATAGTACCCTTTGCGGGGAGATAACCGACCAGTACCAAATTTAACAAGGATCCCTCCAAAACAATTTAATCTAAACCAGTCGAGCGGTTCAAGAAACGAATGTCGTAATAGTCGGACGAACGAACAGAGGAGACGTGCACCATAATGAGTTCCGCTGCTACCGCTTCGCTGGTAAAGAACACCTAATAATTGTATTGTTGACTTTCAAATATTACATCTCCTGCCTACATGTTCCGCACCATTTCTTTAAGCGCACATTCTCTCCTACTTGTCCTGTTTCGGTTTCTTCCCACTCCCTCTTCCCTCGCTTTCCGCGCCTCCTAAGCTTTTCCTCTGGTGATACACCTCCCCGCTCCCCACCGAATATTCCAATCCCCAAATAATGTGACCTTTTGAAAGTTCGAATCGAAAGGGACATAGTAGCCACGCCTCTTATGTTGATAAAATTCCTCGAGAGGTTGCTCTATCTTATCCTTCCCATCTATACGTTTACCCTTCTCTCTCCATTTTAACTCTATTCCTCCCTCTCTTCACCTCCCTCTTTACATCTCTCGTATCATCTTCTCACACTCTCTATCCTTCGTCTAACGACCTCCATCTTCTATATCTCCCTACCTTATCCCATTTAACTCTCCCTCCCTCTCTCTCTCCCATCCTTAATCTCCCACAGTCCCACTTTCTTTCCATCTCTATCGCACCCCTTCTCTTTCTCTCTCTCCCTTCATACTTTCCTCTCTCGAAATTTTCCGCTCACCGTCCTTTGTCTTCTTTATCTTTTCCTCCCCCTCTTTTTATTACTCTCTCCCTCTCCTTCTTTCTCTCCACCTCCCTCTTCCCCCATATCCCCGACTTGCTTTTTTTCGAGGGAAAAATTAAAATCACCGTAAAGTCCATCGTTAACGCATTCAGTCGCTTCATTAGCGGGCAAGAGAGGAGAGATCGCTGGCACACACTCTCTATCTCTCTCCTCCCCTCCCCCCCACCCTCTCTCCCTCTATTTCTCTCTCGCTCTCCGGAGATTTGATGCTCTGAAAGAGGGAGAGGGAAAAGGAAGTCCTGGACTACCTGTGAGTTCATTTCATTCGGCCAATGGCGGACTCTTTTTGTTAATTAGGGCGTCCACCTGCCATATCTCTTCCCCCTATCTCTCTCTCTCCCATCCCCCATTTTCTCTCTCTCTTTTCTCTATATTCGTGATTTTTATCCTTCCCTAGACATTAAAAGTTTCTCGTCTACCCGAGAAACTTTAGTCGTGTTAAAAATCGGCCCCATTCACGATATAGAAATCAGATAATAATGCTTTTTTCTTTATTTCCATCTCACGCTCGATCTATTTTGCGTCGAGATTTTTTTTAACGTCGAAATGCGCCATCTGTGGGATAAGAAATGATTTCATTCTGAAATAGGAGAGAAAATTATAAAGGAAGTTATCGGAAATATCTTTAGATGAGAATTTTTTTTAACAAGTCGGAAATGTAGCGTCGGATTTTGTTTCCTCTCTTGCCGTTTTCTGTGACCGTAATTCTAAAAGTAATTGTCCTTTCCTCAAGGCGTATCGGGAGATACTTGCGCTACTACTTTTTGTTCGTTATGTTTCAATGGAAAAAGTAATTTATCGCTTAACTCAGTGGTGCCCAAACTTTTCTACATGGCGGGCCACATCGGTGGTCGGGAATCCTTCAGCGTGCCGCATCGGTGGTTGCAAATCCTTCTACGAGCCGGTTTACATTTTAAATCGGAAGTTACGTATATATTCTGAGGTGCAATAAGGTGAACATCAAGCCTAAATGAGTGTCTTATGCTAGACATTCCAATATTAAAAGTTTTATTATCAGAGTTTCATAAAAACACATGAATTTGAGTGATAAAAATTTCGGATTGCTTGTTCATCATGGCTTCGCGGACCGCATAACAATCCTTCGTGGGCCGCATCCGGCCCGCGGAGCGTAGGTTGAGCACCACTGGCTTTACTTATCAAAATTTCTAAATTCGTTTTAAGATTTTCCGGGCAATGAGCAAGCGCGAGAATTTAGGAATTTGGATCATTTCTAAGAACGGAATGATTACGAAAAAATCAGGTAACGTTGATTTCCTCAGACTTAACAATAGTTGTAAAATTAACAATGGAGAGATTTACATTCATATATATATATATAATTATTTCTTGAATGTTTACAACAATAGTAAAATTAATAATGGAGAGATTTACATTCATATATATATATATATATATAGATTTTTTCTTCCTTGAATGTTTACAAATTCTTATGCGTTCGCGTGCCTTCATGTGTGTGTGTGAGTTCTATCAATAAACTAATTACCACGACTGCTCTTATCTCAACACAGCAGAAATAAAGCTGAACGTAAATTTGTAATTCACCTTATCTCTCGACTCATAATTAATAGGCTAAGCAGAAAAATTGAGTACAAAGTATATTCAATCATTACGTCAATTTTTGAAGACAGAAAATATTTTAATCATGCGGCTATTTTGTTATTTTTTACTAAATGACAATTACCATTTGTCACCCGCGTAATCTTAATAAGCTATTGAGCTTTTTTTGCGCTAAGCCGCAAATGATCCTTGAAAATTGCGAGTATTTTTTGTAATAAATAATCCATGTAAATTCTGGTGGTTAAAAACCACTTTTCTCAAGAAATGTTTTGCTCATTTTCGTAATCGATTTCAATGATAACTATTGATAGGTAAGCCATCGAAACATACAGTCAACAATTTATTACATAGAGCGGCCGGATCGAGATTTTGTTAGATTAATTACTTGCGTCATTGCATTTTTGTGACACAGTGACATATCAAAAGACTCGAATACGCCTTCGTTTCGTTCACAACTACGAAAGTTTTACTCTAAAAGTCATATTTCTTCAGGTTCGGTTAATATTTTCACGTTACCGTTTAACGCAACGTTTAGGAAGGTAAAATAGAGGGCGACATCGATTCGTGCACCCGCTCGACACCGTCTGAAAACTTCAAGATGGTGGTTGCTAGGTGGCGAGGGTAACCGTGGATTATATAGTAGCGAGAGAGAATGGAGGGAGGAGCAGTTGTCAGGCGACGATAGGGCTGCATAGCTCGACTCGACCTCCCGTTGTCCCGAAGCATTGTTTTCGGAGATAAGGGAAAGAGAGAGAGAGAGAGAGAGCTCTTCCTGCGAAACCGTCTGCTCTTCACTCGACTTCCGCGAGTCTCACCCTCGTCATCGCACTCAATTAAATCTGACGTCTAAACCGTTTCGGATTCTTCCGTCACGAATTTCGCCTAGGGATATATCCTGTCTCCGCCCTCTCTCTCCCTCTCCCTCTCTCTCTCTTTCTCTCGCCGTACTTCTCCTGCTCTTTTAGGGCGGCTCACCTGTTTCGTGCGCCTTGAAGCGACCCTCATCATCTTTTGGATGGCTTGAACGCGCTCTTGAAGCGCCCTATCGTCGCCACGAGTCGCGAAAATTCGCGCCGTTAATTGTTTTTAACACGAGACGTTGGATCGTCGTTTTTTTTTCTGGTGTATACCGAAAATGAAGAAGTTCGTATGTGTTATTTAACATGGAGATATTTAAAAGAAAGTTAATGATTTCAGGCGTCACTTTATGGGACTTTCTCGTATTTAAGAAAAATAAAGAAAAAACTTTGTTCGATTTCAGATATTCTTATGTGGACTCGAGCAGTGTTTTCTCTGGAGATATTAATTTATGTAATGAGTATTTTATTATTAATTAGAAAAATAAGAACATGTTAGCGTTACTGCTTATATCATGGTTTCACAAACTTTTTACGTGGCGTAATACATTTGAAGTTTAAAATGTTTTAGTATTTTACGTTAGAGATTGCGCAAGAGATTGTGTTACTGTAAAACAGTATTTCCCAAACTGGCTGCCACGGCTTATTTCTAGAGTTGCCGCGAAATTAGCGATTTGGATATGTTGATAGGTCATTGCGACTCATGTATAAATATAATACTTGGTTACAAAGTGGTGGTGCCGCGAAATTTTGCTTTCCTTTTAAAATTTTGGTATCAGTGCTCTAAAAGTCTTACTCGAGTCCAGACATTTTTTCGCGGAAAATATTAGGAGAAAGAGTAATTTCAGTTAAAAAATATAGGATTCCCAGAATTTAATATCACATCTCTTTTAAACCCAAGGTTCGCAGATCTCATAAAATTCTTTGGTTTCTTCGGACTAGTAGGTATATGCATAAAATTTCAACATTGAAATATTATTAAAAATCGAATTTTTGTTGCAGGAACGTTGAGAAAATGGGCCGAAGAAATGCGAGGTATTGTTAAGAAAAATGTCTTTTGCGTATGAGGAAAATGAATTTTAGTCCCTTTGAAAAACGAATGGGTAACGAACGAGTCTGGAAGTCATTATGCCTCATTGTATACCTTGAACTGAATTTAAAATGCACTTCCTATGCTTTTGAAGGAAATAACGATATTTGATTTTGCATTTTGGAATCAGTTAATTGGATCCAATAGAGAGACAAAGGTATTCCTGTTGTCGCTTATTTGATTTGCAGATTAAGGGACTCAAAGGGAGGAATCTATTGAGAAGCGGAAAAAGAGACAGGAAAATATAGGTGGAAAGATGGCTTGGGAAGAGATTGAGAGATAGGTAGAGAGAAATTGAGAGGATAAACGAGGGGGTGAGAGAGAAAGGTAGGACATGATTTAAAACAGGGATTGGAAATATTTCTTCATGGTGGGTCTCATTTGTACTTGCGAATGCTTCAGTGGGTAGCATAGTAGATTAATAATTCATTGATGGGCCGGATTAATTTTTACTTTCTCATACGAAGTATCGAGGAAGTATTGTTATCGCGAAAAAATTCGACCTCGAGATTTTGACGGAAATATACGTTTTAGGTGTCGTTGAATATGAAAAAGTGGTTTCCGCAATTCCGTCGGTCTGTCTGTCTGTCTGTCTGTTACTGGCTTTGGAGCCTAGACGGTAGAGCGAAAATGAATGAAATCTCGTACTTAGGCATTTTATCATACTGAGCAGAGTATACATAGAAATGGTTGACATTGATCAATAATTAAGAGTAGTTTATTCTACGCACTTTAAACAACTCCGATTATCTCGAAAACGGCTCTAACGATTTTAATCAAATTCCGTACAGTTACTTGAGTTTAGATCTTCAATAATACTGTATAGTTCATATTTCTCAACAAGTTAGGAAAATGTACAACGTATCACAAATGGGCGCGTTTCGTGCAAAGGAGTATTAGAAAGCAATTATATACCTGTACGTAAGGGAAATAGCGTTTTAAAGTTCTTTTCTTCATCATAAATAATCCATTTTCTTCCTATTTAATAGTATTACATGCTGTTACATGCACACGTAAGGAAATTAAACGTTTGTTTGGGAGATTGTTTATGATAGCAACAATGAAGTAACCATGCAAGAAATTTTGTTTATGTTAGCAAGAATGAAGTAACCATGCAAGAAATTTTCTAAGTTCAACTCGCAATTTCTAATGGCAACGCATCTCTTCGAGAGCAGGAGTGAGACTGGGCTCCTCCCCACTACCTTCCCAAACAAACCGTCTCTTATTGGCTGCTGCTAACTGACGTACGTCTTCAAGGCCAAGAGACTTTAGCTAGTGAACCGACTATAGTACCCATATATGAGAAAGTTTTTACATTGTATGTTCTACCGATTTTTTCTTAAAGATTCTGTAGTATCATGTTAGCGGAAACAATTTTAAACATTTCATATCTCTTGCAATTTCACCAGGAAAGATTTGACGGCCATCATTTTTATTAAAAATATTAAATGGTGAGTTAACTCTCTCTAATCACTCACTCCTCCTGGATTTTCTGGCTAAGCCATAGATTGACGACTTCTGATCAGCTATAGGGCGAAAGAAAGAAGGCAGAGAGAAGTAGAGAGGGAAACGAATGAAGGGCAAAGAGAGCGGATAATAAAGAGTCGTTAGGGAGATATATAGATGGGGTGTTCAAATGGGGCCTTGCCAAAAGTTTTGAAGGGGTACTCAAAAGAGTTAATGATTTTTCTTCTTACTTCGTCTTTCATGCGTGACTTCAGAATCAAATGTTGCTATTTTACGACTATATAATAATACCGTCGTAAAACAAAAAATACACAATAAGTTTAATTTTATCGTTATAAAAATGAGTTATATATCTTAATGTTAGTCTTAACTATATGAAAGTTGATACCTTTACGGTACAATTTAATATCTTGGGAATATGAACAAATAAATACATTTAAAAAATGAAGCGTATAATCAGATTGGATGCAAAATATCGTAAAAATTGGCATTTCTAGCATTATTTGATACACAGATTCATTTTATTTTATCCACTAATGGTAAAAATTCCAAACATTTCTTTTCTCTACCTTAGCAATGTCGAAAAAAATTAAAGATTGCATTGCGATGGAAAATTTAATGACTGGATCGGAATTCAGTACTGTATTCTATTTATACTCATTAGCGTGAATTTCTGAGGGAAACTCTATCCCGTGAAGCGTTTTAACAGGCGTGTAGCAACAAGATCAATTAAAAACAGTGACAGCCTGTGTGAAGAAAATGTTTGCCTAATGACCCGAAGAAGAGAATCGGAATTACAAAGGGCCGAAGCGAATTTGTCGTCGGGTGAAATTCTGCTCTGGCGATTTTGTTTTGTTTAAATCCGTTTCGAAGGTGATTCAATTAGTACAAAATTAGCGTCCCGAGTTTCCAAAGTGACGCGCATCACACAGCCGTTGCCGATTGCTGACCTATATTCATTTCCGCGTTTAAAACTTTCAGCTGCGGCTCTATTAGTCGCCCTCTTCGCCAGAAAGGCATCTAGGAAATTCAATTTTAAAATTTCAACCCAGCCTCATCGTGCTTTAAAAAAACAACGAGTTCAAAAAAAATCACATTTATTTTATTTTAGGAGATTGAATGTTAAACATGAGTGAATTCGGATTTTTTTCGTTCGTGATATTCAAATTTGATTTTTCTCACATTCGAATTTGTTTTTCGTCATATTCTCCTGTTTCTTTTTTCTTTTAACTTCACGAACAAGGGATCGTGTAGAAGTGAAGTTAACAGAATGAAAGGTTTTTTTGTTTTCAACGCGTGTGAATTTTGTAGATATTAAACTTCTGTGCGCTGGAGAATTATATTTTTTTAAATACACCATTAAATATCATTTAAAATAGCATACAAATTGTTTCCAATATTAAATAAGTTCAACAATTTTATGGAAGATTTACATGTACATGCATCTATGTAATACACTCCAAGTCACCTATGTAATTTATATAAGAAATTTCAATTTAGCGTTGTCGACTCTTCTTTAACTATACCCGTTTAAAATTCCTTGATAATGAAATATCTACGTGGTCTTCGTCGCGAGGATCTCCTTTTATATTTTATTTGAAACTAGATGTATTTATATAAAAATGTGACGGAAGAAGAAACCCATGCATAGAAATACATTTTTAAAGTAGCAGCGAAAGCATTGAATTAATCACCAACCCACCTTATTGCACTCTAATTATTCAAATTTTTCGAAACTTATGCATAAAATAAACACAAATAAGAATTTATTATCGATTCTAAATGGTAAAATAAACCGCCATTCCACGCAGAACTCTCAAAACAATCTCGTAGTTTTGTTTGTATTATGTTACGTAGGCATTAGCATTTTCTATTATTCCTTCGGCAAGAAAATCTTCCCATTTCACTGTTAATATTATAAATACGAACTTTTGATTTTTCATTTGTTAAAATAATTTTTTAATGTCGAAATATGATAGAATAGTTGCAGCCAAAAGAATTATTTTTCGATCCTTTAGAAAGGATTTTAATCGTTGTTATTATTGCTTCCATTGGTGAAATAGTTTCATTGAAATAGATTTTTTCTTGTTGATTATGCAAGCGAGTAATATGAAGACACAAACATGCGTAAGAATATCCTGTTTACCCAATTATATTATGCGTTTTCCGTGACTTGGAAATGCCATTAAGTTACCCTTACTGAACTAACAGAAAAAATAGTTCGATATTATTAGCTATTAATGTTTAGAAAATCAAAATTCAAAATAGTTCAAAATTGTGCGAGCGTACATTGTGCCATTCATTACGTAGGACGGTCATCCTCCCGTCACGTGATAAATCTCAGTTCCATCTGGCCTGCGACATCTGGTAGGGTGGGCATGTTTGGGCAAATAATGAAATACGTAGTAACCGTAGGAGCTTTAATATTCAATCTCGTGTGTGGACTTTTGGGTCACCGTATTTGCCCGTGAAAATTTAGTTTTTTTTAATGTATTTGTCACGACGCGTTCACGATGAAATGTCGCCAGATATCTATATAAATAAAATTGTAACCTCTGTCTGTACATTTGTTTTTTTGTCGGGGTTTTACTTTTTTTGTGTGTTTTGCATCACAAGAAGACGTTTGAACCGGTTTGCAGAATTGCTGTCTGTCTGTTTGTTTGTTACCGAATCACGCAAAAACGGCTGGTCGAATTTTTATGAAACTTGCAGCGTATCTTTAGACTGGTCCAGCTTAAAATATAGGCTATGTGGTGTATCTCAAAAAAATTTAAGTGGGGGTTTGGGGGGCATCAACTTGGTTTTTCGATGATAACTCTCGAGTAAATTAACTTAGGAAGTTCAAATTTGATATTTGTCACTTTCAGTACAAGTATAAGATCAAGTTTGTAGATGAGCAAAATCAGACCAAGGAGAGGGGGGTTATGGGGGGAGGGGGGGGGGGCACCCGTAAGCGAAATCATAAATAAACGCAAGTTACAAAATATGAACTACAACAAATGATAAACAAATTTCCAAAATCATAATTGATGTATTTTCTTTTCTGTACGCAACCTAACTACAAATAGATAAGTTTGTGGGTTACCATGTTTTTGCCTCACACCCCTCAATTATCGTAATTGCTGTTCTATCCTAAACATTATGCAATATTGCTTCAAGGCATCATTTGCATTTAGCATTTAATACCTACCTCCTATATATTTATAAAAGTTTGTTTGTTTATTTGTGCAGCTATACATTTCCACACCGTTAAACTTAGAGTAATCAAACTTTCAACAGATACTTTCTTCACAAATAGAAAGGCCGTAGGCTACTTTTTAATCCCAAATGTTTTATATTGATTGTACAAAAAGCAAAATAACTTTGTACGCTAATGCTAATGGCAGCTCATTTGCTGTCAGCTCCTTTATGCGCACCCACAATCAACCGATTCCAACCAAATTTGGCAGGATAATAGGGGGCACTAAGGGGAAGGTCGACGCGGGATTTTAGTGTTTGTATGTCTGCTTCATTCAAAATGGCGGTCGATTTAAACATTAAACTACGCGTATTTTCCCAAGTCCTACTATTGATTTGAATCAAATTTGGTACGATTGTGGAGGGCTTCCAGAAATAATTCATACTTGGTTTTTGTTTCTTTCTGCCCGTTTTATTCAAAACGGCGGCCGAGTGAATTCTTAAATACTATGTGTCATCTAGAATTCCGATCGGATTTGAGCCAAATTTCCCCGGCAACGCCGGGTATTTCTGCTAGTTTAGAAAAACCTCACTCATCAAAACGGTTACAGTTGATGCTCTTTCATCCGGAAAGCACGTACCGGATTATAGAATTTTTTGAAACTCGGATGGTAAATCGACTGTTATTTTACACACTACGTGAGCCATAAGTGTATGTTTTTAACACAAGGATATGAGTAAATAAATGGGGAAACGTAAAATAGTAAAGCCATTTGACCAGATTCATAATTTGAAAATTTTGAAGAGGCTCCTACCGCCCACCGATTTTTCAAAAAACTTTCATCCATAGTGTCATAGATGGCATTAATGGTCGCACAAATAGGGAAAATTTTAACTTTCTACCTGTAATGATTTTCTTAGAATCAAAATTTGAAAAGTTTAAAGGCACTCGCCGATTAAAGAAAAGAAGATTTTGAAGCTTAATAAATGGCACCATAGATCATATACACCCTTTAAATTTCAGTTATCTGTCTCTTATCGTTTGCTTTCTATTCTAATTTCATCCATTGCACAGACGAGAAGACGGCGAAAACATAAACGCATTTATAAAAAAATCTAATGTGGCCAACACAAGACTTTCTCCATATTTGGGGTATAGATATTTAAATTATTATGAATAGCATTATGAGGCAAAATTATCATTTCGTATCGTAAAAGAATACAGTCGTCCTTATTGCCGTAAATTACGTATATTTTGAATGTTTACAGAATTCACCGCTACATGGTGTTGGCGCTGTATGGTTCTCCCAAAATTTGTTTCAAACAAAACCTGGAAGAAATATTATTCTCTACAACTTTGGTCCTCACGAAGATTACCAATAACGACATTTTTAAGGAGAAATTTGACAGAAACCGAAAAAAACGATTATTTATAAATAATTCCTAAACAATAACTGCTATGGAAAATTGTTTCAAATAAAAGTTGTAGGAAATTACATTCTCTATAACCTTTGTATAGAAATGCATATACAATAATAATGTTTTAACGGAGAAATATCGCAAAAACCGAATCGGGTTTCGAATAAACCTCGACTTCCGGTTAACCGTTTTTGTCCAAAAACTAATCAATTCTTTGTGCTCATGCTAAAGTGTTATATATGAAGTTTGGTAAGGATATGGCAAGTACGTTTTGAGTTAGAGCGCCCACAATCACATACACACACACGCACACACACAGACATCATTCTGAAAATAGTCTAAACGTGTTCTAGGGACCTCAAAACGTGTATTTCCGTTGAAATCTCGAAGTCGATTTTTTTCATGATCAGAATACTTTCGCATTACTTCGTATGGAGAAAGTAATAAAACGGGCTAAAATACGTCTGATTGTGAGTACAAGATTTCTCATGCAACACAGTTTAGTGTATCCGATCCGGATGGGATTGTAGATGAAACGGAGAGTTTTTATGCTTTGCGGAGGTTTTTAGCGTTTTCATAATTTTTTTACTTTCTCCATAGGTTTTGCGATATTTCTCCGTTAAAACATCATTATTGTATATACAATTCTATACAAAGATTATAGAGAATGTAATTTCCTACAACTTTTATTTGAAACAATTTTCCATAGCAGTTATTGTTTAGGAATTATTTATAAATAATCGGTTTTTTGTTTCCGTCAAATATCTCCTTAAAAATGTCGTTATTGGTAATCTTCTTGAGGACCAAAGTTGTAGGGAATAATATTTCTTCCAGGTTTTGTTTGAAACAAATTTTCGTACAACCATCCTTTTCGGAGATGTTTAACTTATTCGTAATTTCCAGTATACAGTGCCACGACCATGTCATATTAAAAATGTAATTTACGGCAATAAGGACGACTGTATTCTTTTACGATACGAAATAAAAATTTTGCCTTATAATTCTATTCATAATAATTTAAATATGTATACCCCAAATATGGAGAAAGTCATGTGTTTGGCCACATCAGATTTTTTCAAACTAGAGAACGGGACGATCGAAACGCCATCTACGCCTTATTTTCCTATCAGTGACGTTTCATGACCGGATAATTCCAGATCAGAGAAGTTCAGTAGGAATAAGAAAACAAAAATGCAGCATATTAAATTCTCTCGAAATTTCCTGCAAATTTAGCAAATACATCCTGTACGTCGTACTTGGTTTAGTTGAGGAGATAATTGATGTACTCTTTACGTATCACTCGTTTTATAAATGCGTTATCTGTATATTCCCACAGGTTTAAGGAAAACATGTCTGCGATTAATCAAGAGAAACAATACCGCACTCGATAAGCCTGGCGGAAATGTTTCGATGATATCTCGCGTTGCTGCGGATCGGTATCTGATGTGGATTTACGGCGGGGTTCCGTGTTTGCGCAGCCTTTGGGAGTGAATGAATCGGGGGGCAACACTTGTTAAAAAGTTTATCGCCGCGCACAAATGAACTTTTTTTTTATCGAGGGTCGGAGAGATTTTTTTGCCCGAACGGCTTTGAAATTTTTGCATACAGATAGGGGCATGAGTAGTGGGGGAAAGAATTACATCGCTCGCTTCCAAAGAGAGAAATGGTTAACATTTAATTTGAATTCGAAAATTAATGAGTTACCAGTTAAATGTCGAGGGGAAAAATTCAGAGTTGGTTGATGATATATATGCGTGGTTATTTTTACGTTTGTGGTAAAACAAATTATCGCGATTTATCTTCTCCATCCATGGGTTTTGCTGGTATTTGTTCTTTAACTTTGTATATAAAGCTTCATATTTGTCATGATACATGAGGGCCATGCTGAAGCGATAGTGTTCTAGATTAGAAGCGTTATTTTTTATCATTAGAAGAACGCTATGGAAAAAGGTTTTATCTTTTCCAATGAGCAATTGTTTGTTTGACAAAGGGAAAGGCTTTATAAATTAGAATTGACTGGCCTAGTTTTCTGAAATATAGCGGTCATTACATTTGAGACACCTCCCATATATATGAAAAGTAGTGGAATGTCCGCATAACAACGTAGATCGAGCCACACGTTAGTCGCGGGCCGCCGATGTGATTTTCCATCTCTGGATAAAGAAGTGTTAGTATCCGAATGAGTGAAAGGGAAGCTGTTAAGGTTAAAATTTAAAAGAAAAATCCACTTCATAATTAGCTGGTGTTGTTCGACGGATAAAAAAATACGTTTTCAAAATTAAATTTATTTTATGAAGGCAAGATAACATAGAGTCGAGGAATTGGATAGTATCATTCACGATATTACGGAATAAAGTAAATACGGTACAAGTGACATGTCAGTAAGATGTAAAATCGGCGAATGTTTGTTTTATTTCTCTGTAAATCTGATATGTATATATTTTTCCCCGAGGAACTTTTTCCTATTAATTAGCCCATAAATCTTTATTTTTATGGTACAGATGCGTTTACAATCAAGGATGACGCTCGTTGTGGTAGTTTTTTTTTTGGCCCTGTTCGTTCCAGTTCGACAAAATTAAAAGGTAAATTTTTACGTTCACTTCTGACGTTTTCAGAAGTATACATTACTTCATTCTTGTGACACGGAAGCGTAAAAATGTGGTAAATATTACTTTCTTTTCCCATGCTGTTAATGATACGCAAAAAATAGATCGGAGATTTTTCTATTGTTTTCCATTATTCACATTCTTCTCGAATCTTTTCGCGAACTATCCGTTTCCAAAACTTTTTCTATTTTTATTACGTGTCTCATTGTCTTACTGTTAATGGCAACCAATATACGAACCTTTATCTTCTATTTTAAAGCGTTGTTACGGTTTATTTTCCTGAATCGAATTATCATTGGGCTTTTAACCTCTCTTTCACTCTCTTTGTTATTGTAATCAACGATCAGTGAATGACCTTTAAAGACCCTTATGATTTTATTAAATGTTTCATGGTTATATATATAAAATTAACCTATATGATTTATGTGATCAAGACCTCGAGCAGTAATACCTTAATAATTTTCGAACTAGCCTTATTTTTAGTTTAGAAACATTAATTAATTCTGATAGACACATTTACAAGGTTTGTTGCCTTCCTCTTAAGTTATGGCTATCCGCCTAGAGCAAATATTTTGCGGTCAGTTTTTTTTTATTCGTAGTTCTACTTCAATCGTTACTTGCTATCCTTTTCTTTCATTAGATGGAGCAGGTATTTTTTCTTGTGCACTACATATATTATTATTATTTCTATCGATGATTAGATTTTTTAATATAAATTTTAGCTTGCCGCCTCTAAAATTATATTTTTGGGCTACTCAGTTCGAGCTAATATTGGCAGTGTTTCCGGTCAATTCCAATTCAATCGGGATGTTTGCAGACAAGCCGATATAGTCGCAAATGAAAATTAATTTTCTCTTTGGATATCATACGTTCTATTGCTATATCGGTTTAAAAAAGATAAAATCACCTTTTCCTCATCTCATATTCATTTCTACGTTCTCTATCGCAGAAAATGAGAAAGAAGACTAGGTTAATTCAAAAATCTAACGTGAGATGGAGAGATAGTGAAAGGGATTCTCCAGGAGTGGCTAGACCCTTTCCCAAACGAAAAAGCGACTCATGTAGATTTATTCGTACCCTGTCTTTCGCTCAAAAATTTGAATGGTATTACCGCAAACAAATGACAAGCGATCGATCTTTTTTTCTATTTTGACGCACCAGGACGTCGATTTGTCTGAGTGATACCTCCAATTCCGCAAAAATTCAGGAAACGTCTATCGTCGATTTATACCGACTTTTCGACAAATCTCAATATACATTGACGCAGTTTACTTACATGTAGGTTGTGATGATGAACTGTGTTGGAACCGTGTCGGTGGGATGGGGGATGATAAGACATTATTCTTATTTTTTATTACGTTCTTTACCTTCATCTTCTTACTCTACTACCTGAAAATCTAATATATGTGTCGATCCGGTGTTAAACGTGCTTTTACTGTAGTAATAACTTGAACCATGGCACGCTCATATACAAGTCCAACAAATATGCGTAACTTTTGGAGTAATATATTATTCGTTCGTAGAAGCTCGAAATATTCGTCTCTCCGTTTTGAAGTACATAGCATAGTGGAACCTATCAGCTTTACGACGTTCATTCCCATATTTATTCTACCTTTCGGGGGGAAGGGGGGTGGGGGGGGTGGGGGGAGGAGAAGGGGTTTGCTCATATAACTCAATCTGTACTAACCAAAACATTTCTCTTCGTCTGTCCATACCAATTCCCTCCTAATCTAATATTTCTATCCTCTTACTACATCTTTGGCCCTTTCCTAGCATCCTACCTTTCATAATTTTACACATTTATTGTCTTTCTCTATTTACTCTCATTAAGCTTCCCTCTTCCTCATTTGTTTTTCAGTACAACTAATTTTCTAGTCTACGCCATAGCCACATCTCAGACGCCTCCGATTTGCGCAAATTGTCTTATCTATGTGTCCATATCGTATATCATATGATGCTATCGCCATGTTCATTCATCTATTATTGCGGGTTATGGTAAATGGATAGTTAGGTTGGCTACCTCCCAAAAGTTAAGGTTGCGATTTCGAATCCTACTTTGGTTAAGGATTTCTGTTGTTATCTCTTGGTAAAGAGATCATAGTTGTGCTGCTTAAAAGCTAACGAACATAAATAAAAATAAATAAATTAGTGTTAGATATGATAATGTTGCATTTTCAGTATTCGAAATTGAAAACAGGTTCGAATGAATGCGACTTGTCAGTTTCTTATCTATAAAATTTAATATTTCAAGGATAAATGAAGTGGATCTAATTATATCGGAATTTTTCAGGCCTCCAACCGTAATCATTTTAATTATCATGACGACTCCACGATTTATATTCACTCTTTAATTTAATTCGCATTCATTCAAATTCCCCTTTAAATTATTAAAATCATTATGCTTCTGTTATACAGATTGGAATGGCATGTAATTTTTCACCCGCGAGGTTCCATTAATAGTTCAGAGCTGAATCTCAATATAGACATTATTCATTCGTGAATGCGACTCAGTACCTATATAATTTTATTAGCACATTGTTTTAATTCAAAACTGAATTATTGCGCTCGCTTTTTGGCTGAAATTCAATTGATAAATGAAGAAGCTGTAATAGCCGTAAAATTGCTACATATAACCTTTGCATCGCTTTTGGAGCTACCTAATTTATTAATATTCTTGTATGTTTATGATTATACCTATCGAAAACTGCGCAAGGTAACTATTTAATTTTCGCGATCTCTCTAGTTGTTTAGAGTATTTTGAGGTAAATCACCGTTTTATATTATTCTTAGCATTGCCGCTATCGAATTTACACCGAAAAAAGCTTCCCATTTGTTGATTTTCTGTATCCCAGCGAATCCTAAGTATCAGTATCGTTACATCACATTCAATTGTTTTTTTTTCTTTTTCTTCTCCGCAGAGAGTGCCGAGGAGGAAGGGGAGGATGAGGAGGGCGGGGAAGGAAGTAAGGGGGCGATGGTTGGCGGGACGTGGATACGACCGGGGGCGGCGGACGAGGCCGGAGGCAGGCAGAGGGCCTCTTCGGTCGTATCGGGCTTGAGAAGGCAGCGACAAGTGACCATGGACGACGAGGAAGAAGAAGAGAGGAAGAAGGGGACGACGGGAGGGGGAAGGGGTTCCGGAGGAGCGGGCCTCCTCGGGGGACTGCCGGAGGACGTAGAGGCGCAGGTTCAGCCTCGCTCCTACCTTCCCATTCTGCCAGTGGAGAGACCGCCGGGTTTAGACAAGAAGGTCAAGGTGAGCTGTGGGGTATTCCTTAGTAGTTTTTCCTCCAGACTCCCGAGGCCTTTGGGTGGGGATTTGATTGAGGATAAGGAAGGAAAAGAATTAAAAATGTTGTTTTCCTCCCTTTCCGTTTTGTCTTAACCGAAGTAGGATCTTTTTTCCGTCTTTATTATGAAGTGTTTTCTCGCTTTTTTTCCAGTTTTTTCAACTAATTTTTGTGTTGGGAATAATTCCTCATTAGTCGTTAAAAGTCAAAATAATGTGATTTCATTTTTATTTCAATTTTCAATGCCTCGTATTTTGTTTATTGCACAAAATTATAGCTAATGAGTAATTATTTCCCATAATGGCTTATACGCCACGATATTTTCTACGTAATTCCTTCATTCATAGGTTCCCTAACTAGTATATTCATCTGCAATCCCTCTTAAGGCAGCCGACTTTATCGCGACCACCACAATATAGTTGAATGCAGTTTAAATATTATAAATTTTTAAAAGGATGGAATGAATTATAATTCGTTTTAATAATTCATCCCATCCTTGTATGATGGAATTCCACGAAGTCTTGGCCTCATCTATTAATTTTATTATAAATGTTTCTTTTATTCGAAATAAATCGTCTTAATTCCGAATACATCCTTACATGCTATTTTACAATAAAAAATAAAAATAAACTAAAATGTTCCGTTTTCGCGTCCACTATGAATATATTTCGAATCTGACCTCTGAACATTGAAAGGAAAAAGCATAAGTATCCGCATTTAAGTGCTGAATTTATGCAGTCCTAAATACGAGTCATATTCCCGCTTTTGGATTCAATATGGATTGTTTCTGACAAACTAGTAAGATTTTTATTGCCACTCCCGTCGGAAAATGTTTCGTTCGAATAAAACAAGAACTAATGTGTCATATTTGTAAAGGTAGTATTCGCAGAAGTTTGGTAAACTATACATAATATCAAGGTGTGTGTGTGTGTATAATTTAAGTGTGGTTTCTCCGTGTTGATGCACACGAATTTGATAGCGAGACCATCGGAATATTGATATTTTATCGGAATTTCTGTCATAAAACAAGTTGAATTTAAAACCGATAATTACGTTGAATAAATTAATGGATGGGAATTAATGAAACTTTATGCACTAATGCATTCAGATCATTCGTTTAGTTTCCAATTGCTCTGAGTATAAATATTTGGATGCTGTTTTTTACACTTTTATTATAAAAACATGTTGTATGTATCTTGATCTCCTTCGGTTTAAATTGTTTAATATCACAATAAAACGCACCCATGAACTTTCTGTCCCTTTTGCGATTATTCATATTTAAATTAAATTGTATAGACTGTAAAACGGAGACTACCAGTATGGCCATTTGAGAATTCTCGTATTTATTAATTTTACCCAGAGTGCAACGATAAATTTAACGATTTAATAACTCCATTAAAGTTTTTAAAAATAATATTTATTTCCTATCGAACAGAAATAAATCCTATAGGAATCGATGAAAACGGAACGCTGATTCCGTTTGTTTCCGTCGAAGAAAAATATCCTCTCGCCCATTCCTGAAAGTTTTCCTTCTGAAGTAACCTTTTTTGCGTCGCATAAATCGCAGCTCTGTTTCAAGTACGACGTGTTATCTCAGTTTAGCGTGTCGGCTGAAGAGGGGAACGTAGCTGACTCGAGAACTTTTGACGCGGTAGGCAGTTTGCTGCCGGCGCATGTATCCCCATAAGAAAAGACGGGAGACGCCGCCGCAGTCTTTTATGTTGTCGCAGAGACGGAGTCGCTTCCATCCCTTTCTATGCCTCCTTTGGTCTCATTTCTTCAAGCCCCGTAGATAAGGAGGTTACTATGGTCGATTTCGTCCGTGGTCGGTTCTTAATGCGCTATTCTTAAATTTAAATACATGATATCTCTCGTTGAATCGTTTATCGCAACCTCGATACAGGATATTTAATGTAATTTCCGGATATATTCTTCAGTGTACTGTTTGATAAAACCTCGTCGCAGCTGATTCTATATACCAAGGGTTTTCAACCGGTGGTACGCGTACCCCTATGTGCACATCAAGAGTTTTCTAGAGGTACGTGAAAGTGTTAAACATTATAAATTTTCTTCTTACTTCGTCTTTCATGCGTGACTCCTTTATCAAAAGTTGCGGTGTTACGACTAAGAATAAAACGGAAAAATACGCAAAAACTGTACCGTTTAATGTTATAAAACCGAGTTAAATGCAAGTGTTATTCACTCGATCATTAAATAAATCCTCCAAGGTGTACGTGAACATTGAACAATGCTCTTTGCACGTTAGCAAAATATAAAGTTGAAAACTCCTGATATAGAAGGATTCCCAGGTTAATCCTTAGTCCGTTTTTATGAGCTAACGAAAAACTGCCTTTCCGTGGATAAATTAACGATTTATGAAGAGCTAGAGTGGGAAAGCAGGGGCTGGTAGTAATTGATGATATGAATATTGATACCTTTTTATGGACAAACTTGCACAATTTCGTCTAAAGTTTTTACCTCTTTCTTTTGCTACAGCACTGTACATTTTAACGTTGTAAACATGAGTTATCAACCTTTACACAAGTGTTATTCATTTCGTTATTACTTTAAAATGTACTAAGGGGTACGCGAACATTTAAAAAATTCTCTAACGGGTACGCGATCATTAAAAATGCCCTAAGGGGTATGTCAGCAATAAAAGGTTGAAAATCCCTGCTCTGTACCTTTTCAAGTAAAGCGTAATTTAATTTTATATGGACATAAAATTTGAATCTTTACACATATTGAATATATTGATAAAAAATACCATTGACCTCTTCGCTAAATAAGATATTAAATCGAACAATAAATAAAATTAGTATAATATGTTTTGATAGAGAACTATATGAGCTCGATATGCGTTGTACACAGGAGCGCCCGTGTGCATGTTTCCTATATGCCGCCCTTTTTAGCCGTTCTTTACAAAAATAAAAAAGCGCCTTATGGTTTGATAAATTTCCGTAGCCAATAACTATGAAAGAATATACGGCATATCTTAATACAATCCTCATTACTGTTAAAAATACTGTACGTGTCTGACGATAAATTGGCCGCCCCCGTTGTTTGGCCGCCCGTGTGCGACGCACGCATCGCACATATTGTTATACATATCATATCTAGGCATTGTCCTTTAGAAACCATAATCGAAAATAAATTACGTCTTACCTACTAGCCGATATAAAAATAGTGATGCAGGCAGCTACGAAAGCACGTTTTATAGCTTTAGCTATAAAATAAAAGATTTATGTGTGCATGATTACATTGAAAGAATTTAGAATCAACTCAAGCTGAATTGCGCATCTGCTCTACTCAACTGTTTTATGGCCGCCGGTTCCAGTCTGAGCATGAGTTGGCTTCAAGCCATAAGTTGTACTCATCTTTCAAGTATTCTCTCTTTTAAATTAACTGCTTTCGTCGTTTGTTTTACATGAGATAACGGTTAATAAAATAAATCAGTCGAGCATTCGCACACCCATCCACCGAATTGCACAATTTCGCTTTACACATTTTCGGTTTAGCAGGGTTTTCTTTTATAGAACTACCTCCAATAGCACGTTCATCAATTTCGCTTTAGCACGGTTTTAGTGGAATCTCGGATAATTAAAAATCATAAAAATGTTTCATTGGAAAAGGTCATAATATAGGATAAAGGAAATCATTCTGAATATAAGGTAATAGTTGCATGCTGAGTTCAGGAGGTGTAACTTCATGTATTGCCACGCCGAGACCTATGTAAATCAATTTGCACGGTTTCCTCTTACACGGCAAATATTTTCCAAAAACTAATTTATCATGCAAAGCGACGGGTGAGTTATCTAGTTTTACGCCGCCTTTTATGAAAATTCACCGATCAGCATTAAAGTAAAAATATTTTTATCGTTTTTCTTACATTTTTAACCGGAGAAGTCGTGACTTTGAGAGGTCTCTCTTATCTTTCCGTCATTTTGTCCCTGCTTGAAGTAACGAAAGTCACCTCTAGAGGCGCTATAGTCGAGCTAGATGAAATTTCACCTTGTCAAAGGGGATTTCGGGAGACAGGGAGGGAGAGAGATAGAAAAGGGTAAGAGACTCACATGCGTAAGAGAAGAGTCGAGCTAGAATTATCGACTGTAATTTAATTTACATACGTCTTACTTTTAGATGTGGAAATTCGATCTAAGAAAAAATTTTCCGCGACGGTGAGCATTGTGATGCCGTTTCCTGTTTCGCTCAATAGAGCAGGAGAGCTGGAAATTGTGTTCTCGATGCTAAGCGCATAAGAGAATTTTTTCGCTGCTATGGTCGTTCGTCAATATTGGACCTATTATATCCCATGCATTCCTTATCAGCATGCTTTAAACAGTAACATCTTCGTTTTAAAAAAGTATCCAAAATAACGATGAATGTAAAAATATTGTTATTCGACAGATATAAATATCGATGAACTCTAGAAATAGGGTACGAAAAATAAATGAGTACACACACATATGTGTGTATGTGTGTGCGTGCATGTATGTATTTATGTCTAAAGTTCAAAAGTAATACTAATTCAAATTCCGACTTTCATGAATAGGCCGAGAATTGACTCTACTCGTTTAAATTCTTTATGCAAATGCTT
Source organism: Uropetala carovei (assembly GCA_036926305.1). Lineage (NCBI taxonomy): Eukaryota > Metazoa > Arthropoda > Insecta > Odonata > Petaluridae > Uropetala > Uropetala carovei. The sequence continues at coordinate 11,823,506 of JAXCHB010000015.1, forward strand.
TTCCAGAAAAGTACACCCTGTATTACACAAGCGATTCCTTTCGTAATATTCTGCCATCCCAATTTTTCCTGGTTTATTTTTCTCTCGGGCTGTTTTTCGAAACTTTTTCCGCCTAAAAGTTTTGCCAATGCCCTCCAGGCCCGCCCCACACCTGGTCCATCTCGTATTTCATGCCTCCTGCTCGGGCGAACGAGTCCAATATTCCTTTTGGCTAAAGGAGATGTTCGCGAGACATCCGGGGATAGCTTTAATCTCGTAAGTGGATTAAAAGGAGGGAAGATTTAGTATCAGCTACGAGGGCATTACGCTAAGGGAAATATTAACTATGTAATATTGTAAATTTCTCGTAATCTGTTTTAATACTCAGTCGTAATATACGATTTAATTTGAGCGTGTTAAACCTTACAAAATGCTTGATTCGGCGCCTGACCTTTTCGAATATAAATGGCCATAAAAATTATTTTAGTTTGTTGCATAAATTTGCCATATTTATCTTGTGGTTAATGTCAAGAACGATGAATGAAATGCGGTTAAGACTTCTTTATTAATTTAAAAACTCTAAAGCATCCGTCAGGCGCGAAACTGACGTTGATATAGCAAAAGCTCATGAGCTTTGGTAGTATTTTGATGATTGAGAATATTACTGAAAAGTCGTTCAATGATTGATAGATACGTTCAGGCGCACATTAGGACAAGGAATGATTATGGGCGTTGTCAATTAAATGTGGTTGACTAACTTAGAGCGATTACTATAGATTCATTGTTCTGCTTTTCCTTACATGCATAGAAAACACGAATTTAATCGGGGAAAAATGCATGGCTATTCTTCTGGTAGATTTTTTCTCAAAAACGAATATGTACGTGCATGTTTTCTCACGTCTGTACGTGCGTCTTTCTCTCCTGTCGGTCGCTCTGACCGTGATCATTGAACCGTTTCCTTTTTTTTTACACCTGAATATTCATTCTGTTAGTGATATGTCTTGAAAATTGCTAGTTTTTACACATTTGAATTTTAATATTCGCAGCTAAAGGTGAGGTAATATTGACTTAGATCAGTCAGTATTAACTCATCTTTTTTTAGATTACCATTTTTTACGGAACAGAAATTGAATAATCTCAATTTGCAGTAAACAAAAAATGGGACGGATAAGTAGAGGCCATGCGCGGAGACTGATTTAACAGAAATATTTTTATGTACCTAACCAGTCATCACATATTAAATAATGCCAGCGTTGGTTAATATTAAGTAATAATTTAATCCGTCGGTTTTTCCGAGAAAATAGGAACCGCGTTCCTGGGAACTTTCGTCCCCCTACAAATACCATTGCGATAATATGTTAAATACCTCACTAATTATTTTTTCACATTCCTTTCTTTGTCTCAGCTCATCAAAATGGCCGTCAAATATCCGAGAATTCCCTTTCTACATACTTAACATGTCTCTAAACCAGTGTTTTTCAATCTTTTTTGAGTGGCGGAACACTTTGGAATGGGAAAAAATTGGCGGGACACCTATATACATATACATTTATATATATTTACATATAACCTTTATTTTATGGACATAGAAGTACTTTCTTCCTCTGCGATAGATGGCGTTATGATGTGAGAGTACAATAGAAATACTTTTTCTTTTTAAATTCACTAAAAATCTAAGTTTATATTAAAAAATATCGCATGCCCACGTAAGGACATTAAACGTATTTTTGTGAGATTGTTTATGTTAGCAACAATGAAGAACCGCGCAAGAAATATTCCAATTGTAAGTTCAACTCGAATTAAGATATTCTTGTTTGATTTTCGTGATAACGGCTACTTCTACGATAAAAATGTATAGGAAAATAAATACTTTAATTTACCAGTTCTACAGGTTTTATTTGAAAAATATTTTGATATGAGGAATACTTTACGAGATATGACGGAAAGTTTATTTTTTGTCAACAGTAAAGTGGTACTTCTGATTGGCTTACGTGACTCATTTGAGCGATTTTCTTATTATCTTTGACTATAAGTCTTTAATATCAAATTTCATGAAAAGCCCTTCCGTAGAAGCCGAGAACGAACATGCGGACGGACGGACAGACGTACGGACAGACGGACGGACGGACGGACTGACAGACGACCGAACAGGCCGACGACAATAGGCGCTCACGCTGGAAGCGAAACGCGCCTAAAAACTCTGCTCGCATTTCCTTCGTCTCTTTCCCTGCCCCGTTCAATTATGCCCGTTTCTTTTTTTTCCTCCTCACTTAAAACGTGTTCCGGCGTCCGTTTTTCCTCTCATTTTCTCGTCCGCATCCTTTCAAACTTTCCCTTTCTTTTTGGCTCATCGCGTTCAGACAGCTCCCTGTCCTCCATCTCCTCCTAACGTTTACTGGCGCTGTTCCCGTTGGCCGCTTTCTTAGTTTCCCTTTCCGGTTAATTCTAACCTTACGCTATCTTCCTTTATCTCTTAGTAATAATCCTATAGTCAGAAATTCTAATGGAACCTCTCCCTTTTTTAACCTTTACCCCTTTAGCAAACCGCATTAAACCTCTGAAGCCGACCGTCGCCCTACGTTTCTCCGCGTTCACAATTCAGCCCGTTTTCACCGAAAATAAAGTCGGTGCAACGTAGGTAGCACAAGGTTTCTCCAATCAGTTCGGTTTCACTTCACTCGATGGTGACGTAAACACGTGGTTTAACTCTTAGAAAAAACGCTGGTGCATGGGTAGAACTTGGCGGTAGTAAGGTGTGAAAAAAACAGGTATATTATGACGTCACTGGACTTATTTATTCACTTAAGAGAATTATTATGCGTGTACTATTAATTACAGCATTAAAATTTAAATCTGGACGGGTTCGAATCAAAATAAATTATCCATTTATGAATAAATTTCTTCTGTGAAAATCGACAAAAATAAACCACCCTCCATTGTCACGCGATACGTTTCATTTCAACGTGGCTTCCACTACAAATGATGGAATATATAAATGCGACATTTAATTATGTTATATTGAGCCGTACGTATATTCCCCCCAATCGCTTACAGATGGCAGACAGGGAAAGAATGCTTATTCGGACTCTAGTGCAACTAAAACCTGAGTCACCGAAATCTTAAATTCACATTACTTTATCTATATACTTAGTATGCAAGAAAGTAAAGAAGAATTAGCGGGATCTCGTTATAGCATATGTCTAAGTACCATGCGTTTATTTGCTTTCCCCGTAAGTGTATCGTGCCGAATGAAATCGTGCCCATTGAATGAAAAGGCGTTATACTTCTAATTATTATGATAATACTTTATCCTTTTTAAAATTCTGTCATATCCTACTTTCAGTTTTATGAAAATTGCTGTCGATATTTCATCTAGCGGCTCACAATTTCTCCCGTACTATGCCGTTAATCTCGGCGAGCATAAACCATCAATTATTCAATATATAACGTAATTTTTGTGGAATAAATAAGTTATAATATAAAATATGATGTCGGGACCATGTAAATTTGTACGTGATAATGAAAACCGCTTCACAGTAAAATACGTTATGTTAAAATACATTTTTTAGGTTCTCATTATAAAATTGTCAACGGGACTGATGAAAAATGCTTCATTAAAGCTTGTTATACTAAAGTACGCTACAAGAATATTATAAGGTCAAGATATCTGTGAATTGTATGTATTAGCACACCACGGTAAATGAAAGCTTTTGCTCAAGGATTTTTCTGAAATTGCTTGTAAGTTCATATTTCCCCTCTAGAGTATTTGATAGAAATAACAGATAAAATTATGGCAACTTTTAAAAACTATAATTGTAACGGGACGGTAGTTTTCTACAGTGCCGTAACTAGGGTATGGCGAAGGTGGCATTTGCCATAGGCGCCGCTTGCAAAAGGCGCCAAACGTCCCCGTAAATAGCGACAAAAGTTCATTTTCCCATAAAAAAGTATTATTTTAGTACTCAAACGTTAGTTTACACGTAATAAAAACTCTCTTATTCTTTATTAAAACGCAGAAAAATTTATATCCTACTAAATAAAGGTGTTTCCTAAAATGCTGCCATAGGCGCCATATCGCCCAGGTACGTCTCTGGTTTTCTAGCTTGCTAGATTTTTACAAAAACTTTCGCTTAAAGCAGGGAAAAACTTATTTTTGTTTTCATATCTTCAATAAAATTCCTCGTCCGAGGGATAAGTCTTGAGAAGTTGTTAGTTTCAGCGTGCGAGAATTTTTCGGCTAGTGTCATCTCTTTTTGCTTTTGAGAGGATCTTTCTTTTTTATCTAGATTTCTTCTGCGCGCTCCATATAAGGCACTCTCTTATGCATTCATGGAAGTCCGTTTTCGCAAACTTCCCCCTCCCACCCACCTCCACAACTCCTACTACCCATCGTATCCTTAGCTGAGAATCTCCGTCATCTCGACACAATTCTACCTTTCCTTATCTCTCTCGCTCTCTCTCTCTCTCTCTTACTCGTCTTCTGCTCGTATTCCGCCAGTGTTGCCAAACCAATTGTGCGAACGTCCCTGCATCCATTCTACAAAGCAGGTGAAAAGGGAAAAATATCCCTACAGACCAAGGATCACATCAGGTTCATAAATTTTAGGTTTCAAGTTTTGTAAACGCATACAAATATTTTTATAAAGGCGCTTAAGGATATTATAATCATTAAATTATCAATTCCATTACAGAAAAAATTGTTTGTTGATTGTCTCCTTAATATTTTTTAATTTCTGCCACACTATGAAAGATTATTTCTGGCAATATTGTAACTGTGTTGATAAAGTGACTGTCTAATAGAGATTTTTTTCCGGGAAGGAGGTGCTTTTCGCCCCACAATTGCCGTTCGGCCATAAATGATCTGTGACACTGAATCTTTTGTCACGACAAATTTAATTTCATGTAAACGATCCATGTATTTTTTTCTGAGCTCCAAGTCTGAAAATAAATTATTGTATTTAAACTATGTAATTATTTCTTTTTGGTGTGTTTTAAATTGACATCTAAGTTAAAAAAGGAAAGCCGATTTTTGTAAGTTTGGCACACGGGTTTTTTCATCTGTGCTTTAGGACTTTATTTTGCGTAGGAATATTTTGAAAAAGTATTTTGCTATTGATTATTGAGTAAGAAATCATGATTGAAACGGTAGAGGCCAAACTAATTAATATCTGCGTGCACTTGTTCAGTTGGTGTTATCATGGAATATTTCTCTAAATCAGAAAGTTCCCTCGTGGCGATTCCTTTGGCGCTATCGTGACCGCGACATGTGACATACACTCTCATATAGCAGATTCTACCACGCTTTGGAGATTTAAGTGCAATAATCACCATTTCACTTCCATGCAATCCTGCTGTGTTTGGAATGGTCGTTTTATCATTACCTATAATGTTTTATAACATTTCTTCTATGATTCAATACAAAATTTAAAAATAAGATTAATCCCTAAAAGGAAAGGGCCAAAGTTAAATGTATAATTAGATTAAACATTTGAAATTTAATCTTAAACGCTAGCTAGCAGAAGTTTCGATATGATTTGTTTACGGTGTTAAACAGTGAATTTTAAATTTTTATTGCTCGATTTGATATATTATTGTTGGAAGATGATCTCTTTATTTTATTAAAGACTTTTATTTATTTTGTAACAGCAGTTAAGTTTTGATTTACGGAGGAACCAACCTAATATCGATATTTCTTCCGAAATATCCCGTGTTATCATTTGACGGTGCGCAGTTTCAAGTTGCAGGCGATAGAATGAATGTTATAGAAAAGAAACCTTTGGGTGTAAAATGCCTGTGTGCTATTCTAAGTTTCATATTTAATACCACGAAATCACCCGTGCAACCTTGATTAAGCCTACATTTAAACGCTTATAAATGTGCAATATTTTGATCAGAAAAATGTGACAAAAAGGAATGCGTTGAATTTTGAAAATCCTAACTCAGTTATAATCTTAAAAAACAATGGAGTTCTAATTACATTCTCAGTTTACATGATAACATGTTGCTTGTTGTAGTGAGTTTCTGTTTTAACCCAATATTTAAGGCGTCCGTGCTTACCATTACATAAATTACTATAGTTATCATTGAATATTTGCTCATTAAGGCATTAGCTAGATTTCATACGAATATTTATGTTCTAAAGTAGTGATTCTCAAACTTTTTTTTGTCTGCGTCACCCTAAGTTAAATTTATTCAGTTATGCGTCACTCCATTTACCGTTCCATTACCTTCAAGTCACCTTTAAAGATAAATTGGGATGTTCCTACCACATAAAGATAAAATTCTGGCTTTTAAATAAGCACGAGTGTTTTTTCTCCTGGTTTCATTTATGCTTATAAGTCAGAATATGATACACCGTGAATTTATCAATTATTCGCGTCACCCCACAATAACCGTCGCGTCACCTTGGGGTGACATGTCACCCCGGTTGAGAATCACTGCTCTAATGACTAAAAATGTCACAAGTTAACGTGAAAATTGTCTTTGAATAGAGAAAAAATAAAGATAGCAAATTGAAACACCATGTTCATCCTGTATCCAAACCAAATACGCATTTCGGCTTTAAAGCATCCGTCATCAGTGGTGATTCACCGATCGTTGATATTAAAAATAGCAAGAATGAATTTTGCGTCTGGTTTTCCCGAAAATTTTTCTAATTATGGGAGAAATATTTTTTCAATTATATTCCGGCAAAAGGGTGAGCTTGATAATTCTTTCTGGAGTCATGTTGGCAACACTGCATTCCTCTCACCTGAAACACTTCCCTTTTCCCTCTTTCTTCGTTTTTTCTTCTCCCGCCTCATCCGTTTTGAGAAGGGTTTGTATCTTCGACGCAAACGAGAGGAAGAAATTCTCGGTCCGCTTCCGTTCCAAGCAAAAACAAATCTGTTGTCAGTTTTGGTCGATCCTAAACTATGGTGACCAACCAAATTTGGAGGGACAGTCCCTCTTTTTCATCATTCGTCCCTCTTTGTTGCTTGTCCCAAATTTTGTCCCTCTTTTTGAAAAATTCTTTATTGAAATCGAAAATTCTCATTTAAATTGACCCGGAACACAATTACTGGTCTTACCAATTTACAATCTGGACAAGTCATATGTATATGGCAAGATCCTTTGCTTAGATTTCATTGAGGAGGGGAATAGATTGGAACGGTGTTCATGAAACTTTTCTGATGTTTCAAAAAAACTATCCATTTGTTAAAATTGAAGATAACTTACTGATTGATGAAATAAGGAGAATTAACATGTTTATTACTGAAGAAAAATTTCAAGAATGGAGGGAAAACAAAAGTAAACTAGACAAAAAATGGGTCGAAATATTTAAGCATTTTTTGGATCAACATATTGATATTAGTAATGTAAGAAAATCATTGAATTCTCTTGAGTCTTCCGGGGACAAATACTTGTGTGGAACAAGTATTTTCATTAATGAATCGATTGTTGACATCAGAGAAAACACAATTTAAAGTGGAAATATTACGAGCAATAAAAGTGAATTTCAATTTTGAATGTTGTGAGGAGTTTTATGAATATTTATTAAAAAATCCTGATGTAAAAATAATACATTCTATAGAAAAGTATAACTTTAAGAATTAAATTTATTTTATTTTATTAATAAGTAAATATTTTTTCTTCGGAAAATGTCTCCTTTCAGCTTCTTCAGAATTTCGTTGATAACCGAAATAACAAGCAAAAATCATATATGAATAAAAAATATACGCCACTATAAAATGCCCTCCTTACTGTCATGTTGTCTCTCCTTAATTTGAAAATGTCCCTCCTTAGTTTCATGAAAAGTTGGTCACCTTCTCCTAAACCCGATGTGATCCTTATATGGCTTTAATCTATTTCGTGCCTTGTCTTTAAAAAAATCTCTCACCTCGCAAGGCATAATATTTCCACGTAATATATCTGCATGCTCCGGACATTCTTGATCGAAATGGAGTCACTTTCTGTTAAAAGAAAACATCGCCAAATGTATTTAGAGATCGATTATTCACGTTTTGCACTTAAAAAAGTTTTAGACCATTATTACTTTCTCCATACGTAGTATAGGGAAAGTACTATTGTTATCACGAAAAAAATCGACTTCGAGATTTCAACGGAAATACACGTTTTGAGGTCCCTGGAACACGTTTAGACTATTTTCGGAATGATGTATGTGTGTGTGGATGGATGGATGTATGTCATTGTGGGCGCTCTAACTCAAAAAGTACTTATATTAAAACCAAATTTCATATATAACACTTTAGGGTGAGCACAAAGAACTTATTAGTTTTTTGACAATACCGGTTAACCGGAAGTCGAGATTTATTCCAAACCCGATTCGGGTTTTGCGACATTTCTCCGATAATACGTCATTACTGTATATATTGATCATTACAAAAAATGTAGAAAATATAATTTCCTACATCTTTTATTTCAAACAATTTTCCATAGCAGTTATTGTATAGGAGTCATTTATAAATAATCGATGTTTTCGGTTTTCATCGAATATGTTCGTTAAAACAAACGCTGTTATATGCAATCTTTATAAGGAACAAATGTATAGAAAATAACATTCCTTCCAACTTTTGTTTGAAACAATTTTTCGTAGAACCATCCATTTCGGAGATATTTAACTTATTCGTAATTTCCAGTATGCAGCGCCACCACGTCATATTCAAAATATAATTTACGGCAAAAGGACACTGTATTCTTTTACGATACGAAATAATAATTTTGCCTTATAGTGCTATTCATAATAATTTAAATATCTATACCCCAAATATGGAGAAAGTCATGTGTTGGCCTCATCAGATTTTATAAATAATATGTCAAGTACTTTTCCAGTTAGTGCGCCCACAATCACATACATACAGACATCATTCCGAAAATAGTCTAAACGTGTTGTAGGTACCTCAAAACATGTATTTCCGTTGAAATCTCGAAGTCAATTTTTTTCATGAAAACAATACTTTCTCTATACTACGTGTACGGATAAAGTAATAAACAGTTTTTTCGGTTTCCGTCAAGTATCTCCTTAAAAACGTCGTTTTGGTAATATTCGTAAGAACCAAAGTAGTAGAGAATAATTTTTCTTCCCTGTTTTGTTTGAAACAAATTTTCGTAGAACCTTCCAATTAGTAGATAAGTAATTTATTCGTAAATTTTCAGTATACAGCGAATTCTCTAAACATATTCGGTGGTGGTCGGAAGCGTGTGGCTTCCCATCCGCCCTGGACCGACCCGAGGCCGCCCGCCAGTAGATGTGATAGACAGAAAAAAAAGAATAGGATAGGTAAAAAGGAACTCCCCCCTTAATAGCAAGGAACGGTCCGGGCGAGATGCCAGATCAGGTTTTTAGGTATTTTTAACATTTTTGAAGATATCGTCACGAAAGATTTGTTTCCCAAATAATACATATCAATACAGTACATTGGACGTTCTATGTTACCAATATGGGTTTACTATACATTTTATCGTAACAACGACTAACCAATTGCAATAATAAATTCAGAAATCACCGAAAATAATTGTCTATATAGAAAACGAGCACAAAAATTTTTCTTTACTTACACGTAAACTGATACGCACTTTGCAGTATAGAGTGTAGAGAGTATACTTTTCAATCAGATTTCGCAATCCAAAGTATATCCAATATTTCATGAGATATCAACGCAAACGTAAACACACAAAATGTTAGACACAACTGTTCACAAAGCTCTCTTATAGCTGACTGTCGCTCAGAAATAGGTTTTTAACCATCGTCATTAAAAGTGGAACAGTCCCTTTTATCCCCTGTGTATCTTGTGAACCACCTAACCTATCGTGATCTCTCAAACACATGGCCAGAAAGTGTTTATTCTGAGTATGATTTTACAGGAATTGATAAACATGAAATTAAATTAATTCATATAAATAATAATAAACATGAAATTAAAAGCCGAATAGAGGATTTTTATTGTTATAATTATAATTTATGTACCGCAATTGGAATTTCTGAAATTTTGCTTTAGTATTTCACAAACGGCGTATATGCGAAGCGACACAACTTATCACGAAACATGTCCCTTAATCGATTGGTGACGTATATGCGAAACAGTGTATAGCGGGATTTACTGTATTGCTTTTCGCATATCAGTAAATATTCAACTTTTATTTTATCAGCGCAATTATTACACGATCAATTTCGGGGTGATAAAGTTGACACTCATAACACGAGCTGAAGGTATTCGACTTTGTGAAAAGAAGCGTACAATTTTCAAAGCGATGTCTTCTTTTTACTTTCTCCATATACATAGTATGGAGAAAGTATTGTTTTCATGAAAAAATCGAGCTCGAGATTTCAACGGAAATACGTTTTGAGGTCCCTATAACACGTTTAGACTATGTATTTTCGGAATATCTGTATGTATGTGCTTATGTGATTGTGGGGGCTCTAACTCGAAAAATACTTGCCATATCGTTACCAAATTTCATATTTAACACTTTGGTATAAGCACAAAGAGCTGATTAGTTTTGGATAATACCGGTTAACCGGAAGTCGAGGTTTATTGGAAACCCGATTCGGTTTTTGCGATATTTCTCCGTTAAAACATCATTATTGCATATACAACTCGGTACAAATATTATAGAGAATTTAATTTCCTACAACTTTCATTTGAAACAATTTTCCATAGCAGTTATTGTTTCGGAATTATTTATAAATAATAGGTTTTTTTGGTTTCCGTCAAATATATCCTTAAAAACGTAGTAATTGATCATCATCGTAAGGACCAAAGTTGTAGAGAATAATATTTCTTCCAAGTTTTGTTTGAAACAAATTTTCGTAGAACCATCCATTTCGGATTTAATTTGCTTTTTCTTAATTTCCAGTATACAGCGCCACCACCATGTAGCGGTAAATTCTGTAAACATATTCAAAATATACGTAATTTACGGCAATAAGGAAGACTGTATTCTTTTACGGTACGAAATAATCATTTTGCCTTATAATGCTAATTATAATAATTTAAATATCCATACCCCAAATATGGAGAAATCATGTGTTGGCCACATCAGATTTTTTTGGAAGAAATACGAGCGTATGTTGTTTATCTGTCAAATTTTGGTTTTGTATAATCTGTTTCTCCTTGTTCATTCTCTGAGTAATGCATGGCTTTCATATATGTCGCGCTCTTTGATGTCGCTTTAATTTACTCGCCGTATATCAGTCTGTGCTTTCAGATTTACGGTTAGAGTCAAGATCTCGCGGATATCGTTTAATACAACCCTGATTTAAACGGACTCTTCGTTACATGAATAGATGAGTTATTCTGCTACAATATTGACAGCTCCTACCAACAAAAATTTTCATTGATTTTTTGCTACTTCATTATTTTTGTATTGCAATCACCATATGAGACATTGATTTCTTCTGAAAAAAAAACAAACTTGATTCATGGCCTTATCTTTTTTAATGAAGATGAATATACTACGGTTTTGATAATTTGTTAATAAATTTTCGCATTTTCAATTAATGTTAACTCTGAATTCGTTTAAACTCCCGGGGATGAATGTATTATCCGTTTAAAAGTGTTTATTTTTTTGACACCGTTTCATTTCTCCTTTAAACCGTCGCCACAAATTAAAAGATCTCGTATTTCAACTTGGCCGTCCATCACCTACTAAAACATTAGCTCCACGCGCTGGAAATTCCTTTGATGTTTATTACTTCTTGCTTGGAAGAGCAGCCGCGGGATGCGGTAGGTAGAGACCACCCCGACGTTAAAGGTGTGTAACATATAATATAGAGCGTAGTGCGTGTTTTTTTTTCGGTATGACCTTTTTAAAAAAATTTTTCCACGAATATAAAATTAGCGACGAGGAAAATGCCAAATGTTTCAGTCGAAAAAATTTAAAGAATGGGATCATATTTAGAATATTTTCTTTTAACGCTTAAGGACCAAGGATCGAGTCCTATTGGTCCTCAGTCTGAGATTTTTTCCATCGCGATAAAGATTACACGGTAGTATAATACTATAGCCTACAATAAAGAGTTTTGGCTTTGGGTTTCTACCTATCAGTACGTGTAAATATTCGAAAGCTTTAAAATAGAATAATTAGCATTTTTAGCAACCGAATTATGCACGGGAGGTGTAAATTAAGTGCGTTCGCCTCAACTTCGTGCAATTAATTCGTGCTTGGTGGAACACGGAAGATTGAAACTCTTCACAAACCTCGCAAAATGTTACGCAGTTAATTACAACTCTGGTTCGTTGCAGTGCAACATTATCTCCCGAAGAAGATATTGAAACGCAGCGCGCGTAAACACGTGAATAATTTCCTCATGGCTATTTTGGTTTATCGACTTTCCGTGGAACATTCAATTTACGTGATTGGATTCTCAGACCATTTCAATTCGCACTCAGGAGAAAGTATTGTATTCGTTAAAAAATCGGATGTGCCAACACGACTTTCTCCATATTTGGGGTATAGTTATTTAAATTATTATGAAAAGCATTATAAGGCAAAATTATTATTTCGTATCGTAAAAGAATACAGTCTTCCTTATTGCCGTAAATTAAGTATATTTTGAATATTTTTACAGAATTCACCGCTACATGGTGGTGGCGCTGTATACTGGAAATTAAGAAAAAACAAATTATATCCGAAAATTTGTTTCAAGCAAAACTTGGAAGAAATATTATTCTCTACAACTTTGGTCCTCACGAAGATGACCAATTACGACGTTTTTAAGGAGATATTTGACGGAAACCAAAAAAACCGATTATTTATAAATAATTCCTAAACAATAACTGCTATGAAAAATTGTTTCAAATGAAAGTTGTAGGAAATTAAATTCTCTATAATATTTGTACCGGGTTGTATATGCAATAATGAGGTTTTAACGGAGAAATATCGCAAAAACCGAATCGGGTTTCGAATAAACCTCGACTTCCGGTTAACCGGTATTATCCAAAACTAATCAGCTCTTTGTGCTTATACCAAAGTGTTAAATATGAAATTTGGTAACGATATGGTAAGTATTTTTCGAGTTAGAACCCCCACAATCACATAAGCACATACAGATATTCCGAAAATAGTCTAAACGTGTTCTAGGGACCTCAAAACGTGTATTTCCGTTGAAATCTCGAAGTCGATTTTTTTCGTGATCACAATTCCCATTACTACGTATAGAGAAAGTAAAAAGATTGTAAGTTTCAACGAAAATCCACGTTTTGAGGTCCCAAGTGTACGTTTTCGCTATTTTCTCGTTGATTCTTGTATGGGAAGAATTTTGTGGACGCGTTAACTGAAAAAGTAATAATCAGATCAGCACACAACTTTATCTATATTTAAGGTTTTTATTACTAATTCTGGGTAAGCTGGAAGTAGAGGTCTGTTCTTCTAATTTTTCCGTATTTCCAAATACCTATCTTATTTAGAACTTAAATTTTGTAAATACATGTTATTATTAAAGTTGTAGTAATTTCAATTCCCTAAATAGTTCGTTTGAAACAGTTTTTCTCGGAAAATGGATTGCTTAAGAGATATTTTGATTATTCTTCTGGAATTATATGAAATACGTCTTGATATCATCGTTTCTACTGCTATGATAAAATTTTCTAATTGTTGATATCGATGCGTACGCTGTCATGAGTAATTTTAACATATTTTGTTATTCATAGCAACAGCTAACAATTTTGTTTACTTATTGTTTTTCGATGTAAAAAGTTCTTCAAAGTATTTTTCACCGCGATGATCATTCGGTGTTCAATAATTATTTACGAGTGCAATTGCCAATAATTATTCTTGGGGACGCTGATGTAGAGTGCAATCATATTATTCTTTATGGAGAAAGTCATTTGCTGGACAAATCAGCTTTTTTAAATTTATTGCTACTCATAAAAGAGGCCGCACGCCTACAGAACGGCGTAGAAACAATGACGTGGACGGCATAACTTCCCCCGAAGCTCGACGTCGTGAGAAGATCTTGCGTGAGAAATCCCTCCGCCTGCTGGCGCGCATAAAAATTTGATCTCCCGACTCCAAAATAATACAGGCGAAGGTTTTGCCGCGACACGCTTTGGTTATAAACAAAATTTGATGCTCCCGTCTACCAAAGCGGAAGCCCTGCTACCTCAGATCTTTCCGCCCGCTCGACCTTCTCGCTTCATTTTCCTCCCTCCCCTCCCCTCTTTCCCCCATTCCTAAACCGAGTTTATCTACCAGAACACTGTCCTCATCCATTGTTTCTAACCTCTCCCTCCACGTCGACGTCATAACCCACTCCCTACCTCAACCTACCTCCCCCACCCTAACCCAACCCAAACCCACCCCGCATAAATCCCCCTATTCTTCCTCTCGGTTCCAGACAACGGGCCTAACACCGCATCCGGGGACCTTTCCGAAAACATCCTCTGCTTCTCTACGCGTCCTCTTTAGCGTGGGATGGAAGCAGGACGGCGTCTGCGCGTGTGTGTGTGTGTGCGTTCGAAGGTTCGGAGAAGACGCACGGTTATTATACGCGTGTGGGGTATTGGTGACGGAGAGTGGGTTTGGATGCATGGGCGTGTAGAGATATGGAGGATTATGGGTGGTGGCGTGGAAGGGGGTCAAGGGATATCCGAAGGGATGGAAAGAGAGGGTTGGGTTGGTACAGGTCGCAAGCTGTTCAGCTCGCTTGTTTCGGCGAGGAAGCGTTCCCAGCGCTCTCTCTCTCTCTCTCTCTCCCCGTTGCTACAGCGCGTACCGCCAAATTGGTTGTGTCACATCCCGCAATGTTGGCTATGCGGATGCTTCCGGTAACATATTAAGCAACACGGTGCGCGCAGATCGCCCTCGACTGTTTCTCCCCTATTCTCGCGTTTGTCCTCTTTTATTTCGTTTCTCCCGCTCTCTTTCTTCCTCGCTCCCTTTGCTTCTTATATCCCTCTTTATTTTTATTCCTTCTCTGTTTCCTCTCTTTTCCTTCCCCTCTCCTCTACCTCCCTCCTAAGATGTTTTCCTTCATTGGTTTTTACTTTCTCCATACAATAGTATGGGGAAAGTATTGTGATCGACTTCGAGATTTCAACGGAAATACACGTTTTGAGGTCCATGGAACACGTTTAGACTATTTTCGGAATGATGTGTGCGTGGATGGATTGATAGATGGATGGATGTGATTGTGGGCGCTCTAACTCAAAAAGTACTTGCCATATCGTTACCAAACTTCATATATAACACTTTAGCATGAGCACAAAGAACTGATTAAATTTTGGACAATAACGGTTGACTGGAAGTCGAGGTTTATTCGAAACCCGATTCTGTTTTTGCGATATTTCCCCGTTAAAACATCATTATTGTATATACATTTCTATACAAATGCTATAGTGAATGTAATTTTCTACAACTTTTATTTGAAATAATTTTCTATAGCAGTTATTTTTTAGGAATTATTTATAAATAATCGGTTTTTTCGGTTTCCGTCAAATATCTCCTTAAAAACGTCGTAATTGGTCATCTTCGTGAGGACCAAAGTTGTAGAGAATAATATTTCTTCCAAGTTTTGTTTGAAACAAATTTTCGGAGATATTTTTCTTTTTCTTAATTCCCAGTATACAGCGCCACCACCATAAAGCGGTGAATTCTGTAAACATATTCAGAATATACCTAATTTACGGAATAAGGATGATTGTATTCTTTTAAGATATGAAATAATAATTTTGCCTTATAATGCTATTCATAAAAATAATTTAAATATCTATACCCCAAATATGGAGAAAGTCATGTCTTGGCCACATCAGATATTTTTCCTAATATGCAGTAGTGCGATTGAGGCGCTCAGCGCAAAAGTGTCCTATGCCCAAAACAAAGGAATAGAATAAACCAGTGTTTTCTAACGTTTTATGCTTACTTTTCATACAAAATGAAGCTCTTGACTATTTTTCTGAATAGACTCTGTTGTGTGTGTGTGACTTCGATCAGTTTTTATTATTTTATAATTAAACACAATGCGATTTTCATGAAAGGATAAACTTTACAACAGATATTTTGTGGATTAGGCCATTTTCGCGCTGAGCGTCTTAATTATCCTTGATTTTTCTCGAGAATATTCATCTCTTTTTCTTTTTCGCCCATGTATACGTTGTTTAGTTACCTTTATTACATACGTCGTTTTTCTGCGTAATTGGATCAGGGGTCGCAGACAATCGGCCCATGGCTCGGATGTGGCTTGTCGTTTCATAAAGAGAGGTCCACTGCCTGCGTTAAATCTACTGTAAATAGGTGAAAGAGAGAGTGATGATAAGGCATCTGCAGCATAATACCAAGCACCATATAAATTTTCAATAATTAATAAATGTATTAGAGAATGTTTTAAAAGAATAATCGATATTAATTCGCTGATTTAATTAATATAGGGACACCATTTTTAGTCGCCTACAAATTTCAACTAAGTGCTTAGGCTCATACTTCGAAAAGGACGGAAGCGGCTCGTTGTGTGCTTCGAGATAACCTATTTGGTTCTCATGCTATATGGTTAGATTGCTTGATCGCCCAAATAAAAACGATCATATCTCCATCCGAATATCTACTCGTACTGTGGGCGAATAACACTTATGACGTCTCCAAGGTAGCCCAAGTGTTAATATGGTTTTTCGCGACCTTTTTTATGGCTATCAAGATACCCGAGATAAGTACACGGAATTATTTTTCATTTCGAGTTTTAGTTCTTTATTTCTTCAATTTATCTATCCGTATTTCGAATTTCCTTCCCTATTTCTTTTCCCCTCTTTTTGCACGCCTCCTTCAAACACTATCCCCTCTATCCTCTCCTCTCTCGCTTCCTCCTCCCTGCTTTCCCCGTTTAATTCGCTCCACCCCGCTTATTCTTTCTTCTCTCTCAATTTTCTTCCTTCTCCTTCTACTCTCTCTCTCTCTCTCTCCTTCCACCCTCTCCACATTCCGTCATTGTTTACTCACCCCGTTACTCGCTGTCTTGAAAGTTTCGACATTGCTCTTTGAAGGATGGAGTTTCACCGTCTGGAATATGAAGAATCTTCCGATTTGATCGCTCTTGAAATTTCGACATAATTCACCCATCGTCGGAATGTCGCGAAAAAATCAGAGGAAGAACTTTCCTAAGGAAATCGTCAGTCATCGCATTATGAAGAGGAGTCGGACTTTTTTTTTCTTCTTCTTCGGAATCCATCAGACACATTTGAATTTCCATTACATTTCATAATCCACGGGTTTGGAACAGAAGTGCACATTCTGAGAAATGGATAATCCCTAGTTCTTGAAGTGCAAACGGGGGATTTCGATCGGATGCGTATCCTTTAATCCCACCGCATTAATGCGATTAAGTTAATTAATAATATCTCCGCGAGAGGGGATGAGGGTTGGTGAGAGGAGGTAGACGGATGGGGAGGGAGGAGAGATGCGATATACAACGTGATTTAAAAATTATTCAAGTAAATTGAGCTTGATGAATGCTAGGAAATTGACTGCCAAATTCTACAATAAAAATAGAAATTATTTCCTATATTATGACATGTTTTTACGTTCTATGCGATTCCGAAGTTGCCGCCTTGAAATGAGTCGCATCCCGAAGATTTTGAAAAGTAAATCTTTTCATGAAAAAGCGTTTTATAATTAACCAAAACTTCTATTTTAATGACATTGTAAACCAAAGGCAGTTATTCTTCATTGCGTATATTTGATTATTTTGTAAAAACAAGTACTGATTTATTCAAACTTCCTTGATTATTTTCTGTGATTTAAAAAAAATATAGGCATCTTTCTTTGTTTCGGGTCGTAGATAAATTTCCCGAAATCAGGGTAACACGTTTCGCCATGCTGTAAATTGGTCAATTTTACCCTTAGATAATGTCCATTCATCCAAATTTGTTCAACACCAAAAATATCTTCCTGACATAGGCAATTCATTTCTTCTGCTCATATATTTCCAATACGTGACCCGGAGCCTTAAGATTGTGCCGGAAACCCCGGAGACTCCTGTATAAACCCGATGAATTTGTTACCCTGATAATCAGTTAAAGAAATAATTCATCGTATCTGCACGGATTCCATTCGATGAGTAGAACGTTTCGTAATTGGTAGGGCGCGGTTTAATCTGAAAATAACATTGTTATGACGAAAGTTCATTCGTTCTTTTTACGATTTACGTCTTGAAGGAGATCTTTTGATCAAAATGTCGAAACATTCAACTTTCTTCCTTGCATAGGTACATGTTCGAGCCATGATATTTGGAATAATCACTCAGAACGACGGTCGATTTTAATTTCACTTGCTAATGAGAGAGCACTTGACCTTTTGAGCCATGGCTCATGAGGAGACTCATTAATTATTCGGAGGTTCCCCATCCTTGACATTAATTACCAAATGTTTTGTTTCAATTAATACTTTTAATAAGATGTAAGAAAAAATATATAAACTGTTATCATTTCATTAACATGCTCTGAACATAAAGCGATGTTGTTTGTATTTAAAGAAGAAAATAAATTGTGGTCGCCTCAATTAGGCGGCCTAAAATGTACCGCGTCGCAATTTGTTTGTATTTATTCAAGGAAACATTTCTGTTTGTATTTACTCTCGTCTTAATTATTTCATGTACGGGCAAAAGTTGGAAAGTAGTTAGGTTAAAAGATGGAATTCTAAATGAAAATTCTGTCCCTCTAGAGACGATTCAGCAAATTTGTAACTACGGTCGGTTGATGTATGACTCCTTACAGTAAACTGTCTAAGTAGATGAGCTTTCAAATACACACCACAAGAGATCGCGAGAGCTTCACCGCACGCAGTGAGAACGTAGGGTATCATAATCTAGGATTAGAATACGTCTATTCGTAAAATCCAATGAGGATTTACGGGAAGTGCGTCTATTCTAGTGGTGAATTGAACGGGTATTTCAACCGCCGCGTGAGGCTCATCCGAGAGAATTCTAATTTTCTGAGGTGGAAATAAACGTCATCACCGAGGGTCGTTGTACGCGAGACATAGGAAAGGAGAGATTAGAATCTCGGCCATTACCCGAGGAGCAAGTCATTAAAGCAAGTACGTCAACACGCCGGGAACGACCCATTAGTAGAACAAATGAAGGGGAATTTCAATTACTGGGATTTAGAGTTCGATTATGCCTCTACTTACAAATTGGTCAATGTGATCGTCATGGAATTTAGAAAAAAAACATTAATCCTTAAATAATTGATCGTGTATAAAGATTCCATGTTCTCCAATTAAAAAAAAACAGAAATTCTCTAGCTATAAAGACGGGAAGAGGAAGAGTTACGTTCGAGATCATCAACCTTTACTGCTCACAAACACAAATCAAGGTTTACTCGCGGAATATTATGCAAATGAAGATATGTTTATATCGCCCCACTCTTCCTGATATCACATAATTCCCTTCCCCCTTCCCGAGTCCGCCTCATTTTAAAAAAACTTCCATATTTCTGTCTCTCCCTCCCGTATCCTTTCTTTCCACTCCTACCCTCCGCCAGACCACATTCCCCTTTTTCCCTTTTCCGTACTTTACGTATCTATTCGCCTCTTACTGCATGAAAATCCGTACGCCTTCTCTCTCTCTCCTTCCTCATATTACTTTTCCTTCTTTCTCTTATTCTCGTCCTTATTCTTTTCTTTCCCTCCCTATTCAGTCCAAATCTCATTCCATCCTAGTTTTTCCTTCTCTCTCTAGTCACCTTTCTCTTTCCCTCCTTTTCATCTTTCTTTCTTCTTTCGGTGTTGCTCTTTGTGCTCACCCTTTTTCTCTCTGACTTTAGAACTGTCCTCTTTCGTTTTTTTCTGCCTGTCGTTCCCTTTCGCTATCATTTTTCTTTTCTTTTTTCTCTTTATTTATTCCATTATTTTTCTTTTCTTTTCTCGCTCTACTGTCTAATATTCCCCACGCTACGATTTTGTCTTGCTATCGTCTCTTTTTCTCCCTTCTGCCTCCTCTCTCCCACCCTCGCTACCCTTCCCCCTTTCCACTTCCTTTCTGCCCCTTTCTTTATATTTCCGTCTTCCTTCATATATTATATCCTCCCACCCCATCGTTCTCCTCCGTTTTTACCCCTCTCTATATGTATCTTTATCTCTGTCGATGTATTATTTTCTCCCACTCTATCGTCCACCTCCCTTATTTTCCTCCCATCTACCCTTTTTCTCTCATTTCTTCTCCTACCCTCTCTCCCACTCGCTTTTCAACCGTCTGTCTCTATATACATATACGTACTCGTATTTATCTTCCTTCTCACCCTTCTACCTTCTCTCTTTCTCTCTTCCTCCCTCTCTCTTCCAATATATCTCTCCCTCCCTCTCTATCCCTCCCTAGTTTCCCCTCACTCCATCTTCATATCTCTGTCTCCCTCTCTCTTACTCCCTAATTCTCCCCCCCTCTCTCTCTCTGCCTCGGTCTCTCTCTCTCTGCCACCCTCTCTCTGCCTCCATCTCTCTGCCTCCATCTCTCTGCCTCCATATCTCTGCCTCCCTCTCTCTGCTTCTCTCTCTTTGCTTCCTTCTCTCTGCGCCTCTGTCTCCTTTCTCTGCCTCCCTCTATCTTCCTCTCCCTCTGCCTCCCTCTCTCTCTCTCTCTCTCTCTTCCTCCCCTCTCTCCCCTTCCCTCTATATCCCTCTTTAATTCTCCCTCCTTCTATCTGCCACCCTCTCTCTACCACCCTCTCTCTACCACCCTCTCTCTGTCATCCTCTCTCTGCCACCCTCTCTCTGCCATCCTTTCTCTGACTCCCTATGTCTCCTCTCTCCGCCTACCTATCTCTCTCTCCCTCCCTCCCTCCATCATTCCCCTCCACCATGCCTCATCGTTTTTTCTCCCTTAACATCTTTAGCGCTCTGAGGCTCCTTTTCCTCCGCGTCGCCAGCCAATCTCTCAGCGTTGCTGACTGAGCGCAGTTATTATTTCCTCTGGGGAAAGCTTTTCATTGCCATCCTGCAAGAGAGAGAGAAGAGGCTTGGGGAGTGGGGGAAAAGGAAAAGTCATGGGGGGAAGGAGTTATTGGGTGAGAAAGGAGGAGTTGGAGAGGAGAGGGATTGGAGCGGATTCTCATTCGATGATTCAGAGGTGCGGAGGGCGTGATATATTTTTTCGCATCCCCTTCCTCTACACCAGAGAGCGTTCTTTCGCAGCGTCCTCAAATTATTATAAAGTATCACTCACTTGCGCTGTCGTCTTTCTCGGGGTCTACATCCCGATCATTCGTTTTTTATGGAATAAAATCCATAATATTTTTATCGATTTTCAGTAGAAGGATCATTTTTCATTAATTGGTTTTGGTAACAATACGTAATATTTCCTGTCAATGCATGTAAAGTTAAACCTCGTCTATCAGAGCAAATTGGGACGAAGTTAAGCACGGATAATCCGAAGGATCATATTTTAACTCTTTCAGGCTGATTATACGTGATCATGTACACTTGTTTTTGCTAGTCAATTTTCGAATTTAGTTGCATTAGTTAGCACGTTGTCACATTTGGCGCGTATGATTGTTTTGGAATATAACTTCTTCTAATTACAACATCTGGTACGGATTGTGAGTTTTGCAACTTTTATCAAGACTAAGTTGAACTTTGTGCATAAATATGAATAAATAAATATTTTTTTGATTCGATAAAATATATTCTGCCTTCAATGCTTATATTACTTAATTCTCTCTAATGCCATTTGTTTAACATTATTTTGGATTTCTGGATAAGTGTCATAAAACATTTTAGGCCTGATTTTATGAAATAGTACTAGCAGGAGTGCCCGTTGAATTTCAACGGATTTAATGAATCTAAAACTTCGACCGTGTAACATGTAAGCATCGCAAGAATAAGATAGTACACAGTTATACCCGTCGAATAAAGCAAAAATGAAGAAAACCGCTCCTCATTTTCCTATTTAGATGGTTGAAGGAATAAAATCTTACGAAAATAACGCATAAACACCCGCCCCCTCCCTTCCACCCTCTCCTTCCCTTCTACCCCTCCCTCCCCTCTCTTCCTCTCTCCCTCCTCTCTCTCCCTCTCCCTCCCTCCCCTCTCTCCCTCTCCCTCCCCTCCATCTCTCTCCACCCCTTCCCTCTAATTCCCTCTCTCCATCTCCCCCCTCCGTTACCATCCATCTCTCTCCCTCCCTATCTCGTATTAAAAGCACTCAAAGCGAACAAACTTACAAACATTCTCCTTTATATATTAGATTAGAAGATAATTCAATTAAAAACAACAAATATTTGGTTTCCATGTAAACAAATTAAAATCGTACACAGAAATTGACAAACGATATTACGTTAAAATTTTTCCCCTATAAATGCATTGAACTCAATTTCGGTGATAATGGGAGTTGTCATGCTAGCTTATAATGGGTATTGTAATAAAAATGATAAAATCACGTATTTTATTGATTCTAAATGCATTTTTATGCTAATTCGATCAGGATTCGGATTCTGTCTTCAATAAAAATAAACTTTGTTCTTTTCTTCATAGAACCATTCAAATCTCAAGTTCGTACCATGTTTCTAAGTAATTTTAAAATTTAAATGAAAAATAATCTGCACTCGTCCCTATGTTATTCAAATGGAGAAAATGAAGAAAAAAAATATTTTTTAAATTAGACAGGTCAATCAAATCGATATAAGAACTTTACTATACCACCGTACTCGTTATTCCGGTTAAAATGATACCTTTGCCTTGCTTCTACGATATGTAGTTTTCGAGTTTTAAAATTATGATACACACACACACATTCATTTTTATTAGAGCTGTCACTAATCGATTTTCGAAAACCGATTCTACTTACCGATTTTTTATATACAGTAGAACCTCATAAACCCGGCTACCTCGGGACCTAGCATTTGCCGGGTTTTTGAAAATGCCGGGTTTTTGAAAATTTATAAAAATCCTTAAGTAATGTACATTTTTGGTAATTGATTATATAATTCAAATGATGAATAACAAAAGGGAACCCATTATCAATAAAGTCTATTGCTTATACATGTACTAAAACGAGGAATTATAAAAGAACCATTAAAAAGTAAATAACGAACGTGAAACAAAGCGTATATCTGACACGCATTTACAACGTTATTTTCATCACACATTATTTTAAGAATTTTTTTAAAAAACAGATCAGACAAACTAGCTTGCTTCCTGCATTTTCATTTTTCCTTCATAAGTTTATCTTGTATTTGATACAAACACGTAATCTCTTGAAAATCAATGCAAGAGCGTTGTTCTAAAACAGATATTGTGTACGAGAAACGTGTTATTTATCATTGGTCAGATCTCAGGTCGAATACGCTTCCAGCATATGGGATCCGTACGAAAAGGGACAAATACTTGAGTTAGAAAGAATCCAACGCAGAGCAGCCAGATTCGTAAAGCAAAAATATGAGCAAAAATTAAGCGTCACATCACTCTTGAAGGAGTTGAATTGGATATCGCTAGAGGATCGCAGAATTAGCGCTAGGTTAAGGCTTCTGGAGAAATTTAGGTCGGAAGTTCTCTTAGAGGAGGTCTCAGGAATATTAGAGGCACCTACGTACATGGGCAGGCACGATCACGAGAATAAAATACGAGAGATCGACTGTAGGACCGAGCGATACCAGAGCTCGTTTTTCCCAAGGACCATACGGGATCATAACAGGAGAGTGATTCCCACGAGGGACGTTATTGGGTAGGTTTTGGTGTGCTGCACCCCCTGCCACCCACCAGTCTGGTGATTTGCAGGGTATCATGTAGATGTAGACATGTAGATGTATACAGCGATCTATTGAAGGTTTGCCCTTAACTATCTCTTGATCATCGTCACTTTCATTTTCTTCATCTTTTTCATGCTCAGGTTTCAAAACCATTTCCACTATTTCTACTATTTCACATCAGTTATTTGAAGTATGGCAGGCGCATCATTGTCGATATCAACCCAATTTTCAATGTCATCTTCTACCACCCTTTTTGCTATTGTGAAAAATTTTCACTTCTTCGCTGACGAAACCACTAAAACAATACCTTATCAACAATATTTACCGGGGACATGTAGTGTTTTAAGGCTACACAGAGCTTTAGGTGTATCACTCTCGGCATAAAATTTTAATGTTTTCGTTTTTTTCTTCTTTAAGTCATACACAGTGGAACTGCCAATGCTATATTCTTGGCAAAGTCTCTTCACTGAAGTATCTTTTACAGGTTTTCTTAATAATTCCACTTTTTTTCAATCGTGAGATTTTTCTCTTTACGTTTTGTAACTCCACTTATGGGTTGTATTCTTTTTTTGAAGCCATGTCAAAAAAAATTAACAAAAGTACTAAATGCATTAACGAAAAACAATTGCTATCGCCACGAATCTAAACATGTTGTTCTAATGAGGTAAACGAAACAATGAAAATAGATAAGCGTACATCATTTAAAGTAATTTCTAGAGTATTAGGATTTTTTACATATAACTTTCAAAAAAGTGCCGAGTTTTTGAGAATGCCGGGTTTATGGGGGTCTGCTGTATTAGATATGCTATCGTGTAATGCTTGTGTAGATATAAAACTCATCAGCAGATCGAATGATCCCTATAGCTCTTAGTGATCGTCTCCGGTGGGCCGAATGTTTCGTCTACTTTAAGCGAATTATGTCATCACGGGGTGCTTTTAGGAGGATGATATTTTAAAATCGATATAGGAGACCTCATGGGATTTTAAGTCTGGCGAATGACATAATCTGTAGGCTAAATTTATCCTACTGTTCTGTGATGGTAGACTGACTTCTATAATAAAAACTGAGTGCTATTTATTTTTTCCTTTTAAATACAATGTTTCTCTTCGTTAATTCACGATCACGGTTAAAACATAATTTTAACAATATTAAACTCTCCCTGCGTTTATATCAACTTTAACTAAACGATTAATTCAATTTTCCATTTTTGTTAGCATTCATATTTACATTAGCACTAAAATCAAACTGTACATGAAATTAAAATATGTATGAATAAATATTTTCTGCTCACTGTAGTATCGTCTACGCCTTCTGATGGCTGAAAACCAATTCAAGAAAAAGCATTTAAATAAAGAAAGTTGGTAAATTAAATACTTATCTTAGGTTTCTGCAATAGCCTTAACAAGGTTATCAGAGTCTACTTTCCGTGAATCACCACTGAAAACGGCTGCAGTGTATCCGAAATGCGCATCTGCTTTTCCATAACCTTGTTAAAGCTATTGGAAAAAGCTAAGAAAAGTACTTGATTTTTTTTCTATACTTAGTTCTTGAAATGTTCTGAGGTTATCCATTCTAGACTAATTATTCCTTACTGATACATGAAAAAACTTATGCTTCATTTGCGATTAAATTTCTTGAAAAGTATCATTTAAAAGAATGTACTTTACTTTATCAAGCTTGTATTTTTTATAAATCTTTATAAAGGGGAAATGCAAAAATTTCATTCCGGATGTTTGACTTACATTCGTATATCTACGTGTCATACAGATTACATTTTCCATCCATCTCACGCGAGGCAGCGTGTTTTATTAAGGCTGAAGTGGCTTCGTGCCACCGCTAAAACGCACTCTCCGGCTTTCCGACGTTTCACATTTTTTTCTGACGGAGAAGTGACGAACTGCGAAAGTTGAACATTTGTCGGTAAAGAGATAGAAGGAGAAACTTCAAAGTGGCGCTCGTGCAGTAAAAAGGGAGGCATCTTCTTTATGCTCGGGATGGTTTATTCGCTTACTTCCGTCGAGGGATAGCGGTAAGTAAGCGTTTCCTTATTCTCTTTTTTTTGCAAGCGTTTTTTTCAGTTTTTTGGCCACCGTCATGCCAGATTCTCGCGAAAGAGATCTTTCTCGCTCTTCCTTTTCGGCTAAAGTATGATTATAATTTTTAACTGAATCCGTCAATTAAAATTTTCACTTTACATTAGCACTTTAAAAAACTTATACTACTCGTTTCTCGTTAAATTACATCCATCAAGCACCAATTAAATACCATATTTTTCTCTCTCAGCTCTTATATGGTGTTTTATGTTTCGATTGAAAATTCATTCAGATAGGGGACAATATTTACCGGAAAAAAGTCAGCAAGGTCAAGTAATTGCGATTAATAGTTTCGAAGCCGTCCTTCGGAAGGGACGTAAAGCTGTTGGTTCCCTTGGTGTTTCTCGTTAAGAGTAGGCTAATGCCGGCACCGGGTTTATCTCCTCCCTTGCTTTGTGATTTAGACTAACAGTAAGAAGCCTACTAGCGCTGGTAGTCGTTTGAAGTCACAAGGTCCCACAATAACAGTGTATTCCATTTATGGATTATACTTATCCCTCTTATTTATTTCTAAAAATAAGACGGAAGAAATATCAACTTTTAGCACGCATAAAAGTAACAACAGAAATCGAAGAACCACGCTAATTACTCATAAATCCTAAATTTTGCCTTTGATTTCTTTCTAGCAATTGATTTTTTTTATGTCCTTACCGTTCCTTTATTTATTCTATTCACTTGTTTTCATCAGAAAATACCAGTCCGGGTTTCTTGGGTTCCTTGAAATTGATTTAATTTGAATAGTTATGATTTGGAATTGCTTGCTTGTTTTTTTGTGTGTATCGCTGGAAATGTTTTCTTTGCCACCGAATGCCAGACAACAGAATGGTGAGTTTCGAGCAGTTGTAAAAATCCAGCATCCATCTTTATGTCCTTCTGCTACATTCTGACTAACGAGCTTGCGAAAGAGTTTCCATAAAAATGAGCGAGATACAGTAGGTTGAATATTTTTAGTTTATTAAAGCTTTTAGCGACAACTTCGGGTTAATATGTAAATACTGTGAATACTACGTGTATTCTCGTCAGTTTTGTAGCTATGGTCGATTAAAAGATATGAAATTCGACGTTAAGTAAACTTCTTTTTTGGTGTACCTATAAAATTTTAGGGGTTTTAAGTCGAGAAATGTAATAATATCAGTTGCATCTAAAATTCTGATAGTGTAGTGATTTACGTTCACTATTACTCTATCGCGCCGTTAAATTCTAACGGACCTACACTTACGACTGATAGCGAATCATGAAGCCTTTCTTTTCGTTTCGATTTATCTTATCGAAAATATACAAAACGACATGTATATATACATACAGAGGCGCAGATAGACACAAACAAACACGCAAACGGACAAAAAAGAAAAAAGGCTATAGCAAACAGATGGGAGAAGGTATTGAATCTCGCGGGATCCAGATCGATTATTTCAAACATTATATTGCGGAATGTTTCGACTCGCGACACAGCAGATCCGTTGAAATTTTTTCATCTCCTCCTGGACGCGTGTTTATCATTGCATCGAAAGAATTTTAATTTATAGTTTTATATTCGGGTTTTCTTTACTTTCGTTGAGGATTCAGTTAGCGGTAATATTTATATAGAGGGGAAACTTAATTCCAAACAGTAAAAATTAAGTTTTCATTAAAGCTATAGTAATTATTTTTTATAATTTTATTATATTCTTTTTATTTATTATTTTATTATACTTATTTTTCTTATTTAATATTTAATAGTATTAATTATCAGTATCGTTAATCTTGCTATACCCGCTGCTACCAAATAGACAGAAATAGCCCAGAAAATTTTATATAGTTCTCCTTTAGTTAAACAAATGTTTAACCTGCCATCAGGAAACGTCTTTTAGCCTGAGCTTTAAGTAAAAAAAAACGACTCTTATCAAACAATATCTGATCGAGACGGAATTTTCGAAATGACCGATGCGTCGGTACGGTCTCTCTTGCAGAAAGTATCGACTAAAAAATGTAAGAGAACGCACACTCGCTTGTTTTTTTTTTTCACGGTTGCACGGGTAAAATTTTCCTCGGGCACATTTTTCGGATTTAAATCTTCTTTTTTCATGAAGCTTTTGAACATCCATAAATCGTCGTGGCTGCCCTTGTTTTCAACTCTTCCGTAGAAACAAACGGCGAAATCGCGCGTAGAATTCACTGCGCAGACCTTCGGTGCCCGTCTGTTCGCATGAACGGATTGGAAAGATGAGACATTGCCCCAGTAGAAAACTTTGTCCACCGTTGGATCTGAAGCGGAGGAAAATCCTACTTCAATGTAAAAGAATATCAATACCGAAAATATTGTATCGCTCAGAAATTATTTGAATATACATTTAACTTCAGTTTTCTTGCCGTAAGTTCATGATAATATTTCCGAAAATAAAATGTACAGTTGAAAACTTATGTATCCTTAATCTTATGCATTCTCGAATGCAGTGATGCTCTCCTTGGTGTAAACATCTAAAAATCGTTTATGAAAGCTGTAATAATTCCCGGTATTATATTTTCAATCGGGAAACGCAGAATTAATCCACTATTCCATCTTCTGAAGTTTCATAGATGATGTTTTGTTGAACTTTCTGTAGGACGCTGCCACATGCACTATCCCTGGCGAATAGATAATCCAATTAAAAGAAGACTGGCGTTGGTACGGTGGGACGTGACAGAGTCAATTGAGACTCCTGTTTTGTGTGTTCATTTTATACTATATATTAATGATTTTAAAATTCAATTAGCATTTTCCGAAATTAAATTTATCTTTTAATTTGTTTACAATATACAATTTATTCAACGAAATGAAGTGCTCCTACATTGATTATATATTTATTTTATCTAGCTTATTAACAGCCGGGCTACTACAATAACAAACACATACAACCATGGCCTCGACAGAGTTCAAACCCTCTACCCCAGTCAAGGGCGCCGGCAGAAAATTTTGCAGTGGGGGCAAAACTCAAAAATGCCTGGCACATGAAGACTTTTTTTCGAACAATTTTTGGATGATTAGGGATGTACAGTCCATTGACCGAAAACTTTGATTATGGTTAATTACATGGAACGAAAATAGTCTTGCTGTTGCTAATTGTCTTTCCTTTTCAGCGAAATTAGTTTTTCGGAAGAAATCCCCAAGTTAGAGCAGGAAGCGGCATTACTTATGCTTTTCTATTGCTAAATGTTTTGTGACATCGTATCTGCCATCATGGGAGTCTTAAAACTCATTTATCGCAACGAACAGTGTCTTCTATTTTAGTTCTTTTCGGACAAGGAAAATCTTCCGCCAAAAGTTCATTGAACTTGCAAATTCTCTTCCTCTTAGATTTTTTTCATTCCTATAGGTAAAAGAAAAGAACTTAATTTTAAAAAATCTTTTAAATTTTTTAAGTATTACCACACTTTATATGTTCACAAAATAATAACTCACTGAAAAGTTACGTGAAATCACTTGTCAATATCCAATCAAACTTTTATTAAAAACCAATCTTACGTTAGGATTCCGCTACTGACAGCTGGTAGCGAATGAGTCATAGGGAATCACAGAAATGAGTCCTATTACGACAAAATACAGTACCTAATCCAGGGCCGTTTTAAGACCTTCGTAGGCCCTAGGCACTCTTGCATTCGAAGGCTCAACTCTACGTCATAACAAATATATTAAAATGCACCCACGTTAAATCTAATTTTTTGCTATTAAATATATTCGAAAGCATTTTTATAATTTTGCTTTTGAAATTATTTCAGCAATACTTCAACACTTATTCAAGCATCAAACATTTTCGTAGGCCCTTGAAAGGCTCGTAGGCCGTAGGCACTGTGCCTATTGTGCCTAATGGATGAAACGGCCCTGACCTAATCCCTCATGCGTACTGCTGACGAAGAAAGTGGTACCAAACTATAATGGCATTTCCAAAGGAAAAGTTAAAACCTAATGCTCAACAGTGGCAAAGTATCAGAGCTACAAAGTTAAAGTCATGTTTGAATCAAACAATAAAACCAGCTCCTGCCCCTTCTTTTCGCGCAGGTAATAGGAAAATATATAAAGAGATTACTTACTTATTAACTGCTACCGCAGCTTCCTGACGCCGCCAATGACCTTATTGTCTTCACTCGCAATTCCTTACTGAATACCTGGCTACCGATTCGCTGACTAGTTCTGCAGTCATGAGGGTTTTTCCATTAAATCCCGAAGCATAAGGACAGCCAACCTGCTCTATTGGACTAATATTACCGATGACTGCGCCCATAATATAGATGGGGAGGCGTAAAGGTTGGCCAAGTTTTTCTTAAGGGATATCCCCTGCTTCCAGCATTGGTCGACGACCAATGGTCGTGTCAACTTAATTTAACAAATATGTTTGAGTGAATTGATTTAGGTTGTTTCTTTCAAGAATATGTATACATAAACTAAAGAATATTCTAACCTCCATGGGAATCCAGAAACTTCTCAAGTGGGAAAGAGAGAGAGAAGTGGTATTCAATGGGAGCGATTGTAGACCAAAGAGTCTTCTATCAGTGCAACTGTCACTTTGCAAGGATATTTATTTATTTAGAACTAACCTCCGACGCAAATTCTAGATAATTTGTACCAAATACGACTAAGATCGCATTTTGCTCAGCCCGTAGGACGAGGTTTGGGGATTAATTTTTTTCTGGTGTTCAGAAATCTTGGAGGGGGTAATTACCCCTTTACCCCCCTGTATCTGCCCATATGTTTGATAGTATGTTGCCTTAGAGGCGACAGAATGTCTGCTCACGGTGTATACCGACAGGCGGCAACCCCATAGCGCCAACGACGGTTGAGCGAAACGACGATTATTGATGGTGAAGTTTAGCGAGGTCCTATTGTATTTTTGTGACTGGTAGAAAGCGGGACATTTTTTGGATCGGGTGGGCAGCGGGACAGATTGTCAAAAAGTGGGACTGTCCCCCCTACATAGGGACGTCTGGTCACCTTAATACAAGCAAATCGGGGCCCCTATAAGGAGGGGGCCCCGATGCGACGCATAGGCTGCATACGCTAAAAGGCCGGCCCTGGTGAACAGTAATGTCGTTAACAAAATCTTCCATTACGTGCATGTAGCCTTAGTAATTAACAATAGCTAGAAGAAACAAAAAAGCTTGTATAAATAAATATTTGTTACAATAAAGTGACGTTTGATGGCGAGAATTCTCGCCATCCGTACGCAGCCTGTTAAGTTTTTTTCGGATGTCCAGTTTTTCCACATTTTAAAATAATATCTAATATAATATTTACGTTTTTACACATTTCCAGGGGGGCAACTGCCCTCCCCCCTTTCCCCTCCCTGCCGACGCCCATAACCCCAGTCATGGCAGCTAGACATGCTAACCAACAGGGCCAGCTAATATTAATAATTAATTACATCCTGTTTCCCTAATTTTTATCGGAGAAAGCTCAATTAGTGTAAGTTGTTTGGCAGATTTGAGAAGAAATAACGCTTACAAGCTCAGAAGCACTGCCGGAAGGCTTCGACTGTATTTTGTAGATTAATTAGATGTATTTGCATACATTCCCTGTAAACTTTACCTAGTAATGGGAACTTCCATGATTATCGGAGACGTTTGACCCAACAAACCTATTTTTAATTTTATTGACATGGCTTACATCTTACGCATTCGCGTGCGCTTATCTAAGTTTGCACGGCAGTCCATCCAGTATATGGTCCAGCCTTCCTGCTCCCCTGTGTCTCCTGCAGGTTTCTTCGGCAATAAATATAGAAGTCGAGTCTATTTATCTGCAAAATTTGCTTTTAAAAATGTTATTTTAAACTATACAAGAGCATTTTGGCTACGTCACGCCATAATTTCTGTACCTCTCTTAATATATGCAAAATTGTTTATGATTTAAAGTTAAAAATAAAATTTCTGTAGCTTAAATTACTGTCATAAATGTTTTATTTAGTAGCGAATAATCCCCGCGCAATTAGGGAATAAACATTAATTTGTATAATAATACGGAGGTTTGTCTTGTGAGGAAAACTCGACGGAAACAAGAAATAAATTTAAGGGCGTGCCTTTCGTGTTCGTAGAGTTGCTGGGGGAACTCCACTTGAATAGTTAATTAAATACTCATAAAGATTTTAGACCGTAAAGCCAAGCCACATTCTTCCTCATTTTGCAAATTCGACTGCAAAAGGACAGCTCGATGAATCGATTTTCGTTTGTTGATTGGGGTTTTCGACAGATAGAATGATTACCGTTTCGATACAGTGTGTTTGTATATTGACTGATTAAAATTAAAATCGACGGCGGCATTTGCTTCGTTCTATGATTAAATTCGCATCCAACATGGGTCATAATTTTAATCGATTCCATTCTCGCGACGAGAGTTGACGTTGCATGACAAATAGATTGATGCCCGTCTTGTTTACGCATTGATAAGCAATCCCAATGAAATCCAACAAAACGATTCGCCTCTTTCGGTATGTTTTGGAACGATACGGCGTCGCCTTCCATTTTGTCACATTCGAGCACATTGCGTATGCCCTAGCGAAATATTAATCGTCGATTAACTCGCGGAAAATGTAGGGTACGTTACCAACTGTAATCAAGAGACCCTAGAAATCAATAAATGTAAAGATCGTAGTCATTAGTATTCTGTCAACAGACAGGCCCGTGTTTATATGTTAAGCCAAGTTCCCCAATTTCTTCCATTATGTTATTCCATTCTATGATAATCCTCTTTCCTTTTCAAACCATCTAAAACCTCTTTCTCCGGGTAAAAAACTCCTAAATTGCCTTAGATAAGATTTTTTTAGTAATAGTAGGTACATACGCATGAAGCACATTTATTATAGACCAACAAAAGTACAAAAGGAAACTATTTGAAAAGTTTGAAAGCTCCGAATTCGTTGAAGACGTACGCGGCATAGTTGTATCCATCGGTGTTAATGAACTTCATAATATTAGATCAGACCGTACGAGAAAATGTGTGGAAACAATCGCTAGAACCGAGAAATACTACAGGTCTTTTTTTCCAGACGCGAAAAGACAGTCCAAAAGAGGCATTAGTTAGAGTTCATTTGGTGCTGTGGCACCCCCTGCCAAACGCTTCTGGCGGCTTGCAGGGTATTAATGTAAATATATTGAAGAATTTCTCGACAACGTCCTGAAACCATACGTGCGGGACAATAAGTTTCTTTTAATTGTTGATTGATGGGGAGGACAAACTAAGAAATCGCTATGCAATGAAAAATTTATTGACGAGGAAAACCAACCGCTATGTACGCTTCAAATAATTCCGCCAAAATGCACATCAATATGCCAACCCTGCGACGTATATTTTTATCGACAAGTCAAGAATGCAACTTCCCTACTGAAAAATCAACGCGAGATCACCAGTAGGAAGGACATGGTGAAAATTCATGCGTTGGTTCATAACCAGCTGTCGGCCGCAAGGTATACGAACTTGCTTCCATATGCGTGGTTTTCTGCGAAATTGACAGACGAAAGACGCATCTTTTAGAATGTTAATAAAATATTTTTCCCGGAATCCCTGCGAACATTGACATGCGACTGCGTGGAACAAACATTCGTGAAATGTTCGTGGTGCTTTAATCCGTATTGTTTCCATTGTTTTTATGATCAGAACCACCCTATAACCTGTGCAAGTGCTGTCGAACTACCTAATTAAAAACCAACAGTAAAGGTAACATTCATATCGATACCTGATAATTAAATAAGTTAAAAACCAGAATTGCTGACCGCCGGTAAGTAGGGAAACCCTAATGAACGGCGGGGGTGGAGGAGGGTTCAGCAAAAAAATACAAATATATTGTACGAAGTAAATATGTAATTAATTTTATCGCAAACCGGATGAGTTTTATTTGTCATTGCCCATATATATATATCATCATCATCATAGGTAGTCTGTCCGTGATTATTCTAGGTTAAACTTGGTTCTCCATATACTCCTATTTTCCGCAGTTTTCTTCATGTCTTGATAGCTCTCTTTCCCTTTCAAGTCGTCTACTAGCTGAAACCTTTTCCTACCTCTTTCTCTTTTTCCATCCAGTTTTCCTTCTAGCACTTCTTTAATCATGCACTCTCTCCTCAGGTAATGCCCAATCCAGTTCGCCTTCCTCTTTCTGATAGTCTGTATAATCGTTCGCTTCTCTCCTATTCTTCGTAGTACTTCCTCATTTATATATATATATGTATATGTGTGTGTGTGTGTGTATATATATACTTTCATCGGACGCCGTGGACATTATCTCTACTGAGTTTCAGTCAAATCGGTTGGGGGTCAGTAGTGCCTTCCCCTTGTAAGCCAAACGTTATAATAAAAATGTACCTAGGTTCAATTAAATGATTTATATACCCTGGTAGGTAGTACTGCTCCTAAACTCTTCGTATAATAGTCATTTTTCATAAAAAATATAACAGTTTTCAAAACGTGTTGGCGTTTCCAAACATTTTTATTGTCATTTGCATAAATTAAAAAATCCATTCCCTGGTTGAAGTCCGTATATACAGGAGTCGCGGCATTTAAAAATGCATATGCTAGGATAACTTATTCATCACCGATAATGAAAGACTTGCCAGTTAATTGCATCAATGAGACGAAATCTAAACCCGCTGAAACATGTGAAACAAATCCAATTGAAGATATGTGATTCATGAATCCGTCGGTTCACGAATGTTTTATAATATTTAAACAAACGGATACGGGTGTAAATTTTTAAAGAAATATTTAAATGACGTAATAGAACCATGGAAGCGTTTCGTGGGCATTATCATCGGTCCATGCCATTCCATTGCCGGGCGAATATCGGATTTCTCCTTCTGATCCGTCATTTAGATATCTCAATTTTAGTCTTCTGAAGCCCGTCGGTGTATTTTTTGTTACTCAAATTTTGGAGGTACCATGTATGAACACATACAGAGACATGCTTATTTTTAATGCTGTTAAATGTATTGACTTCATTGATTTTTTAGGTAGTGTAATACTGCAGCTTGAAAAATCCAACAAATGTTTAAGCAAAAAATCTTAATGCCTCGAAAAGGCGCTTTATTACTAAGAACGGTCCTAGTCATAAAAGTAGATCGTAAATCGTGCTCTCTTTCTTCGATTGTATAATTTACAGACATATTCCCTCTAGGTCTCGGACTTATATTTTGCGTCTGCAAGCTGCACATATAAAAAAGCGCCATAAAGTGAAGCGACGAGGAAGGCTAAGGCACGTGTATGAATTCATGACCGATTCCGCTCTCGGAATAATGCAATTTTCTTCGGGAACCTAAAGCACTCATCGAGTTGAAATGCGGAGGATAGCCTAGTGATATCACGTGCACGTGGCCTTTTAACTCGTGACTTGCTTTCCATTTCTGGCGTCTTCAAAGATAGACTTTTAAAAAAATGCGCGCTCCTTGGGAAGGCGGAAGGAGAAAGAGTGTGTTTGTGTGAGAGAGAGAGAAGAACGATCCTGATCTGGAAGGTGTTTGTAAGCAAAAGGAAATGACATTTTGTCGTTGCTATCCATACGGGTTTGTTCAGGTGCCAATTTTTACGTCGTGCTCGCAGAGCCTGTTTTGATAGGACACAGGCGGGATATTCGTCGTTCGATTGTCAGATTCGCTTATAGAGAGAAAGAGAGAGGGAGAGTGAAAGGAATATGAAAGGGGAGGAAACAGGATATAAGGACCAGGGAGCGGGGAAATAGGTTCATATTTTGAGAGCTTAAAGTAAAAAAAGCTTTTGCCCGTGACACAAAATCCTCCTTTAAAAAGGCATGTAGAGGTGAAAGTTTTTTTTTCGCCTATAAATCGAACTTGTTTAGAAATTAATTTATCCCCGAAGATATCGTACGCGGTGGTCAAAATATTCTTCTCATTCTTCGGTTGTCACTTCCTATAATTAATTTTCCTTTTTATTTGTCATTCTTCGTGTTGATTTACGGCTTCACAATAAATTTCCTTAAACAAATGAAGATGAAAGTGGGTAAGGATGACGGTAGTTGAAAGGTGCGTGATATATACCGGTGTCGCGTGACAAATAACATATATTTCAAGTCTTTGGGAGATGACGAGGAAAAAGCGTCACTCGGGGTCGACGCGCAACCTTTTAGAAGCTATTAATTTTTATCAAAAGACAGTTCGATAATGGATAAAGTATATTTTTGTAATCCAATGTGATAGTTTCCGTGCACTTCGCTTGGCGGTTTTGAAAAAAAAACATGGAATTTACAGGGATATATGCAGAGACAATAAAATAATATTTTCAGCATCCTTCAACAAGCAAGGATAAACGAAAAAATATTATCAATCTATCCTGTCATAATATTCCTTCTGCTTGTTTTGTTTTGGGTCGTGTCGTATATCGATACCGTAAATTTCAATATTTACTGAATATATTTGAAAATGTATTACTAAAGATCATAGTTAAAACATAAATCCAACCTTTAAACGAGTAATATAGCTGAAATCATAAGAATTTAATATTATGAGTCGTATTCAAATTGTTCAGTTTGTTTGTTAATGGAAAACAATTTTTTTTTCATTGTTATCGTTGTATAATGCAACGGCTACTTTAATTTTGACTTAACATTCAACTACCAAAACTACAGCGATACCATATAAGAGAAAATGTTTTCCAAAAAGCATATCAATGTTTCTTAGTATAATGATATAATACAGGAGTATAAAACTTCAACCATATGGCCCGCCAGCTCAAAAAATGTGGCTCTAGAACTACTTTAATCCTGCTGCAAGTATGTAAGTAGAAGAGACAGAATGGATGACTGTAAATTAACATAAAGATAAATAAATAACGTAAACGTATGTTAATAATATAAATAAATATATAAATAATATAATAAGGATTAATGTAAACATACGAAATTATATAAAAATCTTTAATACTTTAGAATTGTACGATCGTTTGATTTATAAATTATATGTATGCAATTTTGAGTTTTGTGTTTACGTTTCGACAGAATACTTTTTCTCGTTATAACATGTTCCGAAATTATGTATAATTACGGCCCCGATATAGTTCTAGTTTATGAACCCTGATATAAACGTTCGATAAAATTTTCTACCGGGGCACCCTTAGCTATTCCCCTGCGATGCCCCTTAGCGTCAGAGCGCCCAGGATGGGAAACACTGACCTAGATAATGCTGCCGCTGATGAAGTCATGCTCTCCCATAGTTCTCCGAGGGGGGTGGAAATGCCCCAAGTGACGGGACCCAATGAGTCGCCCATTCCTCTTACTTATGGTGCGATATCGACCGTCCTACATAAAAGATGTCCGCCGTTTTACTCGGACTAGAAATTCTTTTTCCTTGGCTCGAGAATGGAGCTTTTTTTCCTCTACCAAACGTTTCCGTCGCGATCCCTCGATCAGCGAAGCATCGCTTCCGCGAACGGAAGCGAAATGAAATTTTCCCTCCGATAAAGTGAGTAAAAGCGACAGAACGAAAATAATGGACCTGAATTTCCAGCTAAAAAGATCGCACTCTTTGTTCGGGTGATTTATTTATTCCAGAGGCGGAATTTTTACAATGGCTAAATACATTATCTACTCGATTGGGATTGATTATGGCCCAATTTCAAAATTATGACATTTTATTAGTGACTGAAACCTTATCATAAATTTATATCCCTATTTAAATGTTGTTATCGTGTAAAATCCCTCCTTATATTCCGTATAACAGGTAACTGAAATCGAAAAAAATATATGCATAATATGGTTGAGGCATGAATTAGTTCATAAAAATTCATTGGTAATATATATTTTTCTGTGTAACAGGACTTTAAATTTCTGGAATTGATAGCTAGTGATTCAATAGGTATCATCTGTGACACTGCAAATAAGCCGTTAGCTCATAATTATTCTTTATTGTGTTTATTAAATTAATTTTACGCGTATCTTGCCATATAAACCGGATAAAGGAAACTCCATTTATTACAAAAGTTGTGGGATTTTTCTTGGAAAGGAAATTCAAAATGTTTCTTTAAATTAATCATGCAAACATTACATCTGAAGGGTAATATGTAAATCTCGAAGAATGTGAATTCCAATCCTCCAGTAATTAAATTCATAAACAATACGGCGACTGCGTAATTCATTTATGATAGTTTTTAAGCGAACGCTTTCTTTACTTACATCGCAAAACGATTCAATTCGTCGACGTAAAGGCTTTATAGTAATAAAAAAAAGAAGAAATGTCATTATCCTATCCTCACGAATGATGTTCCGTCACGGTAGATAAATTGACATAAGCCTCGGGATTTCAGCCATAAAATTAAGATGATAAGTCTCGAAAGCCGAAAGGTAATTATTCGAAAAAAAAACACGAGCTCGCGATAAAAGATCAAATCTTAATCCCCCTTAACGCGATCACCTATGCCGTGAATGCAGAGATATTTTACCTTCCACGGAACCGAAAGAGGATTGAGTAGAGGAGGTTCGAGGTTTTTGCGTTGTAAAACTCGGTTCGAAAATAACGCCGTGAAAAGACGTCAGGGTAATAACTCTGAAGAATTCTCCCCCTCCCGGAGATACAATTACGAGACAGCTTTAAAGCCGAAGGAATCAAACGTAGCGTCTGGGGAAGAGGAAAAGACGTACCGAGATAAGGGTTTTTTTTTAAAGATGCGGGCGGAATTCGCTTGCATATTATAAAGAATATGAGGAAGAGTCGGAGGAAAAAGGGGTAAAGAGGAGGGAGAGGAGACTTAAAGGGAGAGGGAGGGAGGAAGTAAGTGGGAGAGAGAGAGAGGAGGAAGAACGATTGCGTGTTGCAATGTGTTGAGACGGTCTATTTTGGTAGTAGCAAGAAGTGTTGATGGATTCCTCAGGGAATGGGAGTGGAGGAAGGAGGAAGAGGAGGTAGGGAGGGAGTCGGGAGGGGAAGAAACAGGAGGGAGGTTGGAGGAGAAGAACTCGCGGGTAAGCTGTGTAGAGTGGAAGGGAGGGGCGGAGGGGAAGAAATGAAAGAGAATAAAGAGAGCGGGAGACGAAAGAGGAATACAGAATATGGATGAAGGAGGATACGTGAGATGTAAAAGAAAGGAAACTAAGACGATGAGAGCGAGAGAGATCTGAAGGCGAGAGATAGAGACAAAAAAGAAAATAAAGGAGAAAAGTTGATGAAAAGGCTAGGGAAATGGTAATTATTAAAATAAAAATAAAAGAAGAGAAAGTAAGCCAGTAGGAGTGTGGAGAAAGAACGAAATGAAAGTATAAAGAGAATGAGAAAGATAGGAAAGAAGAAAACGGTAGTCGAAAAGATAGAAAGAAGATCCTGAAAGGAAAACAAGAGTGAAAGAGAAAAGGAGGGTACGGGAAATAAATTGAGGAAATATTACAAACAGCGAGAGAGTTATAATAACGAGAGAAGCCGGAAATAAATAGAAAAAGAAAAAAAAGAGAGGAAAAATGGGAATTATGTGGAAATAAAATTAGGAAGAGTGGGAAAGTAAGTGAAAGGGAGAAGCAGAGTTATAACGTAAAATAAAAAAGGAAAATAGGAGAGTGGAGAGAGAGCTTACGAGTAAATAGTAATAAATAAAATACAAAAAGCATGAATAACAAGATGGTTGGAAGAAGAAAGAAACAGAAAAAAACTTTATATGGACGGGACGAAAGGGAGATGTGAGAGGGAAAAAGGATGAATAATGAAAAGAGTGAAAGGGGACGTAAAAAGGAAGGGTTTCTGGGAAAGAATGAGATGGAAACGAAAAGAGGAGATAGGCAAAGAGGAAATGAGAGAGAGAGAGATAAATGGAGGGAGATGGACGGGGAGATGGAACTCTAAAGAAACACGAAGAGAGATATGGAACGAAATGACCAAACACGCAAAGGGTTAGAGCGATTCAGAGAGAGAGAGAAGATAAGTTAGATGAATGGAGGAATAGAATGAAAAAAAGATTATGATATGAAGAGGAACGGAGAGGCATTAAGGAGAGAGGGAGGAAAGAGGAAGTTGAGAGCTTAGGTAGGATCGTAATGAATCGAACATGAATGCAGGCGAAGGAGAAAGAGAGAGGTGGGGGGGGGGTGCAGAGAATGAGAGAGAGGG
The DNA here is from genome assembly GCA_036926305.1 of Uropetala carovei. Taxonomy (NCBI): domain Eukaryota; kingdom Metazoa; phylum Arthropoda; class Insecta; order Odonata; family Petaluridae; genus Uropetala; species Uropetala carovei. Next base: position 11,863,282 of record JAXCHB010000015.1, read on the forward strand.
AAATAGATAAGAGGGGTGAAAGGGAGAAATTGGGAGGAAGGACGTCAGAGACGAAGAGAAATACAGAGCTAGAGAGAGGAGAGATTAAAAATAGTAGAAAGAAGAGAGAGAGAGAAGAGAAAGGGGGAGATAGAAATAGGAGAGACAGAGATATGTGTAGAGGAGAAAGGGAGAGATAGAAAGAGGAGAGAGATTCTAAGAAGAGAAAGGGGGATATAGGAAGAGGAGAGAGAGACAGAGACAGAGAGGGAGATGGAGAAGAAGATAGGAGAAAGGGGGAGGTAGAAATAGGAAAGAGAGAATCAGAGAGGAATAGAAAGGGAAAAGGGTGGATAAAAAGAGGAGAAAGAGAGGGAGATAGAGAAGGAGGGAGAGAGGATATAAAACAGTAGGAGAGAGTGAAGGGGGAGAGATAGGGGAGAAATAGGAAGATAGAAAGAGAAGTGAGGAGGAAGAGAGAGAGTGAGAGAGGAGGAAGGCAGGGAGGGAGACAGAGACAGTCTTTTGCGGTTAGCCGGTTATAGCTGGGCGATGCCATGCAGCGGAGGTGGTATGGTTGAGGAGCTGAGGGTAGGGTCGAGCAGAGAGAGAGAGAGGGAAAATGGGTGTGGGAAGGAAGTGAGGGAAGGAGAGAGGAAGCGCGGTTTTAGGGGAGGGTGACATGTAGGGGAAGGAGGAAACAGGAGCAGCGTTGTGTCGTTGAGGGTAGGGTTTTTTTATTGCTTGCTTGAGAAACTTCTCCGTCCTACCTCTCTCCCTCGCTGTCTCACTCCTCCCTCCCTACCTCCGCTCTCTCTCTCTCTTCACCTCTCCCTCTTTTGCCCTTAACGGATTCCAGAGAACGATACGCAACGAAACGACTCTCTCCGTGATGGTTATGGCTTACTCAGAGATTAAGCCGCAAATTTTAATCGTTGGGGACGCATCCATTACATTAATTGAGACGGGGTTTTCGCGTGATGCGCTTTTTAAAGATTTTCCTTTTTTTCCGCGGAGAAAACTTTGTCACCTCGTGCCTCGGCAGAAAAAAGGGTTTCAGGGGAATAGATTTTTTGGATGAAAATAATTAGGATGTATTATTTGCCGAGCTTTGGATTTTATTAAGTAACCGCGATGTTTGGAACCTTTTTTGCGGATAGAAGACCTTTATTCACATGTGTGGGAATGCATATGCATGAACGCACACATATGCTTACAGACAGTTTCTTATTAAAAAGATTCATACAAAAATTTGTTTTGAAAAATTAAGTACTTATCTTGCTAGCCATAAAAGTGTTGCGAAAACGAGAGTAGGAGTCGTCATCAGTGATGCATCAATGTTAGTTTATAAAAATGGTTATAGACGAAACATTATGTTTAAATTTGGTTTCACCCACGAGATTAACTCTCTAGTTCTTGATTAATCACAACTATTTTATGTATGAAGGTGTCATTAAAGCTTAATTGTTTAGCAAGGGCATTTATGGTTCTCCTGAAATATTATTATTTCCTAAAGACTTGAAGAAATATATTATTACTAGTTAATGTGTGCTTGCATTCTGCAAGCATTTTTAAAGTTTAGCATTTTTACAATTTAAAGTTATTCCCAAGGAATTTTGTACAAAATCATATAACTGTATCAAATTTCAAATTTGTAGCTCATTTAGAAGTGCATTATAATTTTATTCCTCGCATAGGACAATTATTTGGCAAAACGGTCGCTAAGATTTCGAATTTTAACGATATTGGATTTCGTCTTTCTGTTGTAACTAAAAACCCATAATTTTGCCTAATTTGATGTTTGTATCTCATTAAGAATTGCCGAACCATTTTCACACTGGTATGGTGCAAAACCGCCCTTAAAATTTGGAATTTTTGCAGTGTTTTATTTTATCTTCGGTTGCAATAACATTTATATAACCAGGCCAAATTTTAAGTCTATACGTCATATGGAGCTGCCTCATAATTTTTGTTTTCGTATGAAGCAATACTGGTGCAAAACAGCCCCAAAAATAGGGATTATTACAATATCGGAATTACTTCATTAGGCATAGTTTAACATTAAAGGCATTAAAATATATACCTCTGATTCCCATTGAAAGCTTACCCATATGAAAGCATTAAGCTTGTTGCTAGGAAACCTATTGTTAGACCAAGAAAAATTACCACTTTTTTGCGGTATAATAGAAACATTCGTCTTACTTTGGATTTTTCGAATTGAATAATGTAGCTTTTTCCGGCCAGGATAACAATAAAATATGGTTACGTTCACACCTCGCTTAAATAGACCGTGTATACCAAACTTTTTCAAAAAGGATAGGGTTTCACATAGGAATACAAGAAATGGCATTAGAGCGCTGTCTTGTGCTCAGTGTGCAACAATTTAATTATATTGTTATCTGAATTTCTTCTTTCATTATTTATTATAAGCTCTGATTCGGAAACATTATATGGTTTTTAATTCTTGGAGGTCCTTCCGAAACAAAACTTAAATGAAATTGACTGCAGCGGAACAAGAGGAGGTTCTCTGAAAAGAAAACCGTGCTAAACTGGAAACGTGCGAAACCGTACAGCTCGATGGATGAGCGTATCTCTCAAGTTGGGATAGTTTAAATTTTTTATTTTTATTCATTAGCATTAATGGCGCTTGTTTGTTTTACCTCTTCATACTAATAGATGGCAATCGTTTTCAACGAGGAGTATTTTACAATAACTTACCGTGTCGGATATCCTCTTTAGACGTTCTATCCCGAGCGTTTCGTGTGGATATGCAAATTACTCGGTCACGCGTGTGTGTGTGTGTATTTTGCTGATTAATGCCGCCTCGTGATCTTCTCGCGTGAATGAAAACACGCCGGTGATTGTTTTCCCTTAACTATTCCACTGCATCGTCCCTCCAAACAATTCCTACGCACACCACGAAGTAACCCATCGTTTGCGGGAGAAACTTTGTGATTGGCATTGCTGCTATAACGTTGCCATTTTAACGGGTTTTTGCTCCTAAAAATGGAGAGAGGTGGCGAGGGAGAGAGAGAGGGGGAGAATAGGTGGCAAGAGAGGAGGCAATACGGAAAATCGACCGGAAAATCACTGGATGCAGACTTTGGAGCACGCGATGAAACCAGAAGGCAACAACTCTCCGGAAACAGAAGAAGATCGCGAGGGAGAGATCATTGTTTTACGATTTGCTGAAGATAAAGCTAAACGCGATAGGTCGTGCGCCTCTTCCTCCAATTCCCTTTTAGAGGCCATAATTCATACTCGCGAGAGCTTGTTAAATAAAAAAAATCGCTTTATTTATTAAGACTGTTTATGGTACGGATGGTATGTAGGTCATTTATGTTGCGCAGGTGGTCATTTGCTCGAGGGGAAAAAAGGAGAATTCGTTCCGATTAAGAAATTTTACTGCTCGGGTGATTCCTTCCAGATTGAAGAGAGGAGATGGATGGTTTTGGTGCACGTGAGCTCACTTCGTAAAACGGAAAAGTTTCAAAATAACGTGATTTTGATAAATGAAAAAATTAAACGAATGTAATTACGTTGGTAATATCGTCAAAGCCTTTAAATTTAAATCGATTAATTGCAAATAATAATAATGGTAGGTATATACTCGGAGATATCAGTTTTTTTAATATCCGCTAAATTTTATACACAACACCTGATTACGTTCCAAGAAGTAAGATACGGTAAAAATGTGAGCGATAGGCCAATGCAAGTTTTTAGTTAAATTAATCATTCGAAAACATAAATACTTACTATTTCCTGGATTTTTTCATTATTTCGCTGTGAAAATGTTTAGCTAAGATCAGAATTTTGTTTAAACTAAAATTTTCCCGCATTTTATTTTTTCAGTCATGTAACATGAAGAATGAATTTCTCAGACTCAAAATTTTGAGGATAATTCATTAGCCTGAATCCCAATGCTAGGGCCACGTGTTTGAATCATGCAGAGGACATGGTTGTATGTATTCTTCTTTGCTATCGTTGCAGGGTTCATTTTAAAGGGGCGCTGATGGCTGTATAAGGGCCAGTTAAAATGGAAAAATATGATAAATATCTCAGAATAACTTTTGATGCAGTTCATATAAAATTGATTTCAATTTTCATATTAAGGTGAAAGGGTGCTGGTCAAGAAGAGACTGGGATAGAACGGGGCATCAGTTGTTTTGGCTATATACGTTTGATTAAAGCTATAAAAATGCATGTATATTTAAATATGAATTATATTTTAACCGGTGTTGGGCCAAATAGGGTAGCAAACACACATATACGTGTGTGTGTGTGTGTATCATCATCATAGGTAGTCTGTCCGTTGACATGTCCGTGATATATATATATATATATATATATATATATATATATATATATATATATTTATTTATTTATTTATTTATTTATATTTATTTATATTTATTTATTTATTTAATAAATTCAAAAGAAGCGAAGTGGATGCCGCAGAAAAAGGTTATACACGCGTGCACTATATATGTATGTATACATACATACGTACGTATATATATAGTGTAGGTATAACCTTTTTCTGCGGCATCCACTTCGCTTCTTTTGAATTTATTAAATTCTTTCGCCCAGCTCTCCTCTTTCATTCATCCTTGAAAAGGTCCTCTCTTGGGTCTCCCGAAGCATCGGACCTTATTGCCGTTTTTTTCCGAACTCGGAAATAAATATATTTATAGATATATATATATATATTTTTTACTGCCGGTAGGACGACCCTTACCAACACAACCCAAAACCGCAGAAGGGAATTCACATAAATGTGAGAGTTTTGGAGGAAGCGTGTCCAGGAAAGTGTGTGCTTAGGGAAGTATGGAAGTAGAAGGTATTATGTAGACGGAGAGAGAGAGGAAAATATGGAGGTCCCTCCATTTCACTCAGGTGCCCCAAGTGGGCTTTTTTTTTAGTTTCTTACGCAGGGCGTGGTGAAGGTGATGGTTGCTAGCGTAGTAAGGTAGATCCGCGGAACGAAGTCATAGCGAGGGTATATGTACGATATACGCCTCTGCGAGCTGAAATGGGGTTTTTAGGTTGTACCAACTGACCGAAAGACACGCCCACCGAGTATTTCCCGTCCTACATATCTCGCTTTTATTCCACGGCCCTATCTCTTTCTTTTTGTGTTTACCGCGGTGGTCAATACTCCTTTCGAAACGGCGGATTTTTTCCAATCCAATGCGACGGCTTTTGTTTTCCCCTTTTTTTCAGCCATTTACGGAAATTGGAACATGCTCGGATTCGTGCGTGGATGGCAGGGTTTTCTGAATATTTTTTATTATTATTTTTTCTAAATACTTCAATCTCGCCAGGTCGGATTGGGTTTGATGTCGGGTTGCATCTGAGGTCTTCTAATATTTGTTCAGATGCGAAAAATGATATCAAGCTAAAGATGGTGGAATGGGCTTGGATCAATTTCAATTATTCTAATAGAAATTTTTCTGAGGAACGCAAACGATTCTATATATATGTTAGAAATGATTTTTAAAATGTGTAATGGTTAGATTTATATTATAGTATTTGGCGGCATTGCTCTTCCTTGAAATTCGTAACAGTCGAATCGTCGGTCAATGAAAATAAAATAAGACTGATACATTGGTTATTACCTTAAAGTAGGATATAGTTGATCTTACCTCATTGCTCGAATGCGGTTGATAGTTTGCTTCTATATCCGTAAAATGTTTGAGAAAACCGTATTCTTATTTTGTCTATGAAGTAGCCTACCTCAGTGCTGACTCAACGGTATTCATGCCCATTAGAACAATCTGAATCATCATTAAAAATAGATCTGAATTGAAATAATTTAAATACCTCAAAGGTTCAGCATCCTTATGGTTTTGAGTTGAAGCGACTAATATGTCATCACGACAAAAGAACTCATTCTTTATAAACTGTTAACTAATTAACAAATAGAATTTTATTAGTTCCTTATAACACGTGCATGTTATAAGGTAGATATTTCATTTATAAAATGTTTCCCTTCTGTGGGCATAGATCCATAGGCATATTATGGGATTTGGGAGAAATTAGAAATCGGGAGAAAAATTCTGCCGTGATCAGATATCAAAAGTAATATGATAAAAAAAGACAGTTGATTTTTTCTTTGTAAATTGACTTTCCCTGACTTTAACAACAACATAAAGATTTTCGATACCTAAATGAAAACGAAAAAAAAAAGAAA